>CM023450.1:129182109-130642109 GCA_013339765.2 Haemaphysalis longicornis | reverse complement strand
AGCCGAATCCCGCATCTGAGAACGACCAAACAAGGGCAAGTCGCTACGCCCGGAGGCGAGGTCACGGAGACGGCGGGGGCATCGCCCTCCCTTTCCCCATTGGCGGCGCATCTGACTCACCGCTTCGCTACCATTCGTCGGAATTCAAACTTCAGGCAGCGAGAGCCCTGATTGGAGCTTTTCGAACTTCTTGGGGCCCCAAAGAACTTCCCGGGCTATAAAAGAAGCCCGGAGGCTCTCATCGTCGGCATTCCTCGGCGGCTTCTCTCCGGCACCAGTCTCTTCGGACGCACCGAGTGAAAAGGGTGCTGTCGCCTTTGTGCGAGTCATGTAACGTTTGCTTACCCTGTATATACTGTATATAAATGTTACCTTAACTCTTCGTCGGCTCGAGGACTTTGTCGCTCTGCTCTGCGCCGCTCCGATAGCGGACGGAGCAAGGCAACATCGCTACACCGGTGACTGCGCTCGGGTGGCCAGTCGCAACAGCGGTGACAGCGTCGGGATGGCTGATTCCCAACATCGGTGACGAGCTGAAGGCGAGTCACAACCTTGGCGACCGCCCTGGGATGGTCATTCCCAACAGTGGTACCAGCGGTGGGATAGTCAGTCCCAACAGTGGATGGCAGCTGCGGGATCGACCGGCAGCGGCTACTACCTGGTGTGGTAAGCGCTCGACGTTTTCTCTCAGTTCACCAGACTTCTCTAGCACAGGTTAAAGTAGTTTATAGAAGGGCTGTGTAAAGCACTGTGTATAGCTTTGATTGTTTCATGCCTAGAGAGTGTGTTGAAACCAAAGCTAGTGCCGAGAGGTAAACAAAGGAGCGTAGAGAATTACTTGCGCGTGCCCTACTAGTAGCTCGATAGTATAGGAGCGGCAAGGGAATTCTAACGCGGGTAAGCAGCAAGAGGCCAGTGCAAACGATGGAGGACCTTAAAGTGAAGGAACTCATCGAAATTTGCGAGGAGCTGGGCCTTGACTTAGGCCGTGCGAAACGGAAGCATGCGATCCTTGAGATCATGCGGAAGGAGAATGTAACGGCTGAGCAGGTCAATGAGGCCAGGGATGATATCATAGAGCGCCGTGAGCGCGAGGAGGCCGAGAAGAAAGAGCGCCGTGAGCGCGAGGAGGCCGAAAAGAAAGAGCGCCGGGAGCGCGAGGAAGCCGAAAAGAAAGAGCGCCGTGAGCGCGAGGAGGCGGAAAGACAGGAACGCAGGGAGGAAGCCGAAAGACAGGAACGCAGGGAGGAAGCCGAAAGGCAGGAACGGGAAGCCGTAAGGCAGCTCGAGTTGATGAGGCTAGAGTCGGAGCTCCGGCAGGGTTCGCCGGCGCCTAGCGTGACTTGTCCAACAGTTCTGGCGAGCGGTCCGGGACCAACGGCCGCCGTTCGTTGTGGAGAGGTTAGGGCCGGAAGACGGAGCGTCCAAGGCCAAACGCGAAGCGACCGCACTCGTATTCTTGGACAGAGAAGCGAGCCAGGAAGGCGAGAACGGCGCGGAGGCAGAGAAGCCGCTTCGAAATAAAGATGTCGAAACGCGCGCACAGTCCGCGAGCAGTGGCCAGTGCATGGCACTCACGAGTTCGCAAGCGAGGAAGCTCTCGGAGAGTGTTGACTCTTCCCCAGCGAGCGAGAAGCGAAAGGACGCCGAGAAGCTTAGCCCGAACTACGAGCCGACCGAAAACTGTCGCGGTAGGCTAGTGGAACCGCCAGCAACAGAACGGGGTAGCGCGAAATCCTTCAGTGGAGAAACGCAGCCGGGCGAGACGAACGACCCGTTGTCACCGGTTTCTGATGAGCTGTTACGCGAAAACGAGCTCAAGGTCGAAGCGCTGCCGACAGGGCCGACAGAGAAATCCGGTGAGCTCGTAGCGAATGACGTTGACAGAGACCGTACCGCCGTCTCGGAGAGCAATGGCATACCTGAAGTAGATAGCGCACTTGCTGAGACATCCGATAGAGGGCCGTGCGGGTCCGCTGATCGCGTTCCTGTGTCGGTATCAGGATCAACAATCTCGGCAGATTGCTCAGAGTCTAGGGAAGCCTTTGAGACTGCTTCCAACAGGATCGCGCACAGTGCGCGAGATAGCAAGGTTTCGCAGGAAAGTTTGGACGGCGAGGCTAGCCAGACGAAGCCGCTAGAGCCCCCGGAAACAGAAAGCGTTCCTTCGGGTGCGAGCTCTTCTGGCGATGTCGTTGCAAAGCCTGTGAGCGGGACACGAGAGACGCGCGAGCAACGAAGCCTGAGCGGCGAGCGGACCGAAAGCTCTGGCAGTATCATCCCCATCGGCAGGGAAACCCAGGTGGCCGAGCGTTGCGAGGCGAACTCGGTGTTGTCCCCAGTTCGCGATGGCCTGCTTGAAAGCAAGGTGGGGAACTTTCACCCGCATTTCAAGCTAGTGGAGCGAAGACGCACAGTGCGGAAGCGAAAGTTCAGAGCTTTCTGCTATGAGCGGAAATGCTATTTGGAGGCGTGCGTGCCTGCCGCGATGTTGGCCTTGAAGTCAGCTCCGCGCGAGATTACGGGCGTCAGCTTTAGAGAACGCGTTTCGAATAACGAAACCAGCCTGTGGGGAAGAGGTAGTTGTAACGCTGCGTTCTTCGTTTCCCCGTTCGTCCAGTCCGTCCCGTCATGTTCAGCTTCGGACTCAAACATGAGCAGTATTGCTTCTCGAAACTAACGCATCGGGTGTTTCGTGGCCTGTCAGAGTACGCGCTGGGTAGGAGCAAGTAGAGCACTTACGAGTCGTGCTGAGCAGGCTTAAAGCAGGCCTACAGTCAAACAGTCAGTGTCACATAGGTTGCGCCGAGGACGAGGAGGAGGAGGAACAACTTTATTAAAATCACCGGCAGCTAGGACGTGGCCGCTACGTCGCGGAGACCTGCCTGGTGCCCGGGCCTACTCACGCTTCCCAGGTGGGGTTGCGTTTTCGGGCCGCTGGCGTGCCAGGGCAGCCTTCGCCTGCTGGACGGCCTGGATTTGTGCACTGCAGTCTTTAGCGTTCATGGCTTCTTGTGATATCAGAGGGCATAGTTCCTTGGCGCAGGCCTCAGCAGGCTGTGTCCTGCAGTTCCAGAGTATATGGCTGAGCTTCGCACGCGCACTGTCACATACACGGCACATTTCACTTTCGTATACACCGGGGCACAGATGTTTTGCAAGCACTGGGGTAAGGAGCGATTCGGTCTGTAATTGTCTGTAGAGAATTGCTTCTAGTGACGTAACTAAGGCAGGTGGTTGTGGTAGCGCGGCCGACGAAGACCGTCAGTCGTAAAGTGGCCGCAGTCGTAAGCTATCGCCGACCAACGACTAAGTCTGAGATAAGGACTTTTTCGGGTTTGACTGGATATGGCTAAGCGTATGTGAAAGATTACTCCACACTGGCTAGTCCGTTAGTGATGCTCTTACAACGAGTGAGCCAGTTAAGGTGGAAAGGGCACAGAGAAGGAGGACGCATTTAAGCGCTGTAACGAGCCTGAGCGAGGAGCCAGTTCTAACGGTCCCTGACTTTTCGAAAGGTTCGTTATTCAGTGCTATCGAGCGATCGTGGCATGGAAGCTTTACTATGCCAAGAGGATGCGAAACGGACCAGTTTTTGGTACTTCAGCGCAAGCTAACATGCAGGAAAGAGGCTAACAGTACATCGCGAAAAGGAATGTGGCTGCATCGTGTCGGCAGTGCACAAGTTTGCGTGCTATGTAGCCGGTAACGCTAACGCAGCCGCCCTAAGCCGGGCGTTCTTAGTGCTACATTCGTCCTCCCCGTGTCTTTCGTTTCGTTTCTTCGTCAGCAGATTTTAGCGTAGCAGGTAGATGGGAGCAAAATTATTGCCCTCATTTGCTGCCTCAGTTGATTTTCCGCACCGCGTGATTTCAAGTAATCAACCTTAGTTATCATTTAATGTCGTTTGTTACGTTTTGACACTTAGCGTGAGTTCTTCTTTTAAGATTTTTACGTCCCGCATGGGTCTCTTGGTGTAGAGGGTCCAAATTTGGGATAGACACTTAGCTAGGAGAGTTTGTCACGTTTTAGAGTTTGGTGTTCTGACAGAGAACAGAGGGTGCTTGCTTGCGCTGGGTGTTGTCCGTTGTCGGTCGGTTCTTTGCAAGCTCCAGAACGATGAGCAACCGGTGCTGAGGACAGGCCGAAGGAGCCGGACGAAACTGGTCGAGACACCTGGGCAGCACGGCGAGGTACCTGTGATCCGGACCTGGCAGGCGGTACCTGTTCAAGGAGAGGAACTTGGTGTAGCCGCCGTTTTCCTGGGGCACTGGAGGTGTACCTGGATGAGCCTGGCGAACGAGCGCGCCCAGCATCCGAGCCACGTGGAGGCAGCTCGTCTTCACGGCGCATTGTCTGGCGGCGGGGGTGGTGTTGTTCCAGAGCGCCTGGCCCAAAGGCGTTGCACGAGGCGACGCGCCGACAGCGAGGCTGAGTCACGCCTCTCCCTTTCGTCGCTGCGGCGCGGCCGAATCCCGCACCTCAGAACGCTGCGGCGCGGCCGAATCAGCCGAATCCCGCATCTGAGAACGACCAAACAAGGGCATGTCGCTACGCCCGGAGGCGAGGTCACGGAGACGGCGGGGGCATCGCCCTCCCTTTCCCCATTGGCGGTGCATCTGACTCACCGCTTCGCTACCATTCGTCGGAATTCAAACTTCAGGCAGCGAGAGCCCTGATTGGAGCTTTTCGAACTTCTTGGGGCCCCAACGAACTTCCCGGGCTATAAAAGAAGCCCGGAGGCTCTCATCGTCGGCATTCCTCGGCGGCTTCTCTCCGGCACCAGTCTCTTCGGAAGCACCGAGTGAAAAGGGTGCTGTCGCCTTTGTGCGAGTCATGTAACGTTTGCTTACCCTGTATATACTGTATATAAATGTTACCTTAACTCTTCGTCGGCTCGAGGACTTCGTCGCTCTGCTCTGCGCCGCGTCGATAGCGGACGGAGCAAGGCAACATCGCTACACCGGTGACTGCGCTCGGGTGGCCAGTCGCAACAGCGGTGACAGCGTCGGGATGGCTGATTCCCAACATCGGTGACGAGCTGAAGGCGAGTCACAACCTTGGCGACCGCCCTGGGATGGTCATTCCCAACAGTGGTACCAGCGGTGGGATAGTCAGTCCCAACACCATTCAGCGCGAAATGCAGCAGTAGCGGAACCCGGCGACGTCCGCGCGTCACCTGACTGTATGTTTCATCTTCTGGTGCGGCCACAGATCCCAGACGTTGGCTTTGTCTTTGCTTTTAATTTTTCGTGAACGAGCATGTCCTTATAATTGAAGGTTCTGCGCCTGAAGGCGACTTCAACCACAAGCAAACCTGGCATGAAAAATTATAGTGGGCGAAGGGGGAAGGGGGGGAGGGGGGGGGGGCTGTTCCGCTCCTTCCCCCTGGTTACACCCCTGCCTGCAACATACCCATGCGGGGGATTAGGCTAAACCTTGACTGAGCTACTTTACACATGAAACAAAATAAAAGGTACGCAATGAGAGCCGTTCCCATCTGTTAAGGTGGATGACCAGCAAGGCTTTCTTGCATACGACATGGAGGTGGCTAAGGCTTTATGTGAAAGGTAGGAGCAAAGTTCATTTCTCTTGAGCGTTGACGGCACTCGTACCGATGAAAGACGCGTACATACAGGTACACAGTTTTATATTACTCCGTTGATCTTGGAAATGCTATCTAAATTTGAATTGATAACTAAACACTTAAAATGCATATCCAATTTACGAGACGTATAGGCTTAAGGTCCAGATCAACGTTTTGGGTGGCGTTGCTACTTAGACGGCGTAGCGTTATAATAGCACACATACTTGAACGTTCGTTTTTAAATGCCTCGTGATTTCTCGTTGCCAGAAACCAAACATTCGTGGAATCCTAGCCCTACAGGCGTTGCTTAAACAGAGAAGAAACCATTTGAACAAATTCTTCGTGGCACTTTTGTTAGCTCCTGTGATTCCAAAGATGAATACATTATGACCTCCCCCAACAATTCGTATCAACCACTTTTTTTCTGCTACGCCCTGTTTGCAGCCGGTTGCTTAGCTTTCGTTTCTTCGTGTTTTGGCGCGAAATACTTCCGCAAAAAGTCTTCCCACCTTTCTTGCTGCCTCTCCTCCAGAATCAAAGTTCTTCGTGGCTGTGGTGCACATGTTCTACTCACGAGACGCCCGTTCATTTGTAACCCGATATGCCGTCAACGTCGCAAGCTCCAGGCTCATTAGAAGACAGCTTCGCAAAGAAAATAGACATGAAGACAAGATGTCGACGAGTGCACTGAACCTGTGACTGGTTTTACTGGGAATGAAAGACAATACACACATGCCGTCCAACCAGAGCCTCTCATCGGCGCCTGCACAGAAACGTCAGCTCTTTTTCTGAGAAAGTGATAGAAGCCATGCTGACGCAGACTTCTGCGACCGTTAACACTATAGTTCTGAATCATTATTCTTCGAATCAAACGTGTTTTCCCTTCTTAGAGACGAATGCACTTTCCAGGTCGGGTGGACCGTCGTTACAATTCAATTATTGGCTTATAAACAAACATTCCATTTCTTTTCACTCACGCAAATTTTTATTGTTTGAATGCTCCATCAAGCTATCGTTAACGCATCTCCAAATTTGACCTACCTTAAAAAGCAGCCTGCAAGAACTTTTCTAGGAATTGCATGCGCTTCGCCTTCTGCGCATTCAACAAAAGGACACAGATGCTTTGTGCCGCAGCCTTTTCTGTGTTGCCACCGTTTTGGTCATTCTACATAACGTAGAAAGCTTGTGGGCGCCAGACAGCACCGTTTTCACGTTGTGCCTCTGGGCAAAGGTTTTCAGATTGTGCGGTAACACGCTATTGTAAGGTATCAGCTACCGTATGCGTATGTTGTTCACGGGATTTGCACTTCTGGGACGTGGAGCCCCTTTTTCCAGAAGACTATCGGCGACCGAAACGAAGTACATAGGGTGTCCAGCAGTAAGCAATCTTTGGGCTTGGAGGCAGACGCACCTGAGATTGAGTGCGGGCTTGATTAACGAAGAGCGTTCGTAAAGCAGGGAACCTTCTGGAAAAGATGCGGGCCAACCCAAAAACGCGCGAAGTCCGTGCACAGCGCCGGCCGAATGTAGCTGTGATGCCTCGCGTCCCCATGGGCACGCGAGGTATTGCGCAATGACGTGCGCGTTATGCCGCAATCTGAAGAAAAAAATTGGCTCGAAGGCATGACCACGGCCGCTCGATGGAAACTTTCCATCGAGCGGCCGTGGCATGACTTTTGAAGTCGTGTTTGTGGCGACACCCAAGCCTTTCCCCTCCTGTCTCGTGTAAACTGGTCAAGGTCACCTTAGCGTAACTTTTAGCGACAGCTTCTTAACAGTTCCCCGCTTGAGTGTGTGGCAATTATTTTAAGGATACCAAACGACCTGTGTACTCACATAAAAGAAACTAAAACGGAAGATTGGGCGAGGTGGTACATGTTCATAGTTGAACAGCGCTAACGACACGAGACAAAGAGAAGGGGGCACAAACACGGCGCTGACTAACAACCGAGTTTTATTGCTTAGGCCAGTGGCTTTTATACACACATGGGCAAAAACAACAAAAAGGAACAAAAGAAGGAAACACTAAATTAACACGTGAACATTTGAGAGAGCGCGAGCGTGGCATCATACTGACTTTACGTTTATTTACACGTTAATCTGCTTACGGGGCAAGATGTACAGTCAAACACAAAACACAAGCCCATTTTGTAATCGCAAGATCAGTTTGGAAACAACACACAGATTACCAGGGTGGGGCTTACTGCGCTAGGAATCTACATTCTTTGTCTGTGAGGGCGATAGATGGGGTGCTTATGCATTGATCCCCTAACTTGTTAATTTCTGTGGCCTCTAAGATTTCTCGCACGATTTGGCTGTCATGCTCGCCTATCACTACGCTCTGGTCCAAAAGAGGCTGGCATTTGCTATCGCAATCACGACAATGCCGGGCGAGGTGAGCACGGAACGTTTTTGAAACATTGTAATGGTGTTCCCTCAGCCTGTCATTTAGGCATCGGCCAGTTTCGCCGACGTAATTCTTGCCGCACGAGAGAGGCACATAATAAACAACTTTTTCTGCGCAGGCAACAAACTGTTCGTGATGCTTCGTTGTACACTTGTTACGCATAGGGGGACCAGTGGTAACTTTACGACACATTTGCGACAGTTTCAGGGGCGCTGAAGACACTACTTTTACATTTCCGCCATTTCCTACTTTCTGCAGGCCATGAGCGATTCGATGCATGTGCGGCACCACTGCAATGGGCTCCTTCTTTTGGGAACAGGAACAGCCTCAGTCCAGCTGTTCCTGTTCTACCCTAGCAATACGTTCACAAGCGGCCATAAAGCAGCGCAATATGATACAGCGCTACTACGAAGGGATATGTATTGAAAGCCAAAGATTATATATACACAAAACCATAGCTGTCCCAGATGCGCGACAACGTACTTCCACCGTTTCGCTAAACAGCTACCGAAAAGCGTCTCATCGTTCTGAGAGTCATAACGCGAGCGCCTGTTATGTTCCGCCCTTCCGCTACAACAAAGCATGTACGCCTTCGTTGTGTAGACACATCAGTAAGTGTACGCTTAATTAAATAGAATGGAACGAATGAAAAGTTCCTACTGGCTGGCCATGCGTGCAGCCCTCTTTTGCGTCCGCACGTCCACATTTACAATCGCTGGCCGTTATTAGCGCCTGTTCTGAGCCCATCGCACCTTTGTCCGATGAATCCGTAGCAACTCATCCTTGTCAGCAGCAATATATATTCAGCCCGCTCCACCTTCACACGAGTGCGTCGATGCACCGTCGCCACCGTCGCTGCAGCAGACGCCGAAATATAAGCCGCTTCCTCGGCGTCGTTCACGATGCATCTTGGGGTTGCACCCCTGCATTCCGTCGACTCGCTCGGTGCGCGATAGGGCAGCCGAAAATTGGCCCGCAACAGTGTGCCCCGGTTTATCGATGACAGATGGTGCGCACCGGTGCGGTTTATCGAAGATGCTGATAACCACCGATGCCGAGAAAGAGAGAGAGAGATAGCTTTTATTGGAGGCAAGGCAGGCTCTAAGGCCTGTTGAAAGTGGATTAAAGGGGGGGTCGATGAAGTGGGCTCTAGAATTTACGTGGTCATGATCTTGTCATGAGCCTTCTAAGAGAAACAGAATAGTTGTGGGTGTCGTTACAGGAAGAAGGGAGCAGACCTGTCGTTCTATTCTTCTGGAGCAAGACATCTTGATAGTCTGCACAGTGCCATTAGGTGGAGAAAAGGCAAAACGCTAGTGCCCATAAAATATGGGTTGCAGAAAAATGAGAATCTAGCAAAATTTCACCTTAAGCTTAAAAATCATCCTCTTCATTGTCATCATCGTTCCCATCCTCTTATTCCTCCTCCTGCGTCGCATCATCATCATCGTAATCGACAGTCATGAGCCCTCCTCCAAAACATTTCCGAATCCTCTGCCAAAGCGCCATTCGAAACCCTGCAACGCTACGGAAAATAATTTTGCTGACGCTGCAATTTGTAGCAGCTTGGTGAGGTCGCCCTAAAATTTCTTTTATGCTCTACAACATTGCTTTTAAAGAGGCGTTAAACAGGGTTATGAAGGCAATGGTTCTAGAATAACGCAATATTTCTAGAAGCGTCGGCACGTCAGTTCTAGAATAGGGGAAAGGAGCGTTTGCAGGGCAGATAGGGGCCCCAAACACAACGTGCTCGCTCGCGACAATAACTGAAGATTTTCACCGGTGACTAGCGGCCCGCTTGCGTTTCTTGCATGCGGCGCTGTCGCGGCGAACAGGTCCCTCCGAGGCCGTGCCACGCAACAAAGGCTTCGTTTATCGCTGGAGTTATTCAATCACCGCTTTATGAAGCCGTGCTGACGATGATCCCAGCGCAATCTTTCACCGCACTATCACCACCTTCCACGCATTTTAAACTGATTTTCTCCAATAGTCTAGCTGTTTCGGGCGGCGAAAAGTTTTAGCTGCTCCGGTGTGTGCCGATTCGTGCGTGCTCCTTGCCCACCGTGCAGGCAGATGCTTGCCGCGGTCGCGCATGCTAAACTTCTTCATGCAGAAAACGCTTTCCTGCGTTATTCATATCGACACGCTATATCAACATTCAGCTAAGCTTGTGTCACGGATTGCGACGATCGACATTCGTCACTACAAAGATTCGCCGTGCCGGGAGTCGCTCGCACTGACGCCCTACTACTACGATTCTGAGTCTGATTGTTGGGTTTAACGCGCCGACGCAACGCAGGCGATGAGGCGCGCCGTAGTGGAGGGCTCCGGATTAATTTTGACCACCTGGGGATCTTTAACGTGCGCCGAAATCTCGAACACACGGGCGTTTTTGCTTTTCGCCTCCATCAGAAAAGCGGCCGCCGCAGCCGGGAATCGAACCCGCGACCTCGTGCACAGCAGCAGAACGCCTTAGCCACTGAGCCACCGCGGCGGGTTACGATTCCGAGTCACTAGATCCAACGCGTCAGTAGATCCAACCAGTCATTGTATCCATTCGTGGATCTACTGACTCGTTGGATCTAGTGACGCGTTGGATCTTGTGACTCGGTTGGATCTACTGACCCATTGGATCTAGTGACGCGTTGGATCTAATGACTCGGATGGATGTACCGACCCTTTGGATCTTATGACTCGTTGGATCTGGTGACTCGGTGGGGCGGGAGGGAGAGGAGGATAGTTTGGGCAGAAACCTTTTTGCCCCCTCCGCCTACCCTTCCCGCTTTACAAATGAACAAAAGGGGCGCCCCCCCAGCTTACTGCTTCGGTAGCGGGTATGCTTTCTAGCCCTGCTCGTCTTTATTCATTCGCACTTTCCACAGCTCGTGGTGTGTTCGTAAGTGCACAATACACTTTCAAAAGAAAGGGGCAAAGACTTTTGATGAGATTGACCACGCTGCGAGCACTCAGCTATCAGTCAGGGAATAAGGAAAATGTACAAAAATTAGGAAAAAGGGGCGCTTCTACCACTGCAGATTAGTCATGGGAAAGTGCGCCTGCTACCGTGACATTCATGTGAAAGGTGCACGTGACGGGGGTGCGGCGGGACTGCGGGAGGGGGATATTTTGTGCACAGGTTCTCCGAAAGCACGACTTTGGGGAGGGGGGGGGGGGGGGGGGGGCGCCTTACTGCTCATTTTAGTTCGCCGTGGCTGCCGCAGAGAGGACTGGAGCTGGAAAAAGGTCCATTTAACCTTATAACGCAGGAGTCGTTGCCGGTTCTCTCTTTTTTTTTTTTTTTGCATTTTCAGATATAATTAGAATTTTCACAGTTTATACCTGTGATACACGGCAACGCTAGATCTCCTTTAAACTAAACCCCTTTCGCCACGTCAAAGGACATTTTGTGGAAAGGAGTGGCGCTCCTGACACACAGCAACCCCCGATCTCCTTTATGTAGTTGCTGTAACTGACACACCAATAAAGTGGCGCTAGCAGTTCTGTTGAAAAAGCATGCACAATAACAAAATTAAAGTGCGGCTAATAGACCTTTTTAATTATTTTAGAGAGGAACTGTGCGTTTTATTGTTGTCTAGAAAAAGTAAATGGGTAATTTCACATATTTGTATTAAACAGCAACGACAGAGTGCTTTTTTTCGCCTATGTCCCGTGCCTAATCTGGCAACAGCGGGCAGATGTTTAGAAAAATACATTACGATTGGGCTTGTTTGGTGAAATTTATTTCATTGCAGTTTTAAAAATTTATGAAAGTATTATGAAATCGCATTTGGTCTCACTAAGTTCTGAGAAGCTTATGATTTGCTAGCGCCTGCTTACGAGGCTGCGCCGCTAGCTGCTCCTTTTCGTCCAGGAAAGGAGATAGGCGAACACCCCTTACGGGAAATGCCCGTTTCGGTGAAGGAGATTCTCCTTTGTCGTGTGTCACCGAGGCGAACGCCGTTTCGGTAGCAGTCCTTCTCTGCAAAGGCCTTTTAGGTGCCCGTGTGTCAGGGGTATTAGGCTAGTTTTCGGTGTCCTAACTTTTTTTTCTGTTCGTAATGTTGTGTTTGATTCGTTTAACTAACGTTACTTTAATGTGAGGCGAAGCAGTGCCAGACTACAGTGCCTAGTATATGCACTACAGCCATACGGGGTATTTTTCATCAAAAACAACGCCGGTGGGCGTCGCTTTAGTGGATGGCTTATAATACTGTTGGACGGCATAAATGCACCCGACTTCCTTGAAACGATTTTTTGTGTAATTGTTTGTTGAGAATCGTTCCTCGATCACGTTTTATTCTGTGTATTTCGGTATCTCCGATTGCATTGGGAAAAACATGTATTAATCCTGCAGTAAAGTCCGCATGCATACTTCAGACGTGGCCTACGTCGTCTTCTTGACCCCAACCGCGGCCGGAGCCCCGCTAGCCGTTCCCGGTCTGCCGGGCTTTTGATCTATGTCTCTGAAGCAAGGGACTCAAACACGCTGCCCGCTGGCCGCGCGCAACCCTCTGACCTTTTCATTTGAACCTATTTATTACAAATGTTCTTGTTCGCAATTCTGCGTTATTTTAGGCTAGCGGATGGTTATGTGGCATAGCCAAAAACTTGGGTTTATTTGTTGAATATTTGCTGGAATATTTGAACCTTTCGGAAGCTTCGCTTTAAAAACTCAGAAAGCCAAAACGAACAACTTCAGCATCGATGCGCACAGTTGGTAGCAAAATACAAAAGCTTCGTATAAAAACTGGCCCTCAGTCCTACTCAGCTGATTTTAAACGGTGAAGTGGCTAGATACGAATGAAAATGATGTTACGAAATGGGTTACAAAAGCGCTTTGAATTGCAATTTTGTAATACAGTTGACTCCTATTAATACGAACTCCATGAGGACCGTAAAAAGATTCGAAGTAACACAACTGTCAAATAAACAGAATCCCGCAGTGGTGGCTCAGTAGCTATGTCCTTGGGCTGCTGAGCCCAAAAACGCGGGTTCGATTCCCGGCCGCGGCGGCAGCTTTTTCGATGAAAGCGAAAAGCGAAGACGCTGGTGTGTTCGAGATTTCGGCCCATGTTAAAGATTCCCATGTCTAATTTGATCCGGAGCCCTCCACTACGGCGCGCCTCATCACCTGCGTAGCGTCGGCGCGTTAAACCTCACATTCAATCAATCAATCAATCAATCAATCAATCAATCAATCAATCAATCAATCAATCAATCAATCAATCAATCAATCAATCAATCAATCAATCAATCAATCAATGAAACAGAAAGTACCATGGAAGCATTGCCATAACTACGCTGTACGTCTGCCTCTTTGGTTTTGGTCGCAACCTCGACTTTCCTCGCCAATTCAAGCGCACGACATGACCGCCGTGAATTCTGCGAAGTCCGAAGCCGCCTTGACGTCCGTGGTGTTGGGTCTCGCACCGCTGGCTTCAGGTGTTACGAAGTTGCCATCCGACCGCTGCCAACCAGTTGTTGCGACCGTGAAGACCGACTGCAGCCGGGAAGAGGTCCAGAGCTGATAGGCCAACGTAAACTGTTTACTTCATAGCGAGAGGTGAGCCGAAGCCAAAGAACAATGCCCCGAAGGGCGAGGTTACAATACAGGACTCGAGCAGAGCGACAGCATCGATTCGCTGCTCTAACAGGAATGGTTTACAACGCTTGCGGGGGTCTATTTATACCCAAAAGCGGTAACGGTCAAAACGCAACAAGCGGCAACACGCCACGAACGTCACAGACACACACAACGCTCTTTCCAGAGTTCGTAAGCCGTTGAGTCCGGGAGAGGGGAGAGAGGAGGACTCCGCTGAGTTCACGGGGCCTCTGTGTCCTTAAAGAGCGTGGAGACGAGCCTCGCCGCCAACCGCCGAAGTTTTGAAATGCGCCGAGAGCAAAGCGTCTGACGCGGCTTGTCGCAACTTGTCACCGACATGGTGGCGCCTGTTTTCAAAGGCGCACAGTGGCTTCGCCGCACAGCCGAAGAGTGATGCGGGGAAGTACTGCGGCGCTGGTCGATTCGTAACAGGGCGAACGTCCATCGGGATTCAGAATCGAAAATTTGCCCTACAAAAACAAAATAGAATAACGCATTTGTTTTGGGGCATTTTTACAAGACCTTTTTTCGATGAATGCACATACCATTACACGTACAGTTAAGCACCACACGTTCCTGTGCTGGGCGATTTCGGTACAAACAAGTGATTCAGGAATTGATGATAGGAAAAAAAACATAGTGAACAGTTGCAATCAGTTACCGATTTTTTTTTATGATAGTAATATTTTCTTTATCCTGGCATAATCATAAGTGCACTCAATTTCTTCGAAACGATTTCTCCACTAATTGTGAATTAAAGACGGTTCCTCAATCGCGTTGTATTGATTTGTTTTTGGGCAGTATCTCAAGGACATATTTTCCTAAAAACGGCGTCTGTTCTCATATTGTAATATTTACGCATAATTATGAATCCAGATATTTTTTAATGATTGAAATTGTAGTTATTTATTAAGGATCGTTCCTCAATCCTCGTTCATTTAATTACCTTTCTTGTAAATGTTCTTTGAATGGTAGCGCTAACTACTGAAACAAATTACTGAAATTGTGTATTTATGATGACTTAGGTATGCCCTCTGTTAATTTTTTAATTGCGAAATGTATGCATATCTAATCCACGGCTGAGACCTCATTGTGGCCTGTGCAAAATCAGTACCACTTCAATGATGAAAAAATCTTGCAGTCAATTCGTTGTTGCTTTCACACTTAGGCATTTAAAGAGCGCAAGTATTCATGAACCGATTACTCGTGGAGGCTAGTAACCAAAAGCAAACCGATAAACACAACGACCACCCAATCCCAAGAAATACAAGCACGCGCAGTTCCTCCCTTTGGATGTAATGGCTCGTTGGATCTAGTGACGCGTTGGATCTAGGGACTCGGATGGATCTCTTGACGCGTTGGATCTAGTGACGCGTTGGATCTAGTGACTCGGTTGGATCTCATGACTCGTTGGATCTTCTGACTCGGTCATCACGTGACCTAGTGGATCTCCTGACTCGTTGGATCTAATGACACGTTGGATCTAGTGACCATAAGCGTACTACTACTACTATACCTGATTCAGGTGAAAAGGAAAGGAAGTGCACTGGGGATATTATTGAGCCCGTCTGGGGGCTCACCTGCATACAACCCAGTGCGGGGGGAGCGGGAGGAGGGGGGGGATTAAATATTAGAGAGGAGAAAGAGGGTGGTAACAGAGATAGGTAAGCTAAAAAAAAGAGAGTGGAGGCTCTATGCTAAACTAAGCGAAGCAGCAGCAGCAATGGCGCGGACAGCAGTCCGCCGTCTATAGGCGCTTGGCGAGTCCGGCGGCCTCAAGGTAAAGCAGGAGGTGTCGGAAGACGTCACAGCGGGTACCGTCAGGGCCCGTCGGGAAGAGCAGTTCTTTGAGGCGCTGGTGGGGCAGCGGAAGACGCTGGAGCGAAGTCTGCAGCACTCCTCGCTGTGCTGAAAACTCTGAGCAGGAGGAGATCAGGTGCTCCAGCGTTTCGGGCTCGGGACAGTGGGCACAGGTGGGGGAGGCGCAGCGGCCGCCCGAACCGCCGAAACCCCCGGCGGCTTCACTCATAGCCGGAAACGCTGATTGGCTGCACAACGCGCCAAAAGCGGTGCCGTCGTCTTTAGGGCCAGCTGCGTCATACAGTATACATCATGCGGGTAAGGCTACGTTGTATGCTCCCTTGATGGCGGCGAGAATTTACTTGTACACAAGGATAGAAAAGAACAAGTAATGTACAGCGATAACGTGTTTCGAACTTCCGACCTATTAGGGCCCCTTTAATTCTTTCAAGCACAGAGTTTCACTTTGGAAGAGAAACAGTTTTTTATTAAAAAATAGTGAACTTTTGGATACAAAATGCTTTTCATACAAGAGAAAAAAATGACACTTTTGGTTCAGAAGCAATGAGGTGGTCACCTGAAGCGACCACCATGCAGGAAGGGTGTACCAGTCACCTTCGATGGCATACAGCTTCCGCTTGACAGGGCTTCGGACCTCGGGAGACTAACGCGTACGGCGTCGGCCCACGGCAAAGCCGAAGCCGACGCCGTACGCGTTACAGCGTCAGCGCAGGTAGAAGAGTCGGAAGAACTGGAGTAAAAGCAGCACGGAGGCCAGGTCGGAGGCGAATATCGAAAGGTCCAACACCGATTGGACCCTGAGCGCAGCACCAGTAGCCACGATTGCCACGCCGCAGATCACGATGCGCAGTGTCGCACACATTTCCAGGTCCAGAGCTTCACGTCTGAGCACGAATTGGTAGACGTTGCGGGTGCTTAGAGTTCCGGCGCTCGGAAGGCACAAGTCCATCGAGGACAGGGCGGCGGCTGTGATGGGCAGGAGCCCCACGAAGGATGGGACCCTCCGCGTAAAGGTGTGCATTGCGTATGGCAGCACGTTCCCGCGGTGTGCATCCAGGAGGTTGAAGGGTGCCGGATATCCGGTTGCCGTGAAGTTGGTGCTCTTGCTGGCAGGGCCGATGATGGCCGGAGGAAGGGCGAGGCCGATGCAGCCGATGGCGGACAGGTAGGACATGAGCTTGGCGCTGAAGACGGACTCATAGCTGAGGACCCGTTGAAAGTACACCCGGCCACGAAATACCGCTGAAGGTGGTCATGAGTAGCTGGTCGATGATCTGGCCGCCTCCCGTGCCTTGATCTTTCCCATGGCTTCGTCACTCAAAAAGTCACTCGTCACTCAAAGGCAGGCGAGTAGGCCGACGACGATGCTGGCCACCTGAAAGACGTCGGTGTACAAGACGGAGAAGAGGCTGCCAAGCGACGTGTGCACGTGGAGGCCACGATGACCAATCTGGGGTTGAAGAGGATCACCACCGCCGCCGCGTCGCCGAGCGCGAATAGCATGGCCGCTGTCCAGAAGACCTCCCCGCAAACGGCCAGAACCAACAGTGGAACAGCGACCCAGGGCCCGTAGAGCTGCTGGAACGGGTCAAGCATGGTCAGCGACTTCGTCACGCGCATTCTGCCCGGGAAGAACATGCCGGCGAACTGTAGGCTCAGTGCGTAGCCAAGTGGGGTCTGGGCCCACAGCAGCCCTCATTTGAACACGGCCTCGGCCGTACCATTGAGGTAGCCGCCCCCGAACTAGGTCACAGTTATGGATACGACGATCAGAGCGACGGGAAAGTTGCGGTTGGCAACGAACAGGTTCCTCAGGTAGTCGTCTGGAGTCTTCGTCTCGGGCGACCTTCGCTGGGTACCTGCGATGGGCTGGCGCGTCTGCAACTGGTCACCGCAAACTCTGGGTCCTCGTCACTCGCCTACTGCTAGGACAGCGATGCAATAAAAAATCGTCACGACAGTAGCAATGAAGACAAAAGGCATGCCACTGATTTCACGTCCTCTTCTTCATGAGGGGGTGGTGGTGCCAAAAGAATGACCCATACCCACTCAGGTGTATTGAACACGGAAGGGGCGCTAAACGAGGGACACTGTGCTCAGGAGCAGAAAATCAGTTTATTTCAAGGACACAACCACCAGAATGTTCACTGCGAAACACATGTCAGCCCATAGGTAGGCTAGGCAGAATCTGAGCTAGTTGGATCATAATTTATTAAATACTGGTCCACCTAAATTTAACTCGGCACACAGACAAAGAAAGAAGGTAGTGTCAGCTCTTGTCTTTCGTCTTTGTCTGTGTCCTGAGTTAAATTTAGGCCGACCAGTATTTAATCAATATAGGTAGGCCTCCGTTCATCATTGCCAGCGCAGAATACCGGGACTGAACTCCAGCCGCGCACCGCCTCGAAGAACGACGAGAAACCTGATCAAAACGCCAGGAGGAAATGAGCTCAACGCCAATTTAGGAAATAAGTGAATTCATAAAAGAAACCTAACCCTGCAATGCAGTTTGACAGACGGGTCGCGTCGTCTGGGCTGAAATAATCAGCTTGAAGGCACTCGTTGGCGCATTCCCGCCTTCGCTGCCGCGTGATGGTTTCGTAATTTTCTGTCGCTTATGTCTTTTGCGTTGAAATTTCTGCATTTGAAGGCACCGTGTCGTCAGGTGACTCCGCAGCCGCAAAGAAAAAAATTAGCAGTGGCTTACCTCGGCTATGCCAAAATATACGAAGCGTGAGCTAAGGTTTAGCTGGTTATTCTTAGCTTTCCCGGTTGTCTAGGATTAGCTTTTTTATTATGCTTACTGCTGCTTTTTGAAGGACCTCTTGACCTCTTGACACCTTGAGAGACATTTTGAAGGATGGCGGAGAAATTGTACTTGAAAAACTGGCAAACCTGTATACGCAATGCCTAATGACCGCAAGTGTACCGGAACCTTGGAAGAACGCGAACATCATCCTAATCCATAAAAAAGGTGACATGAAGGACTTGTAAAATTACAGGCCGGTTAGCTTACTCTCAGTCGTCTACAAGGTACTTACAAAGGTAATCGCTAACAGAATTCCTGCAACGCAGTGTCTAGAGTGCAGTCCGACGGCACTCTAGCTGATCATTGCAGGCATGCCTAGAGTGTCGTCCGACGAAATTCGAATATTTAACACTAGGCTAGCACCACCCAAAGAGTCTGTCGTTGTAGTGCAGAGGATCCGTCGTACCTTCTTGATCCTAGAGTCGGTGTTTCGAGACCTGCTGTTGCCTCGGTTGCTTTTTTTTTTCGTTATTTAATTGAGGAGTACTTTTTATGCCTTAGGTTAGTTTTGGTGTTTTAAATGATTTCTTTGTGTGCGTTAGGTTATCTTATGTTATGTTTAGGTTAGGTTGCCTAGCTTTACGCTATCTAGAGCGGTGGACTGCCAGACGCGGCAATTTAGCCACAAAACGCCGGTGGACGTCGATATAGTGGAATGCTTAGAATACCGTCAGACGGCACTCTAGACATAGCCTTTATGCAACCTTAAATTTCAGCCAACCTAAAGAACAAGCAGGGTTCCGTAAAGGCTATTCAACAATGCACCATATTCACACGATCAATCAGGTGATAAAGTGCGCTGAGTATACTGAATACCTATATATAGCCTTCATAGATTATGAGAAAGCATTTGACTCGGTCGAAACCTCAGCAGTCATTCAGACATTACGGAACCATGGCGTAGAGGTGCATTATGTAAGAATACTAGAGGATATCTACAATTGGTCCATAGCTACCATCATCCTCCATAGGGAGAGCAGTAAAATACCTATAAGGAAGGGTGTCAGACAAGGAGACACAATCTCTCCAGTGTTATTCACAGCATGTTTACAAGAAGTGTTCAGTACGTTGGATTGGGAACAGGTGGGAGTAAGGGTTAATGGAGAATACCTAAGTAACCTCAGATTTGCTGATGACGTTGCCTTGCTAAGTAACTCGGGGGACGAATTGCAAAGCATGCTTTCCGCACTGGGCGCACAGAGTAGAACCGTGGGCCTGAAAATTAATATGCAGAAAACTAAAGTAATGATCAATAACCTCGGGACAGCACAGCAGTTTGAGATAGGTGGCGAGGCAGTGGAATGGTAAGCGAATATATCTACTTAGGCCAAGTTGTGACCCCGGATCCCAACCATGAGGCAGACATAATTAGAAGGATAAGAATGAGGTGTAGTGCGTACGGCAGACATTCTCAGATAATGAATGGCAGCCTACCATTGTCCCTGAAGAAGAAAATGTATGGCAGCTACTCACCTCCGGGGCAGAAACTTGGAGGCTAAGAGGGTTCAACTTAATTTGAGGACGACTCAGCGAACAAAGGAACGGAAGATGATAGGTGTAACATTAAGGGACAAGGAGAGAGCGGAGTGGGTCAGAGAACAAACGCGTGTTAAGGACATATTAGTAGAAATTAAGAAGAAGTGGACGTGGGCAGGGCATGTAGTGCGAAGGCAAGATAATCGTTGGTCATTAAGGGTAACAAAGTGGATCCCTAGAGAAGGCAAGCGTTGCAGGGGGCGGCAGAAAGTTAGATGGGCAGATGAGATCAAGAAGTTTGCAGGGATAAATTGATCGCAGTTAGCAGAGGACCGGGGTTTTTGGAGATTAATGGGAGAGGCCTTTGCCCTGCAGTGGGCGTAGATAGGCTGGTGATGATGACTGTTGCTTCAATGACACACGCACGGTATATGCATTATGTGGCACATGTATATTTATCAAGCGGCTCCGGTGCATCTTAACCAATCGCCCCAGAGCTACGCTGGTCCACAGGCGCACGCCGGTGTTGTTGCGACGCACGAGTCATCGGTTCCACACCCGGTCACCCCTCGCATGATCATCAAGTGTACCGGGCCTCCACGTGCAGAGCGGAGGTCGGCGAAGAGGCTGGGCGCGTGGGCTGTGTGAGAGACGAAGGGCAGCGAGCAACGTTCTGCGCGCCGTGTGACGTCACTGCTCCTCACGCATACGCAGGACGGCTCTCCAGGAGCCACGCCAAACTGCTCGACGTCAGCCAGTGTAGCTCACGCTACAAAAGAGCGGACGCACATTGCTGCGTCAAAGAACACTGTCACAGTCTAGAGGGCACGCGAGGCCTGAAGCTTTAGAACATCCTGTCGAAGCCTTGGGAGAAGACACGGAGGCAGAAATGTAGTAGTAGTAGTAGTAGTAGTAGTAGTAGTAGTAGTAGTAGTAGTAGTAGTAGTAGCAGCAGCAGCAGCGGCAGCAGTAGTAGTAGTAGTAGCAGTAGTAGTACAGTTACACGTGGATATAACGAAGTTGACAAAACTTCGCATTTTTTCGTTACATCCAGGTTTTCGTCACATGCAGGTTTCGAGCTAAATCTCGCGGGAATGAAGCAGAAACTAAACCAATACGCAGGCATCCAGATTTTGAATTCACCCTTGTTCAAGGATTTATTTCACACTGAAAATCTGCGTGATTTACGCTTGCTGCTACGCGGCCCCCGAATTCACAAACGTAACGAAGTATCACTTTTGCTTTTTGATACTTTTAGGTGCTTTAACGCGTTTCAAGAACCAAATTTATGCTGAAAGGGGTCCTTATCGCGAACTTCATGCTCTTTTCTGCAGTCAATATTGTTGAAGGGATGCTAGCTAGGACACTGTACCGGGCGGTGCTGTTCTTCTTTCTCGCTGGCGGAGACGGAATCTAAAGTTGCGAGCTTGTCGTGAAAAGACAAATCTTTTCGTATTCAGTCAGCAGAAATCAACCACAGATATCAGGGGACACACGCGACTACAAGCCGACAGGTAGGCCTAGTACCTAACCGACACCGCTCTCACACGTGCAAACGCACGAGAGATTACCGCGCGGGAGAAATTCGCTAACTTAGTACATTTCTCCAGCCGATTTTTATGAAAAAGGGTAAGAAACCTTCACTCATCAGCCTAGCGAATTCGTTACATACAGGTTAACCGTCGCAACTGCTTCGTTACATAGAGGTCGCAAATCATGGGCTTCAATGAAGGTGGAAATGGGGAATTGAAAAACTTCGTTAAATCCCGGAATTCGTTACATAGAGGTTCATTACATCCAGGTTTAACTGTAGTAGTAGTAGTAGTAGTAGTAGTAGTAGTAGTAGTAGTAGTAGTAGTAGTAGTAGTAGTAGTAGGAAGAGGAGGAGGAGGAGAGGAGGAGGACACTTTAATGAGCCATAACGTAAGAGTGGTTCCACTATAGTCCGGGAATCTAAGTGATGTCTGAGAGACAGATTCCCTAGGGGCCAGGAGTTGCAGGACGTCCAGCTGGTCGCTGGGAATCAGGTTCTCCCACTGCTTAGCGAGGGGGAGGCGGGAAGGAAAGGGTGGGAGGTCGGGGTTATGTGCTAAGTTGCCAGGGCTACAGAAAAAAGTGCATTCGGCGGAAAATTGAGTGCGTAACGTGTTTTTATGCGAATGGGATGGACGAAGGTATTCGTTTGGGTGCGACGAAGAGTCGTTTCTTCTGATTTTATTTATTTATTTATTTATTTATTTATTTATTTATTTATTTATTTATTTATTTATTTCGAATACTGTTAGCCCTTTTCGGGCTGGTACAGGGTGGGAGGATATACACATTTTGTCAACACATCAAGCAATGAAACAAAATAAACACATCACGAGAGATACATTTCCAACTTTCGTTCAAATGATTGTACAGTCATTGCGTCATTAAAAATCTGTGCATCAAGCGCATTCCAATCTTCTATTGTCCTAACAAGGGGAGAATATTTAAAAACATCAATTCTTGCATTGTAAGGCGTAAAAACATACGGGTGATTCACACGGGGAGAGACTCTGCCAGGGCGGGACAAATAGCGCGACTGATCTAAATTGAATTTATTAGTAGAGAGCTGGTATAAAAACTTCAGTCGTGCGATTTTTCTGCGTGTTGACAGTGTTGATAAATTTGCCATAGCGAGCAAGGTGGTTACGGACTGTGTTTTGCGATACTCTGAAAAGATAAACCGCACTGCAAGTCTCTGTATTCGTTCAAGTTGGTTAATCTGATATTGCTGGTGAGGGTCCCATATAACGCTAGCGTACTCCAAAGAAGGACGTACGACAGCTGTGTACGCCTTAAGCTTAACTGCAGGTGTTGCATGCACCAATTTTCGTTTCAAAAATCCAAGTTTTCGCTGAGCAGATCCACATATGTTATTTACATGATCCTTCCAATTGAGGTTACTCGAAATAGTGACACCAAGGTATTTGAGCTTTGTAGTGCGAGCTATTTGCTTATTGCCTACAGAGTAATTAAACCTAAGGGGCATCTTCTTGTTCGACACAGTCATACACTTGGTCTTTTCAAAATTAATTTCCATATTCCATTTGGAGCACCAATTATGAATTACTTCCAAGGATTTATTAAGTAATTCTTGATCATCTATTGAGTTCACTGGGCAGTACAATATACAATCGTCCGCAAATAAACGAACTTCAACACTGCTATCTACACGCTCGGCTATATCATTAATATAAATCAAGAATAATATTGGCCCCAACACAGACCCTTGCGGTACACCAGAAAACACCGGTAAGCTTTGGGAGTGTTGACCATGAATTTCAACAAATTGCAGCCTATTTGACAAGTATGCTTGAATCCAAGTATGCTTGAATTTGCACTGCTTGGAGACTGCTTGGAATGAAATACTGTCGGTCGAGTCGATAATACTGTGTGATGTCCTGAAATGTGACCAATGGTGTGGACTCCGCTTGTTCTTCAGTGCTCTGGGAGGAGAGTGCGAAGGCTTGCTGATGGACAAAATTATTGCCCGTCAATCTACAAAGGGCGGGTGTCCAGATGAGGGCGATGTTTCTTTGTGGCTGATATTGCGAGAGGAGGCGGAATGTTGGTGGGGCCACCGTGCCCGCCGAGAAGATCCGACAGGCAGCTTGAGAGTCAATTAATTGATTGATTGATTGTAGGGTTTAACGCACCGATGCAACGCAGGCGATGAGGCGCGCCGTAGTGGAGGGCTCCGGATTAATTTTGACCCCCTAGGGATGTTTAATGTGCGCCGAAACCTCGTACACACAGGTGTTTTTGCTTTTCGCCTCCATCAGAAAAGCGATCGCCATGGCCGGGAATCGAACCCGCGACCTCGTGAGAGCGAGCTCTTGCTGTGAATGAGTGTGAGTGCAATCGCCTGTTCCTCAGCAATCTGCTTGGATGTTGTAATAATTGAAGCACAGGTTATAAGGGCTAATAAGGTTATGGCGGTTGCCACTGTGGTGAGGAAGGTTGCATAGTGCAATGCACTATGCACGAAAAAAAAAAAAGGATCCTGTCGCAAACGTCGTCCAACAAAACACGCGTGAAAGCGCCGTCTGAATTTATTCCGGAAATCATTTGGCTGACTCCGAAATCTTAACTTTCGTATTTATTTGCTTCATTTGTTCGCCCAGAGAAGAACAGTTTTAAAACAATATCGTGTGTGGAACTTATCCGAACTACTGGATTTATTGTGCACACCCGTCTTGATATCACACGCTCCTTCAAGTCGCTTGGTTTGTGCGTTCAAATGCTTCCGTCGGCTCATCGCTAATACAGCTTGGAACAGCGACCACTAAAGCAATAACCATCGTTTACCAAATAAACACTGCGCGAGAAAGGCATGACAGAGTTTCAAAGACGATAGTCCTTCTCGGGGTACCTAAACGCAAGACTTTTGAGTATGCGTCTGCCGAATTAACAACGAATTGATGAAAGCATGCCTCAACACGAAGCAAATATATAGACCTTTCACAACTACCAAAAAGGATGGCTTGCCTAGTATGTAATAACATGATTTAGAAAATAGAAGACATTAGGCATTTCAAGCAGAACTTAAGTACTCAACAGAGAGTGGCAACATCCCTCCAACTACTAATGCGCGCGGGATTTGTTTTTACGATAACAATTTTAAAAATAACGCGTTAATAGGGTGTCAAAAGGCGATATTTATACAAATACTAAAACAAAATCCTGCACCCCTCCGTCTAACGACGACGATGGTTGAGAGAGAGAGAGAGAGAGAGAGAGAGCACAACTTTTATTGAGTATTTATATGCGCGTGGATGGCTTTTTAGTCCAGAAGTCCAAGCGTCGTCTTCACACGTTCCGCCCTCTCCGTCAGCATGACCTGGTCGGCGAGGTGTGCGCTGGACAGCGCTGCCTCCTACTGCACAGATTGGGGTTAGGGAAAGGGGGTGGCAAGTCCTGGTTTTGGCTACATTCCCAGCTATCCCTTCATCTTTGCCTTAAATTTTCTCTAGAGCTTCGGCCCTCGTCTGTCTTCTGCCCGCATGATTATCCGGATGGATATTGCGGGGAATTGGCTTAATGTGTATGCGCTGTCTCATATCTGGCGCAAAAGCTCGGGGTTGTAGCTGCCCTTGAGGCGTCCACTGAAGTTTTGCCAAAAGCTTTCTGCCTGCAAGTGTGAGTTCGAGTCTTAATTTTTGGCTGGAGAGGTGTCCTTCGATTAATTCTTATGCGGTGTTGTGAAGGCCTAATTTGAATAATCGAGCAGTCGAAGTGCTCATGGGGATTCCCAGTGCTTGTTTGTAGGCTTTCCATATAATGACGTCGAGCTGGTCCTCCTCCGTTTTGGTCAAAGTTAAGTACGGGGCCACTTAGTAATGCGCGACAGAATGAAGGCCTGGACCAAACTGGTCGTGTCCTCCTCTTTCATCCCTCTTTGTCTGTTTGCAACCCTGCGAAACATGGTTGAAGACGATGGTTGAACGCGAAGCTTTTTCGTGATGTATCCTTTGGTTGGCCAATCCCACACTGCGAGTATCCGCTACTCTAGAGGTACGCACCGCTTTTCTAGGACACCCACAGCAGCTCTAGTGTGTGCACTCCGTAGGCCTAATGTAATGTATACAACTTTCCTTTGTAGCCATAATGCTACAAAGATAAGTTGTATAGGCTTCCTTTGTAGCCGTATGGGTGCATTTATGTGGATGTCAAACTTTCTTTTGGAGAATGTTACTCCACCTAGGGTATTTCCCCTAAATCTGGTCGATTAACACCTGTCCTCACTTCGAGTTGTTGATCAATTCGCTCTCGCGCTACAAACGACTAGCCTCCTGGTTAGCTCAGTTGGTAGAGCGACTGCTCCGGTTAAGCGGTGGTGCCGGGTTTGAATCCTGACCAGGACGAATTTTTCTTCAACTGCGAAGTTTCTGAGAAAGCTGTATAGCTTTCCTCTGTAGCTGTATGGCTGCATTAAGGTGTATGTCAAACTTTCCTTTGAAGAACCTTACTCCACTTTGGGGATTTCCCCTAAATCTGGTCGATTAACACCTATCTACATCATGTAGGTAGAAAATCAGGCCCATATTGTGGTAACTGTCGCCCACCTGAAACTGCAGATCACATTACTGGAGTGCTCTGGTTACCGTTTACAGCATAAAATTGATTGCCTCCGGCCTGGGCCAGTAACACTTAGAGTGCTACATGGACCATGGCCCTCTCACTCTGATCCATGCAAAGCCCTGTCTGCACTGCTCGGGTTTCTCCAGAACATTGGTATATCTACGACGTTGTAGCCTTCCCGTCATTTCAAGAAACGTTCAGCTCAATGCCCTGAAGCAAGACTATTTTATTTTTGTTACTCCTTTTTTTTTCTACTGCTTTTCTTTCTTACTACACCCACTGCCTTTGTTTCCCTCTTTTCAATTCTCTGCAGAGTAGTATGTCGACAAACTCATGTCGGCAAACCCCTCTGCATTTTCGTCTTTAATAAAGAGTTTCTCTTTCTCTCTTGTGCCCATCAAATCCAGGGTGGCAAAACCGACTTAACTGCGGATTCGCAACAGAAATGCCGTTCGCTCTTAATACACGGGCGTCTACAAGGGGAGCATAGTTATATCAAACGGCTGTAATTCTTGTTTTATTGAAACTTCCCCAACGAAAATTATATGACAGTTTGCCGCTAAGAAGACATTATCTCGAGGACGCGGGCATGATTCTTTGCAGTGGGCGGCCGCTTTTATGATGGAGGCGAAAAGCAAGAACACCCGTGTGTACGAGATTTCGGCGCACGTTAAAGATCCCCAGGTGGTCAAAATTAACCCGGAACCCTCCACTACGGCGCGCTTCATCGCCTGCGTTTCGCCGGCGCATCAAACCCTACAACCAATCAACCAAAAAGACATTATCGTCGTTTATTTGCCATGATTAGTTGTTTCACAGTGAAGGCGAGAACGGTACAGAATGACGGTCTGCTTCCAATGCATGGTATTCTACGAGAGAGAAACCGACAGCCCCATGTCTGTCTGTTAAGATAAAACTCAAATGTTTCCAAGGTTCATTAATTCAGCACAAATTCGTAGTCTCTACCATTACGAACGGATGAGAAAAAATAATATATGGGTATTCTCTTGTCATGTGTGCGATGTAAATTTTAAAGAGGTTCCCTGGTCACATACGTTCGCTGAGTTCAATCCATGGCTACTAATTTTTAAGCGTTTGCCCAGTCGGCAGCACGTACATGTATTTTTTCTAGGTGCGGCAGAGAGGGGCCGTGCTGAACGACCGACCTAGCCTGAACGCCACCATTTCAAGACAGCTTCAAAATAACCTTTCTGATTGGCTTCCCCTCTTCGCGACTACGGCAGTATTTTGGACAAAAACAACCCTAATCAACTCATTCAAAATACACGCATGAATGTAAGGAAGCAGCATAAGGGAACCTTTATTGTTCCTCATTTGATTCCCGTTTTTTTCCCGTGCCACCTTGAGGCCAGCGTCCAGCTGTATTTCTCTGCATGCTCTGTGCGGGCCATTGCTTCTTTGGCGCGGCCTCCACCGACTGCACCCCCGAGGGCTGTGATCGGGGTTGCCAAGAGTGCTGTTTAAAAAGAGATAGAGCAGTAGGTTACATACAGAAGAGCAGTAGGTTACATGGCAACGTCAGCTCAAAACACAACGTGAATTTTTAGCATCATACTCGCGCTGACGCGACGACATTTCAAGGTTCACTCAAAGATCAGTAAACTGGGAAACTTCCCCCTGGTCCTTCGCCTTTTCACGAAACAGAATGGTAATGGCAGGCGCTTCAAGACTGCGGCCTAATTAAGAGTTTGCTTTCTACACAGCAGAGCTCAGTTCTGCTTATGTCAGGAACTGAGAGCAGGCTTGCGCAATAGCTAACTGCATGCTGTCTGGCCAACTCCTGACAAATTTAGAAATCTTGGACATGATGCAAAAACCAAATTTATTATCAGACGTCATTCTAACTTGGAAAGTAACCACAAATTATTTTCCCTGGTATTTTTATTTTCTAACGTTACGTTTTATGCCAGGATTATTCCGTTAACGTGGATGCATCTGTCGTGTGCGAGAGCTATAGAGCCGCCACCTCTTATACGCCACCTTGAATCGTGTGCAAACACGCGAAAGTGAGAATTACCCTCGCGCATTATAACGAGCCACAGTTATAGCCACCAAGTCGTGCATCGTAAATAATGATGTGAAAGCATAATTAGAAGTCATTACATTTCCCGGTACAGAAAAACTGAGTCTTTATGAGTGCTTTTGATTTGTTTAAAACGGATCAAACCCCGAATGGTTAAGCGCGGGACCCCCGAAACCTCCTTTGGTAACTCTTCTGCCTTTTATGAGTTGGGTTTTCGCTGTGGATTTCCTTTATGCTTTAAAACTTACGTGTGTCGACAGAAAACTATTCTTTATATAATAAACCTCTTTCAGACACCAGGTGCGACATTTTTGTAAGTTTTGATATCCTGTGTTAACTGGTCGACCCAGCCTCCCATGAACCAAGTAACGCGACGTGAAAAAAAACTAGTCGTGCTACTATCACGGCAAGAAATGCCACAGAAAGGAAACTGACGCAAAGAAAGGACAACGGTATTCTGCTGGGCATCTACGCGTGTCAATTGTCTAGCGTGACGTTTTATTTTTATGATGCCAAGAAAATCCTACAGCACGTGTTTTTTGTTTGTTTTTATGTTTTTTCTCGTACTCCACTCGTAAAGTACCGACCGATGCAGCATGGTTTAAAACTTACGTGTCGACAGAAAACTATTCTTTATATAATAAACCTCTTTCAGACACCAGGTGCGACATTTTTGTAAGTTTTGATATCCTGTGTTAACTGGTCGACCCAGCCTCCCATGAACCAAGTAACGCGACGTGAAAAAAACTAGTCGTGCTACTATCACGGCAAGAAATGCCACCAAAAAGGAAACTGACGCAAAGAAAGGACAACGGTATTCTGCTGGGAATCTACGCGCGTCGGTTGTCTAGCGTGACGTTTTATTTTTATGATGCCAAGAAAATCCTACAGAACGCTGTTGTTTGTTTGTCTTTATGTTTTTTTCTCATACTCCAATCGTAAAGTACCGACCGATGCAGTTTCAGGCAGGTACACAAAGACGCTTTCTCTAACACAAGTTCACTGCAGCACGCCAACGAACCAACAACACGAAAACAACTTAACGGAGGTACTCGCCACGCTCAACAATCAAAGCTTGGGAGATACGTACCGTCCGCAAAAGAACGCAGGATTATCACCTGTTTTTCAGCGCGTTTCAGTATTCTCAGAACCGCGCGAAAACAGAAACAATGCGATATCGCTTTCCTATTGACTTATCCCAAACACAGTGGTGACACACCCCGACGCGAGACTGATTACTGGCACACCCTTTAACTTTGAGCAGTACATCTCCAGACACAGTGGCGCGACGTCCCCATTGATACTTATAATGACCCCTCGAATGACCTCGCAGCTACCGTCACCCTACTGACCAGAACGCTCTCATGCGGTAATTGCCCTTGAAAACGGGAAAAGAGGTGTTTCGTGGTTTCACAAGGGAACCCTCCGTCTGAAAACAAAGTCTACTTTGAATATACTGTCTGGCATAACACAGACCCTTTGAATACTCTCACACAAATTATCAGCCCTTCCGCCCGCCAGACAACAAAGGTGAGGCTATGGCTTCAAAAAAGAGAATTGACAACCTTACCATGGCTGGGAATACTTTTATCGACTAGACACGTATCTCCACCCGCTGCGCATATGCGTGACATTCTGGCCTTCCCAGAAAAACGATTAAGGGCTTAAATCGTTCCCGCGGCCGCGCTGCCCAACTCCTTGAACGCTGCCTAATCCCAATCCGCCTGAAAGCAAAGGAATACAAGGAAGCTACTCAAGGCAGACACAACAACGATAAGTGAGCGGCTGGCGGTCTTCATTCATTAATTACGGGACTTGAACCTAACAGCTTGTCTTCCGTCCAAGCAGCTTTTAGACACAAGATGCCTTTCTCACCAATTAGAAAAAATAGTGAACTGAACTAGGGCTTCGCGACAATATCATGAAGTTCACGACCATGCAACTTGAATGGGTGAAGCATTTATTTATTCCTGCAAAAAAATCAATCATGACTCATTTCGGGCACTATAACACACTGTTTAAAACGCCAACAGCACTGGCAATAAGGACTGCAACTTTGATATGTGTTCCTTACGGAATCCTCGTCCCGTAACGTCTCTGTCTATATATATATATATATATATATATATATATATATTATAGCTATATCCTGTTTTGATGCGCTACAGCTTCACTGGTCATGTACCTTCACCTAGTGGAAAAGCTCCACATTTTTCACCCGATTTTCCGACTCGTCACTGCATCGCAATGTCTTGTCGGTGTGAAAACCCAGAGCAGAGGTATTCCCCGTCAACAGGATATGCGTCGAAGTGACCACCCCCGACCTCAACTAACAATGGGCGTATTTTTGTTCCGTATCGCCCACGATGGAAGTGCCAACACAAAAGCTTGATAGGCACAAGTACGCCGTTATCAAATATACCGACGTCTCGTCGTTGCTCAGTACAGCCCCACATTTTTATCTCTCATGCGTAAATCACACGTGGAAATCTCAAGGCTCCGCCCTTGGCACGAGGCGAGGTGAAACAAACTCGCAACGCCCCTATCACGCATAAATAAAACTGGGCACCGGCTGATGTGTTGTGCGGAGTCGAGAACCAGCGCTCATCCTAGTCAAAACCATCAAGGGTAAGTTTGCATACCTTCTTGCAGCGCAGCCACATTATGCCCTACAGCTTGCTACAGCTCGTAAATTTTTGATCTTGTGGTATAGCTAAGTTTTGCTAAACGGACTGCATTAATAATGTGTTATAATAGAACGTATAGTGGTGTATACAACACGTTACAAAGTGACCTGACATGTTTTTAGAGGTGTTAGAGATGTTTTTATTGTAACCAGCCCAAGTAAAAACAGTTCTACGGTTTTACGATATTTCTGTCTCGTTAGTCTATCTGTTACAGCCCTATTTTCTGTGAATCTGAGGGATACATTCTTAAACAATAACGGTAGTCGGGGTTTATTTTCAGCTTTGACAATAGGCTCCGTTTTTGAAAAACCAATCACTAAACATACAACCCCAAGTCTTGTTGACTGTGATCATGTCGAACCATTTGTAAATTGTTCAGATTGGGAGTACGCGGGGAAAGTACATTGATTTTTTTAATTATATTCAGCTGTCAGGAACTTAGTCAAATCATCATATTTATTTTCTCTGCGCTTGTATGGTCCATGCCAAAATGCAATCTTTTTACATTGAGGCCCATTTGCTTAGAACTCAAGCCTCCTAAAACGCCCAAGTGGTGGTACTGCGTTCAGGGTGTACGCAAAAGAACACTACTGAGCCGAAATCTGGGGGCATGGACCTACCTTCCCAAATGACAAGTTAAATATAAAGCGTTAAGTTTCTTTGTATCGCTGTGAATACTTTTTTTGCGCGTTTCAGATTCATCAACATGAATGCATTTCAAGCCCTTCTGTGTTTGGCACTCGTTGCAGCCTCATGTGAGTTTACCTCAAACATTATTCCATTTCCTTTAATTCGTATTTAGTATATTCAAGACTGCTTCAAATTAAGTATGTGATCTGAAAATTTTACAAAATATAGTTAACGGAAAATTAAGTTTATTTTATTCATGCAGGTTAACCACGTATGTTTTACGTCAAATTGTTTCAGTATTTGGCAGAGATTTATGCAGCGTGCCTTTTAAAACTTGTAGAACAGCAGAATTGAAATGCGCATTTTATATCGGCATTTCACCTTGCCAGCTTTTCGTTCAAAGTACGAAAGAAACCGAAATACGACGTTATTTTTTACCAACAATATATTTCTATATGTTGGAAAGCGTACCTCACTTTTAGTTCGGTGCTGCAGGTCAGGAATTTATATATATTCAATACTTCATAGCACACTTTTGCTTTTGACCTGAACCTGCTTACGCCACTACAAAGTTTATTTTGCGCCCGGTACCATTACAAACCACAGCATTACGAACTCAATTATTACAGAGTACACCAAGGTATTCCTTTACAAAGCCTTACAAACTGCACTCAGTGCTAGGATTTTGTAACATCTGTGCAGTATCTACTGTGACACAATTTCTCGACTGGCTTTTTTCACTGAGCTTAGAGACCAGCAACAACCATGAATTAATTATTGTTGTTTTTGTTTCGTTTCAGGTGCAGCCACGCTGTAAGTAATGAAGCATGGTCTTTTTGTTCCGGACGCAGGAGAAATTTGAATGAGTACTATCTAGTTATGCACGACAACGGCGTGATAAAACTTCTTTCACTAAGTGCACCTTCATTTTTTCAGCGAGACAGCCCTGAATTCAGAGAACGGTGGCAAGTCCGATCAAGGTATTGTTCGCCTTTGGGGCACTTTACTACGATCTTCGTCCTTTTTTTTTTGCTTCTTGAATGAAACTGTGCAAAACAAAGTTTTAAATGTTTTAGTGTATGTTTTTAAACCGTATGCTCTGGACTGCGACAATATTATCACGTGCAGTTCGAATGTGGCACTTCATAGTCAATGACAACGCAAGTGGTTTCCAGTTGCAACAAAAATCGTCTTATATGCTGTAAACATTCACTTAGTATGAGAAATGACAGTTTAGGCTTAACTTGGCTGCAGTTTGAACTTTTTTGGGCGGCTCTGTTCTCGCCATTTTCAGAGGTAATTATGTTTATGTGACTGTTTCCCACACTTGGTGGCGATAGGTAGTGCCTCTCTGACAACTCGTTTAATCGCCCTGATTGCATCTGAATGCCTCAGATGATATTCTGTCCGCTTTGTTAAGAATTTGACCCATGCCACCAAAACAAACAGAAAACTATGCGTGCACTTCGAAACTTCAAATTTTATTGCAGTTCCTGGAAAAATAATAAACGGAATTCTTCTAAAGTTTGTACGATTAAACCCTGCAACTAATAAACGGCGGAAAAATTGTTAGCACGCAACGACCTGTTCTGTAGTTCTGTTATCGTGTAGTACTTGCGCACACAAAATCACAGTGTGTATCGGCGTACATACAAAGATATTTGTTATTTAGTTCCACATATAATAATGACTTTTCTGTTTTATGGGCAAAACATCCTTGTGTAAGTTTTTAGTTCTTCGCGCAGCATGTTCTCAATGCGTTACAAGCTCGTCCCTGACAGAAATATTTTCCTTACTGGTTTACATGCTCATCGAACCATCCTCTCTTCTTTTTTTGTGCGCACAGACACTAACGTACAAGCTGCAGTGGTGCTGCTCTCGAAGACGATCGAGGACTGGCTCGATGCTAACCCCGACGAGGATCCCAGCGAGGCATTAGCACACTTGGTAAAACTTCTTGAAGAAGCCGACGTTACGGAAGTGCTGGCGAAGGAGGACGATGAAGGACGGGAACCGGACAGTGACGTGGCGGAGTACGGCCTCGGCAAGAAGTTCAAGAAGTGGAGGAAGAAGTTGGCCAAGATCGCCGCGAATGCTGCCAAGGCCGCGGCAATCAACAAGGCGGTCGGAGCTGCCGCCTCTGCAATGGGTTGAGAGGAAGACAATGAATGCGAGCCGGAAACGACGACGACACGAAGTTAGCACAGGAGTCCCAGGGCATTATTTATGATGAAAAATAAAGTGCATTGACATTCACACGGTTATTTTCTCGTCAATATATGCAGAAAAATAACTATCTTCTTTTTTATGTTAAAGCAACAAAATGCTTGAAAGCAACTACAGCCACACAATGGAAAAGATAGTTCTTGCCTTGGCTACGTAAACACTACCATACTGAGCACTGGTAAAACCTAATTTGTCATCTGAAAACACTACGTTCTTCTGTACGTGGTTTGCCGGATTTGACGTTTCGAATGTGTAGAAATTCTCAGGACGTGATAACAATTCACGTTTCTTGCTTTTGCTCTCGCGTTTAAATACATACCGCTTATCTCTGTTTGCGGAAGTAGCTGGTAATTTCTAACTCTTTTGAGACAGACGAGAGGAATTATCTATAATAAAGCATCTAATAGACCTGTAAGTGTATATATATACAGGCTTAACACACGATACATTACTCTACATTAGCATCATTGTCATCATAATTATTATGTAAGACATCTTAATCATATACTCCTATTATGTCCCCTGTGAAACCAAGGCATGCACCATAACTTCGAACAGCTCCTCCCCTGCTTTTTTTTCGAACCCGTTCGTTGCCACCAAAGTTTCTTATCTAACCCCTCTATCAAGTTACCGTTCTTCTTATACTTCAAGGCAAGTCTACCAGTTTCATTCTGTACCTTGGTGGCCCACCGCTTATCAGTTATACGCAGTACATGTCAATTCTAACTCCTCTGCTATCATTCATATTTCCATAGCTCGATGGGCTGACGTGTAAGTCCCCAAGTTTATGCCCCGTGAGCCATCCTCAGGAGTATGCATTTATTGCACACCCTTGTTTTTATTGACATAAACAGTCTACTTTTCATTGCCTGGAAGCTTTTGAAATTATAATTTCTGGGCTTTAATTCTCCGACGCTATACCTCGGCTATGATGTGAACCGTCGCCTCTCTCTCTACCTGCATTTTAGTGTGCGTGCATGCGTGCGTGTGCACTCGCGTTCTTACGTTCATGTAACCCTCATCGCATTTTCACCACTTATTTGAAGTAGAAAACCCAGCATTGTGCAAGGCTGACCACTTCTGTGTCATTAAAGATTCTTCTCTCTCTCTCTCTCTTTCTCTCTCTTCAAATTAATTTTGACAAGTGGGGTCTTCAACGTGCGCCGAAATCTTCACACACGGGAGTTTTCGCTTTTCGCCCCTCGGAGCACATGCCAAATTTTTCCTGTCCATAGTAATTTTGCGCCTGGTTTCCTTCGATGGGTTTCGATGGGCACGTGGATGGGAACCTAAAGAAATAGAATCTGACAGCACTGCCGTGATCTTCTGAAAATTTGTGCTCAAGTTCTTTAAATGTCTAAACCAACGCCAATCCATCATCGGCGGCGCGGCGCAGGTGGGGAACAATTAGGGGCAATGTAGCACCGACGTCGTGTGCTTGTCGACCGAGCTTTGTCGACAAGCAAGAGCGTCCGCAGAACGTTTTGCAAGGGGGGCATCTATAGCTGGAGGAGGGGGTAACGGTTGTATAGCACCAAATAGACGCTATTTGTGGTTTAAACTACACATATGAAACAAAAATTACAAACAGCGAATTAGAACCAGACTTGGAGAATATACATTGGATTTTACCGAACAAAGAGATAGAGTTAATAAAGAAAATGCGAAAAGTTTCTGTCACTTCGTAAAGAAAAGTGGCAAGTCTCGCTAAGGACCGGACAAAGGAGAGAACGTCGCTGTCTTTTTATCCTCTCTTTTGTGCTTCAGGGAAAAGTTATTTTAATTACGGGACAACAAATCTGTGCAGCTTTTTTGCAGTGCATAAAAATATTCGAAACTCCACGGGAGGCAGTTTTGTGAACCTTTCATTTTGTTCTTGTTAACCTTTTGTTCACAGATGTTTCGATTTACATGGTTCAGTGCGTCTCTCTCTCTCTCTCTCTCTCTCTCTCTCTCTCTCTCTCTCTCTCTCTCTCTCTCTCTCTCTCTCTCTCTCTCTCTCTCTCTCTTTCTCTCTCTCTCCAACCTTTTGTAAACCTTTTATTTTGTTCTTGTTAGCCTTTTGTGAACCTTTTATTCACAGATGTTTCGATTTACACGGTGCTGTGCCGTGAGCACGGACGCCGGACGGACGCCGGACGCCGGATGGACAAACCCCGGCCTTGAGGTGCTTCGCCCCTAAAGGCCGAGGGGCGAAGCACTACTCCCTCTCCACACCGATGTGGATGGTATTCAGGACCAAGCTGAGACTGAGATACGTCCTGGTGGTGCATGCTGACGCTCAGAATAAACCAAGAATACTTAGAACTTACGTGCCCCGTGCTGTGAATGCCGACTTGTATGCTTGTTTGCCGCATATCCTACGCTCTAAAGGACTTCCTTTGGAAGAAATTAACTCCCATTTTTATTTTTCCTACAACAAATGCACCATAAAAAGCTTACCGATTGGAACATCATGCGTTTCGAGACGACGTTTCATGTATTCAGTGCTATCCGACACTGTGTCCCAGACCTTTTATTGCGTGTATATATATGCGTGTTCCCGTTATTATAGCTACGTTTCAGAGACATTGTGCGAATGTAGAGCGGGAAAAGCTTGCGCGGGAATCTGCGAGGCTGGTTTGTTTGCTAATGGCTTTCCCGTTTCTCGCATCGGAATAAAAAAGCGGACGCATGCGACCTTAGCTCTACTTGTTGCGGAGCATTGGAGGTTGCATGTATGACGGGGATGAGTTGGCGCACATACGGCTGAAAGCGTACATATGTGCTGAATAATCTGGACGTGCATAACCAACGAAATAAAACTCAGCACAGTGTTCCGCGGGTGAACGTCAGAGTGTCATGTTATAGCACGTTTCTGTTATCTGCGTAGCTGGCACGGAAGTAGCTCCTAATGTTGCAGCGTTAGCGAATAAAAAAAAAGAAGAATGTGCTGAAGTAAAATGGAGAGACGAGCTAGTTGCGCATACAACGTTGAAAGCTGCGCCGGTGTCGTCCATCCTTCCTGTCCGTGTTTCTTAAATTTCCACTGCTTAAATTTCAGCTAAGAATGTGCGCAGCCTGCGATTAGTGCACCTAAATATATTTGTAAAACTGGAAATTAAAGCAAGCAGTAGTTTCACATGCTAAGTATATCCTGGAGAACCCCGGCAAGTTTTTTGGCGCCAAATTTTTGGCCTCGCCACTCAAATATTTGAGTGATATACAAACAAGAACATTACATAATTTCTTTATTTTCGGTTAACATTGGATTGTTTTGTACGAAAATCAAATAAAAGCTTAAGTTAAAAAACGGGGCCAGAAAATGGCAAGACCAAAGTAAAACAAAAACAAAATACTTACAAAAATTGGCCTTGTATCTGTTTGCTCCACAGAAAATGTCGTCGAAAGACGATACTCTTCTGCCGCCCCTGCAGGGTAACGCACTCTCCTCTGTTACACTCATACTCCTCAGGCTTTCCCCTTCGCCTATCCCTTCTCCCATGGTTAATGCGAACCAGATTTTCCCAAGTGATTTCAGTTTTCTGACACTCCGTCTAATGGGAGAGTGTGCAACTTGTCTTTCTTCTTTTGAAGCTTTAATTTCAATTGCAATCATAACAACCAATAAAACGTGTATTCGTAATTAAAAGAACGTGGTTATTTATTTATTTATTTATTCATAATACCCCTAAAGGCCCTCGTGAGAGGGTATTACATATGGGGGGGGGGTTACATGAGCAAAGGTACAAACAATGAACGTAAAAAACGAAAAAAAAAACAAGGAAAAGGAATAAAATTTCAAATTAAATATAGACTAAGGTTGAAGTACGTGTTATAACAAGTAATTGGTAGCAAACTATGAAAATGCAAGGAAAAATACTCAATACACTTAATATTAAAAAGAAAACAAACGAAGCATACACTCAAAAACGAATAAAAGTATATATTATAACAAATAATTAGTAATGACAGCAAAAATATCGCAAATAATAGGCAACAAATCGTTAGAATACAGAGAAGTACACAGTGAACAACCTATGAAAATGCAAGGAAAAACATTCAGTACACTTAATAATAAAAAGAAAACAAATAAAGCATACACTCAAAAACGAATAAAAAACATACATTCACTCATCACACCGCAAATAAGCTGAATCAAGGTAAAAAATAGTGTACATTTGCTCTGCACGTTCCGGAAAAGAGGAAAAAACAATTAAAAGAGCAAAAGTTAGATGGTGTCACTATTTTGAATTAGTTTTTGAAATTTCGTGGAGTCTTTTTCTGAGGCAATGTGCGATGGTAGATTATTCCTATCGATTATGGTACGTGGAATGAATGACCAGGAAAAGGCAGATGACTTACAGTTTATGGGTTTAACTTTGTAGGGGTGATCACGGCGTGGAAAAATAATGGCAGGTGGCTCGAACCAATCGCCGTGAAGTGACACGTGGTGATAAGGTTTATGGAAAAGTGATAGGCGTGAAATTTGCGACGATGAAATAGTTCGGGTAGCTCTGCTCGGCGTTTTAGTGCTGTGACGCTGGAATGACGTGAATAATCTGAAAATATGCAGCGAGCGGCACGATTTTGCAGTGATTCAATGTCGTTTATGATGTAAGCATGTTCGGGATCCCAAATGGCTGATACATATTCTAATTTCGGAGGTATTAGTGTAGTAAAGGCAAGTTTGCGTATGTTAGAAGGAGCCTGTTTAAGGTTACGCTTGAGAAATCCGAAAGAGCAGTTAGCACCTGCCAGGGTGAGTTTTATATGGTAGTGCCATGACAGATCAGGTTGCAAATGAATTCCAAGATATTTATAAGTGGAGACAAGGTCAACAGTAGTATTGTTTAACACGTATGAGTTAGGAATCCGGGGTACGTGTTTACTAAAAGACATAGACCTTGTTTTAGAGTAATTTAGGGTCATTAGCCTGGATGAACATCATGCATTAATAGCGTTTAGATCAGTTTGCAAAGCTTTGCGGCCACTGTCAGAGGAAATTATTCGGTAAATCACACAGTTGCCAGCAAAAATTCTAATTCAAGATGAGATACAGGATGGCAAGTCATTATGTAGATTAAAAACAGTAGTGTACCTAGTACGCTACCCTGTGGGACTCCAAAAGTTACTGGTTTGAAGGAAGAGTTACAATTGTTAGCGGACGTGAACTGTGTTCTAGAAGAAAGGAAATCTGTTATCCAAGCCAAAATTTTAGGGTGAATGTTAAGGCTAGACAGTTTGGTTAGAAGCCGGTGATGAGGGACACGGTCAAAAGGTTTAGAAAAGTCAAGGAAAATAGCACCAACCTGGGATCCACCGTCAAGAGCTGAATGTATGTCATAAATGAAGCCGGCGAGCTGCGTGTCACATGAGTATCCTCGGCGAAAACCATGCTGATATTTATGTATAATGTTATGATCTTACAGGTAGTAATTACTTGGGTGTGTATTATATGTTCAAGAAGTTTACAAATGGTACTGGTTAACGAGATGGGACGATAGTTTAATGGCGATGAGCGTTCAGCAGACTTGAAGATGGGAATTACTTTTGCGATTCGCCAGTCATGTGGGATGCAACCTAACGATAACGATTGTGAAAAAAGGGCGGACAGTATGGGACAAATGCTAGCTGATATATTCTTTAGTATCTTATTATTAAAGCCGACATGATCAGAAGCAGTAAAAATTTTGAGTTTATTTAGGAAGGAGAATATACCCGCTTCACTGAGTATTATTTCTGGCATGCTGATATCAGGAATGAGGTTACTTTTCGGGCATGACGTGATGTCTTCACACGTGAATGCTGATATGAATGCGTTGTTTAAAGCCTGTGCGCACTGAGACATGGGAATGACGTCATTATTACTGGCAGTGAGGACGATATCAGGATGATCAACAGGATTAATGACAGGCCAAAATTTCCGAGGGTTATTTAATAGCATAGATGATAAGTCATGTTTGAAGAAATGACGTCGAGTTGATGTGAGCAAAGACTGATATTCCTTATCACATGTTTTATAGCGTAACCAGGAAACTGAAAGGGGGTCTGTTTTATTGGCGTGGCGGTAAAGTCTTTTCATTTTGTTATTGAGGCGTCGAAGCCGTTGGTTATACCAAGGAGCGGGGTTTACAGTCTTGATGGTGATAAGGGGAATGGATCTGCTGATTAAATTGGTAAGTGCATTTCTAAACATGAGCCCATTATCTTCAACGGACCGGGATAAATACCCTTCTAAAAATTATTTGAGAATGACAGGAGTTCAGTATAATGCTATCGTAATGAGCTCTATTATAGCACCTTATTGGCTTATTGGTAGTTTTGCGCTTGTTAGGGGAAATCCGGACGCTTCCACTAAGGACGTCGTGGTCAGATAGCCCGCCAAGATGAGTAACTTCAGAAAATATATCAGGGTTGTTGGTAAATACTAGGTCTAGATTATTAGCTGATGTGGTCGAACACCGTGTGGGATATGAGTAATTAGCTGAACCAGAGAAAAGTCGAGAGAAGACTGGACGAAATTATGAGCTTCACTTTGACCGTCCCTAACGGGTAGAGTTGACCAGCAAATGTTCGGAAAATTGAAATCGCCAAAAATGATTAAGAGAGAATTAGGAAAACGAGAACACAGTAGTGTCAGGACACGGGTAAATTCACTCTAAAAGTGAATATTTGAATCTGGGGGCGGTAAAAAACACCTATAAGTATGACGCGGCCACCACACTTCAGGGAAGCCCATACACATTCCCAAAAAGAGGTAAAAAGAACAGGTACTGCAAGCACATCATTTTTATCGCCAGAAGTACGCCACCTCCCCTTCTATGTTTCCTGTCACAACGAAAAAATTTGCTGACATCTCGACGCAAACATGCCGGAGACTTCTCAGGCGCGGCATGAAGAGAACGTGCATTACCCAAGCCCGGGGTTTTAGTTACTTGCAAGAGTCTTGCCCATATAAATTTTTTGTTGAACGATTGTTTCAACTCTTGGCCGGAAGGTTGAATTGAGTTACACAGAGACAGGCTGACAGACAGACCAAGATATTCGCGTTTCGGTCGCACAAAAAACACTATTCTTTTAGTTTGATTTATGAATAATTTTATTCCTCATTAGAAGACTGCCTTGCACTGGAGCTAGTGGCGCGAAATATTGGCTTTCGGCGAAATTTGTAGCGAAGCAACCAGATACGCGGCCGATTCCTTTGACTTTCAAAGAAAAAAAATTTACAAACAGTAGGAGTTTGAGCACGTTTCGTCCTCTATATAGGATATTATTTTTTTCTGCATGAATTGCTGCATGATTTTTCTGCTCATAAATATAATTACATTACGCTATGACGGGAATAGATGGCGTAGATTAATCCCCCACTCAAAACTTGCAGATGTCCGAGGAAGCAAACATTAATTTTTCAATCACGCTCCACATTCGGGATAGTAGGTGCATCGCAATGAAGGTGTGGGATATTTTAACCACCTCCGACGCTACGAGCACAATAACCTTGCTTTGGGGGGGATGTTTCTGTCCAAATAAAAGTGTCGCGGAGCGACCGAGTGGTTGCGGTTGAGCCGCCAGGGAACGGAGCCGTCAGACACCCTGATGGAACGTCTCTTTAACGGCGATGGCAGACTGATTTTACAATGACAATGATACTGGTGTCCTAAAGCCATGAGCCACATCTTCTTCCTTTACGATGTGCAACATACTCGCTGCCACAAAGCAGATGCGAAAAACATTAATATCTGGCAAAGGTCTCCTTGCGAAAACACAGCACCACAGTTCTATATGCAAATCAGGTTCAATGAGACTAGGTTGTCCTTTCGGTCCTCTTGCAAATTGAAATCTAAAGTTTGACGAAATCTCGTCTGGTCGGGTAAAAGATTCATAGTTGAAGAAACGGGTGATCGCCGACCAAAGGTATAGTTAAAAAAGGCAGTGAACAAGGCAGGGAAGAAGGCTTCCGTATGGAAGCCGAAACGTCTTGTTTTAGCTTTTTTAACTAGGTATACCTTTGGTCGGCGATCACCAGTTTCTTCAACTATGACTCTTGCGGATTGCTTCCGTTTTTTGGTCGTGGAACCACGAGCCTCATCTTCCAATGGCGCGTTCAGCTTGACTAGTGGTTTCCTTGACAAGGGCTGTCGAGGTATGTGATGGTTCCGTCGTCGATGAACCTGGCTTTGTTCAGACTGTGCGAAGAACGCATCAAAATCAGGGAAGAAGTCCTGAAATTCACCGAACGATCATTTGACCACCCGCCCAACGTCGCGAGGACCACGGGGAACCCAACATTCTTGCTGTAAGTCAAGATTTCATGAACTTACGACCATCTTGAGCTTCCGAAGCGGCAGCTCACGAGCTAAGCCTACTTTGGAACAGGCGGGCTCAGGCGTCGCCAGCTCCTGTCGTGGACGCAGTAGCTTCCACGGTGCCGGAGACCGATCGACCGGAAGAGCCGCGCATGGAGCTGAATGAGTACGACCAGGAAAAAGACGACGAAGGGACTTCCCAAGGCAACTGGATCGAGGTAGTTAGTAAGTCGAAGAGAAAGAACAAGAACGAACTGCTGGGAGACCAAACAGAGCTTCACCCCACTACAACTACAGCCCAGGAAACAATTACAGCCAAGCTTCGCGTCTTCCCGAAGCCGCCACCGCTACCAAAAGATGACCTTAAAATGGTTATCAGACCTACGGAGGGTCTTGACTTCCGAAAATACCAAGCGGCAACCATCTCCGACAGCCTACTCAACGCTGCTCAAATCTCATAGAAGCAAGCAAGCATCAAGTTCAGAAGCGACTACGACCAAAACATCACGCCCGTCAGCACACCTCATGAATTCGCAGCAAGGAAGCTGCTAGACAACATCACACAGCTCAACATCCACGGCAAGTGTTCCAAAATCAATCATTACGGCCTCTTCCCCCAGGATTCAAGTAAAGGTGTCTTGCACGACATGCCGATTTAGTACACCCCCCAAGAAATTCTTGAAGATTTATGGATGGCCGGATACGAATTCATGGCGTGTCGACGACTTGGACAATCGGGCTCGGTGGTGATTACCATCTTAGGACAGAGTCCCCTTCTATGTCTACTACAAAGGAGTAGAAACTTGTTGTCTGTGCAAAAAACCCTTCCGTACTGCTTCAAGTGCTTCAAGCAAGGCCACCGCAAGGCCACACCAGACGTCATTGCATGCGAACGCTGCGATGCCCGTGACCCACAACCTGACCCCCTAGGCAACCCCAAATGTGGGCTGTGCCAGGGGGACTACCTCACTGCCAGCAAAGAATGCAGGATGCGGTTCCGGGAGCCGTACCTTCTCCGAAGGAAGAAGTGGGAACGTGACCACCCCTCCACTCCGACGGAGTCCGTCTACCGGTCCCGCAGTGCCACCCGGGGGAACAGTGGGCCAGCCGGCCGCTCAAAGTCACGATCAACCGTGCGACCCAGGGGAAGCGTTCGCGGTCCCGGTCAAAGTCCCGACAACACGGGGAGAAGCAAAGGCGGCAGGACAACGACAATGACGGGAAGAAGGTGAGCTAGGCATTCGTTCTTTCTCCCACTGCTCGTCCGTCCAGTCCACAGTGTAGCGAATGTGATAAACTACAACAAGAAATCAGGATACTCAGGGCAGAAATTCAATCACTCAAATCCCTCATGACACAACAACTCAAGAAAACATCCTTGCCAACCGCACAAACACAACCCGGTACGCTCCCTGAAGAAGCCTCAGTGGAACCCATCACGACACCTCTGACACAACCCGTTATGGAAAAGAAACGAAGGCTGGAACTGGCGTCACCTATGCAGGACGAAACCACCGTAAGGTATATAAACAAGGAAGAATTCCAAAGCGGTCTCGAGCAACTCACTGATCTCGTCCAGGACCAGCTAAAGACCATCTCCGCTCAGTTAGGACAACTTGAGAGTCAGTGGCGCAGCGGTCGGGGCAAATTCAGAGCACCCAAACCAGAATCGAAAGAGTAGAACTTCAGCACTCTACAAGCTCAGGGCATCACTCAAGAAGGGACAAACCCTAGTTCCACCCAGGACAGACAGACACGACGGCCGAAAGCTATACCACCAATAATGAAGACTAACTCCACACAGAGTCCGCAATCCCCGCTACTAATCTGGCAGTGGAATTGCCCAAGATTTAAACTCGAGAAGGGTGACTTACAAAAATATATTGCTAATTAATCTCATCCACCCGATGTATTAGCTCTGCAAGGAATGGCCCAGCCCGCAAAAATTCCCGGCTACGCTACCCACATCACTAATAACGGAAGAGATATCTGCACTCTAATTAGGGAAGATATCACGGCTGTTCAACACCCCTTGACAACAAACACTCAGGATAATACTCGAACCGAACTAGTGGCACAAAAAACGAAAAGCGGTCGAAGCATTTTTATCCTCAACATCTATTGCCGGCCGAAGAACAAAGCCCCTGGACTGGCGGATATCATTCGGCAGGCAAAAAGAATATTCGGGACTTGTTTGATGCGATTGGAATAGGTAATGGGGAACGACTGCAGTTATAAACATAGTTGTGGAGCAATGATAAAAGCGACATTGCGGCGAAGGACTAGAGGCTGGAGGGAATAATCAAGCTTTATTTGTGTTACGCTGGAATTGCGGCTGTAATTAGGCGAGATGAAATGAGCAGCTCTATTTTGGACCAGTTCGATCATGTTGATTAGCTGGCTAGGATGCGGGGACCAAATAGATGATGCGTTTTCGAGTTGTGAGAGAACAAATCTCTGATAGACCAATTTACGAATACTCGAAGGTGAATTACAAAGACTAGGCCGTTAATACCCCAATGTATTTTATGCTTTAGCACATATGGCTGTAACATGGGATAACCATGAGAGGCTTTCGGTTAGGTGAAAGCCCAAATATTTATATGATACGGCATGCAACAATTCTTTAAGATTGACATTGTAGAAACTCTCTTCTCGTATACGTTCGAGAAGCCGCCATACAGGACCACATTTAGTCGGGGCACTCACCCTCCCCCCCCCCCCCCCCTTATCCTCCAACTCCCATCCCCCTTCTAGCCCTCCAGCGATGACAAAGGTCAAGGCGCGGAGTGTAATTAGGATTAAGAAGTACATATTACAACAAAAACGTCAGCTGTCACGTTTACGGCTAAAAGAAATTACCTGACATTTTGACACATTTAGAGCCATTAACTAAGTGCTACACCAATTGAAAATTAGAGTGAGATTGTTTTTAAGCGCTTGGTGGTCATTAGTACTGTTTGTTAATCATTAAATAATGCAGTCGTCTGCAAAGATGCGAATACGAGAGGAAATATTTAGTGGCAAATCGTTGATGTAAATAAGGAAGAGTAAAGGCCCAGAACGCTGCCCTGGGGCACACCTCACGTAACGCAAGTCGGAGATGAAGCGATATTGTTAACTACTGTGAACGGTTGACGATTGAAAAAAAAAAACATTTCGAAGCCATGATAGCGTCAAGGTTATATAGAACAGGTGTGTCTGATTGAGAATCACTAGTTATAAACAGGTGCGGCGGATTGAGAATCGCTGGGGCTGGAGATTTTCGGGCATAAGCAATGCAAATAATTGCTGCTGTAACACCATTAAAAGTCATGTAGTCAGTGCAGTGTGCTGTGGGTGCACAAGGGTGATTGTGATCGAGACTGGGCGGGATAACGTTCGAACAAACCACTCCTACTTGCAAAATTAGCTTGCTAGCGAAGCTGTGTTATACTATTACTCAAGTCAAACAAAAGGTTAGAGGAATGTACTTAACATTCTTTCATTTCGTGGTAATGAATGCGAAAATGCCAGGGTGGCGACTATAGCAGGCGCGAATTCGTCATTGGTGTAGCACAGCGCAAAAGACAACACTCAAAAGAAAGGAACACAGGACGAGCGCTGTCCGGTGTTCCTTTCTTTTGTATCTTCTCTTTTGCGCTGGGCTACACCATTACCAGTACCATCTTGCCAACTAGCTACTTTACCGCGAATTCATTCAGCCGCAACTGCAGCTGCATTTTTTAGGTAAATCTAAACACGTTCCGTTCGATGTGGCTGGCTTACTGGAGTCATTTCAAAAACAACACGAAGTCCTCATGAACAAACGACAGGAAACACTTTTCTGCTTCAGTAACGTTCACATTGAATCATCAACTATGATTATGGGTATATGTGTCCTTTTTTGTTCACTCATGCGAATTGCTTGAGTATGAACTCTTCAGACACCTTTCTGATTAGGTGACCCCGGGTTCAAATCTTGACGCATTGAGCTGGTACAAATTGGCCGGGAAAAAAATGCGGGAAATGAATTATTCAGATAATTAGTGCTTGAGCATTTCCGGTTTTTCTCACCTTCCAATAAACTTACATAACACATCACGTACGCTACGTTTGTACTCTACATTTACTAACTCCTAAGCGCTTCTGTGCAAGCGGCCACCGAATAGTTACTCATCACAGTACAAGCGCTCCCCCTAACAGCAACTGACATTCATCTTTTTTACCTATTAAGGAAACTCCCATTATAACCATAAAGCGGTCAACCCTCGAAAACATGGTGAAGTTTGTTACTGTCACTGTCCATCAAACTTGACGATCTCATTCACCACAATCAATTTCACCGAAACAAGGTCCTGTTCTCAAGCTCTACCGTGGTGCGCTCATCAGTGGTGCGGTAATTCTTGCAAATAATGGTAGTGCAATGGAAGTGATGTAAAGTGGAAGGTCAATAGGAGGACCGATGCGAATTCGTGGCTCTTTAATGACGAATTATGACTAGCGCTGCCCCATGCATTGTAGTATGTATATGGCTTAAATGAAATAGAGATGCCAACATTATCCAAATTTTAAGACGATAGTTTTCTTGGGCTACTTTAAACGCCGAAATGGCTGTCTTGTATGCCTGTCCGTCCTTTAGAAAAAGTTTATTCTACAATAAACAAAGACCTTACACAATGCAAAAAAAACACACAAAGCATATATGTACAAGGCCTACAAGCATATACAGACACTGAAAATTGTTCGTACAATCACGGTAAATAGTATGTGCAGTAGGGGAAATTATGTATGTTTGTCTGCCCCTCCATTCAACCCCACAGCCAAAAGTCCAAATGAACTGTTGAACGAGAAGTTTATAGAGAAAAAAATCCCAAACCACTAGATCTGGAAGCACACCTCATACTTGTCAACATTGTTAAGTAAAGAAAAAATATTAGGTATAATTGAAGAAAAACATCAATGCAGAAGTGGTATTTGCAGTGCTCTTTTAATTTGAAATACATTGATTTTTCCAATAGCAAAGAAAAACTACGTGTTGAAAACAATGTTTTGCCACAAACATTATACCTCAATTTTGCATCCTGTCTTTCTCCCCCTTGTGTTAAATGTCAGCGACGCTTTTGTTGGTCTAGGGTGTATTTTATTACAATTTCGCGTATCGCACAAGAAAACGACATAACTTCAACAGCATTTCATAAAACATCCTGACGGCTGTTGTTCAATGCTTTACACGGACGGGTCCAGTGGAATATTACTTTCGTGCTCATGACATGCAATTAATGCCATTTGTTTACAGTGAGCCTGTGTTGTCCATTTGAATTAGAACAAGTGCGTGTTAAGTTGAGCAGAGTTTCATTATGGCTGATGTCATTGGTGGTGTTCATTTTTACTCTACTCAGCGGCGGTGTATATATCCTGTCATAAAAGCTGTCGTGATGCCTCCAGCTTTGTCAGGGAACTTTGCTGTTTTCAACTGACAATCCGACTTAGTCTAATGACGGTTGGGGCCGCTGAATCCGGGATTTTACATTCTAGCTAATCTTTTTTCACCCCGCAATGTCACGGTTGATATGAGACCACCGCTGACATGATTGTCGTTTTATGACCATGGTATCATTCCTAATGCCGTTCCACCCGACAGACCGAGTCCTTGGTCCAATTGGTCACGTGATGAGACGTCACGGTCCGCCGCGGTCCGATCCAAAGGAGAGCGCATCCACACGGCGGGCCTGCTGAGCGGACCGCGAATGGCCGACCGTCTGAACTAGCAAGCTAGAAAGTTGAACACGGCTGCTGTTTCGCAGCGACAACATGTAACGCACAAGTCTGCACGAAACGTTTCATCCCCACAATAACAACCACCCGCATGCAAGCCGGGCGGGCGCGCTCCCGCACCCGCCGGCGTCGTTCGCACGAAGGTGACACGACGAGCGGTGACGGCGGGGCGACCCGGGTTGCATACCGCTCGTCACCGCTCGCTGAAAACGAACTCTTCCCGTAAATTGAGGTCCACATGCGTGAAACAATGTGATAATGATGGCTAGCATCGCACTAGTAAGAGCCGTAGGATTCGCTAGTAAAAGCGCGGATTAAGTATGCGTCGCGATTGTAAGCCTAGACCGCTGCCTATCCCGCCGGGGGTGATTGACCGGCTCCTTCGAGCGCTTCAAAACAGCCGCGCTGACCGCGCCGTTCTCTATTGGTGCAACTGGACCCGGCTCCGCCCACAAGACGCGGGCCCTTCCAGACCACGCTGGTTGATGTCGCGGTCTGAATATTTGGACCGCGAGCACCGCGGTCATGCGTGGTCCAACGGCAGTCCGCGAGAATTGGTGACGTCCTATCACGTGATGCGCGGACCGCGGTCCAAATAATCGTGTTGGTCCGCCGTATGGATCGGCTAACTTAGTCTAATGACGGTTGGCGCCGCTGCATCCGGGATTTGTACATTCAAGCAAATAGTATTCACACCGCTATGTCACTGTTGATATGAGACCATCGCTGATATTATGGTCGTTTCATGACCATGCTATCATCCCTAATGCTAGTAATGGCCGGCGAAGTGCTAACTCTTTGGCTATGTCGTTTCCTCTCGTCGGGTCCCGGTCTTTCCGGTAACGTCTTCTCTGCGTGCCTCCGGCACAAAATCTACACCACAGCTAAATCTTTGTCGTTTATTGTACACATATTCTGTCACTATTGAAGCCTTTTTTTCTTTACCGAGAGTTCAAGGTTGGCACAAACTTTTTCTTTTGAGCGTACTACAGCTGTATATAAACACCGACACCAAGCTCTTATCTTCAACAGTCATAGACGAAGCCTCAGTCGTACCCTTGGAGACCTCTGGTAAATACAATATTTTCTCCAATTGTTATTGTCTAAATGCACGGTTTAGCTTTCGTTTTGATAATATCACTACCAAAAAGCGTTGAATTCATGTTTCAATGTTTGTGTTATAGTTAAGATGTAACCTGTCACATTTTGTAAACGTAAATTATGCACTTGTCCCCCGAAGGCGACGGTGTGTAAACATGGAAGTGATCGACTGTCAATATTGGTATTGAGGAAAAAATGAGGCAGAATGGGCCCGACATTTACCTTCCGAAAATCGCACTTCAGCCAGCAGTTCTTTATAAGCAAGTTTCATAAAAAAGAATCGAAACCGTTGGTCAAACCAGTTTTTACATCAACGCAATTCCAGTCCAGCAAGAACTTTACCCAAAAGAATTTGAAATTCATGCATAGTATACGTCGGAAGCAAACTGCAGAAGAAAATCGTGGTTTTATTCTTGGTACAGCAATGGGTAAAGGAAATATTTTACTTTTAACAGCCCACACCACCATGGTTCGAGCCTTTGGAGTTGCTCTTTTGCTTGTTGTCGCTGCCATGCTAGGTAAGAACTTGTGATCATGTTTTCTAGCAAGCATCTTCTCCTTGTATTATATCCCGTTCCTGGAGAAATATTAGAAATTATATGATCTATAAGCCTTATCTATCACTGTCTTCGGTCACCCTTGAATTCGCAAACAAAGAGTCTATTTATACGGTAATATTAGATTCGCTGAAATCAAACAGTTGCGCAACCACATGGTTAAATTCTGGGTCCTTTTTTGATGGCACCAAGGAGACTTCAGTCGGTAGTTTAAGGATGGAGTATGAGCAAAAAATACACCGTGCCATCGGTATAACACTAGTGACTTTCTTTTCTTCTTGGCGTCCTGAAAAATCCTTAAGAGTCGAAGCTTGAAAGCATGGCGTATTGGCTTTAGCGCTCATGGATGCCCAGAATACTACTGTGGTGTCTTTACCCATGACGAATCTATGATCCCGATTTTATTTCAGCTCAAATTGTAGCTCTGACTAAAACTCTGCAAATTCTTCATGTGGCATTCTTCGGTTTAGGTAAGAAACTGGGTCGGCCCGATCGCACAAAACGGCAAGATTTTATATCTTGCAACCATGTCTCACCTCGAAAGTGCATTGGAAGCGTTTATTATATAAAAATCTATTTTCTCTCGACATATTTATGGTTTAAATTAGGAAGTAAATCTTCATAGGTGGAGCTTTTGTTATGAAGATGGGGAGGATTCCCAACTGAAGGTGATGCATGTTAGAAACCCTAATTTTACCACTCGGTTTCGGAGCCCCTGTGAAGAAATCAAAAGCCTTCATAAAACAATACTTTTTTTCTTCCGGTAAATGCAGTGACTTGTAATTATGCTCCAGGCCTTTTTTTTTATTGCGCGATACTGTGGTAATATTTGCGGATTGTGCCGCGTTTTCACATCACGCCCGCTGGCATCGAAAGAGGTCTCTCACAAGCAATGACCGATGCATTTGCATGATGGGAGAAATCCTGGCATAAAGCGTGGTTTAAAAACCACAGAATTTAGTAGAAAGACTTCATCGTTACCCTGGAAATTTTGAGTCGCTTCAGGCAGATAACAAAATGGGTGCGCCTTTTGAGCTGTTCTTGCATTATGACAACTTTTTTGACGAGGCTGCCAGGCAGCATGCAGTTACTTTGAACGCAAGTATCCTTCTGATTCCTGCCATATGTAAAAATGAGTTTTACACTGAAGCAAAGTAAAATTGAATCATGCAGTTGTCTTAAGCGGTTGAAATTCATACCCTGTTTCCTATAAATGCGGAACATGAGGAAGTTTTCCATAAATGCGGAACATGAGGCGGAAATCAGGAAGTTTACAGTTTGTAGATATTTCAGTGAAAATTAAAATATTCTCGCATAAATGTGAGAACCACCGGAAATATTTACGTTGTGTCTTGTGCTGAGCTTACCATGTAACGCTCCGCTCTTTTATGTCTCTTTTAAACAGCCCTCTGCGCAACGCCAATCGCCGCCCTCGGTGGTGCAGTCGGTGGAGGTCGCGCCGAAGAAGCAATGGCCCTCGTAGAGGACGCAGAGAAGTAGAGCTGGATGGCTGCCCTAAGGCGACATGCAGAAAAACTAGAACCAAATGGAGAACAATAAATTTTCCAGCATACTACGTCCATTATTCGTATGTGGGTATCTAATTAGTCTATTTAGATTCTTATTGTAAACAATATTGTCCGCATGTGCATGCACGAGCGTACACACAGCAATGATATCATTTCTCGATTTATTCTATAATACTGCCCACGCTTTTATGTGGTTTTAGCTTGTCTCCTTTAAGTCGGAGCAAGTGCAAAGCTGTTTTATAATTGCGCTAGCAACGAAAGGTCGATGTCGGCGTCGTTCTGTGGAATCAAAATGGAGGCAAAATGTGCGTGGAACAAGGGCGAGAAGAATGCCCAGGCGAGTGACAAGTATGCATTGACAGCCAATCAGCTGCACCCAGAGAATGGTGGCGTCAAGAAGAGAGAAATAAAACTGTGTCAAGGCGAGTCCAGCGCCGATGCTGGTGTCTATAGGCATAGCCGCGGTATTCGGTGAATCTTTGATCCCGGTTGCGAGGGCACGTGTGTCTACACCGCTTGCGTGCTTGGTTGTAGTGTAAAGTGGAATGAGAAGCGGTTCAAGGCTGAGGAGAAGTTAACGAAGGATAGGAAGGAAGACGACGGGGGCGAAACGCCGCGTGTAATGAACAGCAGATAGAGCGACATGCAGCCAATGTGCCGGCTAAGCGAGTGAAGAGGACCTCTGGGACAGAAACAACGCAAAACAAGGTTGGTGGGCAATGCGGTTGTGGTCCTTTAGCGCTGTGCGAGACACACCGTGTTGCGGGATACTGTAGCTAGACCAAAGAGTGCTCCTCTGGCCGAACATCAAGCTTGAGTGACAGAGGGGTGTGATGGGAACAAATTCACGAAGATTCGCCGAAGTATCTTCCATTTCGCTCATCCTATATTAGTGCAAGTGGATATTTGAGGAGAAAATTATATTACGATGCGAATATTTGCTTAGGTTTAGAACACGCGGAAGAATGCGCCAAGAAAGGGAAATGTACATGTTTAACATTAGCGCAGGTTAACCCAGTAAATCACGCGCGCATAAAGCAGCATTTCAGTCCTCCTGAGCCGACTACTTAAAGTACTATAGCATGTGCGCCACCTTTATCTCGCTTGCCTGCACCTTCGCCATTCTGAGTTCAGGTCTGATCGACGTATCGCTCTCTCAGTTCTTACTCCATTCCGATGTAACCCCACCAGCATAAACGCGGATGCTTCCGTGCCCACCAGTTCAGCTAACCTAGCATTGACCATTTCAAGCCGATGACGGCTTGTGATGATCACTGACCCCTCGGCGATGATGTGTAAGCGGCTTCAATGACTACAATCACGACATCATTTCAACCTGTAAGAATTCCTCTAATAAATGGGGCTTTCTAAACCTAACTGACGCCGCAAAGACCTGTTTCTCAACCACGAGGATCATTCCGTTGACCGGACTTGTTTAAGCCACATCAATATGTGGCACACTATCCGTGAAGACGCTCGGGAATTGACAGAAGGTAAGCGGACAAGCATGCGAAAAAGCCTGACTGGTTGTATACCTTTTCAGGTAAGGACATTATGACGCTATGTTGACGTGTAAACCAAGATATCGCCAAGTCAAACCGAGTTCGCCGCGTTCTCAAGCGTACCCAACGTGATCATCCATTCGCGTGTTAAGCGCTGGATCTGAAAACGTCCCCTAACGTCGATACGAGTCACAATGTGCGAACGCTTTGAGTAGTTGCAGTTGCTTAGGTTGTTGTCACCAATCCACTGGGATGTTCGCCGTCTGATTCATCAAGTAGAGCTGCGCACATTCACAGGATGACTCCTCATTTTCTTTTATCTTTTCTGAGGGGGGGGGGGGGTGCGAATTTCGCCAGAACAATTCCCCTGCCCGGCTATCGAATGCCTCGGCTGTTTAAATGAGGAATTTGTAAAAGAACGTAAAGGCACGGGCACCACAATCTTTATTACTAAATATAATTTGCCCACTCGATCTTCGTTAAGTGGAAACCAGCCCCTCAGGTCGAGCTTTCCGTGGTGCAAATGCGGATATCACACAACCTTGAGGACATTGTAAAGCTCATGTGTTCATCAACAGCATTTTCATCATATTCAATCTTCAGTCCCGTCTCCATGCGCTCATTACTTCATTTTATGTCTGGGCCTTTACGTTCAGCGTCTTCTAATGACTCCTTTGGTCAACCTATGATTCATATCACCGGCACACATTTTGTTAGTGTCGCTTACACGCCAAATCTGCTCGGTGACAACCTCCGAATTTTCCTTGTCTCACGGCCTGGAAACAATTCAGACAAGATGGTAGACCGCAGTGTGCTAAATGCACCAGCCAAAATATTCCACTTTAAGGGGCTGTTAATACCACCATTCTTTCCTGCTTTTCATGTGGATACGCCATTCTTAACGAAGTCAATACGAGATCCGAAAATCCCATGCTACAACAACACGTCACTGTTTTTTGTATTCTCCGCAACCATGCTACCTGTTCATCCTTGTGACTCTATATCAATGAATAATGCTTCCAATTCACATGAACCTACCACTGCACATAGACCATGTACAGGCATAACTCAGCCCCCCAAAACAATGCACCTGTGCCGTACAAACGAAAGACAAAATTATGACGTTTACTGCGTATATATCTCCAGACACACGAATGAGCCATATTGTGGCGACTGGTTTTGTCGCACCCACTACGTATCATGGCCGGTCCGCAAGCGTTAACTTGGTTAACGCTTGCCGGTCCCCAAGCGTTAACAATGGTTAACTTGTTTATTTACTAGCGATGAAATTTTGTTACATTCCAAGCATATACAAATCAAAGGCTATACACTTTTTACCCCAAAACAGGCAAATACTTAAATACAATTAGCTAAACATGTCTGACTTGAGGGGGTGTCCCGGAATCCTTCCTCGCTTACTATCGCTCGGTAGACTGACCCTCATCTCTATACGCCTAGAGCTTCGCGATCGCTGTGCCAATTTCCGACACTTCTCGACGCCGTTTACGGGACGAGCGCTGCGTGGCTGATGGGCTCTTGCAACGTTTTGGATCTCTTCCGCTTCATTTTGCCTTTCCGCGCCCTTAACTACTTGTTATAGAGACGTCCGTAAGCAAGCAGTAAGGTTAGGGCACTTGAAAAAGCTGCGCCTTAGTAGATTGCTGGATCGCCAATAACAGGTATCCGGGGAAGCTTTCTGTGAGCTTCTGGGCCGCTCTTACGTGTGTCGGCAAAAGCAGAGAGCATGTCAGCACTTTCAGCTGCGAGTATGTCAGCACAAGTAAATTCATTGTCGCTCCGTTTAGACCTGATACTGGCACAGTGAGACAGGTGTTTCATTTTGCATCGCGGATAACGAATGCGGCTTTGTTTCGATTATTCATGTCGTAGAAAAATACGATTCGGGGATGTATCTACCCAATAGCTGACAAAAACTTGTGCGTGTTATGGGGATATAAGCCACACGAAAATTTTGAGGATATTGCAGGCTCATCATCAGCCTGCGTGGCGTAAAATTAATATGTGTCCACTCACGCCTCATAGCAAAGAAAGTTAATAAAAAGACAGAAAAAATGAATCGTCTTTAAGTCCAGAAGAAGCGGAAGAAGCGGAAAAAACTGTATAGTGCAGCTTCGGAAATGCTAAAGACGTTCGTCTGGTAGGGCTCACCAGACCAACTATATGCGAAATGCACTTCTAGCGATTTTGCAAGACATGGGGGGGGGGGGGGGGACGTTTAACTGTCGTTGTGTATAAATGCGGAACAAAACCAAGGAATGCATGTTTTCGTACTCTCATACACAAGCTGCGCGTTCACTTTCCCGTGTTTTCCGTCTTATACGGCCAGAAGATCACTCGGCGGTCGCATTTTTTGAAGTATATAAGGCAGGCAGTTCACAAGCGATAAAACGTGTCTTTGAAAGAGTGTGGTACGTGACAGGGCCCTTTGATTCTAGTTTCTTCTAGATTCTGCAGGCTCTCTGCGTCATATGATGTTTCAAAGAAGCGTTTATTCTAGGACGCAGAATTACTTTAAGCCCGTCTCCACGCTGCTCGCGGAGGAAGTATTAATGTTTGCAATCGTTCACCTCGCAAGAAGACGACCTAGCATTAAATGTTTTGTCGTGTGCTGATTTTCGAGTATAATTTTGCATTATCCATCGTATTTCTTTCGTCAACCTTTCGTGAAATTTATGCCACGCTGGCTTCTCCAGGGTATCAATATCTGAAGTATGATATTGCCCAGCATAACTGGCGTGCTATCAGGTAAGAGTGCTCCGCTAGATTATGTAAGCACAAAAATGATTTACACCGTAGTGCATAGCCGTAGCATTTTTTACGTATCGCCCACGATGCAAGTCCCAGCAGAAAAGCTTAGTAAGCACAACTACGCTGTTATTAAATATACCGACGTCTCGTCGTTGCGCAGTGCAGCCCCACATTTTTATCTTTCCTGAGTAAATCACACGGTGAAATCTCAAGGCTACGCCCTTGGCACGGGGCGAGATGAAACAGACTCGCAACGCCCCCATCACGCATAAATAAAACTGGGCACCGGCTGGTGTGTTGTGCGGAGTCGAGAACCAGCGCTCATCCTGGTCAAAACCATCAAGGGTAAGTCGACATGCCTTCTTGCAGCGCAGCCACATTAAGCCCTGAGACAGTTTGCTGCAGCTCGCAAATTTGTTATCTTGTGGTGTAGCTAAGCTTTTCTAAAAGTGCTGCATCAAAAACGTATTATGGAACGTATGTTAGTGTATACAACACGTTACAAAGTGACCTGACATATTTCGAGAGATGGTAAAGATGTTCTTATTGGGACCACCCAGGGCTAAAAAAACAGCACTACGATTTTACTATATTCCTGTCCCGTCAGTGTGCATGTCACCACCCTATTTCCTGTGATTCTGAGGGATAAATTCTTAAAAAAATAACGATAGTCTTGGTTTCTTTTCAGCTTTGACAGTAGTCTCCGTTTTCAAAATAATAATCACTAACCATACGACGCCAAGTCTTGTTGACTGTGATCATGTCGAAAAATTTGTAAATAGTTCAGATTGGTAGTAGAAAGTGCATTGATTTCTATAATTATATTTAGCTGTCAGGAACTTAGTCAAATCATCATATTTATTTGCTCTGCGCTTCTATCTTCCATGCAAAAATGCAACCTTCTTGTTTTGTGTCTTATTTGCTTAGACCTCAAGGGTCCTAAAAGGCCAAAGTATGGCTACTGCGTGCAGGGTGTACACAAAAGACAACTACTGAGCATAAATCTGCGGGCATGGACACCTTCCTTCCCAAATGCCAAGTTAAATATAAAGAGTTAAAATTCTTTGTATCGCTAGCAATACTTTTTTGCGCGTTTCAGATTCATCAGCATGAATGCATTTCAAGCCCTCCTGTGCTTCGCACTCGTGGCAGCATCGTGTGAGTATACGTCAAACGTTATTCCATTTGTTTCAATTGGTCTTCAGTATATTCAATACGGCTTCAAATTCAGCATGTGTTGTCAAAATTTTACAAAATAAAGTTGACGGTAACCTAAGCCTCTTTTATTCCTGCACCACGTATGTTTTACGTCAAATTGTTTCAGTATTTGGCAGAGAATTATGCAGCGCGCCTTCTAAGAGCAGCAGCATAATTGAAATGCGCATTCTGTTGATCAATATTCGAAGGATATCGGACAACGGAATTTCACCTTGTCAGCTTGTCGTTCAAAGTACGAAAGAGACAGGAAGACGGCGTTATTTTTTACCACCAATAAATTTCCCCATGTTTTAAAAGCGTACCCCACGTTTAGTTCAACTGCCGGCCAGGAATTTAATATATTCAATACTTCATAGCACACATTTGCATTTTGACCTGAACCTGACTAAACCACTAAAAAGTTTAGTTTTTACCCGACACCATTAGAAACCACAGCATTACAAACTACAATATTACAAACTACATCAAAGTATACCGTTACAAAGCATTTCCAACTGCCCCCAGCGCTCTAATTTTGCAACGATCTGCTGACAGACTACAGTATTTACCACTAATATTTTCATCTCCGCTGTGACACTTTCTCGACTGGCATTTTTGCACTGAGTGAGGAGGCTGGCAAGATCCATGAAAGTAATTATCTCTGTCTTTGTTTCGTTTCAGGTGCAGCCACGCTGTAAGTACTAAAGCATGTTCTTTTTGTTCTGGACGCGGGAGAAATATAAATAAGTACTATTTAGTTATACACGACAACGACGCGGTAAAACTTCATTTACTAAGTGCAACTTCATTTTTTTGCAGTGAGACAGCCGTGAACTCAGAGAACGGTGGGAAGTCCGATCAAGGTATTGTTTGCCTTTGTGGCACCTCAATACGATCCTCGAGATTTATTGGTGTCTTGAATGAAACGTGGGCAAAATACAATTTTAATGGTTTCGTGTATGCTTGAACACCATGTGCTCTGAACTGCGAAAATTTCATGACGTGCAGTTCGAATGTGACGCTTCATAATAAATGACAACGCGTGCGGTTTCTCGTTGCAACAAAAATTGTCTTATATGCTGTAAACGTTCGCTTAATATGAGAAATTGAGAAATGACAGTTCAGGCAAAACTTGGCTGAAGTTTGAACTTTTCTTTTGCTCGTAGGTTCTGTTTAATACCTAGTCGGCATTCCGTCGCAGTTTGTTCTCGATATATCGACAAGTGGTATACAATCATCCTGCCAAAACCTAGAACAAAAACACTGCTGGTTAGTTTTTTGTTAGTGGGAATTGGTACCACGATAAGTCCGATCTCTTACCAACTCCTCTACTTGGGCGGCTGTGTTTTCACGACTTCCAAGGGAAATTATGTTCATGTGACTGTGCCGCACACTTGGTGGTGGTAGGCAGTGCCTACCTCACAACTGGTGTTGGAAGGAAACCGTCTGAATGCCTAAAACGATTTTCTGTTCCCCTTGTCAAGAATTTGACACCCATGCCACCAAAACAAAATAGAACAAAAAAAAACTTCGAAACTAGAATTATTTATTTCAGTTTCCAGAAGACTAATAAAGGGTGTTATACGAAAGATTGTACTATGAAAGCCTGCAATTAATAACTGGCGTAAAAAATGTTTTCACGCAACGACCTGTACTATAGTCCGGTTATCGTGTCGTACTTGCGCACACTAAATCACAGTGCGTATCGGCGTGCATACAAAGATATTTGGTATTTAGGTTCACATATAATGTTCTGTTTTATGCCCAAAACATCATATTGCAAGTTGACTTAGTTCTCGCGGCATTTTCTCAATGCGTTACAAGCTTGTATCTGACAGAAATATTTTCCTTTCTGGTTTACATGCTACTCGAACCACCCTCTCTTCTTTTTTTGTGCGCACAGACACTAAAGTACGAGCTGCCGTGGTGTTGCTCTCGAAGACTATCGAGGACTGGCTCGATGCTCACCCCGACGAGGATCCGAGCGAGACATTAACACACTTAGGAAAACTTCTTGAAGAAGCCGACGTTACGGAAGCACTGGCGGAGGAGGACGACGAAGGACGGGAACCGGACAGTGACGTGGCGGAGTACGGCTTCGGCAAGAAGTTCAAGAAGTGGATAAAGAAGGCGGGCAAGATCGCCGCGAATGCCGCCAAGGCGGCGGCAATCAACAAGGCTATCGGAGCTGTCGCCGCTGCAATGGGTTGAGGGGAGTACAATGAATTGCGAGCCTGAAACAACGACGACACGAACTTAGCACGGGAGTCCCAGGGCATAATTTAAGATTACAAATAAAGTGCATTCACATTCGCACACGGTTATTTCCTCATCAATATATGCCGAAAAATAGCTCTCTTATTTATCAAGGTCCAGGATTCTCGCCCAAGCGCCTCAATTTCTCAAAATGGTTACCACGTGGCGTACTGGAATGAAGTCCTTCATTTGAAGGCTACTTTTCCTCTTTTTTTCTCAATGTGAGGGGTGGTCGCGGCTTTCGATCGGTTTGTCTGTCAACTGCGACGGCGCAGTACACTCCTGCTCCTCAAGTTCATTGGTCGTCTCTTCAATATGGTTCCCCGCGACGACTATTGTAGAATGGCAAGTGGATGCCGTTTCCGTTGGGATTCTGGTGAAGCTTGGAAAGGTTGTCCTCTGCGAAGTGATTGACGCCATCTACTAAATAAACTGCCCATGTATATCTAGAACGCTTTTTTTCCTGTTTATCACTCGTTTTATGCTACCAGAAGAAAAGATTCGATAATAACTACTTATTTCGGACAACTACAACTTCGCAACGACATTTCCGAGTGAAAAATGTAACAGCAGCAGCCGGCGTTGCATTATAACGAAGTTTTGTATCGTTGCTATGCTTTTGAGAAAACTCAAATTGCAGGGCACATGTAATTACGTCAGCAGAAAGCCTGAAATTTCAAAACGTGTTCCGAAAAGTAGCTGCAAGGAAAAATCCCTGCGCGTTACATTAGTGACTTCAATGAAGCTCTGGAATTGATTCTTTTTTAGATATACAAGTAGTTTTATAATACCTTCGTGACTTTATAATTATTGTTCCACACGATGCGAACTCATGGACATGCCACTTGTGACCAGTGCTTCAACTAAGTTCTTAACTTCACTACCAGTAAGATTCTATTTGTATTAATTTATTTATTTACAAGTATCTCGCAGGCCCTTCCATAGGGAATTCAGTAAAGCTGGTTAACAAGGACACCAGTACAAGTTCTAGCGTTTGTGATAAGTAGAGCGTGAAAGGTGCGTACAAAAATAAACGCTAAACATTCGAAACACAGAGCAAAACTAGATATAAATGCGCATCTCATATAATGACAGAACAAAAATCAATTCGCGGCACAGAAATAGTTTCTGGTGAATATGAAATTTTACTGGGTTTCCTGTTAACGGTGTCGATAGCACGATGCCTCAAAGTAGTTAGCCTAACCTTACGTGGCTTCATTAATTTATATTGTGCATACTCCCTCCAAGCCCGTGGTATTCACGAAAATTACTTGTGTAAAAATATTCGCATATAAGCGACCTTTTTCCTCCTTGGTTTTGTTTTTGTCAAAATAAAAATGGCCGGGGCCAACGTGCCATTTACCACAGCGCAACGCCTTAGCGGCGATATCAGAATAACGATACCACTGCGCTAACACGAGTGCTCACTGTATGTCAACTCCGAAATGTATTGTAGTGAGGTTCTGAATACCAGTCATCCCGAACACGTCTACTGCAGTTACAAGGCCAAATACAATCCACAAAACAGAGTGATTTGGTAATTATTCAGGTGGGATATACAGAAAGAAGTCCGCGAATTACAAGCGATGGCATCAAAGCTCCGCTTCACAAAATGAAGCCTTTATAACCCACACCTTGTTTTATTCGGAACCGCGGCTTCCCAAACAACGACAGCGAGACGCCTCATGACAAATCAGTTTTTTAGGCGAAGCTTATTTGACTAGTATTCAATGTATTTTTCATGTATGCGAACGAAAAATGGTGTGTCTGAAGCATTTTATAGCGCGGGGCGTTGGAAAACGAATGTCCCGTGTGTGTACTGCCAGAACGCGGCCACCTCCAAAGTAGCTCGCCGTTCTTGGCCTCAACCTTATACGTCTCAAAACTCGATAGGCATCTTCAGTATATTAGTCAACACGATGCATCGTTTGCACGATCATTAGAGTCAAAGTAGAAGTGTGTGGATAACTGCATGTGTCTCTCTTGAGGATGCCCGTCGTCAACTTTCGAGAGAAATTAAGTTCGTTTACACCTTTCCCGTAAATTTGGCGCCACCTGGGTGTCGCGTACTAAGAGAAGCTTCGCTGGTCATCTGCATTCACCTGTAATGGCTCGTGTTTTTTTTTCTTCGGTGATTCTTCACAGCATTGGAAGCTATCACTCTAATTTAAACTACTATAACGCTTACGTATGTAAGCGTGAACAACTGGGCATTTATTTTTGGTACGGACAGACATTCTCACGCAGTAATATTACCACTTTACGCACATCAAATAACAGAAACGCGCTCAACATTTTGAAGGTTTAGCAGTAATCTCTGTGGATTCAAAGAGCAAAACCGTCTGTCCGTCTGTGGCACTTGATGAGGCATACTTTCTCCGCATACGAATATTGTAATATTAAAATGCCCTGGGGTCTCTACGTTTTCATATAAGAGTGCTCATATTGGCGTTAGAAAAAGTGTTTTCCCAAGGAAATCGACAAAACGGCAGTAACAGTCGAGGTGGCGCGCGGTTGAGTGTTTCAGCGACCAGTTGCCGTCCACATGATTCCACAGCGCAGAAGGCAAGGACAGAAAGAAAGACGCTATGCAGGCGGTGATTTAAACAAGGGTTTAATTGCCCTTTCCAAAAGCGAGCATCAGTTTCTGTGAACTTCAGACAAAAAAAGTGAAAAATGCGATATCATGCAAATTATGCTAATTACTTCGTCTTTTGCTTCCGTTCTATTTATTATGTATTCTTGTCTCATCAATAAACCTTTCAGCGTCTGTCTTATGTCCTTTCCTCTATCCTTGTGTACTACTGCGATGTGAAATCATGTCAATAATGAGTCACCCAATCTCCCAAGTTTCATTACATCCCAGGCTATTGTCACGTCTTAACAGCAATGATTTTTTTTATTTGACATAGACTTTGCCAAAAAGAGGCAGGTTTTCGCGCAACTTTTTGAAGCTGTTTTCAGAAGCATTTCTGAGTAGCGAACAGCGAAAGTACGAAGCGTTTAGAGGACCGACATTTACAAACAACTATTGGGGGCACGACTCCTATGTGCCAACATTGCTCGTCGCAAAGCAAATCCTGTACACAGTTGATGGGAGGAGGGAGGGGGGGGGGGGGGGGTCGTGAGTACATAAGTGAACATTGTGCTGTTCTTTTAGTAAAAAAATTCGCGCCGGATGGGTTTTACTCGAATAAATCGAAGTGGTAGGCAATATAAAAAAAGCCAAGGAAAAAAAAAGAAACTGTCGCGCTGTGGGGAGTAGATAAAAACAAATCGAAAACAAACAAAAAAAAAGAATAATCGTAAGCAGTCTCCGTCGAAGGCTGGGCGTATGCGTACGTGGGCTCAACGTCTACCGGCAGCCGTAACGGAAGCTGTTCTCCGCTCTTTTGTGACACCATTGTCTTCATTAAAGCACGCTTGACGCTCGTATACCTTCGCTACACTGGCGCTTGTGAATGGTAGGAATAATTCTCCGGCGCAATATGAAGCAGTCCACAGGAAGCAGCGATAAACAAACTCCACACGGAAGCGAAACAAAGTTAAAATAGGTGTTTAACGTGTAATAGCTGGAATTGGACAATGATGCACACCGTAGTAAAGCGCCACAAGAGTTATAGCACAGCGGAGATCCGGTTCCGGTACGGCCGTGCCCAATAAGCGATCGGCCTCGCTGCGCGTGCGCAGAGCTGACGAAAACCGGTTGTGCGCATACCCATGTGCGTTGACGGTGTGTGCCGGGTGCGTTACCGGGACCATTTCTCTGCGCTGCTTCTGCAAATTTATTCATACCGGGAACATTAACATCTGTCGAAATTATACTTGTCTCATCTACAAAAAAAAAAAAAAAAAAAACGACGCAACCAGCCAATTAGGCTGCCCACGTAACGTGCATTCGTAGCCTACTAGTGCTATCTAATCTTCTTAAAGTGACTCTGCAAAACTTCCGATAAACGCTTTCACGAGACACTGCTCTGGTTGTCTCGCGTCTGCCTTCCATTTTTTGTGCAGTGTTTTCTTTCATATTAAAGAAAACTTGCCCTCGCGATAATTTTGGTTGTCGAGATTTTGTATTTTTGATTTTAGCTATATTTTCTGTCGATTACGTTTACGAAAACTGGAGACCACAAGTGTTGACGGGATTGGTCCTGATTGTGCGGTTTAAGGCACCGACACTACACAGGCGATGATACGTGCCGTAGGGGAGGGCTCGAATCCGGATTTATTTTTACCACATGGGGATCATTAACGTGCGCCGAGATCTCGTACACACGGACGTTTTTGCTTTTTGCCTCCATCAGAAAAGCGGCCGCCGCGACCGGGAATCGAAACCGCGTCCTTGTGCTCAGCGGCACAACGCCATAGACAGTTACCCTTTAGCGAGTTCCCCGCCCCGCGTCTTGCATGAAAAAAATTGGCCGCATATCTGCTTCTTTCGTTGCAAATGTCGACAAAACACGATAGCCTTTGTCGACTTTTGCCAAGTAAATGCCTCTCTTCGCTTTTCCGCTCACCTCTCATGTTGTTCTCTTGCGTCGCGCTCCTCCCAAGGTAAAGACGCCAAAGGTTTGTTTAAATCATTTGAAATTTACCGCGTTCTACTGCTTCAGGCCGGCTGTCTCGATTCCAACGCTGCCGTACGGCGAAGACGCTCGTGAATACAGGCGCAAGCAGATCGTGGATTCTACCTAGTGAAACCTTTCGTAACTGTTGCCGGTATTTCTTAAAATGGCGCCAGAAGCTATAGTGGCGAGGGCGACAGCAGGCGAGAGCGTAGTGAATTTCGTTTCTGCAGTTGATGAAGTATTTAATTTCGCAAAAATTAGCCTGTATAATTTTTTATAAAGGAACACTGCAAATATCACTTCTGTACTAATTTGTTGTCTTATATTTGCGTAATGTCTTGTTCTTATTCAACAATGTTGACAAGTATGAACATTACCCGGACATAGACGGGTAGATTTAGCTGTGACTATATAAGACTATTGCGCAGGCATTGTTTTACTTTGGCCGGGTGGATGAATCGAGTCACAGACAGACAGACAGACACACAGACAGACAGACACAGACAAACAGACCAAAATTTCTGGGTTTATGTAGCCCAAGAAAGACTATATCGTCTTTAAAGGAAATGACCGTATCTAAATGATCTTCAACGTGACGAAAAAATTGGTGGCCGACCTAAGCAAGCCGTCCGAATCTTGACCCCCAACTGGGAGGTTCAAGGATAGCCCTTGGGCCGACTGAAGACAGAATCATGTTTACATTTCAGTTTGTTCGATTGGCTCCGAAACGAGAATAATGATTTCAAAACGGAAAGACGCCTCCACTCACATTTATTATGCACAAAAGCTTCGTCTCAAAGGCTGTTCAGGTTCTGCTCTGCAGAGAGAGAGAGAGAGAGACAAACATTTATTTTAGTAATGAGCAGGAGGATGTTCTTAGGGCCTCCACCCAGTGAGAGGCATCCTTATTCCAAGATGCCTTGGAGCTGGCTGGCCGTCCGGGCCCGTTCCACCAGTCGGCGCTGGTCCGAGAGCTCGGAGCTGATCAGCTGCTCCACCCACTGCTCATAGGTAGGGTTGGGATTTGGGGTTAGAGTGGGGAAAAAATGTTAGAGTTAAGTTTTTTTTCTTCCCATGGTAGAAGCAGCAGTAGTAGCAGTATCTGTATGTGTATAGTGCGCAACTATCGTTCAAAACTAGTGCTCTATCTGAAGTTTATCTTTGGGAGCTAACATCTGGTGCAATAAATTGACACCAAATGAAATAAAAGTAAAAAAAACCGGCCGGTGTTTACCATATATGCCTTGATATATCAAGGCATATACTGTAAAAAAATGTTGAAAGGGACAATAAAAAAGGGAAACAAGCGGTAGGTGATGACCAAATTCTTTTAAATATCCTGGTTGTGCTTACCACGAAGCATTACAAATATTCAGCATTCGTCGTTTTGGTTGATGCTGAAGTTTCCAGCGGGGCGAGGGGTGATTTGAATCTTACGGTACGCCCTTTCAATCCGGAGGAAGGAAGGAAGGAAGAATGTAGAAGAAAGGCAGGAAAGTTAACCCGGCTAGAGCCTAGTTTGCTATCCTGCACGTGGGAAAGGGGAAATGGGCAAAAAAGACAGAGGAAAAAAAAGAGGAAAAGTTGGACCAGACACGTATGCCCAGCACTGAGGCACTGACAGTGATTGACACTGGAGGCGTTCAGTCTATAGCCTAGTGTTCAAGTTCGTCGCCCGTAGAAAACGTAATAGTTCCTTTAGTCGCCTTCTGAGCGGATGACTGAGAAGGACAGTGGCACAGAATCTTCTCCGAAAATGGCCGCCGAGAGTCTAAGTTCCTCAGTGCTGATGACAGCTTCTTCCTTGCCGGCGAGTAGCGTGGGCATTCGCATAAAACGTGGCGTATCATCTCCGATGTGCCGCACGTTTCGCACTCCGCCCTTGCTGCCATTCCTATTAAGTACGAGTAAGCATTTGTGAATGCCACCCCCAGCCAGAGACGGCAAAGAAGAGTTGCGTCAGACCGTGGGAGGCCTACTGGAAGGGGACGTTGCAGGTGCGGGTCAAAGGCACCAATGCGTGCACATGTGAAATCTTCTGGAGACCATTGGGAGATAGCTGTTTCCCGGGCAAGAATGCGGAGGGCCCTAGCTGCGTCCGTCCTAGACAATGGGATGAGTACAGTTGTCGCTGTTTGATGCGCCAGCCGGGCGGCAGCGTCCGCACTTTCGTTGCCGACAATGCCGCAGTGGCTAGGAAGCCACTGTAGGGTGACATCATGACCCGCCTGGGCAGCACGGTCGTACACAATTCTTATTTCTGTCAGGAGCTGTTCGTAAGGTCCCCGGCTTAGCGCTGACTGGAGTGACTGAAGTGCAGGCTTCGAATCACAGAAGATAGCCCATCTGCGGCACGAACTTTGCTCGATGGTGTGAAGAGCGCTACGGATGGCCGTAAGTTCTGTAGCCGTGGATGTTGTAAGATTGGCTATCTTGAATTTGCTGCACAGTGACAGTCATGGTATAACAACAGCTCCGGCAGAACCCGACGATGTTACCGAGTCATCAGTGTATACATGGGTTCGGTCACTGTATTTCTCGTGCATGTACGTCAAAGCGAGCTGTTGCAGGGCCGGAATAGGAATATCACGTTTTTTTGTCACTCCTGGGATATCTAGGCACACTCGGGGCTGCATCACACACCACAGCGGAAAGAGCGGTCTCATCGCCGGCGTGTAGTTCGATGGAATGCTGGTGTTGTGGGCAGCTACTACCCTTGCAAACGACGCTCGGGGACGGGTCGCTGGTATTCCCGCGAGGTAATGATCAGGTAGACGGGCGAGGTGCCTGATATGTGTCCTGAGTATTTCAACGTCCACAAAGGTTGCCAAAGGGTGATTTCGAGCCAGGGCAATGGTCGCTGCTGTGGACGTACATCGTGGTAGGCCAAGACAGGTTCGCAGGGCCTGAGCTTGTATGCCCTGAAGTGACCGAGTGGTTGTGCGGCACGCTCCAGAAAGGACAGGGGCACTGTATCGCAGACAGCCCAAGAACAGCGCGTTGTAGAGCTGTAACATCGACTTCAGTGGTGTTCCCCACGTCTTGCCTCCGATGAGTTTGAGCACATGCACCACTGCAGAGAGCCTCTTCTTTAGAACGTTAACATGAGCGCTCCAAGAAAGGCCTCTGTCGACAACTATGCCAAGAAACTTGTGATTTCTCACATAAGACAACACTTTCACCATTAATATACAAAGGGTATGCATACATAGGCTTTCGTGTAAACAGAAGCATGGCGCATTTGCTGCTGGATATTTCCAACCCTTGTCCTTGTAGATATGAGGTCGTCAGGTCTGCGGCATTTTGCAGTCGGGCGCGCACATGCCGACGAGTCACGCCATCTGCCCAAACACATATATCGTCGGCGTATATCGACACGTGAACCCTCCTTGGAAGGCGAGAAATCAGGCCAATTAGTGTAAGGTTGAACAGTGTCGGGCTCAGGACGCCTCCTTGGGGAACACCACGGTGAGTATAGTGAGCTGATGTCGGCCCATCTGCAGTCATAACAAAGAATGACCTCTCTGTTAGAGTTCCGTATCCACTGGTAGACCCGGCCACCGAGCCCCACAGCCTGCAGTACTTTAAGAATCGCATCGTGCTTCAAGTTATCGTAGGCCCCTTTAACGTCGAGGAACAACGCAGCACATATCCGCTTCGCACTTTTCTGCTGCTGTACAAAAGTCACCAAATCAATAACGCAGTCAATGGATGAGCGTCCACGACGGAATCCAGCCATGACATCAGGATAGACATTGTAACGCTCCAGGAACCACTCCAGACGTGCGAGAATGATTCGCTCCATCAGCTTTCCAACGCAACTTGCAAGTGCAATTGGTCGGTATGCCATTGGGTCCAGCATAGATTTTCCGGGCTTCAGGAGCGGGACGAGGCGGCTGGTCTTCCATTTTTGAGGAACGGAACCATCACACCATAGGTCGTTGAAATATTCCAGCAAGGCTTGTCGGGCATCCTTGCCAAGGTGACGGAGAGCAGCATATGTGACTCCATCAGGCCCAGGAGACGAAGATCGCTTGCATGCAGCCAATGCCGCCTGCAGTTCTTCCATGCTAAATGGAACATCCATCCTTGAATCCCGCGATGCAGGGATGTCACTGGCGAGCGGTAGTCCAGAAGGGCCTGCTCCACTGGCTATCCTCACGCAGAAGTCCTCGGTTACTTCGAGCTCTCGGCGGTTCTGGTGAATAGCCAGGGCCTTAAAGTGGGAGCGCTGCTGTACAGGAGTCATTAGCCCTTGCACAGTTTTCCATATCATCGACAAAGGCTTGCGAGAGTCCAGCGTGTCACAAAAAGACTTCCAACGTTGTGCTTGCACTTGGGCAATGCGTCGCTGGATCTTCTTTTGCGTTCGTCTGCAAATTCTCAAATCTTCGAGACATTTCGTTCGCCGGTATCTGCGTTCGGCGCGGCGACGAACAGCACGAAGGCGCTCCAGCTCCACGTCAAACTCGGTCACCTTTGGAGACAGCCGGACGGAACGCTTGCAGGCTTGGAGTGTGCTTTCCATGACGGACTCCAGATTTTCAAGCTCATCGCTCCGGCAAATTGGAATTTGCCGGAGCGATTGGAATTTCGACCAATTGATTGGAATTTCGACCAATCGGTTACCCGAATAACATTAGGATTGAAGGAACTTCGTAATCCATTTATCTTTAAATAGGTTGGAATGTGGTCGCTTCCACGAGTTTCTATGTCTGGGAACCACTGTGCACGGGCCGATAAACATCGTGACAGGAACGTCAAGTCTAAACAACTGCCGTAGTTCGTTCCGCGTAAATAAGTGGGGCTTCCGTCGTTTAGTAGGCACAGCCCATGGTCTGAGGCAAAAGCTACTAAGCTCCGACCTCGCCTGTTGGTGTTTGGGCTTCCCCAAAGCATGTGGTGTGCATTGAAATCGCCGGTAATTATCCACGGACCCGTTGTTGTGCTTAATATGTCATCCAGCCTCTTCCGTTCAAAGCGAGATGTTGGGTGTAGGTATACACCCACCAGAGTGAAAGTAAGCTGGCGCTTTCTGATGGTAAAACAGACGTACTCATTACCCCTGTAAGGTTGCACAAAATGGTGAACGTAGGACAGTTCGCGCCTGATGAAGACTGCGACTTTGCTGGGCTCCCCTAGTGTGGCTGATAAAAAAAGTTCATAGCCAGATATCCGAATAGGTTTGGATATGTTCGGTTCGCAGATGACAAGTATAGGAATATATTTCATAAAGACAAACTGGCGAAGATCTGAAATACGCGACATTAGTCCACTGGCGTTCCACTGAAAAATGGAAGCCTCCTTGATATCCGTACTCAATGAAGAACGTACGTTCGCCATGGTCCTTGCTTATCCGAGACTTGCAAGTACTGGATCCAGGGCCTCCAGTATCTGAAGTGCACTCAACGCAGAAGGTGTATTCAGACTGGTGAGCAATGTGCGGATGGCATTCATGAGGGACCTCAGGACCGCGACGACTTGCCTGTCTGAAGACGAAGCCGGGGCGGGAGATCTCGTGACTGTCTTGAGTACTGAGCGTTGGGGCTCAGAAGGAGGTACACTCGGTGACAGCGGGGGCCACGCGTCAACCGGCGAGGTTTGCTGTACCTCGTTGCGACAACTCGGCGAATCCTGCGAGGCTGGAGGCGGCGGAGGCGGTGGGGGTGCCGGCGGCCGCGGGGGTAGCGGTGGTGGAAGTAGTTGAACTAGTGGCGGACCCGCTTGCGTAGAGGCACGATGGAGAATTGCCAGCCTTCTTTGAAGATCTCCGGCGTCGAGACCGGTGACGCCGCCGCTGTCGTACCGTCGCGGCAGCCTGCTTGTGCGTGGAGTTGTCCCTCACCATCTGCTTCAAGACAGCGACCTCCCTCATCATGCGTGGACACTTCTTCGATGAGGCATCGTGAGGTCCCTCACAGTTGGCGCACTTCAGGGTATGTTCACTGCAGTCGCTAGCCTGGTGCGGCCCAGCCCATTTGGGACATACAGTGGTGCTTCCGCAGACTGCAGCGACATGGCCAATCTTCATGCACTTGTAGCACTGGAGGGGTTTCGGCACATAAGGTCGGACAGGCTGACGGAAGTGACCCACCTTAACATGGGCGGGAAGGCTGTCGCCCCTAAAAACAATCTTCAGGCACCTTGATGTACCAATGCGGCTTACTTGTATGATGACAATACCTTCATTCGCAGGTTTGATCAGTATTGGTAGGTCCTTCTCGGGGATAGACGTATCGACGTCGTAAATGACGCCTATCGTCGTGTCTCCATACGGAGTGGCATGGGCTCGCACTTTAATGTCCTGCAGTGATGTGATCTTCCGCAAAACCTCCAGTGCACTCCGATGCTCCACGTCGATCGCCAAGATGTTCCGCCGGGAATTTATCCTCACTGAGTCCTTGACCTCACCAGGAACCGTAGCTTCGAGGAAAGCGGAGACTGCTTGCTTGTTGAGCAGCCTCAAATTGCCCGTCTTGGCCTCTGGCACAAAGTTTTAGTAACTATGGCTTACGTGAGTGGATTTCGAAATTGAACACGAATATACTTTGAATTGAAAGAACAAAATGAACTAAAATTGTAGATGCCATTCTATTGATACAAAATTAATACCGAGCACCTTAGCCCGATAATAAAGTGAACGTCGGTGCGCTGACCATGGGCGCAAGCGTTAAAACGCTTGTGGCCATGGCCATACTTTTTTTTTTTTTGAAGGACATGTAACATACTACCAGCCTAGTGGTTCTGAGGCCTTAAACGTCGTGCTACTGAGCGCGTTTCAGTAGCGGTAACTGTTCTAAGCGACGCACAACATAAACAATCCTGGGCAGGCGGTTTTGCTACATGTTAGAGACCCCCAGGCGGTGTGAATAATGTATACCACCACCGAACCCACGCGCAACGCACTCTTCTGCGCACTTGATAGCCCCTACGCAACTTCGGTGCGTTAAACTCCTATTAGTGTACACATCAAGGGTTTCTATGCATCAGCGTACTGCGGCAGCCAATGCATTGCGGCGTCTCTTTCTCCGTAACTGAATAAGCCTCCTTAATCTGACAAAAAGAAAACGTGCAACACCAGTTTGAAATGCTTCCTTTTTACAAAAGTGTGTGACTGCTTTAGCAAAAAAGGCACACAATAAAAACACGGGCCAAAACGTCAGGACCTTTCAGTGCAGCACGTTTCTCGCGGCGAAATTTCGGTGCAGGGACATTTTCGCGCCCAAACTTTTAGGTGGACCAATTTGGGCGCTTACCTGTTCGTTCCTTCTAAGTATATTTTGATTTTCACAGATCGCATGCTATGGACAACTAGTTACTGTCATGATTGAATTTATTCTAATTATGCATGTTTCTAAACTTTATCTTCATAATAATTTGAGCTATTTTCTTTCGTTTTATACCTTTTTCAGGTGATACTTGTTTTTATATACCAAAGCTTACCTTTAGAATTCTACCATATCGTTTTTGTTTTGTACATGTTTCAGCCGATACTACTTTTTATGAAGCCAACTGATTTCATTATTCGTAGCAGATTTTAGGTGGTTTATTTTTTTATGGCGTGTGCTCTAGATTCGCTTCTTTTCGCGGGGTGGGCGAGGCTTCAACAAACTTGAAAAATAGCGCCTTCTTGTGGCGTAGTGCGAAGTGCCGTGGTAAACTGGCAAATGTTATGTTTTCCGATCACCACGATACACTATACTATACCGATACACTATACTATACTATACTATACTATACTATACTATACTATACTATACTATACTATACTATATACTATATAATATACCGCTGTTTGACGTTACGGGAGAGGGGAACTCATTTCTATGTAAATTTTTTGCGTGAGTCATGGTGGCTTGGTTTCCAACTTGAACAATGTGCCCTAGCTTCTTTGTACAACAAAATGCGATTGTTGGATGTGGATGTAGCTTAAAATTACGTCTGCGTATCAGCGTACCCTCCCGCATGAAGTAATACAATTATCTGGTGAACCACGCCGCAAGTGCGTTGAGCTTCAGCAAAACAGGGCGTATGGGAACTCTCTCTTCTTTAAAGAAGTACCGCTAGACTCAGTTTACCGCTATAGTTAATAACAAGCCATACTACTTGTTCCAAATCACCTTTCAGTTTAGTGGGGGTGTAGAGGACGCCGGCCACTACGAGAGAGGGCACCACACGTCCATATTCTCTAAACTGGCATCAGACTCCAGATAAAAAGTTCACAGTAACATTTTTTCGTGCACCAATCATGGTGAATTTTATGACGTCGTGAAGTTAATATGCCGTAGTACTGAAATCCGGAAGAGCAATTGGATATCTGATATTGCAGCGACACAATGCTCGATTTAAGAGAGCCAAGTGGTCCATTTTTGAGAGAGCGCTCATAGACGCCACTAAAAAAAAGTTGTATGTTCGGGTAACATGCATTGTTCGAGCTAGGTGAATAAAACTACCCAGTACTGGAGAGTGAAAGCTGTTCCACATGTAACTGGGAGAGCAATGAGCTCACTGGTTTGGATGAGGAGTTATTGATTTTTTCTTATTCGCTCCGTTTAGTTACGGGGCGTAGCGCCGCCACGGACCTACAGAAGCGCTACTCTCCGTGGAGGCGCGTGAGCAGGATTTCTGGTTTCGGTTGAAGCAACAGAATACTTGAAAGCAACTATAGCCACCCAATGGAAAAGATAGCTTCTGCCTTGGCTCGCTGCTGAGAACGAGGTCGCGGGTTCGATTCCCGGCCGCGGCGGCCGCTTTTCTTTTGGAGGCGAAAAGCAAAAACGCCCGTGTGTACGAGATTCCGGCGCACGTTAAAGATCCCCAGGTGGTCAAAATTGATCCGGAGCCCTCCACTACGGCGCGCCTCATCGCCTGCGTTGCGTCGGCGCGTTAAACCCCACAATCAATCAACCTGCCTTGGCTACGTAAACACTACCATACTGAGCACAAATAAACCCTAATTTGTCATCTGAAACACTAGGTTCATGTGTACGTGTTTCGCAGGATTTGACGTTTCGAATGCGTAGAGATTCTTAGGACGTGATAAAAATTCACATTTCCTTTTTTTACTCTTGCCTTTTAATGCATACCGCTAATCTGCATTTCCGGAAGCAGCTGGTGATTTCTAACTTTTTAAAGACAGGCAAGAGTAATTATCTCTAATAAAGCATCTAATAGACCTGCAAATATATATATATATATATATATATATATATATATATATATATAGCGAATCAGAATAGGAAATGAGGGGCTCGTTGAAAATAACACAGAAATAAGGGTTGGCAGTCGAGAAAACCTCGGAAAGCAAAGGGGAGGATGTGGTAGATCATTGAACAGATTAAGAATTTTGGAAAGAAAGAAAGAAAGTGAAGAAAAAATGCCCGCCAGGTGGGATCCGAACCCACGACCTCCAGAATACCGGTTCTGGTGCGATAACCACTACGCTACCGGCGGGGCGATTTTCCCATTCACTTTCTGGGGTATTTATGTTAGGTATGGTTTGTTTCCTATGCTTGGGGGTGGCAGCCAGCGCCATTCGGACTAATCGGGGTGAAGGGGACCTTCTTTTTAACCCCCGGGTCGTGATCGAGTGTCTACGACATGGTCCAGAGTGGTCGACCAGCTTTGAACCCCTCTTAAGCTCCCTTTGGCAACAAGACTGCCCGAACAGAGGCCCTTGCTATGCATGTAGCGAATCAGAATAGGAAATGAGGGGCTCGTTGAAAAATAACACAGAAATAAGGGTTGGCAGTCGAGAAAACCTCGGAAAGCAAAGGGGAGGATGTGGTAGATCATTGATGAAACAGATTAAGAATTTGGAAAGAAAGAAAGGAAAGTTGAAGAAAAAATTGCCCGCCAGGTGGATTCCGAACCCACAACCCTTATTTCTGTGTTATTTTCAACGCCCCTCATTTCCTATTCTGATTTCGCTACAATGCATAGCAGGGCCTCTGTTCTGGCAGTCTTGTTGCCAAGGGAGCTTAAGAGGGTTCAAAGCTGGTCGACCACTCTGGACATGTCGTAGACACTCGAGTCACGACCCGGGGGTTAAAAAGAAGGTCCCCTCACCCCGATTAGTCCGAATGGCGCTGGCTGCCACCCCCAAGCATGGAAACAAACATACCTAACATAAATACCCCAGAAAGTGAATGGGAAAATCGCCCCGCCGGTAGCGTAGTGGTTTCGCACCAGACCGGTATTCTGGAGGTCGTGGGTTCGGATCCCACCTGGCGGGCATTTTTTCGTCACTTTCTTTCTTTCTTTCCAATTCTTAATCTGTTTCAATGATCTACCACATCCTCCCCTTTGCTTTCGATGTTTTCTCGACTGCCAACCCTTATTTCTGTGTTTATTTTCAAACGAGCCCCTCATTTCCTATTCTGATTCGCTACATGCATAGCAAGGGCCTCTGTTCTGGCAGTCTTGTTGCCAAAGGGAGCTTAAGAGGGTTCAAAGCTGGTCGACCACTCTGGACATGTCGTAGACACTCGAGTCACGACCCGGGGGTTAAAAAGAAGGTCCCCTCACCCCGATTAGTCCGAATGGCGCTTGGCTGCCACCCCCCAAGCATAGGAAACAAACATACCTAACATAAATACCCCAGAAAGTGAATGGGAAAATCGCCCCGCCGGTTAGCGTAGTGGTTATCGCACCAGACCGGTATTCTGGAGGGTCGTGGGTTCGGATCCCACCTGGCGGGCATTTTTTCTTCACTTTCTTTCTTTCTTTCCAAATTCTTAATCTGTTTCAATGATCTACCACATCCTCCCCTTTGCTTTCCGAGGTTTTCTCGACTGCCAACCCTTATTTCTGTGTTATTTTCAACGAGCCCCTCATTTCCTATTCTGATTCGCTACATGCATAGCAAGGGCCTCTGTTCTGGCAGTCTTGTTGCCAAAGGGAGCTTAAGAGGGTTCAAAGCTGGTCGACCACTCTGGACATGTCGTAGACACTCGAGTCACGACCCGGGGGTTAAAAAGAAGGTTCCCCTTCACCCCGATTAGTCCGAATGGCGCTGGCTGCCACCCCCAAGCATAGGAAACAAACATACCTAACATAAATACCCCAGAAAGTGAATGGGAAAATCGCCCCGCCGGTAGCGTAGTGGTTATCGCACCAGACCGGTATTCTGGAGGTCGTGGGTTCGGATCCCACCTGGCGGGCATTTTTTCTTCACTTTCTTTCTTTCTTTCCAAATTCTTAATCTGTTTCAATGATCTACCACATCCTCCCCTTTGCTTTCCGAGGTTTTCTCGACTGCCAACCCTTATTTCTATATATATATATATATATATATATATATATATATATATATATATATATATATATATATATATATACTTTACACACGATACATTATTCTAAAATAGTATCAAACACATCATAATCATATATTATGTCCCCTGTGGAACTAAGGCATACACCTTGACTTCGAACAGCTCCTCCCCTGCTTTTTTGAAAACCATTCGTTGCCACCAAAGTTTCTTATCTATTCCCTCTATCAAGTTACCGTTCTTCTTATGCTTCAAGGCAAGTCTCCCAGAGTCATTAAGTTACCCTGGTGGCCCACCGCTTATCAGTTATACGCGGTACATGTCCATTCCAACTCCACTGCTATCATTCATCTTTCCGTGGCTCGATGAGCTGACTGAAGTGCCCAAGTCTATGCCCCATCGGCCATCCTCATGAGTAATGATTTACTGCACATTACGTTTTAGTGACATAAACCTTTCGTTTTAGTGATATAAACAGTCTACTTTTCATTACCTGGAAGCTTTTGAAATTATAATTTCTGGCCTTTAATGTGCTGGCGCTAAAACTGGGCTATGATGGCCGTAATGGAGGGGCCTTTCTCGCTACCTGCCTTTTATTGTGCGTGTCGGCGTGCGTGCGTGCGTGTGCACTCGCGTTCTCAAGTTAATTTAACCCTCATCGCAGTTTCCCCATTCATCCGAAGCAGAAAGCCCAGCATTATGCAAGGCTGACCTCTTCTGTGGCATTAAAGAATCTTCTCTCTCTCTCTCTCTTTCTCTCTCTCCCTCTCTCTCTATAGAAGTTATTTTGACCACTGGAGGACTTCAACGTGCGCCGAAATCTCCACACACGGGCGTTTTCAGCTTTTCGCCCCTCGGAGTGCATGCCAAATTATTCCCGTCCGCAGTAATTTTACGCCTAGTTTCCTTGGGGTGTTTTTGATGGGCGCGTGGATGGGAATCGAAAGAAAGCAAATCTTACAGAACCGCCGTGCACTTCTGCAAGCTTGTGCTCTGCTCAAGTTCTCTAAATGTTTAAACCAACGCCGATCTATCATTGGCAGCACGGTGCAGGTGGGGAACAAGTTGGGGCAATGTAGCACCGACGTCGTGTAGTTGTCGAACGAGCTTCGTCGACAAGGTCACCAAGGTCACTCCAAACCCTTTACGTCCGAAGCAGCAATCCTGCTCACTCAGCCACAGATCATTTACTGATGAGGAGATGGAAGCGAAGTGCTGGGTTGTGTATACAAGATATTAGGCGTCCTCTGATGAATACATATGGAAACGATGCCCCATGGTTAGTAGCTCACTACCGCGTCGTAAGGATGTCTTTCCCTCCCACCTCCATTTTCCCACGCTAGACGAAGTAACATGACTCCGACACCAAACAAGCCCTTTCCCACACGGCACACGCCTTCACCCCGCTATTGCACACATCAGGCTGCTACGTGCGCGTTCCTTACAACCCACGCCACAATATGGCACATAGAACGAGGGAACACACGGACACTAACATCACACAGGTTCCAAACCTGAGAAGAGTGACAGCAGCCTGACCACCCCCGCACGGTGCAGGGCTACCCGGAATAATAAAGCATCCACACAGACCGCAATGAAAAAGCATACGCAGATACCAATCCCTCTCCAGACTGATGTGGATAGGACCAAGCTGACACTCACATACGCCCTGGTGGTGCATGTTCACGCTCAGAATAAAACCAAGAATACTTAGAACTTACCTGCCCCGTGGTGTGAGTGCCGCCCTGTATGCTTGTTTGCCGCATATCCTGCGCTCTAGGACTTCCTCGGGAACAAATTACCTGCCGGTTTTATTTTTCTTACAACAAACGCACCATTAAAAACTTAGCAATTAGAACATCCTGCGTTTCGAAACGACGTTTCATGTATTCGGTGCTTTCCGACACTGTGTCCCAGACATTTTATTGCGTGCATGTGTGTGTTCCCGTTATTCTAGCTACATTTCATAGACATTGTGTGAATGTAGAGCGGGAAAACCTTGCGCGGGAATAGCGAGGCTGGTTTTTTGCTGATGGTTTTCACGTTTCTTTCTTCGGAATGAAAAGACGGACGCATGTGACCTTAGCTCTACGCGTTGATGTGCATTGGCGGTTACACGCATGACGGGGATGAGTTTTCGAACATACGGCTGAAAGCGTACAGATGTGCTGAGTAATCTGGACGTGCACAACCAAGGAAATAAGACTCGGCGCAATGTGCCGGAGGTGAAAGTATGAGTATCATGTTATAGCACGTGCCTGTTATCTGCGTAGCTGGCTCTGAAGTAGCTCCCAATGTTGCAACGTTAGCGAATTAAAAAAAATGAAGAATGTGCTGAAGCAAAATGGAGAGATGAGCTAGTTGCGACTACAACGTTGAAGTATATAGCGACGGTATCGTCTTATTTTTTCGTCTTATCGTTCTTATTTTTTCGTCTTGTCGGCGCTATCGTCTTATAGCGACGGTATCGTCTTATTATATTTCACTAACAAACTCAAAGGGGCACACTTGCCTACCCACTCTAGTGAGTGTAGTGACAGCAAATTCACCCCATTATTTCAGGAGATTAAGATTGTAGGCAGAAGCCGTGATAAGACAGCGCGAGAATTAATGGAGGCTTATCATATCAGGAAAATGGGTGAGAAGTGTGTTAGCGACACTTCGTTATGTTTGTGTGGCAAAGAGCGAGCGTTTTTTGGATCTTTTAAAAACGTGATAAGGGGCTCCGTCGACTCTTATACTTCGATGCTTTCGGCAAAATAAACACAGTTGTAAGAGAGCGCTAGTCCCGTCTGGTCTTCCAGTGTCTTTGTCGTATTTTTGCGCTCAAATTTCCACTTGAAAACATGAACGAACTAGCACAACAACAAGTTTTATTAAGGTATCGTCTTACTTTCCTGTCCGTGTTTCTTAAATTTCAGCTAAGAATATGCGCAGCCTGCGATCAATGCACCTAGAGATATTTATAAATCTGGAAATTAAGGAAGGCAGCAGTTTCACATGCGAAGTATATCCTGGAGAACCCCGGCAAGCTTTTTTGGCGCCAAATTTTTGGCCTCGCCACTCAAGTATTTGAGTGATACAAACAAGAACATTACATAGTTTCCTTAATTTGGTTAACATTGTATTTGTTTGCACAAAAATCCAATAAAAGCTGCAGTTAAAAAACGGGGCCGAAAAATGGCGAGACAAAAGTAAAACAAAAAACAAAATACGAAAAAAAATGGCCTTTTATCTGCTTGCTACGAAGTAAATTTCGTCGAAAGACGATGGTCTTCTGCCGCCCCTGCAGGGTAACGCACTCTCCTCTCTTGCACTCATACTCCTCAGGCTCTTCCCCTCACATATCCGTTCTCCCATGGTTAATGCGATCCCGATTTTCTCAAGTAATTTCAGTTTTTTGGCACTCGCGCTGCTCGCACTCCGTCTCATGGGAGAGTGCGCAACTTGTCTTTCTTCGTTTGAGGCTTTGAAGGGACGGACAACCTATTTTTGTCGCGCATATTTACTCTTGCTCATATGAAAGCCAGCGTTTTATACAGCCCGGTAACCACAAGCAATTTATAAACAAATTGGCAGGAATAATTTTAATTTCGCAGCAAACTTTCTGAAATGGGAAGGGCGGAGGTTCGTAGTGTCGAAACTTGACACTACAATATGTGTCCCGGTCACATGACCTGCAAACCTACCAGCTACTGTAACTGCTGAAACGTTTATTCACTTACCCAAAACCTTTTAACAGAAGTATATGTATAACTTTAAATCATATATGTATTTTCAAACATCATTTTGAAAATTTTTAAGACACGCCGCCCGCCGCCGCTGGGTTGCTCTCAGTGTGGCTAACTGCGCGTCTATGTCCAGAATCCACGGCAGCGTTCAGGAAACAGACCCAGTGAAGGAGATTTGACGATTCTGTCTGAATAAGGGGCATTTGTTCTGCCAAAATATTTTATTTCAGTTTTCAAGTACACCAATGGCAGCTTAAAAAAAAAGAAGCACGCGCCCGGGGAGAATCGAACTTCCGACCCCCACTACGTGAAGCCAGATTCTACCTATCGTTCATCCCAACAGATGGGGCCTTCGTGCAAAGTAGACTGGTGAATTGAAAAAATCACGTAAAACAATAAGAAAGCCTGTGACTCACACTTTTTTAAGCTGGGGACGGTTTTGAAATATCGCTTTTCACTTCGTATATAGACAAAAGTACGTTGCCACACTACTGTGTGTCATGGTTGCCAGAATTATTTTTTGGAGGGCACATACGGCTCGTAGATCTAAAAATTTCGATTTAGAAAGTTCGGGGGCGTTATCAGCAAAACCGTTTCTTGTTAAGGTGCTTTAAGTGATGCCCTTTCATTTGGAATAGATAATATAAACTCCACAAAAATCGGTTCTCTGTCCCTTTAATTTCATGCAATCATAACAACCAACAAAACGCGTATTCGTAATTAAAAGAACGTTGCTTCTCTACGTTTTGTACTGACATGTCGCCGCAAACAAGCCTGAGACTTCTTAGGCGCGGCAGGAAGAGAACGTGCATTACCCAAGCCAGGGGTTTTAGTAACTTGCAACAGTTTTGCCTATATATAGTTCTTGTTGAATGATTGTTTGGCTCTTGGCCCAATGGTTAAATGGAGTTACACAGAGACAGAATGACAGACAGACCAAAATATTCTCGTTTCCGTCGCACAAGAAACACTGTTGCCTTAGTTTGATTTATGAATTATTTTATTTCTCATTAGAAGACTGCCTCGCACTGGAGTTAGTGGTGCAAAATATTGTCTTTCGGAGAAATTTGTAGCGAAGCAACCAGATACGCGGCCGATTCCTTTGCATTTCACAGGGAAAAAATCCAAACTGTGGGAATTTGAGCATATTTGGTCCTCTATATAAGATATATTTTTTCTGCATCAATTACTGCATGATTTCTCTGCTCAGAAATATAATTACTTTTCGCAATGACGGCCATAGATGGCGTAGATTAATCCCCCACTCAAAACTTGCAGATGTCCGAGGGAACAAACATTAATTTTTAATTTTCAATCACTGTTTTGCTCACTGAGTCCACATTCGGGATATTAGGTGCACCGCAATGGAGGCGTGGGATATTTCAACCACCTCCGACGCGAGGAACACTATGGCCTTGCTTTGGGGGGATGTTTCTGTCTAAATACAAGTGTCGCGGAGCGGCCGACTCGTTGCGGTTGAGCCGCCAGGGAACGGAGCCATCAGACACCCATATGGAACGTCTGTTTAATGGCGATGGCACTTATTTTACAATAGCAATGATACGGGTGTACTAAAGCAATGAGCCACATCTTCCTCTTCGATTTGCAACATACTCCTGGCCGTAAAACAGATGCGAAAAACATTAATATCTGGCAAACGACTCCTGGCGAAAACACAGAACCACAGTTCTAGGCAAAAACACGACATACAGGGCGGTTCGATCAGACAAGATTGTCCTTTCGTTCCTCTTACAGATTGCTCCCGTTTTTTGGTCGTGGAACCTAGAGCGTCATCTTCCAATCACTTGTTGAGCTTGAATAGTGGTTTCCTTGAACAGGGCTGTCGAGGTATGTGATGGTTCCCCTCGGTGAATACACTGTTGTCTGACATCTGTCGAAAGCACCGAGACGATACGACCTCACGTAGATATTGCTTTTCGAAAATATTTTTCTGGATCTTTCATAGTAGTTCGCAGACAAAATTCCTCTTGAGCATCTTTTTCGTGATCGGGCGCCGTAGACGGCTGTTCCGAAGGTACACAAATAGCTCCGTTAAGGGTCGGGTACGTGTCCCGGAGACAGGCGTTACGAATGCCATCGTTACTGTCTGCTCTCTGAAGTACTTGCGCCTGAAGTACGCCGAACATTGCTTGCTGAGGGCTAGGTATCGTGCTCTGCTTCTGGGCTGAACCTTGCAGCGTTCATGCGAGCGTAGTGTTTAGGGCCACTAAACCGTTAACATCGTTGCACCGAATCGTGTCCCCGGTCACTATTATACCCATTTGGTGGGAGATTACTAGACGGCTGATGCCTGGCTCTTCACATACCTCTGTAACCGTTCTTTCGTCCGCCAGCCGATGGTTTAACTTTCTTAGCCACGCAGCAAGAGTCCGTATCCGCGATGTTTCGGCAGAGCGTGGGTGTGGTGAGTGCCTCGATCACTTGATGTGCATCGCCGAACTCTCTACGAAGCTGCAGCTCAATTATATTGCACTTTTGTGATTTATAAGGAACGGCCGATGCAATTGTATTGATGGCGAGGCTTCTCTCTCCCACGACTTTTAATCGTAACTTCGACGCGAGGTCTTCCTTGATGAAAGTGGGCTGGCTACCACCGTCCAAAATGCCTCGTATGTAGCTCGCGTCGCTGGGACCGATGATCCACGACCGGAAGGTCTGGAGGTGAACGCCTTCGCCCAGCTGACAGCTGTGAGGTCAGTAGATGAGGTCTTGTTGGCCAGCGTCTTCACCGGGAGATTGCACGTGGTTTCGCTCTTCACCCCATTTTGCCTTGGCTTGTAGCAAGGGTCGCACATGACGGTTGCGTGCCTTCCCTTGCATGTCAAACACATTATCTTTCGTTGGCACTCCTTTGATCGGTGGCCCGTTACCCGTACATCGATAGCACCGCATAGCTTCTTCCACCCGCTTCTTTTCTGGGATACTCAGAGAAGCGTGGCATGCTTCAGTAGTGTGCTTCGCCGATTTGCAAAAGAAGCACTCGTTACTTTCACGTATAGATGCTTGAGAGGGGTGCAGAACCAACGCTTACTGGCCGTTACCTCGGAGAGGATCGCTTGAGTCTCTCGAAGTTTCCACTGGAATACATCTCTCTCTCGCCTCGAGCTCGAACTGCAAGTACCACAAAAGCTGCTCCAGCTGAATTTCCTTTCCCAGAAGAGGACGATGCCGTGAATAGCACTTTCTCCTGGAGACGAACGTGTCTATGAGAAGCTACGACGAGCTCTTTAGGCCAATCATAGGGCAGAATGTTGTATAACATCGCCTAGAAGCTGCTCGTTGGGACGTCTAGCACGTTGAGGCAGCGGACATTCAGCTGAATCCAGTCGTAAAGCCTGCTCAGCTCCTTCTCCTCGAGAGTGGCGTCACGTGCTGTAGCTCGCAGAGGTTTCTAAAATTCCGCTGTATAATACGGCTCTTGTCGCCGAATCTGCCCTTGAGCAGCTGGACTTCACTTTCATAGCAGGCCTCCGTTATTGGTAGTCCGGCAATGGCAGCTGCTGCTTCACGTTCCATGTAGTTTCGTAGGTAGTAAACTTGTCGGTGGGTGTTAAAGCCTGATTGGTGTGGACTGCGCCGTTGAATTGCTCCCAGAACGATGACCATTTACACGCGCCCTCACAAAAATGCTTGATGGTAAGCGTTGGGAGACCAGGTCCGACGAAGGGTGACGGAGCTGTATTTTGTGCACGTCGCGTATTAGTCGCAGCCGAATGGGCAGTTTCCACCATGCTGCTGATGCTGAGATACTTGAGCCAGCACTGAAGGCGAGTCAGAGCCTCGAGAGTCTGGTCGTCATACTGCGTTGCATACTCGTGCTCCTTTGCGAGACCCTCGACCGGAATCGCGTCCTTGACCTGGGCGTCGATCTTTGGAGCTCCTCGCGGCTGGCAATGAGCTCGCTGTTCGGTCAGAGCAGCCGCTCTCGATTAGCGCTGTCACCTCGTTCAAAATCTTTGCCTCGCCTGGCGGAGCGTTTCGCTTTCAGTGGGCCTTTGTTGGGTGAAAATTTCCGGCTTACTTTCTCGGCTGGCAGTCAGGTCCGCGCGTTGTCTCCCTGACTGCGGTTCCGAGAAGGACGAAGTTGCTTCGGCTACCATTTCCAGTAGAAACTCGTTATCCCCGTCGCTCGTTGCCCACGTCGTTGAGAGCCGCTCGTTTTCCCTTGAGTTTCGGCACCATGTGTCGCGGAACGCCCGACTCGTTGCGGTTGAGCCGCTACAGGCAATGGAGCCGTGAGACACCCAGGTGGAAAGTCTATTTGATGGCGATGACAGACTTATTTTACAATGACAATGATACTGGTGCCCTAAAGCCAGGAGCCTCATCTTGTTCCTCTACGATTTGCAACAACAGGATTGTCGCGAAAACCAGGGTAAATATCTGCGCATCGACGAACAACAAATCGTACTGAAAAAATGGAAACCACACTCGTTATCTCCGCACAAGCTTTCATTGCCTCGAATTTGTTCGAACTTTGAAATCAAGCCAGACTGATCCGTATTATTTAACGCTAACCGAAACATGCAATGATAGCCCTAAAACCCCCTGTCGGATGATTGACCTCCGTTTCACACCGCATGATGTTTCAAGTTCTGAGCTTTCCATTCTACAGCTGTGTGTGCAAAGAGGTGCAATTCATTTTTTTTTTTCAGTAAGTCGCGTAACGCAGGAAAGGCGAGCATATGCAGACTTCAAGTAGGCAGGGAAGGAAACGATCAAGCTTGTATAAAAGCCGGTGTTCAAAGCACGGGAGAAGCAAGATTTATTCATTCTTCGTTCATTCCACGACCAAGGTCGTGGTTCATTCCCAGCGTGAGCCTTCACCACGAGTGCGTATGTGCGTATTGACCTCCTTCTGATTACCGCCCACATTTATCTGGAATGTGGTTGCCATTCACGTTTTTCTCCGATCGCCCACAGTGGCTTTTGTAGTTTGTGTGAGTATGAAGCACGCGTCTAGAGCAGCAACGACAGGTAGGAGGGGAAAGAATAAACCTTCATTTCAGCTTGTGTGAAGGCTTTTCTAGCCCACGTATACCTGCAGCCTTCCCGCCGTCCAAGGCCTGTCCATAAGATGTAGTTTATAACGGACCGTGGTGTTGGCCGGGCGGCCTACCACTACTCAGGATGTGGTCGGGGGTGATTCGGTGTGTTTCGGCATTACCAGGCTGTGTGTAATAATGTGGGCGGTGTTGCATGGAACATGCCAGTAGCGGCGTGCTGTACGGGATGAATAGTTGAAGGCGTGCGCCGTGTAGGCAATTGGTTAGGCGGTCGTCGCCATGCTACTACCTACGTCTTGTTGAGAAAGCTGGAGGGATGGGGTGTGATCTCCATTCGAGGTGGTAGTGAGCTGGTAAGCAACAACATTGCCTTTTTTGCGTTGATTTTTCCAGGTTCGCCGAAATATGACTTAGTTATTTGGCAGAAATTCTGGGACCTACTAAGCACATTGAAAGAAACCTCAGGTCGTCCCAATGAGCTTTGTGAAAGGGGGAATGATAAGAGTAGAGTTGGACTGGGAACAACTGGCAACCGGAACTAGAACTAGAAGGAGGAGCTGAGCGGTTTACTTCATGGGTGCCAAAGTACCTCAGACAAAAATTGCAGCTCTCTGCCTATCAGATAACTTAGAAACTTCCTCAAAAATTTCTCCCTTTCCCGGCCTCGGGGATTTTCAACCACTCGAATTACGTCATTACAGTGGCGTAGTGGCTATCGGTCGGCTTTCCTTGTATTCGATAGCAACTTTAAAAGAGAAGTTTTAAAACTTTAAAACTTTAAAACAGAACGCCACAGAAGTAAAATGGAAGACGTATCTGCTGGGACAAGCAAATCACGCAGTGCCGTTTCACGCTGGCGGTAACAATAGCTTTCGCAGCTCTGCAAGGCGCGAAGCAAAGAGTAACAGCGCTTATCGGAATTGTTGCGAAGTCACTTTAAAAATACTATCTGTAAGGTTTATTAGCTCGCACGGTCGCAAGTAAGAAATCGACCTCAGTTGCGTACAATATGCAAATCCCATTTTGAATTCCTTAGGACAACGTCGAAGGAACTTAAAATTTTTTTGCGATTGAAACTTGCCAGTTGTGACTAAAAAAGGCAAATATCACAACAAAAAGAACCTTCCATTCCAATGTCCCATATTTCAATCAGTAGTGGTGAACTAATGACATGGACAATTGTCTTCGGGTAAGTGTCCCAGTAAAACACTCAATTCAATTTTAAATTCCAATTTTATTTATGCACCTACATCTCGTGATGCAAGGAGTGTATTCAGAAGGCCAACACTGACGTTGGCTTGACGAGGACCCCACCTTGAGTACACACGCCGACGGCAACTCAGCACTGGCAGCCTATAATTTCAAAGTAATGATCATACTAGAAACCACTAAATAAGCTACGCCGATCTAGTGGCTCTAGCTCATACCATGCACACAAAAAATATTGAACAGAAAAAGGTCATAACCTCAGTCGACCAACGGGGTATGCAAACTAGCAGGTGAAAAATGAACAACTATTTCTAGATGCTACATTGTATAATGCATATTACAAACGAAATAAGTCTACACCTTCTTTACATCCTAAATAATTTTAATTCAGTAGCATGGTACCACATTAAAAGGCGGAAATCCAACGACAAATAACATTTGTGCACATTTAGCAAATAAGCGCTAAATCAACACTGTATTGTTTCTACGATTTAGGCGTTGAGTTTTATTGTATGTTACATAGGTATAGTTGGTTTAGGGTGTAAGGCAGCTGAGAATCGTACTCGTTGTTTTCCGTAGCTAGTCCTGGAGAGGTGGGTATGCCTATGGAGGATGCGACGGAGTGTACGAGTTATTGTGTTTTTTGTTAATTTAGCAAGTATCTTGCAAGAACCTACTTCCAGTCTTCATTTCCTTTATATAGTGTAGTGCGAGCATGTATGAATATGGGGGTGCTTACTTAGAAATATTTTTTAAGTCGCGGTATAGTCCACGGGGAATCACAAGAGCGGTGTGTTCCACTACGCAACACTTTGTTTTGTAGCATTTGAAGTTTTGTGTACATGGGATTGTGCAGGCAACGCAACACAACCAAGGCAACGCAACGAAGTATTTATTTCGCATATAGGAACCACGCGGGCTTACGTATCATAACGTACGCTTACTGACACGAGTATCATAGGGACAGAGCTGTCACCACGTAAAAGCCAGGATAACCTACCTATGCGAAACGTTTCAGCGGGACAAAATTCTGCATGTTTACAAATATCCCTTCCAGAGGTATATGTAACGCTTGTGGACACATTCAAGCTCAGCTGAAGGCGCAAACCACAGCTGAGAAGCATCTGAAAACCTATAAAAAGACACACTTTATAGCGCAAGCTGTGAAGGTCTCTATTTCGTGAAGATTCTATCGTGTACATACGTCGCGCCAGCGAAAACGAGGCTTCCACCACGCGTGTTCGGCAGGACATGAAGTGAAGAAACGAGAGAGAAGCTTGAAGTGAACGTCGGCTATTCCGGAAAGCCACGTTTATTATGAGTCTAAATCAGTGTAGTGTGGAGAGAACAGAACACGGCCAAGTGATAGGACGAGCGCTTGTCCGTTTTCGCTTGTTGAGAACTGCGAATCAACTCCACGTGCCCGATTCTGTTGGTAGCGCTCGAGTCTTTCAAATGCCCTCTTTGTAATAATAAAATATTGCAGCAGTACTTGTATACCCAACTTTTTCTCAGACATGTGCAGTAGTCCCACTATTCTAGACTTTCGTCACGATTTATTCAATGCGCAGACTGATGTCTACAAGATGTCTACAAGAGGTCTACGTCAGCGATTTCAAAAATTCTGACCCGACAATTTCCAGGGAAGTGGTCTGTGCTTGTGATACCGGTTTCGACGCAGCTTCATACGAGGAAAACGTATCAATGCAACGGCTCTCTCACGAATTGCATTCAGATGCCGAGGGGCGAAGCTTTGATGCTTTGGTTCCGGCGCGAGCCGGTAGAAAAGAATCTGAAGTTTCCCCAGACCTATAAAGCGGCTAGCATTCGTATCACATGCAACGCCAGAAGCTGAGAAACCACGGTGAGGTTTGAGGAAAACTGCAATGGTAAATGCCGCCACAAGTTAAAATTCTACTTTTTTTTTGTTCCAGCGTAAGAGCAGAAAGAAAAGGCAGTCTGTTTACCAGAGCTATCTTTTTAGACAAACTAATGCATCGCGCAGGTATGAAAAGCACGCTAGTGCAACTAACATGAGTGACAAATGTTTGGCGAATTTTTTTTCCACTTAGATTATGTGCATATTTCCCCATGTCTGTGCGCATTAACGAGTTTGCAAATTACGCGGAATGGTTTTTGCCCGAGAAGGAAACGAGTGTGATACAAAAGTGCTCGCATTTAGCCCGATTTCTCGTTGAGCCATATTCCTGTTTGAGGGGCGCTGCCTCGCATCAATGTGCAGGAAATGATTGAAGTGGTCCTTTATTTTTAATTTATGCATCCGCGACCAAGCATTTTTCGGACCACTCAATGTAGTGCAATTACTTTCGTGCTAGGCGTTATCAAGTGCTGCAATACATTCTACAGGTTCCTAGTACAACTTGTCTAAATTTTCTAGCTGATATTTATATAGTGAGGGGCGAACAGAATCCCGTCAAAGAAAGATGCTGCTGGAGAACAGCAGCCAGTTGTATCAAAAGTCTGAATAAAAGCTGCAAACTGCGAAGGATGTGAAGGATTCTTCGTGCCAATTTGCTAAATGGTTACCGCGGGGGTTTTAAGGAACAACGCTTCTCTGATGTAACAGCTGCCCAGTAAGGTCAAGGCTGCCATGCCAGCGTGTGAGCGTTTGCTAGCTGAAGAAGAGGATCGTCCCGGAGGCATAATCGCCTTTTGAAGGACTCCTAGATTGTACAGATAATATATACTTAATCTGTTTGTATTTCAGGAACTTTAAGATGTCGGCATCGTATGCCACTGCGCTTCTCACGATCATTGTGACATTAAGTGAGTTTTTCTTTGTACATTTCTTGCTGGCTTACTTTATGTCAAAATGCTTAATTAAATACTGTGGCATAGTTTGTCCCCCCCCCCCCTTCCGACATTCATCATGTAAGCGTCTAATTTACTGCATATGTACGCCTCATGTCACCAACCCTTATATGCAAAACTTATCTTTACGGTTCCTCGGCAGGTTTTTTGACGTCGCTTTCTTGGAAAAACTTTTACAGAGCTGGGTTACGCTCATAGCGGCCGGGATATGATCGCAACTCGTTGCTGTGGAAACCGTGAACCTTCAAATCTGAAGCAATATAACAGATACGGCATCGCCCAACACACAAGCGGTGTTTGCTAAAAATCAGTGACCGCGAAACAACGGTCAGGCGGTTCGTACATGCAAAACTTTTGCAACTCAATAGACACTTGGCCCCACATTTGAAGCAAAGCATGTGCGACAATATAGTTACAGATATACGTGGCATTCACTTTTTAACAACAGGAAAACACGTGTGTATGTTGAAAAGTGTTCGGAACCAACGCACAGACAGAACGGCCGCTGAAGACTGCCTTTCTAAGGAATGTGTGCTCACGGGGATAAGCATATGTGTTTCATATCGTGGTGCGGCAACGACTGGCTGCGTGCCTTCCAGTGATATAAATGGAAGTCACTGTGCGTACGTCTGGAAATAATAGTTGCAACTAGAGTTTGGATGAATCTACTGCATACTTAATGTTAGAGTACAGCGTCTTAAAAACAGCATCCTCTGTATTTTTAGGATGCGCTCAAAGCACGGGTTGTCGGGAAGCTAGAAAAAATAATCTACGGTTAGCGACACCATACAAATTTCCTTAATTACAAAGTAAGCGCATTAGAGCAATGCCTCTTAAGGGTACCCTAAATGTATGCAAATACGCTTTGAGTTTATATAAAAAGCCTAGAAAAAACATTTTTTCCATGAGAAATTCCATTAACTAATGATGTTTTTGTATCTGGTTCGTTCCTGGGGATGAAGTCCTAATTGCGTTCGCCAAGCTAACCAGGCGACATTTTAGCACGATAAGCCTACGTATATGGTAAGAAAGCAGCGAAAGTGACCAAATATGTTTACAGCAAACCTAAACCAAGTTTTATTTTTTGTTCTGGGCCACAGGATGGTTGGAGGTGTGCGCTCAGGTGCGGTGCATCATCGAGCACTTTCGAGTTCACGCTCCTTACAAACAGGGGAGAGAGAGAGAGAGAGAGAGAGAGAGAGAGAGAGAGAGAGAGAGAGAGAGAGAGAGAGAGAGAGAGGAGAGAGAGAGAGAGAGAGAGAGAGAGAGAGAGAAGCTTCATTGGGTCTAAATGAGAAGACACTCTTATGTCTCCCTTCTTGCAAGGGCTCAGCCGACCCCATGGCCTGTTGATCTGCAGCGGTTGAACTGTCCAGCGCGGCCTCCCACTGCCCGTCGTTGTGTACGTTTAGTAAATGTGTGGTGTGTTCCTCTGTGTTTATAGGGATGTGCGCGCACTTCCACATGATCTGTGAGAGTAGAACCCACCCTGAAAAAATCTACATTTATGATTCACATAGGTGGGGGTACATCTGATGATACACGACTGGGTTTGGAAAAGAATTAGTCTGCAGTAATCGTAGTGCTACAGCCTCTTTTCTATCTAGGGACTGGTGGAGGCCGGGAAATGATCGTCTGCCCTCCCTATACCAGTGGAGAATCTCCCGATACGTGAGAAGCCTGCCTCCATTCCGAGGAATGACCGTGGATGTGACTGGCGAGTTGGTTTGGTTGGGGAAAGCGCAAGCCAACTCATGCGCCTCCTTATTGCTTTCCAAGGTAGCGTGTGCAGCGACCCGCAGTAGCGTGACTTTAGGTAGCCTCTCAATGTTGGTTAGAGGTCTTTGTATGGCAATAGTTTTGGGTGATATACGACCTCTATACGCCTCGAGCTTCGCGATCGCTGCGCCGCCTGCCGCCGCTTCTCCGCGGCGTTGACGGGATTAGCGCTGCGTGACTGATAGGGGCTCGTGCAGTGTTTTGGTTCTATTTCGCTTCTTTCCGCCTTTCCGCACCCTAAAAAAAACTTATGGTGACGACTATAGGCAAAGAGTACGTTTAGGTCACTTAAAAAGCAGCTGCGTCTTCGTAGAGTACGCGATCGCCTGCAAGAGCTACCCGGGGACGCGGTTCTGCGCGCTTCGTCGCCGCTCTTCCGGGCGTCGGCGACGGCAGCAACATATCACCCATGTCACCTCCAAAACATCAGGCACAAATGAATTCTACTGACGCCTCGTTTAGACCTGATACCGGCACAATGAGAGGTTGGCTTCATTTTGCAGCGTGGACAACGAATGCGGCTTCGTTTCGCATATATACGCCGCAGAAAAATATGTTTCGGGGATGTGATTACCCAATCCCGGACAATAACTTATGCATTTTATAAGAATATAAACCATGCGAAAATGTAAAGTATATTCCAAGCCTGTGCGTCGTTAAATATGTGCCCACACACGCCATATAGCAAGAACCAAGGAAATGATCAAACCACAGAAAAATAAATGCGGAATTTAGAAACATAATAGCTCTAACGGAAATGAAAAAAAAAAACGGTGCAGCTTCTGGCATGCTAAACACGTTCGTCTAAACTTAAGCCAGGTAGGTTTCACTAGACCAACTATACGCGAAATGCACTGCTATTTCGCGAGAAATCGGTGGAGGGGGGGGGGCGGAGAGGGGGACGCCGTGTAAAAATGCGGAGCGGAATGAAGCAATGAACGTTTTAGCAGAGTCCTTCAATGCTTTTGAAGGACTCTGGTTTTAGTAATCCCACACTTAAATCTCGCGTTCACTTTCCTTTTGTTTTTCTACTTCAACGAAGAGCTGATCGTACGGCGGACGCATTTTTGGAAGTATACAGGGTAGGCTGTTCAACAAGCGATGAAAGTGTCGTTGGAAGAGTGTGTATGTGATAAGGCCCCTCTGATTTCAGTTTTCTGGTTTATTCTGCAGCTCCCTGTGCCATATGACGATATTTCGAAGAAGCATTTAGTCGCGGACGCGGATTATATTGTAAGCCCGTCTCCGCGCTGCTCGCAGACGATATATGTAGCAAATGAAGGTCTGCGGGCGCGCACCTCACGACAAGACGGCTCTGTCGTGTGCTGATCCCCGAGTATAATTATGCATTGTCCATCGTACTTTCGTTGAATATTCCAGCAATTAACACAGACTGGCTTGTAAATGGTGGTGATCAATATCTGGGGTATAATATTGGCAAACGTAACTGGTGTTCTGTCAGGTATGAGTGCTCCGCTGATTATGTAAGCGCACGTAACCGATTTAAATCGTAGTGTATAGCCGTAGCATGACCATCTGAGGAACCGGTGGTTACGGAGACACGGCTAGTAAATTCAGGTCAGTGTAACTACAATCGGCTCCATCATACGCCGGTTCCGCGACGCTGGCCTGTGACACACACCTGGCGCTATGCAGACCGAAAATACCACACTAAGATCGCGTCGGAAACATTTACACTCTCGTAAACACACCCCATTTGCGAACAGAGTGACTGCTCCACACAAACATGAATTTCAAACGCCCACAAACGCTAAATCTCAGTCGTGAACGTGCCGCAAAAGCAGCGGCGGCACTGGGGAGCGGGGCGCGGACTCCCGCGCCTGCTTTCGAAACGGGCCGCTAGGGGGATTTCAGTGGCGCCCCTACAGGCCGCGCTCGAGGCGTATAGTAAAGTATCGAATGGCACCCCGTTAGTAGGATACTACCTCACCCGACGTTTGGATCCTGGAAATCGCTAGGGTGATGATAGCCGCCTCCACCACTTCCACCAAGTGCGTAGTTATACGTTGTGCCAGCCTCTTGCTGACCTCCTGGATCGTTGGTTGAAGATGCACAGATGGCCCTCTTATGATATTCGGCTGCATCCGTATACCAGACAATGGGCTCCTCTCGAAGTTGCTTGGATAGGGCGCGGACTAGGGCTAGCCTATAGGTCTCTGTGTTCTTGGTTGGAGGCACGTTGGTAGGGAGAGGATTGAATTTTATGTGCGATCTGAGACAAGTTGGATGGTCGACTTGCTCGGGGGTGTCCGTGCTCGCCTTTATTTGAAAATCGCACAGAACTTTCAGTTCTGCCCGAGTAAATGAAAGACGTACGAGTTGAGCCGTGTGTTGCGCCTGGATGATTTCTTCCACAGCATTGTGGATACCGAGTCCAGTTGTGTGTCGAGACAGAGATAGGTAGACCTACAAACGCGAAGCGTGTCGCAGGATTTTCCCTGCCTACGTGTCGAATCGTGTAAAATTTATCAAGTATTGTTGCAGCAATGCTTTGGCGTCGTGCCTATCTTTTACGTTGCAATCTCTAGTGACGGCCACGGGCACTCAGGATAGCTGGATTTGTTTGTTCTCCTCGTACTTGGTGATGGTTTTTATCGTGACGAGATGCGGCAGCTCTCAGATAGACTTATCGTTGAATTCATTGTTCTTTTTTATATTGGCAGAATATAATTACTGTACACAGAACACATTTCGCCGATTTGTTCAACATTTAAACACATACACGTTTCGCATGTTTGGGCACGAATGTAACAGCACGCATGCTTCGTCCGTGTACGCGGTTTTCTCCCTAACGTGAAGTATACAAGCGGCATGTTCATCGGGGTATTTTTATGCGACGCGCGCTCGAAGTAATCTACGGAGCCTGGTATGGCGGTCCTCGTATCTGCTATTAAGGCTAGAGTCGCAGGTGGCATAATGACGCCACGTTCTTCTCTAAGAATTTTTTGGATCCAGATGATGACGCAACACCTGTTATGGTAGCCAACGAGAGGGGGGGATTTGGTATATCTCCTTGCAGACACATGGCGCTTTCGAGGTTCTGAGGGTAACTGTTTTTTCACAGCGTTTATTAACATTTCATTACACAGCGTTTTGGCCATGTCGGGCGTCCGGCGTATTTCATTTAGGCTTCACTTACGTTTGGGTCTTGAATACAGCACCTAATGTGCAATCTAGCCAAGAAAACAAAAGAAACGCCAATTTAAACCTTGTGGATTAACATTCTACTTCCCTGTAGCAGTAGTCGTCTGCGGCTTTTAGGTGTCCTTTTATTTGCGAGCAAGTGGGGATATCGTGTACGCGCTCTTGTTCGATCTATATTTCATTGTGAGTATTTACACTCGCTCTTAATAAAGGAACACTGCAAATATCACTTGTGTATTCGTTTTCCGCCTCATATTTGCGTAATGTCTTGTTCTTGTTCAACAATTTTGACAAGTATTAACATTGACACCGGGCTTATACGTTTAGATTTGGTTGTGAGTATATAAGACTATTGCGCAGATTTTGTTTCGCTCTGGTCAGGTGGCTGAATCGAGTCACAGACAGACAGACAAACAGACATACAGACAGACCAAACTTCTGGGTTTAAGATAGCCCAAGAAAGATTGTCGTCTTTAAAAATCATGGAAGCTTGCACTCACGCGCAAGGCTGCAATGGCGAAGCTGTTGCATTCGAGCATTGCCGGACACGGGCACTAGCTACGTTTCAGTACCATTGTTTATTTTCATACTTTCGGGGTTAGTAATCGTCATCATATACACCATTTGCCATAAGCAGCCGGAACAGGACGAAAAATCTCGCAAACCAGTTCTCTCGGCGGCCCGCGCGCCTTCCGCTTCCGGCGGACCAGCGTTGCCTGTGCGCGCTGGGCTGTTAACACCGCTCGGCGCGGTGTGCTCCAATGCGTAGTACAAGAGAGTTTCGCACCGTGCACTTAGTTTTTCCGGAACTTTCAACTGTTTTAGCCTGTGCTGCGATGCCGTTCAATGACCAAACGTCGCTTCGTCAGCACTGTGCGGTGGTGGATTAGGGGCTAGGTAAAGCCAGAAAGCGAGAAAACGTAGCCGACAGCACACATCTGCACTACGCTGCGTGGCGAAAATGCAGTGCGCTTGCGACATGCATTTGCTGCATCGCTTCCCAGCGGACACCGAGTTTAGGCAACGGTGGGCGCTGCTGATAAACCGCAAAGACTTTGTATCAACGACATTGTATCAACGTCTGCTCGGTGCACTTCTTGGACGGCAAGCAGACGGAGCAAAATCCATTTATCACACGCAAACCTGCGACAGGGGCGACAAAGCGGAACCCCCTTAAATGTTAGAAGTAACTTTATCCTTTACATTATAACATTGCAATCACTTCTACTTTCTTGCAATCAATTTAAAATAACGTAGATTTCTCAGTCATTATAGCCCATTGCCATTAAACAAATCCCTTTTTCATCCAATCTAACCGTTAAAATCACGGTGTTTTGTTTAGTTTTTTTTTTTTTCAGACGAACGCAATACACTGCCAAACGATACGAAAGGATAATTTTCTCCATTGTGCACTGCTGGTCGACAGCAGGATAAGCAGGCAGCACAATGTGGAAACACTGCTGGTCGACAGTGTTTGCCCATTGTGCCCACCCGGCGGGCATTTTTTTACCACTTTCTTTCTGACTCAATAAATTCTTCATCTGTTTCTATGACCCACCACAACCTCCCCTTTGCTTTCCAAGGTTTTCTTGACTGCCAACCCTTGTTTTCTGTTTTATTTCACCGAGCCCCTCATTTCCCATGTTCTAATTCGCTATATATATATATATATATATATATATATATATATATATATATATATATATATATATATATATATATATATATTATATATATATATATATATATATATATATATATACGAGAATCTATGATTAAAAGCTGGGTTTAGGTACACACACTCAACTACGAGAAAGAAGACCGAAATTCCTTTACCCAGTGAAAAATCCGTGTGTTCAATGCCAAACAACAGTTGTCTTCCGTCCTTATAATTTGCTGGTAGGTATAGAGTGCTTGGCAATACAACCTCCATGGGTACTTTTTATAAGAAATGACGGTTTATTTAGTTTGTCAATTGGGCGTTTAATGAGTGATGCCACAAAAAAATAAGGCTTCGGCCACCTCATTTATTGTTTTTTTCTTATCCATTGTTTTCAGGTGCAGCATTACTGTGAGTACAAGACACCAAGCCAGTTTTTGCTTTTTATATATGCTACTCCCGTAGGTTCAGGATGGTGTCTCAGTTTGCCCGTAATGGTGCGTGCTTAAAATTGCGCGCATGCGCAAGCTGCGTCATGATATTCGTCGGTTTTGAATCACGAAAGCTGATTCTCGTCATTTTAGCGCCGCGGAAATCTACAATGTCGGTTCCGTGGCCCCTTTCAGTTCGTTTTTTATCGAGTCCGCATCAGATGGGGCATGTCACAAAAAAATTGTGTCGTCGTTCCATGAACACAGAGCGACAAAGGACAAAAGATGGCCGAGCGCATGTGTAGAAGGGGACCTCAACATTGGCCGCGAGCCGGCGGTAGTATTGGTTGATTGATTGATTGTGGTTTTAACGCGCCGACGCAAGCAGACATGAGAGCCCGTAGTGAAAAAGAAAGCGGTCCCGGAAATCAGACCAAATGGGACTTAACGTGCAGACCGAATCTCATAGGCACGGCCGTGTTTGCTTGCGAGGTAGTAGAGTTGCGGTGGTGTTGCCCCATAGGAATGCCAGGACACAAAAATCAGATGACAACTCAGACAAAAATCTGAAAAAGAAATGCGGTCCAAAAATCAGAAAACTTAACGCAGACCCATATGAGGCAGTGCCAGTGAACTCTGTGAGGAAAGAGAGAGAGAGAGAGATCAATCTTTTATTAAGTCTGGCGATGTTAGCCGGGCTAAAACGCCTAACTTGCTACGCCAGTTGATGACGTGATGAAGATGATGTCGATGATGTTCAAGAACTTGATGCGCACAGAAACGGCGAGTTACTCATAGTGACTGGTCTAGACCTGTGAGTTGCAGGTACTCTATCAGAGCTTTTGTAGCCCGTAAAGCACGTTTGGGACAGGTATATGGTCCTAAGACGTCATTTAAATGAATGTCCACGGAAAGCGGCAGCCCCAAAGACACTGCAAGGGACAGACTTTGAGCACTGAATCGAGCGCAATCGAGGACCACATCTATCTGGTGCAGCGGACACGAACGGCAGCAGAGGCCATTGGAACCTTGGAGCAAAGGTACCACCCTTGCTGATCCTGCTGATAGTAGAAGCATCACAGCAGAAGTAACCGGCGGAACACCACCCAACCCAGCCGAACAGAATTTTAATTTAATGCTTTTCCAGTACAGACCAGCCTGCCCGACGCGCACCCTCGTGGGCCTTCTGGATGTGCGTCGTCATGTGTTGTATGGGCTGTAAAATCGAGTGTAACGCGAGTACAGAGCCGAGTAGACGGCAGAAAAGGATAAGGTGGAAACGACCACGGTGACGAAGTGCCGCTACTAGCGGACAACAAAAGGACCCACGGGCTCCCAAAGCGGCTACTAAACGAGCAAACGTGGCCTCTGAGATGGTTATAACGCAAAGCACGGGGTTGACACGGTGCGTGAGAAGCTTGTGAGTAACGCGGTGTGGCGAGCTTCTGAAGCCGAAGCAAAGCGTCCGCATCGGGCAGGGTCCCATGTTCGCACGAGAAAGTAATACATCCTCTCGCATTTTTAAAGATCTAATAAAGGATATGCCATTAATTTATTGCTATTCTTTCAAGCAGGAAGCCGTTATGGTCACCAGTCATAAGGCGTTAATGGCCAGTTACCTCGTGGAAACAGATTTTCACCGCGTTGTGTTGAGATCATCTAACACCACTCAGGCTGTCGGGAGGGGTTGGTGTATCTCATAAGGCGGCACGTATATTTATTATCCTAAAATCATGACAGGCCCACGGTTTCCGCATCTCTTCCTTATCATTCTATTACTACAGGTTAATATGGGGCTACGGGATTCTTCGGCAGCTGCACCAAAGATCCTAAAACGAACAATACTAAAAAAGTGTCAAAGTCGCTCGAGAAAAGTTTCATTTTCTAGGCGCACCGTACATGCATTCACTACATTAACTTGAAAACGATTTACTTGTACGGCAATCAGACGGCTCTTTCAGCGCTAGAAAGGCTGCCTGAGAATTGATTAGTATGTTCCATCCAGCAAAATATTGCTCGCATAAAGAGAGTTACCGTTACAGGTGCCTCCTGCTAGGTAGGAAACCTTTCACGATTGAGCTGTTCCTTTATAGCGAATCTTACCGACAGAATTCATACAGCGAAAGCCGAAGGGCATGCAACCTCGCAGCCGGAAGCAAGGAGAAAACGTCCTCTTGCAATAAAGCCAGGCATTAAGAGCCAGGTGTGCAGAGTTCAAGAAAGACAGCTTTTGAGGCAATCAGCATGCATGTATAATTGAGATGCTGCGTTGATCGTAAAGCCTGCAGCATGAAAGCGGGAACTTCCCACAGCTTATCCCGGAAAAAAAAAACGGGGTGTTGGCTCCGAAATAGGGGAAAACAAGATGAATGATCACTTCTGCGACTGAAATGCCCGTCATAAGTTTCCTTGATCTTCCAATTCGTAAGGGAAAAGCACAGGATCAGTCACTGTTCAAAGAAATGATGAATAGACCAGTGTCATCATGTTCCGCAAAAATGATAACTCAGCGCGTTGGCTCTGTGTGGGAGCATTTCGCAATTTCATTAACGCCTCATTATATGGTATAAATATAAATGTCTTATAGTTAGGCCTTGTCAGGACTTAAGCATTTGTTTGAAAACGTTATATCTCTCGTTTTCAAGCATTTGCTCAAACAATTGCTATATATATTGCTGTCATCTGGCCGTGCAAATATAGCCAATGTCTTGTTCTTGAAAATTCGAGCGTTACGGACCGAGATTGGTTATCTGAAACAAGCGCACATATCGAAGACCAATGAAGTTCACAGCCGCTAACTTGATTCAGTTGCACGCACAAGGAACCGCAGTTCTTTCAGATTCCAGGATGCACCGCCATGCTGGCGAGGCTCAGAGCTTCACAAGGCCACAAAAAATTCTCCTTACTTAATACTAATGGGCCAGCTTCCACATCTTAGGCATGATAAAAGAACTGCTTCAGTGACAAACAACAGATTCTCGCTTTGGGAACAGATACCAAGTTCATCTCCATAGGCTGTTTGAAGTTTCAAGTGTGAAGTCCTGAAGTAACGGACAGGAAGCGCTTCCGTCGCACCTGCGATACAGCATCTTTGGGAGTGTGCACATACGAGGCAACGCAATCTGTGAAGGGGTGCGATCTACATATAGTGTTTCTTGCAAGTTTTGGTCAGGTTCGAACATTCTGTAGTCCAAATTACTTAAGTATAGCTGTCGCTACTGAGCTACTGTCCGTGATCGCCTTTTTCCCTTTTCAGAGCAACCCCGGCGGAAAACAAACAGTCACAAGGATCTGGCGGAGGTATTTTTACTAATGTATATATCATTTAAGCTCTAACCAGTCGATAAATTGCAGCGCAAAGTTTTTATTTATATTAACGCAAACATTTACAAAGTTTATAATGTAGAATGCGTAAATGGCAGTTACAAAAGATTTAAGAGTCACGTGATGAGAAATTATGCAGAAATACGCCTTAATTTATATTTGCTAGGGGTTGGTAAGAATACAACGCACGATGCCAGGTAATGCCTGCATTGGTGCAATGTCGAACTGACAGAAACTCCTACTGGATCCTCTCCTGACGTTATTATCAGTAGCACGCAACTGTTCGTGGTTGATGAGAGCGATCATCACAGTAGTCCTCAAGGCAGACGTTGTCGTGTCGTTCTACTTGGCACTACTGCTCTGCTCAAACTTATCTCACGGCCAGAAGGTCGGCGCCACCGCTTTTCGTTTCTTACTTACGGAGCGTGATGACGCTCTTTTAGGGAAACAGATTCCAGTCATCATTCTTCCCGTTGTGGCAGTGAGGAGAAGGTCTGAATGATAGCAATGGTTACAAGTTGTCGGGAGATGCGTACCCCCCTACGACATCAAGCCAGCTATCCACATGCTGCGCACTGTGGTTGGTGTTCGAAGAGCGCATCACTCATGACGAAGCACCCAGACACAATGATGCAATGGTTCCCGCAAAACGAAGCATCCTTCCTCTATATTCTAAACACAAGGTCTGTCTTTCCTGTACCTGTCCTGCGAAATCAGGAGTTTGACGAAAGCCCGTCTGATCGGGAAGCACACGACAACTAATAGACAGATTTAGTTGGGCGTTCCGGGCGTTAGCGTATTGCTGGGCGTAAAGCGGAGCGTACGCTCGTCGCGACGCGCCCATGGATAGTTTTAGTACAGCGTTTTTCGTAGCATGCGCTAACGCTTGTGGCGCCACCTGTTGAACCCAACGCGAAGTACCCAAATTTAACCTTGCGGCGCCACCTGTTGAACCCAACGCAAAGTACCCAAATTTAACTTTTTTACGTGGGTAACCAAGGCAAACTGTAGCTGGACGGCGTTTCTTTTTTTTTTTTTTCAATGCGTTAATGCTGGTGTCGATTGTAAAAATCTTGCAAGTACGATAACAAATACCCTCTTACCTTGATGCAGTATTAGGGAAAAATATGATAAACCCGTCGCGATTGTTTTGCTCAGCCGCGCGACGCTGAAGTTTTGAAGCAACACGCAGTGCCGGAATACTCACTTTATTCAGCTCTGAAATATGGCAGACCATGCGACAAATTCAACAACTGAGCATTGGCATGCGACGCTAATGCGACACGCAAAATGAAACAGCGCGGTAGGCTGGCACGGCGCTGTTGGCTGATACACTTCACCCGGGTTGTAGCAACTCAATAAGATACACGATGCGTTCCTATTACTCACTTCCTCTTATTCGTGGAGTCCAACTACAAATCCTTCACGTTTCACACGGTAGCGCAACGTTCTCGGCTCGCACCCGAGGGCGCGACGACGGCGCAGGCGAAAATTCTTGAATTCCCTAAATGGAGGCCGCCGATCTGCACCAACACTGCGCGCATTCCACCGCCGCGACACGCACACAAACACCGCCGCCCGCTTCGGGAGCCATCCAGGTTGTCCTTGGTCGCTCATTTCTGGTCTGCATGCCTGTTGGAACTGAAACGTTGTCGCCTAACGAGAAAAACACACGACGGTCCGCGTTTTCAGTCGGGGAACCACCTGCCACGACCGGCCGCCGACATCGCCGAGGCAGCAGCCATTTTGAAAGCCAGGGGCCTCCCAGCAGGTCCGCAGCGCCCCGCAAGCGCCCCGGAGCATACGCTCCCAGCCGTTGCGTGCGTAGCACCGCATCGCCGGGGCGTTTACGTAGCGTACTGCGCATGCGCAGTCGCGAGCCGCCCCGCCGGGGCGTACGCTCGTCCGGAGCGCGCGCCGGCTCCGACAATAGGGAGGCGAAGCTAAAGTTTGCCGGGCGAGGGAAGCGCTGCCCTCTCCCCGGAGGGGGAGTACGCCGGGGCAGCGGCCTATTCGGCACGTGCTTTTTTCGCTGCGCGCGTGCTGCATTTCTCGCGTTAGGAAGAGGGCTGGGTAAAATTTTCTTTCGACTTATGAAAGCATACACATTAGCACGTGTCCAGCAAGTTCGGTTTAAACGTAGAGTAGTTACTGAGTTCATTTTTGTCGACGTTTGTCTTGTCGTCTGCTACAGACGCGCCGCCTGCTTCCCGCCGCTCGACCGACAGACTGCCCCGACGATTTTAAGGGGGGAAACGCGTTGTTCGGCGGTCGTCGGTTGCTCTTTTCTTCTGCAAGGCGACAGCTGTTCAGCTGGTCACAGCGTACTTTTCTCTTGTTTGTTACTCCCTTCGCGTGCTCGCGCTTCGACATCCGGACTTTCTGGACTGCAGAAACACTGACGCTTGCAGAAATGTAAGATAAACGTGATTGATTATGGTTAATAGGTTATTTCTTACTCTTGAAACAATCAGCTGCATCTTATAAAAACGCATTAGAAAGGCCCACGCTAATTAAGGGGTGCGCTGACAGCGCCGCATTTCCATTTTACTTGTCCTTGAAGAAATTTTTGTTCGCAATGTTAGTCACCCGCTTGGAGTACAAGTATGGGTTAGTGTGACAGTTTGCGGAAACAACAGAACAGCTTGTGGCGTATAACTTTTAATTACTATAATTTACAGAATTTGGTGTATACCTCTTTTAATTACCAGTATTTCTAAATGTGGGAAAAAAGCGAACAACGCAGCAATCCCGTCCAGAACACAAGTCACAATGACAAGACGGACCAGAGCTACTACAGCCAGGTAAATCGCTAGAAACTATTTTTTTTTCACCCATGCAAAATGTCAACCTATTGTGTTATATATGGACGATATCGAACGGCACCAGCTAAACAACTCCGAAGTTCATTTATTATAGCGGAAAACAATCATTGGCAGCATGCATTAAAAAAGTGGAGAGGGGAGGACTCGTTAGAACACTAGTTCGAATTTTCAAAGCCGGGTAATGTAAACTGAAAGCACACAGATACAAACAAAAATGTGTCAACTTATTTCACCTTTCGAACTGCAGTGGTCCATGCTTACCGTCTATCCTTTTGGTGCGCTTTCGCGGGGAATATGCAGAATTTAACGAATGGATCCTCTTCTTTCGCCTTGTTACTGTCGTGGCAGCTGACCATGCAACAATATGGGTTTTTTTTTTTTTTCGCTTTCAGTTTCATCTTGTCGTTTCGGGCTAGTGAGGAGTGTTCCCGCCGCTCTTGTAGATACGTGCTGGCTTAAGTGGCTCGCGCAGCCGGCGGTCGCTTTGTTCGCATTCGTGAGTAGGAGGCTGGATGCCTCAGGCGGTGCGGGAGACAGCGCGAGCTGCGCGTGCACTTGCCAGACGCGGAGGAGCGGGCCGGGAGGCGTCTGCTTCACAAGAGCACTCTTTATCCCGTGAAACCGCCGGGGCGCTCGGCCGTTCGACTGGCGCGTAGAGGACGACGCGTCTCTAGCAGACGACAAGACAACAACCGGCAAAAATGGACCCAGTAGCTACTCTACGTGTAAACTGAACTTTGCTGGACACGTGCTAATGTGTATGCTTTCATAAGTCGAAAGAAAATTTACCCAGCCTCTTCCTAGCGCGAAAAATGCAGCACGCGCGCAGCGAAAAAAGCACGTGCCGAATAGGCCGCCGCCCGGCGTACTCCCCTCCGGGAAGTGCGAGCGCCACCCGGCGATCGTTCCGGAGCGAATAGACAGATTTAGTTGGGCGCGCGCTCCGGACGAGCAGTACGCCCCTGGCGGGGCGGCTCGCGACTGCGCAGCGCAGTACGCTACGTAAACGCCCCGCGATGCGGTGCTACGCACGCACGGCTGGGAGCGTAGCTCCGGCGCTTGCGGGGCGCTGCGGACCTGCTGGGAGCCCCTTGCTTTCAAAATGCTGCTGCCTGGCGATGTCGACGGCCGGTCGTGGCAGGAGTTCCCCGACTGAAAACGAAGCGACCGTCGCGTGTTTTTCTCGTTAGCGACAACGTTTCAGTTCCAACAGGAATGCAGCCAGAAATGAGCGACCAAGGCAAACTGGATGGCTCCCGAAGCGGACTGTTTGTGTGCGTGTCGCGGCGGTGGAATGCGCGCGTGTTGGTGCAGATCGGCGGCTCCATTTAGGGAATTCAATATTTCGCCTGCGCCGTCGCGACCTCGGTCGAGCCGAGGACGTTGCGCTACCTGCGATGAAACGTGAAGGATTTGAGTTGGACTCCACGCAATAAGAAAGGGAGTAATAGGACACGCCGGTTTTGAGTTGCTACACCACCGGGTGAAGCTATCACTAAATCCGTCGTTCCAGACTACTTCGCTGTTTCATTTTGCGCGTCGCATTAGCGTCGCTGCCATGCTCAGTGGTATTTGGTCGCATGGTCCGCAGATTTCAGCAGCTGAATAAAGTGAGTATCCCGAGCACGCCGAGTTGCTTCAAAACTTGCGCGCTTCGACGCGCGCAGCAAAAACACGCGACGGTCATATTTCCCTATCGGAATCAGGTAAGCGGTCGCTCATTTCTGGTCGTACGCAAGATGTTACATCGAAACTGCGCTAACGCATTGAAAAAAAAAACGAAACGCGTCCGCAGTTTGCCTTGGTTGGCCACGTAAAAAAGTTAAATTTGGGTACTTCGCGTTGGGCTTTTAACAGGTGGCCCCACACAGCGTTGCGCACGCCCCGAAGCGCCGGTACAAAACGTTCCATGGGCGCGTCCCCGACGAGCGTACGCTCCGCTTTACGCCCAGCAATACGCTCGCCGGAACGCGCCAACTAAATCGACAATGACACGTTCTTGGTCCCAGTCAGTTTTAATTTGTTGTCATGACCTGAGCTTTCCTCAACGAGATTTCTTCATTCATCTATCAGTTGTGCCTCAAAGTTGAATTTCGCTTGCATAAGCTAAACATAATGAGGGTACATGCTTAACTTCACAACACGGTGATTCTTCACCCGTGTTTTATGCATTATGTCAAGAGCTGTTTATTTGGTGATAGTGTTACATAACTGTTAAATCAAGAACTCGTGTCCTTCCGAACTTGGGGGGAAGGGGGGGATGGAGGAATATGTGGAGAATAGGTAAGTTTTAAAGCGATCGACAGACGCTAAATAAACGACCGGATGACCGTCGGCACACTCACACAATAAACAAACCTGACACAGGTCTTCGTCATCATTTGTAACAATTGAAGTCTTTATAAAGGACTTCAGCAAAAGAAACTTTGCAAGTGCAGTTGATGTTACGCGTTAGGCGCAATCTTATTCCAAGAGTCGTACGCGTTGGCGTGCCAGGTTTGTCGTTCCGGCTGGGTTATTAAAGTGCATGTTTCCGTTCTTAAAAAAAAAAACCCGCACCTCCCCGAGGGGGATTGTGAGGATGCAGAAATGCGAACGTCGAACGCAACGTCCTCGGGTACCATGCGAGGAAGGCACCGCACAACCTTCGATACGTCGATGGGCACGTTCACCGCCTGTCCCTTGATTCCAAACTGCCCGTTGCCTCGAGTCAGCCGCCTGATGCTCATGAAGGGGAGTCGAGGCGCGATGAGCCGCTCTTCGACCGGGTTCAGACCATGCGAGGAAGGCACCGCACAACCTTCGATACGTCGATGGGCACGTTCACCGCCTGTCCCTTGATTCCAAACTACCCGTTGCCTCGAGTCAGCCGCCTGATGATCATCATCAGACGCGCTGCGCCGCTCTTCGACCGGGTTCACATCGGGAAGATGCGCCGGCCGAGGAGGATAACGGTAGCCAAAACTCACGCTGCCCTCCTCTTCGCAGCTTTGTCTTCTTCTCCTTCTTCTCCTTCAGCGGTTCCCCTACGGGAAGATGACGATGGTGGTTGAACGCGAGCTATCTCATGATGGGTTGTTTGGTTGGCCAATCCCTAGGGGCATCATGCCACAATCATCATCAGACGCGCTGCGCACGCCGGCCAAGGGACGCTAACAACCCCCGACTATAATGCATTTCTGCATAAAACGCACTTACCCATAAACTCCTCATCCGTCTATTTAATTCTTATAGTGAATTGTTCTTCCTCGTACTTTGAATTAAACCCTGAGCACAGACGCGCTGAATGACAACATAACCCGACAATCTCAGAGTCAGTAACGCATGCGTAAAAAAGACCCTATAGGAAGGGTGCTGGTGAAATCTTTGAGAAAAAAAAAGACCTCACAGGAAAGCACAACAGTCTGCGAGTGCAAAGCGCTCGGCAGCTAATAAAGTTAGCCGAGTTGCAAAACTTAACACTAGCGATGTTACTGACATTCATGCTGACAACAGAGAAAAAAATTGGCCGCGTATCTGCTCCTTTCGTTGCAAATGTCGTCAAAAGACGATAGTCTTTATCGACTTTTGTCAAGTAAATGCCTCCCTTCGCTTTCCCGCTCACCTCTCATGTTGTTCCTCTTGCGTCGCGCTCCTCCCAAGGTAAAGACGCCAAAGGTTTGCTGAAATCATTTTAAATTTCCCGCGTTCCACTGCTCCAAACCGGTGCCCCGATGTCAACGCTGCCGTACGGCGAAGACGCGCGCGAATCGAGGCGCCCTACTTCAACCTTTATAGAACCGCGTTTCTCTACTCCACGTGCGTTGAAGGCAGACCGTGGAATCTATCTAGTGGAACCATTTGTAACTGTTGCCGGTTGATTTGTTAAAATTCCGCCAGAAGCTATAGTGGCGCGGGCGACAGCAGGCGACGGCGGAGGGATTTTTTTTTTTTTCTGCAGTTGATGGAGTATTTCTTCTCGCACAAATCGAATATGTACGATTTTTTATAAAGGAACGCTGCAAATATCACTTCTGTATTACTTTGTTGTCTTATATTTGCTTAATTTCTTGTTGTTCTTCACCAATATTGACAAGTATGAACATTACACCAGACTTAGATGGGCACAATTAGCTGTGACTATATAAGACTATTGCGCAGGCCTTGTTTTAGTTTGTCCGGGTGGCTGAATCGGGTCACAGACAGACATACAGACAGACCAAAATTTCTGGGTTGAAGTAAAGTAGCCCAAAGGAAGACTATCGCCTTTAAAATTGAGGAACTGTTGAGGAGAGGTGGAGGTCTGGGAGCAGTGGAGAAGCTTATTATTAGCGAAGTCAGAACAAACGCGCAGAGAGGGTTTGAGAAAAACTTTATTGATTAGAAGATGTAATACTCAACCACCCCTCGGAATCTTCAGCGCCTTCTCTTCCACTAGCCCTTCACCTGAAGACTGCAGGAAGACACTTCTACAACAAAGTAAGAAAGAACTCAGATCAACAATTCCTGAACCTCTGCATCCGGTACACCGCAAAATCCTACGAGCTGCAGAATTAATTCTTACCAAAGCTCACACTGGTCCCACCGTCACAGAAGACATCTTAACTCGCTGGGAACGCTACCGGCAACGCAAGAACTCACAAGGTTTTCCAGGCCGGCTTCTGTGCTCCTGTGCCACCAAGATCGACCGACAATCAGCCCCTTCCTTACTGTGGTCACGTATCCTCGAAGGGATCCAAACAAGACACAATCCCCCTGGCGTCAAATCTCTGCAGTATTAGCTATACCCAGACAAAATCCCAACGACGTGCTGCTGGGGATGTGGTACTTCGTGAACGACGTTCACCTCGTCAATAGGACATGGACCTTATCGACCCTTAACCTTTCCCTATCTCCCCAAGAGGCCAGAGGGCTATCCTTGTATAACATATTTACCAATTTATTTATTTATGCATTTATTCAGTGTTTAGATAGGACGTCGTGCCCTTCATTAAGAGACGGCCGGTGTGTAGCTCTCCCAGAGTCCGCCACTAAACCGGAGACAGTGGGTTGCCAGATGTTCTTTGTCGACTTGACATTTATGCCATGACCGGGATCCAACCAGCCTTCCCAGGAAGTAATATGGGAGCGGAGGTGGAGCAGAAGGTCTGGTGGATGACACTTCCAGTAAAGGAGTCCCAGTGATGGGGGGAAAGGCGACGACCCGTGAATGAAACAGTGAAGTAAACGAAACGTTTCATGCGGCTTTGTACGCTGACAACACACCTTAGACAAAGAGACAAAAATAGTGGCTTAGCTCGGCTATGCCAGGATATACGTAGCGTGAACTAAGGTTCAGCTGGTTATTGTTAGGTTTCCTGGTTGTCTAGGATTAGCTGATTATCATGCTTACTGCTGATAAAACGATTTACAATCCAGTCCAGTCGAGTCCAGCCACTGCTCCTCGCGCATGCGCAGCACGGCTCTCCAGGCGCCACGCGAAATGGCTATCAAGCGGCTCCGGTGCACCGTCAGACTTGGCTACTGCGCAACGGAGGCGCACAGCTAGGCACGCGCTGGAGCCAGTGCGACTGCCGTGACTATGACGTCACTCCTCTGGAATGCGCAGACCGGCGAATGTGCAGACCCAATTCTCTACACACCCGTACTCCAATTGGATTGAATCTTCAATCCAATCCAATACAATATATTTAAGCCAATCCAATACAATACAATCCAATTTAATCCAATCCAATCCAATCTGATCCAGTCCAATGCTCCTCGAGCTTGCGCAGAATGGCCCATCAAGGTCCACGCGAAACTGCTCAACCTCGGCCAGTGTAGCTTACGCTACAAAACGCGCTCAGGAAAAGTGAAATTCCGCGAGCTCCAGGAGGTGACAGAGTACCTGTAGTTGTGATACGGGATGGAGGATCTTTTTTAAGCTTTAAACTTTGTTGAAAGGTTGCCTCAAGGCTCTAGAGGTAACCACAAGAAAAAAATTGGCCGAGTACCGGCTCACTTCGCTACAAATGCCACCGAAAGTCAATTGCCTAATGCCGCCTCTTTAAATGCCTCTCTCGTCACCACCGTCCACATATCACGCCCTTCCCTTCCCTTTTCAGTCCTCCCCCTCTAAATTTATATGCGGAACACTAAAGTAATGCGGAATAATCTCGGAACAGCACAGCGGTTCGAAATATATGACGAGGCAGTGGAAGTGGTAAGCGAATATATCTACTTAGGCCCAGTTGTGACCCCGGATCCCAACCATGAGGCAGATATAATCAGAAGGATAAGAATGGGGTGGAGTGCATTTGGCAGCATTCTCAGACAATTAATGGCAGCCTACCATTGTCCCTGAAGAAGAAAGTGTATGACAGCTGCATCTTACCGGCACTCACCTACGGGGCAGGAACTTGGAGGCTTACTAAGAGGGTTCAACTTAATATTGAGGACAACTCAGCGAGCAATGGAACGGAAGATAATATGTGTTACATTAAAGGAACACTGAAGTGAATTTGTCAAGCTCCCGTTTTTACTTGCACAGCATAGACTGGCTCAAATAAACATACTTTTCATCGTTTATCCGGGCGATAAGGCGGTATTTATTTTATAAAGCCATGCGCGGTTTGCGGCGGCTGCACCAGCTAACCGCAGGGACGTCAGGTAAAGGTGCTACCACATTGGACGAAGTCCAAGATTAGCATTCAAACAAAGTTTCGGTTTCGGTTCTGTGAAACAACATGCTTGGCATCCGACGTTATTGTTGGATGGGAATTCTTCATATCTCAGTAATCGCCATACCACGCCTCTGCCATGTTGTCGGCTGTAAAATGTGTCAGATAAGCCTACCAGGACGGCTTGGAATCTTAGCAATCACAGCCGAGGCCTACCAGTGGATGAACGCTCTCCGCGTCCCCGCAGACGCTCAGATGCCATGCGCTTTTCCCCGATCTTTGGGGCTTGCCTCACTGATGTCTTTATAGTAAAAAGCGCGTTCGTGCAAGGCCAAGGTTCTGCTTATTCTGGCCTTTGCCCACCGCCCGCATGCAGTCGGTGCTCATGGCAACAGCACGCCAATGAGAACTCGCTATCAGTGTGAGCCTGCGCGCGTTCTGCGAACTAGCTCGTGGAGAAATGAACGTTACAGCACAAGTTTGGTGAATTCAATATAGAAAACATTGCCCGCAAATGAAAAAAATAGACTTACAAAAAAAAAAGATGTACTCTCGGGTATTAGAACTTGCGAATGCAAAATAACATACGTAGCATTCCGAACCGCTCTGCCATGAGCCAGCGCTGCAGGCGCTGGAAATATAAAGTATATAATGTATAACCAGTTCACATTTTTATTTAGTTTTAGTATTTTTTTCAAGCAGCTTAGATTGCTATTTGTTGTACAGAGAAAGTCTGTCGTCTTTAAAGAGCTCCAACCTAATACGAATGCACAAGAAAACTGGTGTCCCAGGAGCTCAGAAATACAGGCTGGTCAGCCTGGTATCTCTTGTATGCAAGTCGCAAACAAAAATATAGTTAACCACATAAGTAGTCAACTTTTTCGAACCCAAAGAACAAACTGTGCATAGGAAAAGTTACTCGTCAGTGGAGAAAATTTAGGGCATCAACCTGCTGCTAATTAGAAAAGCCGCCTAGTACGACAAATCTCTGTGCATGGCGTTAGTAAATTATCAAAAATTGTTGGATTCAGTCAAACTGATGGGAGTACTGCGGGAGCAGGCGTTGGAAGAAACTTCCATGGGGCTGTTGAGCGGCATATATCAGACTGAACAGGCAGACTATACTTCATAACGAAACCTACCTGCTCAGGAATCCTGGAAACATGGAGACAACGTACCTCGTATGTTATAACTTAATAAGGTGTATATTCGCGCGAGTCGGGCAAAAAGCTTTGTGTCGTGTTGTATAGTGCATCTCATCTGTTTTCGTCGTGTCTTTTTGCTCAAATGAATGTTCAGCCTCCGAAATTGTTCGCTGTATGAATAGACGGGATATTTCGATGGCACAGTTGAGAGTCAAGGTCGCGAGCAAATTAAAAATACTCGCGCCCCTAGAAACTACTCATTGAAATGGTCCAGTACGGTGAGTCAGTGACGTGAAAAGAATTTTTAGTGGCGGCATTCCGGCGAACTCATTGTGGGACAAGGAATAATTATTAAGAAATCAGAAGTAACGTTGAACAGCAGACCAACATCATATAAAGCTCCCTTAATTCCTCCGATGCTTCTCTTAGAGTACAATTTGAAGAGGGCATCTGAACATTGTTTAGATAACCTCCCACCCCCGTTGGAGTTGATTAGCAGCTCAATGGACTTCACACGCTTAGTTTTCTGCATTGTGATATCCTGTATAATTGTAGTCGCACCACTTTTTTTGTGCTTAAAAAGGGTTTCAATTGCGCCCCATCAGGTACCTTTACATGGGTATGCGCTTTTGATGTCGAAATATGCTCAGTAGTAAGAGGCCCTTAACATTAACAATGTTCTTCACTGAAGCAGGTGCGCACGGTAAACACGTTCAATGTTCACTTACCACGAGAAGCACCAGTTCCGCCATTAAGTCCCTCGCCTTCTACCCTGCAGGTAAAGGTATTAAGGACGCTCTGACGCATGTTCCTGGAAAGGTCAGAGACTGGCTGAGGTCTAAGAAAGACGCAGTGCCGGAATGGGCGCAGAGACCGCTGGATCGACTTGTCGACAAAGTTGGCCAACAAAACGAATCGACAGCATCCGGCCGAAGTAGCCTGAAAATCGGCGGAATGGACAGCGCCCTCAACAAGTTTAAGAACTTAACACAAACAGCGAAGAACTGGAACGCACAAGCAATTAAGGATTTTGTAGTAGAGAAGGCCACCGGTGCTGCTAAATCGGCCATGGGATGAGATGTCTGGTGTTCATCGTACGCAATAAAGTTGTCGCCTGGGTACATGACTCTCACGTGTCACAACTTACGAGTTCGAATACCCACAATATGTTCTAAAATGGACGCGGTAAACAAAAAATTACAAGTGGTTCAAATATCTTGTGGGTTGTTGCTTGATAGCCTTAAATGCGGCTCAAAGTACAAAGAACACAGCCCTTTCCTTTACGAGAGAGGAGGAGGGGGTAACGTAGAAAATAAAGGGGGGGTTTCTGAGTGCTGGAAGCTTTGTATTTTAGTAGTTGTCAAATAAACTTAAAGGCCGGCATTCTGCGTGTACAAAGCTTTCGCTTATAACGAGACAGGGAATGGCACTCCCCCTCAATCTTCTCCCCTCTTTGCGAGGGCGCTCGGAGCGGGTTAAAAGGATGATTACGACTTAACTATTTAGTACATACCCGCTGCGCTGGCGCAGTGGCTGAAGCGCTTTGGTTTCTGATACAAGAAAAACAAATTTCCCGCAATATCGGCAAGGGTTGAGGAAACCTAGGAGCTGAAAATTAGTATGTAGCCCTTCCTTCACTACAGCGCACCTCGTAGTCTATAGTTTCTCTGTATATAGCTGCCAAGTTAGTGACGCTACAATTAGAACGCCCTCAACCTCATTGTCAGATTTTCTCATTTCAGGGGTAGTATTCATTTTTTTACTAATGCGAAATTCCTTAGCTTTGACGAAACAGCTACAGTTACCCTTGCACAAATATTTCCCTTCATGTGTGCCACACGTAACTCTTCTTTAACCACGCTATGAAAGTGGGCGAACACGAAGAAAGCACATACCGTGTTTGTGCAGAACAAGTACGTTCGGCGAAATTTCGTTGCTATGTCCGAAGCGCCCGGTACAATGACTGCTATCTACTTCCTGCTCAGCAGAAATAAATTTGCTTCAGTAGGGTTATGTTATTTGCGTACATCTGCTGCTTCCCACAACCCCGCATGCCGGAAACGTGCCGCGTGGTATATAAGTTTCACATTTTCAGGCGCCTAAGGCTCGCTCACTTCTTTGGCGGAAGGTCCGAAGGTAAGTGCGCAGACAAATATAATGTCTGTTATTGTATATAAACAGTTAGCACAGCACCGGGATAATTGGAGATCTATGGGAGAGGTCTTTGCCCTGCAGTGGGCGCCGACAGGCTGATGATGGTGATCGTATAACGAAGTCGCTGAAAAATTGCGATAAAAAACCCTATTTCGATGAAAGTTCTTTTGATGCTTGTTAGACATATGAATGCACTTGTTTAGGATGTACAACTATATTTTAATTAGGCACCACGGTCAAATTTTAATACCCGTAATCATAATATATCATCAGTAACAGGCAGCTTGGCGGCGTTTAATTTTGGTTCGGTTCGTTACCGCTTCAAATAATGAGCCATAGAAAAATCGCAGGTCGACAGTCTTGTGAAGCTGTGGATATAACAATGGCTTTTTCCGGAGATTTGATACAGGCACACCTTGACGTTCGCTGCAAATCTTCTTCGCTTTACGCGTCCTGTCTAGGAAGAAATGTACAAGAATTTTTTACTCCAGATATTTGTTGTGTGGTTAAAGAAGAAAACAGTAATGCTATGTTGTACATGATACTGAAAAAAATACATATATCTTTGTTATGATTAGGGAGCGCCCCTATGAAGGCTCCCGTGCTGGTTGCCACTATCTTGGTACTACTGTCTGTGTCAAGTAAGTTCGAAAAAAAAAAGCACCGCCTAACTTGCTTTTCTTTCTTCTTTGAATATTAAAATAACTCTTTTTGAAATAAGTCATGCCAAATTTCTCATAACGATGGTCCCCGATAAAAATGTGCCAAGACAACTGGCTAACGTGAAATGGCAAGAGCAATTACAGATCGAAATGAAACGGTTGGATCCTTGACTCCGTAAGACTATGCTATGCTTTTTTCCTATTTAACCTGACTGTGGCAGAGAGTACAAAACGGTCACGTAAAATTACTATTCTCAATTAGGGAATGGCATATTGTTGAGAATGCAAGCTTCACTCTCGGCAGACTTAGTCTTTATTTTGCGCAACACGAAATTTTCAAGTTCTGCCAAATAATTTCTTTTGGTGCCTCTTTTTTTCTGTTTGCATCACAACTTTGCAGTTGCGAAAAGTCTGTAAGTTTTACTTTTCCTCCGTTGCTGTTAACTCAATGCGCACGTAAATGTGATGGTTTGTTGATGTTGGCTTTTTTTCTGATTCAGGGAACGAGCGGACAACGGTGACAATACCAGTGCCCTTGAAAGCTGTAAGCTCCAGACACACATTTAAATGGGAATCATTTACAAAACTTTTCTTTTTTATTAAATTAGAAGCCCCTAATTACTGCATGAAGATTGGTGGTTTATGGTTCGAGCTGTATATAGCTTACGGTGAATCGCATTTTTTCGGTAACTTTGTATATATTCATAAAGAACACGCAAGCTTACTAATTTCGTGCAAATTTCTGTGATATCCTACCTTCATTTTCTTTCAAAGTTGTTTTAATTGCTTCCCAGTGTAAGGAAAGCAGCCATGTTCACTATTTGTCAACGTTCTGGGACATTTCAATGGCATGCAATATGCAATGAGACCCTGGTGACGCCGTCTATAAATGTATTTCTTGAAGGCTGTTACAACACAAACTTTTTACTTTTTTGGTTTGCTTAATTTACGCTGATCGACGCCCAGAAAATGGAGGGGGTTTATTCTTCAGGCAGCAACATTTTGTAGAAAGCTTATTATCATGTCTCAAAGCGTCGCAAATATTTCCATTATATCTTGCGCTCCACATTCTTTAAGATAATGATATTAATGTGTTATATCCCACCTAAGTCTTGCATGCTCAGGTGTCGCCGCACATATTATACCCACCCCCAAAAGAGTGCTCGACAATCTATTGCTTCGCTTAGAACGACATATAAAGAAGATAGCGTTTTTCCCGCTGCCACGTACCACCCCTATTCTTTTATTGCATTGTGGATTTACTGTTTCCGCGACTATTATACCATGCTTTTTCTCGTGCGGCCCTCAAGAACATAGTAAAACGATGTTTACCGATGTTTCCCACAAATTCGATGTTTCCCACAAAAATTACGAGTTTGGAATAGTTACTTTGCCTAAAAATCTCTATAGATCTCTGCGGTTATTGTGAAATGTTGCTTCTCGTAAAGCTATGGTGATAGCTTAAACTTCTGGTGAATCTTATGGAACCGTCTCCTATAAGTGCCATTGAATGCAAACAATGTTTTCGGTACAACGTTGACTGCGGAAGTAAACTCTGCTGAACGCGCAAGAACTTTAGTGCAAGGGATTCACAAAGTGATGCGATATCGCGAAAAGCTAAACATGATAACAATTCCGATTTAGCATCAACGTCTTGTCCTAGTGAAAAATGGTTCTAACACAATGCAACGCCCAGGGGAGATCTCAGCAAGGTATATTTTCCGTAGGGTAGGTAGCCAATGCTTAAATTTTGTACAGCGTTCAACAGTGACCCAAACGTCAAGCACCGGTGATCGAATTGTAAGTGCTGGCCTGTTTTTTTTTCGGATGCTTGGACAGGTGGGCAGCTTGTTGTTGTTGTAAAACATTGTTTTGATCCTGGTGATGTGGGAGTGGTCCCGCAATCCAGTAGACAATGGGACGACCGTGTTGTCTCAGCCGTGGACGCCAGGCAGGAAGACCTCCTAGAAGCTCAGATGCTCAGCTGTTACCTGTCTTTAAAAACAACTACTTTTTTCCCACAAACTTGGGGCTTTCAAGTGCAGGCTAGAAATATGTGCCATCTTTCTGGTCAATGTCGATGTCAGTTTCTTGTACTTTTGATTGGGTGTAAGCTCTGGTAGTAAATTATGAACATTTGTATGCCCTGCTGAAACACAGATCACGAAACATTGACAAAGGCGGGGAAAATGCTTGTAACTCTCGGCCAACTCCTTCAAGGAAAGGATGTCATCGCTAACGACAAAGAGAACGTGGCTGACTTCATAGATGCGCTGAAGATCTTGGAAGGCTCTGAGGTCGTCTTGGATGAGAAGTCTTCAAAGTACCTCTTCCAAAGGGTCAGACACGTGCTTGAGCACGTCGCAAAGGTACTGGCCGTCAGCAAGATTGCTGGCGTCGTCGCAGGAGCCGTCGGTTAAGACCAATTTCTGGAACAACGCACCACGTCCGCCACCACGCCATGTATGAGAATGAAATAAAAGGTGTATAACAGTTGGTAAGACTTAGCCACCATAAGATCACAGATGGAAGTTATCGCTCAGACCGACGATGAAAAAAGAAAACGCTGAGGAAAGAGAGAGACTGAGAGAGAAAGGGAGAGAGAGAGAGAAAGAGAGTTGTACCTTGTGAAGTCTTGTTAATCACAAAGTATTGTTCTGTGCTTGACGTTCACATTTCTCTTTTCATTGTGATGACTAACAAGTATGAGATGACTGCATAAGACCCAGAGATCCCACAAGCATTCCACCTTTCGCTCTTGTCTTCTTTTTTTACGCAGTTCACTTCCATAAACAAATATCACTTGCCCGTATTACGAACCAGGTGAGAGTACACGTGGCAACCAGCTTCATTGGCTCCTGACGGGTGAAGGGTGCGTGTTATGAAGAAAGAATGGCCGCAACCGTGTGTCTTTCTTGAAGTCTGTAGACAGCCCTACAGGGGAATCAAAAGCAGTGCGCCATAATTTTGTACATTAGTTTTTGTAATGTTATTACGTGTTCGCATTCCGTTTGTCGCGTATGGATAAATAAATTGCGTATAAACATGCTGTACACGTTCTGTCTTTCAATAATATTGCCGAAGCATAGAAAAGGTATACAGTATCAAATGGAGATCATATTACTTACTTGTGTAACAGTAAAATAATATGAGCAGTCTGGAATAATAATTATACAGAAGAACCTTCATCTTATAAAGATATTACTGTGAACGACTTAAGGTTACCTGCGGCCTATTAGATATGTTTGTTTACTAACAGCAACTCAGGAGCTCCAAATGGCATTGCGTAAGGGGGTAAAAAAGAAAACAAAAAGCAAAAGAGAAAAAGTGCAGGGGACTAAATAAATGTAGCGGGAAAAGACGTTAAACCTGCGTTCAAAGCAACAAGTCTTCATCATACACATTGTTAAGCATAGTAACTTCAAATTCTCAGAATAAGTATCAGATGTAGTACAAGAAGTAAAAGCAGAAGCAGTGCACGATAGTCGCATAAAATACACAACAGCAGATCACAGCTTGCGAGTGATCACATCTGCACGTATACGGCACATTATTTGTCAGTACTGCTTCAATCACATTGTACATGCGCCACAATCATGTCGAAAAGTCCTTCGATAAGCCCACCGAGAGAAATTATCCCCAGAAGGTACAGTGACATCCTGGCCCACTACCGCTTGGGATGAAGAACCTTTCCGCCTCCACATCTCAACAAGTCTCGCTAAGACACGGTCATCTACAGACAGCTACAAACTAACACCTTTCCACAAGGTACATCACTACACTCAATGCATCCGACATTGTACACATACACTTGTAAATTCTCCGAGGAGCCACATGGTATGGGAGTGCCGCCACGCACCATCCCATGCCCCAAGCCCAAATTCCTCATTTGAGCAGTGGGAGGGTCGGTTGACCAGCTCCAACCCAGATCACCAACAACATCTGGTGGACCGGGCGAGACAGGCCGCCAAGACCCAGGGCTTCATGGAATAAGGAGCTCCCCCACCTGGCTTTCAACCCAACAACATTGACTGCTCAATTAAATGTTTATTCCTCCTCCTCAACAGGACCCGTCATCCAACGTTAAACATTCAGTTTGCAAAATTCTTTAATTTGTTCATGTTAACCATTATATGCACCGCCAGTAAGTCGTACAGTCCCTGCGGGCAGTGTACACGTTATACGGCCTCTAAAATAAAGCTAAAACTCGACGAAATTTTTGAAGCTTGAACGATGTTTGTTGACGCACTTATTCGCCCGTTCACATAGGCGTTATCCCTTATTGATCGTCGATGCGGGCTCAGGGACCTTTACTAACCGGGACCGAGGATGAACCTCTCGAGCGCCAACATTGGCATCTCAATAAACAGGCATAGAATTACTGAGAGTGTGAAGGACAGCAGCAAGTTGCCGGCGCAGAGGTAACCCTGTAAGGTGGAAAGAGAAAGCAAAAAAAAAAAACTTCGTGACAAACACAGACCGGCTGCTATGAGTTTAAGCCAAATTATTTCACAACTATAAAACTTTCACAACACAATTTTCCAAGTGAGGTGCTGGGCGATACCGTGTGATCTCGCAAATTGAAGTTTGAATAACTCGACATTCTGATTTATAAGGTCTCCCACTGTGATTTGTGGGAATGGATTTGACAGTTATTCCTAACATGATTCGAAACACATTTTCATTCGATCGAAATTTCAGGCCCTTTCAAGTTAGATCGAGATTGCACCCTCCACAAACATAGACGATAGTGACTCCTGTCTGTTCATTCGCTTTTTGGTATTTCTTTTTCTCTTCATTTTTGCTTCACTGACAACGCGTTTCTATGGCAAAATTCAGTACTGCCGGTGATGGTCCCTTATGGCATAAAACTAACCACGTCCATGAGCTTTTTATCTACTCCAAGGGCACGTTCCGCCTAAGCTGGAACAAATACCTAACCGGGATATATCCGGTTTTCCCCGTTGTTATTATGCTGCTTAACTATGCTGCCCTATATACACAAGTGTATTTTTGTATTTTTGCTCTCAAAAAGTTACACCCTGTTCTTTGCTGTGAAAGCGATAGGTAGGACGGTTAGGGACGTGTTATAACGGCTACGTCCATAGCTGCGTGCTCGTTAAGCCTGCATTAGGTACAAATTTATCCCGCTGGCTTTTATCAATCGCATGCCCCGTCAACATTGCATTGCTGGGCTGGGTTCAGCGCTGCAGCGATGCTCCAGGTCGGTCACACGCCAGGGTGCTTACGTCAGCATTCCATTCTCGTCGCCAGTTGTTCTATCGCCACCCAACAGGCAAACCGACACGGTAGTTGAGAGACAGAAGAAGAACGAATCTACATTTTCAAATCGGCGTTTTCCTTGCCCCCGCGACCAGGTGTAGCCCTAGTTACAGGATGGAGGTTCGTCGCAGTCGCAGTATCTGACAGAACAAAACCTACAGGACAAAACCTAGAACTCACTATTGCAAATAGCATAAATAAATGCAGGAAGCAAGCATTCTTTGAAAACTTACCATGAGGAAGTGGTTGTAATCGAGACATTCCTCTCGCGTCGCGTAAAATATGTTGATGACTGTGTAATGGACAACGTATACGGCGAAGGTCAGCCTGCCAAGTGGAGCGAAGGCTTGCCACGAGAGCACTCTAGTTACGATACCTGGTAACGGAAATAGTGGACAGAAAGAAAGAGAAGAGAGAAAAACGGCGTTTACGGGATGTTCTAAGGCATTCCTAACTCTTCATACCCCGCCGCATAAGTTGACGACCAACCCGCTTGAAGCGGGTGGCCAACCAAAAATGTACGCTATCAGACGATCACCTGATTATGATGATTACACGCTCCCCCACCCTACAGATGTAGCAATGTTATTTTATCCGCTTGCGACCGGCAAAGTTGTTGTCAATTGTCCGTTCGTCGTACCACATGGCCAGCAAAAGTCCATTTCTTTTTCTTAATTCGAACTATGATATCTTCTACTCGAGTTTTCTCCCTAGTTCAGGTTGCTAGTTTCCCGTCTATAGGCGTTACTCCTATCATTATTCGCTCCATGGCACGTTTGGCGAATCTAAGTTTGCTGTCTAGTTGTTTAGTGAAGCGCCAACTTGCGGCTCCGTATTTCATCACCGGCAGGATGCATTTATTGAATAAGTTTCTTTTTAGGGATAGAGATACCTTAGTTTTCCTTATTGACGAGTGCCTCCCGAATGTACCACAACTCAATCCTAATCTGCACCGTATTTCTTTCTCGTGGTTGGGGTCAGCACTGACCATCTCGCCAAGATAGTTACGTTCTGCTACTTGTTGCAGTGTTTCGTTACATCATAAGGAAAAGCATTTTCGGCATGTTTATTTATCATTACTTTAGATTTATTCATATTTGTGGAGAGCCGAAGACGACGAAGGCAGGACTAGGGTGCAGGGGAAGAAAAGAAGGTTGAGCAACAGAATAAAAGGATGGTTTCCAAGTGAACAGCCCCGGTTCATTACATTATTTACCTTAAGCTCCACGGCGAAACTCTCTGATTGTAGTTTCTCAATCATTTTATTAGTTGTTAAGCAAGACTATGTCGTCTGAAGAACCTCAATGGCTGAAGCGTTCCCCGTCTATCCGTAAACTTAACTTTTCCGAGCCAAGTTTCCTGAATAGTCTCCAGACATGCTGTGAAGAATTTTGGCGAGATGGTATCTCCTTGTCGCATTCCCTTTCAAGTCAGGAAGTTTTCGCTTTGCTTGTGAAGAATTGTCCTGCCCGCACATTCCTTATATATGTCGTCTAGGAGTCGTACCTAGGTGTCCAACTCTTTTTCTTTTTCCTAAGACTGCCAACTGGCTAACAAAGCCGCAAGCATTTTAAACTTCTCGTGCTGTCATTTTTTCGGGAATAAAAAAAGAAGCATGATGACTAGCTTGCAATGCCTACTTTCCACTTTTTCACGAATATTTACAGACCAGAGCAATTCGACAAGAAAGACAAAAATGGCTCTCCCTCTCTTGCTGTTGTCTTAACCTATGTGACATATAATGGGGCAAATGTAGTTATGAACAATTTCGTTGAAATGTGACTGTATATTAAGATGGACGTTCATCACATGATGCAGCGTCAATTTCACCTCTCTGAAAACTAAGGCAAACTTCTGCCGACAAGCCTCACTTGAAAAACTGTTTAGATCCTTTAAAACACACCAGCTTCAATGCTGTGCAAATATTACCACTGACGGAGCAGATTCCTTTCAATTACGTAACTGTCTTTTTTTTTCTACAAGACAATCGGTGGTGGACCGTCGTTCGTGCTTGAGTGCCTCAAAACAGTCCTCGTTTTTTTAGCAACTTTGGTGCATAGCGCTCGAGAAATTGCTAACTATATACACCACGTGGCCCAATTCAGAACTTCTCTTATAGAACGGACACACAAAAAAAGTGCTGAATGGCTGTCAAGCAATAATACGACGGCCAAAATTTTACGCAATTGCGCCCCTTCCGTTCCAAACAACAAGTTTTGCCTGGTTAAGGTTTTGTTTTCTGGGAAGATCATGATCGATCAGTGCATGCGCTCAATAGCACCGCTGGAGTTTATTGTAGTGCATGCCATTGGCGGCACTTCTTCCTGTACGCTCCTCACCCCCCCCCCCCCATCCTGTGAGGGAGGCATAGATGGTCCACATGATTGCCCAGAGCCCAAATGGGAGTCGAAAGGGCCATGAATGCGCCGTGCCATGGAGTCGGCCCGTAACCATCACCCAGCCAAGGAGGAGGAGAAAAGCGAAAGGAAAGGCCGAGAGGTTATCCAGGCTTAGAGCCCGGATTGCTACTCGGCACTGGGGAAGGGGTGTTCAGGGGATAAAAGAGATGGCAGGCGAAAAAGGGGGGATAGGAGCGGGGTCGCGCACACACTTTAGTCCCTTCGTGGGCACTAGAGTCTCTCAGCTAAACCTGTGTCCTTCATAAAACGTAGAAGGGCTTTTGTTGCCTTCTGCGAAGTCGATTGTAGGGGTCTTTGTCCTAGAATAGTCTCTAGCTTGAACTGTTGATTGTCCAATCTTCTGATCTCGGCTGCCAAAACACGTCTTTCCGATGAATACTCGGGGCAACAAGAAAGCACATGGTCGATTGTCTCTTCAACCTTGCAGGCGTTGCAGTGGACACTACTGGCCATCCCGATGAGGAAGGAGTAGGCTTTCGTGAAGGCCACTCCCAACCACAGCCTACAAAGTAAAGTAGACTGTGATCGAGGCAGCCCACACGGAAGACGACGCTGTTGTAGAGGGTCCTGGTTGTGGAGGCGCGGGTGCACAAAGTCCGGTGTATTCCATTGAGTAATGGAGGTCCTCCTCGCGAACTGACGAAGCAGCCTAGCGGCATCAGTCCTTGCAAGCGGAAGCAAAGATGGTCCTTTCCCTGTCATGGCCTGTCCGGGCAGCAGCATCAGCCGAGACGTTGCCGGTGGTTCCACAGTGAATTGGCAGCCACTGAAATACAATATTATGCATCACCCAGCCAAAGCCCGAACACGGCTAACGGCAATGCGAACGTGCACGACGACCAGCCAAGCCACACGTAGCGCTGCAGGGAGCAAAAAAATAAGCGAACATGTAGTATCAAAGCCTTTTCAGCAGAATTCTAGTAATTAACGAACACATAGAGTTCACTTCGGAGGCGAGAAATGGATTTGCAGATGCAGTTACGCATTGAAAAAGTTCTATACGTTAACAAGGAGTTCCACCCCCTTGTGGTTAATATAATGCTATAGAAAAGCTGTCACTCATTGTCACTAATAAATCAGCAACGACAACGCATGAGACGGATGCCGGTACGGTATACGAGCAGCGGCGATGGGTTTCGTCCACGCCGCCAGGTTACGCAGTGAATGGTGCTACAAGGCAATAATTAGCCGTCTTTGTCCGCGCGTCCCAGTTTTCCTAGACGCCAGAGTGAGGGCAACTTGCGTCGCGATGAGACCACGTGCAGTCGCCGAACGAATTTTCCTCCAGATTCTTTGGGACCAAGAGAGGCCGCGAGAAGTTTCAAGTCACTGGGTAGCTTCAGCTATGTTTGCGGCGGTGACAGCACGGCAGTTTTCCTCCACTCTAAAGCAAGGTATGGGTTACAAGCGAGTGACTTCACGAGTGGCTCTACAGGTACAGAGTGAGTATTTGCCCTCGCGCGAAATTAAAAATTTCGAGGGTAAGCGTTCACGAATGCACATCTGCGTTTATGCAATATGTCTCTTGTTAGGCTTGAAGGCGTAACGGTACGCAACCTTGATGTTGTGCCTAGCGAAGTTCCAAGGCTACGTCAAACTCACTGTACGTCAAGCTGCGGGTATACCTGTAAACGGTTAAATCTCAGTGCAAGATTAGGCCTTACGTCCCGAAAATCCCGAGAAACGAGGGAAGGTTATTCTCGCACGGATGATCATGCAAAGTGAGGAAGAAGCAAAACACAAGGTCCGACAAATGGAGGCGCCATTGCTTAGCTGTTCAGCGTGCACCTTCGAGGACGATGACGCGCGGTGTGGGTCATAGTTTTCGCTCGCGGTTTTTGTCGTACTCGATAGGGTTTTATGACGTAAAGGTAAGCAGCTTCGCTGCGAAACAATTATAATATTTATGGGCGGAAATCTGGGATCAAGTATTTATATACCGATCGCCTTGTCTTAATGAGACCATAGAGCTGATTTGGTTTAACAGAGACTCGTGATGCCAGCTCGACGTTGCTGTGAGCGGCGCAGGATCGTATGTAAGGCACCAGGGCCAGAGTCATTGCTATGAATATATATTATGCTCCGTACCGCCATACTTTTTATCCCCGTAGTTTTTCCTACGGGGGGGGGGGGGGGGGGGGGCATGCCAGTGTATCTCAGAGTGTGGGCGAAAAATACTAAAATGACTGTGCATTACGTCGATGCAGATCCCTATGCCTGGAAAAGATAGCAGTGAGAATGCAAGCTTGAGCGGGAAGGAGTGCAGTGCACGGTGAAAATGGCAAAAGTGGATAACGGAAACTGAAAGGAAGCGGGCTGTGGCGAACTCGCGTCCATAAATGCGCGTTCGTGCACTGCAGTAAAGCTTTTTGAAGTAATATATTGTCTGAAGTAATTTTATTCTTTTGTCGTACAATAGTCTAAAAAGTACGTTTCTCGCTCTCAGCACAGAACTGCATCCTTACTGTTGTTATATGCTTACCGTCTTGAGTGTAAATGATCTTTCCGTGCCGCTGCTGAAGTGGAATCCCAAGAGCATGCCCATCAAGTACGTGCTTATGCGAAAGTAAGACCTGTTATACACGTTTTGTATGTAGTTGTATTCTCTGTGGACCAGACTGTAACGAACGAGCGAAATCAATGCAGTTGACAGTGTCAGATTATAAACATATGTAACCCTATAATCCAATTTATTCACTCCAGCACTGATAGATCTACACCCAAACCCAAACGTTTAAAATCAAAAAGGGATCAAAGGTACACCGACTTCCTGCATAATTTGTAACAGGAAATGCACTGTGTGCACAAAAATTCCGGGGAAATGTTTTATTGTTTGGTACAAGCACTATTTTGAAATGCCGGAGTTTGGTATATCTGGGTTCTTCTATAGTTCCTACGATTTCCTCAGAAGCACTTCTTCCAGTAGGGAGAAACCAGCGGCCGTACACGTTAAGTTGCTAATGTGAGTCAGACCACGTTATTAAACTATACTAAACGTCATACTCGTGAGCGTGTCCTGACTCTCTCAGCTTTTGTTTGAAGACACACGATGCCTTGTTTTCTCTCTCATGCTTGCCTCCAATTTTTCGTCACGTCAAAGAGCACGTCACAAAAAATCGTGAGCTATCCGGTGCCTTACTAATTCCTCAATCGTCACCACCTCCATGAAAGCCTGTAATTATTGGCTTTTGCTTTCGTCACAAAGTTTGATTGGGGAAAGTAACGGATACGCATATATGGATAACGTTTGATTTACTGCAAATTCTCAGACGGCATTTTCACGTTCAGCGAGTCTGGAGAACTCCTGCAAAGTCTGCTGTAAGAATTTTACTCAGAAAACTTCATCGTGGAATTAAAGGTAAACAAAATATCGAAAGTAATGCAAACTCACATTCAGACAGCATCACAGTTAGCCTAGATAATAAAATTCTCGAAGAGGTGAATGAATACAACAATCTTGGAGAAGTCAGTGCTGGTACAAACCACGAGAAAGGAATCCCGCGCACGTGAGTATGAGCTGGAGTGCCATCTGGAGTAGTAGGGTGGGTCTGTCATTTAAATATGGTACACGGCAATGTATACTGGCAGTGATGACTTATAAAGCAGCAACTTGGCACTTTGATAAACACTTAAAACAAAAACTTAGGTGAATAAGCCATAGAAAGAAAAATGATAGGAGTACCGCTTAGGAATATGAAACGAACATCAAAGCACAAGAATGTAATGCAAAAAACTGGCAAGTTGACTATCCACGCAACAGATCTACAACTGCGAGACGAGGCTAGAAGTAGGGTAAGACAATTAACTCAATAGAGGTGCGAAATGCGAAAATTCGAAGCCACTCAATGGATTCTGATATCGCCGGATAGGAACTGCTGGAAGCATATGGGAGACGAATTCGTCCTGCAGTACACATAAATTGAAGGGTGGTGGTGGTTGTCGTGGGATGATGATGATCATGAGGAGCATGATGATAATTATATTGGAAATATGTTACAACGTAATATTATTTCGAGAATTGTACACGCCTGGAGGCGTTACTACATTGTCGTGGTCAGCGATACTGATAGTGATGCTAATTATCACCAAATAAATTAAGTTTCCCTCGCATTTCCAACCAAGTCTTATGACACGTAGCAGTAATTTTTCCTTCTGCAGTGGCTCATTCAGTTAGAAAACAAATGACGTGAAACGAAAAAGAGCCTCATTCAGCGTAACACTTAAATAGGCCACGGGCAAAAAGGCAGTTAATGATTTCCTAGATCCATCGCCAAGAGAACGCCACTCAACTGACCCCACTTCGTGAACAATAGCATAGGCGGCTGCCGAGATGGTTGAAGACAGCATCAACGCAATCATGATGGCCACTCCAAGACGAGGTCTCCTGCACATGCCCAGATTAGACGCATTGTAAGGTAACAAACAGCTAAACACAGTACAAAATACTGGAACCACGATAAAAACCTGCGTACTTCTTACCTGTATAGACCTTGAAGGTGGTTAAGAGTAAATACTGTCTAATTACCTTACTAGGTTAGTCTAGATTATGTACCTCATTCTTTCTTTAATTTCAATTTATTTACACGTATCTATAGAGAGTATTTCTTAAAGCCTGTGCAAGAGCACCTAAAGCAAGACCACTTAAAGCAAGACCACTTAAGCCCGTGCAAGAACAGAACAAATAAAAAGTCGACAATGATCTTACATTACTGATGGCCAATATTTTGCAGACTGAGGTAGCATGAAAACGCATTAAAAACAATGGCAACGTCATCGGTGCTTGGCCGCAAATGTCACATGACGTTTTATGTTCAGCTGCACATGAAAGATAAACTATAAGGCTGTAGGCGTCCTATAAATAGTCAAATAATAGATTATATGAGTTAAAGTTAAAATTCAGCTACAAATAAGACTTCAACGCGTTCACTCGCGCCTTCACTCCGGCATGTTCCGCGGTTGTGGCATGAAAAACGTGTGTGTGTTTATGTACCCAACTCTTCCAACGCTAATTCCTTACTACCTTAGGGCAAAGAAAGGCCGCGAAAATGTTATCTGGCTAAGTGTGAAGATGGGGGCCAATGTTAACTGGAAGCGCTCTTGATTTCTTCCTGTCTAGTGCCATTTGAGGTTAACATTGTGATGTCAGCGTTGAGATAGGAAGGACGCAATGGGATGGGGGTTCTGACGTAGTGCCGGGGGCTGCACAATACTTCCCCGCTGGCCGCAGGTTGCCGACCGCCGATAAACATGGTTGCAGTGTACGTCGAATTAGAAAGAAAATGCCGCCAAACAGTTATGAAACGCGTTAACAGGAGCTTAGGCGATGGGTTCCAGTCAGAACAGCGCTTTAAGAAGCTTTATGGACCATTATTCCAGACTAAGCAGTCTCTCAAGGTTGGCACACAATATCTAATCGTCCGATAAGTGCTTATGCACAGCGACACTCGAAAATAATTGCGCAATTCGCCCATAATGCCGCTCCGGCGTCCGCCGATGCGCCCAAGCCCTATGAAAGGCCACGGCAATAAACTCGTTGAAGGCCATCCAACATGGTTGCTTCCAGGCCGCCGCTCTGCAAACGGTGTACAGCAAGGCCACTTGTTGCGCGAAAGCAGGCGAAAATCGGCCTATTCCCTTTTTTAACATAGTTTATTACGATGGGAACTTTTTGTCGCAGGGTGTCTGTCGGTCTGTGTGCGTCCCCCAGTGTCCATCGCCTTTTGTCCGCCACCGACGTTGCGGCTCAAGCACGCATCCAAACACATGCCTGAAGGTTCTCGAGATGGAACTCCTCCCCCCTCCCCTTCCCTGATATTGAAGCGGCAATCATATCAATTTGGTCCTGAGCATTAGCTGATAACAACTGTAACAATTTCGAGTGTTGTATTCAAGTTTCGTGACCTGTCCTAAGGGCCAGGAGACGGAAGCAGGACTTATACTGCATTGAAGACTTCGCTGCCACTGTAAATTGCAACGCCACAAAAAGCCGAGGACCCCTAAGTACTTCTTATAGGTTGTGAATGCGGAAGCATTAGCAGCTATACTCGCAACATGCACCTGTTCCACAACGCTGCAAACTCAAGGACAAAACACCGACATCCTTCACTCAACAAAGGCAGGATAGCCCTCTGGAGAGTCCCAAGCAACACTCTTTTACATGGGGTCCATCAGCATCAGTGGCCCAACACTATGCACACCGTTATAAATGCCGCGTAGCTCCTGCCGCCCCCATGCACACAACTTGGGCCTGCACCCAAAACTTATACTCGCCCCTCTCTCCAATCCCTTCCATGAGCAGCAGGACAGGACGCTGGCCAGCAGAAGCTGATACGCTAGGCCACAGGGGCTGCCCAGGTTCTACGCTACCCGGACGAAAGTGCCCCACATAGAGAAAGACACAACCCCTCCCACTGCTAAAACAAAATGTGTTCCGCCTTCTCTACCTCTTGCCAGACGTATTCCGGTATTTTAGACGTATTAAGTACTAGCCTGTTGACTCGAGCGAGAAATCATTGGTAGCTCACCAAAATTCATCTTTATCTAGACGCGCGGCAAGGCATTATTAAATGCACGATATGCGGACATTAAAACACCGCAGTTTGAAGTGTTACGATAGGGTAGGAAAGACGGCAGCAGCCTCGTATTTTAGTAGAACACCGGTAACAGTAGCTTGTAGCTCAGAGAGGGTGTGTTGAAAGGAGCCAAATGAAAAGGCGATTCGCGATGAACTTACCTGTGGAGAGCGTACAATAGTGGTGGTGTGACGAGGAAAAACTGAAAGTCCGCCGCCGAGAACCACATCTGTTGTAGGCACTGCAAAGCGCGTGATATGAAAGAGAGAGACAGAAAGCTTTATGGAAAACTCACAAGGTAATCCGTACTAATGACAGGGCTGGCTACTCCAAATAAGGCTGAACAAAATGAGATGAAATAATGAAAACACAATAAAGCGGGCAGCAAGAATAAGGGATCGTATATGCATCGCAATCTAGAGGACACAAAATATTATGTTCCGACCTGCAGTCTATACCCGTACAGAGACGTAAATTAACATTTTTGGTTATTAGTTGAGCAAACCATGCTTTAAGTGCTTTCCTTGGATTTGCAAACTCCTGCGGCAGAGATCTCCGCTCACCCCTTGATATCTAAATGAATAATCGTGTTCTAGACACATGCTGCACGACGGGCTTTGCAACAGCTTCCCGTGCAGCAGCAAACGCCACGCGGCACTACGATTCAGACAGGACCAAGAAGGATTATTGCGCAGGACAACGCAACAAGTCCCGTATCAGGTATTCAGGGGGCAAGGCAATCGGTTCCCTCAAGATATTGGGAATGGTCAGGTGAGTTTCCTGTGGCGGGGAACCACTGTGCCCTACATAACAGCAATTAAATCTAGCAGGCGACTTCCATCTTTCGCATCCCGCCGTCACGTTCCTGGACTGCGTCTTTTTTTTTTAATATACCATCATTCCCGTCGTCATAACGAAGTTAGTTCGCCAGAAGAATATGTTCCGTCTCTTTTACATCATAGTCACAAGGCCGGGATGCCATGATGCAGAACCGTCGGCCGTTTCACGGCATACCCACCAAGCACTTGCATCGGCATGAATACTCCTTTCGCAGCAGTAGCAACCGTCAAAGACCATAAAATATTCAAGAGTGCCATGGTTAAAACTATATGAGCAGGAGCGATATTAATTATATACTACAGTGTAATTCATTAAACCGTGACCCGCATGAGCCGTAGTTTCTTTTTATACGTAGTTAAGCTGAATCACCGACTCGGTTTCCCTTTAACGTAATGCACTCGGATAAACCGTAGTGCCCGTTAGTACGTACGGTTCTTCGCGCCCCCTTCAGGTACGGTTTAACGAGGTTTCACTGTATCTGCCTTTTTTCGTGCTTGATTGTAAGTACCAACCACTCCCCTCTGCAATACCTCCAAGTCATGAATGTACCAACAAATGAAATTAAATGAAATGAACGAAATTAACAAATGCAGCAAGATTATCTGCTTAAGTAATTTGATCCACTGACTCACCAGTAGACTTCTGCAAGTTACAAGACTAATCTTTCTCTCCTCATCTATTTCTTTCTCTCTATACCCCTACGTGGCTTGGGCTATTCTCAAAGCATAAAACGACATGGCGTTCATTCCCAAACTGGCTGTACCATTAAATTACAGCCCTTACTCGCACACTTCCAAGCACTCCTTATCTAGGAGCCGATAAAGCGAACCGCCTTACTTTTCGCTGCCCATGGAGCCCCTTGGCGGAGACCTTGCGCGTACACAAGGACATAATTTTGGCACTGCGCGCTGAGTCCTTCTTTTGCCGACTCCAGGAGTTCTGCTGGTCGCAGTTCGAAGATAGATTGCGGCCCCGCAGCGTACACAACACTCGCCAAAGAAAGTACCCCAGCGATGATGGCCACGTGAAGTGACGAGTTGCTCGGAAATGTCATCCTGTTTCGACTGCAACTCTACAGACGAGGTAAATGCAAAAGAAAAAGGAGAGACCAATTACCGAATATCTGTGCCCCGGAAGCAATACCACCAAGTACGCGGCGCGCTACTGGTTATAGCTGTTATAGCTTTTTATAGCCGTTCGTTCGCTTTCGCAACTCCCTTGATCACAGCAGCGTTTTTTCTTTTCTTTTTGCCAGCAAAACGTAGCCGGTTACATTGTGTTTCTGACTGCATCACTTAGAGCAAGTAATTCTGCGAACCTGCCCATATGTCTGGATTTTACTACTAAATTGTCCCTACATCGTTAAATTGGACGCGTAATCAAACTTACAGGTATACATGTATCATGGACAAATGAAACGCTATCATGAAAATATGAACCAGAAACACACAAATAGCGCGCTTTCTTTCGGTGCAGGTCGAATCGACGCGTGGCTTAATTACAGTAAATATGGGTTTCCCAAATAGCAATAGAGCACCAATATTTGACCTCCACAAACAGCATTTGTCGATCTTACGTGTTCTGGGTTATATTTTCGTGTTCGCATTTCATTTGTCATTGACTGCACATTCATTTGTTAGGAGACCCACTACGACCCTCTCGAGGGGAAAAGCTTGCGGACTTACTTGAGCTGAGCAATATTGAACGTATGGTCACCACCACTATCCCTTCTTGTGCCTTAACAATAGAGCCGCAAGCTCAGCACAGATATTTTTTTCCTCTTCCGGGGGCCGTAAATGTAAACGGGGTTTTAAAACGCCGTCGCGTGCAGGAACCCCAAGTGCGATAGGAACACAGCTGTCTTAACATACGATAAGTGAACCGTTTAGTTCCATCCGGCGGAAATTTCGACGCGTGTTCTTTTTACAGGGAGTGCTTAGTGGGAGTTTCAGCCATTCCTCTCTAGCCCGCGCAGACACTATGACTTTGCTAAAAACAAAAGATCGCCCCCGCAGTGGGAGAACTTCGGTGCTGCTGAAGTTTACAGACAGGAGATGGAGGAGAGAAAGGAAAATAGAAAAATATACATTGCCCTGCGGGCACGTATCTTCGTTAATTCGGCGAAAACGTACGCGAGTACAGCTTCATTCGGACCAGGGTGCAAGAAAAATGGTCGCCATCCCGCTTTGCGAAAAAGTCGATGACCAGAGAAGCTGTTGTAAACCACTGTAAATTCAGATAAATGCAAGGCGTGCGGTGAAAGGGTTGACCTACATCACATGGTATGGTCTTGCCCTCTCCGGAGAAACTACCCGCAAAGCAGTAAGGCAGGACAGCCTGCACTCAACATAAGTTCGAAGGAGCAGTGGGAGACCGCGCTACTCAGCTCCGACCCGGGTGTCCAGACCCGGCTCGTCCAGATGGCCACGACCGCCGCCAGCGACCAAGGACTCCTGACCGACGGTTAAGCGACAAATCTGGGCAAATAAAAAGTTGTTCACTCACTCACTCGGCGGTCTGTCGCTTGCACTCGGCTTCTCTGGCGGCAAATGCTGGGTCCTGCCTAGCCTGACGCATGCGCGCGGCGTCTTGGGCAAGAACTGCTCTATTTAGTGACACTAGTCCTGCCTATAGCCCTCAAACATAATCTGCAAACATAATTTTTACCAGGAGCACATAAAGGGGGGAAGAGGGCGGGGGGGCTGTGAACACATTGCTCACAGGTGCCTTATGATCCATAATGCGGTTTCGATGCCTTTTTGTGGTTTCCCTAAACGAATACTGAGCTCTATTGAAGTGAAAAAGCAGTATTAATGCGGGCTTGTCGGAACATACTCCAAGTTCGACAACAGCGCTAAGACAGGACGAAGAAAAGGCGAGACGAGACTGGGCGCGCAGTCTCGTCTCGCCTTTTCTTCGTCCTGTCTTAGCGCTGTTGTCGAACTGAGCTCTATGCTGTAGGCCTGATTAGCCTGACACCTGCGCTCGGCGTCTTAGACGAGAACTGCTGGGTCCTGCCTGGGTTTTTTGTTTACGGCACAAATTTGACAACCAACTAAAGGCTAACAGCTCCGCTGCAAAACTACCAAGCATTTTTGCAAGGCAAACGTACTCTTGAGGTTTCAAGTTGCTCAGAATATACCACTAGCTCTGTGAATCGATCTAGTTAAAGCTTCGACGTCTTGGTTGCAACAGAGAAAAAAAGGTTAAAGGTATACCGATCCTTTAAGTTCCGTTATAACCGTCACTTCGACGTCGAGGCAGCGATTTGGGACGGCCTTGTTGCATACATCCTCCATGCTCGTGAAGGCCTGAAGGTGAACTGAGAAAGCCAGACAGACTAGCAGCGAAAACCTCGCTGTAAGAAAGCCTTTCATAGTGCACCGTTTTTTTTTTTTCTGTTTTATCTGCCCGCAGTGCACGCTAGGCCTTCGATAAACAAGGCGCAATTCTTGAGCATCAAGACCCAATGCCTACCGCGCCGTGCCAACATCTTGCGGGATTCGCACTAAAGTGCGTCCCACACCACGTTAGATAGCAGAGAGTTCTGGCATAGCGGGTATGATGCGCGAAATGGCGCGGCTACTAAGCCGGAGAACCTTAATTCAGTACGCGGAAACAATGACTCATTGGCGGGAGCACCAACGGCGGAAGAACAAACTTCACTGCGCAGGCGCGCCACTTGCTTAAATCTCGTATCCTTTCTCTGTTCTCCGCCGTAGTATCCTCATCGGTGAGTCTACCCAACGCACCTAGACAATGTTTTCAATGCCAGGGATGGGGGGGGGGGTCTCAGTGACGTAGCGCTACTGGGCTTGCTTGAAAAGCCAAATATATAGCGCTACGTCTCTCCAATCAATGCGAAACAACGCTATTGCAAGGGTTTCCGCCGCAGCGGCCTGCTTCTCCCTTTATGAATTACGTGGAGAAATAAAAGATGTATCACATAGATGACTTTCTGTTGGAGTAGCAAACAAACGTTGGCTCATTTATTGGTCATGTCTGGAGTTGTGTTTTTATAAACTTGTTGTCATCGTCACACACTTTGTTACTGAGCAGTCGGCAGAGGTTCTTGAGACACTTGTGCACGTTACTGAAAAAAAAAGTAACCAAATACAATTAATTCATTCACTGTAAAAAGCAAGCGATTACAACGGCAGCCTCAAAAAGCAATAGAAAAAATACGTTAGTAACCGATTACTTCCGACGTTACTTTTCATAAAATCATATTACACCTATAGCGTGGCACAAATAGCAAGGCCGCCGGAAAATATAGTCAGAAAAATCGGTACTTTCACGTATGTCCCTCAAATTTTTGTCAAAGATTATTTTAGTCGTGCCCGCCACCGTGTCAAATCTCAAAGCGCAGCTCCACCGGTGTGAGTAAGAAGAACACTTCTGAGTCGAGAAATATTGTAATGGGTAATTTTGTAATCGGTTACAGGAAAAACGTAATTGAATACAAGGATCGTTACGCGCTACAAAATTACAGTAAAATGTAGCCAATTACAACTAATTGATTACTTGTAACGCGTTAAGTGTGGTTTTGGGGCAAGGTGTTGCTGCTACAGCAAATAAAATGCTTGAAAAACCACTTCACTTTTATTGCGTCATTCCTCGCCGATGTCGAAGTCGGACGAGTCGTCGTCGGGCAGCAGTTCTAACGTTAGCTCTGTGGCGAGCTGTCGCTACTGAGGGACGTATAATTAAGGCCCTTAGAGTTGTTCCAAACGTGCCTTTCGCACTACAAAAGCCTTATTTACGTACCTAAAAGACACAAGTCTTGATCAGTCCTTGTAACTAGTTAAAAGTAGATGTGAACCTCATCACCATTATGATAATCTTCGCCACCGCATTCATCGGGCGTAGCAAGCCAGACTGATTAGCCAGGCTAACATCGCCAGCTTCATTAAAGATCTCTCTCTCTCTCTCTCTCTCATCTCTCCTCTCTCTCTCTCTCTCTCTCTCTCTCTCTCTCTCTCTCTCTCTCTCTCTCTCTCTCTCTCTCTCTCTCACTCTCACTCTCTCTCGCACACGCGCGCGCGTGCATTTTGGAGAGGGTAAGCTACATGCGTATGCAAATGCATTTCGTTAATGATTAACTGCCAACGGCACAAAGGAGATGTTCATAGAGGCAGGCGTTCCGCAGTAACGATAAAGGAGTGACAGTGACGAAGAACACGACGCGACGCACACCCTTCACAGTGCGGTCGCTGCAGACGGTGTTCAAACATGCTCAGACGATTCACCATCGAGGCTTCTGCGGCAGCTGGCCCCACGGTCAACATGGAGGTATGCGCGCAAGCTAACTGCTTCGGGCGCTTTTTATTTTGCTTTAGCCGGACTGGCCGGACCCCGATCACCGCTGTGCAAACAAACCTGTGTAACGAAACGCTAGAACCGTCGTCCGTACCGTGTGTGTGCCGGTCGCCATTTTGGTTGAACATGTGCTCGTGTCAAGAACGGGGCTGCGAAAAACTGCGAAAATCTAGAACTCTGCGATGCCCTGGGGCAATTGGAAAGTTGCTTGGAAGAAGAAACAACCGAAACGAGGAGAACTTACGAAGGGCTAAAACTCGCAAAAAACGAATCGTCCTCGGAACCAAGATGGCCGCGCCAGCACGTCCCATGGTAATTCCAGTTTATAAATGTTTATCACGTGACGCCTTGTGACCAATCCGGAGCAGAAGAATTGTGTCGAGGCGTGTCGCTCGCACAGCTGTCTAAGCGGAGAGAAGTAAAAGGGTACGCCTAAGCAAACAAAAGGGAACACTGGACACGAGGTGCGGCCCAGACAGCCTCATTTTTCTAGCCTGGTGCGTTTCCCAGCTGCTCGGGTAGGCGAACATCCTGCGCGAAATCATGGAGCAAAGATGAGTCCTACGCCCGTAAATGCCTTGGGCGTCCTGCTAGTAGCAGGTTTGGTCCTGTTCGTTGTACCAGAAGAGCCTGACTTCATGAATCAAGTGATGCCGGTAATATGCGGTAAGTCGTTTATGCAGGTGTTCCTGCTGTGTTTATTACCACAGCTATTATTTTATTCTTCACCGGCTGATTTTAAATGTTCTCCGACAGATGTCTACTTCAGTGTAAAGCAGTTAATGCCGTGTAGTGTATTTTTTCCCTTAGCGTGTGACATGCCGGGGGAACCAGTATCAATGTGAACGCTAAGGGTTATAGTTAGCGCATTGCGAAAACAAATGCGAGACAGCTAGCTCGAAAGATGATAGACATGGCAAAAAAAGACAAACTCAGTGATGTGTCATGCTTGTCCATATTTGTCGCCGTTTTGCTGTTCCCATTTCAATTCCCGTATCCATAGAGTTTCATACAACAACAAGCAGAGAGGAATCTGTCGCTGCGATCGTCCGCCGCAATGGGCGTGATGGGTAGTTCTGGATTCGGATTGGCACTCGATGGCTTGCGGAAATTACTATGGATTCGTTTGTGCAGACAGTTTCGTTTTTGTTTTGGACCTTCATGTACGCATTTGCCTACGCGGTGTGATGAAAGAATCGTTCAAAAATACGTTTCTCCTTGAACTGAATGCCGCACGCGGGCTGACGCCGCCCTGAGTAGAAATGTTTTATAACCCAGAGTTGCGAATCGGATGGGTTATCAATTCATTGCCGCACTGCGAGCACGAAAACACAAATGACGGTGCTTTGTGCGGCGAAGTTGTCTGCGAATTCGGAGTTGCGCCGCTGCTCATTCGGCAGAGCAATGTATTGTCGAAGCTGACGACGGTTGCGAATCGCTTTGAATAGCCACACCTTTCGTGCGAACGCCGGCTCCTACGGCGTAGACCAGCAGTACCGGTGGCTGATAGGAACGCAGCTTGATGAAATGTCACTAATTCAGGCAAGAATGATTTCTCCAAAGGTAATCGATTTCTTTTTTTATGAGCACAAAACCTTTCTTTGTATTACAAACTACAAGCGCCGAAACGTTTACAAATAGTTTTTAAAGAACTCCGCGTCCTGCTGTAGTTGGCGGCAAATGGCAAACCTGCTCCACAAAGCTCCTCGACAGAGTTAATGCCGCGTCTGCTTTTTATCTAATCTAAACACGCCGTTTTATTTCGTACAAAACCAGTTCTTGGTCACTACCTTTCTTGTTCGCCATGTAATTTGTAAACGGACAACCGGGCAATACGAGTTTTTCGTCAAAAAAACATAATTTGTGCAGCCATATAGGCCCGTTTCGATCCTACGCAATCCGGTTCCAGAACTGCTTATCATTCCCACTGAAGCGTAAGCGCCACCGCCGTGTTCGCGTTGACACTAGCACCAGTTTCCCCACTAGTTATTATTGCATGAAACTCTATGCCCGTAGCCACTTGCCCCACATGGATTACAAAGGTGGTTGTGGACCAATAGCTCGAAAACGGATCAGGTTCACAGTTACACGCGTTCAATGGTTGGAGGTGGCTCAATTACCGCTGGTGATAATCAGCCAAAACAGCTCAAGCTAGGTATACAGATGAAACTGACATCAAGAACCCAAGCAACAGCGCAGGTGTGAACCGATTATGATACATTGAGAGGGAGTGTTGGTCAGAAGCGGTACTTTCTTCAGCCGCAACCAAACAACTGCAAAACTGGGTTCTGCCCGGGGCATTCTAAGCTCTTGCGGCTTTGAAACATGGCTCTCTGTGTAGCGGTGATGTAGAAATCCAGAACGCACGGTATAAAAAGGTTCAGTTTAGTTATTACTATCAATTTCCTTCAGGTACAGGCAGTACCAGAAGCTGTGAATAACTGACATATCCGATGTTAAATCAATAACAATTCTATGTTAAATGTGCGACCTAGAAGGGTTGCAGCGATTCTGCAGGAGTGTTTTCAGTACATTTTATTCATTAATAATACAGTAGAGAAAGGTTGGGTAAGAAAAGGCATTATTGTTATGACGTGGTGTGTAGGTGTTAAATGTCGTACAAGCATAGGACACCACCAATAGCCAACCATATGACTTCGATCAAGGCAAAAACTCATCCTTTATTTCTGTAATGAATGTTTTTATCGCCATCATCTTCGTCTTCAATGTCGTATCACTATTATAATCATTATACACAAACACAGACGCACACACAGACGCAAAGATTTTTTGTAAACCCTCAAATGGTGCATTTCAGCGGTCGTATTCGAAAAAAATATAGTACAGGTAAATCATGGTTGAAAAAAATAGTGCGAAACGACACAGACAGAATTAAAGGAGTATACAAGACAAGCGCTGATCAAGTGGCTTGAGTTTCTTTTCTAGAGTAAAATATGCTGTTACACTAGTAGGGGCATGTCCCTTGGAGAAAAAGAGCGCTAAAAACACGACCTAAAACGAAGAATGACGAGACAGATGGGCTACTAACAACTGATTTATTCCATGGAAACACAGAGGTATAGGTAGATTGTCCACACACACACACACACACACACACACACACACACACACACACACACACACACACACACACCACACACACACACACACCACACACACACACACCACACACACGCGCGCGCGCGCGCGCGCGCACGCACGCACGCACGCACACACACACAAACCTATTCTTTGCTTTTACACATTGTAAACATCTAATAATCCCATGCAATATATAATAATCCCGCCCGGCGGGCATTTTTTCTCTACTTTCTTTCTGTCTTTCCAAATTCTTTATCTGTTTCAATGACTTACCACGTTCTCCCCTTTGCCTTCCGAGGCTTTCTTGACTGCCAAGCCTTATTTCTGTCTTAGTTCAACGAGCCCCTGATTTCCCGTTCTTATTCGCTATAATAAACACTAAATACAGAATAGCACAGTTACAGACCGTATGCAGCAATAACAGGGAGATTATGAGTATTCCATACCAACATCATTTTAATGAACTTATTAGGTAACCGTTCACTACAATCATGGTGCTCTTCAATTCTATTTAGGAGCAGTGGTATCTGGACATCAGTATGTTGCTTACCATATAATTAGTACATTTCTCCTTGTCACCCTAAAAACTCGAACGGAAACAAAAGTTTAGTATCTCTGAAAAGGCTTCGTGTGAGATTTTGCTATAGGCGTGGAATATTACCTCATCCTTCTTTTCCGTAACGCATGCCCTGCCGTCACCAAGCAGCGTAAGCTTTAAGCACTGACGCTGAACGCTGAGCACGTGTACGCGAGTTCTAATGCTCGATAAATCCAACCAGAGTGCTAGATTTCGGGTTTAAAAGCGCATAGACTGCTAATATGAGCCTACGACTCACATGACTAGAACGAGGACAAACAGAGGGCAGTTTTTTTGTTGAGGCAAAACTGTTGATGCAGAACAAAATAGCACGAAACATCATCATCATCATCCGCAGCAGCAGCCGCAGCAGCAGCAGCAGCCTACTCAGGTCCACTGCAGGACGAAGGCCTCTCCCACTGACCTCCAACCGCTCCTGCCCTGCGCTGCTCGAGTCAACAGTTTACCCCCGAAGTCCCGTATTTCATCTCTCCATCGTGTTATTGGGCTTCTCCTTCTCCTAGAGTCATCTCTTGGTTTCCACTCTGTTACCCTAATTGCCCACCGGTTGTCTTTTTGTCTCACTGCATGTCCAGCCCAGGATCATTTCTTTTTTCTTTGTTTGAACTATCGTATCGTCAACTTTAGTTTGTTCCCTGATCCAGGTCGTTTCCTGTCCCTGAGTGTTATTACTAATATGATTGGTTCCATCGCCCGTTGAGCTGACCTAAGTTTGCTTTCTAGTTTTTTAATAGGGCGACAAGTTTTAGCTCCGTATGTGGATGTTCCCTCCCATGAAAATCACAACCACTGTTCCTGGCTTCAAGCGAAAAGCACCCATGCCGGCCCCAGCTTTGAAATTTTTTGCCTTGGAGCTCATTAATACTTACTATAGAGCCCATACGCATGTGTACACGGATGGATCAGGGACAGCTACCTCTTTGGCGATTGGGATTTGGATTCCCTCGTCGCGAACCACCATTCGCGTCCCACTTAGCCACAAGACGTCAACGATGGGCTACCGAGCTCGCTGGACTACGGGCTGTTTTTTACTGCATCTTAAAGCAGCCACCCACTAAATGGACTTTTTTCACTGATTCCCGGTCCACTCTAGTACACTTAGGATCACTACCTAAAGATCAGATGACATGGGAGATACATCATCTGCGCCTCCAAGCAACACAACAGCGACACAGCGTCGAACTGCAATGGCTTCCTGCTCACTGCAGAGTCGCGGGAAATGTTGCAGCTGACACTGAGGCCTCATCGGCCCACAGCCTCTCTGTTCCACCGCTGCCCGTTCCTTTTACAAGAAAGGATGCGGCAACCCTCGCACATTCGATTGCCTGGAGAACACATCGGTGCATTTGGACCGACAAGAATCGTCAGAACACGCCTCTGCATATCATTGACCCTAAATGCGGCTTCAAGATGCCTCCTGGCCCCTGGGCTCAGAAAGCGTGAGGAAGCGGTATTGCACCGCCTACGTCTCAACGAGGCGTTCACACGGTATTTCCTCTGCAAAATTCAGCAGGAAACTTCACCAGTCTGTCCAACATGCCATGTAACATAAGACATTAAACATGTCATCTGTACCTGTCCAAACTTCACAGTGCCAAGGCAGACTCTCCTAACATATTTGTGTATGCCACACCAAGCAGGCCTTGAACTAAGGGCAGTTTTGGGCCCTTGGTCGGACCTACGCCAGGCATACGGGCTACCAAAGCTCTGTTGATGTTCTTGCGTAGTACTGGCTTGGAACAAGTGCTGTGACCAACTTAACTTCCAAACTCTGTGTATGTGCTTTCCAAACTATGTAAATGCGCTTGAACACTCGTGCGCATCACCTCGTTTTCTTTCATTATTTATTTATTTATTTATTTATTTATTTATTTATTTATTTATTTATTTATTTATTTATTTATTTATTTATTTATTTATTTTGGTTCACAGACCCTCATGGTTTTGTTCCTTCATATGGCGTAGCATGCTAAGCGATATGGCTCGGTTAACCTCGCTTTTACCATTAAATGCATTCTCTCTCTCCGTATGTCATCAGCGGCAGTATGCACTAGTTGTAGATTTTTCTTTGAGGCACAGAGGTAGCTTACGTTTCATTATTTAAGAGTGCTTTCCGAGTACTCTCCAAGCCATGCCTATTCTGCGCCGGATTTCTTTCTCGTGGTTGGGGTCAGCACTAACCATGAGTCCGAGGTAGATGTATTCTCTTACTTCTTCTAGTGTTTCATTTCCTAAGCTGAAGGGGGACGTTCATGGCATGCTTATTCCTCATTACTTTAACTTTATTCATATTTATTTTGAGCCCCATGGCCGTGCTTTCTGATTGAAGTTCCTCGAGCATTCTTTGCATGTGTTCTGCAGACGCACTCAGCAAGACTATGTCGTCCGCAAACCTCAAATGGCTCAAGTATTCTCGTTTATCCTTAATCCTATGTTTTCCCAGTCAAGCTTTACAAATAACCCCTCCAGGCATGCTATGAATAGTTTTGGCGAGATGCTATCTCCCTTTCTCACTCCCTTTCAGATCCGGAATTTATCGCTTTGCTTGTGGAGGGTTACCCTGGCCCTGCATCCCTTATGTCTCTTCTAGAACTATTATGTCGGTTTCCTCTATTCCCTGGTCTTTTAGTGTGCTTCTAAAACGGCTGCGACGAGCACAGCATCAAACGCTTTCTCGTATTCTATCAATGCCATTTCAACCATGTCAAGGGGTTTTAATGTATTCTACGGATTTTTCTCTCACTTGATTGACGACATGGGTGTGACCCATGGTTGAGTACCCTTCCCTAAACCCAGCCTACTTTGGGGGTTGTTGGGAATCCAGCCTGTCACCTATGCGGCTAACTATAAATTTGGTAAACAGCTTCTTAACAACTGAGAATAGCCTGATGGGTCTGTAATTGTTGAGGTCCTTGGGATCTCCCTTCTTATGAATCAGAATAATATTGGCGTTTTTCCAGGATATGGGCACTTTTCGAGTCTTCAAGCATTCCTAAAATAGTACATCAAGCTTTTCCAGTACACTATCTCCTCCCTCCTCCAAAAGATCTACGGTTATGCCGTCGTCTCCTGCAGCTTTTCCTATTTTCATGTCTTTCAGAGCCTTTCCAACGTGTCTTTAGTTACTACTGGGACATCGCAATATTTTGAGTTCGTACTCTCAGTAGTCTCCCGTGGTCTAACGTCGCTGGCGTATACAGCCTGGTGTAGAAATTTTACGCTACCTTTATTATGTCGTCCAAGTTGTGCGTAATGTTATCCAGCTCATCTCTAAATGCGTAAATCCTGTCTTTGCCTATGGGTAGCTTTCTCTGAGATGCTTTCAAGCTTCCCCGTATTAGAACGCTTCCTCGATCACTGCCATGCTATATGCATGCATGCGTTTGTTTTACTACTGTTAATCAGTTTCGAAAGCACGGATAATTCAGTTCGATCCTCCGCAGTTGACGATTTCATGTTATTACGTTTGGCATTTAGTTACTTCATTTTTTTATTGGGGTTTTCCAGTTTGTTCTCTACATGTTGCTTTTCCCACAGCTGCTGCTGATTCACTGAGCTTGTGCAGATGTTAGGCGGCCATTCCGCCTGTCTACACCGACTTCGTTCGGCTCGTTCAGAAGCGCGAATTTGTATTGAAGAGTTATTTTAATCTCGTGCGATCTCGCTCTGACTGACTCCATGCGGGGTATATTAGTTTTCACTAGTTTCGTCCTTTCTCTTCTGAGATTCTGCCTCGCATCTAACCATCCTACGATCGCTGCTCCGAATCTTATTTAGCACCTCTACGTCTTGCACGAGACCCGGGTTGTGACTGAAAATGAAGTCAATTTCGTTTTTGGTTGCACCATCGGGACTTTTACCATCAGGACTTGTAGAGGAATTGTACCATCAGAACTTTTTTTAGGCTGTACCATCGTCACGAAACCCCAACCATACCAATGGTCGCTGTAAAAGATGGATCACCGGTCATCCACTAACATGCGCTGCAGTTGCAGGTGTCTTCTAGACTTGTCATCAAGTTCCCCGGCTATACGTCAAATATAAAAAGGTCCATATTTTCGCTCATATTGCTGGCCTGCCCCCCGTACCGAACAGGAGCGGGTACCCACAAAAACAAGGCTCCAGAAATGCTGAAAGGGAAACTTCGTGGCTGCCCGCTTCTGAAATTTCTGTGCGTCGCAGTCTGCTTAGGCGCATGCCTAGCTGTCATCACGCAGTTAATAACTTTACACAGCATCACAGGTTTTGCCTCACCGGGACGTGCACTCACTCGATTTCTCACGCTCGCTGTTTTAATGCATACAAAGAATGCTGAAACATACTGACGAATCTATCTGGAACTCAAACATAAGCAAGCATTCAGTACGTCAGCCGAAATTCGTGCGTTTGAAAAAAATGCCAGCAGGGTGTCCCTTAGCGCGGTCTACATTCCCCAGTGACTCATAGGGCTCGCAGTTCTTAAAAACGGTAGCCTTCCTCGGCTACGCAAACATTTAAATTCATCCACGGCCTCTCTATCCGGTCGTTAATCCCCCAAATCACATGGAAAAAGATAATTAAGAATTCTCTACTAACTAACCCCCGCCCTCCGTCCCAACCGTGTAATGTAAGCCCGGCATTTGCACAAAAATGCATAACAGGCAAAGCTAACACATGTGACGTTACAATAGCGCAATAAAGATAATTGGTCAAAGAAAATTTCGGAAAGGATAATAAAATAGTTGCAATGCAATAAAAAGGAACTAACAAAATCAAACATTGTGTATCTGATACACCGCGCGCCCTCACAAGATGAAAACAAAAATAAAAAACCGAAACGCTAAAATCAAAGTCGGGAAAAAGCAGCAGTCGTATAACACCCTACATTTGCATAAAAACGAATCATTGGCGAGGTTAACAAATGTAATCGTTATAATAATGTAAATAGAAATAATTGGTCGAAAGAAATTAAAAAGGACGAGAAATAAAAAATGAAAATCCAAAAAGTAGTAACAATGAGGCAACAAATTAAAAACGTGTATCTTATCAAAATTAACCACACGAAAACAAAGATAAAACCCTAGAAACATAATTCGAAACAACAGAAAAACGTGAAAAAACACCAACCATGTAACCTGCACACACACAAAAGTGCGGAATTAGAAAAGGTATAATCGTTATAATAGCGCCGATAGAGATAATTGGGCATAAGATGAAGTTCAAAATGAAGACAACCGGCATATGAATTATGCTCATAACCGTAGACAATTCTCGGAATTTCCGCAAATTTTTAACAGCCAGAAAAGAAATTTGGGCTCAGTCACTGCTGGGGAGCGAACCCACGATTCATGCATGGAAAATGGGAGCACTAACGATTGACTGACACAGGGTACCTGCTTTTTGTTGTTGTTTATTTCAGTCAGCCATGCACGGCAGATCACAAACAGGCTTTCAGAGAAATGACAAATAGTTGTGTTGTGCCGTAGCTCGTCACCCACGCACGGCATATCACTAACAGGCTTTCAGAGAAATGACAAATAGTTGTGTTGTACCGTAGCGCGTCAGCCGCACCAGTGCTGGATGTGATGCCGCGACCATCAAAAAGTTGAAATTAAGTCTGAATTCGTGAGTCGACTGTGACATACGAAAACGACAGCAGCACGGGCGTGTCGTAATTCTCAAACCCACAAAGTTGGAGGGCGTCATTACGCGTTTAACCCGCTTGCTCTGAAAAATGGCCCTGAGTCTACGGCTCCAGATGGAGTTCTTGAAATAAGGCCAAACTATCGACTGAACTTCCTAGCAGTGAACACGCGGCAACGCTGACGCTACTGCACGTCTCCTGAAAATAAAAAAACGTTCAGGGCATCCCTGTCCAGGAGTACGAGACTCGCTCAAGCGACTGCGGAGCGGGAAAGATCAGGGACGTTCCAGTCGATGTGTCGTACCCTGAAATACTCGTATAGCTTTGCGTCAGAAGACACCAGTCAAATCTGTGCTTCGTCTATAGACAATCCGCACACTCTTGGATAATTTGCCTATATGTAAATTATTCAAGAGTGTGCGGATTGCATTTTCCACTCAAACAGTGCCTGAGCACCTTTTCTTAGGCTACACGCGTTACCGCGTATATGCCTTTGTTCAGACACGCAAAGAATGCACCAAGTGCCAGTGTTTTGGCCACGTGGCAACCATGTGTTGACTTCCGAGTCGTTGTGCTCGGTGCGGTGGCAGTCACGAACGTTTTGCGTGCGACGATGGTCATCTTCGGTGCCCGAACTGTGGAAACAGTCACGAACCAACATTTGCGCGCTGTCCGGCTCTTCGGAAAGGGAAGGCCATACACAAACTCAAGGGTGACAAAAAAAAATTGACTAACCTGGCAGGAGCAACGGGGGAAAAGTGCTGCCTGAAAAAGTCGCCTTTTAAGTCCAGAAGGTCGCCAAAAGGCAAGCTACGGCTTCCAACACTTTACATGCGAGCTCAGACGAAGACTTCCCGCCCCTACCCGCTTGCGGAACCATGAAATCTGCGGCACCCTCTACAACCACCCGTGCCGTCAACTGAGTCGACATCCACGGCGATGCCGGTGTCGCTTCCTGCACCCGCAGCTGCGTCAAGTGTGACAGCGCCTGCAGTTGCGTCGTGAAGTGTGACAGCGCCTGCAGCTGCGTCAAAAAGTGTGACAGCACCTGCAGCTGCGTCATCAAGTGTGACAGCGCCTGAAGCTGCTTCATCGAGAGTGACAGCGCCTACGGGGTCTCCCGGTCGGCAGGCTTAAGCCTGAACAGGCCCAAGCGCCGTGTTCACCAAAACTCTGGGTACATTTGTACGCTTATCACTTAGGCCGTGGAGGCCATTCGAGTTTTCCTAGCTTCGCTCTCATCTCCGGTGGCCAAGGGTATTGCCACAATTATTGACCCTGTATTGTCTCTCCTCACGCAATGGCGATAGCGAGAACGAATTCCTCGGCACCAAAATTTTTGAAAATACGGAACAAGGCCACTGTGTTTCAATGGAAAGCTTGCGGTATTGGAGCCGTCTTCGGGATTTCCGACGGTTTATTCAGCAGCACTACTTTCCGATCATCGCCATATCAGATTCGCGGTAACGCGCGAACATCCGTCTCTCTGGATACACTGTTCTACAGTCTACAACAGGCGCGGCTCTTTCAAGAGTGCTCGCTATTAGGAACGACCTGACCTACATGGAGCATACAACGCCTCCAGACGAACCAAACGAGTATGTCGCAGTGACTGTCAAAAGTTTTGCGCAGCAGTTTTCGCAGACCCTTATCGCCGCACACATTCCACCTGATGCTGCATTTAACGTGGATCGCCTCCAGGAAGATTTTAACGCGCACCATCCCTCCTGGGGCAGCAGCTAGGACCTAGGCAGCACTAGGGCAGCACTATACATGCAGGCGACTCTTCGACGTGGCTTGCTGTAGCGGCTTGACAGTCATTAATACCGGTGAGCCCACGTTTAACCAAGGCGCAGTGTCCAGCACACTCGATGTCACCATGGTCTCTCTAGGACTGTCACATAGAGCCCACTGGTATGTCGACATCGAGTCACAAGGAAGCGATCACCTTCCTACATATGTCTTTCTGGATGGCCTATGTGGAGGGCCATTGAACCGAGAAATTCGTTGCCTGGAAAGGACACACTACTTCGCTCTTATTGAGGAGCTCGATGTGAATTTTGAACCGTACAACGATCTAATAGACGCCATGACACGGGTGAGAGATTCCTGTAGGAAGGTTTTCCAACTATCATCTTGGGGAACAGCGCGAACTAACGGGACACAAATAAGAAAGAAGTGAACAGGACAAGCGAACAGGAACAAGTGAAGTGAAGTGAACAGGACAAGCTGTGGCCGATTCGTAGTACCGAAGGCTCCGTGCGGTGCGTCGCAGAGCTGAAAGGCGTGCTCGTAAAACGCGAACATCCGAAGACATACGAGTCGCTACACGGGCACAAAGGCACGTACAGCGACACATGAAGATATTGGCTGAGCGGGAATGGCGCTTTTTCTGCTCAAAATTAGACCCGCGCAAACCTCTCTCGAGGATTGGGAGCTTAGTTCGTAGCCTACGGGTGCCGCCTAGTTCGCTGAACCCATTTTACTCTATTGCTCTGTGGCAGAACCGCCGTGATCTAGACGTCGCTGAATGTTTCTGCGCCAAAGTCACCGGATTGTCGGCTCCAATCTTACGTGCAACCCTGCTAGCTGTCTCCTTGTCCTCTGCAAATGTGACCGTCATAGACAAGCTATTCACAACGGCAGAACTACTTGCTGCCTTGTCTTCCGTAAACAAGTCTTCTGCACCTGGTCCAGATGGCATCAGCTATGCAGCACTGTCGTACCTTGGAGACAAAGCTGCTTCCTTCTCGGCACATACAACCACAGCTGGGAAACAGGCCGCCTCGAACCGAGCTGGAAGCGCGGTCGCCTTGTTCCTGTACTCAAACCCGGCAAACTCCCTACGGAAATTAAGTCTAATCGTCCCATTGCACTCCTCAGCTGCGTGGGGAAGCTGTTGGAGAAAATGGTCCTGGTACGCCTAGACTGGGACTTGACAAATCGGAATGTGTATGCCCCACGGATGACTGGATTAAGACAGTCCCTTGTCAATGACATAAAGAGTGCGAAAGCCCAGCGTCGCATCACTCTAGCAGTATTCATTGACGTTAGAGCAGCCTTTCTTTAACTGTGTGGCACAGGAGGCGATAAGATCTGCAATAGAATCGGTAGGCATCGGAGGTCTCATATACACACAGATATTCGATTACCTCTCCGACACATCCGTCGTTATGTCCACAAAGGATCCGTCTTTATGTCCGCAGTGTCACGCGCGGCGCGCCACAGGGTGGTATTTTAGCCCAACTCTATTTAATATCAGCCTCATTGGCGTTGAGAAGTGTGTGCCACATACTGTTAATATATCGCTCTATGCTGATGACATCTGCACCTGTAGCTCTGACGGCAATAGGCGTGTTCTACGAGCACACCTTCAAAAAGCGATCAAATCTAAAGCAGACTTTTTGTCAAGATGCAGCCTCGAGATTCCGGCTAAAAAATGTGCGGCAGTACCCTTCACCAAGCGCGATGTCTCCCGCTTTCATATTTCACCGCCAAGAATCCCCATACCCTTTGTGGACTCACACCGAATCCTAGGCGTAACAGTTTACAGGTCGATGACGTGGTCCCCACACGTTCGTCTCCTAAAAGACAAGCTGGGCTCCTTTGCTCAGGTGTTACGCATGCTGACCAGCGGCTCAGGAGGCTAGTCTAGTTAGGCCCTTCCTACGTCTCTACTCAGCACTCTGCGAAGGGCCGATACAGCCTCCCAGCGCACGGTCCCCTTTCCAAGGTCAACAAAAAGCTGCTAGAGTGTGCAGGCCCGAGCCCTGTGGTTTTGTATTGGCCTTCCGAAGACAACTTCTACTCTGATGACTCTCCGAAAGTCTAGGCGTTTCTCACCCAGTGTACTGATCACAGAGGAGCAGCTTCACACACGTCTGCGGCTGGCTACTAGGGCTCCTGGCCATTTGCTAAGCTCTAGCTCCACCTTAAGGGTACAAGACACTCTGTGTCAGAAGTGCCCTGCGCCGATTCATCTCCCGCCCTGGATCTACACCCCCTGACGAATTGTCACCACAATACCGGGCATCATCAGTAAATCCAAATTGCCGACTCCGGCCCTAAAGTACTTTACTCTAAAGCACATTTGGAACTGCTACCCTAGCCTAGAACATAGTTAAACCGATGAATCGGTGACGGCCACCTCATCTACGGTCAGAATCTGGATTCCATCAACGAGGGCCACAATTGTGGCCAGGTTAAGCCATAAAACAACGTCGACGACCTCAGAACTTGCTGCTTTGAGCTCTGCTTTGCAGTACATTCTGGGCAACAAGCTACTGTGTAGGTGGTTTTCCCCTATTCACGAGCGGCGCTTCAACAACTGGCCTCATTCCCGCTGGAACAAATGGCACTCGAAATACACGCTCTGCATACACAGGCTACCAGCTTGCTGCACGACGTAGTGCTAGTGTCTACCTTGGCATTGTGGGGTGATTGGGAACGTGGTGGCTGATGAAACAGCTTGCGCGGCCCACAACCATTATAGCGTCATCATCCCGATTCCCTTCCTCCGTCGTGATGCCGCAACGCTTGCGTACTCTGTAGCGTGGCAGTTACAACAATCAGTATGGAAGAATAGATGTAAAACGTATCAGCCTTTGTTTAGAACTGACCCCGCCTGCACCTTCCGAATGCCGTGCGGCGTGGGTAAGCGCGACGAAGTAATTGTTCACCGCATTCGCCTCAACACAAGACACGCCGAGTTGCCTCCCCTCACTTTCACGCTTGCAGTGTTCGTGAGGACATAGAACATGTATACTGTGCGTGTGTCCCCGTTTTGACACTCCACGGCAAACCATGAAGACAACTTTGGGACGGCGTGTTAATGCACCACCGAAACTTTGTGACGTCATAGGTCCATGGCACTCAACTGCCGTGTCAACACGGAATACAAGGGCATTGGTGTCATTTCTCCGTGACTCCGGCTTGAACAAAACTCAATGAACGTTTGCATTAACTCTACTTTCGTGCTTGTACTGGATGCGTGTTCCTGCGCCCGTCAGTATCTGTATGTTTATCTGCCTTTGTTAGTGTTTGTATGAGTATTTGGTATCTTCGCTTCCTTCACTCCCTTTCGCCCCTCACATTTTCATATGAAATAGCAAGCCAGGCTCGCTGCTAGGCTGACTTCTACACGTCTTTAAAGTTATTCCTCTTCCCTTTTCCACAGCTGCACTTAATGGCCACTTGTGAGAGTTGTGCACTAGTCTAATTACATTATTGTATTGAAGTTTTGGAGCGAAAACTCTACTACGCCATGACTAGCAATGGCATTCATAGGGTCGCAAGACCCTTAAGCCGTCGGAGCGCAGGTGTGGCAGATGTGACGTCGCGCCACGTGATCCGCTCCAGAGTGGCATTGCAACTATAACTCAATCGGAGCCTCACCGCTGCCGTACCACGCTTGCTTCGACGGCGGCACTTGGTCGTTCAATCTCGCCATTATAGAGTTTTAGCACTCCGTATGCCCCGTCCGTTCCGTGCTTACCGTGTTGACCGGGACCCGACTGCGCCTGCGCACGCGGGTCCATGATAACTAGGTTTAGAAGTGTTAAGTCTTTCAGGAAGGGATGGTAAAGTTTTGAGGAAGGTTTACAAGCACCCTTCCATGATGAAGCCGCGTTCGAAAATTCCGTTTTCCTCGCACCATCGTCACCGCTTAATTAATGACGTCGACTATGAGGACACACGGGCGAGTCCGTAGGGCTAAATTAAGCGGATTGTTAGCATGTTAAACCTGTAAAACCTGTGCGCGAACAACAAAAAGTCAATATGAACAGTTAAACCGGCGAAAACGACAACTTTGAAAGCTCAGGTAGCATGAAAGCGCGTTTTAAACTGGTGTGACGTCTGTGAACGGTGCATGGGTTTTTACCTACTGCCGCTGACTGCAGATAAACTAAGGATTTGTACTTGCTGTATATGGCCAAATAATGAATTAAATGCCATGAATTGCACAATACAGGCTCAAGTAAGGCTTATACTAATACACTTCAGAGTCCGTTTGAGGAATAGTGGCGCCATCTTGTAGCGGCAGAAATGGTATCGTATTTCGACGTCGTGTGCAGCGAAACAAGCCGACACACAGCCAATTGCTTTCTCTCACCGTCTGACTTGTCGTCTGCAGCTGCAACGCAGAACCTCACACGGAGGATCTGGTACCTCGCCTGCGTGGAGTACCTCATGGAATACGGGGTACGTATATGTGATTTGTAGTACCGCTGAAAGGACGGCGAAATTTGCGACCACGCAGAGACTTAAGGCGCGGATTTCGCTGGCGTTTGAAGGAGAACTGCAAACATAGAGTTTCATACTAATATATACTAGAAGGAAATCGGATTCTGCAATCGCGGGCCGTCGTGGGCACCGCCATTGCAGCTAGCGACGTTCCTCGCCTACTTGGCTCGGCTAGCCACAAGGCTTCTTTTTTGTCTCGAGGCCAGAATTAACAAAAAAGGGTCTTTTTCTTGTTCATTTTGTATGAAGCTTCTAAATTATCCCTAACAAATAAATCTCTTGGGAGCTTAAACAGTGTAATAACAAAACCAATTTGATTAATCTTCTGCAGTAATGTTGTTGCTTTTTTGTAGCCAGAGGCAACTTTCCAGCCTGTTCATGAGCCATATGCCAAGGACAAGTGGAACGTGCCTGCCCGACATGACGGAACACTTGCTGAAGCGCGGCTCGCCTAGACAGTGCCGTCAGATTCCCTTTAGTAGATATTAGTGTGAAACTCTATGATTGCACGTACATGAACTAAAACTCAAAATGTAACTGGAGATGTTCCCTTTGGCGACGAGAAGGAGCCCCACCGAATAACTGCTTTCTGCGTGCCGAGAATTATCCTCATTATTTTCAGCACTACTGGTTTCTATGGGATACCCCCTCGTGGTCGGCAAGCGCACTGTGTACTAGAGTTCTTGGTCACAAGAAAGCGCTATAATAATCAAGGTGTGCTGTTAGCCCGAGCCTTTTCAGCATAGCATGCCGCCTTTTAAAGCGAAGCCTTAGTGTCCTCACTGATGCCGTTGTACGCCAATACGACCTGCAGGGAAGCCAACTTTCTCTGACGATGATTATGAATCGCGGGCAAAGTGAAAGCAAAAAGCGCTTCCCGTGGGCGGAATCGAACCTAGGTCCCTCGCATTGCGAAACCGTCGTCTATCCGACTGCTCCATTCCGACATGGTCGAAGCGAACGCCAAGCAGTAGGTACCGATTCGCGCCGTACACCCCAAAGCGACCTACGAAGTGAACACCCGAGAGTTGCTGTGGGTATTCGAGAAAAGTGGCGCGTATACCTCCACAGTAGCACATACTCGCAGTGCGGGATTGGCCAACCAAAGAATCCATCACGAGAAAGCTTCGCGTTCGCCCACCGTCGTCGTTAGACGGAAGGGTGCATGGATTTTGCACAGGAGTTCTTGAGTGTTCCATAAAGTTATCTTGCACAGCTTAAAATTGAGCTAAAAACTCTGCAGTTGAAAAGGGGCCTTTTTGCCTTGGAAAGCGGCTGAGAGGCGTGGCCGGGATTTTAGCTCGTTTTTTTTCGGGTAAATTCCCTCAACTTCAATTGAACCCTTGAGAAGGTGAACCAGGGCATTTGGGAAAACGGGCAAGAAAGACCGGCCGGTTCTCGGTGGTCGGGCTGGTGTTACTTTTTTCTTCGTTTTTTGAAATTTTTTGGGGATTCTGCAACGGAGGGGAAATAAGCGAATGCTTTAATCTGGCCACTTAAAAAGGCAAGGGTTTTGTTTTTTGGTTTCAAATGCTGATTTTTTCAAATTGGCATACCGAGAAAACAGCGACGTGGCATATACGGCAGGCCGGCATACACAAACGGTTTTCGTTTTCTTTTCCTAATTTGTTGCACGCATAACACATGACAGATGTCTTTAAAACTTCGGTCAAGTCAGCTAAAAGTATGGAAATACATGATTCGCAACTGCAATTATCAGCACTCACGTGGCATAATTTTGTTGCGCGATCATTTTAAAACTGCACTCTTCTAGGCACTGATTGATTGATTGTCGGGCTTAACGCACCGACGCAACGCAGGCGATGAGGCGCGCCATCATCGCCTGGGGATCTTTAACGGACGAAACCTCGTACACACGGGCGTTTTCGCTTTTCGCCTCATGAAAAGCGGCCGCCGCGGCCGAATCGAACCCGCGTCCTCGTGCTCAGCAGCCAACGACACCCTGCCTGGCCAGGCACATTCAGGACTCCCAACCCAAACGTAAAATATTCGCAGTGTCTAGAGTTACGTCCGACGTAACCCAAAGTCAAAAAATTAAAGTTAAGACCGACGTAATTTCACCCAAAAAAGTGAAGTTACGCCCGGCCCACGCAGGGGCGAGAGCAGTGTGGAGAGGTATTTGGGTGACGACGTATTCTACAGTCGAAATTAAGTCACGCCCGGAAGAAACGAGAAATTAGAGTTAACTATTTTATTCAACGAATGGAAATTGAAGTGCGCTTTATGGTTAATAAAAAGCGTACGACGGAACCGGTTCACCACCCAAGTAATCTACGCAGCCTTATCGCAATGGAATGCAGAAGGACGGATATAGGCGAGTTGGTGATCCAGGTAACTACCGCCGACTTTTCCCCAGAAATTACTAAGTGCGTTTACAATGCAAGCATCAAAAAACCGATATCGCATTAAAAGCCAGGTGCATGAAATTTAGCGGTCCACCAGTGCCTGCATGATAATCTCACAGGCTGGATAGCGGTAAGTACAAATTTCGTAGGGGCGTATGCAATTGTTAATCGAACTATAAATATTTTATAGGCACAGACTTCTTAATAATGAAATAACGAAGAAAAGCTCACTTACACAAGAGACCTATTCCAGCGCAATGCGTTGCGCACGTATGTGCCCTACAAGAACAATTACTTCTATACGATTAACAACACAATAATATCATGAGAGGAATCGTACCTTGGGAAATCTCACGGTGGATATCGCGATCTGTATAACGTTGATGTGAATTAATGCAAGCACGTGAAAAAGTATGAGTTATGCTCTTGTGGTTCTACTTTTTATCAATTTGACCAACAAGTGCCGCGGTGCCTTTAGGGACGAGGTAACCGCCCGTGCTCAGTGGAAGGCTTGCCTGCTGACACAGGTCCGGTTCGATTCCGGCGGGGCGACCTTTGATGAGGCGAAAAGAAACGCCGTGTGCGAGATTTCGGCGCACAAAGTCCCCAGTGGTCAATTACCGAGCCTCCCTGCGCCTCATCGCCTGCGGCCGATGGCCGTAAACCCATACTCACGTCGCGTACAAACTTTTTTTCTAATTGTTTATACAGTGAAACAGCAAACGCGTGACGGCATGCCGTGCCCTTTCCGTTTTTTTTTTTTAATTGATCATGCTCTTCAGCCACTTAACGGCAATATGGTAGCCGACGCCCTGCCCGACAGAATTTTACAAAAGCCTATGCAGCTTTAAATAACCCGGTCCAAACTGATGGCCAGTTCTTTCACAAAAACGGAATAAGAGTATTTTGATATAAAAACTTGATACTTGTCCCAAAAACGAATTATTTTAGTTGAAATATCGGAATCGCCGTTTTTTCTATCGTCAAATGTAAGAAACTTCTTGGCGGCGATGAGATCCGTTCAGCCGCTCAACGCATCCGGTACGGCAAGAAGACATTGTCAACGCGATGGCAGGCCGCTCGGCCGTTCTTGTCGAAACCAATGGACATATCGACGCCGTAAATGAATGTTTACGGCAGCCGCCGTTAACTGCATCATGTTAGTGCGCGGTAGCACGCAGCACGAAAAAACGTACTAAAATTCGTGTCGACTCTTAGGCGTGCATTTCGCTGCGTTAGAGAACTGCAAGCGTAGAGTTCATACTAATATATACTAAAGGCAATCTGATGCTGCAATCGCGGGCCGTCGTGGCCGCCTTGCAGCTAGCGACGTTCCTCGCCTACTTGGCTGCTAGCACAGGCTTCTTTTTTGTCTCGAGGCCAGAATTAACAAAAAAGGGTATAATCTTTTTTGTTCATTTTGTATGAAGCTTCTAAATTATCCCTACAAATAAATCTCTGGGAGCTTAAACAGTGTAATAACAAAACCAATTTGATTAATCTTCTGCAGTAATATTGTTGCTTTTTTGTAGCCAGACGCAACTTTCCAGCCTGTTCATGAGCCATATGCCAAGGACAAGTGGAACGTGCCTGCCCGGACATGACGGAACACTCGCTGAAGCGCGGCTCGCCTAGACAGTGCCGCAGATTCCCTCTAGTAAATATTAGTGTGAAACTCTATGATTTCACGTACATGAACTAAAACTCAAAATGTAACTGGAGATGTTCCCTTTGGCGACGAGAAGGAGCCCCACCGAATAACTGCTTTCTGCGTGCAGAGAATTATCCTCATTATTTTCAGCACTACTGGTTTCTATGGGATACCCCCTCCACTACGGCGCGCCTCATCGCCTGCTTTTCGTTGGCGCTTTAAAACCCCCACAATCAATCAAATCAGGGATCGAGGGTAGTGCATGTATACTTTTTTTCTTCTTTGTTTGCTGATTTTGCTATCGTGTTGCACGTGTTAACCAAGCAAACAGCGTCGTGCCTTAGGCTTTGCCGACGTCGCAGCATTTCCGTTTTTTTTTTTTAATTTGATCCATGCTAGAGCACTTGACAGGCCACAATTTAACCGGACAATATATTTGGAAAAAAGCCCAAACCCCGCCCTGCCCGACAGAATTTTTACAATAAGCCTGAGTTTGCGAGACTTTTTTTAAATATCACCCCGCGTCCGACAGACTGAATGTGACCCGAAAAAGTTGCTTTTTCAACCTAAAAACGTGAGCATAGAGCGAGTATATATTGAATTTTTAAAAAAAAAAACCCTGGATGGCTTCGTACAACCTAAATAGGCTGGCACAAAAAATTAATTTTAGAAAATATCAGCAAAGTATTTCTTTAAGTGAATTCGTACTTCGCTTTTTTGCTATCGGTTGCTATAATGTTAACGTAAACTTCTTGCTATCAGCAATTGAGAATTTGCCATACACGATTTCCAGACCTGTACACTGCATGCACGCATCCGGGCTGCACGGCCCAAAAAAAACATTTTGTTGAACCCCGAGCACGGCCCGTTCCGGAAAAAAATGCATGCGGCCTGACCCGAGCCCTTGCATAGCACACACCACACACGACACCATTTTTTAAGTACTTCAGTCGAGTCAGCGAAAATCATCAAATTCGCAACCGTAATTCTCAGAAAAGCACCACACGGCACATGTTTAGCGCGATCATTTTAGAACTGCACAGTTCATCAGCTGTGGTCACATTACGATAAAATAATTGCATCAAAAAAAAGCAAAGTTCATGAACCGTACTGCCAACGTCTTGCAGACGGAAGATAATTACGAGCAGTTAGGAACTCGAAAAAAAAGCAGGTTGAAAGAAATCGCAAACAAAAAATTTCTAGCAAAACATAAATTTATTATGGAGGCAGACCCACCACCACGATATTGCACAATCCTTTCAAACTGCATAAGCCTGGCCCTCCTGGAATTAGAGACATTCGCAAGCATAACAGCCTCTCCATAGTACAATAAAAGAAAGAATCAAGAACATTTAAGGATCAGTGTAGCGCCTGCTAGGCTCCTCTTGTATTACACACAAAAAAGATCATGTGCAGCGGTAAAAAAGGTAAAAACACAGCGTGAACCACCCGAACCGCAACATAGCGGCTCCTTGCTCAACGCGCGCCGCTTCGGTATCTCCTCGGGCGGGCACACCAGCGCCACGCACGGCGGTTAACATGTTTGGCTTCAAGGGCGCGTGGGGAGCAGCCGCCGCTTTTTCCACTAACCAAGTACTCTAGCATAGGCGTGCGCAGAGTTCTCAATTTGGGGGGGCAAAGTCGTTCACCCTGCGCCCCCCCCCCCCCACCCCCAGAGCAACTCCCGACCTCTTCTCACTGAAGGCCTTGCGGTGCGAACGCAGTGCAAAGGGGTATGGTTATAAAATTTTTATTTCAATGTGATGAATTCAACACACACAAAATATTTCCCTGAGCAGAAATTTTACTTTCATGTGTTACATCGGCAAGCATGGGGCAAATTTGGCCCCCATTCAGATGAATTAGGGGGGGCGCCGCCCCTCCTTGCCCCCCTGTGCGCACGCCTATGTACTCTAGTTCACTGTAGTTCAATGGGTGTCTCCACCCTGTGGTCTGCGCTTGCATCCCGCGCGGGGTTTGTTTACGTTACTGAACCTGTTTACGTTAGCATTGCTCTAAAGTACGAACTTGATGTTGCAGATCGTAACCACCACATACCTTAGCTCTGAATTCAAGGTTCATGTCCTCTTTCCACAAACGTTTTCCGCGGGATCCCATTGATTGACTCGCCGACGAAACGCAGGCAATGAGGCGCGCCGTAGTGGAGGGCTCCGGATTAATTTTGACCACCTGGGGATCTTAACGTGCGCCGAAATCTCGAACACACGGGCGTTTTCTTTCTTTTCGCCTCCATCAGAAAAGCGGCCGCCACGGCCGGGAATCGAACCGCGACTCGTGCTCAGCAGCACAACGCCTTAGCCACTGAGCCACCGCGGCGTCCGCAGGATTCCAACCTGACATCGCACACGAATTTCTGCGACACCTTCATGCATGGCTACTTCCCCATTTGCCTCATACACACGTATACACCACCTACCCAGTTTATGATTAGTTAATTATTTATTGTATTTATTTGAGTATGATTATATTTAGGAATTTATTGGTAGTTAACGTCGAGTGTGTGTTTGTGCTTGATGGACTCGCGGTATTTATATATTTATTTATTTGCAGTTTTATTTATTGTATGTTTGATAATCTACCGGGTACATTGAAGTACATTGCAGAGGGGAGGGCAAGATACAATAAACGTATGAACAGAGGTATACTAGGAAGCAGATGCAAAATTTAAAAAAATCGACCGCAAGAGAAAGAAAAAAGAAGAAAAAAAGAGAAGTGCATGATACATGAAACAACTAAGCCGGTTTGACAAGCATTTTTGAATAGTAGGGTCGGCTATGCTTGTTAGGGCGGCTGGTAGACAATTCCACTCATTGCTGGTTTGGGAAAGAAGGACAGTTGGTACGCTGATGTGTGACAGCGAGGCACGTTGACCTTTTGTGAATGATCGCGTCGAGAGATATGAATCGCGCAGGTCCAATCCAAATTGAACTAAAGAAGGATTGTGATAGAATATCTTGTGGAACAGAAGAATTAGAGACTGCTTCCGGCGGTAGCAAGCAATGGAAGATGTAACGTCGCCTTCATGACAGTTACGCTAGCTGTACGTTGATAGTTAGCCAAGATGACACGAGCTGAGCGGTTTTGTATGGCTTCGACTGCGTGTGTTAGTGTAGCATGGTCTGGATCCCATATTGCAGATGCGTATTCGAAACTGTGGGCGACCGTACGTGGTGTACAGCAGTATTTAATGACGATGGAGCTAAGTAAATTTCCTTTTTTAGTAACCTAAAGTGCGAATAGCCTTGAACCGTTATGTGTTCTCATGTGGTTTCCTTGAAAAGGTGTTATGTAATCGGACGCCCACGTAATGGGAAGAATTATGACTGTTGTTGATGTAATACCTTGCGCACTCTAAGTAGACGGGAAACACGCATAGATTTACACTTGTTAGTATTGAGGTCCATTTTCCATATGCGACACCACTGGGAAATGTTGTTCAAGGTCTGCATGGATGGATAAGGTGTCGGTATATTTGAAACTTTACGGTATATACGCAGTCGTCAGCAAAGAGGCATATTGAGATGTATTTGTTAGGCAGGTTTCATTCACGTAATTAAAAACAATAACGGACCCAAGACAGATTTTGGGGAACGCCAGAATCAACTGGAATAGAGGTGAGTCATTGTCATTGCAGTAACGAATTGGACGCGTGATGTGAGAAAGTGGCGTACCCAATTAAGCAGTGGGGGTCATATTTACGCGCTCATTTGTACAGAAGGAGGTAGTGGTTAACTTTATGAAAGCCTTGCAAAATCGAGAAAATATACAATCAACCGAAAACCAGAGTCGAGGCAAACATGTAAGTCATTCGTAAGTTTTAGGAGTTGCGTCTACAGGAGAAACCCTTTCGAAATCCGTGCTGATTTAAACGAAAAGAAACAATTTTCTTCCAGAAATTTTACCAGATGTGAAAAAATGACGTGTTCCATTGTTTTGGTTGGCAGAGGTTAAAGTTATTGATCTGTAATTTGATGGGTTATTAGCATCCCCGGATTTCTTTAAGAGGTACAATTTTTCCTGTTTTCCAGTCTTTGGGCAAAGTACCAGAATTGTAGGATTGAGAAAATAAGCATTGTAAAATTATTGAACAATATGCACTCGTATTTTTCAAAAACTTGTTATCGATTCCGTCAATTCCGCAAGACGAAGTTAGCTTTAAATTTTAATTATTGCTTTAAGGCCAGCATAGGCAAAAACTATTGGATCCATTGGAAAATGATTTCTAGGCTCCAGCTCGGGACGAAAGTCGGTGTTTATGGAAGACGAGAATGAATGGGCAAACGTGTTATTGAGCACTTCAGAACGTAAGCTGCTAGGAATAAGTTCACCAGAAGGTGTCGCCAAAGAAATTCTGTTAGTCTCTTCGCCTTTAACAATAGTCCAAAAACGCGTAGGGTTTTAAGAATATTCGGTAGCGTGGTTTTTAAAAAAAGTTGATTTAGCTACTGTTACGGGCAAGTGAGTAGGCTGCCCCAGCTGCCTTTAGGCTAACCGGTGTGCTGCATTGCATGAACGCTTTGTCTTCCGGAAAAGCCGTTCTTTTCGGTAAAGAGACGTAACAAATTTCGGTTGAACCACGGTGCCTTTCGTTATTAAATACGCGCCTGAGAGGAACGTGCCGAATAATAACTTCGTTTACTTTTTTTTTAAACATGTTCCAGTTAACTTCAATTGAACGTTCGAGTGATTCATGGAAGAAAACGTCAAGAAAACCGGCCAGTTCACTGTTATGGCTGAATGTTAGCTTTGGCTATAATCTCTAATCTTTTGAAAACCTTTTTGTGATACCGAACGGGGGAAAGTAAGCGAAAATTGGCAGTACATCGTGGTCACTTAAACCAGGCAAGTGCGATATGGTTGAAATGATATCAGATGATGACGGAAGTATTAGGTGTAGAAGGGAACAAGAATTCTGTGTACACGTGTAGTGGTTTATAACAAGCTGTGACAAGCCGAAGTCCGAACAACCGTGATGAGTTGCTAGACACGGATGAAAAAAGGATCAGAAAACTGACAGTGGTGCGGACCAGACAATGTTAGGAAAGTTAGCTCACCCATCAAAACAATTCCCATCCCGGGTATCGAGTCCGTAGATAATGTTTAATAAGTCATGTAAAGCATTATTAAATGATGAATCAGTTGAAGGTGAGCGATAAATAACACCTATAATCATTTTCTTAAAATTCACTTTCACAAAACACCATATTGCTTCGAGTTCAGAAGAGATGGGAATACAGAAACGTTCATAACATTCTTTAACAGCTAGCAACACACCACCACCAGTTCTATCGCCTCGATCACTGCGATAATCAAATACTTATCCTTACAGCTAAAATAACTCTGCATTAAATATTTTACTTGTCAATCAAGTCTCCGTTAAAGCGATCATATCGGCGCTACATTCATTAATTATTGCACTGAGGTCGTCTCTTTTGCGGAATAACCTCCGAATGTTAGTATGTAAGATTGAAAGAAACTGTGGTTTGAAGGCGCAAGCAAAACCCCATTCGTTTCCCTAGTCATTTGCCTCGGAGTGACGCTGCCAGAGCGAAGGGTTCGGGGGATTGGTTACTTCCGCACTCATGTTGGACACCAGCAGGGCCTATTTCATAAACATAGTCATTATCTGGACTGTACCCGTATCGTTTACAGTTCATGAGAAGTTTATTATGCCGAAGTTTAAATTAGACATTTTGCCCTTTGCCAACATCAGTCCAATTTTTTTCTCGCGTTTCGGGTTGCCAAGCAAAAATCTTCGTTCATGGACACCTGACTATTCTTAAGAATTGCACGCTTAGACAGAACAAGTTCTTTTGTCCTTGAAGTGGAAAATTTTACAATGATTGGTCGACATTTTTCTGGTGTGAATTGGCCGATTCTGTGGGCGCGTGTATTCTGCCTTCTGAGATGTTAGTTTTAGGGTTGTTTTTAAACAATGATAACATTTTTTTCTTTCTGATTGTTCGGCGGATTCCGTGGCGACATCCGGCAGGCCATGAAAAATGAGGTTGTCGCGGCGAGACCGGTCTTCTGCGTCATCTAGCCGTGTCCGGAGGCTGTGCGTGTCTTTTTCGATACGGCTGACACTTTCGCAAACTTCACTAAGATCGGTTTGCCACTTTTCTAGCATAGCTGTCTGAGCTTGCACATTCTCTATAGTCGTATTTTTATATCGGATATCGCCTCGAAAACCGTACTTTGTTGTTCTTTTAGTTCTGCAATAGAATCCGCCATTGTGCTTTGGACACTTTCCATTCTGATAGAACGCTCATTCATAATTTGAACGGTTTTTAGGACCTCGTGAAGTGTATCATCGGGACCGGGGTTACTCTCAACATCCCCACACAAAACCAAGAACAGAGAACAAAACAGTTCTAACAAGGCTTCGGGGCATGGAAGCACGACTACAAAGACATCGTCAGACTTAGAACAAGTGCATTTCAGTTGGTAAGGGCAACTAACCTGGATTACGAAGAAGAATGCGTGTAAGCGTTTCATCGTGGTCGCGCTTCCATGCCCACTGACCAGGGTGTGCTGCCATCCCAAGCTTTAAGGAACTCGCCGCAGGCATCAGCGATAAAGCTGCGGCTGCGCACTGATGATCGAAGGCGATGCAGTCGAAAACAAGGGCAAGATGCGCACTGCTGTAGTTGAAAACCGGCTCCACGGGAACGCTGAATGTTGTCCTTTGGGCTGGAACCTTGGATCGGACCTCGCACGCGCAGAGGTACTTTCATAAGCATATCTATTCATTCTGAGGCAGCAGGATGTCTGCTCAGCAATGTATGCATGGAGTAATCCTAAACCGTTATCGCCGGAAAAGGCTTCCCACCTGTTAACAAAAGACAACGTTCTTTGTGCTGGCAAGGCTAGACGGGCAAAAGGCTTAGTTTCTGACGAAATCGCGTGGCAGAAACAAAATAAGCAAGGGACGATGGTACGATGATGATAAGTACGAAGACGTTGCCGTAAAGTTATTTAAAGAGTAGTGCAGTCATGCACTTCGAAATTATGCGTAAGAACCTTAGTCACACGTACGTGTGACTAAGCAGAAGCCAAGCTTTTCAACGCCTTGTCGCGGGTAATGCACATGCCTGTCAGTTTTTCTTGGAAATATTCATTAAAAAAGTGCACGGCTATATCAAGTACTCCTCTACCCGGAAGAACGTAGCAATATCAGACAGCTCGCGATGCCAGGAATCATCTTTATAGCAGCAGCAGAGAACTCCATCGCGCTCGACAAAAAGGTCAAAAGAAGGAAAAGGTCGCACTGAACGGAACGCGGGCAGCGTGACACCGTTAATGATGTGCCATAAATGTCGTGTGAACGTCATCGGTGAACTGTGGCAATCAGTGCTAAACGGAAACCCAGCTGCTTCTAAGGAGGCCCAAGCGTTGAGACGAAGTCGCGCTGCAACTTAGTGTGACAAATAAAGCACAAGGACAGCAGCATCCAGTGCCACACGAATCCAAATTTTATACCATATGATTCCAACACTTCCTCCAGTATTTCAGCGGCCGCCATAGCGACTGCGTTTTAGAGGCCGTCTTTCTATAATAAACCGTCTACCCACTCACATACCCGCACGCCTGTTGTCTCGAGTGATCGCGTGGCGTTTAGCTGTCCTTCCTGAAGGCAACGAGGCGCCAGTTGACAATTCCACTCAAAGTTCTGTTCGCAATTGTTTTGACGCACACAGGCGGCCTACCAAGAATGTAAAAAAACTATTCAGGTATTCTGGCAACTTGTGAACTTCATGTTAAAAAGTACAGTGCGACAGATCAGGGACGATTTTTTTCCGCGTTCTTGAACTGGAAAGAGAAAACCAACATGTCAACTTCTTTATTTTTTTCTATTTTCGCTTAAAGCGCCTTGACACTTGCGGTCAATTATATACTTGCTCTTTGTAGGGTATACGGTGACATAGAAAGTATAACAATGCGGACCTGGTTGGAGATCTCCAATTGCATTTAATTTGGAAGCATTATGCTTCAGTACCCCACTCAGCTTCATTCCAGCCAAGAAAGATGTTTTTTATCCGAAGGAATGCAAGTATGAAAAACTTTCAAATTTCGCGCTCCAGTGACGTGTAATGGGCAGGATGACGTCATATGAACCAGCAGGAAAAACATATTTTCAGTGTGTTAATTGCACATCGCCATTCACGTGATGCGATCAAACGGAACTGGAGTCCCCATATACAATCATCCACTCATGGTTAAATTGGCGGCCTCCAATCGCACAAGCAAGATTCTGTGATGTCAGAAAAGTTACCGGAAAGTGGCTAGGGGGTCGCCACCACTGCACATGTTTTCTTTATATCTGCACTGTTTGTTTAAAGTTTGCGATAAAACAAGTATCACTGTTATCGGGACAACGCAGTGCTCTAATAAACCAAACTTGTATTTTGTCTTCATAGCCACTTTAAACGGGGACATAGAAAGTATCTATCTATCTATCAGATGAAAAAAAAAAAACAACCTCGGCTATACAACAAAGGCTAGTTTCAATTCTATTCCCAAATACGACTCCAGTGAGGGTGAACGAGGATGTAGGCGGCTTTAGAGTTCAGGCGGATTTTAATTGTTGCCTTTTGATGCAATGCAAAACATTACCTGCTCCCCCCTTTTAGGTGACAACCGCTAGTCCTTTAGCTATAGTCCGCAAGATGATATCAGCATGACAGCATCCACTGTACACTGTCCGGCGTATCCATGTGCATGATGGTTCTGCGTGTGACGCTTTCGCTTCGCCGACGAGATGTTGCCGCTTCTGGACTTACGCCTCATGATAACTCTCAACCTTTTTTTTTTTTTTTTGGAACAGCTGGAAAATGACGCCAACTACTGCTTCGGCAGTGTGAACACTAAGGGTTGGGACGAGGCCTTCAGATTCTTTTGCGGAGACAAAGAGGTAAGCATGCACTGTGGCCTCGTAGTTGAGGTAACTGGCTCGTTGCGACAACGAGCTTGTTCCGTTCATAGTCAGGTGGCCATTAAAGCATCACATGGCCCGTCGTGCATGGGAAAATCCAGCGTCGCGTTAACGGCGTGCCAACGGTCCCATTGCCTGAAACGTCAACATACTCAACCCCAATTCCCATCCCGCTGCAGATGCGCAATCCACTGCCATAAGCTGCGGAGTCGTCGACCCGCCCACAATTTTCCCATACCGACACGAGGGAATTAACTACTGACGATGACAGATGCCGTTAGAAAACCATAGCCCATTCGTATACGGACGAACTCTTGGCGTGAAATAAACATATACGGTTGTTTCCTGTAACACGTGCGAGGAGCTCTAAGTGTCTATGCATTTTAGGCACCTTCGCCCAAAGGCTTATAACGCGCCCCATGGGCGTGGTTTGCTGGACTCCGGCATCCGGAAAAGGACTCTAGTCCACGACAATAGTGTCACATCCGCGCGCGTATGATTCCATTCTCACAATGACCGTTCCCACCTGACAGTAAAGCCGCGACTCCAATTAAACAGAATATTGAGCTATACTGAGTTACATTCGTTTACGAGTTGCTGTGTTCACGAACCAGACACGCCATTGAAGTGCCCACGTGGCACCATAAGAGAGAAATGCAGAAAACCATGAAATATTCTACTTCTCCCGGTCGTACGACTCCCGAGAGAAGCAAAGGTGTGCGGAGTGTTGCTCTGGGAAAAAGCAGCGCATGTGACAAGCACAAAGAAAGGCAGCTGGGGCAACATCTCGCGTGCCGTAAAGATGGCTGAAGGATGGCACTTGTCAGCGAACGGACGCCGTCGCCGACGTTGTACATTTGCTAGATTCAGACTACTGTACACACGCCGCGTACGTGTTTCACTTCGTTTCTTTTCTTTCCTTGGACTTCGTCTAAAACAGCTGCAAAGAGCCGTGCTTGATGCTGGCGAGGCGAACAGCAACAGGCGCTCGCGGTTTTCTCTCCAAAGCTGCGAGTGGCAGGTGCACGCATATAAAACGTGAGTGCAGAGCATAAAAAGGCACTTGGAACGTACTGAGCGCAGATGCGCAGAAATAAATTCCGTTACAAGCATAAGGGTCCAGAGGAACACTAAAGAATAACGTCACCAAGATGCCAATTAAATTGGTAATGCCCGCAGGATAATAATAACAATTATATAGCAATACAAATATTGGTTGACTGCTGCACCAAGACAACAACAATATTCCTAATCTTTGTTCTCAAACAACCGTTTTTCTTATTTTTGCTCAAAAACATTTTGCACCCCCCCCCCCCCCCCTCCGCGCTGTTCTCCCACTGTTAGGGGCGTTGGAAAAGGCGTTGGAAAAAGAACACACCGGGACACTCGTTTTCCAACGCCTTGCGCTAAGTACACTTCAGTGCTTCAAAGACACGAGACTTACAGCAAAGCTGTATACCTCTACCCCCAACGGTTTCATCTCCGTGGAAAAAACGCCGAAGGCGCGAAGAATACACTTATACACTGCATGCTTCGCCCCTCCCCAGGTTTCACGTTAGTGGTGACGTCCCGGAATTTTTGTATTTCCACCAGCGGTTGTCTGTTCAACTGCTCTGTCGGAACAATAACGTTGGCACGACCACAGAGCATACGGTTAGCCCGGTATTCCGAGGCCAACTTGTGCCCGAAAATGCGCGTGAAGGACGTCCTATTTATCGGTCCTGGAGGAGCAAAGACGTGCGGACATATCCGGAAAATTGTTGGTCCCTCCTGATTGCTAGTGCAATAGGTGGGCAGAGGAGAGCACATCTTTGCTCTTCCAGGCCCGATATGCTTCACACGAGGACATAGCGGAAGGTACACCGCGCATTGGTATTCCGGAACACGGTGTAACGTATGGCACAAAGTGAACGGCCAACAAACTTTTGCCACGTTCTCTTGCTGTCCTCCGATCGGTACTGCCGGCTTCTTCCATCTCTTTTGTGGCCACCATAGGCCGTAATGCAGGCGGCGCAACTAATATGGCTTAGTACGCTTCATCTTCGTGCGAAGTGTAACACACGAATGTTTGAATCTCGCGCCCAGGAACACAAGCACCACTTCCTGATGCAGTGCTTCTCAGACCGCGTCAACGAGAACGTCATGTACGACGCCAGGGACGTGGACAAGATGCTGCAGGTATATCGAAAAAGTTCTTGAAACTACGAATACTTCACCGTGTAACAGTATCGTTGTATTCACTGCACCGTTGGAGGCATGCGTGGTATACTAAAGTGTCTAGAACAGTGGTCGGTCACCCGCGGTTCGTGTGGCAGTATTATGTAACCCCAGGCACCACGTCAGAACACCCCCCCGGCAGTCTGCACTTGAGTTAGATAGGAACAAAGAAAGATCGCTTCCAGTGGGCATTGTCCCTATCCTCACACGTAGCCAGATACCGTCTTTGCTTCCTTTCTTTGCACAGGTCCCGCAAATGGGATCAAACTTCAAAAAAAAGCTTCATAAGAAAAACTAAAAGAACGTGATTTCTATTGCAGTTTTGACCCTTATTGTCAATTCGCGATTTTTTTTCTCTGTCCGCAGAGCCCCCTTACACCCCTCCTCGAATTGCGCCCCGGCCTTCGCCTTGTCGACTTCATGCAACTCGGCCCTCCGCCTCAAAAAGTTGCCGACCCCTGGTCTAGAACGTACCACATGATCACAAAAAGTTATCCGACCGTCGCCACCATAAACTGGGGGCTTCTATAACAGTATAGTGCCGCTGCAAAAACATATTTGTTTCGAGAAATAATTGTGAGCCACAGCTGAATATGTGCTTTTGCCGCCAAGAATCCAGACTATAACCACGCACACAAAAACTATATGTTGACGCAACGAATGACTTTGCGGCAAAGCTAACACACGCGGAAAATTCGCGCTACACGCACAAAGCCGGTTAATCTCCGCTTCTGTTTTCCGGCTTGGCGTAGCAGGCAGTGCTTCTCACGGCGAAAGCAGGCACCGAAGACAAGGCGATGGACACTGTTAGAAAGGACACGTCTACCAACCGCGCATGAAATTACCCATTCCTAGCACGCTTGGCCACAAACAACCTCATGGTTGATGCCGATAGGTTAACCATGCGATCGGGGATCGCTTATCATTGTCACCATCATCATCATCGTTCTGATGGCCAGAAGATGGAGAGGCCCATCCTAGAGTGCACTCCCATGCAATTCCTTGCAGAAAGTGCGGAAGTTCTCCGTGCCCTTCCCCAAGGATGTCCACGCACCGTCAATGTTACTTCGTTGCCACGGCTGACTTGCTAATTTCGCGACGTCCACCGGTTCCTTCGGCGTCGGCGTAAATACGATAGACAGCTACATTTTTGAACGACACTGGAGGCGGAAGAGGCGAGTACGCCGAGTTTCGATAGATTTCGCGGTGTCCACCGGTTTCTTCGGCGTTCGTGTGCATCGGCGTGCTCGGTCAGCTGCTATTTGAACAGAAGTAGCAACGGAGAAGACGAGGCGCTGCAAAGGAGAATGGCAAAAGGTAGTGGGCTCCGTGGACATCCTTACATGGCGGGAGCGACTTCACAAAAAGTTACGCAGGGTGTCAGGGCCTCTCCATTCTCGACTTCGTGAATTCGACATTCTGGCCGGAAGCGCCTTCTTATAGGCTCTGGTGGTGTCACGTACTTCCGGCTCACAAAATGGCTGCGTTTGCATTTGTAATTTTGAGGTTTAGTAACGTTTAAAAACATAGGCTCGAAAGACATCGGGCTCCGATCCTCTACCTCCATAACCTGCTCTCCCTCTTATGTCCTTCCCTTCCCCTCCACTTCAATTTCCCCTCGTGCTTCGCTCCTCTCCCCCTCCCCCTGCCATTCCCTTCACCCCATTCTATTTCCTTCCTCCCCCTTCGTACTCCCACATCTCTCCTTCCCCCTCTTATCGTATCATTTCCCTCTTCCAGTTTCTTTCACCACCACCCATTCTTCTTCCTCCACTCTCTACCTCCCCATCATAATTCCATTTATCCACTCCCACTCCACCATTTCATTTTCCTCCTCGACGGCCTTCCGCTACACTTCTTTCTTCCTCCTCCCATCCTGCCCGCAGCCATCCTCTATGCTTCCTCGGAATGTCTACAACACGGAGCCGGTACACGCAGTACACCAAGTCGAAGCACCATTCACGCTTGCCGAATTCTTGGCTGCACTGGAAGAAGTGGATGTGAGCAGTGCCCTCAGCAAATATGGAATGGTGTGGTCCAAGCTACGCAACGTAGACCCCACGACGGACAAGCTCTAGAAGAATTGAATGCCATTTGGGTATCGGACCAGCTTCCTGCCGTGTTTAAGCAAGTGGCGGTCACACCCACTCCAAACCATGAGAAGGACTCAACCACGCCGTCTAATCTGCGACCCATCTCCCTCACATTGACTTTGTACAAATTACTTGAGAGGATGGTCGCTAACGCATTACCTGGAGAAATAAACTTTTTTTTAGATGCGACACTGAAAGCATCTCTTGTCGGCGGCCCTGTCCTTCCTGCGTGCGTCCGTTGTTGTTGTCCGCAAGGCTGCGTCTATCCTCCACTCTCCCCCTCTCCTCTCCGATAGCGAACACTCTCTCGCGAGGGGCATTGGATTAGATTCGATTGGATTGGCTTGGCTTGGCTTGGATTGGACTGGATTAAAGTGGATTGTGTTGGATTGTGTTGCGTCATAGCCGCGCCAGACGCACTGGCGCCGGCGCGTGCCCAGGTAAGAGCGAACACTCTCTCTCAACATCTGCGGGTGTGCGGCCCAGCACGCTCTCACTCCGTCGGTGGGCGGCGCTGCGCGCGGTGCTGCGCATGTGCAGTACTCTCTCTCTCCGCGGTCTCCTCTCCTTCGGGCGCGCTGCGCATATAACCGGTGTGCCGCTCTCCGGCGGCCTTTCGGTTGACGGTTGCTCTCCGCTTGCGCTTGAACCCCCCTCAGCGTCGCATCACACCAGGGTTCCCGCGAGGGGAGGTGGGCGTAATTTTTTCGCCCTGCTCAGACTGAATTTGGAGCCAGTCTCGCCACACACGGCAGCATCCACCCTCTCCAGCAGATAATCCGCCGCACACGGTATCCACACAGAAAGCAAGCGCTGTAAAAAAAAAAACACAGGACGAGGCGGGGACAGGACAAGCACTAAACTTTCAAAAAAAATCATTGCAGAACCAACGCTTATAAACACGTCTGGCTAGCATGAAGAGAGGAGGAAAGAAAGGGAAATATCGAAACGATGGGCGAAACAAGAAAAACTGTGACGTAAACTTTTAAATGCAGAGCATTTCTTTAACTCACGATGTCACCCGTTCTAGTTGTCCGTAGTAGTCCGCACCCCTCCCCCTACACTATATAAAAAAATAATACTTACCGGCGCCTGGTTTCGATCCCACGACCCTGCGGGCGGAACGCAAGGTACATGGTGCTCTACCCACTGCGCCACAAAGCCGACTTTTTTTTTTTTTTTTTCTTTACTGCATGGAAAACTGCCCTTAATACAGCCTACAAAAGTTATGAGTCATCCAAGAAGATGCACATCACTGCAGCTGAAATAAGCCGTCCGTTAAAACTCTGGCAAGCAGACGCACGCGTCCTACAGATGCAGCCATTCTGGTGGGTCACTTTGCGCCGCATAAATGCTCCGCACCAACGCAGTTTGCTCCCGAAAAATGGACTTCGTTGGGCGAGGGGGTTCCGCGTGCCTGTCCGTCATGCGGCACTTCCACAAGCTATACAATCCGATCACAACAAATATATCATAGGGCACTCCAGTAACATCTCTAAAAGGCAAGAACCGAATTGTATAAGGGGTAATGTCCATGTCCTTTTTAAGAGTTCGTTGCAACACATCCCAGAAAAACACCGCATCCCGGCACAAAACAAAACAATGATCAATGGTTTCAGGTTGATTGCATAAACGGCAATTGTCAGACCAAGGAATAGACATTCCTTTCTCGCGCAACCATGTTTTCACTGGGAGTGTTGATGTATGCAGCTTAAAGAAAAACGTTTTTGCATTTGGAGGAAGACACATACGTGTGACCCGCTTCAAAACACTGTCCTTATGGTGGCCAATGTAAGGCTGGCGATAAACCGGCACTGGGAACAGACTCTAATAAAGTGTTCGTCAAAGCCTTCCTGGAAATGGTAAACAGATATTGCAGGGAAAACCTCGCAGTAAGGAAATTGAAGGTGTCGACCACCTCCTTTAAAAACCCCCATGGCGGCTTCGTACTGACTTCACCAGTGGAGACAAGCAAAAACGGTAAATGAAAACTTATGCGCTGTTGAATAACGTTGAGCAGAAGTGGATGATGCGTCACCTTATAGAAGAAAAACCGAGATACAAGCTGGTGTACAAACAAATGTATCAGCCCAGCACCCCCAGACACTAATGGAAGAAACAAATTGTCCCTACGCGCATAGGTTCCCATTGGGACCCCCACACAAATGTTGCAAAAACTCTATGTAGAGCTTGTACTTTAGAACGCGCACAGTGGAGTACTTGCAGCACATAAACAAGCTTTGCGACAAGGAAGACATTACAAACGTGCGCACGCGCAAACACAGAAAGTTCTCGCCCCATCCATGCCTGAGAAGCTCGCTTGACTTTTTGGAGTGCCAATGACCAATGAGGTCCGGTGTTTCGTATTTGGTGCAAAGGTACACCTAGGTATTGAAGTGCGTCCTTATCCCAAGTAATGCCACCAAATAAGGACGGTTTCGCACCCCATTCACCAAACCAAAATCCCTTTGTTTTTTCCATATTCACAGCTGCTCCAGACGCGCCACAAAACTGCCTGGTGAGATTAAGGGCTTCTTCAACGCTTTTTTTATCAGCACAAAAATAGGCAATGTCATCCGCGTAAGCAAGGACCTTAACCTCACAGGATAGCGATGAAAAGCCCCGTACTCTTTCACTCTGCTGAATACTAAGGCACAGAGGTTCGAGGTATAAGGCAAACAACAAGGGTGAAAGGGGCAGCCCTGTCTAACAGACGACTTAATCGAAACTGGAGACAGAACGCGGTTGACGACCAGTTGTGTGGTGCACTGTTTGTAACAAAGCTGAATGCCTTTTAACAACACATCCCCTAAATTTACCGCTGCCAATAGTGCGAATAGAAAATAATGAGAAACGCGATCAAATGCCTTTGAAAGGTCAATTTGGATAAGGGCCACCTGCTCTGCCGAATCAGACACACACTCCAATATTGAACGGGCAACATGTATGTTTGTTTGGTGAGGTCCTACTAAACTAGTGATGACAAGTTGAAGGCGCCTAGATAAAATTTTCGCGAAAATTTTATAATCTACATTGCAGAGAGATATTGGCCGATCGCCGTCAACCGATTTCAGCTTTTGTTCATCTTGCGTTTTCGGAATAAAAACTGTGTGTCCTAAATAAAAGGTTGGCGGCAAAACATCATGGTCGTATGCTGCTGTGAATATGTCTAACAGAACGGGAGCAAGGATAGCAGAGAACTTTTGATAAAACTCTCAGCTCAAACCATCGGGCCCCGGGGTCTTGTTTGTCTTGAGGTCAGAGATGGCAGCCTTAACTTCTTCGAGCGTAATAGGCCCAGAAACCAGAGCGCACTCATCGTCTGTCAGCTTTGGCAGTAAATCAATGAGGGAACTAAATTCTTGCCCCCGAGTTAATAGACTTGACCCCGCAAATAGCGTGCTGTAGTGGTCATGGAAAGCACTAGCAATTTCAGCTGCTTCAGTGTACTTAATACCGTTATGTTGAATTTTGATTACTTCCTTTGCAAGTGCTGACTCCCGCTCATCATTTAGTGAACGACGAGTGGGGTAACTATCAAATAATTTTTCAGTTCTCGACCGAATTAGAGCGCCATGGTATTTTTCGGTAACATATTGCTGAAGCTGTGCCTTAACAATGCCAATTTCCTCTACACCCGATCCCGGACTGACCGCTTCGAGTTCATGAAGCCCTACCAATGTACGAGTTAGTTCCCGTACATAAAAATGTTTTAAAAACGAAAGGCGTGCGGACTCTTCTATTGCGCAATCCCTTACCTCCTGTTTGAATAAATCCCATTTCTGATATAAAGAAAGACTGTGTGTTTCAAGAATACTAGTCAAGCAATCGGATTCGGATATACGTTTACAAAATATTCCATCGGCCAATAAAGAGGTATTAAGCTTCCACAGATCCCATTGAGGCAGCACGCTACGCGGTCTTGATCGTCCTAAGCAAACAGATACCATGCAGTGGTCTGTGAAGAAGATCGGGCGTACAAAATAGTCAGAAATGCTAGGCATCTCTTCTGCTGAAATGTATATGCGGTCAAGACGGGCATTCGAATTGCTCTGAAAGTGAGTAAAATGCATGGTACTCCCTTTTACCTGACCAACATCAACAAGACCATTATCATGCACTAAATCAGACAGGGTGGCTGCACTTTGGTCGTATTGTGAACGTGGTCTAGATCGGTCTTGCTCACAGCAGACACAATTAAAATCCCCCATGAGGAGGATTTTCCGTTGTGTGCGTAGAAAATTCCCTAGTGGCATAAAAAAGGAGTTACGTTCCCGACAATTCACTGGAGCATAAATGCATATGATACGCCATTCAACTCCCATCATAACAAGGTCACAGCAAATAAAACGCCCAGCATCATCTATACTACAGGAGAGACTGGAAAACTCAACTTTCTTGCTAATAACCAAAAAACATCCACCAGACAAGCCTGGAGAGGGACTAACACATACGCTGTAATGTTCTAAAAATGGTTCTAATGCAGCCGCCGTGTCCTCATCACTGCAGAGCTTTGTCTCCTGGATGGCCGCAATGTCCACGCCCATCCGTTTAAGGAGGCGTAAAAGCTGGTATTGCCTTCTCCTGTTTCTTAGACCTCTCACGTTAAGTGTGGCAGCGTGAAATGATGTGACACTTGCCATTTTTTTGGAACTTCTTAAGCGACCTTTTCACCTCCAGATGTGCCACCCTTGCGGGTGGTCTTGGATGACAGTGATTTTCCTGACTTTTTGGAGCCAGCCCGCGTCACAAGACCACTAGTCACCACAGCCATGTCGGAAGAATCTTGAGCATTGGACGCTTGCTTTTTGCCAGCGCTCGATGACTTGTCCTCGCCGTCGGCAGGAGCTGGCCTCTTCACCGATCCGCTGTTACCACCCGGAACATCCTCTGGTAGAGCCACAGCATCCGCCCAGGATGCGGACGGCAAGGTAACGGAACTGTCATCTCCACCTTCTCCGCACGAGACATCACTGCTGTCATCATCGCTGGCAGGTAAAGGTACCGCAGCATGAACCTCCCCTGAAGCGTCATTCGAAGCTGTCGAATGCGTGTCCATTTCCTCTTCCCGGTTCTGCTTACTAGACTGGGAATCATCCTGCCGCTCGCGATCAGGTGGCACAGGGTAGGGCTCCAGTTCCCTGCAATCCACCGCCGAAGAATCTTGAGGCCCAGCCTCCGGATTTTCCGATAGCACCGACTGGCCAACTTCACCTGATGCGTCAACGACCTCCGTCACATCCATGACATGAGCGGAGACGTCATCTTCAGTAGTTGATTCCTGGCCATGCCGAAGCTTGTCTGCGTATGTCATGGCGCACCTTTCTGCGGTATGACCATACCGGCGACACTCGTTGCACCGGGGTGTTCGGCACTGCCGTCGCACGTGCCCAATCCTGCTGCACCGCAAACAAAGAGGTAGCCTTCCAGGAATCAGTACAAGACACTGGCTCCCATAAATGTCCATCATATGCGGCACATCAGAGACCGATACTCCATCCTTTAGTGTAAGGGACACCTCGCGAGCTCCAGTCTCCATATGGTCCATTCCCGGACACCGCCACATTTCTCTGGTAATGGATTTGGTGGTTCCAAATGGTTCGAGCGCTTCTGTTACTCTGCGGTTTTCCATGTGACGCGGCACCCAAAGTAGCTTCATCTTAACATTCTTTGTATCCGGGTCAAACACCATACACTGCAATCATTTGACGATGAACTTCTCGAGCTGGACTAGCTTCTGCTTGACGGCGCTCGAGACGCAAGTAACCATCCACACGTGGCTCATTTGGTATTGCCCTATACACAAGACGTCGCGGAGGTTGATCACGCGAGCCAGAGCATCCCTAAAATCGGGAGCACGGTATGGCCGGCCTTTTCAAGTCCGCATGCAGGAAGACAGTGTTCAAGACAACATTACCGGTTGGCAGACGGGGAAGGATGATCTTGTACGTATCCATGTTAGTTCTGGACGAAGTAGTACCTCGGCCAGTGGCCGATGCGCTGTTTCCAGCTGAGAGCATAGAGAAACACAGCCGCTCGGAACGGCGTCAAAGCCGACACAGAATGGAGGGCTACGAACACGCCTTATATCCTTGACTCATTCAAACTACGTCAAGAAGCTGCTGATACAACGCATTCACTACCTGTGGGCGGAACGCGAGGTACATGGTGCTCTTCCCACTGCGCCACAATAATCATACCCACCTGCTAATAAATGATGTCACGTGACCACGTAATTACGTCTCCTCATTTAATTACAATACAACAACCACCAGCAACAAGTGCAACAACATTAACGTAACGCAAACTACTTAACGTCGTGCGCCCCCGGAAATGCTCTGCATTTGATCGTGCCCCTCGCGAGGGGGATGTTTAGTTTCCTGCCGCGGCAAGAACCAGGCGGCCTCCTGCGCAGTTTTTTCTTTGTTGAAAGTTAGCGCTTGTCCTGTCCACGCCTCGTCCTTTGTATTTTTTTTTACAGCGCTTGTTTTCTGTGTGACTATGAACCAACACGCCCAAACCTTTTCCCTTCTGAAGCACACGGTATAAACGTAAACGGCCCCATATCTTGGCGGCTGTAGACCTTCGTAAGGCTTTGACACCATCTCCCATCAAGGGGTGCTCGACGCACTCCGCGAAGCTTACCATTTTTCCTCGTCTCTCCTGACACACTATCCATCCCCACTCCCCTCCTCTAATCCAGCCACCGCCGCCAATTTTCCTTCCCTTCCTTCTCATATCCCCCACTCCAAGCGCCCTTGTCTCCGTACACTTCACCGTTCCCTTCCCAATGCTCCCAATTTTCCTCCCACTACACTTTTCCCCTCTCTTTTTTCTCCTCTTTTGTGCCCTCGCTCTATCCCACTTCCCCCTCTGCACTCTTCTTATCCTCAGCAAACACATAGCCAACCCTCCAGTAACCCACTAGTGAGTAGGCTCACCAGTGACGTTTCTGGCTGATTCGAGTTACAGACAGGCGGACAGAGAGACGGGAGACTGGCAGAGATGCAATTTCCGTGTTTGGTAGCCGTAGAAAGACTGTTGTCCGGTATAGCAAGGGCAAGCATCAAACTTCAACCGAATACATAGAAACAGCAGTGCGGGCAAGCTCGAATGAACCAGACGACAAATCATCACAAAAAGCTGACATCGCACAAGCGCTCCCCTCCAGTCGTTCAAAACATTTCGCTGACATCACCACATTGCAGAATCGGTAGTCACAGCCTTATTTCTTTGTGTATCGTTCTTTGTCATTACGGCATAAGCTGCGTGTGTCACAGCTGCAGACGACAGCGTGGAGACCGTGAAGGCTGTGAATATGATAACGCGAATACAGCTTGCGAGCTAACGTTAAAACAGAGATCTTCATTGTGATTCTAGAAGCAACGAAAAGAAATATATACATATAAAAAAATGATGACACAATATTTTTCAGTTCAACACGCACCATTCAGTCACATTTGAATCAACATTACTATCGACCACTTCGTGGTGTTTGCGCTTCCAACTGAAAGCATGAGTTTCGTTAGTTTGCGCTAACATGCCTCTTTGTTTTTTGAAGATACGTACCAAGTGCTTTTATATCATTTGCGTCTAATATCACATAGCCTGGTGTGTGCATACGTCATCAATTGTTTGACGAAGCCAAGAATAGGGCCCCGGGAATGATGGCAATCTTCGCGGCCAGACCCTTATTAGGACCCATGCCATCTCACAGCCATGGGTGCTGCAGCTACCGATATAAGCTGCTTCATCAATCTTGTGAAATTCCCCAATGGTGCAGTGGTAGCGCCCTTGTTTCGGCACAGAAAAGACTCGTTTGAGCCTCCTTCGGCTGTAATTGTTTTGTGTAATAATTAACTGTGTGCATTGGTATGACGTATCACCCATCTTCCCCAGCTCACCACATTGCATTTCTTTGATGCTGTGTAACGACTCCAGGAATGAAACACAGTACACTCCCGCGAGACGGACTCGAAGGGACTGTGAAAATGTGTTCGTATTATCAGAAATTCGTCTTTAGCGGAGATTTTTTGTATTGTGGACGTTACAAGAGAACAAAGTTGTTCGTCTTAAACCATGGAGTTTATCTTTACCAAGTTCGTCTTAACCGGACTCTACTGTATATTTAATGTCGGCATACGGGTGTCACAAATGACCTGGTCCTATTAAAATAGCCGGCTTAGGCACGCATTATTTGGGTTCCAATGATAAATATCATGGATGAACATCCTGCAACAAGATCAATCGTTTATGCTTCTATCTGTTCCCTTCCAGAACTGCAAGTACAGGATCCCGCCCGACTGAAATTCGACACAGTCCCGCTGTCGAACAGCGTTTGACACTTCGAATTCTTGCAGATTTCAACTCGTGAAATCTCATTAAGTAGACCCAATTAGGCTGAACAGTAGGTCCTTTGACCAGTTACATTGTCATTCTAAACACTACAACTCGCATAACAAAGGACAAGTGTTTGTCCTGTTTCTTTCACTCCAGCTGTGCGGAAACTGAATGCGCAATAAATGTACAATGTGGCAATAAACAAAAGCTAACCGTCTCAAACGAGTATTAGATGAGCAAGAACCAGAGAGAGAGAGAGAGAGAGAGAGAGAGAGAGTATAAACATCTTTAATTGCGACCTCAATTACAAAAATATGTTCTGCTCTCAAGGACAAAAATTCATAATAGAGCAATTCAAAAAGGGTAAGTGATAAGGTAAGTAATGATAGTATATCCCGCTTTGGCTACATGCACTGAAAAATTTGTAAGTGCTGTTCGTGTTCATCAAGATAAGGTACTGTCATGCTACATTAATGCCTAGACATAATGAGAGTGCGTGTAATAAAGATGCCGACATGGTCGCAAAAAAGGAAATGCCCACCCGGATCAAACAGCTGTAGTCACTAGCACTTCTTGATTGTGTTGTTACCATTTGATGGAAGGACAGCCGCACATTAACAAGATCATCTATTTTTTAGAATTAAACCATGCTGCCACAAAATACATAGACGTAAAATCCTAATTCTACGTGACAGCCATTGTTGATGGTCCCAGGGACAACAAGGTGATGCCACGAGAGAACGAACATGCGTGTGCACGACCATTTTTTGTTCCGTCTAATTTTTATGATATATGTGCGCATTATGGAACAGCCCGAAGATTAAGGGGACCCAGGAAAGCTTTGTGAAGGTGGCAATCAAATGCATTCAGGTGTTAGAACACATAACGGGGGATTTTCGAGCCAAGTGTGAGCCCCATACGTTGTACGGATAATTTTTAAACAATTTTTGAAGATAGCCTTTCTCAGACGATGAGCGCGACGCCACCGCGAGCCGATCGCTGCTGACGCAACGGCGAGCCGCCCCCCTGATTCGCCCAATCGCCGGTGAGGTCGGCTGCCGGCAACGTCACTGCCATTGACTTCCGGCTGCTCTTCCTCCTTCCTGCGCGATCCCGAGGCAAAGGCGGGCCCGCAGCGATTGACGCGTGCCTAGGCGCAGGAATGTAGCTAGCGCAGAACGGAAGTCGAGCGTCGCGCTGTCATATGGCTATTCCCAGTGTTTACAGCTGCTTTGAAAGAAGCAGAGAGGGAGGAGGAATCGATCGGCAAGGGGGGAGAGGTGCACTTAATTGCTTCTAGCGCAGCTAATACTGAATGTAGATCAATAATTCCAACGGCATTGCATCGCTATATTGGTGCTAAGCGACAATACAGTCCTTTTGTAACTTTTACAAAAGGCTTTTCTGGGTCCCTTTAAGTTTGTTTTCTCCTATAAAAAAGTTTGAATATGTCGCGAGCGCAGCGCTGGTTGCGGCAACTGCAGATTTTTTTAAAGTTTGAGTCATTTTGCACGTCAAGGAGTAATAGTGGTGTCTGAAATGTTTTGAACCAGATACTGGACCAGAATGGTAATCAGTGTAAAGCAAATTTGGCGTTCAGCGGCGAACAAACAATCGTAAAAAATCGCGAAATCGGCTCAGCCGATAGATTGTTACTGTTTTTGACGTCCCCTAGCGGACACCTAGCAGATGTTGTTCCAAAGGCAAACTGCGACGCGTTCGCCCACCCACCGTTCATTCCCCGTCCAAAACTGAACTGAGCAAGTTGATTGGTTATGGCTGCAGCCACGTACTCGCAAGAAATGCACGGGTCATGCAGCTCCGAAAGAACATTTCGTACGGATTTCCTAGACGTCCACAAGAGAAAGATGCCTGGACAAAGAAATTTCCTCAACGTTAAAGATCTAGACATTGAATCTTTGCCTAAACGTCTGCGCGGCGACTTCGATTACATGTGATGAAATTTGCCACCACTGCTTTCATCGCTTGACCGAACTCCTGTGTTTCTCTTGGTGGTATACGTCTGACGAAACCGACGAAAAATTTCTCCAACAAGGTGAATCAGTCCACCAAGTGAACAGGTATGTTCAACTTTCCGAAGTTTCACCATTGAAACCGCCTTCTGCACTACACAGCAGAAAAATCATACGCAAAAAGAAAACACACCGAAATTGAAAATGTCGTCATTAAAGAACTACGTTCAAGTTTAAGCACCCCTACGGGAGCCCCAGCAATTCCGCACTTCCTAAATATGACTGCCACATGTGCGCCAGTTGGCCGCGAAACCTAATGAAACTCTGGAAGCGTCGACATCTTATCAAGAACGCTTGCGCCTGCTGACTCTGCTTCCTGCTGAAGTACCGCCCAAGGAAATTCAGGTTATCCTTCGAAATGCTAAAAAGTACATGATCAGAAAGCCTCAAAAGTTGCGCGGTATGAATGGCGTGTGGTCAACGGCAGACCTGTAATGTCAAGGCTCAGTCCATCCGATGTGCAGGCGGCGCTAGAGTACTACACAAAAGACGAACACGGGTGCTCGCGGCAGAGCTCAAACAGGAAACATGTTTCCGTAGTCCTAAACGTACCCGGGAATACGTGTCATAGCGCTTCATGACGCGTTCGATACGGGAAAATTACAATGTCTACAAAGAAGCTCATCCCGATGTCATGATGGGTTTGTCGAAGTTTTATTCTTGGCGCCTTAAATGGGTCTTGCACTCACCCCAGCACGAAGGGTGCGTTTGCGTTTATTGTGCAAATGCCGATTTCTCTTCTTTGGCCCTGCAAAACGCTTTAGGGTTTGAACGAAGAACAAACACATTAAACCCCATCCATGGCAGTGCTTTATGTTTCTGGGCGATTTCTTTCTCTGCGGCAATACCCAACACGACGGCGAACCACCGTCCCACTCACACCCAGCTTCCTTTGAAGACGCCTTACGGTCCGGAATGAAGTCTGACTGTGTAACGTTGTGTGAAAACCTGGTTCTGTAATAAAAAAAGACCATACCGCCAGCTGCATACGTGAAGGAGGCTAGGCAAATGGGTTATCAAGTGGATTTCCTGTGACTATATTAGGCCATTGCCAAAAATGAAGCGAAAAGATGCGAACGGCGAGCAAGCATTTTCTGCACTTCGACCTCAATGAAAATTGGACAGTTCTTCTGCCAAATGAAGTTCATTCGTACCACTAGCACGAAAAGCAGGTTTCACTGTTTACGTTCGTTGCTATTACAAGGAAATCAGTTCTTCGCAGTAATCAGCGATGACGTGCAACACGATACCGCACATGCATGCTATGCGCTGAACAAGGTGCACGAACGCCTGGAATTAAGAAAGTACCCCTGTCTAGAGCCACGCTGTTTACGTTAGTGAAGCTAGGTGCAGCCAGCCATTTAAAAAACAAATTCCAGCTGTACTAACTTTCCAGAGCAAACTGCACGTCTGCAAAGTGGCTGTTTTCTATACTACTGGACGCGGAACAAATTCCGGGCCACCTCCATAAACGTGAAACCTGGGAAGGGGCGAAGCATGCAGTGCAAGTGTATTCTTGGAGCCTTGGCGGTTTTGACAACGGAGATGAAACCATTGGGAGGTAGAAGAGTACAGAAAATTTGCTGTAAAAGCCTCTTGTCTTTGAAGCACGGAGCTCTCTAGCGCGAGGCGTAATGTCCCGGTGTTTTTTTGTTTTTTTTAGTACGCGTTACGAAGCGCTCCAGCGCGAGGCGTACGTAAACGAGAATCCCGGTGTTTTTTTAGCACGAGTTACGAAGCGCACCAGCGCGAGGCGTATACGAGTGTCCCGGTGTTTTTTTAAGTACTCGTTACGTTCTAGCGGTTGGCTTAAACGAATTTCCCGGTGTTTTAGTACCGTGACTACATGAGACGACTATTACGACGACGACGACAGGAGACGCCGACAGCCCTAGCCCCTAAGTGGCTTCGCCCCTAAAAACTCGTGTGATGGAGTGGGTGGTATTGTAAAACATCCCGCTTCGCTACACAACTTGAGGGCAGGCATCACCAACTTCATGCGGTCAGCATCTGAAATTATTGCTGAACTGCAAGGCAAGTTGAAGAAGGTGCGGTTGATTCAGGCATCTAATTCAGCCATCGAAGAGTTTCGCCTGGAAAAGCGCGAAGAGTAGAGGCGTCTGCCATGCCTCCAAGGCATCCAGTCCTGGCACGTGTGGACTGTCACGAAGAAATACCCGAACGAACAGCGCCTAGCCGTCGCCAGAACGGCTGAAAGTTAGCCCACTGCTTTTTGAGCCCACGCCCGAGGGAAGCTGTGATGTAGATATTAGATGCGACTGCATCTCATTCACTCGCCTTGTCCCTGCATCCGGCGTCGGCGGTGTTGTCGGCGTCCGCCCCTCCCCCATTCTCCTCGCCGCGTGAGCTGCGCTCTCCGCCGCTCACCCCCTCTCCTCGAACACTCTCTCGCGAGGGGCATTGGATTGGATTCGAATGGATTGGCTTGGATTGGATTGGATTAAAGTGGATTTGTGATGCGTCATAGCCGCGGCGACGCACTGGCGCCGTGCGCCTCACCGCCTCACCGTTATGCGCGCTATAAAACGCGGTGCCTGCGCCGCTCCGTCCATCGTTCCAGCGCCGTTCCTCCGCTGTCCAACGCTGCAACGTGAACCCCCTATGCGTCGCATCTACACAGGGGTTCCCGCGAGGGGAGGTGTGAGATTTTGTTACAAACATTTTACTTGAGTTCTGTTCCCATACTTACGTTCTCTGCCGCGTTCCTGACGAAATAATTAATCATGGTAGTCACCCAGCAAATTTACAACCTCCAGTGTTGTTTTACCTGAATAAATAACCTCGTGAAGAAAAGCTGAGATCTCTTCAGTACTTTACTCGTGCTGTGACCGAAGCTTCATAATAATAGAAAATTTCGAGCGTTCCTACACCTCCTACCGCGATCCTACCATCAGAGAAACTTTTCCTTTTAGGGGCAAAGCCCCTTAGGGGCTGGGGCTGGCGGCGTCTCCTGTCGCCGTCGTCGTAATCGTCATCTCATGATATCACTATACTAAATCACCGGGACACTCGTTTACGACTCGCGCTGGAGCGCTTCGTAACGCGTACTAAAAAAATGGCTGCGGCTTAGCTCAGCTACCCGTGGATATGCAAAGCAGAAGCTTGGCTTAGTCTGGTTGAGTCTTGGTTTCGCTTGGTTAACCATTGATGTAGCTGTATTGCCGACCTCGGCCCAAAGCCGTTCGGTCCCGTACAACGCTCACAGAAGGAGGCCAGCGAACGCGGCGTTCGCCGTGGTGAACGCGGCGTTCATTCACGGCGAGCGCGCCGTTTCTTTTCGTCAGGGCGAGACGAGTCACGTAGCCCGAGGCGAACCCGTGGCGCATGCATGGGAGGCTACGGCGGTGGTCGGTTGCCGATCAGCTGATCGGTCGCTACCACGGCGGCGGCCGCCGCCCATATGAGCAGAATGACTGAAAACGAGGCCTTGTGCGCAGCGCCGAAAGCGGACCCGACGAACCACGCGACGCGCTTCGAGGGCTGCGTCGCCGGGGGTGTGTCTCCGGTCAAAAGATTAACTTACGCATCCTCCACGAAACCACTGGACGAAAGTAGAAAAGCTTTGCTTTAAAAACGCCGAGAAACTCGTTTACGCCTCGCGCTATAGAGCTTCGTGCTTCAAAGACAAGAGACTTTTACAGCAAAGCTGTATACTTCTACCCCCCGACGGTTTCATCTCCGTTGAAAAGAATGCCAAGGCGCCAAGAATACACTTGTACACTGCATGCTTCGCCCCTCCCCAGGTTTCACGTTTGTGGATATGGCTCTGGATATTCGTGGTTTCCAATCCCTCTTCCTTTTCCCTATAGCTCGTATTCACTCGCGAGGCACGCATGCAGGCAACCATGTGAGTGCGCCGTCACTGGTTACGGCGGGCTCCGCGGGATGGCGGTACTTGTCCATGCTAAGCCATAGAGTTAATACTTGCTAAGCACGTGATTTGTGTTGGATGTTCCAAACTATACCCCAGCGGAACGCAAAGTAATGCCTCGTGTCCAATGTGAATGCGATTAATAACATCTCTGTTGACACCAGCGTTGAGAATCGGGTTGAAACGGGGCAGACGACGCACGCCGGTGTTTTTTTTTATTAGGCGTGCGGGCGCAGTGGCGCAAGCCGAGCCATGTCCGTGACGCAGTGGCTATGTCCGCGGCCGTTTCCAGTGTTGCCAAGCGAAGAAACTTACAGCTAAACTCTTCAATGAATACCGTCTATAAGAAAAGTGGCGCCCGCAATGGGGCGCTTTTCAGCTGGTGTACGTCAGACGTAGTTGGGATAGCGCACACTAAGTAAAAAGAGCTCCAGAAGCGTGGCTTTCTTTTGAGAATATCGGAAAAATGTTCACCGTTCCGAGATGTGACAGTGTACTGTGAACTAAACGCTCGTTTTTAGTGCGCAAGGTCCGACAACAGCAGCAGAAGCTTACCGCGACGCGCCGATACGCGCCACGCGAGGCACAAGTTTAGAGCCTTATAACAAATTTGCTCTGGAGAACAAACTAATGCGATATGTTTTTCACCAGTTTTGTTGTCCAAGTAAAGGTGTCTCGTTTCCACAACCTTGAAGAAAATCGACACCAGGATTTTTGATATCGATTTCTGAATTTATGCAATTTCTGATAAAAGCGCCAGAATTATTCAATCTTTCACGTGATTTTTTTTTCTGGAAGCACCATATCTTGCTGATGTGTTTAGAAGCGCCCGGCCAGCAATGCCTATCCCTTACAAGTTTGTCAGAATAGAAGATATTTAGCTAAAGGGCGTCAAAAACAGCAACAATCTATCGCCTGAGCCGATTTCACGATATTTTTTTTAATTTGCTTGTTCGCCTCTGGACGCCATATTTGCTTTACATTGATTATCACACTGGTATATTTTCTGGCTTAAAACATTTTACAGACACCACTGTTACTCCTTGACATACACAAAGACACAGCTTGAAAAAATCTGCGGTTGTCGAAACCATCGGTTGCGCTCGTGGCACAATCAAACATTTTTTTCTCCGGAACTACGCACCTTACGAGAAAACAAACTGACTTGGACAACGTCCAGGCTTGTAAAGGGCTGGAGGCACTGTCCCGACGGAATGGGTAGCGACCATTATCCGATCTGGATTGAACTTGAAGTACGAGCCACAGGGCGGAAAAAACGGATGACCGCAGCTGTTGACTGGGACAGGTTTAGATCCGGCTTTGACGCTTACGACGAAAACGTCCCGTTTCTTCAGAAGCTTTGCAGAGCTGCCCAGGAAGCCACTAGAGAGATTGAGGTGGATGAACATCCTCCTACACCCGACAAGCACCTTCTCAACTTTTGGGACACCCGTAGCCAGCTGCATCGAGTTTACCTCAATTGGGGGAAACGGCATGTCGACCTTGTCAAGGTGCGCAGTAAGACCGCACAAGCGCGCCTTTACGCCAAAATGCTCTCTTGGGAACGATGGCACAACCACTGCGCCTCGTTCAATGAACGGACTGGCGGGCGGAAGTTCTGGCAGACCTACAAGGCCATGCCAGGCTACCGTAAGACGGGGAACACCGTCAAAAACGTCAGGCTGGCGACCGGCGACTCGGCGTCCGACTTAAAAAAAAAAAAAAAGGCAGCAGAAACGCTCTTCTCACAGCCAGCAGTGCACCAGATCCCAGAATTTATTAACGCACAGAACCTACTTCCGACAAAGATATTGAGTCGCCTTTCACAATGCAAGAATTAGTGATGTCTCTCGAATCCATCAACGCCAAGAGCGCACCACGCACCAGGAAAGGATGGCATCACCTGGCAGATGCTGCGCAACCTTAACGAACACAGGAAAATGCAGCTACTTGAAGAAATTAACAAGGTGTGGCTATCAGGCGAAATTCCTGCTGAATGGAAGCACTCCGTGGTGAGCCCCATTCCCAAACCAGGGAAGCCAGCCATCAGCATCAGTAGCTTGAGGCCCATCTCGCTTACCTCAACACTCAGCAAGCTCTTGGAGCGGATGGTTCTCACCCGGCTTAACTACCACCTTGAAGACGCACAGAAAAAAACCCCTACTTCGACCCGGGCCAGACAGGATTCCGACCAGGCCTCTGCACAGGACAGCCTTTTCTTGCTCCGTCGTTGTCTTCGAAAGCGGAGAGGAGGAAAAAGGATTCGTGGCATACTGGTAGCCGTCGACCTGCGGAAGGCGTTCGATACCGTAACGCACGATGCAGTAATCTCCGCACTCGAAGACACGAAGCCAGGAGCCCGCATCCTCAACATCGATCGTCAGGTCATTCCTGGAGGGACGCACCTTTGAGATTCGGAGTTACAATAGGAACCCTAAGATTTCCAGCAGCAGCATTGGCGTTCCCCAGGGGGCCATACTGTCGCCCACGCTATTTAATCTGGTGATGTAAGGGCTGGCTATACGTCTGCGGCGAATTCATGGTGTGCGCCTCACCATGTACGCCGACGATATGACGCTGTGGACGGAGCCCGGTGACCCTCTCAGAACAACAGAAGACGCAGCCAACGCTATGCAAGACGCCTTCAATACTTTAGCCGACTACCTGAAGAGTACGGGAATGAAATTGTTTCCAGAAAAAAACAAAATACATTCTCCTGGGCGGCTCCACGGCTGAAAAGGAAAAGGTCAAGCTCTGTCTCGCCGGCCAGACACTCGAGAGAGCTCCAGACCGGCACATCAAAATTCTTGGCATCCCGATACATGAAAGCGGAGGTTAGGCAACGTGGCTGCGGCAGCTAGAGCCTAAATGGAAACAGCTTCTGCATCTTGTCAAATCCGGAGGAGACAGCACACGCACAGCTCGTGCCCTCACAATGGCAATACTAACGTCAAAAGCTTGCTACGGAGCTGTGTTTTGACCTGACAAAATCGCAATACAAGCTGGAAAGACTACACCGGGAATGTCTTCGGGTGATAACGGGCCTGCCCCACCATACCCGGGTCTGGGAGCTGCACCGCTACTCATAGGCGTGCGCAGAGTTCTCGATTAGGGGGGGGCAAAGTCTTACCGCTGCGCCCCCCCCCCCCCCCCCCCTTACAGCAACTCCCGACCTCTTCTCACAGTATGTCTAGCGGTCCGAACGCAGTGCAAAGAGGGATGGTTATAAAATTTTTATTTCAATGCGATGGAATTGCAACACATACAAAATATATCTGAGCAGAAATTTTTACTTTAATGTGTTACATTGGCAAAATATGGGTCAATTTGGCGCCCCCCTTCAGATGATTAGGGGGGGCGGCCGCCCCCCTTGCCCCCCCTGTGCGCACGCCTATGCCGCTACTCTCGCATCCCGCCGCTCAGAGATATCATCGCAGAACGCAAGGCAGGACATGATCGCCGCCGTCTCTACACGCGAGCGGGCCAGTCGCTCCTAGAGCTGGACGGGAAATAGCTGGGTGAACAGATAGAAGTGCTCCGCGCGATCGCTCCCTGGGACGACGTCCAGGTTCGTGTCACGAAGCCAGTCACGCGCCGACGCACGAAAGGGGATCACACGGCCCAACGAACCGCCCTTGCTGAGAGGGCTGACTTCCAGGACAACGCCATCTTTACGTATGCTGCCTGGGATCCAGATACCTTCCGGGAAGCGGTCGCTGCCGTCCGAAGACAGCAGCGGGATCTCACAGGTTGCTCTTACCAGTATTGAAACGCCTGCAGGCGTTTCAATACTGCCAAGAGCAACCTGTGAGGTCACTTGAACTGCAGGCCATCCTTTATGCACTAGAGAACTTGACTGAATGTGCAAGGACCAGCCCACTTTCTGTGCGAGGACAAACCTTCACCGTTTTTACCGACTCATTGGACGCCCTTAAAAATCTGACGAAGACACCCAGAGCCGGCACTTTGGCGCACAACGTGAAAGTCGCTTGCGCAACCCTTCACGAGCTCTATGGCATGACGGTGCTGGTGGACTGGGTCCCGGGCATGCGTGCAGCACCGGAAACGGCGCCGCCCATGACGCGGCGAGCGAGCTGGTACGTTTCCGCTCGTCCCCGGGGGCCTTGACGTAGTCCCTCAGGCTCTGCTGCTCTTTGGACCCGGACGAGGAACGCGAGCGGATAAAGGTGCAAGCCAAACGAGAACAGAGGGCGAAGGTGCCGCACAATCCCCACCCACTTCCCAAAGGGCTTCCGCGCGGTGCGGAAGTGCTAATCTACAAGGCTAGGACAGGTGCTGCCCTTACGGAAGATGTTCTTGCAAAGTGGCGAGCACACGCTACATCCAAAAGAACTCGTGGCGGTGACCCACAGGCGGACATCACCGATCAGGACGACGAGGGCGACCAGCTGCAGCAGCCACTGCATCAGCGACCACGTGGTAATCGACCATGTGCGCCCGCGTGTTGGTGAATCGTACTTTCGTGTCTCGACATGTCGGGTCAGTCACCTCGCTTTGCAACACACCTCCGGCGGCTGTCAGCTTCCACGTGCAAAGCCACGACGTTCGCCACACCCTTCAGGCACCTGCGCGTCGCCTTGACCTCCCCGGCTCAGACGTTTCGCTATCGGCACGATCAGCAGTTGATAGAGGGACCCCGGCACCTTTCAAGGACACTCTCTCCCCCCCCCTCTCGGACGCCATGTGGGACGAAGCCATGGGTGACTCACGAACTATGGACAGAGTGTGTGTCTGTGATTTCGTGGCGTGTTACTCTTGGGGGCGTTTTTTTGGGTATAAAAGAAGCAGCACAAACGCTGATATTCATTCCTGTCGGAGCAGCGAATCCATGCGGTCGCTCTGCTCTAGTCCTGTATTGTAACCTCGCCCGTCAGGGCATTGTATGTTTTTTTTTTGGCTTCGGCTCACCTCTCGCTATGAAGTAAACAGTTACGTTAACCTACTGCTCTGGACTTCTTCACGGCTGCAACACGGGCTGGCCGCTCGCTTCCTACACGCTACCCATCGTATGTTGGAGGCCACGGAGAAAGGATCGGGTGCCCCCGCCCGGTCGCAACAACGTGCAATACCGGTGCCTCTCCAACAGGGCCGTACCCAGAGGGGTGGTTTGGGGGTTGGAACCCCTCCCGAAATCTTTTCCAGGCAGCATGTAAGCAATACTTACTGTTGCTTTCAGCAAAACTACCCCCTTCCCAAAATCCATACCTCCTCTCCCCCCTCCCCCTTGAAAAATATTTCTGGCTACGGCCCTGCTATCCAACGTTAAGGCACCTACTGTGGGACTGCCCCGGCCTTTCACCGCTGAGGAACAGGCACAAGGGCGTCGGCGTTACCTCATTGGAGGAATGGACAACCCCGCCCCCTCACTTGGACGCCGCGAGCACGATACTTTCCGTGTGGGAGTTCGTGCGAGCGGCAGACCTGACCGGACGACTCTGACGGCCATCCCACTCCCTTCTTCCCTCTTTCCCAACTAGCTACCAAGCCCCCCGTATCGTTAATAAAGTTTCATTCATTCATTCACCTTCGGGGTATCCCATAATGCACACATATATAATGAAAGAAACAGAACGAACAAAAATTCTGCCGAAATTCAGAGAATTATCTACTAATGCGTAGCATCCTTATGCCACCTGTCTTGAGTGCGAGTTCTCTCCATCCAATTTTTTTTTCTTCTAAATCCCGTCGAACCAGTTATCTCCAATTATGCTATTATAACAATTGCAGGTGAAACTTTTGCGAAATCTTCATTATTGTGGAAATGCAGGGTTCACCATATGGCTCGCCATTTTAGGTAATCATTTTATATTTTTATTTATTTAGTTTTTCAAAATTTCGTTGGATCAGTTATGTCCATTTATGCTATTACAACGCAATTACAACGATTACAGGTGGAACGTTTGTGAAATCTGCATTATTGTGGAAATGCCATGCAGTATGCGTTTTGCCATTTTCCGTAATTATTTTATATTTTTTGTATCTTTTAGTCTTTGAAAAATTCTGTCAGACCAATTATCTCTATTTACGTTATTACAACGATTACATTTGGAACTTTTCCGAAATCTGCATTACTGTGGAAATGCAGGGCATTACACGTTTCACCATTTTCCGTAACTATTTTTTAATATTTCTGTTATTTTTTAGTTTTTCAAAATTTCATGCAACCAGTTATCTCCATTTATACGATTACAGGTGGAACTTCCACGATATCAGCATTTTTGTGGAAATGCAGGGCGTTACACGGTCCTGGCTGTGGGGGTACTCTGCAAAGAATGCTACGCATTAAAAATTTCCCCGCATTTCCCCGAGGGGAAGAATGTGAAAGTGCGAATGCACGAGTTGAATTTGCGCGGTTCGGTAATGTTCGCGAAAAGAGAGATCACACACACACACACACAACTACAAAGAAAGAAAGAAAGATGCATTTTATTCACAGACACCTATTTGTTGTTGTCGTTGTACTTGATTGCTAGAGCGGATCTCAGCTTTGAAATTTCGTGTCAGTACTCCTTTAAGCGGGTGCATTAGCCCTTCTCACGCCCGATTCCTGGCTAATCCCCCACGTGGGTATGTGCCATGTCAGCGGCCAGGCAGCGCGCGCCCATCTCCCCCGTTGCCAAGGAAGACGAGGAGATTCCTGGCCAATCCCCCACGTGGGTATGTGCCATGTCAGCGGCCAGGCAGCGCGCGCCCATTTCCCCCCGTTGCCAAGGAAGACGAGGAGCGCGTGCACCCGCAGCTGTTGCTATGTGGACGGACGGAGGTCACCGGAATTCAGGGTCGCTTATAAAGTGCATTCGCACTTAAAAATGATCGCATACACCCCAGCACAATTACATGTTACATGCTTTTGTCACCTGCATTGTGGTATGGATGGAGTGCACGAATAAAAGAGAATGCGAACTTTCAAAATGAAAGAACAGAGTTTATTAAATCATTGATGCCCACCTATACCTTGTGATGCCCGACAGATTTAGACTGAAGTTTCACAGATCTCCTCCTATGGAGGTGCTTTCTTTCTGGTTGGTCTCCACATGTAGCGAGTCTTCTGTCTGCAGCCCATTTTCTTTACACCTTCAGTCGCAGTTCTTGTACAGAAAACAAGCTCAAGATATGCACACTTCAGCACGGCAGATGTCCCAGACTTGGCTTGAAGCACAGACTTCAGAGCCATCTCCTACACATACTTTAAAATGATTACTTCTGATGCCAAAAAAAAAAATAAAACTTAGTTTTGTTCACATTCTTCTTTGATTATTGACAAAAGTTTCTCTATAAATGTAATACGCTTTCGCAAAAACTGACCAATTCATCCATGGGAGTAAAAACAAATTGCAGCCTGATTTCACCCGTGAACTTTTCGCCTCTGGGCCAAGCAGAATTTTCCTGTTCTACTCCCACTTCGATGGTATCGTTACAGGCGCTACACCTCCCAAGGGAAGATCTATCCAAGGTACAGAAGCAACACAACGGCTGCCCATACTAATTGCTGGCCCCTGGTGGAAAATGTTATCCATGAACGCTACAAGTCTTGAAATGAACAAGGCTGTGTTCACATGAACACACTCACCTGAAAATAAGTGAGCTTAGAAAAGTTCCCAAATGAGCAGGCAAAAGATGTTTCAATAAAAGTACTAACTTGCCCAACATATGGCCTTAATTCATTACTGACAATTCGTGACAATGAGAATGCAATTGACAATTCAGCAACGTGTTTCTCGACACAACCACCACCTCATCTTATGACACAGATTTCACTCACCAGCAGGTGCAAAAACCTTGCCATTCACCTTTTAATTCCCCCGTCATAAAAATTGCTTTTCCATCACTAAGGCAAAAACAAATAAAACTAACTAATAAAATTCGTTCACTTGATATTATTTTACTATGCCAAATTCAAAAAAAAAAAAAAAACATTTTATAAAATACTTTGAAGAGGTAACAGATTGCACGGACTGGAATGATTATAAACCGCAATACCTGAATTAAACTACACATTGCAGAAGTATATCAATAAAAGTAAGTGCATCCACATTGAGCAAAAATTACATCTATCTGTTAGTACTAAAATAAAAAGTCGCCGGTTCAAAAATAAAATTTTAGAAAGTTTACTAGTCATATCTGACTTGTAAGTCATGATCTTCCAGAAAAAAAGTGCAACAACATGATTTTGCCAACGTGAAAATATGCAATTCCTTCCACCCTTTCTTTACTAAAACCGAAAAAATTACAGATAAAAGCTTGGGTGGAGCCTGACAGAAATACACAAGTTGAAAGCCAAAAAAAAAAATTGCACGTTAAGGGCCTGAAAGAAACACACAGGCGAAGGAACTGATTAGTGCAATACCAATAAGGCACCTGTGGCCTAACTTCACAAATAAAAATCTCAGTGAATCGCGACAGCTTTTCATACACACCAAGCATCACTTCCTGCCGCACCGTTCCAGCTTAGCATCCTGTAGCATGTACGCCGGCTTGAAACGCTTTGCGCCACGGCTGTCAATGTACATCAGCACTTCGTTGGGGGCCTCGTTCTCCCCGATGGACGAGTATCCCTGGTCGTACAGCGAGCAGTACGGCAGGCTGAGGTCCCGGATGAAGTCCCAGACGTCCTTGTACGACCAGTCGAGCACAGGGAACACACGCATCACCTGGGGCCATCCCTCATCAGTGGGCGTGAAGTGTTTGAGCTTGTCCCCGCCAGGGTCTGTGGAGCGGTTTCCCAGCAGGAACGCCTTGACATTGGGCTTTAAAGCCAGATACCGCTCCACGCTGGCTTTGTAGTTCCCTTCGGTGACAGCGGTCAAGTCACAGTCATAGAGTTCGGCGCTGCTCTGGATGAACGAAACGGTGTCTGGCCACAAGCTCTTGCTGCGCATGAAAAGACACTGAATCTTGGGTGGCGGAACCGTCGTCGGGGCAGACTTGAGACGGTTCTGAAGCACGGCGTAGAACATGTGAAGGATGACAGTGCAATCCTTGCCTCCGCTGAAACCCAAGCTGAGACCCTCCACGGTGTACTTGTCGATGGCGTCCTCGATCACCTTGATAGCCGCCGCCACATGAGGCTTCCGTTCTGCCACGGCACTTAACTTCTGCCAGGTGTCCGTCAAGGGATCGCGGTCGAAGTTGGTCACCGAGCCGACCGGCAGATTTTCCAGGAGAAACTTCTTGGCGTCCACTACATCTTCCTCCCTCTCGGCTTCAAGAGACAGCCGCACGCGGTAGTAGTTGTTATCCAGAGTCGGGTAAGAGCCGAATTTTACCTTGTCCTTAAACTGTTCTACTGCCTTATTCAGCGGCGCCGTTATGCTTAGTTCGTCGGACTTTAGGAAGAGCTCAGTGAGGTACGTACTCGTATGACCTTTGTCTTCACAGTCTTTGAGGAAGAGGGGAAAGAGCGCTTCAAGTGCCAGAGGAACACCCGGTAGCATGTAGACGTTTCTGGCGCACACCAGCGGTAGCCGTAGGACCCGACCGGGCCGTTGTATGTCGCCAAAGAGTATTCTCGAAGATCGCGGAATTGTCGCGAACTTGCTGATGGCGGCTTCGGAACTTGACTTGGGCCCGTACAGAGTTTGGAAAGCGGCGAGCACCTCCGGGTTTACGCAGACATCCTCGTCGAAAGCACTGGCGACGCTCTCGTAGGTGACGTCGTCGTGCGTCGGTCCCACGCCTCCCGAAGTGATCACGTAGCTGTAGGAGGCGGAGAATTTTCGAACCTCTTCTGCGATCGTGGGCACGACGTCGGGGATGATGGACACCCGCTCTACGCGGATGCCCACTGAACGCAGGCGCGAGCAAATGTGGTACACGTTCGTTTCACGAATGTCACCGCGTAGAATCTCATCGCCTATGATAATGATGCCGGCCGTGTCGTTTCCTGATGACATTGCGCGACGAATCCTGAAGAAAAAACGCGGAAATAAGCCACTTGACCTCAGAGCCATGTCCTTTGATTCTTAATTAATGAAGTGTCGCGGTGTAAGCAGAGTACGGTGCGATACGAACCCATTGGTCGTTGAGTCCCGGGAAATGTGCGACATCTCTACGGTGCTCCGAAAACGTGTCACGCATCCGCCGTCACACCTCTTACGACACGCTTTCGCGACCGGCGCCGCTTTTATGTAGAGAAGTACCGGCACGAAAAAGCAGAAAGACGACGCACTTTGCGCTTTGCGGGCAAATAAACCTATCGGAGCGGCATCTGGCGACCGACGAGGTTGGCAAAATCCATGGAGGAAGAAAAAAATCACGCGTCATGCGCTCGCAGCGACACCGGCGGCGAAACGTAAAAGTCACGTGACCATTTAGGTCACGTGGCACAAAACATGTCAGCCTGCAGGAGACTTGAAAACGGGGCAGCAGACGAGCTGTGTCGAGTTATGTCTATCGACGCTGTCGCAAGAGCAAAACGTAAGCAACCGTTTTTAGCCAGCGTTTTTTGATCTCGGTGGTCTGGCCAATCACACGTTACACTGGTGAAACGCCTCGGCGCAGTTTGACGAAAAATCCCCTGCAGTCACAGCGGTCGCAGTTGGCGTTTCCTCAGACGCACTCCAGTTGCCTAAGTCACGAAAGGAAATTGCTGCCAAACAAACAGCTGCTCTCGATTTTCGCTCTCCTTTACGCTGTTTAATAGCAGTTAGTATGGACCAGTCATCAACTGAGCCCAAGAGACCTGCTACGCGAGCTTACACGTGTCTGCTGCTGCGTTGCCATGCCCTCAAACAGTGGCACGTTTTTTGCCGTGCACGTTTCAGACCATATGCTCCGATCACGTCGAGGTCGTACCAACTCGCAATAGGGGAAAAATTTCCGAACTTGCACCGCCTTCGAAAAATAATCTGGGGTTGCGGAAGGCCACTTTGTAAGCGTGGGGCACAAGCGTTTTATATTCGTTAGCGTGGCCTGGCAGATGATTGCGTTCGTGGATGTAGGACTACTTCTGTTGCCTAGATGGTGTCTAATATGAATTCAGTCTGATAAAATGTATAAAAATTAATGCAGCGGAAGTAGGTCACACTCATCTAGTTTATTTCACGTACTTGCTTATCATGGGGCAAAAACGCAGTCACCCGTTTTAACCCGAATTTTTCTTTCGGGACAAGGCGTAGCTCCCGTTAACCGTAGATTTTGCTCTACACACCGCCTCCTGAAATTGCGTGCGATCCATCTTTGCAGGCAAAGCCAGGCCCGAGCACCATGGCGCAAGTGACAGGAGATAATGTCTGACAACTCCCACCAGGCTGGAAAAGCACGTGGTAGCTCCAAGAAAAAGAAGCGCCAAAAGAATCGTCCCATCACCGTAGTCGGCAAGGTACTCGCGTCGACCGCGCAGCCTCCCGACATGACTATCAGCCAGTCTCCGGAGAAGAAAAAGAGGCGACGCAGCCGCAAGCGAAAGTCAGCAGCGCCTGCGGAGGGACCGGGCGGCGAATGCGGCGGCAGCCCTGGCAAAAAGCCGAAGCTCGGCATTGACATTGCGGCGAGCCCCGCCGGCTCCAGTGCCTTGTGCAGTGTTAAGAACAACATGGTCGGCGAGTGTGTCGCCGAGACAAGCTCAAAACTTGCTACGTCGATGGAGGAGTGCGCGAACCGTGCCGTGGTGCCTGTGAACTGTGCCTCGAACGCCTGTGCCCCACCGGCGGACGAAGAAAGTGCGGAGCTGCGCAGAATCAAGATCCATCTGCAAAAGCAGCGCAAAGCGCTGCCCATTTTCGCTGTCAGGCACGAACTGGTGCGGGTCGTGAAGCAGAGGGACTGTGTCATCCTCATTGGGGAAACTGCGTGCGGGAAGACTACTCAACTCCCACAGGTATCCTTCGCCACATACATCTGCCGTGGGAATGCGTGCAGCTCTCCCTTTTGCTGCTGGGTTATTGTGCTACACTGCTAGGTGTACAGGTTCGCGCAGGAGTAAACGGAGCGTGGGAGTGGTGGCTGAGATGCATCGCTGCACCGCCTAGGTGGGTCGCCCAGAACCAACGGGTGCTGTTCTGGCACATAGTGTTTCATACTAATAGATACTAGAGGGAAATCTGGCACCACTGTCTAGGGGAGCCGCGCTTCAGCGAGCGTTCCGCCATGTACCGGGCAGGCACCATAGAGTTTCTTAGTAAGTATACTGTAAGAAACTTATGGCAGGCACGTTCCACTTGTCCTTGGCATGGCTCATGAACAGGCTGGAAAGTTGGCTGTGGCAGCAAGAAAGCAACAGTATTACTGTACAACGTTCATCAAATTTGTTTTGTCATTATAAAATTGAACATCCAAAAAGATTAATTTGTCAGTAATTATTTGGAAGCTTCATGTGCAATGAACAAGGAAAAAATGTTGCCCTTTTTTGTTGATTTTGGCTTCGAGACAAAAAACAAGCCATGTGGGTAACCAAGCCAAGTAGGTGAGGAACGTCGCTAGCGGCAATGGGGCCGCTCACGGCGGCCCGCGACTGCAGCGACAGATTTCCCTCTAGTATATATTAGTATGAAACTATGTCCTGGCGATGCGCACTGCCCACGCCCCCCTGTGATATGTTTGTTGTTCTACTGGCGCAATAGACTGGGCGTAGCAGTTTTCAAGGGTGTCGCAGCAGCAACGGAATCCGTCGCTGTTGAGCTGAAAGCAGTGATGCGCTCGCATACCCATTCCCTGTTGTGCGCTATAAAGTGCAACGTTGTCAAAGTCCTGTTCACAGGCAGCATAGTATTGCGTGCCTATCCAGTTTCCAACGGCAGGCTTTCACAACATAATACTTTATAAGGCAATAAAAAGCCCTGGACAATATAAAGAGCACATTAAGAGGATGAATCACCTGGGAAATTTTGTTGACACGAAAAAGAATCCCTTTTGTAACATTGTTTTTATTTTTCGTTGACCCCCCAAGTGCTTGCTGTCAATCAGTCAAGGTCTGCCCTGACGAAAGAAAAATACAAAAATGCCCATGCTGAGGAAAATTTGCTTCGTGGTAAAGAAGGCCGTGTGGGAAACAAACTTGTCCTCTATTACAGCGAGCCTCCTAGGCAGCGTGTTTTATCGTTGAAATAAAACCAATTTTATTGTTACAAACAAGCACCTCGTATTAGTTAACAAAGGGTTAGATATCAATTCATGCCTCTGGCTCAATTATGTTGGTTGTAAGGTAAATATCAACTCGTGTGGTTAAAAGTAGGCAGGCAGTACTGTGCCACCCATGGACAGGACTTCAACTATGTTGCGCTTTGTAGTGCACATCAACAAATATGTTTGCACGCACGTAGTTTCTTCCAGCTCAACGGTGATTGATTTGGTCGCCGCAGATGGCTGCGAGCAGCAACACAACGAGCGCCACTCTGTAGCCTAGCGCGGCCCTTTGCAAATTGTTGAAAATTCTTGACCCCTGTCTGACATGGCTGCTGAGTAAGGATAAAACACATCAGATAGGGGAGTAGGGTCACTGTGAGCACACCGTCAGAACACCGCCCGTCGATTCCTGCCGTCCTACCCAGGCGGCGCAGCGATGCAGTTTGGCCATCGCTCCCGTGCTCCGTTTACTTCTCCACGGTCCTGCACATCCATTTACTCTTCAGTGAAGGATTTTTCTAATCTCTAACTAATCTTCTGCCCAGATGTTGCTTTCTTTTTGCTTTAATTTATCGGAAGCAAGGACTATTTGTGACTAATTAACGTGAGAGTTTGGGTGAGTTGGTACTCCATTGAATTAATGCTTACAGCGCAAACAGTTAGACAAAGGACGAAAGAGACTGGCTACACGGACAAGCGCTGACTTCCACAGGGTTCGCACAGGTCCTTGAAAACCTTGAAAACCCTTGAATTTAGAAGTGTCAATTTCAAGGCCTGGAAAGTCCTGGAATTTTTACATGGTCCTTGAAAACCCTTGATTTTTCCGGAGAGAATCAATGGCCCTGTCTTTTCACAAGAATTTAAAGTGTTTGTCATGGATTTTAGGTGTTAACAAATGTAAAAAAAAAACAATGTAACAATCAAGTTTCAGTGTATTGCGTGAAATTACAAGTTTGGTAGATTTTCATTATTACGAGGCAACATTAGGAGCAGGCACTTGTCAATCCAATCTATATCACGATACAATCCAGTGAAAGCCAGCTTCTGTTCTCTATCTTGTATCTTCCATCTAGTCTATGGACGCTTGCTCATTGCATGTTTGCTGTTCTTCATACGCTCCACCTACGTTTGCTTTTACGTGAAAATGGTGGCGTGTACATAGTTCATCCTGTCTTGAAGCAACACTTGCTCGATTTAATTTCAGCTGATACTCTTGCCGACAAAGCAGGAGATGCTTGCAGCATTAACTAAGTTTTGAAATCAAACAGTCTCAGCAAAACACAAAGAAAAAAGAAAAACCTCTAAATACCAGCCATGAAATAAAAAAATGAAGCTGGGGGAGCATTTAAGAACCCGTCAGCACCTATCTAAATGTGCACTAATGTGCTTAGATATTGTGCAATAAAAAACTTTTGCATTGTGTTGGAAAAGTTATAAATAATACCAGATAAAACATTAGACAGGGACCTCGAAAATGTGTTTTCTGGTCCTTGAAAGTCCTTGAAAACCCTTGAATTTTTGCTTTTGAAGCCTGTACGAACCCTGTCCAACTGACGATTTATTTTGGAAAACACAAATATATAAGTATTCACGCATTATTCGGGTTGCGCGAAAATGCGCATAACAAAGATAACCACCGTATCTATGCAAAAACAGCAAACAAAAAAGCGTGAATTAGCACGTGGGGAGCACCACCGCGGAGAACAGATAACCCAGTTCTTTCTCTGAAAGACTGAGGGACAACGTACTGTGGCATGCGTCGCCAAGACGTGCCATTTCGGCAGCTTCAACTATCTCTCTTGTTAATTGATTGTTGCTCCTAAAAATGATCCGACACTCATTGTACAGATAATTAAATCATCAGTTGGAAAACAGCGCTTATCCGTGTAGCCACTCTCTTTCGTCCTTCATCTAATTGTTTGCGCTGTAAGCATAACTCAATGGACTGTTTGTGGGTGCCATCGCTGTGCTTGCTTGGGTGAACAGACTCGTTGCTGGTGCTGTGTCAGAGTGGGAATTCATCAAAAGTTTGCACTTTCTTGTGTCCTTCAAACATCACTGCAGTTGTGATGTACTAGCGAGGCATCGCTGCCCTATCAAGGTAGAAAACAGGACCCTCAAATGGGAAAAAATCTGTCCCGGCTGTTGTCTAAACTTATAAGCCACATCTGTTTGAGCGACTCCTGTATGAACGGCGCGGCATGTCGGAAGTATTGTTTTAACATGGCCTAAATTCAGCGTGGCAGTGAGTAAGCCTTAATGGATAGATGGTAGGTGTAAACACTGTCTAGTCACTAGTTTTGCTAATTTATGTCTGTTTGTATAAAAAAAAAGACAGAGTTTGAGAAGTCTATTTTCAACGCACTGTTACCCTCGTCAATTTGGGTACTTTGGCTATGGTGATGCACTAGTAAGTCTGCAGTGTCTGGCATTTAAAAAAATGGGGGAGAATTTATCAAATTGTGCTGAAATGAATGTAAACCTGCGCGACGTTTAGATTACACTGCCAGGAATACCTGAACCAAATATTACACGTGCACGTGAAGCGGTGAGCGCGCAAATCGATGTGAAAGTCGCGAAAAAACAAACCGCTCTCTCTTCAGTTGTCCTCATTATGCATAGCCTAAGGGACGTCACATAGGCCATGGCTGCCCGATCGGCTGTCACTGGTCAACTTCGCGGCTAGATTCTCCCATTTCCGTCGTCGTCATCGCTGTGTACGAACCTCTTCTATGCCTGAACCTGTAGGCACAGTTTTGCCGTTTATTTTGTGTTTTGAGTGCGCGCGGAGTTTGAGTGATGAGCTCAATGCTTCCCTTTCAACGGGACCACTCGACTACAAACGTTTATTGCTTCAAAAACGCCCTACCAGCCCGAGCGCGCACTTGCGAGGAGGCACCCATGCCTGCTTTTTTGTGGCACCAGACCGGAAATAGGCCCCTCCGCGTTGCGGAGAAAAGGAGAAAACTACCGGAAAGTGCAAAACAGTGAATGCACAAGCCAGCAAATAGACAAAACAACACTTTTGATAAGGCAGAGTAGATGTTAACCTTGAAATGTGCCAGTATCAAAAATCTGACTGAGGTAACGTAAACTGCATTGCAAACTGGCTTGATGGGACTGCAGTGATTCGCGAGACGGCCATGAGGGGTGCCTGGTGCTTTATCTCTTTCCAATTTTTTGAAATAAAGTAATACCCTGGGCTTTTGCTAATTAGTAAAATGAAGAATCGCACAACTGGAACCACGTAATGTGGCAACCAATCAGAATTCCACACATTTGCTTCTTTCTCTTCAAATGTAAATCAAGTGTAGTTGGGTTTATGTCGTGGGAGTTTCAACTGGAAGGCCAGCACTGTATCGCAGAGCGGTGCAGTAATTCGAGCAAAATCCCCCAGCGTGCACCCAAAGCACAATCTGGTGCAAGTGAATGGAATGAGCCTAGCAGTCAATGCTTGTGTCACGGGCTTGCATTCGCATGTATTCTTCCTGTAGGAGAGGGTCTGGCAGCGATAAGAGAGACAGGAGGCTGCCAATGGTCCCAAGAGGCTGCTGCTACTTTCATTCTTCTGCTTAAGCCTCTTTTTTCTTTTCCTCCCCCCCCCCCCCCCCGTTTCTGGAAAGATGCAGGCCCAATTCCCACAACCTCCTTGACAACCTTCTTTCTCTGCTTCTCTTCATCCAATTCTTTTTTACAATTCCTGCAGCTTGTCGTAGTGTGGTGCCAAAAAAAAAAAGCGTGTCACTTGACACTGATGATGTTAAAATATTGAACAGCTTTACCTGAGGAACAGTTTTTGAGTCTCTAATACTGCATGTAAGCAAATACAGTTTGTCGTATGTCCGGCTGACTTTTTTTTTTTTTACTTGCAATTTCACTGTTTCAGTACCTTCATGCAACCGGTTTCACAAAACGAGGGATCATCGGCATCACGCAGGTGGGTTTTAAAATGTGGCAGGCAGTGCTTTTTTTTGTGTGTGTGTGTGCTTTCTTCCCAAGCACTCAAGCAGCACTGAGCTATTCTGCCCTCTACAAGGCATGATTTGAACCTTGTCGTAATTAAAACAGTTGTGGAAGTTTGATGCAGCTGTTATTAGTCGAAACCTATAAGAACAAGCTTCTCCTTCATGTGGAAAGTCAAGGGAAAGGTCAGGTTCTGCTGAGAAAACAGGGGGCTCAGGCAAAGCTCTTATACAGCTGAAGAAACGAACACATGGCTTGGCTAGTATTTGTCTGGTTTAACTGAAGGAAGTAATGTCTTTAAAGTGGCCTCTTTTAGTTAAAATAAAAACAAGTCCATGTACTGCCTTACTGCCCTGAGCAACAGCTATCCAGCCTAACTCTAACCTCATTGACCCTTTGTTACAGCCGAGAAGAGTGGCAGCTGTCACAGTTGCCGACAGGGTCGCCATGGAGATGGGTGTCAACCTTGGTGACCTGGTGAGTAAATGTTCTCATTGTGCAGCTGTTTTGCCTTTTTTTTCTTTCCTTAGGACAGTTGTGATCACTGGGACTTTTCTTGCAGGTGGGATACTCAGTCCGTTTTGATGACACCACAAGCAACGCTACCAGGATCAAGGTGCCCATCCTCCTCACTTATTCTCATTGATAGGCTTGATTCGTGTTGCGTAGCTTCCTCAGGTTACACCCCTTTCCACACCAGTGAGTTGGGTACTCCTTGTGGGCCTCAATCGGTTCTAGCTTGTGTGGCGTTTCTCCGAAGGCTTCTTTTGTTCAGTAGAGTAACACGGATTCATTTCCCTTTCGCAATGGTGATATTTTTGTTGTTTTCTTAACGAGGAAAACAAGACTGCAATGTTCCCGATATATTGGCTATCAATGAATTGTCCCACGTGGGCTAAATGTATCAGCAGCTGTCCAGTGCTACTGAATATGCACTTTTTTTTTTTTCCAATATAAAGCCAACAGGCTGGCGTCCCGGCAGCAAACTTTTGATGGTGAAATTCTTGAGCGGTGCTAAAAGTGGTGCGTCTCCTATGTTCCATTGTCATCCACATCCATACAACAGAAAAGTGGCGCATGCCAGAATAAAGAAAGCGTACATGTGCAAAGAGCCAAAAGGAAGGAGCAGACTCTGATTGGCCGCTGTCTCTCGCTGTACTTTGTATCGGTGGTGGACGCAGTTGCATGGTGGAAATTTCTAGCTTGGGTAGATCATTGGCAAACAGCCGTTTTTGCTCTTTTTTTTTTTTTCCTTCCACTTCGCCAGTTTTTCGCAGCACAGGACGTGTTTAGGTCTGCCTTGCGTGCATCACTTTCTTCTAATACTTTGTCAACGTTTTAAAACCGAGGTTGTTTTTTGCAGTACCTGACTGATGGCATGTTGTTACGAGAGGCTTTGCTTGACCCCCTGTTACAGAGGTGAGCAACCTGGCCTGTATTTTCCGCACTGAGGATTTTACTCTTCCTGGATCGAAAATTGTGAATGTAACCAGGGGAAAGGCTCTGCAAGGGCCCCTTTCTTTAACAACGTGAAATTGTCCCAAGTAAACACTACCTTCCTAAAGCCCTTGAAATGGAAAGAAAAGAAAAAGGACAACTTTTCTACAAATTCTGCAGAACTACACTGCTAGGTTGCCTTTGCAACTGTAAGCGATCTTGTTGATTTTACTGAGCTGACTTTGTTCACCTGTGCTTGCCCTTTTTCCTCCATTCATTGCACAGGTACTCGGTCATAGTACTAGACGAGGCTCACGAAAGGACCATAAACACTGACATCCTCTTCGGCATTGTGAAGTCTGCCCAAGAGGAGAGGAGGCGTCTGGGCAAAACACCACTCAAGGTATGGCCCCTACCTCCCTCTTCCTTTGGTCTTTTTTTTTTTTTCTCCCTCATTTTTGGTGGCCTCCATAGTGCCTCCCAGGAAGTCAGTGGATCCGCCTCCGCGTTGCAGCTGATAACGATGTGAACAACAAGAGTTTGTTCTGACTGTCCCCCCTACTCTGCTCGATACCACAAGAGTGAAAGGAAGCAGCTGAACAGATGAGAGACCCTTACTACAGCTTATACATTACAGTTGCCAGCAGATTGGCTTGTGAGGAACGTTTTCATAAAACACACGACTTTACACTCGTTTTTCCTTCTCACGTTTTTAACTATAGGGTACAGGTGTGGCAGTTCTGTCAAATGTTGTAAAACGCTGAGGGTTAAAGTTGCCGCTTTTAATCTTTGGGAGCACAGAAACCTTTTGTTGTTGTTGCCTCTCATGTGCTTCTGCCGCTACTGTTTCTATGTCCCGGGCCTTCACCCGCTCTTTCTCATGTGCCCAGATTGTGGTGATGTCAGCCACCATGGACGTGGACCACTTTTCTCACTACTTCAACGACGCCCCCGTGCACACCCTTGAAGGACGGCAGCACCCCATTGCGGTGAGCACCCCCTCCCCGCCAGCGGTGGCTCAGTGGCTATGGTGTTGTGCAGCTGAGCCCAAGGTTGGGGTTCAATTCCCGGACGCGGTGGCCACTTTTCTGATGGAGGCAAAAAGCAAAAACTCCCTTTTGTTCGAGATTTCGGTGCACGCTAACGATCCCCAGGTGGTCAAAATTAATCCGGAGCCCTCCACTACGGCGTTCCTCATCGCCTGTGTATGTCGGCGCATTCAACCTCATAATCAATCAATCAGCAGCCCCCTCACCTGCCAGCGCTATTACCCTTAACTAAGAAATCGGCCACAATGCAAAATATGTACTCTTTAAGGCAAAAGTCTCGAGTGTCCCATGGTGCAGAAAACGGCTGCCACTGCTGCTCCGAGACAAAGCGCTAGAAACCACAGCATAAAAAACGAAGAATGTCGAGACAGAAGTGCATCTGTCTTGTCGTTCTTCGTTTTTTCTGCCGTGGTTTTTAGCTGAAGCTCTTTCTTGAAGCATTACCCGCCAACGAGCCCAACAGCATATTTTACTGATGCCATCTGCAGCACTTGCGACACTGTCATAATTCTTAACCAAAGTGCATATGTGGCACAATTTTGGTAAAGTGAATCAGTTCGTTTTGACAAGAAAGGTGAGTGCATAAGAGTTCATACATGAATCGAAGCCAGGTCTCCACAGCAGGAGCCAAGTGCATTAGTCTCGCCAGCGCTGCCTGAGCACATCACCAGCGGCGGAACAAAAGTTAGCCTAGAGTGCACTGCTGACATCATAGTGCGCGACAGGCAAACGTGACGGCATCCCCGACACTTTGATTCTGGAGGAGCTGGGGCATGAAGTGTCGCCAGTCTGCCTGTCGAAGTACCTCGCGCCAAAAGATGAAGAAATAAAGGAGAAGAAAGAGGTGCTGACACAGTCTAGCAGTAAAAAGTTTCCAGTGAGTACTGCCAGGGAAAGCCTTCAAAGTCTTCAAAAGTTTATGTGTGGACACAGTGGCTCGCATAGCCACGAGATAAGGTAAGTGTGACACAACGACCCATGATCAAAGGAGTACTTTGTTGGTGGCACTTGTAGCTTACTTCACTTGACGCCATTGTATGGCTGTGCTGGCGACACCAGCACAGAGCTGCATTAACAGCAGTGGTGTGGATATTGTGCCAACTGTGAGCTCGAATAGGTTAAATGTATTTCAGTCACTCGGATGCATCTTCCATATTTTTAATAAAACAGTGTGGCCCTGAAGCTCCTTGGAAAAATGTTTAGCACGGCTGGTGACTTCACCAAGGTCATTTGGTCTCCGCATTTTCATGTAGCAACTAACTGGAGCTGCACAATCTCATTTACTGCAAAGGACAGATTGAGCTGCTGTACTGTAGAGTAACAGGGAAACCGCGCTTTGTAATTTTTGATTGGCTATCTACCAATGCCGGCAGTAAAGCAATTTCTCTGCACTTTGCAGATGGTAAGGAATTGCTGTGAACTAATGTATCATTTCAATTTAACTTGGCTGCCACAGTCACGCCTCTGAAGGTCAATTCAATTAGATGGCAAAAAACATCCCGGGACTGAATGTTCGGCATGGTTCAGTTCTTAGTTTTTAGTGTCAATCAAAGATTTCAGTGCTTGTGACACGCACGTATGCGCAAATACATTTGCGTGAGTGCATCAAAGTGCAGAGTGGGAACATGAGAACAGAATTAGGTGGCATTGTGCTTTTGTTTGCAACACAACCGTGCCCACTTTTTCTTTCGGGAGACTGGTAGTTGTGCCGGCGTGAGAGTCAAATTGCAGCCACGGCATGCGTGTACCTTTACTGCTAGAGAAATAGCTTGAATTGTTTGCCACGTGAAGCGTTGCCCAGAACAGGGCAAAGCTGCAGTGAGGGGACCTGCAGCGAGTGCAGCATGATCGAGCAGCTTCATTACATTTAACAATGTTAGCGGCTAAGGCGTCGTGCTACTGAGCCCAAGGACGTGGGTTCGATTCCAGCCTCAGTGGCTGCTTTTGCCAGTGTTGCAAGATTTTGGTGCACGTTAAAGATCCCCAGGTGCTCAGAATTAATCCGGAGCCCTCCACTACGGTGTGCCTCATGGTCCAGGTGTAGCTTCGGCGTATTAAACTCCAATAATCTGAATTTTGGGCATTTAACAATGTGAGCAATGTTCAACAATGCTACATGGGTTGAGGTGCCCCTTTGGATATCGAGAAAAAAAAAAGTCTTGTGTGATCTTTGTTATTTTTTGGTTCACTGCAGATGATGCATGCAGTGAAGCCTCAGGAAGGACTACGTCTTCGCAGCACTAGTCACTGTGTTCCAGATACATCGAAACCAGGGACCAGGGTAAGGATCAGTTTTTGTCATGTCGTGGTCTCTTTGCAGCTACCCATCACAGTTGTGAAACAGGGGTGTAGTGAACCTTAGATGGCTGTAAAAGGGGTTTTTAAGTAGTCTAGATTTAGTCATGCTACTAGTGACACAGTAATGCAAAGCAGCACGTCACTTAAATACATGTGTGTGTGTAAGCATATGTGTGCGTGTACAGCCTATTAAAATTAAGAGTGTCGAGTGAACATAGAAAATCCAGCGATCAAGAGTGACAATGAAGGCATACAGGAAGTCGTTCCGTCTCTTTCTTGCGTGCATGAAAATAGGGAACCTCTTAAATTGCATGACAGAAAATAGAGAAAAATTTGTGACCCAGATAAGATTTGAGCCCGCAATATTGCACAAATTTTTCTGTGGGGCTTTCTCTACTGCGCGCTGCAGCGAAACCTGCTCACTTTAGGCCTTGGCTATTTGCATGCCCGACAAACTGCATAGATTGCAAGTTGCAATTGCAGAGGGAATTGGGAAAAGCGGGGTAGGTAAGTTCATTTCGCCTTGGGGAATGTGGTCACATGCATTCTCATAGTTTGCATAGCCATCTGTGTGAGACAGTGACAGTTGAGAGTCCCCAAGTACATTCTTTTTTTTGGTCTCTGTGCAGGGACATCCTTGTCTTTTGCACTGGCCAGGAAGAAATTGAGTCTGTGGTGCGACACGCCAGGGAAACGAGGCTCCAGCTTGAACCAGGTACGTTTCTGCCACCACCACCACCACCACCACCACTGCTGCTTCTGCTGGTTTCTACTGTACAGTCTTCCACAAACAGGCTCATGAGAAAGAACTTCCGTTGGTAATATAATCAATACAAATCGAAAAACAGCAGAGGACCTAATACAGACCCTTGAGTTACACCGGATGCCTGGGGCTCCTGAGGGCTGATAGTCTGCTATATGTCAGAAGGACTGATTTTTCTTCTTATTTGTTTTATTTTTGGGTTACCGTAACTATTTTATTCTACTTCAGACCTTATTTTACTGTATGACATACGGCAAGGTCGTACAGCATCACTGGTATACCTGTGCTACCTGAACGTTTGAAAGTACATTTGGGTCGAATGGCCTTTGAAATTTCAAATTCCATTCAAACTGAAAGGAGTTCCGCCAATCTACATGATGATTCTCCAAGGCAGTTGAACGCTTCCGAGTTCGCCCACCATGTTTTGGTGTCGCCACTGCTGCCCGGTTTCGTTCTCGTAACTTCACCAAAAAAATAGTTTTAAAATAAACTGGGCCAAAAAACAATTATTAGCGTTAAATTGATAACGACCTACAAACACACACAAAACATGCACAAAAAAGGCAGAGTTTTTTTTTTTTTTTTTTTTTTTTTGCACCGTCAGTGTTGAGAGTACCAAGTTATCTTGTAAGATTTTTTCGTAGATCGAGTCACAGAAAACAAAAACAAATTACAAATGATTAAGATCATGCACTTTCAACACCAACTTTTACTTCTAAATAATTGCCTTCATAATTGTGGCCTGCAGAAACTGCACTTGGGAGCGCAAACGTTCGCGTTTCGAAGGCCTTTGAGAACTTCAAAGCTCGTTGGTGGTGCTCCTTTGACTCAAATGACATTTCAACCAAATGCCTTTGAAAAACGTCAAGTAACAGCTCAAAGGCATCATTTGAGCCAAATGACATTCAATTCAAAAGGCCTTAGAAATACTCATGTAGCACAGGTGTTTAACACGCGTAACTTTGCAGCTTAGAAACAGCACTTTCCTTTATTTCTCTCTCTCTCTCTCACTTTTCTGTCCTTGTAGACCCTTGCTGTCCATGCCGGACTTTTGAAAATTATCAAGTTTCAATGGTTCATATGTGAGGCTAACGCGTGTCGCAGGCTCTAGCATTACAAGGCACATTCACACCTGCCTTTACTGCCCTAGCCATCTCTGTCTTGCCGTACATGGGCTTCTGGATCAGCTGGACCTCCCAAGAAACTTGGTATGGCCCACTTTAAATGTTAACGCTGTTTTTCTTCGTCATGTTTTGTTTCACAGACGAGCAGAACATCCTGGCCCTACCCCTGTACGCTGCCCTCCCTTCAAGCCTTCAGCTAAAGGTGTTTGAGCCAACGCCAAAGGTGTGTACCCAGTTCACAAGCCTCTTGGCTTTGCACATTAAAACTGCTGCTAGCAAGTGGTGAGCTAGTTAGCAAAAAGGTTTATTTGGACTTAGGGGTGTAGGCAAGTTGTAGTTTTCTTTAGCTACCGTCTGCCAGGGGGGAAAAATTGGCTAAGAAACACACAGTAACAATTGCCTAGTTGTGCCGAAGACAATGATTTCATTAGGCTGCCTATCAACTTGGCCATCGAGCATGGGTGGGGGGAAAAAAAAAGCTCTTGTGCATGTGCGTGTGTGTGTGTGTTTTTTCAACTGCCTGCATTTTGTATTGCTTGCTGTATGGCACAGTAACGGGGCTGTTGTTGGCCACCCTGTGTGGCCTCCCTCTTCTGGAACAGGGCTGGAGGAAGGTGATCTTTTCAACGAACATAGCCGAGACGTCCATCACCATTCCTGGCATCAAATATGTGGTCGACACTGGAGTGGTCAAGGAGAGGTAATGCTCTGAACAGCTGCCTATCTTAATTGACATGCCCTGCAAATATCCCTGGCGGCTTGACATGTCTTTAGACAAGCCTGCCTCTTGTTGCTGAAAGGGAGAGGGCATCTACAGATACATCACTTTCCTAGCACGGCTTGCGAAGCCTAGATTTAGGTGGCTGAAATTTTGATAGATGTAATATTTAAGATATAGTGGGTGCTCGTAGCATTTTTTTTTGCTGCATGGCAAGAGTTTGATTTCTTTGCCTGCGGCAGCCGCTTTTCTGATTGAAGGTGAAAAAAGCAAAAACGCCTGTGTGTTCAAGATTTCGGTGCACGTTAAAGATCCTCAGGTGGTCAAAATTAATCCGGAGCCCTCCACTACGGCACGCTCATCGCCAGTGTAGCATCGGCGCAGTTAAACCTCAAAATCAATCAGGAATTGCTTTGAACCTTCTGAGTGGGTTAAGTAGAGTTTCAATACGGACTGTGCAAGCCTGGCTTAATTTCCACTTGGAAGATAGTTAACTTATTGTAAACTCTGTCTGGCTAACAGATACTCAAAAATATCCGTCAACATCTCGAACACCTTGTAATCATTGCATCAATATGCTCAAGCAAAGCTGTTATTTCAGTAACTGTCAAGGCCTTGCACCAAAAATGGTGCAAGGCCTAGACAGTCACCGAAATAACATCTTTGTTTGAGCATATTGATGCAATGATTACAAGGTGTTTGAGAATTGTACTGATTCACCTGATGGCAGTGAGGACCTAGAAGATAGTACACCTCCATTGTTAGAGGGACAATGTAGGGCAACATCATGGGACAGCCAAAGTAATGCATTGCGTGTACTAAAGTGGAATTTTTGTTTTGTTTTGTTTTTGCTTTATATAAATGTAAAAACACAAAGCCACCAGTTTCCAGCCTCTTGCATTGCCCTTCCTTCCCCACTCGACTTCTTGTCTTAGTTTGTGCCAGACTGTCATCTAAATTCATTTCTCTTCTAATCGCTTCCCATTTTAAAGTGCAGCGCTTCTTGTCTCTTCACCGCTTTTAGAGTAAACCTAATGCCCTGTGAGCATACGCTGACCGTACCAACCTTGCTTCCAGGACGTACCAACCAGAAACGGGGCTTGAGGTGCTCAAGGTGAGGAAGATATCAAAGGCGCAAGCGTCGCAGAGAGCCGGCAGAGCGGGTCGAGAGTGCAGGTAAGATGAGCCACCCACACTCATCAAACATCCTTTGGCTGCTTATGGGTCTAAACTGTAGGCAGTATGCAGTGCAGGTTTGCTGAAATTGAGAGACTGGCCTTGAGTGTCCTGTGGGAGTGCTTAGGTTAAAGTTCAAGCAGTATGTGATGCGTAGTGTAATTCAAGGGAGTGCAAGAAACTGGCACGAATTAATCACAACCTACCAAATTTCAAATCTAGTTCAACATATCCAGTGAAATTTAATATAATGTAACAGAGCACCCTTTAGGTGTGCGCAGGTACAATGATAAACAGCACGTAATGTGAAGTGAACATGGGCTAATGCGAGCGACTGGATGTTTGCTTCTTGTGTTTATTCCGGTTGCTCTGTATATTACGCAGCACTTTACCACATAACAAACTTGTCTGGAATGTACAGATAAATTTTATTAAATGAACACCGGTGTAATGAATTATTGGATATATTGAACTAGATTTGAAATTTGGTAGGTTGTGATTGATTCTTGTGAAGGTTAAACAAAACCAAAAAGAAGTTGTGATGTGGTATCACTTCAAGGCTGGTAATTTTTTTGTTCTTTTTTTAAGGGGAGGGGGGGGGGGGGTAAACAGTACGTCACCTTAGGTAAGAAAGCCTGAGATATTCAGAGCCTGTTCAAAGCCTTCCATAGCAACGCACCTATGAAGATACTTCGATCTATATAAGGTGCTTTTTTCTGAAAGAGTTAACCTTGCTTTTGCCTTGTTGGTTGTTAGTACATACTTACTGGCACTTCCTGTAGACACTTAATCTTAGTCCTTATTTGTGGTTGCTGTGGCAAAGTACGCCTTCTGGCCGACAAGCGAGTAACCAGCAAAAAAAGAAAAGGACATTGACAGTTTTAACATCACTGAGCTTGAGAGCGTAGTTCTTGCATGGCTATAGAATGTGTGCAGCTAATCACCTCTTATTCTTGTGGGAAGAAGCACTTATGTTCTGTGCTCTTTTAAACAGAAGTATTGCTGCCAAATGAAGTGTTGCACTTGTAACCATGCGAGATATTTTTCTTTTCTCCTTAGTGGCGTGTGCTACAGGCTCTACACCAAGGCGCAGTATGAGGCCATGCGAGAGCACGGAGTTCCCGAAATCCAGAGGTAAGAATATGACTTCCTCCTTGCTCTCAGTTCCACCGTCTTTCTTATAAATGTGACTTTTGGTTGTTCTGTTCTGTTATTGGACGTGTCTCTCGTGTATATCATGGCATTAAAGTGCTGTTGCTCATGTACAGTCTCTGTTTCACATTAACAGTTATGGGAGGCATACAACACTTATCTGCTTATATGTAGAACCTGAAACCAATGTAGCACATTGCTGAGTTCTTTGGAATGTAGCATGATGCTTACGAAGTATTGAGTTATAGCAGGAGGATAATATCTGAGAAAAACACCTCGGTTGTGCACATTGGTCTTTGTTTTCCAACTGGACACCGTTCTTGGCAATTTTTGGGCTAGTATACTACAATCTTGTTCTGTGTCACGTATGCCTGAACTGGTTAAAAAGGCTCAAAAGTGGGATAACAAGTTGACTTGCATTGGTAGATTCTTGTATTGATAACACAAATGTGCCACTCACTGCTACAGTTGAGTAGCTGCACAAGAAATGCTGAAAACTGTGAAAACGGGTATTAAACATAATCAAACAAGCTGTAGTTCAGTTTCCATTTCAATCAAATGCTTTGTGTTTGCGTATAAGCGCAGCCAAATGTTTTATGCGAGTGCTATTGCCTTTTCTTGTGTCAACATGCACAGTATGCAACAGCCCGCAGCTAAAGTCGTGATAGTATTTGCAGAGTTGACCAAGCTTCGAAGTTGGCCACCTGATTACATGAATGATCCCCACCCCATCCAACTGCGTGTGTGTGTTTCCATAACTTCTCTTAGATGGCAGCAACCCACGGGCTTCCTTGTGTTGCAAGGGGCCGTCTGTCGTTTGTTTGGAGCTAGTCAGCAGGCCTTGCGACGCGTTATTTTTGTCGCGAAAAAGATCAGACGAAACTGGAGAGAGAAATGGAGCAATTTATTGTTGAAAAAAAAATGCTGCAACATTTGGGATCTTCCGTCCATGGTGGTTGCTTTTCTTCTAGTGGAGGCGAAAAGCAAAAATGCCTGTGTGTCGAGGTGTAGCTTTGGCGTGTTACGCCCCACGATCAGTCAAAAGTTATGACCTTTCAGTTAAAATAAATTTTAGTGTCCCTTTAATAAAGGACATATGCATGCACACGCACATGCAAATGTATGCTCGAATGTTCTCGTATGGAGTTATTGTTGTCATCTGTCTGTCTTGGTTCTGTACAAGTCAGCAGAATTCCTATTTTGGTTGTGCTAACCATATCTTTGGCAGACTGAACATGAGTGTTGCGATTAGTGTACAATTAAAAAAAACACACACTGGTGACATCATTAGTTCATACGGGTTCAGACGTGTGCCAGTAACAAATTTAAATAGCTGGAGGAAAAATTTGACATCATGACTTTGAGTTACACTTGGATAAGCCATTCGCAGTGCCATTCTAGTTATGGCTAAACCATCCTTTCAAGCTTGTATTCAGAGAAAATGTAGTGGTAAGATGTATTGACTATTGATTCTTGAATATTGATTATTAAATTATTTGTAAAACAAAAAGCTTTCAAAACAGGAAGCCATTGAGAACTGGTTGTCTTTAACAGCACCGCTCGGCAAACATTTGCTTCAAAATGGTGCAAAAAGAAAAAGAAAATTCACAACAGAAGGCAGAAAAAACATATGTACATGGAAGCTGACTGATTAACTGATGTATTGTATTTACTCGCGTAATTTGCACTCGCGTAATCCTGAAACCCCTAATGTGACCCCATAAACTTGAATTTTTTGGTACCTCATAACCCCTCGCACCCCCAACTTTGCAGCGGCGAAAGTTGCCTGTCGCGAAACCCGCATGGTGCAGCGCTCTCCAACGCGCGCCTCCCCGCCGCCTCTCCGTTCGGCGGAGAGCGCTTGTATCCAAGGCATCCAGGCCCTAACGATTAACCTATGCAACATGATGCTACTCCCAACAGGCGCCAAACACGCTACTCACACTGTCCTTGACCGGTTCGCTAGTTCTGCGCGCAACTAGACGGTGTTCGCGCAGCCCGCCTGTCGTGTCGTCGTCGTGGTCCCGCCGTTGAGCGGCAGCAGTCAGTGAGTCACTCGCGTCAGTGGTGGATAGCTCGCTGGCCGTTTTGAGAACTTTTTGATCTAATTATTTTGTGCTTGGTGCCGCTTCGCCATGGGAGGAATGCCAGCTACACCGCCGCTATCAAATTGAAAGCGAAAGAGTACGCGATCGAACACGCAACCGTGCCGCAGGCAGGCACTTCGGCCGGTCACCGCTTCAACGGTGCGTACTGGAGTAGGGCACGCACATACGACGACGAGATAGGGCGTGCGCCAGAAAGCAAAGGCGGCAATTTCATGATCGCTGATCGACGGGAGGTTGTTTACGTTGTAAATAATGAAATAAAAAGAATAGCTGCTGTTGGCAACACTGAGCTTACCTATCAAAAATGACCGCTACATTTAGCGGGATTGGCATAAGGCAATTGGCAACACCTGTGCCACCGGATATTTTTTTTTTTCCCGCATAATTCTCGCACCCCTAACTTTGCATTGATTTTACGAAAAAAAGTGCGAGGATGTATGCGAGTAAATACGCGTATTGTCATCATGCAGTATACACACGAGCAGGTGTTGAACACAGAAGTAAAAGGCATAAAAGCATACGAAAATTCCTGATGGCCTCAGTTCAAATAACTGCCTAACAGGTCTCCCTCCTATTGTAAACTGATAAATCTACCTATTAATGCAGAACCTCCTTCTGCATTAAATTAACACCCTAATCCTGTTTTATGCCTCATGAAGGCTTCATACAGGTCACGTATATGCCGTTCTTTGTAGTCTTCCAACTGTACTTGCATAAAGATACATTTGCTGCTTGTGTGCGGATTGTCACCATGTCAGTTATCCAGCTTCGTCACCTGCCCAGGGGTTTTTTGCCTATGCTGCAAAATGCAGGGTTGGGACAACCGATCGCATGCAACCATTGCACTTGTGTGTCACGGCTCTCAGGAAGAGGCCATAGCTGCTCTCGGGAATGCTCCAAACAGGTCGAGCCTCCATCCCTGTCCTAAAATCTTTTAGATTGCCGGGGAAATTACTCACTCTTGTCTTCATGCAGCAATACAGCCTTTGTCTAGCCAGCGATCCCAAAGTACCCACTATGCTTGATGCAACATGCATCTCAGTCTTCCTCAGTAACTGCAAATCAGGGCCTTGTTGTGCATCCAAGTTGTATGGTTGGGCCTGGGAAAGGGAAAATGCCCGCATGACACATTTGTGGACATGTTTCCTCCGCTTTAACTATCACTCATCATGCAAGGCAGTACAAATGCTGTTTGGGTTCTATTTTCCATAGCCGCAGGATGTTTGGAGCTGGCGTAAGTTTAAAATTGTTAATAGCTTCCTTGTCTGCATTTGGCTGGACGCCAATTATTCTTTCATCTACGATTACAAACCTTCTGTTGCTCCTTAGGTGCAGCCTTGCAGGCGTGGTCCTACAGATGCTTGCCCTGGGCATCAAGGATGTCTTCGCTTTTGACTTCATGGACAAGCCCTCAGAAAAGGTAGCCCCCTCTCACTCCATGCACTCTCAGATATTTTGAGAGTGGACATTGTTCTCACTACTACTTGCACTGTTTGGCACCAAGATAAAGGGGTGGTTACATTACAGATGGGCTTGTTATTGCTTTTGTTGTTTGAAGCCGGGATCTGGCAGTCACTGAAACTGTTGGCTTTAATGGAATAATGGTGTGTCAGCCAAATTTTCAACTGCAGTAGACTTTTTATTTTGGCATCGGTCTCGCGTTTGGCTTCCTTTTAGAGGGTTTGTTTTCGTTGCTAATCAGTAGCGTGGCAGTTGCACTGAAAAATAAAACACTGCAACCAACGTGCATCGTGAATTTTATAAATTCCTAGCCAATGTGAAAGAGTGATAGTAGTGGCAAGATGCCCTGCCAACTTCAGTTGTCATTCATTTTTCCCCACCACTGCAGCATTTGATGGAGGCCTTAATCAGACTACATCAGCTTGGTGCTGTGGAAAAGAAAGAAGAGCTTCAGGTAAGCTGCCGCATAACGAAGTTGCCGAGAGATTGAGGGCCGGCTTACGAGGGGTCGTGTTATAATTGAGGGACATATGACTAGAGTACTAGCCTGTATGTATAGCCACTCCAAGGCAAGCGTTACCACTGAATTAAGTCACGGGGATCTCATGGCTTTTAAAGTGACACTGAAGTTATTTGTAAACATTGCGGGATTACTAGCGCAAATTGTAGTCCGGAGTTCATAGGCCATGTTTCGACCACTCTTACTGCTTTTATGCGAATTTATTTAGTGGAAAAATTAATTCGAAAATGCTGTCCTCCTCTCTGCTAGCTTGCCCATTTTCTGTGGCGTTTTCGTGTGACGTCACGAGGAAATGAGCTGGCAATCGGCTGTGCTACTGCACGGCTCGCCGACCTTCCGACCGAGTCAGTCGGCCCAGCGTTTAGTCCGCCGGCCGCCGACGGGCCGTTGAAATTTGCTCGCTCAGTTGATACTAAGCCACAACACTGGAAGAATGTACCTTTCTTTACTTTGTTAGTTTGTACACTGCATCAAGCTCAGAGTCCGGGTCGCTCCATGCAAGCGCTGAACAAGTGCACATGCGATGCTTCCCTGACTTTACGCTAGTAGGAAAATCTAATGCCACTTGAAGGTGGGAGAAGAGTCAGCGAAGTCAATATAGGTACTAAGGAAATAAATCAACTGAAACTTTTACCGTACAGCGCAAAAAATAAAAGAGGTCAGCAGCACGACCACACATCTGCGAACGCTTTTCGATCTAAGAAATGCAATTGCTAGACGTGAGATATTGTGGAAGATTGGGGGACGTTTACTGCACGAGCGCTGTACAACAAATAGTCACCTAAGGTACTTGAAATGCTAAAACGAAATAGAAGTGTAAACTGGTTAAACATTATATACCTTATATATCCCCACTTTGGCAGGGCTGGCTCGTGGACGAGTGGTATAAAGCGCTAGGACTTTTTTTTTTTTAAGTCACAAGTTCGATTCCCCGAGGGTGCATGCTTTTCTTCTTTTCTTTTTTTTTTTTTTTTGTAAGGTGATTTTTTAGCTTGCTGTCGATGTTTCTAACCTAAGAAATGCTATTGCTGCACATAAGATCTTGTAGAAATTTGGGGGACGCTTACTGCACGAGCGCTATACAACAAGTAGTCATCTAAGCTGCTTGAAATGCTAGAACTAAATAAGAATGTAAACTGGTTATACAATGTATACCTTATATTTTACCGTCTGACAGCGCTGGCCCGTGGCCGAGTGGTCTAGAGCGTTGGGTATGTTATTTTGCAAGTCGCAAGTTCGAATCCCTGAGGGTACTTTTTTCTGTAAGTTCATTTTTTTGTTTTTAGCCAATGTTTTCAATGCTGAGTTTATCATTTTTGGGCCGTAACGTTCACTGCTCCACGAGCAAGTTCGCAGAACGCGCGCAGACTGACACTGACGCGGTAGCGAGTTCTCGTTGGCGCGCTGTTGACATACCGTAAAAACCGGCGTATAATACGGACCCACGTGTAATACGAGGTGTAATTCGGGGACAGCAAAATCAGAAAAAAAGTTTTCATCTGCATATAATGCGGGGTAAAGAGCACAGAAAATATTTATTTGCACTGCAGTTACCGTTCAGTCATTGTCAGTTTTCGCTGGCACTGTCTCCCGACGTCCGTTCAGTCATCGTCAGGTTCGCTGCCGCTGTCTCCTGAAGTCGCCTTGTCGGAAATGTCTTCCCACAGAAAGTGGTCCTCAGTGCCATCAAGGGCGTTCGAGATGCCGCATTTCTTAAAAGAGCGACTGACGAGCTCCTCTGGGATGCTAGCCCACGCATCCGCGATGCAGCCACAAAGCACCACTGGAGAAGCCTGCGTCAGCCATCTGTTAGCTGTCACTTACGGGCCTCCTGACTTCATCCACTCTTGGTAGCAGGACCTGATGCAGTCTTTGAAAGGCTTGTTGATGCAAACATCTAGCGGTTGCAGCTGGGATGTCATTCCTCCCGGAATGACAATGAGTTTGGTGCGGGGTTCGTGCAACAACTTCTTCACGGAATCGGCCAGGTGGCAGCGAAAGGCGTATAACACGAGCACTGACGGGAACCCCCAACAGTGCTCCAGGCCACCGACACCACACAGACTTTATCCAGTCAAGCACCAGTTGCATTCTCCACCCGCGAATGCTGCCTTCAGTAACGCCGAACTGCCGTCCTGCGGTGCAATTCCTGATGGTCTCAGCACATAAAATAACTTTTATTTTAATTACCTCTGAATACTGCCTTCGTGCACCCGCCATCGTGATAGACTTGCGTTGAACGTGCCGATCCTTCGCGTGATCAAAACAATCAAAATGGCGCTGGCTGAGAGAAGCAGCAGCCAGCGAACGCCACCGCAAGATGGCGCACCCTCCGCTGAAGCCGAAACCAAAAGTGTAAATTTTTGGCTGAAAACACATATAATACGAGGCACAAATTTTACATAGTAAAATTTGGAAAAAAAACTTCGTATTATACGTGGGTTTTTACGGTAAGCACCGACAACTTGCGGGCAGTGGGCACAGGCCAGAATCAGCAGACCCTTGGCCTGGTGTGAACACGCTTTTTACGATACAGGCATGAGTAAGGCAAGATCCAAATATGGGGGAAAAGCGCACGGCATTTGAGCGTCTGCGGTAACGCGGAGGGCATTCATTCACTGCGTAGGCCTCGGCTAGTGATTGCTACCATTCCAAGCCATCCTGGGAGGCTTATCTTAGGCATTTTACAGCCGACAGCATTGCAGAAGCGTGGTATGGCGATAATTAAGATATCAAGAATGCCCATCCAACGATAACGTCGAACATCAAGCATGTTGTTTTACAGAACGGAAACCGAAACTTGTTCGAATGCTAATCTTGGACATCGTCCAATCACGGTGCACCTCCTCCTGACGTCACAGCCTTTAGTTAGTGCAGCCGCCGCAGACCGTGCGTGTTGGTTTTTCTTCTTTCGAGCTTTGTAAAATGATTACCGCCTTATCGCCCGGATAAACGATGAAAAGTGTGTTAATTTAAGCCAGTATAAACAGTGCAAGCGAAAACGGGAGCTTGACAAATTCACTTTAGTGTCCCTTTAAGTTCTGTGAAGCTGTGTGGCACAGAAAATATGTCCACGTGTAAAATTCTTTCTGTGACATTCGGCAGTCATATGCTGTCCAGAAACCTTCTTGTTTCGCTGCCCACGGCCATGACTTGACGGTCTACAACCTGTCAGGAGCAGTTGGCTAGTCCAGAACCCTTTTTTGAGACCTATGGAACCTAGACTGCCAGAACTGAGACCATCACTATGCACGTAGCTTATCATAAATTGGGAATGTGAGGCCCATTTGGAAATGCAGGTTTGAACTTTACTAAGTGTACAAAGTTTCTCCGTTTTCTATCTTTTCTGACATTCTGGTATATCGATTAAAGACCAACTACTTCCCCTATGCCTGCCTTGGTCTCTTTGACCGTTGGCTTTTCTTAACCTACACACATGCATGGATGCAGCAGAATCTCGATAACTCACTCTCACATAATCTCAACTGCCAGATTACTAAACTGATGCTCAGGTCTTGTCTTAGTCACGTGCATTTCAGATGGCTGCAGACATTCGAAAAATTTTCTCTTTATCATAACTCCAATTTACAGGATTGCCCGGGATAAGCCATTTCAAGCTAGGAGGAAGGTTGAAGATTTAGTTACATACGGAAAGACAATTTTTTGCGCTAAAGTGAAGCATGCATTGCACTGAGTGTGGTGAAGGCTGTGCTGGCTTTTTCATGCCATGGCTGCTAACAGCGTGCTGTATGTTTCCTTTGCGTGGGGTGTTTTGCCCTTGTTCAAGGCTTAGCGCACAGTACAATATCACTGGCACAGTCTGTAGAATGCTTAACAACCGCCTTAATTTTGTCAGTTCAGTATGAGAGCACATATGTGAAGTCGTTCCACATTTATCTACTGTATTTATTCAAATATAAGATGAAGTTTTTACCCAAAATCTGTAGTTTCAAAGTCATGCCCCACATTATATTTGAAGCTCAGTATATATATATATATATATATATATATATGGCGATTTTTTTACTCTCCAAACTGCACCCTCACCGTATATCGTGACCGCCTTATAACCGAATCGATATGGTACTTGTAGCCTGTTGGGAGTAGCTATTTTGCAATCCAGTAATGCTAGGTTACTTCACTTGCAGCTCACAAGCTTGGGCCAGAAAATGGCAGCCTTCCCTCTGGAGCCCCGCTTTGCCAAGATCATCTTGTGCTCCAAGGAGCTTGGTTGCACGTAAGTGGCTTCCGGCTCTCTCCAGTCACCTCTAGACGGTCTAGCTAGACTCCTCTAATGCCGTCAGAGCTGGACGCAAAGTGTTGATGTCAGGTCAACTCGAGTTTTTTTTGCTACAACAGTGGCTGTTACATGAGCGCAGTGGTAACAAAGTTAACGTTAGCACTGATGGCATCAAATGCCACTGTACCGTGCAGTGTTAGGAAATCACACTCTGGAAAAACTGTTTCTGGACAATTTGCAACTTGACAGCGTCATCTGCTGGGGGAGATCGGTTACTCGTATTTTCTTGCGTATAACCCGCACCAAAAATGCAAAAATTTCAGGGGTGAAGTAGAGGTGCGTATTATATGCGAGGTATTTCCTTTGGTGCAGCTTCACCGCAATGCGCGTTGGGCCGTGATCCCCCTACAGCAGGTAATAGTGACTAAGCCACTGTTATCCCATTGGCAGTGCTTATTTCGCACACACAGCTCAACAATATACCAACCTGAAAAAATGTATGCGGCAAGCTGCCGAGCACGAGTATGCGGGGTTCGATTCCCGGCCGCGCGGCTGCTTTTCTGATGGAGGCGAAAAGCAGCAACGCCCGTGTGTACGAGATTTCAGTGCACGTTAAAAATGCCCAGGTGGTCAAAATTAATCCGGAGCCCTCCACTACGACGCGCCTCATCGCCTGCGTAGCGTAGGCACGTTAAACCCTATAATCAATCAATCAATCAATGTATGCGGCAAGTCATCTAGTTACGTAGTCAGCTAGGTAAGTTCTTTTGCATTAACACAAATGTGTAATGTTGCTTGAGTGGTAGCTGCTATGGTCCATCCTTTTATGCATAAAATATGCGGGCAATAGGTGTTTTTTTTTTTTTCTTTTTGGTCAATGGAAAGTGGAAGTGAGGGTTATATGCGGGGCGGGTTATACCCGCGAAAATACGGTATCATGAGTTTCTGTGCTGCGCCCCAGATGTTGGTTCCCCGGCGCTCACATACTACAAGTGCACGACTGAAATCTACAGCATGTGGCATTATTCTGTGCAGGATTTTCACATAACATTGATACCAGCCTTTGTTTCATCTGGTTTGATGTAGAAAGATGTTACTAATCTCATTGGCCCATCAAGGCCTGTAGAGATTCTTCAGCACATTTACTGCAGTGGGACAGGTTGTGACTGGTGCTTGCTGTCTACTTTTTCGAACCCCTTACAGGGAGGAGATTCTGACCATCATATCCATCTTGTCTGGCGATTCCGTGCTGTACTTTGCCGAGAAGAACGTGAGTATGCAAGGCCATTGAGGTTTCAAACCCCTGTATAGATGGTACAAAGTGCGTTTCGGAACTAAACATCCCTCAAATTTTGTGCCGCTTGCATTGGGGTGGGGCTCTATTAAACTCGTTTTTTTTATGCATATCTAACAGACGATGTGCACTACAGGAAGGTTATAAAGTGTCATAGGTTTTATTTTGTGAACAAAAATTCTTGCACTGTCGTGGCTTATGAGCTGCTAATTAAGGTTTCCCGAGCTGAAATTTGTGCCTTACATTTCTGATAGGTCCTTTCCCTTTGGGGCCTAACAGACTTTCGTGATGCTTTTGCCAACTTGCAGAGGGAGCGTGCCAATGAGGTGTGGAAGAAGTTCCAGTCAAATGAAGGGGACCACGTGATGCTGCTCAATGTCTACAAGGCATACAAGAGCGCCAAGGGGAACAAGGTAAGAGCGGCTCAGGTAGTTGAATGCCTTGTTTTAATGCAAGATGCACCCGTGAGCACTGACACCACCATGCTTTACTCACCGCCTTGGTACCCAAGTATAATAGGGGTTTTTTCAGGAACTGAAGAGCCTTTATCACAGCTGTTCCCACTTCTTCTTGTGGAAAAATGCGTGGTTTTGTTTGTCTGGAAAACTTGTGTGTTCCATTTACTTTGACAGGCACCAGGAATTTCAGTAGCCTGTGCAGTTTTGGTCCAGTTTTCACGTACAGTGAACATCCAGTGGGATTATCCTCCTGTGAAAGCAGCTTGTGCATAGTTTATTTTGGCACCACCCAGGTTTTGTGTCCTTGTTTTCTCTGCTCCCCTGCCTTTCCTTTTTCTCAATCCCGACTTCCTTAATGCTTCCAGTTTTTTTTTTTATGTCAAGAGTAAATGTATGCGAAGTTGAGGGGCTGGAAAGTTTTAAGCTCGGGCTGCTGTGTAGATCCACTTGAAATTATGATGGCTGGCATTTTAAGTAAACAAACAAGTTCTTATACCCCTGCACCTACAATTGACATTGCTCATTGCTCAATTCATGAAGTGAAGGTGGCTGGTACGCGTACAATCTCTGTGATGCCTCTGTTTAGTTTAATTAAACAGCATGAGTCTGTGCTGTCATTGCATGGCTAGCCGGACTGTTGAGAGAAAAACAGAAAAGCTTGCTTGCGATTTTCAAACGACTCCTGTCGACTTTGCCCGCCATCGTAGAAACTTCCGTTTGAAGCTTTCCAGGCTACTAACACTGGTGTAGCCTTTGAGATTCTTTCGCTACCTGTTGTGTCATTTTTGTCACTCTTGTGACTCCTCATCCACCCAGTGTCTTGTGCCTGGAAGCATTGTTCAAGTAGAGCTTGCCCCTTTTGTGTGCAGGCATGGTGCAAAGAGAACTTTGTGAACAAGAAGAACATGCTGAAAGTCGTGGAGATCCGGACACAACTGACCTGAGCTGTGCACGAAGGCTGGCATTCCACTCAGGTCTTGTGGGCAGGACAGCACTGCATTCAGGTAAGGCGCTCTCTGCATAGTTTACAGAATGGTACGCTACTTCATCGCTGCAGGGGTTTTCAAACAGCCTACAAAGCCCTCGTTTTTCATCTTAGTACAGCCATGTAGCAGACAATGTGTAATTGTGTTATCTGTTTGCTTAGTGCGCCATTTTTTTTTTCTCTCTCATTTTTTGCAGGAAGTGCCTAGCTGCTGGCCTGTTCACGAATGTTGCGGAGCTGCAGAAAAATGGGGACTATTTAACAGTGAGTGCATGGCCACACTGCACAGCAGTGCATTTGCTTTGCTGCCAAGAATATGCCCTGTATCTACATTTGTACGAGTTGTCCGTGATACACATTGGCCCTTCGTGCAAAACCGGAATGGGGGGAAAAAAAGAGTGGCAAATTCATTATCAACTGGACTTCAGTTTGTTCATTTTGAGGGGTTTTAGGGCTCGTTTGTAAAAATCTCAGAGCTGAACTAAGACTGCACTCACAGCATTTCCTCTTGCTCATAATGAATGCAAGGTTACTGAAAACCACAAAAAGAAAGATCAATGCAACAATAAGCACAATCACTTGTTTACTGGTGGGTCCTCTGACAGCATAGTAGCTGGCTGGAGTAGTTGATATTTTGCCTACACTCTCGTGTGGCTTAAACTACTCCAGCAATGTTAAGTCTCATGCCAAAAAGAAATCAACATGGAAGTGCTGCGTTAAAACGAATGGCAGTTTCTTTTTTACATCCTGCAGTTTGAGACGTAATTCTTGCCTTTCCTTGTTTCTGGGTGCATTGTTTAAGGATAACTGTTATACGTAGCAGCTTCCATCTGTAGAAAGAACTGCTGCTCTTGACGGATTGAGAAACTACTATCTTGCGAGGATCATTCTTTCCTGTAGCTCAGAGCCCTGTCAGATGGGAAGATGGCATACGGTGACCATGGAAATTATAAAGACCAAAAGGCCACAATCTTCTTGCACCCAGATGCTTTTCAAGAGCACCGTGATAAAGTGAAGGCGTCGAGATGCCCAATTCCTCTCCCTGAAGAAGTTTGTCCCAAGCAAAGTGTGGGAGACCACCTGGTTTAAATGGTAGCTTTTAAAGTGCTGCAGGAATGACAATTGAAAAAAGGCACTAAGGGAACCTATAAAACACACTAAAGTAAATGTGACACATACCCTGTACCATCTACTTTTTGGCATCTATAATTTATACCTTCCTGCTCCTTTTTGCAAAGATTGGCTAACTCACCCAAGAAATGTCACAAATGATGGATTTGCTCTTTTGTGATGTACATTGGACATTAGTCACCAGTGAGTCATTCGCAGGTTCTCAAAACCTACCAACTCAAGTGTTGCTGAGATGGCCTCCATGCAGATGCCAGTGAAGCAACAACAAATGCACAGACTTCTTGGGGATAGCTGCATATGTAAAATATTTACAATGAATACTCTCTAGTTAAAGTCTTTGTAGGTTCACAAAAGTGAAAAGCCCAATCGGTATTATTTTACAGAATAAAGTGGAGGGCTAAGAGTTTACTGGTTAAAGCTAAACAGTGTTGCCTCGAACTTACCTAGCCCAATGGGGGTAGAATGCCTCAAAAGACCGCTCATAGAGTGTGACAAACTCTGAGCACTTTCTTTTTCCCTTCCCTCCTCCCTCACTCTCGTTTCCAGCTGGACGCTCGCAAGAAAGTCTACATTCACCCCTCATCGTGCCTCTTCCAGTCGTCGCCAGCCTGCGTTGTCTTCACAGAGATGGTTGAGACCACCAAGTGCTACATGAGGTGAGAGCCCTCTGGGGACTCGTGACTATTCTGTTGCCCATGGCAAGGTGAATCTAGTCGTAGGCAGCCTGGAACAGGTGGCAATCCCACTCACCACGTAACGGTTTCCATCAGTGAAGCACAAGAAGCCACAAACTGTTTCGTTATGTGAGTGCCAGCTCCATTGCTCCTTGCGCTTATGAGTTTCTTACTCCAAAGCACTTGATGGTGGATGGTGCTCCGTTTACTGGGCAGGTTTTGCAATTCTGCTCACTGGACAGGCGGGCGATACTAGGTTGCTGCACTTGGCGATTGGCGCTTGGATGGCACTTGGAGATTCTGTGTAGACTACCGCCACCTGAATTGAGTAACCAAGAAGGACGTATACCCTATTCTCAGACAATCGACGATGCCTTAGATTGTCTACATGGTGCAAGGTACTTTTCGTCCGTTGAAGCGCTTATAATCGAGTAAATACAATATTTACAACAACAAATTTCCCCCTGTTAACAATACGCTTGAGAGACACTAATGAGATGCTAATGATTAGAGCTTCAGAGACACTAATGAATGTGTTGACCTCTACTGTATATCAAATGGCACTGGATTTCAACCCAAGTATCCAGCATAGTATACTTCGACTTTTCCTCGCAGTATAAAGTTTTACTGAAATGGAAAAAGGCCACAAATCGAAGACTCGGAAGCATTTCCCTTCTATCAGTTTGCCCAACTCAGTCGCCTCCTTAGAAAAGTGTTCTTTGGCTCCGCACCATTTTCTTCTGTCTTGTTTGGCAGTGTCTCAGCCTGTGTTTGTGACGTATTGCTCATATCGACCTTCAGTGGTTTGTCGCACCAGCAAGAAAGACCGGAAGTGGTGTGGAAGTTGTGGGAAAGTGATTCACTCATACTGAGCATGCTCAATATATATACCCGACTCAAGTCTTGAACGTGTCTCAGGGGCAGCGTGTGGTGAAGAATGCCTCGATCCTTGGCGTCATTGCAGGAACCTGACTCTGGTGGACCCTGACTGGCTGCCGGACATTGCTCCTCAGTACTTCAAGAAAAAGCGCCTTGGTGCCAAGGCACTCTCCTGACCCCATGGGTGTGTACTCTGCTTATCTCAAAATTTGGGATTAGGTGAAATCATGTGTGCCGCATGTTAATGGGGGTGCCTAGAGGGAATGAAGGAGTCATCAGTCTGGCCACTGTGAAATGTGCACTTCCTGGCTACCGATGGTGTCACAGGAAGTCATAAAGACAGAAAAAGTCCCACTGAGTAATACCATGGCCTTTTGGGTGTATGAATGGGTATGCTTACTTTTTTTCTGGATTTGACCCTGCAAAAACAAAAAGAGAAGATTTCTGATACAAACAGAACACGTACTATGACGTGTGACCAATCACCCACATTCATGTAATCTTGTATTGCCGGTCAGTGTAGTGCTTGTTTGAGCATGATATCCTATCGAGCTCATCGCATCTACAACACTGTTGTATTTTTTTAATTCATTAGTTTTTATACCAATAGTCTTCAGTTTTGCATGTGTAGAAGTGTTGGTCATCAAGGTACAGTACTTATATTAATCAACCTTGGGGAGAACACAGGGCTGCCTGGCTTCTGGCTGAGATGCCGGGCTGTTCTGGTGGTACAAAATGCCATGCTGTTTTATGTACTCGATAACTGTTATGGAGATTCTAGTACGTGACATTAATAACAGTCACTAAATAAGCCTAAAAGATTGTCCAGATCTGTTCTAGCAAAGTAACTTGACAAGTCAAAACAGCCAATATGACGTAGACTCAAATGTTAACGTAGGATACGAGGGAAAAGAATTGTACACTTTTAGCGAACGCCGACGTAAAAACATTTAGAGGGAGGGAACCCATGGTTAGTCTCCCACCTATTAGTCCTGAGCAGATGAACAGTCGGTTCATTTTCATACCCCCCAGAAACTAACTGTTGTAGCCAGGAGTTGTGGTAGAAAGAAAGAAAACATGCATGGCACCGAACTGCTTAGCCTGGCTTCTTCAAGTTGGCATTGGAAGGCAGAAAATGCGGCTGTCGCTTATGGCTGTTGGTCGCTGTCGCTTATGGCCAGCCACAGCTTTTGTGCACACAAAATTTATGTTCTGGGAGTGAAAAGTGACAGCGGGTTGCTTATGTATAGTGTGCGTTTTTAGTTTGACACTGTCAGCAGCCGTGCTGCTGCTGCATACTACTTGTGTGCTATTTTCACTATTTTCACTAAGTTCACTATTTTCACTCACCTGTGCCTAGTTATATGACAAGCACAAAATCTCCCATTAACCTGTATTGTCACTTGCAAAATTTGGTAATTAAGCATAAATGTAAGCCTAACAAGGGAGATTTACAAAGACTGTTGGGTGTAGCAATGAAGAAAAAAAGGGAAATATGCAAAGGAAAAATGGTGATGATCATTATCATTATGAGCTCTGTACTACTGCTGCTGACTCACCCAGCGCCGCAGCAGTGCCAATGAGCCAAGGAGCTCTGTGGGGTGCACAGCAGAACTCATAATACTAGCATATTCATTCAGCACTTGCACGTATTTTTGCATCCACAACTCATATAAGTGCTTGGGGGTCCTCGGGGGCTTAAGGGGAGGGGGGGGGGGGGGGGGGGGGGGGGGGGGGCTGTAAATTTAAGTTCTACTTGTATGGAGCTACTATATTAGTCGTGTGAATTGAAACTAAGGACAGGTGCGAAATCAAAGAGCGGTGTTGACGCTGTTACACCGGGAGCAACAGGAGAGATTAAATGTGGTGCTTCAGCTTCCATTCGGTCGCTAGCTTTAGGGTGACATTTACCCCACTAATAAAGAGTTTTGGTATAGCGTTTGCTGCCTTAGCGTGCGCTAAACGTTGAATTTTTTGCACCACGCTATGCCGGCACTGTGCGGAAAGTAAAACGTTTTGTCGGTTTTGCTTTGCGGCACACTAACACTTATGGCGCCATCTGTTGAACCAAATACAAAGCGGTGCTCATCTGGCCGAAAGAGCACCTGGAATTTTGCACGATTACCCAACCAGCGGAACCAAACACTTTCCCGTTAGTGTTGAATGCAAAACGTGCACGACATGATTCTCCTACGTAAGCATACTACTGTATAGCAGGAACATTAGAGTCCCAAGGTTACTTGGTTTGGCAATCGCACTCATCGAGCAGAACCAAAGAACCAGATTTCCCGTATTCGTTTTGTTCAACTTGAAAACAATCCAGAGATCTGTTTCGAAGAAATGTGACGTAACAACGTAACTGCTTGCACTCCGAGGCGGAAGCTCCAAAAAAATTAACGCCGTTCCACTCAATGTGAAAGCTGTCGGAAGTGCAGAGCAGGGATTTGCCGTAATGGGCTGTAGCGCCGTTATCCGCTCACTGCTACCATCCAGTGCAATTCAAATTTCCCGCCTTCGCAGTGCTAGCGTGCCCCCTGCCTGAAACTGCACCAGCAGGAGTTCTGTTCTTTTTGTGCTTGCTTTTCCTCCTGCATGTGCCAGCATTGCACTGTCGCTTTTTTTCGCTTACTATCGTAAAAACCAATCTAACGGAACGCGGGCGCTGCCGGTTAATGACGTATATTTTTCCTCAAATGTACCTGCAGTTTTCTTTGCGCTAAACAACGGGGAGATGTATGACAAGCGTTAGCAGTTTATGAGTTCGAACGTTTATGACTATATAAACCGCTTGGCTTTTGGCGCTTCTGTGTTATGCCGCAACGACAGCTGCTATGACAGAATGCCGTGTTGTTCTACTTGGGTCCAGTGAATGAGCTACGACGACAAGGCAAGGCCCTAAAGTGCTCTGCACATAATAAAATGCGATCTTTTGCCTCCAGCTTGTCAAGAACATCGCACTAACTTCAGGCGATTTGCGGGGTCGAACAGCAAGTCACTTCACCCTGGGACAAGCCAAGAAGGCTTTTAACCACACCTACTAGGTTGAGTTGTCGCCTTCCACTGGGAAACGAACGCGCCAACAGCGTACACACACAGCATTGGATGTCGGCCTGCAGGAGCTTTGTTCGGGCAGTCAACGATGCCATGTTAGTGTTGCTCACCACGGGACCTATTTAAGAAGACAGGAGCAAAAAACTTGTCCTATAAGATGCAAATTACTGCTCACAGAGGAAGGAAAGCGTTGAGGTGCTCTGCTCAACCTGCCTCCATGTTGTAAACACAGGGACATGCAAGGGTGGCAGCAAGCGCACGCTACTTTGCTGAAATAGCGTGCATTCGTTTTACGGCTTCTAAACGCAAAACCAACTTTGCGTACTGCACACGCGCAGTGCGACCGGCACAAGGGAATAGTGTACAGTGACATTTTTCGTAGGGCTGAAAACGCTATACTAAAACTCTAATTATGCAGATGGCACACAAGCCTCCACAGTTACTACACTTACAAACTGGTGGTCTTTCACAAAGACTAAAAGCTGTACTTAGTCCCAATTTGCCTTTTTTGGCTAAGAGTGTATGATCAGAGCAAATTCCATACTTTCCAATCTTTGACATATATATGGTCACACAGCCATCCCCATGTGCGCATACAACACGTTCAGGTGGCCTGAATTCATTTGTAATCCTCCGTGACCCCTAAAACTGTGATTGTTGCTGAACAATAATAGCTTTCTTTTGTGCATAGCATAGCTTGCATAGCTTTGTGTGTGCATGTGAGAGGGAGAGAGAGCAAACTTTCTGCAAAAAGAACTGCTATATAAATGACAAATAAGTTGACTGTTCATGAAGGAAGTGTGGATAAACTCTGAACTTGAAGAAAAAATTCAGGGAACCTTGCACTCACGCGCAAGACTTGAATGGCGAAGCTGTCATAGGTGAGCATTGCCGAATGTAGTGCTAGTAATCGTCGTCATATGCATCGAAGAGGTCGTCGTCTTCTTCGCGGCGAGTGCTAGATGCAAAGTCATCCTCAGCATTGCAGACTTCCACCATCTCAGCTGGCGAAGCTTGCACTAAGTCGCGCAAGGCTTAAACCATAATGAAGCCGCAGGATTTTTTTCTATGTGAGCACTGAAGGACACATCACCACATATTTGTACAAGTTTCAAATTGTTTATTTACATGTTCCGTCATTGCTTTGATCCGTGCTAGTAGTATAGTCTCTCGTCATATGCATCGATATCGTCGTGTTCCTCGTGCCAAGCATTACCTGTGCAGTAGCACTTGACAACAGCAGTGACTTTGTTGGTGGTGCCGGGGGCTCAGTGGTCGCCGCAATGCACGTGCTCACGAGCGCCTCTGCATTTTCTTGGTATTTTTTCCTGCAACACCAAACTTACGGTCTTGTACAACAGCTCCGCTGTTAAAAAAGGGACGCTGATAAGCTCTTTTTACATTGATGTCAAATACACGTACCTCTATGTAAGCTTTGAGGCATTTATTATCATTCTGGAACAATGTACCCATTTATGTTATGTCCGCGTCTCTTTTGCGCTGTTCTATAACGTACCACGCTTCGTTTCATCTTTCAAAAAAGCTAAACAAAGTTGTCGAACTTGTAATTCATGCAGTCCTGGGCCAGATTTTCCACCTCTTCTTGGACCTTGATCTGAGCTGGGCTGTAATTTGTTGTTGTTGTTGTTGTTGTTGTTGCACTTATTTTTTCTTTGCCTGCCTTTCTTTTTTTCGGTCGAGGCAGCATCAGCCCCCATGCCTGCCACTACAGCGGAGCTGGTCCAAGGGCCTACACTTGTGCCATCTGGGCTGTCTCATGTGCAAGCCCAGAACGACGACAGCTGCTATTTGTTAATAAATGCTTTATGTAATGTTTTACACCTGCTGTATGGCCGTTGTGGTGTGAGTGTGGGGTGTGTAGTGAGGTGAAATAAATTTCAGACTATCACCCATGGTAATACGATTTACAGAGACTGCTGCTGATGTATGGCCGTACGATTGTGATTCTCTGTGGACTGTATTTCTATAGGCATTCTCGCATGAGGGGGGGGGGGGGGTCAATTCTGAGCAGCAAAACATCTCATCCCCCCCCCCCTCACAGATCAGAGAATGCTCTGCTGCAGTCTTGTTGGCAGGAAATGTAGAGCTTGGGGCTGTAAGTGACATGATAAAAACTATTGTATTGTTTAAAAGAAATAATCAAATTTTGAGCACTTATCGAGAAGCCAAGGAGGTGGGGGGTGCATGCTATCTTTCTGTGTCCCCATGTGCACTTCTGGCCACATTTTGTATGGTGCATTCTAAAGTTTTCGCTTTAAAGTGAGAAAGAACAATTCCTTTATGCAGCCCTGTGCCTGGGGTAAATGGTTTTTTCAAAAAGGGACCTACTATTTCACAGTGGAACACCATAAGAAGATGGTAGCTCTGGGTTGATAGCAACTGCAGTTGAGCAACAAAAACAAAAATGAAATGTCAGCACCATAACAAGAATAAAGACAGTAGAAGTGACGCTGTGTGCCTTACGATAGCAGATGACACATTCAGTTGTGGTGCATCCATAACTATAGACATCCCCGTTGCAAATACCTCCAGTTTCCTTTTTTTTTTTTTTTTTACATACGTGAAGCAGGTCCACGCTGGTAAGGTATTTTATAAAATGAAGTATACTTGTAAGTACCAGCACAAAAACTTAATTTGGGCAGCTCGGTGAGTATTCAGCTGAGCCCTCCCATATCAAGAGAGGCCTTTGCCACAAATGTTCCTCACCACAACATTATCTTCAGAACAGGACTTGGCCACCCTGGGGTAGTAATTGGCTGAAACCCTCCGTTCTGGAGAGGCCTTTGTCCCATAGTGGACAGAAATGGCCTGATGAATAATAAAACCTTTTTATTGTTGGTCAATTAGTAAGGCTTTGCCATTTTTCTCACCATTACCATTCTTGGCCAGTAAGGAACGGCACAGTTACTTTGGCCCTTACAATAACTGAACTTTGTGAAAAGTACAAACATAGTTCAGTGTTTCACTGTACAGTGTAGCTGCCATCCCAACGATGCCAACAGGTTTCGTATTTCAAGGTCAGCTGTGAAGCATGGGATGCGCGTACCACCACCCTGAACGTGGCCAGTGGTGTGGCTTCCTTCGGTGAGCACATGCCCTCCTCCCCTGCCCTCCTGTACCACACCCATCAGCGACACCAAAAGTCCTGTTTTTCAATAAACGTTTATTCGTTCACTCTTCCTTTTCCACTAATCGCTCCCTTACAAAAGTCCTCCCTCCCCGTCCCCTTCCCACTACAGACTTTCCCTTCCTATCTATTTTCATCACCCTCCCCTTTCCCTCTCTACACTCCTGTATACACTCTCCCTCGCAGCCATGGACGTAATGGAGGTGCTTTGGGATGCCCAAGAAAAAATGTATTTAAAACGCAGGATTGCAAAAATTCTGCCATGCAGACCAGCACAACGGGATGCCAAGGTCCACAGCCACACCTTGCTTTACTCCGGGGGTCCACACCGGGGTCCACACAGCCACACCTTGATTTGCTTTACTCCGGGGTCCACAGCCACACCTTGGCACGGCTCTCCTGGTTGGAGGAGGTGCTGAGCTTGTACCAAGAGGAACTAAAAAATATTGCTTGTGCAAAATTGCAAAGATTTGGGGCGGGGCCCTCGTATGATGGCGTTTCCAGAGATACACAACTGGCCGTCACCGTGGCATTTTTTTTCTCTCCCTGTCCTCCATGCCCTTTGAATTGCTCATTATTTGTCAGATTGTGATGCGCAACATTACATACATTTACAACCGGCCCTCCCAGGCTTGCTTTGTCATCACAGCACTGGCTGCCAATCTATGTCAAACCACACGAACTTCTGCCAAAATGAATTAATCATACAACGTCCTTTTACTTGCTTATCTTTAGTATTCGTATTTAGCAGCACTAATTATAGTGGTCAGTATTCAAGCCTTACATGAGGACTCCGTTTTTTTTTTTTTCTGCCCCTTACCGCTCCTCTTTTTATAATTGTGGTATGTTGTTGCATTGATTGATTGATTTGTGTGGTTTAATGCGCCGGAGCTACACCACGGCTACGAGCCGCGACGTAGTGGAAGGCGGGTTAATGTCGACCTGGGAATCTTCAATGGGTATGTTAATTTGTTGCAGCATTGGCTGCCAAGTCGCAAGCTGCTACACCGTATCCCTGAGGACAGGAAACCGGATTCATTAATATACGCCTCGAGCTTCGCAATCGCTGCGCCGCCTGCCGCCGCTTCTCCGCGGCGTTGATGGGATTTGCGCTGCGTGGCTGATAGGGGCTCGCGCAGTGTTTTGGTTCTGTTCTGCTTCTTTTCGCCTTCCCGCGCCCTCAAAAAACTTGTTATGGTGACGTCTATAAGCAAAGAGTACGTTTAGGTCACTTAAAAAGCAGCTGCTTCTCCGTAGAGTATGCGATCGCCTGCAAGAGCTACCCGGGGACGCGGTTCTGCGCACTTCGTCGCCGCTCTTCCAGGCGTCGGCGGCGGTAGCAGCATTTATCACTGTCACCTCCAAATACGTCAAGCACAAATGAATTCTACTGTCGCCTCGTTTCGACCTGATGCTGTCGCAGTGAGAGGTTGGCTTCATTTTGCAGCGTGAACAACGAATGCGGCTTCGTTTCGAATATATACGTGGCAGAAAAATATGTTTCGGGGAGATGATTACCCAATCCCAGGACAATAACTTATGCCTTTTATAAGATTATAAACCATGTGAAAATGTTAAGTATATGCCAAGCCTGTGCGTCGTTAAATATTTGCTCACACACGCCTTGAACTAAGGCAAGTTAATGAAACCACGGAAAAATAAATGCTGTGCAAGTGCGGAAGAAACATAATAGCTCTAACGGAAATAAAAAAAAAACAGTGCAGCTTCTGACATGGTAAAGACGTTCGTCGAAACTTAAGCCAGGTAGGGTTCACCAGATAAACTTTACGCGAAATGCACTACTATTTCGCGAAACATGGGGGGGGGGGGGGGGGGGCGCTGTGTGCAAATGCTGACGGAATCAAGCAATGAACGTTTTAGTAATCACACACACAAATCTCGCGTTCACTGTCCTTTTGTTTTTCGACTTCAACGAACAGCTGATCGTACGGCGGATGCATTTTCGCAAGTATACAGGGTGGGAATTGTTCAACAAGCGATGAAAGGGGTCGTTGGAAGAGTGTGGCATGTGATAAGGCCCTCTGATTTCCGTTTCCGCTTTATTCTACAGGCTCCCTGTGCCATACGACGATATTTCGAAGAAGCATTTAGTCGCGGACGCGGATTATATTTTAAACCCGTCTCCGCGCTGCTTGCAGAGTATATACGTAGCGGATGAATGTTCGCAGGCGCTCACCTCAATACACGACCACTCTGTCGTGTGCTGATCCTCGCGAGTATAATTATGTATGGCCCATCGTACTTTTGTTGAATATTCCCGTAATTAACACAGACTGGCTTGTAAATGGTGGTGATCAATATCAGAGGTATATTATTGGCAAACGTAACTGGCGTGCTGTCAGGTATGAGTGCTCCGCTGATTATGTAAGCGCACAAAACTGATTCCGTAGCATGAACATCTGAGGAACCGGTGCTTATGGAGACACTGCTAGTAAATTCAGAGCAGTGTAACAACAATCGGCTCCATCCTACGCCGGTTCCGCGACGCTGGCCTGTGACACACACATGGCGCTTATACAGATCGAATATACTACACTAAGATCGCGTCAGAAACATTTACACTCTCGTAAACACACCCCATTTGCGAACAGAGTGACTGCTCCACATAAACATGAATTTCAAACGCCCGCAAACGGTAAATCTCGGTCGTGAACGTGCCGCAAAAGCAGCGGCGACAGTGGGGAGCGGGACGCGGACTCCCGCCGCTGCTTTCGAAACGGGCCGCTATTGGGATTTCAGTGGCGCCCCTACAGGCCGCGCTCGAGGCGTATACTTAGGTAAATAAATGGCTGCGGGCCCCTGGATATGCAAAGCGACTGAAGCAGCTCGCCGGGCAGTATTCGCGGTGTGGTCAGACGCCGCTTGTCGACGACGGCTCAAAGCTCCGCGCACCGGTCAAAGTTGGCCCGGTCTCGCTCTCATCCATGGCCAAGCTCGCACTGAGCGCGGCACATCTCAGCCAGGCGCGCTACGAGTCACGTGGTCGGGCGGTAACCCAGCTGCGGAGAGCGCATGCGCGAAGGCCGCCCAGCTGCGGTCAAATGAAGGTAAAGGTGCAGGTGACGTCGAAGCTCGGCTCGACTAGGTTCACTGTGCACCGCAGTTCGACTGAAGCGAATTGTTTTGCAACAATGAAGGGTGCACCGTTATTTGTACTTAATATTTTCCTTTATCAGCGCTAGAGTATAATAGCGCCTGCATTCTGGCCCTCCTCGTTAGTATAGTGGTCAGTATCCCCGCCTGTCACGCGGGAGACCGGGGTTCGATTCCCCGACGGGGAGCTTTTTTTTCTTTTGCGAAAGCCTTAGGCAGTTTTAAAGCCCAAAACAGAAAACGCAAGACAAGGGGATCCTGAACCCAAACTTCAAAGAAGAACGTGTTCACGCTTTTCAAGTACAGGTACCTAAACACCTTAGCTGCCCATGTGCACCTACGTTGATCCATTGCTCTCAACCTCCTCTCAAAACATACTTTACTCTGCGCTTCTAGAACTTCAAACAACGCCAAGCTCATATCTCCCGGCAGTGCACTGCTTCGTCAGTTTTCCCATGCGCGAATTAAAGGCCACACGGCTTTGCGCAACGTTTATAGATATAAACGTTGGCTTTGCCCCTGCGCCTCATCACCGCAGCCGGCTGTTACTCCGCGCGGCGCAAAAAGTGCCTTACTGCGAGTATTTTGAACGTGACACGAGACGTTTTTGTGATTTCTCGCACTTAATCTTCTTTCAAATTCTTGCATCGACTGAAAAAATACTAGGTGTGCAAAAGAAGACGATGCTACGCATTAAGCGCAATCTCGTTTCAAAATGCGCGCGCGTTGACATGCAGGTGATGCCAAACGTTGGGTGATGCCATGGAGGTTGTTTTTTTTCCTCCATGGGTGATGCGGTGTTGCGGCGGGTTCGTCGCTTCGGCGGAGTGATACACTACATGAGCTGCTGTTCTTAACTTGTACCTACTTGTACCCTAAGCTGCAAAATTTTTTTTCCTCCATGCTAAGCTGGCTTTGCCGCACGATTAAATTTTGTCGACGCGCGACTTTTGTCGATTTCGGCGGGCAAGGGTGAGCTCTTGGCGGATATGACGTCATTTTCCGCCTCTGCTTTCCCCGCGCCATTTGTTTACATGCAGGAAAGTCAGTGCGTGAAACTACGCCGTCTACGCGGTGGTTCTGGGCTTATTTTCCTTGTTTTGTGGCCCGCTAAGCTTATGAAACGGTGAAAGGACAACTTCATCAGCGTCTAAAACCACACCTTCCCCTCAGAAACTCAAGGGCTCGCCTCAACTTTCCCTGTTGTCAGCTGGACGACCTCACCGCGCTCAGCACTGCCGTATCCTTATTCCCCTTCCGAAACTTATAATCTGAAAATGAAAATAGCTATTTTCAACTTGCGCATGGCAACGAGGCGTACAGAGGGGTTAAAAGAAATTCGAACAACAAAGCGCACAGCCTCCGACGCATGCTGCACCGTCTGGCTGAGTTCTTCCAATCGTTTGAGAGTGCGGCCTACTGTTGGGAAGTGCTTTACCAACAAGCTAGCGTCACCGGTAATTTATTTTGAGGCGCCTGTATGCGCTCTGTCGACGCTGAACAGTTCGGGGTTTAAGGGCATTGTGCAAGCTGCAATCACCTTGCTGCGCGCTTTGCTCCCGAATATATAGTAGATAAAAGGCGCGCAAGGGGCTCGCTTGCCGGCGAACGTGCATCCACCAATAAAAAGACGTGAATACGGTGGCCATCCTGCATTTAGCCACACCCGCCGCGGTGGCTCAGTGGCTAAGGCGTTGCGCTGCTGAGCACGAGGTCGCGGGTTCGATTCCCGGCCGCGGCGGCCGCTTTTCTGATGGAGGCGAAAAGCAAAAACGCCCGTGTGTGCGAGATTTCGGCGCACGATAAAGATCCCCAGGTGGTCAAAATTAATCCGGAGCCCTCCACTACGGCGCGCCTCATCGCCTGCGTTGCGTCGGCGCGTTAAACCCTACAATCAATCAATCAATCAATTTAGCCACCTGATAAACAGGGCGAAGAGCCACAAAAAGCACAGCACGTATCAGCCGTGCAACTGGCCTGAACGAGTGAAATGCTGTTCAAACAGTCAATCGGACACACTAATGTCCCCTTTAATAATAGGTGTGTAACTTCGTCGGCCGCTTATATCGCGGGAAGTCAATACTCTACGATCTGCGGCGTTGCTTTACTGTTTTCTGACATGGTTTCTACTTATCTAGCTTAACCCATTCTTGAAAGGTGCTGTGTTTCAAATGAGCAATCAAGCCCTGGATGAAATTTGGAAGCTGTGTCTTAAAAACTAGGAAGCATTGCTTTTCAGCATGCCTGAAGCCACTCAAATGTGCTAGGCTATTAGCTTGTAGAAAGAATTCGGTGTGCATTGGACACGCACTCCCTTTGACAGCAACCCTCTTTCTACCTTCCCATCTGTACGGGATTCCCAGCCATACAGATCTTTGTTTACCACTGAACATATTGGCCTAGGTGCTCAGTGAGACAGCTTAGCCAGAACTGGTCAATGTTGAATTCCGGCTTTTTTCAAGCTGCGCTTTAAGGTACCATTGAGTGAATATTTGCCATAGAAGCTGGCTGTAAGTAATACTGCTTCATGTCTGAGCCTGCATATGATGCAGTGTTTAAACCGTAACTGCTTTACATCTTGTACAGATGTTTTCCTCAACATCGATGGCCGCTGAACGGCTGCAGACACGGCATAACTCGCATTTTTAAACTGCTATAACTAAGTTCTTATGGTAATCAATGAGATTGTAGAATCAGCCTTGCATTCAAATGTGATGTGGTGTTAGCTTTTGAATGTGTATGTTAGGATGTTGGTATAAAAGTTGTTTTTAGGGATGACCGCTGCTACATGGTCAACCTAAGCAGGAGCCCTTCATAAATGTGCAACTGCTAACCTATCTATCGCCACAGCATGAAGTGAAAAGTCTATCGATTCCGTGTTTCAATTAACCTAAACACAGATGTAACCATGCGGACTAAAGCAGTCTGTGGTAATTTAACCGTTAATAATGTAACTTAAACCAAAACATTAGTTCCTAACCTAGTGTAACCACACATGGTTTAGCATAACGAAAAACACCAGGTGAAAACCACCATATCTGCCTGTGTGAAGGAGCATGGTAATCTCTTAGTTCTACCGGACGGCGGTTTAGTGGTGTGCTGCAGTTGTGCCATACAGTAAATGCACAGGGAGCGGAAAAGGGGTGGGGTCACAGCCTCAATTTCATTTCACTTACTTTCCTTAGAGACCCTCAGTGGGAATGTTACGTTAGGGGTGGTGTAAGGGCAGCAAACAGTCATTTGTAGCCACAGTGTCAGATGTGATTTTCTGTCCTACAAGAATTTTAAATGCATTTTGATACAGAACTGACTTTGATAGGTGCTTTGTTCTTTGTTTTATCCAAAGCAGTTTAGAAATTCTAGGTTGAGTGCAAAAAAAAAACAGTTTCAAACCTGCACCCTTTGAGCCGATATAGTCGTAGTTTAGGTGCACGTTGCCACCTACACTACCTGTGCGGTTTTTTGTCTGAAACATTCCACCTGGTATGTACATGTGAATACTGTCTTAGAAGGAGCTGGTCAGTCCTCGCACTGTGTATCACAGTAATAGATGTGCAAAAGCATTACGGGCAAAAAGCTTTATTGGGCATCAATGGGGGCTAGTTGATGCTGCATACCTGAAGTGGAAAAGCACTTATACTTTGTGATAGGCTTTCTGAATAAATTACTTGTTAGTTGCGCTGCTGTCTTGTGTTGCTGACCTTGTTCGCCTCTTTTTTTTTTTTCAAAGTGCAAATGCTTTTCTACTTCAACAAAATAAGCTTCTTTGTCCTAAAGACAGCAGTCGTTACAGAAGCCAACCATTTTTAAAAAGAATTGCTGAAGTGCTTGTACTGAGTTTCACTGAAAAGCATGTCGTTTAGTTTGTAGATTAGTTTGCTTTTTTTTTTTTTTTGTCTGAGCATTTAGTGCTAGCTTCTTCTGGTTCCTGTGTTAGCAATAGATCCCTGATGGATCCATGTTAGCACCCAGTTGAAGCTGCGAATGTGAGTGAGAGGCTTTGTGTGTCCATTTATCATCCACTAGTGGTGGTTTTAGGTATCACCGTTGGGTTGCTGAGCTCTATGCTATTATTACATCTGGGATCTTGTGAACAAAGTGTGCGCCATTTTTGTTTCCAGCCTGCCGATGCCTATCCTTTCAACATTATTCTGTTTTGACAGTGATGACCTTTTTGATTACCTTCTAAGTTATTAGAACACGCTAACTTGCTCAGTTTTACATATTAAAAAGGTGCAAAGGTGTTTTTGCATTACGGATGCAGGGTGCACCGCACGATGAACTTTACGTGCACACAAAAACCACGTTGGAAAGTTCGACTGTGGGGTTGTATCAGGAATGTATAAGTAGTACGTCAGTGGTGAATTTTGGCTGAAAGTACCGTATTTTTGTGATTCTAAGCACCCTCTCCTACTTTTGGGAAAAAAATTGGGAAAAAAGTTTGCATGCGGATCTAAGCATTCTAAGAAACCATCGCAAGGTGGATTTCAAACGCGTGGAAGTGGACCCAGGTTGATGTTGTGGCCAAGTAATTTAGGAAGTTTTCAATTACAAACCACTTCTACGAAACAGAAGACGACCTGATGGGGGATACTGAGAGGGGCGGCCCAAGCAGCACAATGTACTCGAATTTTGAATATTTCCCAAATAAGACATTATTCCTTGCACACGTCTCGTCGAGATACGGCTGACAAAAAAGAAAAAGGCGGGGGGGGGGGGGTGTAATTTAAGTTTTTCGACTCTAAGCACCCCCCCCCCCCCCCCTTCCCCCCACTTTCTTTTTTCCACGATCGCGATACCCACCCAAAGTGAGGAGCCCTCACTTTGGGTGTCATGATCGTGGAAAAAAGAAAGGGGGGGGGGGGGGTGCTTAGAATCGAGTAAATACGGTACTTGTGCATAGTAGTTTTTTTAACAATTTTTATTGTTATTATGCCTGTAACAATTTTTGTTTCATGTCGTATTTGGTGTTACCAAATGCATTTCAATAGTGTGCGTTATAGCACTCCTGCTCTTTTTTGTACCGGCCACTTGCAGTGTTTTTGCTTGTGCTTTGCGTGCGTTACAATGCTAAATTTGCCCACAGAATTCCCGAGTGTTATAATCATGCCTAATGCCATTGTGTGGAAAGTTGTTGGTGCATGTGTTTAAGGAGCATGTATGCTGAAGTAAATATGCAACTTTTATTTCAGGAGGTTGATGTCGGCATTTTCAACGAATTTGGCCTGCAAAGGACCAGGGGAGAGTTATCTGCCCCGTGGCTTCATGCGGCAACTTAAACGCAAAGAGAAGCTTTGCAAAGATGCGAAATATCTACTCATTTACTTGTTCCTGACGCAAATGTTTTGGCATCAGTATTTCCTAGAAACTATGGTTGCTTGCCCCATTTTAATGCTTTTTCTCTTGCGACTATTCCCTGCTGTATTCATTGTATAAATACAAAAATTTAGGCTAACAAGCTGCCTATTGTGTGCGCAGTAGTGAAGAACGCTGAATGAATGAGGTGTTGAAATGAGTTGCATACAATAAGCAGTGGTAGTTCTCTAGCACTAACCACACTTTTGCATTTGTCTAGTCCGATTGGGCTTGGTTTTACTAATGGTAATGGTGCTACTAAAGGGACCCTACTAATAAAGGCTTGAATAACCAGGGGAGCCTGCTACCTGCATTAATTTTTTGTGTTTCGAAAGGCACAAACAGCATTTGTATAGCCTAACGGAGGCCCTCAGGCAGGCTGTATTTGTCCTTTGCGAACTACGGATAATATGCCCACATCTGCTGGAAGGTAATAATTTTGCGCAGGCAATAATAAGAAGGATTTCACAAAATCTCGGGAAAATGCGGCTTTACCCATTTTACTTGATAGCACCGTGCATGGAAGTCATTGCTACGAACACAGAGGGAAAAAGGGTCTACGAGGTATTGCGGACTGAGATGCGCTTTTGTCTTGATAAGGCTTGGATGTAGTTGGATAACAAGTGAGCTCCTTTAAAAGTTGACTTTTAAAGGAGCAACCGGTAAGGTCCCCCTTGTTCTGAAGGGACAGTCGCCTAACCGTCACCATAATTCCTCTACAGCAGTTGCAGGGACTTGTCGTGGTGTAGGATCGGGAAGTCTGCGGGAAAAAAAGGTGACACTATTAAAACAATGACACTGCACTCGTGCACAATTTGCAGTGTTGAGAGTTGTACCATGTTGTAACCTTATGTTCACCAAAACTCAAACTAAGCGAAATTGTCCAGAGAAAATTATTGACACAGGAACTTTATTCATTACCTTGTATGTGCAAATGAGAAGAATCGAAAATCTTTCACTGTAGCAGAACTTTCCTCGAGTTGGAATTTGTGGCCGCGGGATTTGACTGTTGTATGTAGAAGTTTTTTATAGCTCCTCCCTTACCACCATCAGCCTTGCAGACAGTGTTGCATGTCAAGTCAATGCGGATGTGTGCGGTAATACAGGATGTGCTATGGTAGGCTCCGTAAGCTAAGCTCTTTTGCTGCCGAGTGCAAAATTTCACATTTATTTTCTGACATGGAGAGCTTTCTCATTGAAAAACACTAGGCCCTTGGATGCCAAGTGCAAAATTTCACATTTATTTTCTGACATGGAGAGCTTTCTCATTGAAAAAACACCAAAAGATACCTTGTTGAAAAAAAATTTGTTAAACATGGGTCTCTAGAGGGTGCAATTGAATTCACAGCCCTCTGCTACAGTACGGCTATATCCCCAGTGGTGCTTTGTCACGTGAAACCCCCGTCTGTTGCAGTATGTTAAAGTCCTTCCTTGCTAAAGGCCTTGCACTGATCTCTGACTTGGGTTTTGATGTTGGGCAACATTTTATTTGTGTAGCATATGGAAAAGAGACGTCCTCTGTGGTGGATTTGCTTGGTGGTCTTGCTGTACATTTGAAGTTCCTTTTCTTCAACCAGCTTTCATTCTGTAGTTTTGTTAGTTGTATCAGCTTAGTAAGTTATGCCTGTCATATGGCTGGATGTAAATTTTTTGAGATTGATTGCTATAAGAAATGAGCATGCCTAGAAAAGAAAACATTCACAGAACGGCTTCTGGGCATAGCTCAGTGGCTTCATTGCATCCCAGATTTCCTACTTCATTTGTGTGCAGCATTCTACTGAGCTTCTCCTATTTCATGTGAAGCCTACAAAAATGGAAAATGGGGGTCAGCAGCCCAGCCCGCCACTTACATGAAGACGTCTTGTATTCTCAGTGTAGCAGTGAACTTCCTGTCCTTTTGTTTAGGTGTACTGGAAGGATGGATACATATTTTTTGCAAGCAGGGCAGCTTACAAGCTGCTCTAGTATAAAGGAACACCAATTGCATGCTTTCAATCTGAGCAAGTACTGACGATGCCTATGGCAGGGCTGGCTGGATCAGGCCTCATAGATTTATAGCCCCACTCTGTCGCAGATGCTGTAATTGGTTCCTTGCATTCCTGAGTATGCAAAATTGCACTTTGTACTGATAAAAAGTTGAATTTTTTCAATAACAAGCATTTATATGTAAAAAGTAGTGACCTATGTAAATATGACATTTTAACAGTGTGGCTTGGGTGTGTTTAGTTTGCTTTATCGTCTAATTAAACATTTTTTTACGCACAGCCATGATCAAAAGTTTACGGACAAGGAAAATGGCAATTTTAGGTTATTTCTCTTCCTGTAGCAGCCTGACAAACTGTCGCATGTGAGATGTCATATAGTTACTGAAGTAATGCAAAATATGGCACATTGTATCCCGGGCTGCTGTGCGGCTGAGAAATAACCCAAAACTGCTGCTTTCGTGGTCCGTAATCTTTTGCTCTTGGGTGTACATTTAATTTTGGGAGTTTTGGAACACCCAAGAAAGATGAGGCCTCCGTCACGTGTTCATGAAAGCTTAAATCAGGACAACCAAATGTGGCCCAGCATGTTTTGTCCTGTCAGCATTCTTGTTTTTGTTTTGATACTTACTGCACTTCCTTACGATCGCAGTTTTACATTTGGAAGCTGCAAGTGGCACCCTACAAGGAGCGCCGGATGCTGACCTTCGTCACAAATCTCTCACCCGGAGTGGATGTTCGAGCAATCAAGACGCAAGAATCCCGGAAACAGGCATAGACAGTGACTGGAACAGTGATGTGCACCACGGGAATGAGTCATTCAAGTGCACTGTTTGTGCGGCGTCGTTTTTCTGGAAGGCTGATTTAACCAAACACATGTTTACTCACACGGGCAAAACACCGTACAAGTGCGAGTACTGTTCACGTTTCTTCACTCGGAAGTACGACATAGTGCGACACACGCGCCGGCATACCGGGGAAAAGCCGTTCACCTGCGGCGTCTGTTCACGCGCATTCTCTTCCAAGGAAAGCTTACAATATCATGCAAATAGTGCTCACAGAAAAGTGGGGTCACTGTAGTGTAGTGCACTTGTTCTGGTTAATTTGTGGGAAGACCCTGCATGTTCACTGGAATAGGTCACGGGTAAACTGCTCTGTACTGTTGGTCAAGCGCTGCTATTTAAGACTAATAAATGTGTTGATTTCAACTCATTCTTGCGTATTGATTCAGCAAACTTGATGCAACGAAATATAACATCCTGAACAGGTCCTGGTTTGTGGATTTATGAATCAAATTTCAAATGTTCACTTTCACACATGCTGCATTTCTGGCATGTTTATCGTTGTGTTTGAACTTTGGTGAACTGGTTTTCATTTTGCAGTGAGGAGTTTTCTGTGGGAAAGTTTTTTGTAGTTCCACAAATGGGAGGCAGAGGGAGGGGTTCAATCAGCTGTGGTCCCTTGGAACTATTAATCTCACATCGGAGTCAGTGAGTCAAGCGCGTCAGCCAACCGAGCCGAGGCAGCAATGAACAGGACCATGATGCCAGCAGATAGCTGTAGGGAAGCGCGATATAAGTGGCCACTGAAATGAGTATTACATCGTGCTTACATTGTGATTTCTCTAACGGCGCAAAGAAAAAGCAGGAGACTTGCTGTTGGTGTGGCCTAGCAACGTCAAGTAAAAGCCATCTGCTTGGACAGTTATTTTATAGAATACCTTGCAGTGAAAAAGGCCATGGTGCACTGCACAGCATCTCAATGCTTGTCTTAGTGTAGTTGATTTGATGAACTGCTGTGTTCCTACTCAAAGGTGAAGGCAACCTAGTGACAATTAACAATATAATACCTCTGGCCAGGCGCAAAGAAACTGCAGACTGATAAACGAAAAAATTGATTGCAGATCCATTCAGAGACCCTTAAAAAATGCATGAGCATTTGGTTGCTGTCATTACCATGCCTTTCTCTTTTGCCGCCAGCACTGGCTGCACAGTTATTCTAAATTTGTACAAGTGGTGGCGGAAGCTATGGGACTTGGAAAGGCAGAGGCAGCCGATGAGATGCGCTCCGACTTGTCTTATTGACAGTGCTGCCAGAATTGGGAAGGCAACTGTCTACACGAGCTCTCTGCACTCCATAGTTCTGTGCTCCTCTATCGCTCACTCTGACAGAGTAACGGGGATTAGCGTCAATTAATTTGCCGGCATGCCCGGACTATTATTGCTAACGCAATGAGTTTGCCACCAGTGAACACATTTCAAGTGAAGAACTTAAGATGAAAGATGGAGTGGCTCGCTGCAACAAATTATGAAGGGCTATTGAGCAGCGACCATCTGCTGTGCTATGAAATGCCTTGTCATCGTTGGCAAATATTCCAGTTGTGTTCACAGTCAAAGGGGGTTTCTTATCTTTTGCTGGAAGTTGCAGCTTTGGGTGATCTAGACTGACGATAGTCTGCCAGTTATATTTGGAGGAGTGATGTTCAAGTCTTTTTCTTATTTGTTTAGCTCTTGCTTAGAAGCAAAACTGTTTTTAGCCTGTGCTGAGCACAAGATGGCAGGTCCTATTCGGGCTTTGGCGAACATTTGTCAAAATATTTGTGCAGGGTACGGTTCCCCAGGTGGTTTAAATTATTCTGTAGTTTTCCATTAAGGTTTCTTGTAGCTCGGACGCAGGTTTTGCGCGTAAAACTCGCAAGAGTAAGTTTTTTTGTTTGTAACTTTTAAAGGGTTGTGGCTGTAACTTCAAAGCATTGTGCATGAACCCTGAATTATTGCTGCCGTAAGTTTGCAACATTACGGTGGCAACCGAAGGTTTCAATTTGAAGCTGCTGTTGCTTACCATATCATCTTTCGTTATCATACGTTGAACTGCCTGGCCCTTGCACAATGTCAGGTGGTTACCCTAACGTTGATTTTACCTTTCCCAATGTTACCCTAACATTGATTTTACCTTTCAGTCTGTAATCACATAATGTTACAAGATTCCACAATGTTACCAGAGGGGCGATGGTGGGGCTCGGGCAGAATGCACGAGTACTCATAGCGATGCACACATCTGTGATGGCTACCTCAAAATGCATTTTAGTGATCAGAGTAATAATGCACTGACTGAGCACTAACTAAAGCTTGCATTAAAAAAAATTTTGGCTTGCACCCGTCAGAAGGTGACTGATAGCAAATTATCCTAGGCGACCAAACAATCAAATTCGTAGGTAGCATTTACACAACTGCTGTTAATTCTTTTTTCTTGTGCTGCAACTGATAAAAAAAGGTACACTGCTGTCCCCTGCTAATGTACGTAGGTAATGCGCTGGTTGAAGGCCTAACTGTAGGGGTTTACCAGTCAGCATGAGGTGGGTAAATCCATCGAGAGAATTGCATGCAATCTAAAAACAAAAAGGAAATGGTAGAAAATATGTCCCTTAGTCCTGTCTCTTGGCATTGGCATTATGCAGTCCCTAGGACAACCTACAAGCTGGGTGGGAAAGTAGCTGGTAAATAGTCACTGCCTCATCTATTTTCCTTAACACGTAGCCAAATTCCTTACAGTTGTTTATAAAACTGCACAATTTTTATTGGAAACAAGCAGTATTTTGAATGAACTAGAATTGTGTTTTGTTTTTATTGTGGCTTTACACTGCCAGACATTTTTTCGCACTTCACTAGTAATTTAACTCATCGGACTGGTTCAAAGCTTGAAAACCGGTTTGCGAACCGGTTCAGTACAAGATCTGGTCGAACCGGAACAAAATGAATTCACACCCAAACTGTAACCAAACCAGTATTTTTTTTTTCTATGTCATAACTGGCATTCAGCAAATGACAAGGTGTGGCTTGTTCCTCCCTTGTAGGCAGACCAGGCAGAAGCTCTCGTGTTATTTGCCAGTCTGCAACACTGAAAATGTGGTTGCATAGGAGCAGGTGTCTCCTGCATTTGTGCACCGTGCTGACACTTGGCAAGCATTTCCTGGACAGGCCGTAGGCAAAGCATTGTTAATGTTCCTTTATTTGCGGTGCATTGTACACTGCTGCACGCTTGCATTCAAAAACCTGAGCCTAACATGTTGGGCATGGGGACCAGCCAAGTCGATTCAGCTGTCTTGACCCCGTTACACAGAAGCACACTTATTGGATCTTAACACACGGGCTCGTTGCACTCTTGTGGCAGTATCAGCAGCATCCTTGCTTTTGCAGATGCTTAGCGATAGGCTGTACACTTCAAATGCTGCACACAGCACCAGACAAAGGGGGTGGCAATCATTGGGAAGGAGTGCCGAATGCTAAACCTACAGCACGTACGCAGTATAGCGCGTAGCGGAAACAGAAGGGTCAGACTCCATCTTGCAAGTATCAAGTATCAGTTCGGTCTGTTGAGCAACTGCAAATGCAACAAAGAAGTTTTCCCTTCCTTTGAAGGCATAGTGAGAAGTAATGCGAAGGTAATGCCGGCTGAGTAACCATTTCGGCCACACTCGCAGCAGGTCAACCCCTCGGAAAACTGCAATGCATACGACATACAATGCACCACAATGCAAACGGAACCGACAGCGTTCAGCACAGCACAATCACAACCCTGCGTAACATTTCGTAGCAGCAGTAGCCTTGTTCACATCCAGAGATCACAAGCATCACTGTTGTCCGTAAAAAATACGGACACAAAGGAACCATCCAGCTCAAGCAAGTAAAAGGAGATAGCAAGGCTACACTCGTAAAACACAAATAAGGGTTGGAGCAGAGCACTACGATATGGATAGCATACACACACAAGTTGATAAAATTATGCAGCTTTATCTCCAAACGCACCCGATCCAGCCAGGTGGCGTGAGCAGTTTATGGGCTTGCCATCCGCGGTGGTGCCAGCAGCAGCATTCTGTATGCTTAGCAAGTGAACACGCTTCCATAATTCTCATTGTTTCAAACAACCTTACTCTGCTACAGTTATCACAGCCTTTCTCAGCTGTTGCGGGAACAGCAGCTGCCAATAATTTGCCTGAAATAGCAAACAGGTTTGTTTGCTTCCTTGCTGAACGTCATACATCTAGATAGCTAAAATTGCTGACACGGCATCGTGTAAGTGTGGCATACGGCTAGACATGCAAAAGAGCTGTGAAAGAGCAGTGACCTCCTGCAAAATACCAGTGCAACAGCAGTGCCCTTATGGGTGTACAGCAGAATGCATGGCAAAACAGCGTCCCAACAGTAACAGATGAAGAGCCAATTTATTAATACGTGCTTGCTCCGAATGCAACTTATGTGTGAAAGAAGGTGTATCATCATCATCATCATCATCATTCAGTTTCACTTAAAAAACACTCAACCACAACGCGTCAGTGCATTCAGCGGGGCGCTTCATTCATTGCAGAGGAACCATGTCCAATTCACGGGATGTGTGATACCTAATGCAAAGATATTAAATAGAGAGAAACAGCATTTATTTTTTGCAGGAGTCTAATCGTCCATAGGCCACATGTATTTCAATGATGTGCGACAGCAATAACAACCAAAGCAGCTCTTATGATGCATCGATGTTATGCGTCTATGACACACATAGAAGTATGCCAACATCCCTTCGATGACTCTCAGAATTTTAAAATATATTCTAAAACACACCATGCCATAAGAGTGCACTAAATGCGATTGCTCAGGTGATATCAATATGGCATGGTAGTACAATGTAACCCTAGATATTCGTTGCTCATAGGCAAGTATTTTTGTGGTTACACAGTGAAAGTACTGTCCTGCTGTGACATTTAAGTTCACTCTTTTTTATGATATTTTTGCTTATGTTGCCGATCCCTGAAAAACGTTGAGCAAGGTTCGACAGCACATTTGGGCTAGTCCGTTCATTCTTACAATTTCCGCCTAGCAGCAGTTGGCATCACCTTTCAGGTATACAAACACTGATGCACCAAGAAGTCCTTTATACAGCTGATGTGCACGTATTTCAATGCCCACCAACAATTTTACACACAAGTAGCACAGAAGCCTACCATTTCTTAAAGGAGTCATGAAGACAAAATACAAGTTTGTTTTATTCGAAAGATTTTGTGTTTTATAGTGCCCCCAGCGCTTGTCCGGATACAAACGATGCTTTATTCACTGAGAAATTCACTGAGTCACGCGTTCACCGTACAGGGTAGAGAAACGTATACGCTGACGCTGCCATTTTGGGTCACCCGCTCGCCGCCGAAGCAAGTCATTGTATCAAAACTGCGCTAAAATTATTGCCGCAATGTGGTTTACTGGCGAAGTTTGAATAATCTTATCTGTTTCGCGTTGCTGGGTCTCAAGGGAAACAAAAAGAACAAACCGTTGAGCACGTTGACCCAATTGCAGCGACACAGGACCATTCAAAGGGTGTCTCCACCCTGTATGGCGGCGCACGTTTGTTTACGTTACTGAACCTAGATGGCGCCACCATACCGTGGCAAGCCGTATTTAAACCTTGCTTGTTTTTGTTGTGGGAGAAAATCATCGTTTCGTGAAACATAGTGCTCGCTCGACAAATATGGTCACGTAAGACAGTGCAGCTGTGCAATGCTGTGCAGCAGTATGCATCACTACTTCTATGTTTACATGTCCTTTCGTAACTTCCACTGTTTGTTCCACCGTTCTTATTGCTTTAAAAAGAATGTGCCCTAAATTTAACACAAATAGCTCGTTCTGCAAGCTTATAAGCTCAGCCTAATTTGTGTTTGCTTTTGCCGGCCTCCGCCAATCGCAGAGAAGTCTGGTATGACATCATAGGTTCTGTTGCGGAAAATGAGCGAGTAGGTCGCATGGCCATTCCCTTTTTTCATAATTATATAGCTTATTTGAGCGAATTTTACGTTAAAACTGGTGTCAGTATGATTCTAACGAGGCCGTCTTTTGAATGAACCAAACTTGTGTTTTGTCTTCATGGCTCCTTTAAAAGGGGCCTGTCATTTCAAATTTTTGCATGCTTTTCTTGCCTCTTGCTTTCCTATGCCTTTAAATTTTTTTTTTCGAACACCTGGTGAATTACAGGATGCAAGGTATATGCTGTACTACTTCTAGTAGTAGCATCAGTTAACTGCTTGGCACTACACGTATTAACAGCTACGATTAACACTTGCAACACTGAGCTTTCTAATGAGTACATTAGTTAACCACAGTTGTGTTCAGAGCTTAATCACCCCAAATGGTACTCGCAAGGTATGGTTTCAGTGAAACAAATCCTGCTGGTACGCTTTTGTTAATTCCTTTACGACAGAGCTAAACATTTATTTACTGGTGTCAGCAGAGGCAAGCAGCCTTGCAATGGTACTCGCAAGGTATGGTTTCAGTGAAACAAATAAGTAAACAAACAAAAATATTTACACTAAGAACAGCAAACTTTTTTTGTATCCTGCTGGTACGCTTTTGTCAATTCCTTTACGACAGAGCTAAACATTTATTTACTGGTGTCAGCAGAGGCAAGCAGCTTCCACAGGCGTGCAGGTAACACCGTTTCAGCAGCTCCAATCACACTTGAACAATTTTGGAGAAAGTGATTCCACGCATATAGACACAACAAACACACGCACAAAAAAAATGTACTTAGTTCAAAATACCCACAAAAATTCCTGTCAATTTGAATTGCACAACAAAAGTACTTGTGGTGTATTTAATTCAACCACCACAAGTATAAAAATGAACACAGAGGAAATCTGACCTGTATATGACCCTATAACCGAAAAACCAAAGAGAGCATACGTTAAAGCTTAAAGCATACTGATGGTTCAAGCTGAACCATCAGAGCCAATAACAGAATATCCCTTTTTTTTTGCATGAGCATGCCACCAGCAGAACGGTAAGACAAGAATTTTCTGCAAGCGACAATTTGAGCTGATGCTTGCAAAAGTGATAATTACATATGTGATTCAATAGACACTGAACACTACAGCACTAAAGCAAGACAGGCACTGAACTGCCTGCAGAGATCTCTTGCAACGATGAAACAACATTTCTTTCAATGCTGCCGGAGAGGACGTAACAGCCAGACGACTTGTACAGTTTGCATTTCACTATGTTAGCCACAGCCAAATGGTAACACACATTCAAGTTTCCATCACATGTTTCAAAGCTGTCGAAAGCACGACAACAGATGCGTTATTTACACGACACAACTGGCGGCTTCACAGACTCTTTACCCGTTCCGTCTCTCCAACGCTTAGGCAGCTTCGCCGCATAGTTCTGCCACATTCCCTCGCCTCTGTGAGGCCATCACAACCACATCAAGCTCCAACACTTTATTATAAACACTCAAAGCGTGACACTGGGCGAAGTCACTCTGGGCTATCAAAATTGAAAGATGCTGTACACGTGAGCTTGCAGTCGAACTGCGCCTTTGGCTTTAGCATGATGAGTATTGTAGGTATGATGCACAGCCACTCCCGTATCTCTGGAAGTGCTCAGGGTTGGGGAAAAAAACAAAACGCTGTGCTAGAGGTATACGTGTATTTTTTGACGCTGAAGATGGTTTTCATAACACTACAGATGCGCATCACTAGAGAGATTCCACTGACTCGGACGACAGGCTAGGATTCGCGCAAGAAGTCAAGACTAGTACAAGGAGTGTTCAGACTAGCAGCACTACCGCAATGAGAAGCTGGTTAACTTGAGAGGTTGTGTGTGTCCCTGCTAGGCCAGCAAAGTTATAAAGTGTATCTGGCTTTGAAAATGATCTGGCACTCCAACCTATGCCACAACAGCTGAGGCTAGGCTGTAGTAATGACTTCCAACCTAGGGCCTCGGCAGCTAAAACATTTGGCAATAACCACAGTCAGTAGGTTACAAGCCTGCTGAACCGTAAAAACTGTGGAGTTTTATACGCATATGTGTGCTTAAATAGTTAGGTGTTTAGTCAGTAATCAACCAAGAAGCAAGAGGAGAGCAACCTGGTTCCACAGACACTGAACCAACCAACTCATATGTTCAAGTTGAACTCATCCGGGTAATGTCACCGTTTACAGGAGCCAAACAAACACACAAAAAAAAGCCAAGGCAGACTAACACGGTAATATCCTAGCTACGAACTTGGCAAGGCTGTGAGACCTTCACAAAAGCAGAATTTCACTCAACGCTTATTATGGACGTACGCCATCACTGATGTTTTACTCGACTTCCTTGTAAACGTGAAGTTAAAGAGAAAGACAAGTCATTACCAAGCTCAAGTTGGTACCTGTCCTCATAGTGAGTAGAGGAGGAACGGCGCTGTGATGGCGGTATGAGAGGGAATATTTGATGATAACAAAGCTGAGAAAGCGGCCTGCCCCTTGGTGCTGATAGTATGGTGCTACGACTCAAAGTGCCTACGACTCAAAGTGGCCCTATCACAGCCAAAGGCTCTGGTCTCCAGCGGGCCTGGACATCAAGAATTTTTAGTTATCACCTCTTGGCTTGATGTCTTCCTTGTCTTGCACACCTAAAATAACTTAAAAAGTCACAAAAGTACAGAATCACAAAAGACTACACGTTAAATACTGTATGCAGGTTTGATGATTCTTGAGAATTTTTCTGAAACTGTGGTCATTAGCAGGAAAGGAGAAACTGAGGAATTTGCAAATGCATCAAAGCAAGAAAAAAAAACCGGATGAGATGGTGGTACGTTAAGTTGGAAAGATGTTGCATTAAATGTGAGTGGGGGTAAACTTCCTGTGGAGTTTAATATATGAAGTTTCATTTCTCAGGCCAATCGAGTGAAAAATTAAATTAAAAATTAAATTATCATGACTCTTGCCATTACATCAAAATGATGTTTTATTTTTGTTACGACCTGCATACATCTGTTCAGCGGAGATGAAGTTACGGCAAAAATAGTGAGCAGGGCTGCAGAAAAACACCCCAGCGAGGGATCTTTAGATAAACGTCTCCAGCACGCATGACTAGTTTTTTGGAGTAAGAGCTTCACAGTTATTTGAGCCAATGCCATAATCAAAACCTACAGCCGAAGCAGAACATAAGAGACGGCATCGAAAATGTTTCTGACAAAAAAAAAAAATATAAACAAAACAATGCAACACTAGAATGGATGCTTAGCTTACATACAGACACATAAACAACGCTTGCATCTCAAAAACATAATTGCACAGATAATGGTAGTACGTATTGGGCAACATGACTTCGGTGACGAATGTCACAACAGGTGCTTATATATGTATACTCAGTTCTGAGTGCCTCCTCTTTTTCATGTAATGAATTTTTTTTTTTTCCTTTTTGTTTTCAACAAAGGGAAAGCTTAGAACTACAATTATGAAGCCCCTGGGGAAGTTTTTAGTTTCATATAAAAAAAGAAAAAGGTGATTGAACAATTGCTCCTGCACGTGCTTTGACTGGCCATACATCCTAAGACCGCAAGGACTGTGCTAGCTACTAATTACTGGGCTATGCAGCCCAACTTTAGAAGATCATGCGAAGGAGGACAGCGGACACTGAAATTACAAAAATATAAAGCAAGTGCTTCTATTGGCTGGCGCACACTATTTACAAAAAGCATTGCCAAAAGACCACGCGCACATTGATACGTAGTATAGAGAAACATATGATCCCGTATATCATGGTGGATGAAATAAATACGTATAAACACCCTACAGGAGATCAGAAAACATTGCCGATGCCCCAAATGAACAAGCTGTTCTCTATACAGCGGAGTTATTCATCCAATAATGAAGTTATTCGCGTAATAAAGGTAGAAGCGTATCTGCATGCTTTGTGTAACTGTTGACACTGCACACAGCACGATCGTTACGCATTTTCTTCACAAACACACACATACGCATCCAGTCCTGTTAAATTAGGAAAAATTCTGCGGACAATCATGACTGCGTTACGTGAAAACTGCCCCGACTCTCGCGCAAGCACTTCTAAAATGATGTGTCTACAGTGGGGCTCTTTGATTTACACACTTGAATTCACCGCGGACTCCCCGAGAAGCACTCCGGCATTTGTTTTCGAACGCATATTTTCGTGGCGTCGGCAATCCTCGGACTACCAGTGGACTATCCGTGGTGAATCCGGGACTAAATTGGAGAGCCCCAGTGATGCAAAACAGTACACGGAGAGAGTATTGGCCACAAGAGGACACACATAAACCTCAATCACGTTTCAAAAAAAAAAAAAAAAGCATACGTGTAACGGCGGTACTGGAGTCATATGGCTCGAAAGAGAAAATTAAGTGCGCCTTGAAAGGTCAAGGAGAGGCAAACGGACGGGCGGCATCAGCAGCAAGAAAGACAGGGAGGAGAGAGAGACGATGTCATCATCAGAGGGAGGGAGCGAAGCCTCCGAACTTCCAGCGCCTCTCAAGGGTGGCCCCGACGCCGGTGACCTCGAGGGGGAAGAGGGCGGGGAACTTGGAGAGGAGCACCTCGACGTCGCACGGCTGCAGCGTGGGCTCCCGGGTGTGCACGTATGACCACAGGTAGTCCAGGCTGGCCCCGTCTGGGTGCAGGTGCAGGAACATGGACACCAGGCCTGGCAGGAGGACAAAAAGGGCGGGAGATAAGAATGCTTCTTTGTTTGCTAAAAGGACTATTTCGTATTGGTAAATTCTGCACACACTACACGGGGGGACAAAAACAAGAATGGTGGACACGACAACCACTGCAATCTTAACTTAGTCGTTTGCTTTCTATAGTCTGCATGATTGCAGAACAGCTCAGTGCACAGTTGTGAAACACCAAGTGCAGAACTAATAATGGCACTAGTGTTAATTGCTGGTGTATTTGCAACTAAGGTTAGCTGTTACAAATGCACGGATATTCAGGCTCCTGATTTGAATTGAATAATGGCTGCATGAATAGTTCTACTTGAAGTTCAAATTGCTAATATATTCGAATTCCGAATCATTCAGAACTTCGGACGCTCAAACAAGATTAGTCCTCCTTTAAACCCTGACTGCAGGCTTACAAGCCTTGTCTGTTAAGTCAAATTGACTGGCACTTAAAGTCTCGCAAGAAGAACTCCGTTTATGGGCAAAAAAAGAAAAAAAAAAAGAACAAAGTTACTGGCATGAAAAATCCCATGTGCGCATGTGTCATGCAGTCTATAATGCTGAAGGCTTACTGATATGCTCAAGCACTGCGCTGCAATTTTAAAGGCAAGTGCTTCAACACTGGCTCTCTCCCTCACCCCTGTCCACAGCAGAAAAATGCCTCAACAACAGTCCATGCACTTGTGTCCATGATGCTTATGGAACTTTCAAGATGTGCTATGACAATGAGTGACATTGGCTGGTGGCTCACCAATAAGCTTTGCGTCTTTTTCCGTGATCCTGATACCCGCTACTTGTGTGGAGGAGGACACCTCATTGCGGGATCCAGAGGATGCAGAACACTGCTCCCTCTCAGGACTGGGCGCAGAGTTGCTTTGGGATGACCGCAGCTGCAAAGTAATATTGGTAACTAAACAAAGAGTCGACCTCAAGGCATTTTCTGCAGCAAATTTTTTTTGCTCCGATTTCATGAGCGACTGACAAATTACTGTAATTCGGTATTTGCACATTTCTGAAATAAACTAAATAATTACGATTTAAATTACAGGCTTCAGTGGTGAAACTGTGAAATAAAAACATAATTGTTTGCGGGCAGAACACATTTAAGTGTTTCGAAAAGTGCCCCGATTTGAAATACTATTAACGAAATTCTTCAGGTACGCGCGCCAATACTCTAGCTCACATCACACGCCCGCAGGAAGTGCTGAAAACAAATTGGAACACCTGAATTCATTTGACATCAGTGTATGTGGCCTGAGTGACAAGCATATTTTTTCCAAAACTACTAGATTGTCAACTGGGCTAAAATTACACTTCAATTAAAAATTAAATGACTGACTTTCAAGTAATTATTTTCTAACTACAGCAATGTGCCCGTATTGAAATCGGTCACTTTTACAGCACTTTTCCCAGCATTGTTTGGTCATGCTGCTAATGACCACCTCACGTCTTGTCAGCCTGACCGTATCATGCTCCGTCTTCCCAAGTCGTACGTCACATGACTGTACCAAGTCCGCATTCTGATGTGTCATGGTGTGTACTGACATGGCTCTATGGGCATCATACGGGCATACCAGGTTGCATTATGGCGCGGACAAGATGGTATTATTGTATTGTATTAGCACCACTGTATCGTGCTACTTCCTTTAGGCACAAATAGCCATGCCATGCACATGAAATCCGTATCCCAACAGTCATGAATGACATTGACACAAGTGTATCATCAAATGACCGTAGCTAACTGTATTATATTGTATCAGCAATGCACAACTGTGTCACGATACCCCCTACAGAGACCTCTAGTTATGACATGCACTATAGTTGGTGACAGCTTAACTCTGCAGCGGCTTTTCAAGATCAAAGGTATTTTGTGTTCATCCGCAACCAATGGCGTCTCGCCGTTTGTGTGACGCCTGCGACGCACGTTTGAAAGGAGAACTACTTCCAGTATGGCCGCGCTCACTCCCCACCGCTGCTGCGCTGTCGAGCGACAACGAGGTTGCCGAGAACCAACAGCTCTGTAGGCGATTTGTGTTATGAATTTGCTGTAGTGCATCAAGAAGCCGCTTATCGTCACCTGTCCCGTGTGTGTCTTGCCGCGTCGTGGTTTGTACGTACGTGAGGAAATCGTGGCGGCACTGGTGAGCTGTTTTGCGTACTTGGAACGTCGTCAACGAACTCGATCTGAGAACGGCAAAGCGTCGAAGCTGCATCTGTTGCTGATGTGATTGTGGAAATTGTGTCAGTGTAACGCAACCTTTGTGAAGAAATAACGCGATTTTCTTTCGTCTACGGCAGTAGCGGTGACAAGTTGCAAGCGTTTTCATTTATTGCTGTGAGCGTAGGCTGCGTCCGATGTTGAGCGCAGGCCTACGTGGGTCCGTCCGGCCCGACGCGGATCGTGCAAACGTGTGCGGCGTGTTTTTTGGCCGGATACGGCCGCTCGTACAGCCGAACACGTTATTAAGACGATTGCCAAATCTTACAATGTAAGGTATCTTTCCTTGCTGATTCGCGCATTGCTTTATAGCCTGCCGGGGTACGAACGGAGCAGCGGTGTGGCGTTTTTTATCCCCTGGCGTAAACAGGTATGATTACACCATTATCGCAGAGACTCGCGAAGAAGTAAACGTTCGTGCACAATTATCCGAGACTGGGTTGGGTAGCTTTAAGAAAATCGGTATGAACCTGCCTTCCTGCGAGAGACGGGTGCCTATGGCGTTCTGTTTGTGCCAATGGGCACATTATCGAACATACAAAAGTATGAACGAGTGCGAGTATTGTTGAGGTAATCAAATGTGGTTGCGTTTCGTTTCTTGACTGTCATTGGTTGGTCGTAATCATCAGTAGCATTTTTGAAACGTATAAGAGGGCTAAATAAACATCGAAACTGCATGATTGGTGGATTTTGAACCACGTCGTTGAAGGAAGCCGGAAATGTGTGGCCCCGCAACATGACCACGTAGTTTTTTATACATTGCCAAAAATACACACGCGCGCAGCTTTTTATTATGCCTGCTAAGCTTATGGTGCGTATGTTCCCATCGCTACACTAAGTGTCATCAGAGAAACTGACTATGCATGTACTGAGGCTGCGTATTTCGTGTGCAGTGTGGAATTTCTCATAAGTGTCGTGAGCTGTTAAAGTTGTTTTGAAATAGCTGAATGCGTTTAGTAGGAATGAACCAATAGTTTATCTTCCCTTTATTTTCATGCAGTTGGTGTGATGGGCTTTATGAGTTATAAAAATTTGTCTATTGCAGCTGTGTTTCATATTGATGGCTGTAGTTTAATGATTGCATTTTGGTTCTTGTGCAGTTTAAGTTTCGACAAAGGGGTTACAGTGTATTGGCAGACATTCAGATTTCCAGTGTCTCTGTCATGATAGACTTATTATACAGAGTGGAGGACATGTTTGAACGTCTTATCATGGAGCATACTTTAATTTAGATTCAACACCGCTTCCCAACTTTTAGATGTTTTTATTGTTCCAGCAACTGTGGAGAGCCTTCAAACAGTGACTGAAGGTGGTTCAGGTTGAAGAGCTGCAGTAATAATTGCTAACACTTGTGTATCAGGTAGAAATGAGGTATGTCACCCCTTCAGAATGCTATGTTCATACTTTTCAAGCATGCACTGTTGATTCTGGTTATACAGCTGCAAGAATAATAGAAAGCAGTGATGCGGCATATCAAAATGGGTTCAACTTCAAGGCCTCCACAGTGTCATGTCGCTGCTTTCTGTGCGCACTGTTGCTTCCAGCTGGTTCAGACGCAGTAAAAATTGGAAAAAACTTACTCAGCAGATCGCAAACGATTTTACGTCACTTCTTCAAGATGCTATGTAACTCCTTTGCAAGGTTGATAACTGTTCCTTCTGACTAGAAAGCTATGGTAAGAAGTGAAAGCTCTAATAAAATACGTTGGAATGTGTTTATGCCAGGCCTTCAAGCTGTGATGTCGCTGCTTTTTATGCACACATTATAGCTTCTAGCCATGAAGTTGTGGTGAGGGTTGAAGACACTTACATAGTACGTTAGAATAAATTCATGCCACACTTTCAGGCTATGAAATCGCTGCTTCTTTCGCACACACATTGTAGTTTCTGGCCATGAAGTTGTGGTGAGAGTTGAAGATGCTTATGTAGTACGTTAAAATGAATTCATGCCACACCTTCACGCTGTGAAGTCACTGCTTTTCACGTACACACTGTCGCTTTTGGCTTTAAAGCTGCATTAGGCATTGAAAACACTGGTGCAGCAAATCAAAATGGATCCAATGTCAGGCTTTCAGGGTGCCACTTTGCTGCTGCTGGCTGGAAAGTGTGGTAAGAATAGAAAATGCTTGTGCAGTAGCCCATGACACCTTGACAAGGGGCAGTGAGAATTAAATATTTATTGTCCCTGTTCCAGTTTGGTGCTCTGATTGGTTGCAGAAGTGGATAAAATGGAAATGCTTGCATGGAGATGTCGGCACATTTTTAAATAATTCACTTAGATCTCACGTTCATACTCATATCATTGGGCCTGTTGAGTGTGGTTGTATAAATAGGTGCAGTAAGAATTGAGTGCACTTGTATAGCTGTTCGTTCAAGTTTCGTATGGGGCAGTCAGTGTTCGACGTCACTGTTTGGTGTACATAGGGGAAGATTATTGGCTTCGTGAAGATTATCAGAAATTAAAATGCTTCCACAAAAGCTTGACATGACATGGCTGCAAAGCATTTACATGTTGAACAAAACATTTTCTTTATGTATGCTATTTCAAAAGCCTCATCAACAATAAAAATATCTTCACGGTAGGCTGCTGCACATCAGTGTAAAGCCAATGAAAGTTGAATGTAGCACAACTTGGAAACGAACTTTGGACGGATGCATTTGTAGGTCACTATTCGTTTTTTTCCATAAAAGCTAGCAACAGTAATTTTTTTTAGGCAGCTGCTAGTGCTTAAGGGTGTTTTTCTATCAATTTTCACCGTCAGTTGGGGTTCTCTGCGTTATCATTCCACTGTAAACTGTGCGGTGGTGATATGACACTAAAGAAACGCCGGCGGCTCTTTTATTACATCGCCGGGAAACACCTCGAAAATGGTCGCCTGGATTGAAAGCATGACACTGTATACTGTCAATCTAACCAACTGACGTAGAGCGTCTTGCCACTCGCGGGTCTCGTGAACTAGAAATGCTTAGTCTTGTAACGTTTCACATCCCGCAGTTCTCTGCTCGCGCCATACGGTGTTATCGTCTCGTTTAAGCGGAATAAAATAACGCTTGTTTCTTCGCACCTACAGCTGATTTCGCAAGGCAGGACACCTTATGCGGCATCGTGACCTCCACGGTTGCGTGCGTCGCCGCGATAGGTGTTTGCAGTGCGTCACTACGTTCGAAACAGTCACATAGAACAATGCGTGGCCCGTTGATATCGCGGCCGATTTCTGAAAGACACCGATGAATTTTCGCCGCTGGTTTCCTTTTCACCCTGGGCTTACACAGTTCGTGCATTGCATCCAGGCATTGCGGCGACGAACCGCCCCTTTGTCTGTCTTCCACCCTGCATTTACGACGCTTGATTTAACGGTGATGATGGCTGTGGAAGATATTGTACCGACTACGTTTCTTGACAATGATTGCACACGCGAAGTGAAGAAATAGTCGAACTGCGACGAGCCCGACAAAATATAACGACAACCATTATGTTGATTATGTTTCTCCAAGCAGACGACGGCTAAGCGACGTGCAGCGGTCGAAATTCGAACTATTCAGACCCAAAAAATCATGTGCGCGTTGTTTATATGTTTATTTCTGTTGTCTAACAGTAAAACAATCACAGATAGCTTTGATTTAAGCATAAAATACACCGGGAATAGTTTCTATCACGAATAACCTTTGTTTTAGTGAGTAATTTTTTTCCTCCTGAGCCAGTTTTCAATGAGGATGACTTTTTCTTTTTCCTGTGAAAATCATTCATTCTTCGGAATGAAACATATATAAACGACATCATAATCAGATGGTTATACTGTCAGCCGCTCATATTAGTAATCATGGGTATAAACAGCTGCAATATAATGAACTATTTTTTCTAACCGCGGAGAGTCAGCTAGCGGCCAAACAACGCTTGTGGGCGGAGCTGCACTCTTACCCTGTCATCAACTATAGCGCGACTGTACAATGTTGTGCGATTGTGCTGTCATATCAGTACAACCGTCTCGTGTTGCTTTGCACAGCAAGGAACCAAGCCCAGCGGTCACTTGCTCCACAGGGCAACCGTGCTCTGGGACGGAATTCCCAGTTTTGTTTATTTCATGTCCGTTTCAAAGTGCCCGTTTCGAGGGAACCCTGATTGGCCACAAGCACACGACCAGGTGCAATGCAGCAGAAACAAGGTGGTTTCTGCAAGGCGGTTGGTTTCGGTGCAGCACATCACTGGTCAGAGGCCTCGCAAGTGCTACTACAATACAATTTAAATGGATGCGAAACAGATGTTTTTGAATGGAAAAACTCAGAATTCTGCCCCTGATCTAAAATTTTGACACTCTAGCACGCACACACACACTTTCGCAAGCATGCACTCTTTCTTCCCCATCCCTCACCCGGTCCATCTCGTGGAAGTCCCTGGCCCTCTGCTGCTGCAAGCCCTGCAGGGCCTGCTGCAGCAGGCGCAGCTGCTGGTCTCGCTGCTCCTGCTCAGCCTTCAGCAGCTGGGCCTCGTTGCGGTATGCCTCCAGCTGGCACCGCAGGGAGTCGCACTCCTCCTGCAGGGCCAGCCGCGCAGACGTGCCGGCCTCATCCTCCGCGCCGCTGCCACACCCGCCGCCATCGCCATCTGTGTTGGTGGTATGAAAAGAACGACCGTAAACAAAACGGTTGAACTGCTCGCCTCCTTTGCTATCAGGCATGAAATACTTTTGACAGAATTATGCGCGCACGCTTGTTTTAACGCTTGCTCTCTTGTTTGCTAGCTTCTTGTCCCTGTCCAGCAGCCACGCTACTGGCTCATTCACTTGGCTCATTACTGTATTTCCTGCATAGCGTGGACACACTGCTCAGAGAAGTGCAAGGACTTGACAATTTTTTACCTCACATGACCAACCTCATTGGCTTTAGCTGCCAAACATGACATTCTAAAGTGCTGTGCTACTGTGTCACGAGTCATTTTCAAGATGCTGTAAATTCTTCTCCTCCCTTGCCGCCAATTTAAAAGCTTCCCCTTGCTGCAAAATGCTTGTAGAGTAGCCTTTCATATGAGTAAATCACTAGGGTGGGCTAGCACCTGTTCGCCTTTGGTGCCTTGAGAGTGGTGTGCTGTTACTCATACAGACACTACTTTGCACTTTGTCATCATTTCATCATTTTAGACGACATTGCGTGAAGTTTGTGGCACGATCCTAGGCCCCAAAACAGCCACAACTTCTCAGCCACATAGCTAGGTGTAGCCATTCTAAAGAATAGCTTATTTAGTAGCTCTACGTATAGTACGAGAACAGTCAGTGAGGAAAATGTGTAACATCCCAGCTCCTCTATAAGTGAGGCTGTAGAGCTCAGGTTTGACGAGGCTGAATGACAAGTTGCAAAATAATCTGGTCACACACATTTGTGTCATCCCTTTTTGGGGCGGTACTATGGCATTCGCTCCAGAGTAGTGACTCCTGTTTTTTTTTTTTTTGTGCAAGACAACTGGCAGCAGAAATTCCCCTGAGAGTGCAGCCTCACCTGAGCCATTCTCCGAAGTCTTGGCCATCTTTGAGGGTGGAGGTTCGTCCTCATCGCTGAGATCCATCTCGTCTTCCTGTCGCTTGTCTAGCACATCCGCCAAGTGCGCAGACTTGATCTCCTGCAAAGGGTACACCACAAACATTCACAGCCTGTAGTCTCCCTTGAAAAGAGCTGCACATCGTGCGTTCCTTTCAGTCTACATTTCATCAAAGGAACCACGAAGACAACATACAACTTTGGTTGCTTAGAAATAACTAGCCATTGGTAACTCACTACTCTCTTACCTATTAAAAGATGTCCTCACAAAAAAAGGAAATGCAAAATCACGTGTATGTGGTTACCTCTATCTACAATTCAATCACCAAGTTGTCACCTGTTGCACTTTTATTGGTGTCTTTAGTTGTTAGAAGCCAAGCTGATAGAGCAAAAATTGTTGAAAAAGCTAACAGTTGGCCCAAATGTGGGTGCGGAAATGTGTGAGAACACGATTATAGCGCTGAGAGGCCTAGCCGTACACGTGCCACGACTGCTGCCTTCACTTCACTCAGCAGGAATGTGACAACTGCGGTGGCAAATGGCAGCCTCGAAACTAATACACTGTTCCCGCGAGTGGCCAAACAACTTGGTTTACATTTATGTGCAGCGTCATACTCCGAAACACACACACAAGATTCACACACACTGCACGAGTAAAGATTGGGCACAAAGTGCACATTGTGCCCATCTTGTCACACCTTGCATGATGAGGGCTAGACAGCTTGAAAAAACTAAACAAAGGAAAGAACACAACACAGCACCAGCCCCGATCGACAAATTCATCCCCCATCTCACCGTTCTGCACTTAAAACCCCTCACTGTACCAGGCTATGAATTTGATACCTACTATATTTCTACTGCTGCCAAATGTGCCTGAGAAATTATAGGACCAACTAGCATAACTTCACATAGCCTCAACCACTACTTGATGTTGGCTAAAAAACAGTGGCTAAACCGAGATTGCGAGAGTACTGGTTTAACATGGCAAAACAAGAGCCGATTCTTGGTAGTTTTGCTCTTGGAATGCAGAGCATGGTGGAGGATTCTGCTGGCCTGCGAGGGGAAGAGAGACCTGCAAGCATGCTCGAACGCAACAAGAACGCATGCTGTTGTGAACAGTGCTCACCTCAGACTGCTTGCGCCAGGCATCAATGTTCTTGCGCTGGGCCTTGGTGAAATGATCCCAGACCTTCTGGTGGCTGGCCACCGCAAATACCTTCTCAATCTGGCCCACTAATGGTGGCAGGGATGACCGACAACAGAAGGTGGTGAGAAAGAGGGAAGGGGGGCAGGAAGGTAATACGAGGGGTGGTGGGTTGAGCACGGGTAACAGATTAAGCAGAGTAGAGAGGAGAGGGGGAAGAGAGAGAGAGAGACCAAGTGTAAGAGGATGACGTATACCCGGGTACCAAGCTAGGACACAGGACACACATAAAACCCGGTTATATCAATTGACTTGCAAAAAAAAAACTATCTGCTCCATACAGGGGATAATTCGATATAAACATACTAAGGAATTGGATGGCATAAAAGCACATACCATATTTAACCTTTTCACTGTCACTGACGTACCGATACTGTTCTCCATTTATGCGTTCAAAAATTCGCGCCATAGCGCAAAGTGGGTGTGCCTGGATTGTTTGCGCCATCTGTTGAATCCTTCTAGTAGCTCATATTTTCACTCGCTAGCTCTTTTTCAACAGCATATTGAAAAGTATGGAGCGACCGCATCCCCCCTTCGTTGCTGGGGGAACTTGGTCGCTCCACACGCTATACTCTGGTCAGGTTGAGTGACCATGCAACACGCGTGCGATTACGCCTGGACTGTTCATGCCGTCTTAAATCTTTCTAGTAGCTTGTATTTTGACTCGCTAGCTTTTTCACAAGTATATTGAAGAGTATGGAGCGACCGCGCCCACCTTTCGTTGTTGGGGGCATGGTCGCTCCGCCATTGTACTCTGTCGGGATGAGTGACTACGCGGCACACTTGTGATTACAGATGCAAGGGTGGCTGTGCCATCTGCAATTGGTTTCTAGGCGTTTTTTTTGTTCTGTTCCCACGTCTGCTATGGCGTGCCAGGTTAGCCCAGCGCACCATTGCCTCTCCAATAGACCGAAACATGACTCAATCGTGGCTTTCACTCGCTCATTTCTCTGCGTTGTGTGGGCTGCTAAAAGTGCTCCCTCCATGCGCGCGGTTATACTTTCGGATGTTGAAACGGTGGGGTCGTCGTCCCGGAGCCGGAGGCGTGCACGACAAACTGAAAATATGTGGAAGAAAGCTGATTTCTCACACCCGCTTTTTCTTTTTGACGCGTCACGTTCAGGATGCTATCATAGTCAAATAAATCACTATGTTCCTTCTCTCGTATTTTGAAAACCAAGCCGGCGCTGGGGGTGCGTCATGGCCAGAAACACCCGACAGTGAAACGGTTAAAAACGTTTTATTGATGAAACTGCCTTACTTTCGCTTGAAATAGTCCTGTATCTTTTTCGGCTCGGACAGCCTTGCTGCCTGAGACAGTATGCACTTCTCCACATTGTCTAAAGAGTCAAAGCAGCTCAGGCCGCAACCTTTCACATTCGCGAAGAAGCGCCGGGCTAGTGCGAGCGTACCAATCACCTCGGAGGTTGTGAGCCATTGCCTTCCTTGTTGCACGCTTTCACTTGCGCTCGATACGATGACAACTATGTAGTCTTCTAAAGTCTCCCGTGGTCGCGACACCATCATCCACACGCATAAACTCGTCGGCTGATGATCCAGCAACAGCATTTGGAAAACACGAAAGCTCACTCCACACTTTGGCAACATCGTCGGTGGCTTCATTGCACTCCTTGGGATTTTCTATTTCACCACTGGCACGCACAAGCAGCAGATGTGAAGCAATTTTGAGCAGTTTTTTAAAGTAACATCTGCCCAGAACCTACTTCAAGAAGGTTAATCTAAGCTCCCTGCCGATTGTTCTGAGGGTGCTCTTGAAAATCTCGTGTGCCGTGGGGACGTCCAACTTTTTCACTGCATTCGACTCGATTTATGATTGCTAGCTTCACGGCTAAAGGCGAATTCGGCAGCTTAGCGCTAGCTAGAGCCATCGATAAGCCTTTATTTAGTGACATCAGCGCTAGCCACAACAGCTACACTTCAGAAGGAAGCCCACAAAGTGTGAACAACGCAAACACAATGAACAACAACAAAAAAAAAACATGCTGGGCAGGCCAGGATCATTTTTCTGCACTGCTGGGGGGGAGAGGTGCCAATGGCTCGCCCTACATGGCATGGCGGTGCAGTCATGCCGATGACGCCAACGAGCCGTCGCCGGAAGACGACTGCCCTCGCCCGACATTGCAAGAAGCTCTTTCTGCTACCGATGTGCTGCGACAATACTGCTCCGAAATACAGGAAAGTGGACTGGAATTCGTCTAAACTATGGCGCGTGTCGAGAATGCAATTCTCGTTGATGGTGCTAAACACAGTGTTCAGGCAAAAATCACTCTCTACTGCAAATAGGTGCACATTTCTCTGCAATAAATTTCTTTTGGAGTAGATGACTATTCGTGGTGAGAGGCATAGTCTTTCTTTCGTTATCGCATTTTCCATCCACTGTTGACATTTTTAATAATGAATTTGATACTGAAGTTCGTTGTAAGTGCGTTCGGTTATATCGAATTAGTTTGTATAGCTAACCAACCGTGTTGAATTACGCTGTTGCTGTTCGTTATAGCGGGGTTTTGCTGTATTACACATGCACTCCAGCTATAGAAACGTCAATTTCCTTGCCTGCTGCCCAGCACCAGCTCCACCCTGTCTCCGCGACATCACATTTTCAATCTCGCGTGTACTAATCAAGAGCCATGACGATTCCTCATGCACTGTACGTTTGCTTTCTGCCCTTGGCGTCTGCACTACCATTTTCCAGGCACAACTACCATTACATTGGGTGTCTTACATTCTATAAATTAATTTGAGCCACAGCAAGAAAAAGTGCTCCTCACATAATGAGGTGAGTTCAACGCGGGACCACTGTTAGGGTTGCCACCTTTCCCAGAAAAAAGAAAAAAAAAAGAAAAAAAAAAACGGCCCTTCAAAGGGAGGGGGGGGGTATAAGAAATGTTTAATTTGTGTTGAAAACAAGACTCATTTGTTGTAGCACTTTCTTAGAGAGGAATCAACATAACCTTTCTACTGAAAGTGATTGAGAGTTTGGTTATTGCTCTGTATGTGCTTTACTGAAAATTAACCGCAATTGCTGACCGCGGCGGCAGCATTTCGTTGTTTTGTTCCTCCCTTGCGTCCCCCTCCATCTCGGGCAGCGTGCTCACCCGCGTATTTTCTCTGCTCACGTATCTTTGCATAGCTTGTCGACACATATTTATCGTCTTAGTTGTTGAATTGACGCTTATAAAACACCAAAACGGACATAATCATGGCACGAGGGCCAAAAAACCGGCCAATGACAGCCGGTTTTAGTATGGACCAGCAACCGGCCCGCTGTTTAAAAAACCAGGCGGGCCGGTCCAAAACTGGGCAGGTGGCAACCCTAACCACTGTTCATGAGAAAATTGTTGTTTTATAACTTAGATATTTTCATACGAAGTGTATCTTACCATCGTGGGCACAAAAAACAGTCAGTTCTTGACTATGCAGCTTTCAATGAAGTTAAAACTTGCGCAACACATTGTGCCATCATTTGTGGTAAGGTTCTTTGTAGTCTGCCAACTAAATACTGGAATACTTCACATTCTTTTGTGCTCTACGAGGACTAGGAACTGCGGCACTTTACCATAGCAGTAATTTTAACTTTGCTACTGCAAAATCCATGACAAAAGAATTATCAGGGCAGAATATATTAATATTTTAGTAGAATAAATAGCAGGAAATGTATGCACAAGAATAAATGTTATGTTTTTTCTGGTTTTATTGCATAAGCTTTCAAATGCAGAAAAAATTGTGGAAATCTGTCATGTAATACACATACATCACAAATTATTGCAGTGGACGATGACCTTATGGAAAGAAAATTTGCTCCAAGAAAAAACAAGATAAGAAGTTCAAAACATAGGCTGAAACGGTTTTAACTGGCACAATTTTAAGACATCACAGAAACAGTGCACGTTTTCTTGCACTTACCTTGAGGAAGAGCCTGGACAGGGGCTACTAGACTGTGCTACCCAGTTCTATGGCCATTCAACACACGAGTAACACACGGTGGGGGCGAACACAGGCAGGACAGCTCAGGAGCTAGGTTTTTACAAGCTCAGACACAAGCTCGCAGGAAACATTTGCTCTTACAATGGGAAAAATAAGGTCCTGCACTGCTTCTGGGTGCCCAAAACAGCAGACTATTGACCCTCCACTCCCGTTACATGGGGCAGAATCCTCAGTTTTGCCTATTTCATGTCCGTTTCAAAGTGTCTGTTTCGAGCGATCCCCGATTGGCCAAAAGCAAATGCCACACAAGCAAGGCGAGGTGTCAGTTTCTGCGCCCATCAATGGTCGGAGTCCTCGCAAATGCATCTTCGTCACGACCAAAGCGGACGCAAAATGAACATTTTTAAAACGGGCAAACTCAAAATTCCACCCCTAGTCGTGCACTACTGCCTGCTTCAGCCCATTCGGTGCCCTTGTCTACGAACATCTTGGCGGAGCACTTCCCCGACAGTGCCTCAGATTGACACAGCAAGCCCTTATGTCCCCAATATGTCCTGCACCGGTTGTGTGCTCAAATCAGGGCCCTTTTTTTTCTGTACAGCAGATGCTCTCGGAGCACCCCAGTGTGGAGCACCGGTAGCCAACCCTTGCACGAATGTATAGGTTGTATTCACTGGCGAGGCACGCATGCAGGCAACCACGTGAGTGTGCCATCACTGGTTACGTCGGGCTCCGCGGGATGGCGGTACTTGTCCGTGCTAAGCACATATGTGTGTTGGATGTTCCAAACTCTACCCACCGAATGCAAAGTAATGCCTTGACTCCAATGTGAGTGCGATTAATAACGTCTCCGTTGACACCACCGTTGAGAATCGGGTTGAAACGGAGCAGACGACGCATGTTGGTGTTTTTTTTTTCAGTGGTGTGCGGCCGCAGTGGCACGCACAAGCCACACCATATACGTGGCGCTTCGGCATGTCCGTGGCCATTTCCTGTGTTGCCAAGTGAAGAATGGGCCGCTAAACTTTTCAGTGAATACCACCTATACAGTACTGTGAGAGAGGGGAGGAGCAGAGGCACTCACGCTGCACGAGTATCCCCTGCAGCCGCTGTGCGAACAGCAGGCGTGCCCGGTCGAGGGCCTCCTGGTGGTCCTTCTTCTCCTGCAGGAGGCGGCGGATGTGGCCATTTGCCGTCTGCAGCATCGAGTAGAAGTGGCCCGCATTGCGCTTGCTGCACTCCCCTCGGTCCAGCCACACCGTCAGCGTCTGCACCGCCTTCTGGAACGACTCGTCCCCTTGCAAGGGACAAGGGAGAGCACTAAGCACACCCTCCTGCCAGAACTCCACAGGACAAGACAATAAATCACTGCAGAGGAGTTGAAACTTGTGCTGGTTGGTACATAACATTGAAAGAAAGCAGCAGTGCAACAGACAGGATGGAATGAAAAGTAAGCAAACATTTGCGCTTGCTATACCTGCCAGGTTCGCCGTGATGACATTAGGGAGATCAGCCAGGGGAAGTGAGGGGGATTAAAAGTAACACAATGGAAAATTTTACTTGAATTTTTAACTTGCATTTTTAGCAGAGCAGGTACCGAACTGTGTCGTCCAAACTACTAACAACCTACACCATTGGTCACTTGCTAAATCTTAAACATGGCTGACGCCACCCTTTTCAAGAAGTCCTGAATTACTGTCGCGGATAACAATGTCTGCCTCTGCGACACTTTGCCAAAAGAACGTGATCGAGGGTTATCAGACATGAATGGTTGGAACAGGGTGCTATTTTTTCCGCTCTGCTGAACTTTGTCTCGCATTTAGCGCTGCTGGAGTATCGACCGGTCCAACTTCTGCGCACGGCCGAGTATGCTTTTTAACCTCTTCGCTGATAACGATGTCACGTAGTGTAGGATTGCATTGCATTGTCAGGTAGCTCCGGCACAACGAGGCCATACTTGGAGAAAGATTTAGCAGAACACACGTAGTTTTCAGGAGATTTTTGTCTTGCTCGTACAATCGTACAAAACTATCAAAATTCGGGAGTCTCCCAGATAATTCGGGAAACCTGGCAGGTATGGCTTGCTAACAAGTGCTTGTTTCGATCGATCTTTGTGCAATAACAAGGGCCACTATCATAGGCCACTATCGGGAGAAAAGGGTGTGTGAGATTTTCGAGGCATTTTGCATTGTATAGTGCAGTGAAAATTGTGTTCAAAGTGTGCCGCTTCGTAAAAAAAGATTCCTTATCTGTCAAATTGACACGTGTGTCTCATTTCCCTTGCTGTGCGTTTTTAGAAATTAATTTTTGCAGTTTTTCTTTCCCCTCCCTTGTTGCTTTCTTGTATGGGGTTCGACCCACCTGTATAAAGCTGGCGCCCCAATCTGGTAAAATAATTCGGTTGCTAGTAAGTGCAACTGTTTGTCTACTTTACGCTCCGCCCCATTCGTTGCACTGTTGCTTTCTTTCGAAAAAAATTAGGTAAACCCAGTTCCACCCAGTGTGAAATCTGCTGGAACAGAGGGGCTGCGGCTTTCCTATGTTGGCTCGAACGTCAACAGCGCTCGCCCGAGAACGGCAGCGTTGTCACCGCACAAATTTTACAGTTTGCACAAAAGAATCTGCAGCTAAACGTCAGTGGCGGGTGGTTCCCTCTCCAAGTTGGAGGGAGAGGAATCCACCATAGAGTTTCATATTAATATATACTAGAGCGAAATCTGGCACCACTGTCTAGGGGAGCCGCATTTCAGCGAGTGTTCTGTCACATACCGGGAAGCAAGATTATTCAAATTTGTTTGGTTATTATAAAATTGAAGCTACAAAAAGATTTAGTTGTCACTGATTATTTAGAAGCTTCATACAAGCTGAAAAAAAAGTTACCCTTGTTTGTTGATTTTGGCTTCCAGACAAAAAGAGAAGCCATATGGCTTGCCACGCCAAGTAGGCGAGGAACGTCACTAGCTGTAATGGCGGCACCCATGACAACCTGCGATGGCAGCACCAGATTTCCCTTTAGTATTATTAGTATGAACCCCTATGGAACCCACCCCTGCGAGACCACTGCGCCCTCTATTGCTGGGTCAGGGAACCGGTTTCTGCGAGACCACCGGCGGGTCTGAGAACCCTGCTCTAAACTCTGCGTGACACAGGACATTCAGCAGGCTTGCAAAAAGACTTAACCTACGGTAGCTCCCCTGATAATAAACTGCCAAGCCTACCCTTGAGTCGCTCGGTGAGCTGCTGGGCCTCATGGTCCGAGTAGTGGACAATGGGGGGTGGGGACGGGGGCCGGAGCCGCTCGCGATCCAGCCGCTCCCGGTGGCGCAGCTCCCGCTGCAGTGCCCGCTGCCGGCACTCCCACTCGTACTGGTCGTCCCGTGCCTGCGCAAAGTCCACGTGCAGACGACCCACCGCCTGCTGCTGGCTCACGGCCTCCTCCTGGTCCCGGATCTTGAGCCGGTACCCTGTGGCAGGAGGTGCACCAACCTCGTCACAACAGTGGGTGCCTCCGACCTCTGATGCAGGGGCACCAATGGAGGACTTTGGACTCAAGTCAAATTCCGCACCAAGCACTGTGGTTTTTCAAGGAGTACTGACACAAAATTTCACAGCTCAGATAACTATATAAAAGGCTTCCTTTGTATGCGGAGACAACTCCCAGGAAGTTTCGACCCTAACCAGCCGGTATAACATATTTTCAATCAATTTTACACCCCTGCTACACTGGCGTCCCAATGTCATTCGAACCGAATGTCATTTGGCTTAAATGAGGGGCTTCGAATGCCATTCAGAATCTGCGGTGCTCCACTACAATTTCTATGGCATTTGAAAGCTTTAAAATCGCTCGCCAGGCTGTGTGGTGGTGCTGCTGTCAACTTCTGTTTTTATACAATAATGCAACAATAAAATTTAGCAGCAGTCTTTTCGCACTGGTGCTGAGAGTATGGAATTATTACATCTTGATGACATGATTTCAGTGAATAAGAAGTAAGCGAAGTTCAACAATTAAGAATATTTTGTTTGTTCTAAGTATGTCAGTAATGTATTTGTTTATGCCGACTTCGAATGCTGTGTGCGAGTGTGCTAGAAATGGTATTCGAGAGCCCCAAATGTCTCTCTGGGTGTTCATTCGGCTCCAATGTCACTTGAGCCAAGTGGCATTCCAAAACCCAGTGTAGTAGCACATTTTTGCATTTGAATCAAATGACATTTGGTTCAAATGACATTTGATTCAAATGACATTCTGATGCCAGTGTAGCAGGGGCATTAATATTTGCACGCACGAGAAAGCTCAGAACAGATACCCTATCGACATTGGCATCAGCATGACACGTCGAGTGCTCTGCCCCACCCTGCCGACGTTAGGCCATGACACAGCCAAGGTGCTGGCTGCTGTTGGCGCGCATTGCTCTGCCTTGTGCTGTATGTTGCAGTTTTAGGACTGATGTCATGCTGCCCGCGCGCGTGAAGAGAACAGTGATATCATGAGCATCCTTTTGCCGCGGCGGCCGCCTCGGTGTTCTAATCACCGAAACCAAAACAGACATGAATAAACATGGCTGTAAGTAATTATTCATGCTGCGATCGACCATCTCATGTGCCATTCTGCAATTACTTGGCCACTACACACCCTTATCAGCGAAAAAAAAAAAAAGAAAGAAAAAATTACACGTCAGTAAACTGATTTTCAAACAGTTGGTATATTTATTCTTAACTGCATACCTTGGTCAGGTACTGCATAATAAGAAAATACTGCAAGGCTGATACTGATGGGTGGGCTGAGCACTGGCAAACAAAACTCCTCGGTAGAGGCATAAAACAAGAAGATTCAGGCAGTGGCGGCAAGCAATCGGTACTGGTTGAGGCAGGACAAAAGAGGTTGAAGGTTTGCGGGAAGAGGCCTCACTCTGTGGTGGACATCGACAGGCGTACACAGGAACTCCTCGATTATCAGTTTCTCCGAGAAGCAGTCTGGCGTTCACTTTTAACTGTATGTTTATGGACCCACAGAATGAATGGATCCACATGGATCCATTCTACGGATCTATTCTATGGTCTATGGATCCACAGAATAACTGTATGAATCCACAGAATATTCGGAGGCTATCTGCGGTGGGTCCAAGACTAAATCGAGGAGCCCCACTGCTGATGATGAAGTGAAGACGGCTGACCAACAACGTCCTTTCAGGAGCAGGTGAAGTGTGAGGCGATGGAGCAGCTCACCAGAGAGGGCGATGGCCCGGTCCACCTGCTCCTCGTTCTCGAAGCGGATGTGGCAGAAGTTCTTCTTGCTCATGCGCACGGTGGTGATGGTGCCACAGTGCTGGAACACCTCGCGCACCAGCTCCTCGGTGGCGCTCTCGGGAAGACCACCCACAAACACCGTGCGACAGCCTGGGGGGCGCTCGCGCGTCGCTGGCGGCGGCATGTCTACGCAGGAGGAAAGCAGGGCAAGGCACGAGTTGGACCACTCACAAGTGCATCATCTAAAGGCAGAAAAGTGCTGCAGCAGGAGTGGAAAGTGCGGGAATGCAGGGGGCTGTTTCTGTTTTAATCATGTCTAGTGTTTGCCACTTTTTCTTAAAAGCAGCTCTTCCAGTACCATGCTCATTCCAAATTCGATCGCCGCTCTCGGTAGTTTCAGGGGCTCACTTAACAGCTCCTGAGGTTCTCTTGGACACGTCCACCATTTAGAATAAAATGTGTATAAGATTAAAGTTTTTGTTTTGGTACAGCATGCATTTTTTTTCTTGTGGCAGGGTTGTTTTTTTTAATGCTGACCGCAAAAGCAGTAGGATATGGCTGAAAAAATGGCTGCCTATGCAATTGCTACTTATGCCTGCAAGCACCACCCACGTCACAGTTAGTTCCCCCTTGCAGCTCATTTCTACGCCAATCTTATCAGAGATGCATATTAATAATGTATCACTCTGTTAGCGAAAGCACTGCCTGGTGTAATCCCCACCTTCTTTCATCCTCATTCAAATTCGCACTCAAGGAATTATGATACACTATATAGTTTTAAACAATAACAACAGACAAAACCAACACCCAACCCATAAGACTGATGGCAGCTAATCAGTCTCATTTCTCGCACTTATCTGTGCCTAGCTTGAACGGTTTGTACTAGTGCACCAATCTTGGCAAGCTCACGCCTTCACTTATCAAGATATCAGCATCATTTACGCAGTAGCTTCTGCGTAATGCAAAGAGTGCAAAACAGACAAAAATTTACTTGCGAGGTGTTGCAGCAAAAACCGCACTCACTTGGCTTTGGCGGGTAGAGGACGCAGTTTGGGAACCGCAGAAGCTCCTTCATGGGTGCGTTTGCGTTGATCACACTGGCCGGCAGCATTCCTGGACCAATTTCGGGGGGTGGACCCAGAAAGCTGAACTGTGGGCACTGTAAAGAGGACGCACATTGCACACATGTGCATTTTTTTTTTTGTAGGACGCAGATGCACAACAGTTTGGAGCATCATTTTAAGCAACCCTTGAAAACACTGCAAATGTCAACAGGATGAAGAAGTGAGCAGCCGATATGCACTTCCTTGACAAGTCTGTGCAATTCATCTGTGTAAACAGTACGGTCAAGCATGTGCCACTTGGCTGAGTTCTTAATATTTATTTTTATAACTTTTTTTGCGTGTTTTTGCCATTGCTTAGTACTTTTGGCAATCACATGGTGAAAATGTGACTACACAGTGTAACTTTTCTGAAAAAAAAATGTAGAATAACGTTAGCACGCTACATACTAAATACAGTTAATCCTCGCTAGAACGAGATAGGCTATAACGAAATAATGGATATAACGAGCAAACCGTGATCCCCCCTGAAAGTCCCCATAGAAACCAGTGTATTTAAAACCTCATTTCAGTGAGCTAAAATTTGTCCGTTACGGGATATATAACGAACAAATTTTGTTAGAAAATAAAATTTTGAACCGATTTCACGACAGTGCGCAAAGTGAATTTGGGACAATGTGCAACGCGAACGCCGTATTTAGCAGTTCAAAACTCCAGCCATGCATCCTCCAGCAACGCGCGCCAAGCTGGGTGCCGAGCCATGACTCCTACCTTCCTCTCGCTGCACATGGCACACAGCCACTGCCCGCGGCACGCGAGGCCAAGGTGCGCACGCCTGCAACTGTCCTCATTTGCCACTGCGGGAGTCGCATTGTTGAAGTTGTGCGCATGGGTTTTTTTTGTACTTTATTTTTATTTTTTATTGTGCTGCGCACATGATTTGAGCCGCATGAATAGGCCAGGCAGGAAGCAAAAGTGAAAGAATGCAAGACCACAAGGCGGCTGATAAAAGCCGTTACATCCTGCACAAAGCAGTTCGAGCCATCGCTCGCGTCAGAAAGATGCATCAACGTCCAATTGCGGACTTCTTTGCACCAAAGTCCATTTGAAATACGAGTTACATATTTTGATGTGCAATAATGTAGGCGCGTGACTTTTCCTTTTTTTCTCCAAAATGCGGTTTATTTTGTCATAAACATCTTCCTAGCAATGCACATGTGCATAGTAGAAAAGCCAACTTGAAAGGAGTTCAGTGTAAAGCACTTGGATACATTGGTTTTTATGAAAATTTTCATGCCATAGGGCCTCCATATTTTCATGCGAAACCTCTGATAATGGTCCCTAAAGATGTCTTCCCAAAAATACATTTATGTATAGCAATGGAGTCAACTTAATAAGGGCTCAATACAAAGCACATTACAGGAATACATGGGGCCTTGAGGAGCTAGTTAATGAAAGGTCCTAAGGCCTTTAGTAAGGTCCTAAGGTAAGGTCCTAAGGTCCTACTTTGGTATCACACTATACTCGATTACAACTCAAGATAGGCACCACCTCATGTAGTGTATCACTCCGCCAAAGCGCCGGACCCGTGACGTCAGTGCGCGCGCATTTTGAAAGGGGTTTGCTATGAATGCGTGATACCGTCTGCCCTGTCTCACGCAGTTTGTTTGTCGTCACTGTAGTCGTTTATAAGCATAGTAAGTCCAAAAAATCACGAGAACGGCTCACGTCATGTTCAAAATATTCCCAGTAACGCCCTACTTGCGCCGCGTGGAGAAACATCTGGTTACGGTGATAAGGCACAGCGGCAACTTCCGGTGCCGTTCTTAAGTTGTCACCGAGTATAGCTATTATGGCGCCTGGAAACATGCTTCCCCAGCAAAGCATGTGTGTAGCTGTTAAGCCAACTTTCGAGGGGACTGTTGTGTAGCAGAGCGCCTTAAGCAATCATTTGACAATTCTCACTAGGCAGTTTGCACAAACTGTCCTTGTTTAATCAATCATATCAAAAGCTATTATTTGCAGATTAGGCTGGCGTTTAAAACTGTGCTGCCAGATTGTGACAACGTGAAGGGGGGAGAATCCCACATAACCGAAAATAAACAATGAATACACCAAATATTAAGGGGCTACCCATGACCGTTTGATACAAGCAATCATTCAAAATATCCAAGCAGGATACAGCCAAATTGGGCGGTACCACGTTCGATGCCTCGAAGAGCAGCCCCTGTGGTTGTACATGCGAAGTTTCGAATGCACCTAATCTTAGACAGTTATGAAGTTGGGACAAGTGACACTCTTTCACTTATTTATTTTTTTCACTCTTATGGCACATGCTGCGACTCTCAACGCAGTACTGCTGCATGTCGTAAGACAAGGTGGTCACCCCCAGCAAACAATTACCAGCGCTCCTGCTTGGAACGCAAGAAACGCCTCTGCTCAGAGTGAAGGCGCCTGTGCACGAACCTGTCCGTAGCTGGAGACGACCCCCATGAGTGCGGGGTCTCCGGGCAGGCCGATGAAGGGGGGCACTCCCCAGGGGGTGGGGCTCCCCATCAGGCCGGCCAGGGAGGGTAGGCCGGCCGCACTTTCTGCCAGACCAGCAGCAAAGCTCCCAAAGGACGCCCCCACGGGCCGCCCTGCGAGAGGGGGGCACAACGGGGACTCGTGAAGAGATCGCACCCAGAGACAAACGGTGGGGGTGCTCTTTCTTTATGGGTGCTCCCCTGCAGCTTTAATCCACTTCATTCTCACAATATCCGTTGTTTGAATAGTTCAGCATTTCTAACTGGACTCAATAAGGAAAGCCTGCCTGTCTGTCTGTCACACCAGGTGTGTCTGTCACACCACATAAAAAAAATAATGATTAATGAAAGGCGCGAGGTTATTCATACTTTGACATCAAATATTTTTTAATGCCCCTGAAGAAACACCTTCCCAGCAATACATTTGTGAGTAGTAGTGAAGCTATCTTTAAAGGGACTTGTTACATAGCACTTTATAGGAATACACGAGGCTTTAGGGAGCGATTTAATATGGGCCCCTAGGGCTGCATATTTTCATAGAAAAAAATCTCTTATATTGCCTCTGAGCACCTTCATAGCAAAGCATTTTTGAACTGTAGTGAAGCCCACTTTAAAGGTGCCCAGTATATATCACACTTAGCGCTTTCCCACTATGGTATCAGGCTTGCTTATGCAGCACCCAGAAAAATGCCTTCCAGCAGTGCATGTGAGTGCACTAGTGAAGCCGACTTAGAAGCGTAAATCTGCAGGTTATCCTATATGTAGCACCCCTTGTAAGTCACTTTCACCACTGCACACACAAGCACTGCTTTAATACATTTTTCCTGCAACATTTGTTTTACTGGTTGGCCTATATGTCTTCACCAATGCTACTGCTTTACACTCATTTGGTTCAAATGCAATGTTTTCCTCCTTCTTATTCATACTTGTAAAGCAGCAGCAGACCAGAGCCAAGTCGAGCAATCCTGAGGCCTTGAGAGTCTATCTATGCTGCCTGTCAGCCAGCTGCCTGGCGTGTTGTACAACCCCAGTTTATAAGCCCCACCAAAAAAGAATATGCACTTCTGCACGCTACTGATGGAGTAATGCTAGCTGCCAGGTGGCATCCTGTTGCATGTTATGGCTTTTTTCTTTGTTTTGAAATCAGTGAATAGCCAACTTTAAGCATTACAGGTGCTACACAATGTCATTTAAGTAACGCACTTTCAGCAGCTACTGGAGATTTTAATGCGTATGTCTGCTACTAAAGTAACTTGCCTAATGTTACAAATTATGCTTATCCGCTTCTCCCACACAGACGACTTTGAGGTGTAGTGACTAAGGTGATTAGCTGTTAGGTACACTGCCACGGCTTCAAAACTGAACTGCAATTGAAAAAAAACAAAAAGAGAAGAAAGTGAAGGTTAAAGCTCAAAGCCCACCCTGAAGTTCCCGATGCGGTCTCAATTCAGGCATAACTCTCCCTACAATACACCTCACGGAGCCCCCCGCCCCCCAAGTGTATCTTCAGGGCATGAAACCTTGTATATATATAATTATTTCTGTCTCATTTCTAAACGTCAAATACCTACTAACAAACCTTCAAGTTTGATTTAATTATTAGGCCTGGAAGGCAGAAGAATAATTCAGTGAGGTTTATATAATTTTCAAGAACTGGAACTTTATAGAGTTTACGAAACTCCGTTGAAGCGGTCAAAGGCATCCACACCTGAGTTCAGGCCAGTCGAGCAAGCAGCACTATATGCTTCCATTTCCAAAATTTGCTATCACTACTCGGGTCTCTACAAGATTGGCCAAAACTTCTAAGGGCCATACTGCTATGCCTTCTAGACCAAACAGGGCCTTGTGTTACATTTAGGCTACTTGTTTCACGTTCTCCACAATTATGTCTAACAGTGCTAAGCTCGAAGAAAAAAAAGGATTCTTTATTGTCTCTTTTTTTACTTAAATCCATAATTTCAATATTTTGATTGCACCATTCTAATATGAAGTGTGAAGCAATTGATACTATGCGGTGTTAACCAAGTCGTTGTCATAATGACGGCTGGAGCTAGCCTTGCAAAAGCCGGCAGAAACTTAATTGGATGCCATTAATGGTCCTTGAAATTTTGAATGGAGAGCGGTTTCAGCTATCAGTGAATGAAATCTTTCTGGCTGGGTAGCAGGAAATAACGCGTCATCGAAACTTCTAAATCACAGATGAGTTGCAAGCGGCTAACACATATTCGTCGCAACTATATTTTTGTCTAAAGAGAACCAAAATGTGGGCAAAATTTCAAGTTGTGAACTGAAATAAATAATCAGCAAATGTACCATAACTCCGTTACGTGAAAAAATGAGATGAAGCCTTTTCAATACGTATGGAATATACGGTGCTGCATATAGAGCTTGACATGTTTATTGGGTGAAATTAAAATAAAAGGCTGTTTTTTTAATCCTTAAAGCTTAGGTTACCTTATCTACTATTTTTTATTAGCAGTTAGGTTAAATTTAAGGTGTATATCGCCTTCTCCCACTTAATTATTCCACACCTACTACATTCCTTCGAGGTACGCCAGATAATCTCAAGCAATTAATCTACACACACATGCGTACTCTGGTTCCGGTAGAGTGAATGCGCTTTGATTTTCCAACAAAATACGCGACAAAACATATCTGTGCGCGCCGATACTAAATTTATACAGAAGGGAGATACATGGGAAAAGCGCGCAGCGGTACGATATCGATTTAAAACTAAAAACTCGCCCAGCAATAAAAAATCCAAACAAGCTGAATCTAAACGAAGCAAAACGAAAACGCGAACGGATATGTATCACCTGGAGACGATGTAAACAAGAGCCGTGCGGCACGAAACGGCGGTGGCTGCAACACGTACGGCTGCGGCGAAACGATCGAAGCTCCCGTGCCTCCGGCCGTTTCGGCTAACCGGCGCAAAGCGTTAAATCGTACGTGATTTACAAGGCGACTCCAAGAATCGCGCGCCCGTCGGATTCATACTGACATTTGGCAGCTGCCCCGAGCGAACGACGAACGCATTTGCCGGTACGCCCTGCGTGACAGGTGCGTATGCATCTATCTCACCGAGTCCCTCGGGAGCCACTGTAGTCTTGATGCGCGCCGCAAACTCGAGCGGTGCGTCATTTGTGGCAGGGTCGACCGTACTCGAAGGCAGCACTGGAGATCCGCCACATACCGCCGCTGCTGCTGCTGCCTGCATCATCTATAAACAGATATTTGGCGCGCTATTTTAGTCGCCAGAATTGCTGCGGGGGAGGGCTTTTGTCATACGTACACTGCACGCGCGTTGCGGTATGCGCTGTATCTTACCTTCCTGCGCCGATCAGGAAGAATCCGGCGATCGTGGACACACAGAGCTAATTCATGGGCCTTTGAACGAGCGTGCGGGCGAGCGAAATGTTCTTCGGCTGCCTGATTAATTTGCACTTCAACAGCAGACGATCAAAAACAGCTGAAGGCGAAAGTTCCGCAGGCTGCAAATTCGATACGTTTACGCTGGCGGTGACCGCTTGGGTGCGCGCCCTACCACACTTGTTTTGTTTTGCTCAAAATTCAAAAAAATTGAAAGTAAACAAACCTTCCCACGTACTGTTTCGATAAGGCTAGCAAACACGGAGACTAAGTTTTAAATAGTTCTTAATACACCTTATGTATATCCTATTAATGGTGGGTTGTACGATGATCGGTCCAGTGACCAATCAGCTAAGCACACGATATTTTTGTGTGCGAGCAGTCGACATCAAGTCGACGATGAGCTGTATTTGCGCTCTTCGCGCTCGGGCAGCGGGTTAGAAATTATGGTCTAGTATTTATTTAAAAAATTGTTTGCGGGCCTTACTGCCATCATGACAAGCTACCCGTCAGCGTACCAACTCGTTTCCTACCTCTACGTCCTCGCATGGACGACGAGGCGGCTGATCGGTGAGTAATTTTGCACTCAACTTCGATGGCATCCCGTGCTTTTTGGGCTGCCGGCGTGTGCCATCCAGGAAAGCTTTACTTTCGCCTGGAAAAGTTTTATTTTTCATTTTTGCCGCAGTTGCCTTAACAGCAGAGACGTTTGTTGTATTCGATCGCCTGTGGACGGTCCGCTATTTTTGCGAAGCGGTGGTCCGTACGGCCCAGTCTATTCGGCAGTTTAGGAGTACGTGACAAAAAGACTGCGGGGTTGCATCACCGCGCGCTGCAAATTAGGACGTCCGGCGGATTCCGCCGGACCCGATCGCCTTGGAGCAAGGTGTGCGCGTGTGTTAAAGCCTCTTAACAGCCGTCGATAGCGAAACTGGATGGTTCACCACATAGCGCCGTTGGCTTCACCTGATAGCACGCTTTCTGCATCGCTCAGGTGTTGCGGGCATCAGCCAAGCAGAGATTGAGGGTCATCTCGAGATGGGGCGACAACTTATGTCCAAGGGCCAGTACGCTGACGCGCTGTCCCACTACCACGCTGCCATAGGTAAGTTGCAGCACCCGAGCGCATTTCGCTCGATTTTGTGTCAACCTTTTATAAGGACGGCCACTGCAACGTTGCACTGACGTGGGCGCACCCACTGCGCCTGTTTACAAGTGTGCATCTGGAAAAAAAACGCGTTGCGCACAGGCTTCTTATCTCTTGCTTGATGGTCCGAAAAAAAAAGGCGATGTTGCGTCATGGGCAAAATGCAGAGTCAGAAGCAGGAAAACTAACTGTTAAATTACAATCTTGCCCGAGAAAGAAAAAAAAAACACGCTATATTTGTTATGGACCAAACACTTTACGTGTTTCAGCTCTCTTCTACGAAAAAGAAATGAATAAATGTTTTCCGGCAATCTTGACATGTCATTTTATTCAAAATCTGACGTTATAAACACTAGTGGCACGTTAATTTCGTCAGCATATATATCATCGTAGTTTATTTTCTGACATTGTGTAAAATTTTAGATTCATCGTCATTCCTTTGCAATTACATGTACTGCACGGACAGTCGCCTGGTGGTACCATGTAATTATATGTATTTACAGTTAAACGTCGTGTTAGTGATGATGTGTCATTGCAACAGTAGGCTAAATGTCACATTAACCAAACAGCGCTACGACAGATCCGACTTCTATACAAGACTGTGTTATTGTTTGTTACAGGCATGTAGCTTATACGGCGTTTGGCGCTGATATTACTGCCATTTTTTTGTAGGACAATCGCAGATTTCTGGCCAGCTGTATCTGAGCAGCGTACACCTATGCGGCCGCACAGTTTTTCTAAACACCTGCTTGTGTTACAACTGATCGCCTTGCATCTCTGTCAATTGCAGATGCGGATCCTGAAAACTACCTAACTTATTACAAGCGTGCTACTGTCTACCTGGGGCTGGGCAAGTCCAAGGCAGCACTGGAGGACCTCAACGAGGTCATTGCCCTGAAGCCAGACTTTCTCGCTGTAAGTCGCCCAATTACTATCGCACTGGGACAAGGAAAAATGATTCAAGCTTAGTGGCCCACAGCGACAAGACAAAGCTGCGTGATATTGGATACCTTACAGTGGTTTTTCTTTATTTTTTTCTCCCCTCCAGGCAAGGCATCAAAGGGGCACGGTGCACCTCAAGCAGGGGAATTTAGATGAAGCACACATCGACTTTGAGTGGGTGGTAAGTTTTGTTCTAGCCACCTTTTTTCCAATTATGCAAATCTCTTTCCTTCTCTCTTGATGCCGTTGCACCTCCTTGCATGCATTATACATTTCGTTCCCCAAATTAACACATGCACAACACTTGCTCACACAGCGTCATCCAGGCAAAGTATTCAACCTAAAAATTGTGTCCTCAGGGCAACCAGCACGGGTGGCAATGCCTCATTAGCTTAGGAATCAGTTGATGGCAAGAGAAAGATTCTTTTATGAATGACGCAATTATTGAGGCAACTTGAGCTGACGGTTTTCTCAGAAATCAGGTGAAGTTTTGTGCAATCCTTCATTTTCACAAAGTGTTAGGCACAGGTTAAGCTAAAGTTGACTTTAAAACTAGCATGTATTGAGAGGCTTGTTTGCAGTGCACATACATACCTATTTCTACAGACATCTTTTCTCAAAATGGGTGGCAAGGAAAGCTCACACTTCCAGTCTTTCTCTCTCTCTCTCCCTCCCTTGTTGGGGCCAGTCTCTCGATCTGTTTGAGTGCACAAGCTTTCGGTTACCATGTGCCGGTTTTATGCCTTTGTTGTTATTGTGCAACGATTGTCACTCGCAGCTGTGTGCTTGGACAACCTTACACAAACCATTTTTGCTCATGCCCATGGGGAAGTTGTGGCCTGTTTTGTGCCATAATGAAACGCGTGCTTATTCAGGCAAAGCCTGTGCTTTTGATTGAAGCATTGGATAATGTCTGCAACAACACAGAGTTGTCAGCAGTGGCGCAGTACTCCATCTGTGACAAATCACCTTTTGTCCTCGGCACAATGCGTCAAAACATCAGACACATCGCCGAACCCTTGGAATGCTTTTGTAGCACCTTCCGAACAGCAAAAGTTTTGAGAAACAGTGATTCTGTCTTGGGAAAATGAAGCGCTGTCAAAGGGAACACAAGAATGGATGTTAAAAATGACACGTGGAGTACAAAGCGCTTGTGCGCTACGTGTCATTTTTAACCCTTGCGCTTATGTCCCCTTTGGCAGTGCTATGATTACTTTCACTTTTTATTAGGAGCCCTATACACACACGAATCACTTTAAATTACACCACATCCGTCCTGTAATTGTTTTTCTGCTTGCACTTTTATAATTATCATCCGCCATTACCACCCTCACTATTTTAATTAGGGGCCTTATGCACCCACAAGTCACTTATAATTGCATCACACCCATCCCAATATTTTTTATCCACATAGGTAAGCATCCGTTGGTTTGACCTATCATCATCGAAATGGTGCTCCTTGGCCTTTGCTGCCCTTGCACTGCAAAATCACAAACACAGATGCATGCTTTACTTTCCCAAGATGAAACACCAACAAACCTCTTCTTCCGCATTGTCAGAAATCCTGTATGGTGAATCAGTCTGGCAATTGCGATCGCAGCTGTGGTCTGATGTATTGGGGTGGTGCGTGACTCTTGCAGTTGCGGCTAGACCCGAACAATGGTGAAGCGCACCGGGCGTACACGTTAATTGAGCCCCTCAAGCAGGACATAAACATGGCCAAGGAGATGATCGACGACCGCAACTACGTGGGGGCCATTGACGTGCTCACCAGGGTGATTTCGGTGAGTGTGGCCACACTTGTTTTATTAGTCTACAGTTGCTAACACAATTTGAGTCCAGCTCTCTCTCTCTCTCTCCTAACTCGTCAGTGTTGCTTTATGTTTTCATATACCTGCATTGTTCACTCGTAAGATACAGGTTATCAGAATTTCGGTCTGCTGTTTTCTTTAAAATTCACTAATAGCGAGTCTGATGGCTGTCAGAAAATTTGGAGACTTCAGGCACAACTTAAGAAGGAGGTGAAATAGGTAGAATTTATCATTTCCGAGCGATTCTGCGGTGAACCAGTGTCTGTATCTGTTGGAGGAGCGGTCCTGGCTGCCTGTACACCTTGAACTTTCAAGAAATTATAGCACACACTCGCATCTGCCCTGAATACTTCTTGGGCAACGAAGGCACCATGCTTCTCCTTGCAGGAGTGCCCCTGGGATGTGACTCTCCGCGAGATGCGGGCATCGTGCTATGAGAACCTTGGGGACATCATGAATGCCATCACGGACCTCCGGCCCACTACAAAGATGGTACCTGACAACACTGGGGGCTACTTAAAACTTAGCAAGCTCTACTACAAGATGGGAGATGCTGATGAGTCTCTCAAGTAAGGCCCAGTTGTGCACTCGTTTTTTTATCTCCTTTCATGCCTTTTCGTTGAACTTCGTCCAAACAATTTCATCTAAACGTTGCGTGGAAGCTTTCAGTAGTGCCGTCTGCATTTAAAAAATTGGTTAATTTCGCTTGGTAGTGGCCTTTGGTCACAGCATGATAAATCGTGGGTAGGTGTTGCTTCTTGCTAGTTGAGCCTTGCCAGAAATTGGCAGCTTTAGGAAGCTGTTGAATTGCACACTCCCTGAAGTGAGCCTTGCCGTCTTTTATCGATAATTGAGTTTAATCATTGTCATAGTTGCCCTGCTGGAGTTTAGGTCCCGACTACATAATGCAACCCAGGTTAGCTGGTTTAGTGAATAGCATCAGCTACTGAAGTATAAGGGTTCAGTACTCAACATTGCACATTTCCTGCAAAGAATCAACATTTGGGCAGGTTGGTATTTGTGTACCATCTTCAAAGGCAGCATAGTAGACGAATACTCTAGAACAAGAAGACGATGGGACAACGCTGTTGTCTGCTTGTTCTCATGTATTCGTCTATTACGCTGCCCCTCAAGTTGTTAAACGTTTCCTGTAACTGTTGCTTCTTTCCGTGTACACCCCTGATATGTTATATCACTCTTCGCTTTCCGAGGTCTCAGATTAGGCAAGTTCATTCATGCTCTCAGTGGCTCATGGAGCATTGTGCAAGATAATGGCAAGAATGTGCATGTGTCAAAAGCCTTGCCTACTAGCTTTCGGTGGGTCTCTTGCTCATCTCTGATACGTACAGACGCTGCTAGCCCATTCTTAAGCATTGGCTTGCTGCCCCAAGGGTGCACGTGCTTGCACCTACCTCCTGTAGTTAATGCCCTGGCCCCCCCCCTGTTCGCAGCGTGATCCGCGAGTGCCTGAAGCTGGACCCCGACCACAAGGACTGCTTTGCGCACTACAAGAAGGTGAAGAAGCTGGCGGCGCAGCTGCGCAGCATCCAGGAGCTCATCGGGCAGGGCAGCTACGACGACTGCGTGGAGAAGGGCAAGGCGGCCCTGCGCACAGAGCCCCAGGTGGCCCAGGTGGTGCAGCACGTCAAGGGCCGCCTCTGCCACTGCCACAGCAAGGCGGGACGCCTGGCGGAGGCCGTTGAGGCCTGTACCGAGGCCCTCAAGCTGGCCCCTGACGACGTGCGCGCCCTCTGCGACCGCGCGGAGGCCTACCTCAATGACGGGCAGTACGACCGCGGTACGACCCTCCCTCGTTTCCTTCCCTCCCTTTCATCGTCCCCCTTCCAGGCAGGCATGTTCTGGAAGGAGCAGTTCGTCTGCTATGACATGCTGGTTCACCTTTTCACCCTTCTTCTCCCTCAAATGTTCTGTCGCTGCTCCGCTTTTAAGTGCAGAGCACTTTCAGGGCTTGCCTTGTCTTCGTAGCTCGCTGTAATGGTGCAACGTCAAGCGGCTGCCAGAATCGGGCAGCGCAGCGAGATAACGGACCCAAGTAGAGCCCGACATACCATCGTCGGGGCGTCCCACAGAGGTTTGAAAACCAAGCGGTTTATATAGTCATAATTGTTTGAAACTTGTGAACCGCTGACGCTTTTCATACATCTCCCCGTTGTTTATTGAAAGAAAACTGCAGGTACATTTGAGACAAAATATATGCAATTAATCGGCAGCACCTGCGTTCATTTAGTTTTGAACGCTCGTTGGGTTGGTTTTTACGATAGTGGGCGAAAAAAAAAAAAAAAGTGGCAGTGCACTGGCAGCGTGTGGGGGAGGAAAAGCAAGCACAAAAAGAACAGAACTCTCGCTGGCGCAGTTTCAGGCTGGGGGGGGAGCACTGCGAAGGCGGGAAATTTGAATTGCATTGTATGGTTGGAGTGAGCGGATAATGGCACTACAGCCCATTATGGCGAATCGCTGCTCTGCACTTCCGACAGCTTTCACATTGAGTGGAACGGCTTTGATTTCTTGCCTTAAATACCAGTTTCTCCTGCAAAGCCTCTATACCCCTCCTTTGCTACGCTGGTTGCCACAATCTGTGGAGATGGGATGACCTCTGGCTTCCCTTCCTTTTCCCATCTCGCAGCGTCCCACGACTTCCAGCAGGCAGCGAACATGGACGAGAGCTCGTGTGGGCCCGAGGGCCTCAAGCGGGCGCAGCGGCTTGAGAAGCAGTCGCAGAAGCGGGACTACTACAAGATCCTGGGCGTGTCGCGCTCGGCGGCCAAGCGGGACATCCTCAAGGCGTACCGCAAGCTGGCCCAGAAGTGGCACCCGGACAACTACCAGGGCGACTCCAAGAAGGACGCCGAGAAGAAGTTCATCGACATCGCTGCCGCCAAGGAGGTGCTCACGGACCCCGGTGAGTCTCGTGCTCCTCCTCCTCCCCTTTGGAGACGGCCCCCCTGGGTCAGAAGTTTACTGTATACACCTCACGAAGAGTAGTACTTATCTTTTCGTACTACTACTCACAACTGCGAGAAGCAGGATCACATCTCGGGATAAAATGAGCCTCTATTTTCTTGCTTTAATTTTGACTGCAAAGGCTGGCACATTTTGGTTGGCTGTTTTGCTTGTTCATTTGGTGGGTACAGTCGCCCAAATCTTTAACTAGCATGCGCGAACGACGACTTTTCTGCGCGGGAGCACCATATGACGGGGCCAAGTTGCGAAGGAGTTGAGGCTAAGCGCATGTTCAGAATGCGGGCTCAGCTGGGCTCATTGTCTGCTAGACTGTTCCTTCTTAAGAATGTCACCCCATACAAGTGTGCTGCGAGCGAACAGGCAGCCTGAATAAGCGAATTATTGTGCTCGTATTTTATGTTCCGAAGACCAACGCTGCCGCAACAAATCGAGCAAACGAAATCTCAAGATACGCAAAAAAAAAAAAAAATTGTGAAGCAAGCCAAAAAACATATATTATTAATTCGCTTCCTGGCGTAAATGCCTTTGTCATCTGTAGAAAGTCAACTTTCAACCTTATGTGCTGCAACATTGATCTTCAGAACATAAAATACAAGCAAAATATTTCTCCTACTCGTGCTGCCTGTTCGCTTGCAGTGCGCTTGTATGGGGCGACGTTTTTAAGAAGGAACAGCCTAGCAGATGATGAGCCCAGCTGAGCCCGCATTCTGAGCATGCGCTCAGCCTCAACCCCTTCGCAACTTGGCCCCATCATACAGTGCTCCCGCACAGGAAAGTCGTTGCTCGCGCACGCTAGTTAAAGAATGTTGCCAAGTCCTTTGTGCTTTATTTTGCCACTGAATAGCAGTATCACAGGTCCTGAAGGCTGTTCGCTGCTGGTTTGTGTTTTATGTGTGATGTACCCCGACAAAGGCACAAAGCCAGAGTACCACCAAACTAAATGTAAATCGGCATATGAAGGTGTGGATTTGTTTCCACTTATGGAGTACCTGTGAAATTCGTGCCTCATTCCCCTTTTCCGACCATACCTACTTCTTCCGATTACTTGGTCTTGCCTGAGCTGCTTGTACAAACACTAAGAAGGCAGTGGTTCGAATTATGCTTGTAGTTGCCACTTTTGTGACGGTATTCTCTTTTTGCACCTGTATGACACTTGCAGAGAAGCGGAAACGTTTCGACAATGGCGAAGACCCACTCGACCCAGAATCCCAGCAAGGCCAGGGCTTCAACCCCTTCCAGGGATTCAACCCTTTCGGCAGTGGCTCGGGTGGTGGCTTCACCTACAAGTTTGTCTTCAACTGAGCATGCCCAAAAGACTTCGCAAGAGAGAGAGAGAGAGAGAGACTCGCTTCTCCCCAGTGCACGTGCGCGTTGTTTCCGTGTGCGCCAGCACCCCTCCAAATGCACCCGGTGCGAACCTTCAGGAAGCAAGAAAGCAAAACAGAAAGACAAATGGCAAAAAAACGCTGCGACTGGTATCGCTCTCTAGTGAACGCGGTGGTGGTGGTGCCGCAGACTTTTTGCGTGCCCAAAAGAATGACGTGTACAGACTGTGCTGCTCGTTTTTTGCATTTCAAAAACAAAATGAGCACGAAAAAAAAAAAAAACGAAGCGGGTGTGGTACCATGGGGGGCAGCAGTGCCATCCACACTTAGCCTTTCTTTTTCCCTTTTCGAGCTGTCTGTTTTGTACATTTGCTTCCTTTTAGTTCTGCCGTGGGAAAAGATTGCCACGCCACGCAGAGGGCTCTCCCGACAAGGTCGGTGGCCCGTGTACAGATAGAATGAATGAAATTGACGACGAGCGTAGTCACATTGTGCTTTATAATAAAGCTAGTTCACGTGACTTGGCATCTGTGTTGCACTCAGTGTTCACTCTCTGCGAAAGCGCACAATGACACCAACTACACTTTTGTTGGCCAGTAGTTCCACAAAGCCCCTTGCCATTGAGCTAGGGCACTTTTTTCCTATATAGATGAAGTTAGTCAGTACCCAATTCTCTTCAACAATCTTATATGCATGACACAATTAGCGCACATCTCGAAAATAAACCGCTTTTGCGGGCTTGCAAGTTCGAAAGTCGAATCCACGCATCCAATTGCTTTCAAAGTGGAAATGTCAACTAAACTGCAGGTTTTTTAAACAAGGTTTTTTCGGCCTGCTACAAGGGTTAACAGGCAAAAGAAAAATTAGTAGCTTTTAAAAGTTTCCCACAACTAGAAACAGCAACACCAACAAAATTCAAAGGCCCCCCTTAAGCAGTCGCACAGGGGACGCACAGCAAGTTTCATAGCCCCTCCACAGACCCACTAGACTGGCACTGTGTCACCCCTAGTTTCTTTTGGCCCACACAGTATTGCTTTCGGTGCCTTGACAGGTCCTACAGTAAATAGAAAACACACCCACACTAACCAGGAACAAACGGAATCTCCATGCCGCTACTAATTGTGAATTCACACTTTATTGCGGCCTTCCTCGAAAGGCCTGCAGTGTAAATACAATGTTGCTGCCTGCATCGTTTTCCAAAGGCGTTGGCAATGTCCAATCTACCTTTTTCCCAACTGAGCACTCTCTCTGTTTACCTTTCCCGGAGTGCCCTTCCGGGAGCCGTCACCACAAGCACAAGGCTACAAAAGACTAAATCAGATAGTACAGTGCAACTTCTTTTAATAACGTTGCATCTGACAAGCAAGCTTGGCTGCCAAGAGAGCCGACGATATACGCAACATATGCGCTGTACACGCAGTCAATGCCTGACCAAGACTGTGGCCCAGGGAAGGGCAGCACATGTGCCGGAAACTTCAAAGCATGTAGTGTAACTCGGCATGTGGTCTCAACGTGCTTTGCTTGCTACCAGGCAAAGTATCTGCTACCAGTACCATAGCTTCCCTCAAAACTAATTGCACCTTGCTAGAAGTGCAAGAGAAACTGCCAGCACAGGCTTATAAAATGATTCCACGCTGTGGCAGGTCTGGAATATGCATTCTGGTTAACAGTGTATAGTATATTTTCTTCAGACGAGACTGATACTCTGAAATAAAACATCTAAGGCAATGATAAAAAAAACTTTTCAAGTTATTGCGACCTACCAACCAATCGTCCTGCTCTAGCAACTCAAGTACAGCAGATCTCAGTCATACCGAGGTAGAAACTTTAATGTGCACCCTTGTTAAAACCATGGAAGCACTGCGACCAGACTAAAGGCCACACCACCTGCAAGTGATCAATGATCTCCTTTCATTTGCCTGTCCTGAGCAGTTCCCGGGCAGTCCAAAACTGCACTTGAGAGAAATTTTGCGGGGAAATGAAATAGCTCTTCTGGAGCAGTTCTGAGCAGTGCAAAATGATCAATAAAAGAGACAGCAAAACAAAAAGCACATCAAAAGACAGTACCCCATCCACCACCGCCTCCATTGCACTGAGCTGTTTGAAAAGGGTGATCTGTTGCCTGGGACAAATCAAGGTGATGTAGAAGACAAGTTCACAAAAAGAATTTGTAATTCAAAGATATTGCTAAACAAAATGCTACAACTAAAAGGTGTTTTTTCCCCCACATAGAAACACTTTTTGAGGCTGGTTGTACAGATCACTCAGGTCTTGATATGGTTACCCCAAGTTTCAAAATCTTCCTTACAACAAGAAAAAAAAAAAGAAGAAGAAGAAAGAGTACAGTTATATATGCTATTGTGTTAGTTCCCGCTCCAGCCAGTCACACCCATATGGTCATGTGGTACCCCTTGCCGAGGCCCATATCCACCAACCGCACAAGTTGGCCAGGTTTCAAGTCAATCCAACCCAAGTGCCATGTCCAGTGGCCCAGCCTTCAAACCATACTCTCCGAGTGCCTCGATTAAGTTGAGCCAGAGATCTGCCAAATGCGTGGCACAAAGACAACAGGGCGACAAAGCTTGCCGAAAAGAATGCAGCACCCATTTATATTACACAGCCAGAGTTGGAGAGGATAACAACCGTTGTAAAAAGTGAACACAGCAACGCAATTGTTAGGTATTATTAGTACACGGCCGCCGGAAGACGATCTCCGTCGCTTCTCTTCCCCACTCCATTCGTCACCGGGCACGTCGTCCCACACTACTTCCCCAACAGCCAAGCAGGCAGCTGCCACTTCGTACTGGCACCCAAACCGTGGACAACATCCTATGCTGGAAAGGGAAAAAACACAGGGAGAAAAATTGCACAGAGTTTTTTTTTTCTTCTTTCTCAACAGTGCACAAGGTAACGACACGCACCCGACTTAGTAAGGTTCAAACACCGTCACAATGATCTATTTTTGAGATAGCAGTGCTCGGCTCACAATCTTTGTAATCTTTATCAGCGTTGACTTTACAGAGTTGAATGACTGCCCAAAGATATTTGTTTTTGCCATTTCTGCTGCCATCTGCATTCGTAACCTTCCAGTGTCCGCATTGCTGAACGGCCAGGGTGGGTTACTGGCATAACTAAAAGGGTGCACAAAAAAAAGGGCCACTGGCAGGAAAGCTTACAAATCGAAACAAGCCAGCTGAGGATAACGTCACCTCCCACTGTTGCTGTAGTTAAAGCGACACTGAAGTCAGAGTACAAGTTGCTCTAGATGGATAGATTAGCTCACCGAGAACACGAATATACTACTGTTATGAGCAGCTTTTTTAAAAATAAACTAGAAAATAACGCAACGTGAAGACACGTGCGGCCCCCACTGGCTATACCGCGCAACTTCCACCGGAAGTGGTTGAAACGCCTGACGTGAGCAGAGTCTTTCATGGATGCCGCTATATGGCGCAATTCGTTCATATTTATGGTGGTCGTACTGCTTTTCGAGGAAGCATGTGAGCTATGCACGACTGGTCCGTTCGACACCAACATTCACGGGGCCTCAAAAGGACGTATTTCTTCAACAACGCATTGATATTAATCACAGGTTCCATGAAGGAACATTTTGCTTCGTTGTCCAGAGCTGCAAAGGATGTGGGAGTTCAAGAAAGTACAACTGATTTGTCCGAAACTGAGCAAACTGCTCGGTACGTGGTAGCATTGTATCCAGTTGCTTCTATACCGCTATACATCACTGCTGCCTCACTTGCTTCTGGTTTATTGTGGCGCAAACAGCAGTCGCTGTTCGTGTCACATTTGATCAGCGTTTCATGAGCAATTTCTCAGTTATAAACACATCTTTCACCACCAAATCAACGCTAAAATGGCTATGGGAAGGTCGACTTTCATTTGAAGCCAACTTGCTGGTTGCCTTCAGTGTCCCTTGAAAATGCATTTCCACTTAAATGTGCGCCACTTTCTTTGAATATTGAGAGAAGCTGAGGTTTGCAACTTCTTTCAATATTCTCAGTGTAAATTAGCCCCAAAGGACACAGAGCATCACCTCAGGGCTAACAGGCAAACTTGGCATCCAGCCTGCTATGGGCACTTCAATTTTTAATTTGCCATAATTACCAATGAAACAACTGCTTCTGCATTATACTAAAATGGACAGCCGCCTTTTGCTACTACCGAGGTTGCAGCCACAGAAGCTGTAGATGCTTGACTCTATACTGGTACAGGTACGTATTGCCGTGCAGAATGTGCTATAAAACGCACCACAGTCAATGGGACGTTTAGGATTCATTTCGGTGCTGCAGACACTGGACAGCAGGCGTTTTACTCAACGATACATCTAATGCTTTCTACTGATTGGTCAAAACACCCCTGCAGGTATGCACTACACGCCGCAACCACTGGAAGGTTTTGGAGCCATTTTGCTGCTAAACACTGAAAACCAGCTTTTTTGCTCAATGGGTAATTTTATGCTCTCCCATTCACATATGAAAGCTACCTAGCTTCATTGCAAGGGGCGATGGGACCACTCACCGGAGTGTGCTGGTGCTCAATCGCACTCGTTCTTGACGGTGACCATGATGTGGTTCGTCTGGTAGATGAGGTACACTGCACTCACAAACACCGCCTGCACCCTATGGGAAAATGAAAGAAAGGCACATCAGGAAAAAGAATACTGTCGCTTTGTTTCCACTCGCGCCATGTAGACAGAGGTTCCACACACAGCTCACAAACTTATAGTGCGCTGGATACTTGGCCAGCCACTCATTCCGGGATCACACAGCATAAAAGCCAATGCCACGGCATAAAAGCGCAAAGATATGCCCCTAGCCCACTGTAAGGACACCGGCGCTGTTCAATGAAAGGGCACTCTGCAAGGAGTCCCTCTGTATCTAACTATGACCACACTTGGGTCACCCCTCAACAAAAGCACTTGTCTCTACATATCCACCTTCTGCTTTGTAAACAATGCTAATACTGGGGCTAGAAGCTTACACCTCTAAAGAAAGCATGCTGCTCGACATACAGAAAACAACAATAGCACAAAAGACATTGGACGTGCAACACGTGACCTGACAACTGTGTTGAAAACATTGCTTGTCCCTGTAATTAATCAGCTTGAATTAAAAACACTGGAGGAACGACCCAAACAGAGGGAGAGAGAGAAGCAACTGTCTTTGTTCGCTCAGTCCATGCCTTGACACTTTCTCTGTTATGGGTGCTAGCTCGGAAAAGCTACCACTACTTGAGTATGCATATTGGTATATGTTGACTGCAATATCTGCCGTGGCCATTATGTCACTAGCCCAAGCTCCTACACAAGTATCTGTGTATGTTCTAAAAGATGACCCATAAAAGCAAGGTAGCGGGCAGGCAAAGAAATATATGTATTTCACAATGAGCAAGAGACAAAGAAGAGGATCGAAATAATAGCCCAAGGAATAGTGAAACGCCCACTCACTGGCCCTCCTTGAAGAATTCCTTTAACGTGTTGCTGAAGCGTTTGGAGTACTTGACAAACTCCCGTTTCCTGTGCTCCAAGGCCTGCAACAGAGCATTTTTGTTTTTTACACCGCTGAGAACTTTACTGGCACCATAAAAATCAGAAGGGTTTAATTAATGAAACAATGTATTCTGGTTAACAAAAAAGTCTGCAGAAATTCAGAGAATTGTCTACTAATGTGCAGCATTCTTATGCTGCTTGGTCTATTTTCGATATTTTTTTGTTTTTGTAGTTATTTTCCAGGCTTTTTTTTTAGATTTCGTTTTTTAGGGGAGATGTAAGTACAAGATGCATATTTTTTAATTTGGCAGTTCATTTTTGTAAAATTTTTATTTCTTCTATGTTTCTTTTGTTTTCTTTTTTTAATAATTTCGTTCAGCCAATTATATGATATTGTAACAAGTAAATTTGTTACTCCTGCTAATTATGCATTTGTGTGCAAATTCAGGGCTTCACACAGTTGGCTCCTATTCACTATTTTTTTGTTTGCATTTCCAATGCACCTTTCAGGGTTTTTCTTTCAATTTAGCCTTCACTTTTTGGAGGAAATGTATAAGATGCATATTTTTGTATTCGTCAGTTATTTGTAAAATTTTTATTACTTTTATTCTCTGGTTTTTAAAAATTCCCTTTGAGCTATTTTCTCCTATTACACCATTATAATGATTAAATGTGTTAGATCCACCAATTCTATAGTTTTGTGCAAATGCAGGGCATTACAGGATACTGGCTATGGGGGTACTCGACAAAGAATGCTATTCATCGAAAAATTGTTTCAGAGCCAGACACGTCGCACGCATCATATTCTACAACAAGAGAGCGAAGGCACAGCACCTGCTTCCTGTATGGAGATGGAATATACGTGGACACATCGTTGACAGCATCCAGAAGCTTCTTGATAGCACTGGCAATTTCCCTAGGGGGAGCAAAAGAGCAATTGATTAGCATAGCAGTAAGTCAGAGGCAGATTCAAGCAATGCAATGCAATGCACAGCACAGCTCTAAGCACAATGCTCGTGAAACAAAATATTATTTCCTCAGAGTGAGAGCCGACTTCTGCTATTAGACCCCGACAGGACTAAGAAAGGTTTGGTTGAAACTTGACTTATGCCAAAGAGCGCTCTCACTGTTATCAATAAATACAACTTTACACACTGACAGAGTGTGGTCCAATTAGGCGATAAGGTCAAATGAACCATATTTAACACATCACAGGTTAGTCAGATTTTCGTTTGCAGCATGTCAGGAACTCATTTAGTCAGATGAAGGGGTTATAATTATTTCCTGCTCCTCATCAAACATTCAGATAAAAATTGACACTGTATATCACTAAATTTACAGATTTGTGAGGCATTTACGAACTTCAAAATCATACGAACAATATGGAGAAAATAAATTCAGCTGGGGCAGATGATTTAGCAAGCTGGTAAAAAATGCATCGCGCCTAAGCTCTCACAGTTTCATAGAGTTGTCACCTGATCGCTCCACTCACTTTATTGTGTCCAGGAATGTTTTCCGATCATTTATCTCGTCAGGAATGCGACTGAGAACCTTCTTAAGGTAAGATGCTCGCCGGTTGAATTCTTGGAATGCATCTTCTGTCCTGGAGCACTTTAGGTCTGCATGGTCGAAATTTCATTAGGTACACAGCATTGAAACTTGGCCCCTCATGCATGGTAAGCAACACATCAAGCATCAGAAGAAAACACTGGCCTCCCACGCTGTGAGCAATTTGAGCATAGCTGCGACTGAGTGCCTATATAAACATCAGTAGCTATACGCTGGAATAGAATGTACCGCAGCTACACTGAGCTCGATGCATTTGCCTAGGAAAAGTACTAGGCTAGTTTCCATACTTAAGTTGCCAAGTACTTAAATGAGCCCTGGATAAACAAAACTTGCCAAGCTTACTTTTACTGCATTTTAAATGTTTTAAATGAACCAAGCCTACCTTTCAAATTTCATCAGACCGAATGCAAACGGCTGAAATACTACTAGATACCAGTTTGCCAACCCCTACTGGGGACTTGCTGGTGAAAGATATTCGAAACTACAACACTACCTGTTGGCGAATCACTGCACGGTAGATAGTATGCTTGGACTCTGGTGATTCATGAGACAGCAATTACAAACATGAAAGCAATTACAGCAATCATGTGAGAGCAATTACAACAATTAAAAGGTATAGTTCAACAATAGAAGAGAAGAGAATGAGGAGGACAATAATGCAGAAGTGAGTTAAACCACTACAATGAGGGTGACATAGTGTAATTCAAACCCTAACAAAATGCTGCAACAAAAACACTCTGAAAAAAATCTTTTCGTCTAATTTTCAAAATTCCATAGGTTAGTCCCACCTATCAAAATCAAAGAACAAGAAAAATTAAGCTCAATTTTCATAAACTGTCAAAACACGGAACCAGAATGGCGTACACACTGGTACACAAGCTCATATAAGCAGTGCAGTAAAAGCTCGCCATCTCAGTTCAAATTAATGAAAGTACAAGCTAATGAAAGCAAAGAGTAACAACAGGACACTGCAATCGGAAAGCCACAGGGCATGCCAACACTTTGATGCTTAAAAAAGCTTGTGATTGTGGTGTGCCTTCTGTCCCCAAAGGCGACAGTCCGCACGCCCTTCTTGCTCCAACAAACGTATGCGGCAGAAAGCCTCATTTTTACCTTCTTGAAAACTGAAGAAAAGATGGGCGGCATTTCATCTGACCATGACTTCTGAGTGGATGGACGCAGTATCATTTGTCCTCGTCCAGCTTGTCGTCATTGGCAGCCACAAGTTCTATGCTTGTGACTCAAGATATGATGCCCTTATTTGTCAGCGCACCATGTAACACTGCATCCTCACCAATGCAGTTCACAAAGAACGCGTCTTCCAAAATGTCCGTCATGTGGGACAGATTAATTATATCCTATTCTGCCGTTTCTGTTCTACACAGCCTTATGTGTGGGAAGAGGGTGCATTTCTTTGGCCGTGTGGCAGGCACCAAGGAGCCGGAGCAGTGGCGCGCAGTTCGAATTATCCATGGCGGAACACCTACGTGGGTTTGAATGAACAGGCTTTTAGGGGAGAAGCCCTTTAGGGGGTGGGGCTGTTGGCATCCCCTGTCATCGTCGTTATTGTCGTATCATGTAGTTGTGGAACTAAAACACTGGGAAACTCGCTTACGCCTCGCGCTAGAACGTAACGCGTACTAAAAAAACACCGGGACACTTGTTTACGCCTTGCGCTGGAGTGTTTTGTAACACATACTAAGAAAACACCAAAAAACTCGTTTACGCCTCGCGCTAGAGAGCTTTGTGCTTCAAAGACAAGAGGCTTTTACAGCAAAGCTGTATACCTCTACCTTCCAACGGTTTCATCTCTGTAGGCAAAAACGCCAGGGCACAAATACACTTATACACTGCATGCTTTGCCCCTTCCCAGGTTTCACGTTTGTGGAGATGGCCCAGTATTTTTTTTAAACATAGACTTGTACAGACTTGACACGACCAAATAGTGCAGTTTGAATTATGCCTAAATTCAAATTATAGAAGTTCGAATAAATGAGCTTTGGCCCATTTCGTATATTCCAAGATTTTATTTCTCTTCATGCAGACACATGTCCACGTTTACTTCATTGTTTGCAACTACACTTTTGATGTGGAGACTTCATTTCATATTAGTACATAACATACCTCTATGAACATAATCAGAACAGCATATCTTCACTCACATCTCTATGCACTGCAACCGACTTCTTACAGAAGTTGGTTTTAAAAACTAAAGAAAATTGAGTAAAGTGTGCAGCAGGCCAACCCAAATTTCCCCTAAATTTTTCCCCGGATCCGGAAAAAACTCTCCTGCAAGAAGTCGAATGCCTCTATCTATCACTACTTTCGTGACCCCACGACTAAAACCGCCACTACAGCCACGTACCTTCATTGTCAGAAATAGATCCCTGAAGCTTGAGCAAGCTTTCAGTGACATTTACTGACAGGTCAGTTTCTTTGATGAGCCCCATCACAAGGTCGTACAAGAAGCCAGGATGCGCTAATTCAATCTAAAACAATGACAACAAAAAAGATAATGGAGAATTAGAACGATAATTTTACTATCATGAGCTGTAAGCAGCAATTTGTTTGCAAGCTCATTATTTCGTGAATTCACACACAAACATAAAGTCATGCATCTCCACACAAGTATTGAACTTCTGAAGGAGGGAGAAAGGGAAATGACAATCCATACTGAAGGACTTAATGTGGCATTTATGTTCAGGAAGCTGTGTTGTGTGCTGTGTTCCACAGCATAAGCAAGCAATATGGGGAATACGTTATCAAAAACCAGTTTGTTCAAATTAAGGTGTATTTTGTTTTCATGGCACCTTTTCTGGAAGCATTACTGGCCTTCTTGGCAAAGGTTCTTGCTGCACAGATTATTAGGTCACAAGCTGATAAATACTTTAGGAAGCACGAACCCCCCTTTGTTCCATTGCGAACGAGGCTGCCATAGCAGAGACACGTCGTTTGGTTTATGAAAGTTTTATTAGCTTGGTGTTCATTGCTTTACCACCTCATTCTTGATGCTACTACGCACATTTCCTATAGGTTGTATTCACTGGCGTCGAGCGCATTCCAACAACCCTGCATGTGCGTCCCTGTTGCTAAGGTGACGGCATATGCTCGGCCACTTGCCGATAGGTGTTGTTAGTCTCCCAGCTAACAATGCACTCGCTGCTACGCTACTGTTTTATCTCAATCAGTGTGTGCGTAGCTCACAATTTCTTCTGAAGCATTGTCATTTATTTTATTCTCAGAGTAGGATACATTATAGAGGGAAGGAGTTACAACAATAAACAAATTCACTACAGATGCACTGTTTGTAATTGAACAACGACAGAACACTCTTATAAATGAATACAGGAAATACAATCCAGGTACACAGTGGCACATTCACTCTGCAATATGCAAAGCTAAAATAAGTATGGCCTTAATCAAACAATAACAGAACAATCATCCAAAGCACCATAACGTATACAAATCCGGCACTCAGTGGAAATTTATTTCAAGTTAATTAAAGCATCCCTAAAATGATTAGGGTCTTTAATCAGTAGATTATTCCAATCCTTGCACGTTTTTAGAAAGAATGATGTGGAATGAGCGACCGGATTAGAATGAGGTACATTCACTTTCTGTGAGTGATCTCAGCGAGCTCATACATAAGGCGCAGGACAAATCCATGAATTATGCAATGTGGAGTTGCGGTGATAAATTTTGTGAAGAAGGGATATTCGTAAGTTTTCCCGGCGAGTCGCAACGTTCGGAAGGCCTAAAGTTGTTTTCATTTGGGGGACACTGGCTGTTCTGTGATGACTACACAGAATAAAATGGACTGCACAATTTTTTGCCACCTCGACTGAATGTATTAATGTCGTGTGAGCCGGAACCGAAATAGAAGAAGCATATTCTAATTTAGGGCGAGCATACGTAGCGTATGAAAGTAACTTTAACAACATCGGTGCAAGAGAAAAATTGCTAAGAAGGTAGCCTAGAGTTTGGTTAGCCTTGGATGTTACGCTTCCTATATGTAGGTTCCACAAAAGGTCGTTAGTGATATTTATATAATTTATACAACCATTATTTAACAATACTGGTAATAATGGTATTAATAATATTAATGCCATTATTTGTCTTTTGCACTGAACGACTCTGCTGTGGGAAAGGTGCAGTTGCACCAGTGTTGGATATCCGTGTTTGCAGGCAACTTCGCTTTACCGAGCACAGGCATTTTGTGCGCCGTGCCGCTTCCTTTCGCAACTGCGGCTCCAATCTCTGGCACTGATGTGGCGTACTCAAGGGCAAGTCGAGAATCACCACACAACATCGCTGAGATTATTCATATCTGTTGACACCACGACCAATAATCGGGTAATAACAACGCAGACAGACGCCAGGGCCTGTTTTTTTCTTTGAGATGTGGACACATGCGCAAACACGGCGGGCACTGTCATGGCGGTTTTCAGTGCTACCAAAAGAAATCGCCCGCTAGATTTTATGCTAATACCACCCATGTTTTATTTTGTTGGTGTCTATAGGGCCCCTGTGCTGCCCAAAATGCGCTGCACAACCAACTTCTGGGTAGAACAAAGCTGCAGGGGTCCCATTGGATCCCGTGATGACAGAAGCAATATGAGCTCGATACTCCAGATTGTTTTGCAACATGGTCTCCAGCCCATCGCCGACGCGCCCGATCTCTTTTGGCGATTGGCCTGAGGGAAAAAAGCTTTGCAGCGCTGAATATATTTTTGCGTTGACAAAAGTGCTGGGACAGTGAAGGCGCTCTGCCACTCCCAGGTTCACCGATCGATGGTCGTATGAAGTGCAATTTAAAGAAAAAGTTTCTTGTTTAAACTTGGTGACAAGGAATACACTTGGTGACAAGGACTTTTCAACAACAGTCGACAAAAAAAAAAAAAAAAAAAAAGAAAGAGTAACGCAATTGGCGATGATCCTGTGTAAAAGTCAGAGAGTCCGGCGGGCTGCAGGCTCATCTACTATGGTACACCGCACTTTTGCACACCTATGCATGCACCTTTATTAAATACTGCTGGTTTGCGCCGCTCTTCCAAATACGTGGTGCTGCGCTAGCTTGCCTTTTTATTGCGTGGCGCAGTGACAAAATGCAGCGAGTGTCAGAAGCATGAAATCCGTTTTGCGATTCTGAAAGTAGTGGCCGTAAAACAAAGTGCATGGTCGGGCAAACTGAGTGGCAGTTCTGTTTCCTCGTTTGCGCTCACTTTATTTAGTTACGCTCTCGCATCATATACTCTCAGTTCGCACTTAACAGACTAGAATGGAGCTCGGCAACGTTTTCAGGTGTAGGGCTGAGTTGAATGAAGCCGACGCGGCGGAAGGCTGGAGAACAAATCGGGTGGGAGGGGGCATTGAAGGCAAAGAGAAACAATTCAGTGTATTGACAATGATATCTGACAATAATTGACAATAATCTGGCTATGATGTGAAGATGGGGGACAATGTAACCGGAAGCGGTCAATTCTCTGTTCTTGTCTCGCTGTCTAGCCCCATTTAAAGTCAAACCTGGCGGATCGGCTTTCAGATTGTTAGTGACAGGGGGAGGGGTGGGGGTTCTGACGACGTTCTGGAGGCCGTATAATACAGCCCCGTGGGCCACATTCGGCCCGTGGGGCTGCAGGCCGAATGTGGCTGTAGGGGCCGTAGGTTGCCGACCCCTGCACTAGAAGATAACGCAGTCAGTGACGATTGTATGTAAATATTTGGGCCGCGCCCCACGCATGCGGCTGTGTTGAAGCACACATCCTGGCAGGCAGTGGACGTGCGATTTGGTGCTTGTTTCACAGTCCTTTATTTGTGTTTAATTTGTTTATTTGATGCTATTGCCTCACCTACTCACTAGTATACATGTACACTGCCGTTCATAAATCTGCGGTGTAAAATGTTACGCAAGAATCACTTAGTTTGCGAAAACATATAACAAAATTTCCACTCATTTTCAAGGCGGTGCCAGGCCAGCAGCGTCAGCTGAGTCGGCTGCACTTCTCGCGTCCGCTGGCGTGCTCCTGCTGAAGCAACATCTTGCAGCTACATCAGGCTATAGGAGAGCAACTATCTTTACTTATGCTACTAGTGAACTTTCCTTTGTCGACCGTACGCAAGAATAAAAGAACGATACTTATCGTCAGAAAGTTTACCCGACCTGGCGATACTGACCCACCTCACGACAATTGCACCATTTCGTTCAAAGGAAAGCCGATAAATTGGCTGTTGTGGCGGATAGCATTTTGTTTATCCTCTGCAACTACTTTAAGGGCTATTGCGGATAGTATTTTGTTTAGCCTCCGCAAACACTTTAAGGGCTATTTTATTCAGTACGCACTCATATAAATGCACCACAACGTGATTAAATTAAGTACAACCAACTTTCACTCTGGCTTGTAATTGAAAACACGTGGAGGGTGGCGAGGGTCAACACGAGGGGGCGCTGCATGTCGCCAAAACTCCAGCACAGGAGCCCTATTGTTTCGATCGCAGGAGCCCTATTGTTTTTGATCGCAGATCAAAAATTAAATGCCACTGTTCTCCACATCAAAGAATGTTGTCCTATCTTTAACATCATCATCACCAGCCTGTCTACGCCCACTGCAGGGCAAAGGCCTCTCCCATTATTCTCCAATTACCTCGGTCCTGAGCCAACTGTGACCAATTTATCCCCGCAAACTTCTTGATCTCATCTGCCCATCTAACTTTCTGCCGCCCCCTGCAACGCTTGCCTTCTCTAGGGATCCACTCTGTTACCCTTAATGACCAGCGGTTATCTTGCCTTCGCATTACATGCCCTGCCCACGTCCATTTCTTCTTCTTAATTTCTACTAATATGTCTTTAACACCAGTTTGCTCCCTGACCCACTCCGCTCTCTTCTTGTCCCTTAATGTTACACCTATCATTTTCCGCTCCATTGCCCGCTGAGTCGTTCTCAATTTAAGTTGAACCCTCTTAGTGAGCCTCCAAGTTTCTGCCCCGTAGGTGAGTACCGGTAAGATGCAGCTGTCATACACTTTCTTCTTCAGCGACAATGGTAGGCTGCCATTCATTATCTCAGAATGTCTGCCATATGCACCCCACCCCATTCTGATCCTTCTAATTATCTCTGCCTCATGGTTGGGATTTGGGGTCACAACTTGGCCTAAGTAGATATATTCACTTACCACTTCCACTGCCTCGCCACCTATCTCAAACTGCTGTGCTGTCCCGAGGTTATTGATTATTACTTTAGTTTTCTGCATATTAATTTTCAGGCCCACGGTTCTACTCTGTTCGCCCAGTGCGGAAAGCATGCTTTGCAATTCGTCCCCCGAGTTACTTAGCAAGGCAACGTCATCAGCAAATCTGAGGTTACTGAGGTATTCTCCATTAACCCTTACTCCCACCTGTTCCCAATCCAACGTTCTGAATACTTCTTGTAAGCATGCTGTGAATAACATTGGAGAGATTGTGTCTCCTTGTCTAACACCCTTCCTTATAGGTATTTTACTGCTCTCCCTATGGAGGATGATGGTAGCTGTAGACCCATTGTAGATATCCTCTAGTATTCTTACATAATGCTCATCTACCCCCTGGTTCCGCAATGCCTGAATGACTGCTAGGGTTTCGACCGAGTCAAATGCTTTCTCATAATCTATGAAGGCTATATATAGGGGTTTAGTATACTCAGCGCACTTCTCTATCACCTGATTGATCGTGTGAATATGGTCCATTGTTGAATAACCTTTACGGAACCCTGCTTGTTTTTTCTAGGTTGACTGAAATCTAAGGTTGCAGAGATTCGGTTAGCGATTACCTTGGTAAATACCTTGTAGACGACTGACAGTAAGCTGATCGGCCTGTAATTTTTCAAGTCCTTCATGTCGCCTTTCTTATGAATTAGGATGATGTTCGCGTTCTTCCAAGATTCCGGTACACTTGCGGTCATTAGGCATTGCGTATACAGGTTTGCCAGTTTTTCAAGTACAATTTCTCCGCCATCCTTCAAGAGGTCTGCTGTTATCTGATCCTCACCAGGTGCTTTGCCCCCTTTCATTTCTTTCAAAGCCTTCCTTACTTCTTCGGTCGTTACTGGTGGGATGTCTATCTCCTCTGAACTACTGTCTTGTTCGGCATTATCCTGTATGTCCCGGCTACTGTACAGATCCCTATATAACTCCTCGGCCACTGTGACTATTTTGTCCCTATTTGTGATGACATTGCCTTGCTTATCCTTAAGTGCATACATCTGATTTTTCCCCACGCCAAGACGTCTCTTCACTGCTTTCAGGCTACCTCCGTTCATTACAGCGTATTCGATCGTGTCCATATTATACTTCCGTATGTCAGCTGTCTTACGCTTATTGATTAACTTCGAGAGCTCGGCTAGTTCTATTCTGTCAGCTGCGGTGGAGATTCTCATGGTTTGCCGTTTCCTGATTAGATCTTTCTGTCTCCTGTGAGAGTTTACCAGTATCCTGTCTAGCCATAGTGCCCCCGACTTCTACTGCACACTCCGTGATAATGCGTGTAAGGTTGTCGCTGGCTTCCTGTGTCGTAAGCTCGGCTTCCACGTTAAGGGCGGAATATCGGTTCTGCAGCGCGATCCTGAATTCTTCTACTTTACGTCTTACTGTTAGCTCATTTATTGGCTTCTTTCGTACTAGCTTGTTGCGGTCCCTCCTCAAATCTAGCCTAATTCGAGCTCTTACCATACGGTGGTCACTACACCTTACCCTTCCGAGCACTTCCACATCCTGCACAACGCCAGGGTTATCGCATAATATGAAGTCTATTTCATTTTGTGCGCACCGCATTGGGTGCGCACAAAAAAAAAAAGGCTTGAAGGCAATTGCGTCTATGTATCTTACTAGAATAAAGCGTTATTGATAGTAACAGACGAGAAAATATCGCATCATTCAGGAAAGTAACAAAACTTTATTCTTTGAGAAGAACAATATAGCTGCTATTGTTCTAAACATGCCCAAGGCCACCCATAATACCTTCTGCATGGCCTCAGTGCTCACTGGGACAGAAAGGCCCGTTAATTTTGTTGCAAAACCCTGCCAATCTGTATTACCCTTATGGTCTCTGCCAATCGGTATTACCTTTATGGTAATGGCTACAAAATTGAGAGCCACACATAAATTATCAGTAGTATTTATTGGTACCAACCCTGTCGTCCACTACATCAACCATTAATACTAAACTATGAAAGTCTTCGGTGTCCAAAGGTACCTGGGATATACATGGGACTGGGTTTGTATCACTGTTTCTGAAGGCATGTCAAATGAGCCAGGATTCCAGAGGCTAAAGGTATGTCGGACGCACATGGATCATCGAGGACATTGGACGTACTCGGGACTGGGAGTATAAAGATATGTCAGACTTAGCCAGTACCAGCTTGCCGGAAGCACCCACCCACTGGCGAATTACAAGCAGTCCAGAGGCCCTCCGCACTTGCTGTCGTCTTCACAACTGCCTGTGAGAGCAGTCTGTCTTGTTTTTTACCCAACCAACCGAACATCTTCCACTGACTGACTAGCCCGAGTCCCTGTTATTCAATTACTATTCCTTGCTCTGGGATTTAGATAGTACAATAAGCGCACCTTCACAGAATCCCTGTCCCGGACACGTCTGACATACCTTTGGCCTGAGAATGGTGCACGTCTGCTGTACCTTTAGGCACTTGCTAATGCTAAACCGCATCAAAGTTTCATTTCCAAACAGGTTCATACGCAAATGTGTTCTTTCATCTTTCACGGTTAATTGAAAATATTTTCATTTTCACTACAAACACGGTTTACTGCGCGTAGGTGATGAATTCGAACAAAACTGCTTTTGGTTCCAGCTGATAGGAAACTTAAAATACGGCACTCGTGTGGCTGCCTTTGATGCAACTGCGAAGTGTAGGTATATACACTGGAAACCTGAACATGCTTCGCCAGCCGAGCAGCACGGCCAGTATATATTACTACCAAAGTCACCAGCACGCGAAAATGCAACGAGGTTGCAACGGCAAGGCGGGTTTCGTACGCGGCTTCAAGGCCGTACAACCATTTACACGCTTACCTTTGACACGGCTCCTTTTAACGTCTGCGCCGCACCTAGGTCTTTTCTTTCCAGCTAAACGGTGAAAAAATAAAAAAAAAGAGGAAGAAGGGAGAAAAAAAGCGATTATTAGAAAAAAACACAGCGTACTGCTTGGGCGAAGTTAACAGTACTGCACCCTACATAGCGATGTGTACGGAAGCGAAAGATTGCATCTGCGGGAAGGAAAAACGCAGCGCGATTTCGATCACTTCCCTGTTCCGACGGGAACGGCCCAGCGCACTGCCATTCCAAAATAAGGCAACCACTACACTGAACGGAGGTTATGCATGAACGATTCATGTCAAACCGTCAACGAGACAAAAGCTTCGGAAACTATTCGTGGGCCACTTAACGGGCGGCTGACAACGACCGCGAACGTAGGAAGGTACCAGTGCTAAGGCATTTACAATACCCGGGGCCCGGCTAGATAAGGCAACCAGCGTGTGTGTGTGTTTAATAACTTTATTCGCAAAGAACTTTAGCCACTCCGAACACAACCTAGACGAATGTTTAAAATTTGCTTAGCGTTGGTGGCGACGGTGAAGTGGTCGACAGCTTGCAACGGTGCGTCGCGGAGTCACGACTCACCTTGTCCAATATAGGCCGGATGAGGACCGGAAGCACGAGCGACGAGACAGGAGATTCTTCTCCCATTGTCATGCTTTGGGGTGTTTGGCTATGAACTCGATGGCACGCGAAGGAAAGCGAGATCGCACTCGCGATCAGCTGCACAGCTGCGACGACCTACGCTGCTGGCCCGATTTGCCAGTTGTCGCTCTCGGCGATCCACCGCTGAGCGACGCGCCAGTCGCCAGCGGCTTCCGCCTGTCGTCTGCTCTAAAGTTCCTGGATCGTCTGCTCGCTTATGCGTTCGCGCCGGTGCTGCGGGGCCAGTTTTTTATAACTTTTAGTGCCAATGAAGAAGTCAGCAAGATGGAAGAACGCGATTTTTCATTCAGTGTAAATAAAAATTCAAGATTGTAGCTGTTCAATTGTTAATGTGGGCCATGGCCATCGAAACAAAAATAAACCCCTCCAGCGCTGGCTAAGAAAAATATCAAGCTCCAACGGTGAAGCTTGCGAACACGCTGTGCGTGAGCCACACACACACAAAAGAAACTGCGTTGAGCACTTACAACTTTAATATTGCCGGAACAGTATCTTTCACCCGTTACACCCCAGACCAAAACAAAAAATGCTGGAAATGTTTGTCCGCTCTCCTGGCGGCGATTTTATTTCTTTCCGCCGACTTTATCGCTCCGATCTCCGCCACGGTGACGCAACCCAACCGGGGCGCACACAGGGAACCTGTTTCTTGGACCTGATCCCCTGCCCCCCGGAATCGAAACTGAAGTCACGCAGCGATAGCGAGAGCGGTGCGGCGGCAACCGGCACAGGACAGATCGGTTTCATCGAACTCTCTCTGTTTGATATATGCCGAGCGCGCGCGCTGTGGAAGCACGCCTGTCTAGTGCATACCCAAACGGGAGCACTTTCTCCTCTATGAGTTATATTGTATTCGTCCACGGTCCCCAATTATTTTGCAGGGGACCTTCCACATACACAACCTTCACTCACGCGGTGGTCGCAAAATCAAAAGTCAGATAAACACTGCTTTGATTCATGCAGTGCGAAAAGTTTTGTTAAGGGTTCTCACACCTTCCAAAATAGAGCTCTCTTCCAGGGCCCTACCCCTTAAATACACACGTCCTCCAATCGTAAAGCAGCACATGTACTTTATATGGCAATCTTCATGGTCACATCAAACTTGAACCCAGGGCATTTGAATGCGACTCAGGAGCACGTGTGAAAAACTTGTGTGTCATTCGCAACATTACACCACACAGAGGTGAAAGCTAGCACAGATGTTGTGCAAGAAAGATAGCACACAATACATGCGAGGCATGGTCAGAAATACAACACGGAGCTAAACTGCTCATGTATTGTGCACTACACTCGTCAGTGTCGCACAAGCCTGATGCAAAGCAAGTATGTCCGTATGCACGTCATGTATCCTCTGACACGCTCTATGTTTGGCGAGGAGCGACAAGTGGTTCCATAATCCATTTCCCATACGAGTCAGTGTCAGGCCATGTTGTCCCTGTGTTAGCAAAAAGTGGAATGGGGTCCACGATCAAAATCCTTTATGGAAGACCACAACACTTTATAGACAAGACTTACAATTCTGCTGCTAAATCTGCTGACCCCATCCCTGCCCTTGATGAGGAGCGGTGTCACCAATAATTCCTGCTCACTTGTCAACTTTTAGTATTAGCAAGAAACAGATCAAAGTTCATAATTCTGTTTGATGGAGATGCATACACCAATGGACACCTAAAAATTTTTACAAGTAGTTTACCAATTTTTAAAATTCGCTAAACCACAGCAATGATCATTCAGGCAGAACATGAGGCTAGCTTGCGCACTCCAGCGGATGGCATTCCCCCGGGGTCATACCACTGGTACTGCTAAAGTTGTACGAATTGTCAGTTCCTTTCCTCTGTGACGTCTCAGGTCGGCTGGCCCGTCCTCAGCTATTATTACAATTCCTGCACCACCCAATGTGCGGTAGCTCAGTTGTGCCAAATGGTCTTTGAAAACCCTGTGTCAAGTCATGCTGTGCAAGGGAAGTCGCTGCTGTGAATAGCAAGAGAAGTGCCACACCAAGAAATAATCACTCCGGAGTTGCTCCTTGTATACAGTTACAAAAAAAAAAAAGAAGGCTTTATTTCAGAAAATATCTCTTAAAAAGCATCACCAGAGGACACGCACAGCTTGTTTTGTACAGCACACCTTGTAATAACATCGTGTAAAACAAAGGTATTTGTGGTTGAGTGGTAAATTTTTACAGCTTCAAGTTTTGTCCTTCCATCAGTTACATCCGATGATGTTTTTTTAAGCACCCGCCCCCCCGCCGCCCCGGGACGAGAAGCAGGTACTTCATGGTCCGCAGTCAATGGAATCGAGTTGCTCAGCCAAACCTGATGCTCTGGATGATCTGGAAAATGGCTGTAAAAAGAAGACAAACGCAAAGAATAACGTTAAGTCATTCAGTGGCTTGCTTGGAAGAGACTTTTCACTGGTCAAAGCTATGTAGTAATACAAGAATGATGCAGCTTGCAATGATATATTAGTAACTGTAAACATGTCGAACAATTATGGAGAAATAGAAATCCTTGTGTTGACAGCAAGGCACTGCCCAGAATCAGACTGCAGACTAGAAAAAACAAATGCAGTGCCTGTTAATTCAAGCATTAGTCCAAACTTAATGCAACACAGCGCGCTTTCTCAAACGTGTTGACCGAGAGAGAGAGAGAGAGACACAAAAGTGCCGCTTGTAATGCATTGTTAAGTCATCTGAAAAAGCCGTTATTCACAGCTTGTGCGAGACATGTTTATGCAGGTTTCCAGAAACAAACAAAGCAAGCAACATTACATATCTAATAAAGGCACTCCCCCTTAATGTTATTCCATTGATGCGTACTGTTGCTTAACATGTGTTCCAAGAGATAAGCGTTCCCATACCTGTTCTCTTCCAAGTGCACTAACGAAAAAAAATTGACAGCTCCAACAAGCAGCAATGCGTAGTTCTGTCAGTGGCTCCAAACCAGTGCACTGCAGATTATAGCCACTGCCTTACCACAAACATGCCACACTGTCGGATGGTTGCCTTGTTTCTTGGCTCCAATATATAATCAAGCAAAGCCCCAAGCCAGCAGTTGCGCCGCAATATTATGTGGCAGGCAACGTGGTAGAGCCACTGACAACACTACAGCAAGTTGCAGCTACTGTACAGTCATGGACAAATGAAACGCAAACACGAAAATATGAACCAGAACACAGAAATAGCACGATTTCTTTCCATGGAAGTCAAAATGACGCGTGGCTTAGTTACAAAAACAAAGGTTGGGAAATGTGGCTTTCCAAACATACCAATAGTGTGCCACTATTGGACCAGAACAAACGGTATTTTTCAAGTTAACGAGATCTGGATAATATTTTCTTGTTTGCTTTCATTTGTCCATGACTGTACACATCGTTTCCCCCTCTACGCTTGTAACCGATTTCACTAACAGGAACTGGCACAAACATTTCAGATCATGTCTGCACAGATCCACGGCTGCTATGAAACAGACTGCCACTTCATGGCCAAGTCGCATCCATAACCTCATGCCAGATTTACTTCACAGTTGTCCCAGCTTCCGGTTCTATTACAGGTCTCATGATCGTTTGAGTGAGCGGTTACATACTAGCGAATATCACTTAATTTGTAAACAATGGCAATGGATCGAGTTGTTTATGAACTATTCCCACTGTTTATTAACCTGGCTGGCACAACACCCCCCCAACAGTGATATAACAAAACAGCAAGGGAACGCTATGCCATACACGAAAGCAAAACACTGATTCCCGATTGTTAGGGCTGCCGAATGCTTAAACCAGACCGAAAAAATTCATTGATTAAACGAGCACCGACTCTGGACGTTCAGTCTTCCCAGAGCCTAAGTTAAAGCTGAACAAACTCATAGCAGCGAAGTATGTGTGTTTGGCCTGGCAACATCACAAAGCAACAGTGAGATGCGCAATCATAGTCCAACGAGCCGTCATGTTCAGAGTTGGGCTACCACTACAGCAACAACAGTTGCGTGCCATGGCCTGGCTAAATTCTGCACTTCTGTTAATGAGCTGAAAAAATAGTTATAGCTAATAGCGCCAGGCATATTTATGCATTACATGCCAATAAAACAAAACTTGATTCATGCCTCAGTGGTTGAAAGGTGCGATGACAGCGAAGACTCCCCTTACTCTGACAACTCCTCAGGGAAACTCACCGCCAAACGATACACAAAACAGCCAGACGGCTCCAAATTATTTCACAGTCAGTGGCCCTAGCATCGCCATGGTAGGTTGTGGAAACCTTTGATAGTTTGCTGCGAAGGGTGCCTTTGGAATGTTCCTTTCATCAGTCTATGCAGTATTTCTACTTAATCCACCGAGCGTAAAACGACGCTTAAATTTTCACAGAGCCCTCAATTTTGCTGCTGTGTCATAACATGAGCTACAGTGACTGGATTGTCTATGTCTGGTTGTTGTTGTGCTGCGTGCTTTTTTTCAAACCACTTTACAAACATACTTTTGGCACTAAACTCTGGTTGTTTATAATACGTGCCAAAACTGGAGCAGAGTGCTACTTAACAATCTGGACTTTAATTTAGGAATCAAAAAACAGCCTCATGCTCACCTAAGCCATTTGGTTGCTGCCCAGAAAACCTGTTTACACCAGCTTGAGACCAACTAGGCTATTATGCACATCGGTGTTACAAAAAGAGGGAAGATGAAAGTCTTGCTTCACAACTAAGATTACACACACAAATGGGAAAAAAGTAGATGGATTATATGTAGGGATGTCTGTTTTCGGGCAAAACCCGATTTTACTCGATTCTTACCCCCAACATTGTTTCAGGAGAAACGTGTTAAACCAGGTTTTTACCCGGATGGACCTTTCCAAGTCGCGATCTGCGCAATTGTGGGCTGATGGCCAGCTATTCTCAACCAGTACTCGCTGGAAGCAGGCCCCACAAACACAGCTGTTGAACTAATTGAGTATTTGAAATACTCTACCACTCGCTACCCCAGGCTGGCAAGTGCTGCACTGACATTGTTGTGCCTAGCAAAGGGAAGCTGTGGTGTCGAGAGGGACTTTCTCCCAGCTGAGATACGTTCCACGATCGGACAGCTTCTAAAATGGAGACCGACATGTTCCGCATGCAGATGATAATGTGCGTAAACAAGGATGTGTATAAAATCGACGACCAGCTTTTTGTCAATAAAATGTTTCATTTCTTAACAGTTATGAATGCTTTTTATTGCCATCATGACTGATCCATACTAAATTCCCGAGACTAGTTACTAGAACTAAAACCATGATGTCCCACAGATTACCAGCTTCTAAAAAACACCCCTTTTAGCACATTTTAGTTAAGAAGGTCATGATACTTTCCAAAATAAATTGATTATTTCCTACAGTGCATATCAATATTTAACCCGAAAAAACCCACCCGATTATGAGTTTGAAAAATAGGACCAGATTTTTACCCCCCTATTTTTAAAAAAATATAAAACGCGAAAACGAGCTACCCTAATTATACGGCACTTCTAAAAGAAGAGCGAGGAGGTAATGACTCCTACCCAAGTTGCAACTGCAAAACTTGTATTATGGTGTGCGTATACACTGTAAGTTTCCGGTATTTCTAGTATTTTTTGCCCTGCATGCTGCTTTCTTTCTATTTTCTTTGAAGTGGCAATTCCAGATCCCTAGTTTGTGGTTGCCGACTTGCACAACCATGCTAATGATGTTACCGGTGTTGCCACTTGCCCACAGCAAAAGGAACTGCCTGCTTTTCAAGAAACAGTCGCTGTCGTTGCCCTTGATTTTCATGTAGGAGCACAGCAGATGTCTAAGGGAACGCAACTGCTAAATCCCTACTACGTACAGGCAAGCTTTCCTCTACATGCTAAGGTGTTGTGGTGAACTGTTCTCCGCGACCGAGCATCATTAAGATTCCTGACATTTTTATTAGTGTGAAAAGAAATAGTCTGTGTCGAAATAGTGCATTGGCTGTCAAAAGCATGAACTTTTTGTTGGCTTCAGTTAATGAAGGTTGGCATTAATGAACGAATATTGAATTTTTGGGGGACTTGTTTCCAGCTGTGGTGAAGGCATGAATGACAAACTGCTGCCAGATCGGTACTCAGTGGTGCACACAGTGGCAACGAACACAGGCACCCCACACAGTGCTGAAAAAGGTGTCCCAATAATAAAATATGACAGGTATGGCTATAAAAGATCACATGACCATCAAAAATTCAATGTTTGAATGTAAAAAACTGAATGCTGGAATGAGTTTTGCGTAGTCTTCTGACATGTCGTGAAATGCGTTTTTGAGTAGAAATAAATTTACAGTTGCCTTTTTTTCTCTCTCTCTCTCTCTTTCCAATACATAGGTTTGTAGAAGGGAGTTCAAAGTTTACACTACACGATAGGAAGTGCACAAGTTGTGAACAAAGCCCACCCAGTGCAGACAGACTGAGCTGCATCACTGAAAGCTCTTTGGTTTCGTAAGCACACATTCTGTTACACAGTTGTTCACCCACAACACAGCCAAGGGCTAATACGCGCCGTCCCACAAACCACGCAGATACGTGGTCATTGTGCAACAAAACGCTACAGAGACCGCACTCGGTTTCACCCGTGGCCACGAACGGCCAAAAGCAGCCCAGCGACGTCAGCAACAAGTTCGCCATATGGGCCGAACGTCACTCACCGGAGCCACAGACAACGAAGATGAAGAAAGCAAGAAGCCAGGGTCCGACCGGATACTTTTCATCCTGGGGTTTCTGTGGACAGTGAAATTAAAAAAAAAAAAGGAAAATAAACGACGTATGAAGGCAACGCGCGAGTCACGAAAGAGCACGGGTAGAGCGCTGAAGGCGCCAGAACAATCGCGGCGGCTTAAAACAGGTGCTTGTTTTTAAACTTCGTAGGGGAAAAAAATTTTTTTTTTAAGAGAAAAAGCAGACGGGGCGATGAAAGCGCTCCTGCTGTTTCCGTGGCAGCTGCTGCCACGCAGAAAATAAAACGCATAAGAACAAGGCCGATGCGCACACGTCAGCTGTGAAATAAGGACAACCGTTTGACAGCTCTAAACCGAGCTGGATACCAGTTCCTGCCACTGTAAAGGCCGAAATAAACAAGCACATCCTCCAAAAACTGAAAGTGCAGCGCAAAAACTGCCAGTGCAGAACGTATCTACGACTCGTTATCTTCAAGATTACACGGAAACTACGCGGGCTAGTCGGAGGCGATTGAATTTCACCGGCACCGTGACATACACGGCGAAAATGAGGAAGATTAAATTTCCTTGCCATTTTTTTTCCCTCCTGTCGCATCAGCTGGGAAAGGTTTCTGCGCACAGATGGCCAGCTAAAATATCCACGCGTGCAGCTTTTGAGTATCGCCGAGATCGGCATGCAACGTCAGCGTCGATCGCGTTTGACGCCTAGCCGATCGCAGACGGAAAACCATGCCGTTTACTGTAGCGCTGAACTCGTCAAAACAAGGCAACAAAGCTGCGCTAAAGTAAGCTAGAATGCGGCAGGAGTTAAATGTTTTTTCAGCGCTCAATACGTGATTATGCGACCTGCGTACACAACAAACACTTGATCGCTCGAGGGGATTCCTTTTGCGTCTCACACGCTTTCGACACAGGGATAGAACAGCGTGTTTCACTCACCGTAGTCTTGGGGACGTTGCCGCGTAGTACGACGTTTTTACTGGCCTTCTCGTTGGCCATGCGCATCCTCTGGCTTTGAACCATAGTGAAAGCTTGTGATTTTGCGCTGCGGGGCGGCTCGCCGAAACACAAAACCTCACGTACGTTCAACAGCGGAGGAGAGCCGCATGTGCCCGAACGAGCTTTTATATCTTCCCTACGCTGTCGAGTTGTATTCCTGCGCGACACCAAAAATAGTCCTCCGGTTTCAGTCAAACGCAAGCAAGAACTACAAAACAGACACACTTTATTCATGCTTGAAACAATGTAAAAGTGCTACTAAAAGCCTAAAATGTTGCAAATGTTTTTACTTTTCTTGCCTGTTATAAATACGTTCTTGACAGCTCGGACAACGTGGCACACGAACCGGCCAACGCAACAGCGCCGCGAAAGGCAGCAAAACACAAACAAAATATTGTAGTTTCGTTTCTGTATTTTGCTGGAACACAATTTAAGGGCAACTTCTAAACTAATATGCCCCTAAAAAGTATTAACAGTATTATAAATTTTTATAACGCTCTCTGGTTTAAAATGCGCTAATACTTTTTGTGAGTTTTTGTTTAAGGTTGGCAGAACGCGTTATAAATCTGGCAGCAATGATAATTATTTCGCGCGCTTTTTATTCGTCTCTGTGGTTACACTTGTCGCGCTTCCTACTGCAATATTTCCATGTTAAACAAGCGTCACTCGCCATGATTAGGTAACGTGACGTTTAATTACTTATTTAGCTATCAAGAAGCTGACTATATGTATAGGTACTTTAGAGTACACGGCCCTGCAGCAAATTTTTTCGTAAAAAGTGCAGTTAGTCGTCTGCTAGGATGTGGGGATCGTGCACTGGAGGCGTTGGGAGTCTACGTTTGTGCCTATGAAGTTGTTTGTACCAATGCAAAAAATATAAACGATCTATTTTCCCTTTAAGGACCGAGGAAGAGGTGCAAACGTTCTTGGAGCGGGCGAAGTTGGACCGGAGCGACTTGCAACCTGTTGCCCAGCCGCTGTGGTTTGCAGAAGAAGACCAGACGACACTCAGGCTGCTTGAGGTCGACAAAGAGCTGCTGAAGACGATACGCGAGGGTGACAGGTTTGTACTTCTTCCCGCTGCAATAACTTGCTCTTCACTGTTATAAACATGGCAAACGGATATTGCGGCAACCTCACTGGCGTTATTTGATGAGGGTTAAATTTATGTGGTGCATTGCGTCCCTGATCTCTTCCAGACGCATTCGGTGTTTAAACCCACCTGGTGAATTGGATTGGATTGGATTGAATCGAATCTGTAGCTATACCCCTTTGAAACGGGTTGACATTCCCCGAGAAAACCCGTGAGTGTCATATAGCAGGTTGATTACACTTCTGCACCTAGCCCCCCACCCCTAGTGTTTCCCACCCGCACTATTGTTCGACTCCTCCATACCTCCAGTCTACACTTAGTCCGGTCGATGATGGTCGTCACTGCTTCTCGATCACGTCCATCACTAGTGGCCACCGCGTCCTCTGACGGCTCAGTCTGTCCGAACCCCAATGCCTGCTCCAGCGACAGCCCACTGGGCTGTTAGGGCTCCAGTCGCGGGCAGGACAGCACGACGTGTTCTACCGACTCCTCTTCTTCAACACAGAGTTCACAGATGGCGCTCTCCGCTGTCCCACATGACACCTTCCACCGCCTTGTTCGCAGCGTCCCAGATCGCGCTTCGAACAGAAGGCCACTCCTACTTGCGTTGTCATAGAAGCCTTCACAACGTATCTCTGTCTTGTGGGCGACGTAGAAATGGCTGCGGGCGACGTAGAAATGGCTTGGCTGCGGCCCTGCCTGCCCACTGCTGGGTTTCCACCTGTGACACGCGTGCACGCACCTTGACCCTTGCCATGGTTGTGTCCTTTAGGTTACACAGGGCTGGTAGTGGCGCTCCATACCTTTCCAACAACGCGCGCACTCATTTCATCCAGCGCGTGGACCGTGCCGTGAAAAAACTGATGCACTCAGTGGACCCAGTTTGTCTCCCCTAAGGTCGAAGCTCGCATTTCGAATAAGAGCTTCTCTGTTGCCTCCCAGGCCGCGAAAAACGACCACCGCGTGTCGCCCTGCACCACCTCGTTCGGTGTAGTGCGGTGCGATCCCAGGGCCAGCCTTCCCATCTCCCTCTGGCGGCGTTCCAGGTACTCCGTGACCAGTGAGGGGCATAGAACCGCGCCAGCGAATGTCAGGCCTGGAACCATTGCCGCCTTCCACAAACTCCGGATCATCTCCATACGGTTGAAGGACCACAGAACCCTGGCTTTCAACACATTCTGTCCTCTCCGCGCTTTCTCTTGTAGCAGCTGTTCGTACCTTGACAGATAGTCCGCCTCCGTCGAGAAAAAAACTCCAAGGTACTTGTACGAGGATGCATACGGTAGTGCCTTGTCCTGTAGCATCACGGGCTCCACCTCTCCCTGTCCTCCGTCCTCCCCCCATCGAAGTACCGCACATTTATGGGCACTGAACCATAGTTTCGAACGTTCTCCCTGTCCTGTGCACCGATCCAGGAGCTCTTGCAACTCCTCCCGAGAGCCCGCTGTCACCACAATGTTGTCTGCGTACATCAGGCGTGGGAGATGCTGGTTGACTGTCCGTCCATCCTCCATGTACGATACGTCTAAACCGCTTTCACTCCCCTCTAATTCCATCTCCAGATCACCCAACAAGAGCATGAAGAGCAAGGGGGACAGTGGGCACCCCTGTCTCAGTCCTCTTCCAATGGGCACTGGTCTAAAGTAGGAGCCTTGCCACTCCACCACCACCTCGGTGTCGGTGTGCAAAGCCTGCAGCCGCCTAGCAACCTCCACGGGGGAACCTTGGTGAGGAGCACGTCCCAGAGCATAGCGTGCTGGACCGTGTCATAAGCCTTCTCTAGGTCTAGGAAGGCTGCCCACAACTGCCATCCCTCAGCCCTGGCCAGCTCCACGCACTGGGTGAGGATGAAGAGATTGTCCTCTATGCAGCATATCTGACGGAAGCCATTTTGGAGTGCTCCAAGCAGGCCCTCTCCCTGCCCGCGCCTGGATCCTTCGGCGAAGGACCTGTGTGTACACTCTGTAGAGCACTGGCGTCACCGTGATTGGGCGGTACGAGGCGAAGTTGCTCCTTTCTCCAGCTCCTTTGTATAGGAACAACATCCGTCCCTGGCACCAGTCCTTGGGTAACCTTCCCGTCTCCAGCATTCTGCTGAGGATACCACGTAGCTCTCGCCGTTGGTCAGGGCCCAAATTCTTCAGAACTGGTGCCGGAAACCCATCCAAACCGCTCGCCGTGCCAGCCTCTATCCCTGCAATGATGTGGTCTAGCTCCGCCGGTTCCACTGAGCCCAGCCACTCCTCTGTATCTTGCCCCTCTTGTTCCTGGTACACAGGTGCCTTCCATGAGACCTCCACAGCTGTATCATGCCTGAATGCCTCCGTGACCCATTCCTCAATATAATTCATGCACTCCTCGCTGGAGAGAGGCTGTTGAGAAAGCAGGTCGCACAACGGTCGCTGGGGTGAGACAAGTCTGTGACTGTTGCGCACATATCTCCAAAACTTCCTCGATGCGTCGCGGCCACTTTTCTTCATATCGGCCAGGAAACGTTTGTCCACCTCCCGAATCTTTTTTTGAATCACTGTTGCTGCGGTGTTCTTCTTGCCTCGGTATATCACCCACAGCTGGCTCTGCACTTCGTCTGGGGCGCGCGCCGTGACCGCCCTTCGATGGGCTCGGCACGCTTCCTTCCTTTCAGCTATCACTTGCTGGACCTCCACATCCGACCATCTCTTAAGGCAGTGCTTCTGACATCCACCAACCTTCCCTCTTCCCTTCTCAACCTCGTTGCGCACCCGTTCAACTAGTTCATCATACTCCGTTGCCGGCCTTGCCTCCAGCTGCTCCTTGATCCGGTCAATCTCAGGTTCTGTCAAGAATTTCTTCTGTGCACCCACCTGGCGTTGACGTGAGATGTGCCCGCCGAATTCCAGCACCAATCTGTTATGGTCACTCGCCACACTGTACCGTCCGTCCTCATCTGTACACATTCGCGTGATGTGCTCGTACAACATCGGGGACATGGCCGCGTAATCAATGCAGGAGCTCCGACCACTTGAAGACCAAGTGGTGTGCCCGTCACACTTTGTGCCAGTTGCCCACCACCAAGTCTAAGGTATCCACTACTCCCAGCAGTTCACGACCATTTGCATCCATGCGCACCTCCGTGCTCCCATACAACCCCTCTACATCAGCATCAAAATCTCCGATAAGGAGTATTTGGTAGTCCCTCTGTAGCTGACGTATGTCCTCTCTAAGGCACTCCGACAACTCTCTGTTCCTCTCCTGCGCCGCTCCCCCTGTCCACATGTACACCACACACCACCCCCACCGCTGTCTGTCGCCCCACCAGTGGACCAGACATCCACAGATGTTCCTTACAGCACCCTCTCACTCTTGTCCATCCTTGGTTGGGCGGGAAAAGAACTCCGACACCTCCCCCTTTCCTTTCGCCGTCCTCCCTGTTGCATCCCTCTCAACACAAGGCGTGATGACCAGGGGGGTTTCATTCCCCCGGAGGTGGGTCTCCGCTACAGCATACATGGTGAGTCTCTCTCTGTCCATCGTTTGTAAGATTTCCTCCTGCTTGCGATGGGTGCGGCCCCCCTGCATGTTCAAGAAGGCCACCTTTATGCAGCCCCTGTGCTTCCTGCTCTTCTTGTGACTGCGGCCTCTTGAGCCCCGCCCCTTCCTTTCTTCCTTTGGAAGCGTCCTTGGCGATGGCTCCTCACAAGCTGTTCCACCGCTTCCCAGAGAGCCTCCAGGCTGGGTTCCACTCTGTCTGCTCCCTTGCTTGACCCTCGTGGCATCCCTTTTTGGTGTCTCATCCTAAAAAAAGAGGCTACGGCTTCGGCTTCGGCTATTGCCGCTGCCCAGTGGCGCACTCCGTCCCCAGAGTACTGCCCATCGTCTGCTGCAAGCTCCCCGGACCTAGTACTTTTGCCTGGTCAAGGAAACGTGCTCCCACTTTCACACAAAGCGTCTGTAGACGCTTGTTCGCTAGCACCAGATCCGCCTGTAAGGTCCTTCCTCGACCAGTAATCTCGGGGATCGAGCAGACGATAAGATCGAAACCCTTGCCCGCCCACGCCTCCCCAAGTTTCGCTCCCAACCTTTCCGCCTATCTCTTCAAAACTTCCTCCAGGCCGAGGTGTAGCACAAAAGTGCGGGGCACCTTTCTGGCTTGTTTCTCGTACGCCCCGATAAAATGATGTATCTGGTCCACCGTGGCACCCCTCCGGTACAAATACTCCATACTACCGTCATCTCCAAGCCTTTGGACCAGTGCCTTGGCAAAACGGCCCACATTTCCATCCCCTGCCACTATGACTTCTCTCGAAATCTTTTCCGGAGGTCTCATTTGCTGCACTTGGCAGCCTTTGGAAGGGGGAACTGTCCGTCCTCCCGGCTCTGACTCTCTTCTCGATTTTTGGGCTTTCTCGTAGTCGGGGGTTTCGAACCCTTGTTCGTCCGCTCATCCCGAGCCTCCCGTTCTGGGCAAGAAATCTCTTGCACTTCCGCGGTTTCCTCCGTGTCCCTTGTTCCGTCCACTCCATCTCCCTCTGTTGGAGTCTCCTCTTTCGCCCTTTCAAATCGGCTCCTGCGGAGCTCCATGCGGGGGCTCCCTTCCCCACTCTTTTGCGCCAAGAATTCCTTGCACTTAAGGATAAATACAGTAGCTATTGCCACTACTTTACTGATGGTTCAAAAACTGCTGGTCACACTGGTTATGCTTTTGTAAACTCGTCGGCAGTTACTGTAGCTGAGAGGATAGCTGATGAGGGCAGTGTCTTCACTGCAGAGGTTTTTGGTATAACCTCAGCTATTGAAGACGTAATAACAAATGGACTACAAAAAGTGGCAATTTTTACAGATTCTTTAAGTGCCATACGTGCTTTGACCTCCCTTGTCCCTTCAAAGAATGCGGCTGTAGGTATGCTAAAAAATCGACTGTGCTGCCTCACATCGGCAGGGGTTAGTGTCGTCTTTTGTTGGGTACCAAGCCACATTGGCATTCCAGAAAATGAAACTGTCGATAGAGCAGCATACCATACTAAGCATTGTGCAATAACGAAGTCCAAGGTTCCTTACCAGGACCTTCGGAACACCATACGAAAGTTTATTACAATGTACTGGCAAACTGAATGGGACAGACAGACTGAAAATAAGTTACACCTAGTGAAACCATACCTATCTGAATGGAAAAGTTGCAGACACAGAAATCGTTTTTATGAGGTTATTTTATGCCGACTGCAAATAGGTCACACTGTGCTCACACACGGCTTCCTGATCCAGAAAGAACAGAAACCCATGTGTGACCACTGTGGAGATCCTCTTACTGTACTTCATGTTTTAATAAGCTGCCCACACCTTGAAGCAGCACGCATCAGACATTTCAAAGCATTATACACCTTTTGCATCCCTTTACACCCTGCGCTTTTACTTAGTGATGAACCATTGGTGGATTTTAGTAACGTTTTCAAATTTTTTGAGGACACCGGCCTTCTACACCGGTTTTAGCTATGTGCCTCTTTGAGTCCTTTTAAAATGTTTTTAATCTTCACAACACCTTGAATAACATCGTTTAACCGTCGCTTAACTATTCTACCCTGCGTCTGGCGCATTATAACCGAAAGGTTGCTGTGCCAAAAAACTACAACTTACTTACTTACCTTCCCCACTGACTGAGCGCAAGATTGACCATGCGACTGCTCATCTCCTCTCGGCTTCCCACACCAGGTTCAGTCTCCTGCTTCTGCTGCTTCCATGACTCCTCCTCATTGCTCGCTCTTGCCGCAAGCTTGTTTGCTAACAACTCCACCCTGCAAACAAGCTGGGCTACCAGGGTCCGCTCAGCGTCCGCTCGCCGTACCTGCTCCTCCAATTCGGATACCTTTTCCTGAAGCCGGTCCAGCTTTTCTTGAAATACTTTTCCGGACTGTTCCATCATTCTGCACACTCTACATGTAAAACCTTCCGGCGGCTGCACTTCTTGCACCTCACCATCGTCAGACCATCCACACCTTCCATGGCTGCTGAGGGCCGGTTTTAGCGCTAGGCTGGATACGCGCCAACGGAAATTAGAAGTAGTCCCTCACTGCGAGGCAGTCTTGTTCCGAAACCTGGGTGGGTTGCCAGACCGCTTCTCAGTGTACATACCCCACACGGAAAGAAATTGACACTAAAAATTGCCATCTCTTTTGGGTCTGTGCAAGCACTTGCATGTTCAACTAGGTGCTCTAGGCATTTCGCATATATGGATCTTGATGTGTCAAGCCTAAAAGATTACTGTGTATCTCTTTTTCTGGCTGTGGGTCGTGTCCTATTCAGATGGGATGATGAGTGTTCATAAACCTGGTTTCAATTGGTTCCCCAACTGAATAGATTGTAAGGTGGCATTCGTAGCGGCAACGCTCAGATTCTACTTTGATTTGACTGCATGCCTAGCTTAGGCAGAGCTTGGATAAAATATAACTCACAAAACCTTGAGGCCGAAAATTATTGTTGAACGACCTTAACTGTTTCTGGAACTGGCTGCTACTCTAGTAGTGGCTGGTTCTAGAAAAGCTATACTTGGTGCTATATCTTTCTAGGTGTACCAAAATCTATCCTGTCAGAGTTTTATTGCATGGCAGTAAAAACGCCAAAATTGACAGTGTCATTTTCAAGATGCAAATCATTTGTTACTTTACTTACACGTATGCCGCTGACCAGCGTGTGGGTTTTCTTGCGGAGAGAAAATCTTCGGAGATTTCTCTGGCCCAGGGAGAACCCCAGAGACCAGTTAGCCCAACCAGGATGCCTTGGAGGGGTCATCCTGGAGAGGAAATGACCTGGCTAAGACCTGGCTTCCGATGAACTCCCCACCAACAGCCTAAATTATTCGAAGACACGCTGGCTTCTAATATAGCCTTAGTGGGTTTTCTCTGTTGAGGTGTGAGGAATCCTGCACAGTCATAAAACACCTATTACTGCAGTACTGCTCTCTTTTAATGTAAAAAGAGAAAACCAGGGGGAAACAAACAAATCAATGGCACTTAATAACTCCACAATCCATGCTTTGAGTGGCACTCAGAAGACAAAAAGAAATTACTAGGTGCTCTTGTGTAGTCAACTCACTAACTCTAGTTGGACCGGTAAAATAAAGTCTGGAGAATAGAATCAGCTGCTGAAATGCATCGCTTTGTGCCCTAATGAGACCAATAAATGCCACAGGACTCCCTGGGCCTGTCACTAGGTCAGAGCACTGCATGGCGCTGGCGTCACCTAAAGTAGTAACTAGTATATCTTTGGCATCAGCACTCCTGCTTGCGATGCCGTGCCTGGCATTCAAATCGTGCGTCAGTCTTCTATCACATAAATGACTGACTTTTCTAACCAGTGTACGTCCTGAGGTAACGTTCACCCACCCTCCTGGCCAGGCTCGTCTTTCGTGGAGATGAAGATGCCCCAGCCGTGATCTGCACAAGCGACCGCACGTTTGAAGTCCGCGAGGCTGACATCTCCAACTCGCTGCTCCTTGTGCCGGGCCTTCTCCTCTCTTCGGAGGCGGGAGCTGACCGCCAGGAAATTCGCCCGAGTGAGGCATGTCCTCCGACCACTTTTTATTGAGGACCCAAGACACTGCGGGAATACCTCAAAGGGCCATGAAGACAAAATACAACTTTGATTTATTAACGAAGACTGCTTTGTCGCGACAATGACGATATCACTTTTTTTGCAAATTTTGAACAAATAACAGAGATATTGAGGACGACAGATGAACCAGTGGTGGTTCCCCAGCCAATCATAGAAACTTATTTATGCAATTTGCGGCTACTTTTTTAAACCAACGCCAAGACCCATAACTGGGCACATGATTGTAGTGGGGCCTCTAGCCCTGCTTGATCTCATCTCTTGAATGCTAATGGGCAGTTAACACACTGCAAACTACGTTGTAATGCATGGCATCCTTTGCCGAGTACCCCCACAGCCAGGACCCTGTCACACTCTGCATTTTCACAATAACGCAGATTTCGCAGAAGTTCCACCATTATAATAGCGTAATTGGAGATGATTTGTCTAACAGAAATTTGAAAAAACCAAAAATAAGAAAAATATTAAAAAATAGCGAGAATGGTGAACCGTATGATGCCCTGCATTTCCACAAAAATGCACATTTCGACGAAGTTTCACCTTTATTTGTTATAGTACTAGTGTAAATGGAAGAAAATTGGTTGAACAGAATTAAAAAAAAAACAGAAAATAAGAAAAATATAAAAAAATAGCGGAAATGGCGAACCCGTGTAATGCTCTGCATTTCACAAAAATGCAAATTTCACGCAAGTTTCACCTTTATTCGTTGTAATAGTGTAAATGGAGATGATTGGTCGAACAGAAACTTAGGCCGTAAAGAACTCGCACTCTAGACAAATGGCATGAGAACGCTAGCGTATTAGTAGACAATTCTCTGGATTTCTGCAGATTTTTAGTGCTGACCTATATTAATTACATCACTCCTGCACATATTGCGTCACTCTGGTTCGAGATTTGAGAGTTTTTCTATATATCTACTGCATTTTTGTGGTAAAAAAAACATCTTTCGTGGCTAAAATAGAACTGAGTGAGTTAACGAAGGCTTGTTCTGCCATACTGAACAAAGTTGTATTTGTCTTCTTGAAGCTTTGTGTAAGATGAAGGGCAAATTTGTAGCAACGTTTTACGTGAGCAAGTATTCAAGTGAGATATATGGCCTTGTTACATGGCAAAAGCTGAATCTTCGAATCGCTGAAAAATGGAAACTAGTTGTGGCATCTGGGATGATGTATCTTATCATGCGCCCTCATAGTAACAACTTTTTTCCCTAAAACATTGTGAAAATGATGCGTCGGTCAACTGGTAGGAATGCTCTGGAAAAAAGTGCAACAATGAAAACATTTCTAATTCATAGTGTTGGAAACTTTTAAATGTGACACATTAGGCGACCAGACTCCTCAGGGGGACATCTCAAAAGACTGAAAAAGGAGGCGCAGAAAGCAAAAAGTAAGACTTTGAGGTAAACCACATAAATTCCATCTAAAATATCACTGCATGGAGCGGTCAATTCCTGGGGCACACAAATAGTTCAGTGCTCTGGTGCGCAGTCAGACTACATTCATTTAAAACTAAATTAAGTGAGGTCAGAAACAGATTCTAGTTTTTTTTTTTTTTTTGAGGAATTAAGTGTTTATAACGAGCATATCGTGTGAAATTACTTCTGTAGCAAGCAAACGTAGCATTCATTTTATTTACCCACTAAAAATGAGACATTTATGGGAAAAACTGTCTGGTCTCCCTAAATATGATTAGCCAATAAGTTTAGTAGCCATTTTAAAATCACTGAATTGCAGATTTTTTTTAGAGATCCTGTAGTGCAATTCTATAGTAGGTTTTTACAAGAATGGCACTCACTGCCTAATTATAATGTACTGACCTGAAGGGAAACTGTGCAACCACAGAAAAACTTCATGATTTGTTTATGGACTTTTCACTTGAAGGAGTGCTTTTACAAGAAGGTCATGGGCACAGGTATTTCCCTAAATGAATAACCGGGAGGTTACTCTTCAAAAAGATTCAAAAAGAACACAAGGAGATTTACAGTGAAATTGGCGTGTTAGGTGCTTCAGAGTTGTAGGCGACAACTAATACTAATGTGTCGGTTGTTATTAGTTGGTTCCTTAAGCTGACTTTATTAAACTTCTCACAGACGAGGGTTTTGTTCTAAGGATACTAGGCATGTCCAAATGTGAGTTCTGAATCACAATTGAATAATGACTGTGTGTATAATTCAATTCGAAGGTCAAATTTCTAATATTCAATTTTATGAATAATTCAAAACTTGTAATATACAAAGTTTCTTTTAATGGCAAAAGCAATTTTTAATTGTGGCCACAGGCTGATGAGCCTAATCTGCTATATCTAAGTCAACTTACCTGTGCAAACTACAGCTCAGTAAAGAAAATTATATTTGTTTCCTTTAGCACTGTGGGTATGTAGTACTTGAGCAATACAATGCTTTTATACACAAATTTTTTTTTGCTGCTGGTATTTGCAATGTTCAACTGACATTCAGTTTGGGCTGTAATTTCATTATTCCTCACCTGTCCTTTACACATTTTCGATTACACTGCTGCTGTAGTTGCATACCATGTTCGTTTGCATCTGAGCTCCTGTGCATCAGTGTCGATGTTTTGCCCTTGAGACATGCTTTTGTATTGCGTTGAAATGCGGTGAGCATTTTGTTTATGAACAACACCAGCCAGGTTTTGTCTTGAACCGCTCTTATAGAGCTTGCTTTTGTTTTTCATTCAGTCCTGCCACGTCTGCCCCCGTGAAGTTGGCTTTCCCCTATTAAGAACATGCTTGCAGTAAAGCACCCTTTACAGAATTCTACAGCGCAAATGTTGCGGTGAATTCTATTGCTTGTATTCACTGGCGAGGTGTGCATGCAGGCAACTGTGTGAGTGTGCCGTCACTCGTTACGTCGGGCTCCGCGGGATGGCGGTACTTGTCCGTGCTAAGCACATGACTGTGTTGCACGTTAACAAACTCTACCTCAACGAACACAAAGTATTGCCTCGAGTCCATGTGAGCACGATTAAAAACATCTATGTTGACACCACCGTTATGAATCGGGTTGAAACGGAGCAGACGACGCACGCCGGTGTTTTTGGGCGTGCGGGCGCAGTGGCCCAAGCCGCACCATGTCCATGGTGCATCGGCCATGTCTGTGGCCGTTTCCAGTGTTGCCAAGCGAAGAAATTGACAGCTAAACTATTCAACGAATACTGCCTATATTTCATTGTTTTTATTTGCACTGTTCTTTCTTTCCCCAAAGTGTAAAATATTGGTCAGGAGGTATGGCCCAAACTAAAAAAAAAAGGAATAGTGTAAGTCTTGGATTTACTTAAATGAGTGACAACTGTTCCTAATGTAATGTAATTTCCTGCATGTAATGTGTTTTTGATCACTTATGTACAGAACCCTTTTGTTGAGACTCTTTTTGGTTAAAAAAAAAACCTCCACATTTGAAAGCACGACCATTGACTCTGCTTCCTTCTGCTTTCTTACCTAATTCTCGTCATCTCCATGCTATGTTTAAGTTCATATCTGCACTGTGCAGGTTCGCCAGACCTTCCACAGCTATCTGGAACTCCGTCGGTGCCCCCCTAGGCTAAGAAAACTGCTGGAGCTACTTCGTCAAAACCCCTACAGGGGCCCAGAGCATGACCATTACAACGGTGACAGCGAAGACGCTCCGAAGGTGCCGTACTCTCCTTTATGCACAGCTAATACTGGTCCGGCGTTGGTCCTGCTAAAACTTCTCGCACAAATGTTTTCCCAGTACACTTAGGAAGCATCATGGAGAGGGTGCAGGCAAGCGAAGCTGAACTGAGGCAGGTCATCGAGGAGCTTCCTGTGGTTGAAATTGATGGTAAGGAGTGCTTGTATGCCTTGCTAAGGTTTCTCCTTGTCTTTGATGTTTTAAGCGCTAAGATGCAACAGGAGAATCAAACGTGACGCACACAGTTTGCACCTTGCTGTAGGTGTCATGTTTAATTCCCCAATATGTCTTGGTGTTCAAAAATAGTGCAGGAGGGTTTGTAATATATCTGCATGTACACTACACTGTTCAGGGTTTGTACAGGTCCTTGAAAACCCTTGAAATTGAGAATTCAGTTTTCAAGGGCCTTGAAAGCCTTGAATTTTTTCCTTCTCCTCGAAAACCCTTGAATTCTTTGGGCAATAACGAAGAGGCCCGGATATGTGACCTGATTTTATGGCTTATCATTGCGGCCCTGCACACTCCCCATCAAAAACATGCTTTTACAATTTCAAGCCAGCTTGGGAGTACAGGCAGGCTGCTTTATGCAAGGGCTCGTACAGAATGAAATCCCGGCATCGGACGAGGGGGAACTAAAATAGGTCCCCTTCCTATGTTCGATGCTTTCTGCATTGCTTCGTCCTGCTATTCATTTTGCATATCTCTTGTGCCCCACTATGTTTCGAAAATGAACGGTGCTGACACCCCAAAACGACATAAAAAGGAGCACAGATAAGCAAGTCTGAATGTGAATGGGAGAACACGGAGCATCTGGCTCCTAAGCTTTGGTGAAATATTTTATTTTTACATGTGTGATGGCCTCACCCCCCACCCTCCAACCTCCCTTGATGATGAACAGACATAGACATTTAGGGGATGACGATGTTCCTTGCTATCCGAGACTTTGTATTAAGAGAATTTGCAGAGCTCGAGAAGGTTCAAAATGGCTTGTTTTTTGTAAAGCTCTTGGATTATTATTGCGGGTGGCACTAAATTTGACCACTTCCAAAGGGTGGAGTTGTTCCACAGAGATTTTCCTCAAGGCCTTTTTTTTTTTTTTGTAATGTAAAGAAGCAAATGTTTTGCGTGTGGGCAGAACAGTAGTAGAACAGTTTGGTACATGTTCTCCCCTGCACCCTTAGAAATACCTTGACAGGGCCGTGAAAGTCCTTGAATATCCTTGAATTCTTGTATTTGAATCCTGTACGAATCCCGTGTTTAATTGTCATGGATGCTGGGGGAAAAGTTTTATCACGGGTTATTAGATTGGCACTTATAATGCAATAAAAGTTGCTGTTCAGATGGTTTTTAAACACTGGCATCATGTAAAATGCAAATGGAAGCCTGTGTGGCATCCTTCTGTTTTCTTCTATTTTTTTTTTTTTACATTGTGCAGCATATTATTAGTTTTTTCCCACTCATATCCTGTGTGAAAGTGATGTTTTGCTGTCAGGGTAAAGGTAAATTGTGCTTGGTGTGAGTGTTCATGTCAAACGATAAGTATTGTAACAGAAGAGTTTTTGGCTTAATAAATGAACTTGACAGAGACGATTAGTGAGCAACTCTGAGCAAGTTAGCCATGAAGCCTTGGCACCTCTCAAAGGACCACAGGAAAGTTCAGTGTTGTTTAAATTGTAATTAAATTACTAAAGTCGGCAACACAAATGTCTAGTTGGAGGTCACATTACGGCAGCACTCTGCTCACCCTGCTTCATTTTGCAGATGCTACTTGTAGTGTAATATGTTCTCACCTGTTTAGAGTAAAACCAGTTGTCAATTTCACCATCTCCACTTTGGTGTGTACGATTGTTCTTGCTCTGTTTCTCTCACGGTTCTAAGCAGAATCCGCTTTTAAAAACGCTGTTACATGAGGCATCTTGTGGCATAGCTTTTGTCTCATTGCCTGAATGTCCAAATCCAGGTTTCTACAGGCTGCTGGACATTGAGTACCTGTACCGTGTCCAAAACTTCATCGTCAACTTGATTGAGTCCGAGTCTCTGCCTCTGGGCAAGATACCTGCCGGGGAAGTGGTCGACAGAGTCTCCGAGTTGGAACCGAGGCAAGTAGAGCAAATCAAATGCTGCAGTCTTTCACTTGCAATGGCTGTTGAGTTTGTGCACCCTTTTGTGTGCATGCAAAAGCCTCTAAAAAACCTGTTAAATGAGATTGTGATGGGGTAAACGTGGCAGCCTTCTTGGGGCATCTGCAGTTTCAAACTAGCCTCTAAGTGTTGTGAGTATTTTGTATTAGCTGACACTTAGAAAAATATAGACTAGTGTGTAGAGTTTTCGAGTAAAGCGACCATGAAAACAACATACAACTTTGCTTCAATTAAAGGATTGCTGTGGAAGAAAAACAAATATGCCAAGTTTAATGCAAGTTGCATTTAATACGAACAAATAGTTACCGAAGTGGTGTTCAAAACCTTGAGTCATTTTCTGCACTTACTGAATAATTACACTCAGGAACTTCACCTCCTGGCCTGTGGGATTGGTTGGTGCTGTTAGAAGCAAACACAAGGTTCACTACATATGGCAATATCTCTATGTAGCTTTTCTAATGGGGTAGCGTGAAAGCACTAAAATTTAGTCGGAAAACTTTTGCCGCAAGATTAGCTGACACGACAATTTCAATCTGAGAGCTTTTCTCTTTTGGTGAACAAATTGCAAGATTTACTAAAGAGCAGTCTTGGCTTGATTAATTTACGTTAATTGCTCTTTGTGTAGATCCGTATGAGATGGCTGACACACGGCTGGCACTCCATTGATGACAGGGACGATTGTTGAAGCTAGGGCTTTACATTGGGTAGAATTGGCCCTACAGGGACCTATTTAATTTAGAGTGCATCGTGCGTTCGGCACGAATTTCGCCAAGTTTCATTCACGTCCTCTGAAGAAATCACTTTCCAAGCTTTCCTTCCAGTTTTTATGACTGCCCACTGCACATAAATTAAGTTCACTAACAGTGTAACCCTTCACTACTATTGTGCAATACGATAACTGCGTTGTAGGTACAGCTCACCAAGAAAGGTAAACTAGTCATCAGTAATGTGTTGTAACTATAGTTGCTGCCAAAAATTACGTCAAACAGGTTTGCATCAAATGATTGGGACTAGCAGCTTGATTTAAAATTTTTGTTGTGCATAGAAAGGCCATTCCATTCTTATTGTGCATCAACCTTTTTTCCTGCAGGGAAATTGTTGCGGAAGTCTTCCGGAGGTGCACCATCCCAACAATGGTAGGACATAGGGATTCATTTTAAATTAAGGTGCGCGAATGATTCGAAACTTCGAACACTTCACGAATAGTGCTTACTGTTTGGTTTGATTCGCAGCGCAATTTTACCATTACAAGTGTATTTTAAGTTTCTGGATATTCGAAATATATATGAATAAGGAGCAATAAAAGTTGGCTCTGCCGCACAGCATGCAAACTTTCAAGCTTCACTGGATGGCCTGCCCTTGTGGGTTGACTTTTTTGCATGACGCCAAAAACCTTGACAAACGAAATCAAACTTTATTTGGCGTTGACGTTACAAGTGCGTTACAAACACACCTAAGCCTCACACGTAGCAGGTGTATGCTAATTCCGGAGTACGTTAGCTGAAGGGGAATGCTACTTATGTAAAATTTATGAGCCAGAAAAAAGTTTCCTGTCAACATAGTGGGATGAGTAAGGAATAAAAAGAGATTACTTGTTGGCTTGTATTAAGGTCATCATCACCATAGCATAGCATGCTCTGCATGCCTCTTTTGAATGCCTGCCTCTAAGCATAGGTCATAGCATGCCTCTTTTGAATGCCTGCAAGTACTGCACCCAGTCAAACATACTTCCTGTATTCAGGCAGTGTCAAGGAACCTGCATTTCTTGATAGCAATGTACGCCACATCTTTGTTCACTGCTTCGCCATGTCGTCTTAATTCTTTTTAAATTTCCATGTATCACTTTCTCATCAAGGGCTTGTACTACATGAACACTTGGATGTGTTGAATCCTGTCTGCCTAAGTTATCTCTTTTTTGTAGCTATGTTTTGGAGGCTTTGTAAGCATTAAAACAAAGACGTTCGTACTGAAAAATATTCGGTTTGCAGTCACTCAGTAGTACTGTTCATATTCCAAAATATTCGATTTGATTCGCAGTCCCAACTTTGATATTTGCACAACTCTAATTCTAATTTCAAACTGTAGCAGAGTTGCTTGGTGAAGTTTTTTCGATGGCACAAATGAATGGTTAACAGCACGGAAACTCAGATGTAAAAAGTTCTCTCACCAGTTGGTTAAATGTACATGAGAACTTTAACTGGATGCTAACAGTCTCACAGATGTCTACCAGAGTAGTCTTGATGTGCCTAGCTAGATAGGGTGACTGCACTTTTTTTTTGCTTGATACCATGCATCTCGCGGTTGGAGCAACAAAGAGATATCCTGCAATTTTCTTTCATAGAGCAATAATGCAGAACAAATGTGAAGTGGGCACTTAATGTAGTTAGAACCACCAGATAGCACACTTATAGTTGGGGATGTCCCCCGCCAGCGGCAATACAATAGGCGGAAATCCAAGCATGCAGTTTTGTTCTCAGCCCTTTGTCAAAATGAATTTTCTTTTTTTTTTTTTTCTGTTTGTTCTGGGAGTTACATTCTTGCAAAATCACGATTTTAAAAACTATGATAGATTTAATATTGCAACACGAGACAGAAGTTGCAGCTGGGTACGCATTCCATTGCCACCGTGAACGGAAGGCACGATACATACGTTGCACTTCTGGAATCAGATGCGTCTTCTGTGCATGAACCCCACGATTCACTTTCCCCAACTCTTGAGAAGCTCAATCTTGTGTCTCTGCCTTGTGGGCGCTATTTTGGTGTCTGCATTTCCTTTGTTACGCAACTGCAGACGACGAGTTCTACAGCCTGAACGGGGACGCCATTGCCAAGACAACGGCTGAAGTGCTTCTCCGGAGTGTTGAAAAGGTTTGTGAATGTACACCTTTCTCGCCTGTAGTTGTTACACAGTTTCGCGCATGCATTCAAAACAAGCTAACAAACTCTCCGTCCCGTGCACCCTGCAAAGGATCTGACATTATGCAGCCAGCTTTGTCCTGCTGTAAGGCAAGGCACCTGGTTTCAGGAGAACATTTTTTGTCATGCAGCTTAATTTTTTATTTCATTTCTTTTTACTGCAGTTGCTGTTTGGAATGAATGTTGTCAATTTGTACAAGTGACCTGTTCCATCTTGAGGCCTTTGACCCTGAGGCCCTTCTCAAACTGTTCCGTCATGTTTTTTCCCCCTTGGTAATGTTCTGATTCCAACTTTCATGCCTTCTTAATACAGCTGTTCCTGCTTGCAAGTGGTCAAACCATCTGAATCCTCCTTTTCAAATTCTTTTTTCAATGTCTAAAACCTTCAACGTCCCTCTTATGTGGTCGTTCTGAGCCCCATTTCGAAATAATAGAAGGCACTTGTGATGAGAGTTTTAGTGTGCTTTAGCACCTGCTTCGATTAATGGCTTTTGTGCAATGTGACATCAAACACAGCTGTGTGCCAGTTGTTCAAGCGTCATTCATGAAACACGCCGAGAGCAATGAATGAGGTACAGGACACACTTTGACGAAATGACAGTTGCTACAGTGCACTCTACAGTGCTGCCCTCCCCTGCAGTTCAACCTGGCCGAGTTCCTGGAAGTCTGGCAAAACAGTGTTCCCTTGGGGGTGCAAGCGGATCTCAAGCAGCTAGAGGTAATGCATGCATGTCCATAATAAAAATGCTAGAGCATGATAAACACAACGCAGAAGCAGGACGGGACAAACGGTTGTCCTGTCGTGCTTCTTCTGGCGGGTTTATCGAGCTCTAGTTTTTAGAACAAGTATGCACAACTTGCCCAACAATGTGTTTTAATGTCCGTAATAATTGACCCCACTATGGAGAGATTGGGTAATCCAATGTTTTTTGCCATTGTGCTCCGTTGTTTAAAAAAGTAAACGTGCACAAAGGAAATATAATGGCACCAGCATTTTCCCAATGCTGAAACACTGCCGGGTCCAACTACAACAAGCAACGGTGGTGAAACCAGCAGCAGAATGTCTTAAAGCAATTGCATTCGCACTTGTATTGAATATTTGTGCTAGATACTTTGTTTGTTTACCCCCTACTTTTGCTTTGAGAGAACCTTGGTACTTCTGTCCTGACTAGGTCAGCAATTGTAGATGACAAGTTTGCTGTGCAGAAAGAAATAAAAAACGTTTTATCACAACTTAACGTACTAGCTCTAACAAGGCTGTCACCCCAGTGTTACAGTTTGCAGTTTATATTTGTGTGAAATAAAGGTTGTGCAGACCGATTCTACCTAGAGTAATTATCGAAGCACTCTGTTTGGATGGGCACACTTTTGTTGCACTTCTTGCATAGGACACCACTGCATCCAGTGCAAACAAGCTTCATGTGAACCTAACAAACGTACTATACATATTGGTGACAGTATCACTGTCCCCTTTGCTATCTCAACATCAATTTTAAATTGAAATGCTTCATCAAATTTAAGGATTCACAGAGTCTACATCAGCTGAACCTAATGCTGTATTTACACCAAAATCGTAGATTTGGAATGGGATTCATATTTCCAATAGGAAGTTTCAACAACCTTCAGCAAAAACTATTGTTTTTCACAGCACTGATCACCTGTGTGCAAGTTGTGGACAGTGATAAATACAATGTGACTGTAAATACGGTTTAAACGTTCATTCCATTTTGTGCCAACCCGCTTTTGCCACTTAAAGCTTGTTAAGTGAGGCTTCCTTGCTGTGCTTTGCAATCCTTATGTGTGCAGGGGATGGCCCTGACAGACAGGACGTCCACGCCTCACTGCATCTACCTGTTTGACAAGTGGGACCTGTCCGATGAAGCAAATGAAAGGTGATGAAGAGAGTAGTGGGCACTGCAGGCCCCCACCTTCAGTTTTCACACCTATACGAGACAGTACTCTTATAGCACAGAGAGTGTGTGTGTGCTGAGACAGCAGTGAGCATGCGGTTGCAATGTCAGTGTGTGGTGGATTCCTCGAGCATTGCACCTCGCTTGCTGTGGCAAATTGCAATAACCTGCAGGTTTTGAACTGCCACTGGCTTTAGAACCTCAAATCAAGTGTTAGGTACTTTCCAACGGCCTTTCTGCAGTTGTACTCTCAGCAGGAAAACGCATGGTGACAGCACAGCAAGGCTTTCACCAAACAATTCTTGGTAACAATGTAATGAGTAACCTGTTTTCTTTCTTTTTTTTCTAATTCAGACAACCAGCAATTCTTTAACATGCACCGAAATTTCAACACACGGGTGTTTAGTTTTCATCACCATCAAAGAAACGTCCGAAATTGAACCAGCATCTTTGCACTCGGCAGCACAAGGCCTTAGCCACTCAGCCACTGCGGCGGGCACTGAAATACATCACTCGGTAAAAGTATGCAACAAATCGAATTGTAAACAGTATTTGCCTGGTGTTCAAAAATTTTCAAAATTCTTGCATCTCTACCCCTACTTGATGAGCTTTTTCGGAATACCCGACAATCCCCGATTTCCTCAGGTGCCAAAGCTTTCCCAGACATTTTTCAGTTGACTTGACACCCTTTCCCACATAACCATTAAGAAAAGCAAGTGAAATGTCAAATTAAATAAGTGCAGTCTTCTTCATTGTAAATTGTGCAGCTAAAAGAACGGGTAAAAAAGATGAAATACTGCAAGTGAAAAACCAAAAACCAAAGCAGTTCCACTCAACATGAAGGCTGTCAAGTGCAGAGCAGTGATTCGCCAAAGGAAGCTGGTGGCGCCCGCTCTTGACTGGTTTCAGTATCCGGCCCGTGCATATGATACCGAAAGTAGTCAAGAGAGGGCACCGCAGCCTCCGAAAAGGCCTTTAAAGAGACACTGAATAGATTTTAAATTAATTTGGGGTAATTAATGCAATAATTAATAAGTTTTTCATTATTTTATATTGTGTACTTATTTGCGGCCTAGCAACGGCGCAGCGCAAAGATCACCCCCAACACTTCACATATGAGTAGTGTGTGCCTGCGTGGCACAATGGGATTGACATCAGCTTTATAATGCAAGGGTCCCAGGTTCGATCCCAAGCAGGCGAAGTGGTGATCTTTTCCCGGGGGTTCTTTTTCCTGGTTCAGTTGGGCCCTTCCCCAAAACCAGCTTTGGCGGTCGTCACATTGGGAGGAGGCCAGGGCGAGCCCCGCCTTTCCTTTTGAGGGCCCGGGTGGCAGTCCCTTTATATCATGGATTGGTGCCGGGCTTCGTTTGAGGGGGGGAGTCCCATCATGGATTTTTCTTGAGAAATCCCGGTGGAGAGTTTTACTTTTCGACACACACTGCACTTGTCGTCTGGGTGCGTCTCGGGGTACATCATGTGCATTAGGGACAGGCTCATGACCGTTCTCGTCTGGAGCTGCCGGCTGTCTGCTAGGTGAGCCCTTTGGAGGGCGGTGGGAGCGCAAGTTTATTTCGAGTTTTAATAGGCATCGGGGGATTTCGTTTTTAGCTGCTCATTCTTTTCTCTGTCCCGTTCCTAACTCGGCCTTTGCACAGTGTTTTCCCCAGCCCGGGCGTGTGCAGTTTCGTGCGAAGTTTCCCGACCCACCCTTTCTTGAGTCCGGGAACCACTGATTACACCCTGGGCTTGTTTCGGAAAGGCCCTTTCCTCACTTTTCCTTCTTTGGTTTTTTAGGTTTTTCCGCACTGGGGGCCCCTGCTTTTTGAAGTTTTACCCTTCCAGCGAGCAACCCCACCCCGGTTGCAGGGCCCCTCTGCTTCGGGTTTGTACTCGTTTTGCATCTACGTTTGGGGTGCCTTTAGCGCAATCGCCCGGGGTTTTTAGGTTCTGCCAGGCCCCCCTTGGTTCTCCGCCCTTGCCTTCTTCGTCTGCTATCGTTGTACTCTGGGTGCACGCTCTGCGGGATCACGTCCAACGGGATCTTGCCCCTGGTGTCATCCAGGTATCGGCATCTTGACTCCCTACTGCCCGCATTGGGGCCCCAGCACCCTTTCCAGGATTCTCCTTCCTGCCTTGGTTGTTGCTCCAACTGCACCATTCTCTAAGCTTTAATGACTTCTTCTAGGGTGTTGTGGATGTCTAGGCTGAGCAGTCTCCCTGTGCCTGTAAACTCGGGTACCCCAATGGCCACCTTGTATGCATTTTGGATGATCGCCTCCAGCTTATTCTTCTCACCACTGTTCCACCTGTGGAATGCGGTCACGTACGTGATGTGGCTCATTACGAAGGAGTGTAAGAGTCTCGCGAGGTTCTCCTTGAGTAGCCCCCTCTTTCTGTTGGACACTCTCTTCATCGGGCTGATGAGGTTGGCCGCCTTGCCGACGACCTGTGCCACCATGCTTGCGTTTTTCCCGCGTTCGTTGATGAGCATGTCTGGGAAGCGGATGTTCTGACACCCTAAGGATCGCCGAGCCGTCTTTGGCGTAGACCGTGATTTCTTCTCGTCCTCTTCTTTTCTCGGCGCACGGGCCTTCCTTGGGTCTGTACAGCAGCAGTTCGGACTTGCTCGGTGAGCATCTCAGGCTGATGCCCTCGAGGATCTCCTCGACCGCCCTCATTGCTCGCTGCAGGGCCTTTTCCACTCAGGCCACGTGACTGCGGTGGCTAGATACGGTGACCCTGTACGAGCTATGATGACAAGCCAGGCCCCTAAAGTGCTCAGCACTTCAAACACTGTGCAGATTATTGCCCACAAGGATGGCACCACTGTTTGCTTATTTTAACTTGACCTGCCCTTACATGGCAGTGCATAGTATTTGGACATTAATATCTTCAGCAAAATGTTTCCTCGTTCATCATTTAGGATTGAAATTTTTTTGGTAAGGGGTCAATGGGAAATGTTATCACATATTAGGTGGTCTTCAAGCCACATGGGTGTATAACAGTGAATGCATCCTTGTTTCGTTGCATAGGTTTGAGACCTTATTCAGGACCAAAGAGCGATGGACACTTGACGAGATCCGGCCCTACATTGAGTAAGTTGTGTATTGTCAGTATCATCTTCATTTATAGCTGTCTCTCTTGGGCTTGCCCTCAACAGAGCAAGTAGCCTCCTCTTTCCTCGTCTATGTTGTATCATACTTGTAGTGTTATTAATAAAGACATGGTATAGAGAAGTTAAATGTAAAGGTAGGACCTTTTACGAGTCTCGCTATTTGTTTAGCAATGAAAAGCACTTTCTTTCCTTCAGCAAAAGTGGTACTACTACTCTCTCGTTTCCTTCTTGGCATTTTTTGTTGAGTGTCTCTGAGCGCCACAAAAAAAGGGTAACACAGTTCCAGCAGCAGGCATAGAAAGTGTTCACCATGACTTCCAGGTACATTGTTGAATGGCTGGAATACTTAAATTTCAACGTTTTCTTGCAACTAGCTATGCGAATTAGCTTTTACGTTCCGTGATATCGTCAAACCATAAGCTGGAAAATGGTAGGGTATGGCGACACCTGTGTGTATGTTTTATTCATAATCGCAAGAAATGTATTTGTAAACTAGACACAACAATCTAATGAAGTAGGCTCACCTCCTCTCCTCCTTTACTGTCCCTTTAACAGCAGAAAGCAATGAGTAATGCCTTTCATTTGTCTTTCTTTCTCTTCCCGATTTCAGGGACCTCTGTGTTGGCCTGAAGGGCGATGTCAACTCCCTCCTCATGAAGCACGCAAGGGCCGCAATGCGGGATGGTGTGCGGACAGTACTCTACCAAGCGCCCCATCAGATAGCACCTCCTGGTCATTTCCGAAGCAGGATGCAGCCCCTGGATTAAACACTGCGTTGCTAGCTTTAGACATTGATGCCATGAAACAGCGCAAGCTTGTTGCTTTGGCTGTACGTGCACGGAAAGCTCATTTGAATGGCGTGAAACCATGTTGCTAATAGTAGTTTGATGCCACAAGTGCGCTTTTTGATTCAGAAATGTTAGACAGTTCCCTTGTTTGCTAATTGTTTTGCTTAAAATACAAACTCGCGTATAGTTTGTATTCATATTTTTGCTGCCAACACATTCATATATGGGCCTCCACTACCTTCGGCTATTTGCCCAACACTTTCTTGCCTGTTTTAAAAATATGCACCATTTCGACAAACAAACTCAAATAAACAGAAATGAAAACAAAAAAATGTCTGCAGGGGTTCAACCACCCACAGAAGTATTAAGAATAAACATTCACATACCTCCAGTAGCTGGAAAGCCTCATTTTTAAGCGCAACAGTGCATGGTAAAGCAGCAAACAGCAATTATTTTTTTTAAACTGCCTTTTATTTTTTTAAAAATGAACATACATTCACTAATTTCGGCCTCATCAAGCAGTGACTGAAAAATATGAGATTGTGTTCGAATCAGTTTCTTCTTCTAGTAGTTAAATGTTTTCCTGCCTGACACTGCGGGTGTGTTTTTGAAGTAATACACTATTGTAATAAAATTGGCGCACAGTTTGATGTCTTAAATATTTTGGCCACAAGCAAGCACACAGCTCTCGCCGTAAAGCACTGACACAATGAACTGCACCTTTCACAGTCAAAACATCTCTATTTTTCCAGCACTGAAAAACGCGCACAAAAGATCTTCAACAAAGACTCGCAAAAAGTTTCTTCACACCGCCTCTGTTCTCCGTGCCCTTGTAGCAACGGGGAAGGCCGGCCGTAGTGGAAGAACTTCCAACTCGAAGCGGACGCCACACTCGTGCACACACAAAACACACACACAAGCACCGGGTGAAAGCACGAGATCATTTGCCGATGCGCTGAACGATCCAGTCCTGCTGGCACAGTGGGCACCGGTTGTTTTTCTTCACCCACAGGGACATGCAGCAGTTGTGGAAGGAGTGGTTGCACTCGCCCCACACCACTGGAAGAGAGAAAGAAAGGAGCCTGCATCAGTGCAGCTCATGCTCGTCAGAAAGCCTGCAGAAGCACAAGTGCTGAAACCCCATAATCTAAAAGGAGCTGCTAACAGAGCACCAACCCATTTATCTCACAACAGCCTTCAATTGTGCCTCTGTCTATGCATCAGCATCAAGTTTCATCAAATCGCAAAAGTGATTGTTAACGTCAATGCGACTGGAATTACAATGGCCACCACTGTAAAGAGAAAATTAAAAAAACAAAAACAAAAAACTACACCCAGTTCCACCCAGCGTGAAATCTGCTGGAACAGCGAAGCTGCGGTACTCTTCTGTCAGCTAAAGTGTCAACAGGCTGCTGGCCCGAGAACAGCAGCGTCATCGCTGCGAAAATTGTAGAGTTCACAGAAAGGAATCAACAGCTAAACATCAGCGCCGGGAGGCTCCCTAACTTGTCCCTCCCCTGGTGAGAAGGAAAGGAACCCTCCCCTGTGAGAACACTGCGCCCTCTATCGGTGATTCTGGGAAGCAGTTTCTGCGAGGCCGCCGTGGGTCTGGGAACCTGCTCACGGAGGTTTGTACTCCCCCGCGCATCGAGTACGAACAAGACAGGAGGGGAAACAGCGCATCCTACGGATGCCAGATAACATCAGAGGCGCTTGGCTTAGGTTAGCCAAGCAGCATCTGCCGAGGGTGAACGAACTGCACGGCCGCCGCAATCTGCATTTCACTGCTAAGCCTCGGAATTAATTGTGGTCGCTAGCATTTAGTCTATCAGATGTCACACCCCCTCCTTTGCCATTGCAGCTACGAAGCTTTGTAGTCCACGTTCATTTTCATTACGACATTATCTGGTCACTTGCCTGTGCTTGCTGCAAAAAGCTGTTTCGCCTCTATATATACGATCCACGCCCCTGCGTGATGCACGACCTACAGCAGATGGACGAAAAGGCTCGGCCTGCAACATCTCCACTGTTAAGGGCCTACAACATCTCCACTTGACAAGCGAATTTGTCAAGCTCCTGTTTTTGCTTGCACTGCGTAGACTGGCTCAAATTAACACACTTTTCATCGTTTATCCGGTTGACAAATCGGTAATTATTTTATAAAGCGCGAAAGAAGAAAAACCACCATGCGCGGTCTGCGGCGGCCGCACCAACTAAAGGCTGTGACGACGGGAGGAGATGCACCGTGATTGGACGACGCCCACGATTAGCATTCAAACACGTTTCAGTTTCGGTTCTGTAAAACAACATGCATGACATACGACGGCATCGTTGGATGGGCATTCTCGATATCTCAGTAATCGTACCGCGCTTCTGCCATGTTGTCAGCTGTAAAATGCCTAAGATAAGCCTCCCAGGACAGCTTGGAATCGTAGCAATCACTAGCCGAGGCCTACGCAGTGGTTGAATGCCCTACGCGTCCCCGCAGACGCTCAAATGCCATGCACTTTTCCCCCATATATTTGGAGCTTGCCTCACTCATGCCTGTATCGTAAAAAGCGTGTTTGCACTAGGCCAAGGGTCTTGATTCCAGCCTGTGCCCACTGCCCGCAAGCAGTCTGTGCTTATGGCAACAGCATGCCAATGAGAACTCGCTAGCGTGTCAGTGAAGCCTGTGCGCGTTCTGTGAACTAGTTTGTAGCGGAGTGAACGGCCCAAAAATGGTGAACTCAGTATAGAAAACATCGGGCGGAAACAAAAAAGTCAACTTACAAAAAAAAAAAAAAGAAGAAGAAAAAAGAATGTACCCTCGGGGATTCAAGCTTGTCACTTGCGAAACAACATACCTAGCGCTCCAGACCACTCGGCCACGGGCCAGCACTGCCAGTGTTGGAAATATAAGGTATATAATGTATAACCAGTTTACATTCTCATTTAGTTTTAGCATTTCAAGCAGCTTAGGTGACTATTTGTTGTACAGTGCTCGTGCAGTAAGCGTCCCCCAAATTTCTACAATATCTCACGTCTAGCAATTGAATTTCTTAAACGGAAAAGCGGTTCGCAGATGTGTGGTCGTGCTGCTGACCGCCGTGCTTGTTCACCTAGCGCAAAAAAGTGCTTCCAGCTCCGTAATTTTATGCTGTACTGTAAAAGCTTCAGTTGATTTTATTTCCTTTGTACCTATATTGACTTTGCTGACTCTTCCAATGTTTACTAATCACTTCAGTGTCCCTTTAAAGCCCACCTGCATTCATGTAGGGTATGAACCCAAGTCTCCAGAGCAGGAGCTGGGTGTGTTACCACTGCACACTCTAATGCTGGTATTTTGAATCCTTCCTCCACTCAAGCTTCCAGTGAAGGAGATCCTTGAAATCGATTTCCCCATGCATAACCCCTCAGCCGAGTGGAGGGAGAAAATGGAGAGGAGGAGGGGCTCAGAATACGGCAATAAGTGAATCATAATGTGATGGCACGGGAATAGAACAGGTGCACACGAAGGAGAGCTCTGACTGAAGGAAAGTTGCCAAGTGAATGGTGGCCAGTTTGCCTGCCAGAGTAATTCGCGGCAAAAGACGACGCAGCGAAAGAGATGCAAACACAATGTAGCAGCAACGAAGTATTTGATACATATCACCAGGATTCTGCTTTCAAAGCATGTAAGCAGGCTTAAGGTAAAGAGAAATATTTTTAGTTTCCACCATAGCCAGGTCTATTCCCTTTTGGCTCCAACCCTACCTACGCGGCTACCATTTTTGAAGTCAGTGAACTGAAAGCACTGCAATACCTAGCTCCAAAAACAAGTCAACAACCTCCCGTTGGTTTGCACATTGTTGACTCTGACAGCAGGGAAAAGTTACCAAGGATTTTCTGCTTCAGATCAGCTGATAATGTGGCATGCGCCTACGCCCCTGCATTGAGAGTCCATCTTCACAACCATAACACAAAAGTAGCAGCCAGCTCCTCTTACTTATCAAGCTTCGGCAGAATTCACATTTGGGCTAGCTGATGGTGGTTCTGGAACGTGCTGAATAACCAGTGCAAAATTGCTACGCTTCGGGTATATTAGTTTTGCTAGCTTTATGCCAACGAACGATGAGCAGCCTTTAGCCGCAGGTGGAAGGAGAGAAGAAAAAAAAGGGATGGGTGGGTGCAGGTTGCACATGTGCTGGAAAGGTACAAACACACAATTTTCGGAGAATATTCCCATTGCACAAGTGTCTCCTGCTGCGCTTTAAAATTAACTACCAACTTTTTCTGCAGACAACCTTCTTCGACGCCGTAAGACCCGACTTACTTTAACGCAGGAACACTACGCCTCACTCTGCAAGTTGATTCATTCCGAAATGGGGCAGGCGCAAAACTCAGCTTACCCACGCAGTCGTCCTGTTTGTTTTCGTGTTGACACCGCAAACAGGCATCTAGAAAATGAAAGAAAACAGCTGAGAAACAAGCAGTGGCAAAGAAAAACCGGGTTGCAGCAAAGAAATAAAGGCGAACTGTCTAGAAAACATCGTATTGCAACACGGGGTAAAAGTAATGCATCGCCTGAGTGACGGTGCACAAAGCGGGATACACGGAGAGCAACTTTTAAGCAATGCGTCGCCTCGTAGGCGTGCTTACCCATCACTTGAACACGACATATGGCGCAGGTATCACACTCTACGTCCCAACTCCACATGGCCACAGCGTTCCACTTCTTAAGAACAAACATTTTGTCTGGCTTTTGCCCGTTAGCTTCTCCATCCTTGTCAATATCATCTTCGTCTGCCATTTTTGATGCACACAAACGTTCGCTGCCGTGTCAGCCTGTCAGCCGCTACAAACGTCAGTTGCGCATTAGCAGCTTGCCCGATAACAGATTGTAGCAGTAATGGCAGTACACAATGTTGTTCCCAAAAATGAGCCGCATGGCCAAAACTGTTCACATAAAATTCTTAGATAAAGGTTGATGGTGAACTTTGCCAGTTCAGTCACAAATCATGTCACAAAAACGAAACCGAAATTCGAAAACCGAAACTAGCGCAGAAACGCAAATGGGGAACGGTAACAAAAGTACTGCTTATTTTGCCTTCAGCAGTCAGTTTTTTTTCTGCGCTCGCTCGCTTGTTTTTCTTTTGTTGTTGTTGTTGTTGAGGGTGGCGAAATTTTTGCCTCCTCGATTATCAGTCCCTGATCGTCCGCGGACTGTCCGCGAATCCGGCGCTCGATTTTCCCATGTATTCCTATGAAAACTACTCGGACTGCCCGCGGACCGTCCAGGACTGCTAAATCGAGGATACCCAATGTGAAACATTCATGTAATGCCAAGCTTCATGACAAAGTTCCAGGAACGCAGCCCGTACGTACACTTAAATAGCGCCTTCAACTTCATTTGGCAAAGATACTTGACACAACACTACACTTTTATATTTTATTATGAAACTCTGGTGTCACCTAGAAGCATAAAGAAAGTAGCAGACGACTCTCTTTAAGCAGACGACGGCGACATTTTTAATTTTCTGCTTACTAGCGCGATCTGGCGGGTGTTCTCCACGAGCATAGTCACGTGGACATCTGCAGCATCCCTATTGGCTAGCTGTGCACCTAGCGTTTGCTACAGTGTACTTCACTTTCGCTGTTCGCCGAGTGATATCGGTTATATCATAGCCGTGGGTGAAACGGGGGTGTAAGTAGGTGGCATCAATACGCTGAAATATGCGGTGTGATCTTTGAGCTACGAGGACAGAAACAATCGTCAGCGATGTCAACTTGCTTCGGCTGCATTCGCCGGTGTTTTAACGTCGGAGGGTTCAGTGCGGGTGCCGCTCAGGGCAGCCGTCTACCTACAGTCGTGCTGGACATGCATCATATGGGTACGCACATCTCGAAACCACTTGCACTGAGCTTCGTGCGTAAGCTGGCGCCTACGAGTTTCTGTCCTTTCTGCTGGTAAACTTTCGGGTCGGTGCTGTTGTCGAGTTGGTTCTGTTAACATACGTCAGCGCCTGCTACTACTGCTCCGAAGCGTTCGTGGATTCACTCCCTAGGTTATTGAACTGCGGTGCTTAAAATATTTTCCTCTGCACGTAGTGAGTTTTTTAAACGTGTTGCTGAAAACGTGATGTCGCACTTTGTATTGGTGCTTTCCCGTCTAGGCTTTACACTTCTGCTTTTTATGATTTGTATGCTCGCGAGCAGAGCGATTGACAGAAAGAAGCCGGCCGAGGTATTTCTCTGAGTTTGGCAACACAGAGTGTTGAACAGATCGTACATGCTTTCGCTGTGCTGGTACCTTTGATATACCTTTTAGTCAAGTCGAACAGCCAGGGGTACTGCCAACTTATTCAAACATGACTGCCTCTTGCGCTGTTTTTTTCACAGGCCAAGATGTAGTGATTGTGAAGAATGGGCAAAGGATATGCGGCAACGGGGCTGCACTAGCCAACGCACCACTGGTTCAAAACAAGTCTTACTTCGAAGTCAAAGTACAACAGGCCGGTAAGTGACCTGACTCTTTTGCCTCGATTTTTAGATTCCTCGCCAACAAAAACACACTGTCACGCCCCCTGGTGCCCGGTATGCATGCATGTTGGCATCAGCTGTATTAAAACTGTCCCCACTTACCTGTGCAGTCAAGGCGAAGACAAAGCATTGACGGACTCGAAAGGCCACCAAAGCTGACTGCACCCATAGCCTCCGATAAATTCTTCGTCTGCGCTAATTCGCATACATTTGCGGAACACATGTCCACATGAAAGTCTTGGTAGGTTCGCTACGCATCAAATTTCCAGAACATTAAATTTCCAAATGTCCACCTTGCCATCTTCACAAAAGATGGAACCGGGCCCTTGTTGACCCACATGCCCAACTATATCTGTTTGTCTGTGTCTACCCTACTTAGGTGCTTGAAGTGCATCCAAAAGCACCTGTGGTCACTCGTTATAAAAGGACAATTGCGTTTGGGGTCACGTCATCATTTACGTGCGTTCGTTTGCTGTCTGACCTTGATGTGTTACTGTAGATATAAAAAGCTTGAAATAGGCTAGCAATGCTTGCAAACAAAACGGAGACACATAAAAATAGCAAACTGCAATGCCAAGCCATGGTGGCTGGGCTACAGCCAAAAGGAAAATGATTGCATTGTAAATGGCACATCCGTAACTTAAAGGAGCCATGAAGAGAAAACATAAGTTTGGTTCATTCAAAAGATTGTCTCGTTAGAATCATACTGACACCACTTTTAACGTAAACTTCGCTCAAATAAGCTACATAATTAGAAAAAAACGGGAATGGTCATGCGACCCACCAGCTCAATTTCCCGCAACAGAACCTAATGATGTCACATGAGCTAAGCTCTGCGATTGGCGGAGGCTGGCAGAAGCAGACGCAAATTAGGTAGAGCTTACAAACTAGACGAACGAGCGATTTGCGCTTAAATTTAGGGCACATTCTTTACAAAGCAATAAGAATGATGGAACAAACAGTGGAAGTTACGAAAGCACATGTAAACATAGAAGTACTGATGCATTCTGCTGTTCGTACTGCGCACAGCATGCTTGGTTTAGCTGCACAGCACTACGGGCACTACGGGGCTTGGGGTTGTCTCAGACGACACTGGCCGATTGACGCAAGCAACGGTTGTCTTACGTGACCCCCATTTGTCGAGCGAAGCACTGTTTCAGGGAATTGAATATTTTCTCCAGAACAAAAACAAGCAGGTTTAAATGCGGGCAAAAACAAACCAAACGCTTGCCACGGTATGGTGGCGCCATCTAGGTTACGGAACGTAAAGAAACGCGGGAACAAACCAACACCGCTGTACAGGGTGGAGACAACCTTTGAACGGTCCCGTGCCGCCGCAATTGGGCCAACGGGCTCAACGCGTTATTCTTTTCGTTTCCCACGAGACCTAGCAACGCGAAACAGACAATATGATTCAAACTTCTTCAGTAAACCGCGTTGCGGCGATAATTTTAGCGCGGTTTTGACACAATGACTTGCTTCGGCGGCGAGCGAGCAACCAAAAATGGCGGCGCCAGCGTATACGTGTCTCTACCCTGTACGGCGGATGCGTGAATGAAGGTACTCTAGGCTGCAGAGCGGTCGGTTCCTGCGATGTCATTTGGGACCACGAAAACGCACGATTGAGCGGGAAAATCAATATTTTAACCTAAATTGTTTAATTTCTCAGTGAATAAAGCACCGTTTGTATCCGGACAAGCGCTGGGGGGGCACTATAAAACACGAAATCTTTCGAATAAAACCAACTTGCATTTTCTCTTCATGGCTCCTTTAATGTTTGGAATGATCTTGGGAGGCACGTCGGAGCAATTGCACCCAAAAACGGAAATAAAGTAAGTTACAACAATTTTGGGTGGCTAAAAAGAAAGAAGAATGAATGGACGACCCATTTGGGGATCTTTTAAAAGAATGCATGAGCATCTCGTGCTTTTCCTCTCGAAGTTTATGCTCTGCCCGATATGCAGAGCCGACTTTTCCGGCTTCAAAATCCCGCCACTCGGCGTTTCTTGCACGGCCCTTGCATGCTGTGCCAGTGCTTTGCGTTGTAACCGTCTCATTCATCACATTTGTGCACTTAGCAGCGTCATTGGCTGCCTGTTGATCATTTTGTTGTCCACCAGTATCGGCTTTTCGTTGCTGTTATTCCCAATCCATCCCTTTTTGCCACCTACTTGGCCCTGCACCTGCTTCACACTCCATGTGTAATTACAGCACCAACCGGTGGCCCACCAGGGTAACAGAACGGATGCTGAGAGACAGGACTTGAAGGGAAAGGCAAATGGTGTGATGGAGGGATGAATAAGGAAATTTGGGGATAAAGAATTGTAGCTTTTGGTAACTCGCTTGTGCCACTTACATCTCTTGAGTTTTTACGTATTACATGTCCATGGAGGACCACTTCAGCAAAAACAGTAAAAGCTCGTTATTTCAAACTCGAAGGAGGCCATAAAATTGTTTGAATTAAGCCGAGTTTGAATTAGTTGGCGGGCACTAGAATGAATGGAAATTGCGCTACACTGCACGGGCAGAACACAAAGAAGCCACCTCTGGACTCGTTATCACGAATTAGGCACTACAACACGTTTGTAACAGTTGATTTTGTAAATGTTTCGTAAATAATAATGTCATGCGCTGGAGCACTGGCGCCGGTGGTGTGGCACCCTCTTTAAAAGTGAAATAAGCTGTCGCAGGAACTGAGCGCGCGTGCCAGGGCCAGGCTGTTGTTTTTCTGTTTTGTTGTTTTGCATCTGTAGTAAATTTGGTTTGGTTTGGATTTGCAACACCTTGTAATCACTCTGAGCCAACTTCTTCGCGATGAGCGGATGGAAACCAGGGGATCATAATTCGAACGAACCATTCTGGATACCAACACGTACGAATTATCGGGAGTTTTCCCCAATTGAAATCTACACGGATGTGCCGGGACAAGGGCGGGAGTTCGAATTAACCGGAAGTTCGAAATAACTTAGTTTGAATTAACGAGCTTTTACTGTACTTGCATTGTGCAGAATTTACATGTGGTGGGCCTTCTTGCATAGCACGGACGTCGTGCGGAAAAGCCAGCACACAAAGACACAAGCCATGCGGAGAAGTCAACTTTTACTTCTGTATTGTTCGAATATTAGAATTAAGGAAATTGAATACTTTATCCGCTGAAAAGACTCCTGGCCCTCAAATTAAATCGCGAAAGCTATTTTGTAAGTACTCTTGAGTGTCGGAGTAGTTCCCTACTTGCTGATATCCGTACTGATTTCTCGGCATGTTGTGTACGAGAGAGAAATATGTGCTGTAACTCTGTGAAGGCACTGAGAGTAAAAACTAGGGGCACCCTGACAGGAAGTTGACATCTGCTGACCTGTGCTGTCCTTTTTCCTGCTGCTTTTGTGCATTTCACGTTTCACTCGCCTTCCAGTCTCCTGGCTTGGAAGAGAGGAAGCTCGTATGTATTCCTTCCCATCTTTTCCCGCCCAGGCCTGTGGGGTGTCGGGGTGGCCACGCAGAAGGCGGACCTGAACCGGGTGCCCCTGGGCCAGGACCTGGAGAGCTGCGTGCTCACCAGTGACGCCACCGTGGTGTGCAACAAGGAGGTGCTCCACAAGCTGCAGCAGACTGTGCAAGAAGGGGATGTCATAGTAAATGGCCCCGCTTCTCTTTCTCTCACGTCTTACTGCCAGGTTGCAGCGCAGGGCTCCTTCTTTAACCCCTCCGCACTGTCTTCTTGGGCAAGGATGCTGCGGGCTCTTGCTGCGGCCGCGTTTACGTCTACTCCCCCTGCTCCCTTTTTCTTCCGCAACGAGCACATCCTCCTTTGTACCGTTGGTGGTCATCCCATGGCTCAGTGGCCAAGGCATTGCGCTGCCGAGCCCAAGGACATGGATTTGATCCCAGTTGTGGCGGCTGCTTTTGAGATGGATGCAGAAAGTGAAAACACCCATGTCGAGATTTTTGCGCAGGTTAAATATCCCCAGGTGATCAAAATGAACCTGGAGCCCTGCACTACAGCGTGCCCCATAGCGTGGGTGTAGCTTCGGCGCGTTAAACTCCCGAAATTTGACTTTTTAAAAGTTTACTTGGACATCCATTGTACGTATAGATTGTATTTAGTGAAAGTTAGCGGGCGATTTTTTTCGCTTGGCAACACTGAAAACCGCCATGACCGGGCCCGCCGTGCCTGCGCATGCACTTTGTGCCCGCATCGCGTAGGAAAAAAACACCAGCATGCATACCTGCCGCGTTTCAGCCCGATTCTCGGCGGTGGCATCAGCAGATATATTATTAATCGCACTTGCGCTATGTGGTGGTGCTCTGCTTGCCCTCAAGCACTGCATCCGTTGTCTCGGCCGTGGCATCAACAGATATGAATAATAGGAGCGACATTTTGTGGTGATGCTATGATAGGATGGAGAAAAGTAAAGATTAGAAAGGCGAAGAAAGAGTAGAGAACAGTAGTTCCACTGTGGTAGATTCTGTCGCACACAACACACCTCAAACACTTCTGGCTGGCGTCATGCTGCTTCCAGGAGATCAGAAGCCTCGAAGGAAATGATGAAGCGTAGGGGCGAGTGAGCTCTCTATGATGAGGAGTGAAGTCTGCAGCGGTTCCAACCACTTCGAAGTTTGCTGGAATGGAGTGCAGCTGACAGATGGGTACTGGGCAGTGGGAGGTGGCACTCGACGACCCACACCAGCAGGGCAAAAGCTGGGCGACATACAAGTCCAGGGTGACAACCAGCGTGGACAATGGGCCGTCGAAAATGAAGTCCCCGCCCCCGAAGCGAAGGAGCACGAAAAAACATGTCCGCTTAGGTCCAAAGCGACAACCAAACTTCGAAAGAGAAGGCGCCCTCCGACATATGAGCAATCAGTGCCCAATTATCAAACACGGAAGCTGGCGGTCAGCTGATCTGTGCCAGCAACTTCACTCATGTCTTGCAACGGGTAGGTCGTAGGATGCTACGCAAAACAATGGTTAACGTCAAGGTTGTGGCGTCCGTGTCGGCATGTCTGCTGGCATTTCTCAAAGGGAGCGCCCGGCGACAAATACAACGCTATACGATACCCGCTGGCTCCGTAACCAAAGACACGTGGCGACACCACGTGAGAGCTAAGCACGCATTTCGCCGCGGAGAGGAACAGTTGCGGTACGTCGCTGAGAGTGAAAGGAATAAACCCAACACGTTTGAGCTCGGTGGGACAGCCTATGCGTGTGCCGCCATGCCTGAGGCTACACATCCCCATTGCTAAGGTGACACACATAGTTGCTGGCATGCGTGCCGCCCCAGTGAATACAACCTATATACAGTAGCCTTTACAATAACCTGTATGAAATTCAATTACTTACGATGCTATTTCAAATGGGCATTTTGTGTAGCCACAACTGCAGGCTGAATGAAGTAATTTTGCTACCGCAGCTTATCCTACAGGTTTTCTCGCTCAATTTAATCCAATCGACATGCAATTTAATCCAAGTGCCATCTAATTTAATCCAGACGCCATGTAATTTATCCAGGTGCTTGCGAATTTATCAGAGTGCCAACCAAAATAACCCAGCTATCAGAAGGATGTTCAGAAGTGTTTTGTAGGAAATTAGGCGCAGCTTTGTGGACTTTGTGGTGTGTGGTGTGGTGAAAATGTGGTGTTTCTGTGGTGGTGATGTCATATGCGCACAGCTTAATGGGCATTTACTAACACCTGCAGACCAGGAGAGTGGTCTCATTTGATCTGTTGGTGCCGTTTGCTGATCGTGTGCGAGATCGTCAGAAGTATCCTTTGCTCGTGTATTGTTACGCTAGCAGAATTCCAGCATATTGTTACGCGAGCAGACTACATCTGTCACGAGCAGGTGATATTTCCCATGATCTCGCAGACGATATTATAATTTGGAAATAATGCTTAACGCTTCAGAAAAGCATTCATTAATCGAAAATCAGAATGAAAAGGGCATTTAAGTAATGTGGTTTTATCAAAAGAGCTTCTGAAGGCATTGTTACATAAACGGGCGATACTTCTGAGGTGTGTTATCGACGGCGCTGTCGCAGACAATCAGCTCACAGCACGTGGCACCAACGGTCTGGGTGGGTTGATAAATGCACATTAAGCTGTTTGCATAAGATATTTTGCACATAATGGCTCAAGAAACACCATGTTTTCACCACACTGCGTGCAACAAATCCTGCAAAGCTGTGCCTAATTTCGCACAAAACACTCCTGAACATTCTTCTGGTAACTGGATTAATTTGGTTGGCGAAGGAATTAAATTGATTGGCACTTATATTAAATTCACTAGCACCTGGATTAAAATACATGGCATCAGGATTAGATTAGATGGTGCTTGAATTAAATTGAGCGGGAAAACCTGTAGTTTATCCTCCCCAAATCGTGGAATTCTAGGTTATGTCACATCTTTCCTCACTTTTCCTGTGTTTGGTGTAAAGCTATTCATCTGTGCTGGAAGTTTAGTCAACTATGCATGGTTTATGTAATATCACTCAAATTCATGTCATGATAGAAAATGGATGACTAGTTCGGTCTTACCTGGAGTTTGTTTGCAGTACTGAAATGTACTAACATAAACTGCATGGCACAGGTAGTTGTAGTGCCAAACAAAAAAACCACTCTACTGCTATTGTCTTACACGGCTGTCAGGCTTGTGTGTAGCTAACCAAAAACTCATTCTGTCAGGGAATCTGGTTGCAATTTGCAATTTTCAGCTTTCAGCAAAGTGAAGTCCTTTTGTCTTTCTTTTTCCAGGGTGTCACGTACGACCATCTAGAGCTCAACTTTTATCTCAACGGGACGGATTTACGCGTTCCTGTCACAGGTGTCAAAGGAGAAGTCTTCCCGGTCCTTTACGGTAAGCTACCTGGGAAATTCCAGTAAGATCGCATCCTGTAGTTTTGGTGCCTGCACTGTGGCATGCGCAACATAGTTTTAAACGCATTGGCCTACTTGCTTCTTGCCGTGCTTTTCTGAACGTAATTTATATGCTGAATATTGCCAGCAAAGCAAACGCATTAATGGTGTACACCAATTTTGAGATCAGAAGAAGCTTCAGTTGAAAGCAGATTTAGCTTCCTCTTAAGTTACCCTGTGGTCTGTATACTGAGAAAGGCATTTTTATTTCTGCTTTGGTTAGTTCAAACGTCACAATTCTAACCTTTTCTATTTTGCATCTTTGTGGAATTTAAATGAGTTTGCATTTACGGTAGCATTCAAAGGCATTCAAAGCATTCTGCGCCCCTACAAGTTAAATGCAGTTCTACCTCAGGCAACACGCTCAAGCACGTCATGCAGTGCTGCAAGTGTAAAGTAAACTTCCGATCAAGTATGTAGTTTGAGGTGAATTTTGAAATTTACCATTTCCTCACTCCGATCAGCAGTTAATTAGGTAGCTTTACAGTGTTTCAAAAGACACCTTTTGTGCTGTCCGTCATGTTTGCCACTACGATTTCAAGTTCTACGCATTAACTCTGTGCTAATTCGCAAAGTAATTCCTTGGTCCTTTATACTGTTAGTGAAATATCTGCTTGGCTACAGTGCTGACACAGACTGCCGCTAACAATTTTTCAAACCCCCTATCCAAAAAAAAAAGAGACTACCAATAAAGAAAAAAAAAAAAAAAAAAAAAAAAAACCAAGGCTATTCGTACAAAGAAAATCAAGTGGGAAGTTTGAGTGTCGTAATGCGTCCTCTCCCCTTTTTCTTCTTGCGTCCAGTTGACGACGGTGCCATCCTGGACGCAGTGTTCTCCTCCTTCTTCCACACACCGCCACTCGGCTTTGAGCAGATCATGGTGGAGCAGTCCTTGCTGTAGAACGGCCTGCGCTTCCACAAGTCCCACATTGCCAGGCACTACTGCACTCGCACTCTGTTGCACCACAGGGGGTGGCGTTGCGAGCCTCCTGCCGATGTAGTCGCCGCTTCGCTACACCACCGCCGCATCAGCAGCAGTTCTGGTCGGTCACATCCCAAATGAATCCGGTGCGCACATTCGAAAGCGTGGTTGCGCTTGTGTGTGGAAGCCTGCAGACTGTGCGTTAGCGGCGTGGGGTGTGAGCCAACTATGTTTTGGGCAAAGTTAACTTAATCTTGTACAGTGATCGACGATGGCAGGCTCTCCGAGAGACAGCTTGGAGGGCTGCGTGCGATTGAGTTGGGGAGCTGTGGTGCTTTAACGACATGGGGGTGTACTGAATGGTTGGAATGTGCGGAGACTCCAATGTTTTTTTGGGGGGGGCTGACAGTGCAAGATTTTGTCGAAATGATGACTGTTTGAGGAAGACCGTTTGAACTGTTTACGTTAAGGCTCATGAAAGTGAATGTATGATGCAACAAAGCACCACCGTAAATATAGGAACAGCAGGCAGGGAGAGATCGAACTCACCTGGCTGCAAGTCAACTTTTGACCTTGTCGACCCCTCCTACCGCCATCACCCGGAAGATGGCTAAATTAACGAGAAAATAAAATGAACAAAAAAAACCTAAATTTTGTTGTGAAAGTCAGCTCACTTTAAACCTGAGAGGAGAATATGGGTTTGTGACATGTATTGATAGAAACATCTGCCACTCGTTTCAAATTGAGTGCGTAGTAGCCAGCCATCCTGCCAGGCTTGCTTGAGAGCACCACAGGATGTTTGGGTGCTTTTTGCTGGCTTTCCTTTTGGAAAGGACTGATTTAGTGGATGCAGCTAGGAATCCGCAGTATGTACTTGCGTCTGCTTGTACAGTTAATTTTTACGCATCTTCCTGTATTATAATGCAGCGATGATTTATAATACTGCGGAGCACTACAAGGCTTCTATAGGGAACAATGACTGTCACTTGTGCATACTTTGAACCACCTAGGACTTCAGCTCTGGCTGAGCATCCTGTGAACAGCTGTTGTTGCTATTGCTACCAAATAACTATGGCCACACCAGAAATGTCCTACTTGTATGCCAGTGATCGTGGCTGCCCTCACCGCATCCACTTACTCACAGAAAGTGAAAGTTTGGAATGTAGGCAGAATCCCAACCTGCATTAAAGGAAGACCGCTAAAAAATAAAACCACGAACTAGTGTTCTTACAAGCCTTGCATCTTGCAATTTGCTGTTGTAACAATTGCAGCTTTGAGTGCAACCGGTTATGCTGACACTGCAGTAGGACAAGTTACTACAGATGGTTTAAATTACAATTTTGTTCACACACTTATTTGGCAGTGTACTTTTCAAAAAATTATTTCTTGCATCACATTTGTAATTATTGCTGCATAGTAACATATGATAGTACTTTCTTTTACAAGTTGTTTGTCTGCAGTGTGTTAACTTGCACTTAACTCTTCTGTCCACAAGTGTTAGGGGACACTGTCAGTCTGCTGCTGCTGTCATCTCCTCGAGGGGGCTTGCCTTGTCAACGCGTTCTCATTAGATGTAGCCACTGACACTGAGTCTCTGGCAGCTATGATCGAGTCGAGTAGGGTGCAAGCCTTGTAATGGGATAATTTAAATAAGAGCGATTTCTGCGGAATTTGAAACATTCTGCTTCCACCTGATGACTGTGTGCTGGTTGAAGCTATCAATGAATGGTCTTGAAAGCGCGAAAAAGCCGCATTGTTGATGAAGCTTTGCATGCAGCTCGTGTAACTTGTGTGCGTATGTGTGTTGGTGAAAGGCTGTGCGGTCTCAAAATAAGTGAAGTGGTCTGTGCATCACGGCGCCTGATGTGAACAGGAATGACACGGGCAGCTCGATGGACTATGGTTAGGAGATGCCTAATTGAAACAGCGTCGAGTGATACGTTGTAACTAGAGCGCCTGCACAAACGGAACTTCAAATCTGGGATTCACCTACGAGTAGACAAGAGGAACCAACCACCACATGCCGAGAATGCGTTGCCTCGTATTCAACTTAATCACGCAAAAGACTAAAAACTTGCTATTGGAAGGCACTATTGACTGCTGCATGTGAATGTTGCACGTGAAGCTGTTCTGTGTGAATGGTGCCGCTCGCAATGTCGACACCGTTAGAGATGAAGACTCGTTCGGTGAACAATTTGAAAGATGATTTGCTCACCTGGTACCAAGTGGCACTGCTTTGGATGATCGTGGTGTTACGGCTTGATGCATTGCGTACTTCCCGTGAAAGCAACACTTCCTTGCCCCCTTGGCATGTTCGCTTTAACGGAACTCCACTGTACCGAGGCGAGAGTTTGACCAAGTTAAGGATGTCTCAGGTGTGCATCTCCAAGAAGCAAGATAAAGTGGTGAAATGTTTGCCCCTTGTGTATATACTGCTATGAACCATGTGCGCGCACACCCAGAGATGTAAGCATGGAGTGAGGAGCCAACCAGAAAATTGCGAACGTGTACGTTCAATGCTTTGCTTCACGTCCAAGGCTGAAAGTCTCCCTGGCCACAGCAAACAGACTGGCGTGGTTACAAAGCAGTGAATAAAAGCAGCTGTTTTAGCCGACACTGTCTTCTCTCACTTCACTTCCAGATTTTGGAACATTTTATGCCACTTAAACGGTCACTGATGGGTATAATTACACGAGTCACACCAATTGGTTCCCAGTTCCCAAGAGCTGTGTTACAAGAGGTATTGCTATCATAATGGTGTCAAAGCAGAACATAGTGCCCCAGCCACCCTTAGTAACATGGTTATCACAACGGAAAAAGTAACAGCCGAGCTGGTTTGCAATGCACTGACAACGCATTTTTTTTTTTCTTGTCTAATGCTTTAGCCAACTAGTGAACACCTACTATATTAAAGAAAAATGATGCACCAGATGAATTTGTGGCCACTGATTCAATGGATAACTTCTAGGATGTTTTTAATACCTCACACCCATTATATGCACAATCCCCCTAGGTGTTGATTCTCCTTCCAGACATTTAGCAACCTTTGCTGTATTTTCCTGACTAATATTTAAATAAATCTATTCAATCTTCACTGTATTACAGAAATTTAAAACATTAAAAACACTTCTAGTGCTGTAAATAGGTTTCTGGCAAATGCTGCACATCAGCGTAGCCAAACCCAGCTCCATAACATCCACATCCCAATGCGTAAACTTCACTACAGTACCTTAATTTGTAGCAACTGCAATGTATCAGTTTCGGTGCTTCCTGCACTAACTTCCTTAGATAACCAGACGACTCGATTATCAGCAAATCTATTCTTTAGCCACAAAGTCACTATGGATTCCACGCTGGCAAGCAGAAAACATTCAGCAAAATTCAACAGGTTGCAAATGTTGCCTCATGAGGAAGACTCGACTAGACACGTGTCATGTGGTAAGAGCCCATACCCGAAGGGGGATTGGCCCCAGAAGAAGAAGATGTCAGAAAAGATGAAGAAAACGAAAAATCAGCATACGGGATGGTGAGAAGGATGTTGAAGTGACCAATGGAGAAGAAACACAGGGTAATCGAAGAGGAGGAGGAGGTAGCTTGTTCAGCGAATGGGAACTGCACACGATTAATGCGAGGTGAAGAGGAAGAGAACAAGGTTGGAGTGGACAGAGTGGAACGGGTTCTTTGGAGGAACGGTGGGAAGTTCGGGCCGTGCCTGCACAACGCACCAGCGGCATCGCACCGTTTGGCAGCGGGCTGCCCGGAACCACCGATTACCAGCAGCTGCGCTCTGCTGGCCTCCTGCTGACCGGCGGCATCGCACCGCCGGCGACCCGTCGAGCAGTGCCCCACGACGCACCAGCGGCACCGCACCGTCTGGCAGCGGGCAGCTCAAGACCACCGATTACCAGCAGCCTCGCTCTGCTGGCCCCCTGCTGAGCCGCGCTGCTCAGCGAAGCCGAGTCATCGCACCGCGGTCCTCCGGACCACGACGCACCAGCACGGGTCATCGCGACGTTCGGCGACGTTCGGTGACGCGGAAGCCTACCTTCCGGGCCACGTCATTGGCATCGCAGCGGCTTCGACGTGCTGCAGGGTAGGACTTGTTTGACTTCGGATAGACAGTTCATGTATTATAGTGACGTTTTGGCTAGATTTTTTGGAGTGTGAGGTCGTGCCTGTTTTTGCTATTTAGTGTGATATATGTGTGTTCAGTCGCTATGATTCTGTTCGTTTGAGTGGTTGTGTTATGTAAATATATTGTGTTGTCATCGAATGAATCGACTTGAGCCTCATTTCTCGGCCGCGTGAGACGCGTGACAACACGCCACAAAAATATAGTTTTCGTGTATTTATTAATACATTTTGAAGTAAAGACACCGTAATGGACAAGATGAGTCAAATGGCTGCATAACAAAGTGGCAACAAAGGTAAAGAGGGAAATAAAATACAATGGCCATGCTGCAGTTTTTGTAAGTTTGCTAAAAAGAAAAACATTCCAGAAAACGAGGAAACAAGCATGCAAGCAGTACGGTGGAAGTGTGACTGTCAGTGAGGCAAATGTCCTTGCAGTATCAGTTTGGTATCTGGGGAAAAAAAAAAAAGTTCTGAAAGCATGCACAACATGAGGAAGGAGGCGGCGCGGGCTCTTCAGCATTGCAGTGGAACCTGGGTGCGAGACTGGTACAACTGCAAACTGCGCTGGTACAACTCCAAATCGACGTTTTCAGCCGGTCCAGAGGACGATGGTTCGTACACCTGCAAAGACACACGAACAAGTATAAGTAGCCAGATTAGTTTGCATATTTTTTTTTTTTTTACATTCATTCATTCACCCTCTTTCGCATGTCTTTGGAGACCCTCTACCCATCTTTGGGCCTGCTGACATTAGCTGGCAATGCTGCAAGGCCTTCATGGTAAGCAGTATTTGGATAGCTTTTTTCCCCCCTTAACTTTGAGCATATGTGAAAAAGTGAATGTGTAGAGTTGAGCATATAAAATGAGCACAGATGCAGCTTGGATGCAAGGAAATTGTGGCAGGTACTTCACACATTGGCCCTATGTCCTCTTCTAGCAGTCCTCATCACTTTATCATCATCATCATCATTAATTCTGCCAGTTCTGAAGAGAACCCCTGCCAAACCAGACTTGGGCTTGGCTGGCGGTTATGATACTCTCTAATGCACTGCAGCCTTCTGGGTGACGGCGCATACTTGCTGCGTCTCACAAAGCAGGGGTGAGACAGCTGAACCAGATTTGGGAGCAATTTTTGGAGCAGCGAAATCTCGATTTTGGAGCAGAAGAACATTTATTATGTCACCTTAGGAGCCTAAAAAATCAAAATTTTGGCAACTCAGGGAGGGGGGGAAGTGCACTTTTTAATCGGTTTTGAACGTACATAACACTGAAACAGCCTTTCGATAGAGTTTTTCTACCAGAGTATCAAAAGATACGAACTGCACTACATCTTTACAAACCATTTTTAAATTCTTAGGCTCTATGCATGGATAGCGTGGAGCGCCGTTGAGAATATCGAATTGAAAAACTGAACAATTGTAAGGCATTTTTACTACCATGTGAATGCCTAAATTATTATTTGTGCATTCCTAGACTGGGCTTTACACACAAGTGTAGAGCCACGGCAACAGTTGCGCTCAGCGAGGTGACAGTCATCGCACCCCACCAGCACCCCCCCCCCCCCCCCCCTCCCATTTGAATTCCCAAGGTGCACGTTCACAACGGTCGTAATTTGAGTAAAGTTGGTATGTTTAGCCACCTCCCTTTTGGCATTAAATTTCACTTCAGATAGATGAACCTTTAATACTAGCGTCCAATAAGAGCCCGGGCCGTCCCGTTATCGGACACTGCTTGAACATTTTGCGGCGATGTAGCCTGCGCCACCACTTCTGCAGTGTCGATCGTCCCACTCCTGCCGCTCGCAAGCTCGCTTTCAAAGGCAGCAATAACTCAGCGTTTTATAACACCGCAACGAGTACGAAGTTTCACTTCAAGCGCGCACCGCTCCTCACACTCACCGCTCCTCACGAATTCGCGGGCCCCACGCTGTTTTGAGAATGAACTCCGGTCTTTCAAGTCGCGCAACTTCCCGCAACAGATCAAACTACTAAATGTAAACCCAGCCACCCCCATAACCAAAACAACGGTAGAAATCGGCGAAGAGCACTCTGCCTGAAACACGAGCAACTGCTTTGCCCAGCGGCCATGTTTTCCAATCTTCTCCACACCAAGATGGCGGCGCCCAGTGATGTCGTTCCGGAGATACAGCGCTCCGAAGATTGTCGTTTTTTCATCAACTTGCACAAGTAAATTTCATGCGGGTTTTTATTGAATGAGCAATCAATTAAACCTTCACAAACAACATCACCCTGGTGGTGCTGGAAAATTATGCTGTCAGTAAGCATTTTTCCCCACTCAAACTGACGGGAGCGTTAAAATTCTTGGCTCTCGGACTGTTTTGGAGCAGTTTGGCGCAATTTTTGCGAATTTCAAGCTTTTGGAGCAGCCCGGCGCAGGAAAACACATTTGTATCAAAACTGCGCAATATGCGCAGCTGTCTCACCCCTGACAAAGTGATCAGCACATCAGCGATACACTCTGGGGTTGTCTTGCAGTGCATCGCCTTGGGAAACCATGTCTTGCACCTTTTGCCACACTTTCATCCTACGCTTTCCTGCTTGCTCTACCTTCGGTGGCCTCTTCGTTCACTTCTCTTGTAGCACGCCGCTGCCGGAGAGGATGTCTTGCGCCGTCTTGGCATACCATCCTCCCCCTCACACTTTTGCCATACTTTCCTCCACCATGCTCCTGCTCGTTCTCCGTTTGTCTTCAGTGACCCCTCAGTTCGCTCGGTTACGAGGGACGACAACACTGCAGAACCACAGCAGTGGGTGCTTACAGCGGAAAAATTGTCAATTTGGGCGCTTCCACAAAAATGTTTTTTTTTTTTCTCTTGAACAACTGGACACATTTAGCATTGTTTTGCATGAAATTGTAGCTTATAGTTTGCCCTTTCACATGTACAGCAGCTGTTTTGTGACAGGTACAATCATTCAGAGCTTACTTGTCAAATAAACAAAAAAAATGCACACAGAAGTATAAACGCAATAGAAAGAGGCAATTGTACTATGCCAGAAAATAATATTAGGGAATCTGAAATATACACGTTGTTCCTATCCTCCTTAGGTATCAGTCCTGTACACCATGTTCTGGATTTTTGAAGGCCTGTCAATCTAGCGGCCTTGATGGCTGTGCCACTCAGCGAACCAGTCACGCGATGGCAGAAAGCATTGCAAGTGGAGTAGAAGGCATTTGTTCTGCTTTGTGCCGTTGTTTTTCGTGGCAGATCTCGCAATTCCTTCTCTTCTCCATCCTTTTCGGCAGGCGGCGAAAAGGGGGCGTGTCCCTGTGACACTTCGTTGTACTCAAATATCTGTTTCATCGGAACTAAAATCTGACGATCCCACGTTGTTGCTGGAGTCATCACTGCTGCTGGGGTCAGAAAAATCAGCAGCACCAACTGTCAAAGTCCCAGCGATGGTAGACAGCCTTTGCGGAGCACGGCGTGAAGTGGCCACCACTTCCGCCCAACTTGGAGCTATACCTTGGGTTCAAATTTCGCTCGCAACATACTCTCGAAATGTAAACGAAACTGAAACTGAAAAAGGAGTTGCCAATAAATACGCCAAATGGCGATAGTTGTCTGCAAGGCGCCGTTTTGAGTTTTCGCAGGAGGTTAGAAGTCATCGTAACCCTGTGTCCAATGGCCTATGGCATTGTAACGAAAGAGTGATACAACCGACTTTTGGAAATAAATATTCAGTTTGCGGGCAATTTTTCTGTCTGTGTTTCATTCTCACGGCAACGAAATTCCCACACAAGTGAGTTTTTTGGGCTTTCCCCGGCAGTTTGGTGGTTGCGGGGTTCGTTGACTGTACCTTGCAGAGGGCCCTGCGCAGCCGGAGGTCCCGGCGTGCGGAGAGGGCGCGGCAGTAGCGTCCGCACGACCCCAGTGCCCAGCTCTGTTGCCGCCTGGCCGCCAGGGCCGCCACATGGAAGCCCGCCGTCAGGTGCTCCAGCTGGAAGTCCCCAGCCTCCACACTGGCGCCACCACCATCTGCCGCCTCTGCCACTGCAGCCCCCCCTGCTGCTGCCGCATCTGCGTACACATAAAGCAGGGAGGCATTCACAATATCCGCCTCCGGTCACTTGTCAGGTCACAGACTGTTCACAACTAGACACCACCAGCAAAAAGAAGGAAAGATACACTAAAGGATTACAGAAGAACCCCCTACATGTTTTTTTTTGTCTTTACAGGTAATGCTTTTCGAACATATTCCCAATCCCAAGAGTCCATCACACAATAAAAGGTGGTCAAAGGAGGGGGATGGCACACAGGGGACTTTGAGATTGCTGGAAAGCGTGCAGCCAGCGTTAAGCTTTTCGTCAGACATTTGATGTAAAAAAAAGAAAAAAAAAAAAAAAAAAAAAGAAGGGCAGAGCAGCTGCCATTATGAGAAATTTATGATGTATGCTTATGTTGGCAACTTTGGGCCATTCAACCATGCTTTAAAGGGACACTGAAGTGAATTTGTCAAGCTCCCGTTTTTGCTTGCACTGCGTAGACTGGCTCAAATTAGCCCACTTTTCATCGTTTTTCCGGTTGACAAATCGGTAATTATTTTACAAAGCGCCAAAGAAGAAAAACTACCATGCGCGGTTTGCGGCGGCCGCACCAACTAAAGCTGTGACGTTGGGAGGAGCGGGACCATGATTGGACGATGCCCAAGGTGAGCAACCAAACAAGTTTCGGTTTCGGTTTCGGTTCTGTAAAACACAACCTGTGCGTTGTTGGATGGGCATTCTCAATAACTCAGTAATCATCGTACCGCGCTTCTGCCATGTTGTCAGCTGTTAAAATGCATAAAGATAAGCCTCCCAGGACGGCTTGGAATCGTAGCATTCACTAGCCGAGGCCTACGCAGTGCATGGACGCCCTCCGCGTGCCCGCAGACGCACAAATGTCATGCGCTTCCCCCCCCCCCCATTTGGAGCTTGCCTCACTCATGCCTGTACCGTAAAATGCGTGTTCGCACCAGGCCACCAGGCCAAGGGTCTGTTCATTCTGGCCTGTGCCCACTGCCCGCAAGCAGTCGGTGCTTATGGACAGCACGCCAACGAGAACTCGCTAGCGCGCCAGTGCCAGCCTGCGCGCGTTCTGTGAACTAGTTCGTGGAGCCATGAACGTTGCGGCCCAAACAAAGGTGGACTCAATGTAGAAAACATCGGCAGAAAACAAAAAAGTTAACTTACAAAAAAAAAAAAAAAAAGCACGTACCCGCGGGGACTCGAACTCGTGACTTGCAAAACACTCGGCGGCGACACACCTGCAGCCTTAGACAACTCGGCTACGAGACGGGCTGCGCCGACCATGGTAATATAAGGTATATATTGTACAACAAGTTTACATTTTTATTTAGTTTTGGCATTTCAAGCAGCTTAGGTGACTATTTGTTGTATTGTGCTCGTGCAGTAAGCGTCCCCCGAGTTTCCGCAATAGCTCACGTCTAGCAATTGCATTTCGTAGATGGAAAAGCGTTCGCAGATGCGTAGTCGTGCTGCTGACCGCTGTGCTTGTTCGCCCAGCGCAAAAAAGTGCTTCCCGCACCCTATTTTTACGCTGTACGGTAAAAATATCAGTTGATTTTATTTCCTTAGTACCTATATTGACTTCGCTGACTCTTCTCCCGCCTTCAAGAGGCCTTATATTTTCCTACGGGCGTACCAGTCAGCGAAGCGTCGCATGTGCGTTTGCGCAGCGCTTGTGTGAAGCGACCTTGACTTGGAGCTAGGTGCAGTGTACAAACTAACCAACTAAAGAAAGGCCCATTCTTCCATTCACAAACGTGTCCTGGCCCTGGCTTCGTTTCAACTGAGCGAACGAATTGCGACGACCCGTCGGCGTCCGGCGGACGAAACGCTGGGCCGACTGACTCTGTCTGAAGGCCGGGGAGCCGTGCAGATAGCTCAGCCAATTGCGAGCTCGGCTCCTCTCGACGTCACACGAAAACGCCGCAGAAAATGAGCGAGCGTAAAGAGAGGAGGACAGCATTTTCGAATTAAGTTTTCTACTAAATAAAAGCGCGTAAACGCGCCCAGAGTGGTCGTAACATGGCCTGGGGACCCCGGACTACAATTTGCGCAAGTAATCCCGCAATGTTTACATATCACTTCAGTGTCCCTTTAACGAGCTTTTTGAGGTGCATTTCACCAGTTCCAGCAGCACACAGCTATTGATAGTTAATGCAGTTCAACTGCCACTGAGAAACACAGTGTGCTCAATTCTGCATTTTTAGGTGTCCAACAACTGAGGAGTTCAAATAAAAACTGGCTGAATGGCATCTACAAATTACACACATAGCCCCAGTATTTTGATGGCTCTCTGCAAGCAGGAAATGCCCTCTAATGAACTTCTGTAACCAACTAAACTCATTCATGGCTGAAGAACACAGATGAACAGCAGCACACATATACATTTCACTACCTGAGCAGTCAAAGTCCATTTCAAGATTTTGAGCTCTGAAGGATCAGACAAGGAATGCTGTAGCAATATGCATAAAAAAGCAAACGCCAGGCTGCATTCTGCTCAAAGTCCATTTCAAAATTTTGAGCTCTGAAGGATCAGACAAGGAATGCCGTAGCAATATGCATAAAAAAGCAAACGCCAGGCTGCATTCTGCTCAAAGTCCATTTCAAAATTTTGAGCTCTGAAGGATCAGACAAGGAATGCCGTAGCAATATGCATAAAAAAGCAAACACCAGGCTGCATTCCAGGTAGCACGAAGCAGTGGGGCTCTTCGATATAAAGTCCTGGACTCGCCGCAGATAGTCCGCCGGTAGTTCGAGGATTCCCCACTCCAAAGAAACATGCATTAAAACGAATGCCGGATTGTTTTGTGGGGAGTCAGCGGCGAGTCCGATACTGATATTCGAAGAGCACTAGCAAGTTTGGCACTGTTCAATCGAATAAGCCCACTAAAAATGGGCGAGGGCATGGGAAGAGACCTTGGTTGGCGGCGGCGGCAGCTTTGTCCTTGGCCAGCTCAGCCTGGCAGAACTCGACGACCTTGTGGGCCAGGTCTTCGCCGGCGAGGTCGCGCGAGATGCCGATGCGCGCCAGCACGCGTGCCCCCGAGTAGCGCTCGCGGGCCGAGCTGCGCTTCTCGGCCGTGGCGGCAGCACCGTCCTTGGGCCGGTCGACCTCCTTCACCAGCACCGACCAGTCAATGTCCAGCACGTCCGAGATGGCCTCTGCATGCGACACCGTGCGATCAGGGCGTCCCTTTGGGCAGGGAACAAGCACGGCACAGCCTCCAGGCAGTTGCCTGACACACCACCTCTCCACGAAACAGCACCACACCTGTGCACAAACACGGGGTCTCTACCCAAGAAGTCACTGAACGATGCATCGTCCCCAGGAGTAACTACACTAGCAGTTTCCACAAGGCTTGATGAGTAACAGTCACGGTAAAACCTTGTTACTAGTCTCTTGTAACTATGGGGCTCTAGAGAGGTTGAAAAATTGTCCTCAATAACAGGGCGTCTCTTGTGACAGTGTCTGCTGTAACGATGCTTTACTGTAGTTTCCTAGAGGTGTGGGGATGTCAATGGAGCACAAATAACCTAACAGGGCTGTGAACTGAAATGAACATGCTCGAATACCAAGTACTGCCGGTTCAATATCTACGGAGCTTCATTCGGTGCACAATTGACTTGATTCTTTTACAGCAAACATAGCTAGCTGTGCAAGAATGAAATAAAGAAAGAAAAGTGAAGTAGAAAAGTAGATTTATACACTTTGTTCTTCCACATGACTGGCCTCGATAACAATTAAAAATAAAAAAAAAGTGGTGCAACAAATGAACTCGCCAACTGGTAATGTGGAAAAGTGTAATTTTAGTACTACCATGTTCTGACAGGATGAAATCGCTTGGACGGGCGCCACTATAAACACTGAAACAATGCAATTATCGGAGGACACTAACTGTAGTGGCCAGGGGGTGAGGTCAACAAGCATTTACCCAGCAAAATTTAAGCTCGCTTGCAGCAGCTGCGTTAGCCAGCAAGTGAGCTGTACAATGCGAGTTCCATAAAACACAGTCCTGGACTATTGCACTCTGACTGCAAGTGGTTTCTTTATGCGCGGAAAAATGAAATCCAAGACTCTGACGACCAACGTAGGTAGGGTGGGCATTCATTAAGCAAACGAACATGGCACAATGTGCGAGTTCGATTTCGAAGGCAGACACACGAGGGTAGAGATACAAGAGTTGTAAAAATAATTACCGACAGTGCATTTTTATCCACCCTCCATTTTCATATTAAGGTGCATCACCAGGAAGCTTTTCTGCTTAACACATTATCCACTTACCTTGCCAGATTAAAGTGTGGAATGTGTAAGCCATTTCCTGAATATTTCCTGCATATTTACATGCGTTCAAAGGTGCCATTTCTTCTTACACGATCCTCTCCACCGATCTGCTGACATGGGCTATAACGACACATTGGCTAAATCCACTAAAGTGAACTGCCATGGTATTTCACTCATAACCTGCGTGTGCCCAAAAATCTGACATTAACAATGAAATAAAAAAGAGTAAAAATATTGAATGCTGTGATAGCAAGAAAACACACTGCAAACCAGTGTGATCTTATTACTGTAGTTAATGGATGGTGTTTTCTCTTCTGCCGTGGATTACAGAAAAACAACTTCCACTGAGAAACCAAATAACAGATTACGTGGGTATGCATCCCCAAATAAGACTCAAAATCCCTTCAGAGTCCCTTTAGCGTGCCTTCACTCAAATCTCACTCAAGAACATTGTATTTTTTACACGCCGAGGCAGCCGGCAGGACATGACGGCGGGTGGCAAGAGGACGAACATCAAAGTAACGAGGCCATCTGGAATTTCACACCAAACCTGTGCCCCAGTCAAGATACTCACGGCAGCTGACGAAAATCAAATCTTGATGTCACACTCAGCAGCTGTATCCCATCCCCCCCACGCCCCACCAAATGAAACCTTTCACAATAAAGTGTCGTTTACATACTGAACCCGAAAAGGCTGAATTGCAAGTTCTACTACCAACACCTGAGTTGATATGTTGGCGTTGGCTGACAAATACCACACTAAATGGAGGCGAGAAGATTCTCATACCATAACAGTTTCGCAAATATAAAACAAGGCAGCTGTGATGACAGCCTGCCAGGAGTCAGAACAGCTGCCAGATCACGCGCATTTATGCAAAGTTACAGAAATTGACAAAAAATACAGAAATGGCCGAGGAAAGCAAAAGGTGCTCCTGAATCATGAATCAGTGCTCATAATGACTTTGCAGGCAAAACAAATGGCTGACACTTGTGAGAAGTGCTCACTACCTGGCTGAGAACTGTTTTACATTTCACAGCACTCCTGGAAGGAACACAGAGCAGAATTTTCACACCCAGCACTTCACCCATAGTCCACAAGCAGTTCCTACAGTCAGGAGGGAAAGAGACAGCAAGCAAAGAGTCTCGGACAGAGGCACAATGAATTGTTCTTTTACTTCGATATTTTGCTGTGCGGTGTATGAAAAAGGATGCAGAGGAGTGAAAAGAAAAACAAGCGGAAGAGGGGAGATGCGAAAATCAAAGAAAGCTAGGGGAGGTAGACGACGTGAAACGATTATGCAAGTGGCACCTGTTGGTGCAAGATGGGAAGGAAAAACACAGGCGCTGAGTTTGCAGGGCGGGAGGAGTGCCAAGAAAGGGTGCAATGCTCAAGGATCAGGGCCATGCGACAGCAAAAGATACCCCGCAAGTGCTGAGTGATGTGCGCACATGGGGGTAAGACGGAAGCAAATAACTGAGGCCCGGCACGTCTGAGGGGCAGAGAGAGGGGTGAGAGACGGTGAGGGGAGAAGGCATAATAAGGTGGGCGACTCACGACCAGGCTCGGGGGCCGGTTCTTTGCCCCCGGACTCATCAATGAGGGCCTCCAGCTCATCATCGCTGATGGGGTCAAACTCGTCCTCTACGGCGGCCGCACCCTCTGCACACACGGGCGACACTCCCGCTCATCAGCACTTTACACGCACCAGCGTGTAGGGGAGAAGGAGGAGGGGACATGGAGAGGGGGAGACCATAACGACACTACAGAAGACATTGCAAGGCACCACGGAGATGGCACCCGCCCCTTTTTTGAAAGCGGCAGAATGCTCAGCATGCCAGTGCACTACAGCGCCGGCAGCAACAGCGACGTTTTTAAACAAGAACTGGCCTCTTATTCCCCAGGTGCTGTGAGTAAGGGGTTCAATCCTGTTTGTGTTTCAAGCTATTGCATGTGAAAGGTATGGACGTCAAACACAACTGCCGAGAACAGCTTGCAGCTGGGCATACTGCACAATTAGCGCGCATGCTTTACCTCACAAGAAATGGCAAACCAGAGTATAGCAATGACTGTTGAGCACTAGTCTGTTAGAGTGCTCCATGAGAACTGCGTATGAAATTCCCCTTTCTTTCTCAAAGGCATACATAGGGCAAAGGAGACGTTTCCTTAACGAGCGGCTCAAGGAGCATCACACGCTCTATAGGCAGACGGCCATTTCGGACAATCTTTCAATGTACTGTGCCAATTGTAAATGCACTCCGGCATTCAACGATAGCATGGCCCTCTTCACATCTGATGGTAAAACAAGCAGAGAAATTTGGAGAGCTGTTTTGCATGATATCGGGAATAGAGGGAGAGTGCATTAGCTCACCTTTCATTGCCTTGCTAGTGAGAGAAACAGAGTTTCCCCGGAACAAATAAATGGATTTGACACATATGCACAGTGGTTGGCAAACGTGGTGGCTCATGTATATATTCCCTTTCTGTTGTGAATAGACTTCAACTGTTATTTCGCACTTCCCTCGTTTTGTACGTTTATTCCACTCAGTGTTCGTTTCCTGTAGCTTAAAGGTGCGCTCCCTTCGCGATTTCTACAAAGACTGGCACGGCACTGGAATAAAGATGGGATCGGACGTCTCCAATGATGCCCGCTTTGCTCTCAACTTCTCAAAAATTAAAGTCGATGATAGCCCTTCTGTTCCACATCATGTTGCTGAACAATAACTCCCCCACATTCTTGTTTTCTGGTACACCGATAATGTAATTTCAATTCTTGCGCTACACAAAGATACTCGAAAAACGCTTTCACCTTGGCAAGCAAAACTGCACATTAAGGTCATCCAGGGGTGTATCTGAGATGATGGCCTCCCTGAAATTCTCATCGTGCAATTTTTGATACAGAATGTCCCACGTATGCACCCTCCTAGATCACAGATGAACTGAAGTGCGTCGTATAACTTTACTCCCGAAATCTTCCTGGACGCTCACCTCCTCCTGCAGCAGAGCGTGGAGATTCTTCAGGGCTGACGGGCACTGCATCCACCTCAATCCTGAAACAGAGAGGGAAATGTCAATTCGGGGGGGGAAAAAAATTATGCACAGTAAACCAAACCTGAAAGGGGCTAGCAATAAGAAATTCAGGACACCTGACTTCTGATGAACACACTTTTCTTTCTTCCTCTTCTATCCACAATAATGGCTGTGCAAACTGTGATTTTTGGATTCAAAGCAAATAACGATTTTGTTCGAATAGTCTCAAATCGAAGCAAATGCCTTTGTATCGAAGTGAATATTTAGCAATTTTCAATTACTAAAACTGGATGTCACAATTTTTCAAGCATCCTTCAGCAACAAGTGTTAAAAAAAACAGGCCCATTAAAAGGGGCTAGCACAATTTTTATACGGCGTAAAATGAACATACCAAAGCTATCCAGCTGTTTTGGCTGGGTAGACAATATTACATTTTGTATGAAGGCAAGTTTCATTTCATTTTAAGACAGCTATGCCGTTTTATCTAGAGAGGGTTATCCGAAACAGCTTGAGCTTCACCCCACTATCAGGATGCAAAAATGGAAGTGCAAGGGCGGAATCGGCCGAACGTCAAGGAGATGGATATGCGCTCCACAAGCGCATTTTCTTGCCCTGGATCATTGAATATTTTCATGCTTTCCCCAGGGATGCTGCAGCTGCAACAAATCTACACAGCGCATCACCTGGGTATCATTCCCCCCCCCCATCACAAATGTTGCCACTTACAGGTTAGGGTCCCCAGCGTCCTCTGGCTTGTCCTCACTGGTAGCGTCATTGTGAGCGTCTGACAGCACCTCCTTCTTAACAGAGTCCTGCAAGGGACATAGCAACATGGGCCGTCATGAGCAAAACCTAGGCTAAAACCACAGCCTGCCACCACTTGCACTCTTTTGCCAACCAAACAGTTGCTGCTCGCAAGCCTAAGTTTGCTCACCGAGAGCAGCGCCTCCCTGTACAGCAGAAAAGGAAGCCCTGAACATCTGACTGGCTCATGAAAAAGCCAGGTTAAACATCCTCTTGCACATAGGCAATGACGGGAAAAAAACATGAAAGAGAAAACATGTTTGTTCCCGAGTTGCAATAATTTGTAGGCAACCAGGAGCAACTCAATGAGCACATAAGCCTGGTGCAGCTTTGGTAACTAAGACCAGAACAGGAATGAGGCTGCCGCAACAGTGTACAACAACACAAGAACCCAACACTTCATCGCAAACAACGTGTGCAACGCACGCATTGGAACAGATGCTACCAGGGCCTGCAGACAATACAAGGCCGAGTCCCCACTTCACAAGAAAACCTAGTGTGTGTGGAGCAATTTCCAAATAATGTGAGAGCAAAGCAAGCGAATTTACAAGCTGGACAGAGTGATAATGCGAGCATGCCTACGGAGCAAGCAACATTGAGACATCACCCGCACTTGCGTTATAATCAACCTGTCCCTTTTCTTGCACCCTACACTCTGATAGCCACCCAAAAAGCGAGCTCGGAGGGGAGTGAGTGAACGTACTTGGCACAACCGCAAACATATTTTCGCAATCCCTGCCCTCTGCAACAGGGCAAGAAACATGATGTATTTCTCAAGCTGTGTATGCTAGAACCGGGTTCAGGCTCAATGGGAAAGGCAAACGGGCGGTAAAACCCAGCCGTCTCTTACCGCCGCTGCAGCATCGCCCCTGGTGAGAATGTCGTCATCGTCGTCATCACTCCAGTCGCTGTAAGTGTCGCCACCGCCAGCCTTCGCCTCCTGGCCCTCTGAGGGAATCAAGAGTCAAGCAAGCAAGGGTCAAGGGCTTCCACAGAAATTCCAGGTTTTCAGCATCCAGAAACCTGGCATCAACGGGCACTTATTTTCCGGTTACTCGGTGAGCATGCGACATTGTCAATGAGTGGACAATTCCTGATTGATAATTCAGTTCCATTAGAAGTCACGGCTAGGACGTGTCACCATCAAAGCTTACTTTTGTATGCACTAGTACCGTATCAAGCGGCATATAGGTTGAGATCTTTTACCGAAAAACTTGCCAAAAAATCACCCCTCAACCTATATAGCGGTCACTGGCATAATTATGGTTGTCATCTGGCGAACGGGCAGCCTATCGAGCCCACCCAAACCCCAAAGGCACCATCGCCACCACCATCAATCGGACGCGATGCAATCTTTGTTTTGTTGCTTCTTTCGTTGTCAGCGAATGTGTGCGTGCTATTTTCTTCTTGCTCATAATGAGTTTAGGCACTTGGTGCCAGTTCACAGCAGCATTTAAAAGAAAATTTGGGGGTTTTCTAAGGCCAACGACGTGTCCGCCTTGCGCCAGTTCAGTACCACTAAAAGAAGCGTCGGTTATGGCGTTACCTGAAGGGGCAGCTCTCGGTATGCAACGCTCAATAGACCTCGTTTTATGGGCGCTGCTCTGTGCACCTGTGCTGCTGTACAAAGTGGCGACTTTTGTCCACGAGCATCGCGCGACGTCCCAACGAATGAATACCCCAAGGTGTTTGCTGGCCACCTGCACAGACTGGCTCTCGCTACGGTCTCCACACGAGTACCCCATGCTTTGCGCTTGCTGCATGATGACAGTTTTTTGTTTAAGAAAAGCTGCATAAGCAATTTCGTGGATTGAGCCGATTATGACTTCTGTGTGGGCGACAGCCAGCGAGGAGCAGTCGTCCGACAACATTTCAGACAACCATAACGAGTAGTCTCAGACGAAACAAGATAAAATAAATAAAACGATGTTGTGTACAAAACTTTTTTTTTTTTTTTTTGCATTTTTCGGCTACAAGGTAAGGGGGTCGACCTATATTCCGTCTCGACCTATATTCCACATTATACGGTAGTCTGAGGCAACAAAATGCTCTGCACTTCACAATGACACTTAAACGAGGCAATGTCGAACATGCACGCGAGATGTAGCTTGTCCACCAGTTTCTCATGCCCCACTAACAATCTAAGCTGCACCTTGGATTATTCAGAATCTCACACAGTCTCACATATCACATACTAGATTACATATTACATATTGCATACATTTCCATTTCTTCCGTCTACTTTGTCCTTCATTCCTCCTGTGCTTATTTTCACTGTGGTATCCTCTCTATTGTATGCTTACTATCCTCCGAAATAGAAACATTGAAACCACTTGCACATGTCCATTAGGAATTAACAACTTCCGGAAATCATTTGATCCCACATTTTACATCTCTATGTATTGACTCAATGATTAACTTTTGTGAATATATATCTATGTAATGGATTACTAAGCCTTATTATCCCTAATGGTCAAACCCTAGTTGCACCTTTGGAAGTTCTCATATTAGAGGGCAGAGAAAGGTGGGACATCTTAATATAACAAAATTTCACATTTTGAAGCAACCTTAGAAAAATTACGGCAGAGTACAACTTTATTCAATCACACTTGGTTAGCACGTATTTGCTTGCGTAATGAACCCACTCGTGTAATGATCCCTCTCCCCACTTTTCTTCTTGAGAATTTATTTTTTTGCCACTTTGAATAAAAAAATGCAGCGTGAATACGTTTTTATCTCAGCATGGTTGCCGATGCCGTAGACGATCACAGTAACTTGATATTGCACTACAGCACGTGCAGAAACGCTAAAAAAGCATTCCAACAAAAAGAAATCTCAACAAGAAATCTCACAATTTAAAAATTGCACGCTTGTGGAGCGCCACTTGCAGAACACAAAACAAACCACCTTGCGCCATGAAAACGTTGTGGCGTGCGAACAAAGCACCAAACGTACTCCGCACTCCTTCCCTGCTCTTTGCTGTTCCGGCTGGTTCTGGCGGCGTGCGAACAAAGCACTAAACACACTCAGCACTCCCCTGCTCTTGTTGTTCCGCAACCTCACCATTACGCTCCTTAGTTTTGTTGTTCAGTTCTATTCCGACCTTTTTTGTGCCCCTGGTGCGCGCCGTACGATGGGCCAGTACATGAGCTACACAGCCGATTTTAAAGGCCAACTGCAACGAAATTTTCGGCTCATTAAATGCACCATTTTCCGGTAGTATTACCTTAAAAATTGCTGCCTGCAAAATTTGGAGGCCCAAATATGCGTCGCTTTATCATAAACGAAGATCAAAAACGCTCTTTTCAAACCGAAACTGGAAAAAAAGGGCGGCCATTACGGATGGCCGGAAGTGACGTTACACTCAGGAATCGAGTGGGCGCAGCCGGCGGATTCTCACACGGCTGTGTGTGAGAAGATGGTGCGTACCCGATGTGTTTCGGGTCATCCGTTTCTTCAAACATTTAAAGCATGCGTGAAAAGAGGTTGGGAAGTTCGTGCTTCGTTTTGAGCTACAGAGACGCGCCTATAGTCGTCCGGTAAAATGTAAACACAGGCACCCCGAGGCGCCGTGGCAAAGCTGGGAGCTATGAAATAGGCACACAAAAGGCAGTGTTGAGCGCTAGATGAACGCCGGCACAGCCAAATATGCCCCGTGCCGATTGAATTATCTTGTGTTTGTGAGAGAAAGAAAAAAAAAAGCTACCGCGGGAGGAAAGCGTCGAAACATGCCGGCTAGCGTGCAAGAATTCGGTTTCGTCGGATGTCATCAAAGTTCAAATCCAGAATTTTGTTGTTTGTTTATACGGGCAGTTTTGTTTCTATTAGCAGGTTAGCACGGTGCCCGCACCAAATTTTTAGATAATGGTGCCATGCATCGAGGAAAGCAAAGCACTGCAGTGTTTTCGCTTTCGTCATGAAACAGTGACCTTTCCCAAGACACAATGCTGCCAAATGTGCCCTCTTTTTTGTGTTTTTTGTTTCTAACTGGTCAGAGAAATGTTGCCAACAGCGGCTAGTAATATTTCTTTTTTCACGAAGTTGTTTGAACTGAATCGAACTTGTGCAGTTCACCACATGCTGTACTTGTTCGCGCCGCCGCGATAAAGCGCGAGACACATGGATGAAGTGTCAACAGCGCACGCCTCGCGTCGGCTACTTGCGCTCACGAAGAGTCGACCGGCCGCAATCGTGCAGTGGGTCACACATCTATCTGCCGTACACGTTCATTCTTCGACTGGCCGCGACAACAGCGCATCATCTCGTGTCGGCCGCTGTGCGTACTGTGCAGCTGCGCACGTCGTAGAGACGCCCGGCCGGCGTGCGCCGCAGGGCTGCCGTAGTCGTTCGCGCGCCGGCGCACCAACCAGCCGCGCCAACAACGTATCGCCTTGCGTAGGCTGTTCACGCGTCTCGCATACTCGTCGAGTGGACCGAAAGCCTGCTGCCACCGTCGCGACCACGAAATCGTCCGTCGTGCAACTGCCGTACTCGCTCGCCGACGGTGTATTGCCTCGCATAGACCGGCTCCAGCACTCTTCAAATTTGCTCTTTATGTCTCGGCAACCCAGAGCTTCTTCAGCTTTTCGCATTACGGAAACGCGCGAAAGTAATTATTCATGCATGAGGCAGGAACTACACTGCTCAGTCGCTGAGGCCGCGCATAAAAGGGCTACTGAGGAGAGGCAACGGTCGCACAGGAGTCCTGACTGGCACGTCACATCCGGAAGTTCGCCGCAGTGGCGATAAGCTGTGGCGACACTTCGCTAGGTGCTGCGTCCGCTGAAGGGGCGTGCTTTCGAATGGTTTTAATAAAAAAACTGCGCATTTATGGAGTTTAAAATTCGGTCACAAGAGACTTTAGTGGTGCATACCATACGTTGAAGCCGAATTTGGGGCAGGTAAATTTTCGTTGCAGTTGGCTTTTAAACTGAAGATGGTGTAGCATGCGTTCATACACATGGAAACCGTGCGGTTGGGCAGCACTTCAGTGTTGGCCCAGTGCGTGTACGCTACGGGCGAAAAGGAGAGGTTTTTGAGCGGAGAACAGAGATCGCCGTGTGTTTTGTGGGCCCAAAGAAGGGAAGTTTCCCGGTGTCAGACAAGAAGTTTTGGAGTGCTCTGATGGCAGAGAAGGCGATGCGCTGTGGACCAACAACAAATGTGAGGTCGCAAGCGACTGCATTGAGGAGGACAGCTCCATGACAAGTAGGGGGCCACTAGTATGATGGGAATAAAAAAGAAATTTGATTATATAATCCCATGTGTTTTTACGAAAATGGCGAGGCTCTGACAGCGCTTCTTTTAGCATCTTTATTGTATGAAATTTCAACTTTTAAAAATCTGCTGCAATTTTTTCCTAACCCTCCCCCCCAAAAAAGTGGGTTCATTACGCAGATAAATACAGTACATTCAATGCAACACTTTTTTTTCCTTTTAACTTTGCAAAATAAGGTCAATATAATCAGCATTTTCACTTTGCTTGACCAAGCATGCTTTTGGGAGTGATCTCAGATAATGATACCTGCAAAACTCCAAATGCATTGAAGGTTGGAAATGTGCTACTTAATTTTGGACGCACTCGTGACTTGTATCGATGACAGCCGAACGTTTAATCCACTACAATTTCTCAGTGGATCACTCTAGAAGCCCTAGCAGTGTTCATTTGATGATAAAAAGTGGCTTGAAGCTGTCATATAAAAAAATGTTGTGTTATCAAGATACATACCACACTTGGGCATTGCAGATATAGGTTAACGGAAAGATGCGACACCATGCTGACACAGCAACGGCCAAGGTAGAGACAAAAAAATGGGGGGAGTTTGGGAGGTTTGGGAGGTACCGTCAAAGTACACTGGGTCCAAACACCCAAGAATTAAATTGTGACAGTTCTTCCATGACTGAAAGACGCTAAAAACACGAACTAAAGAGAAGGTGGATGCTGTTACTATGCAAATGGAAGCAACTCAGCACTAGTGCAGAATTAGTCTAGGCTGCCTTCTGACCTAACGAATGATGCATATCATACAACAACACATACTTGCCAGGACTGCCCATGTACTTCAAACCATCCGGATCTCTCAAATTATAGGCATGAAATTAACAGCCTTTGTTGAGTAAGCCCATGTAGTCTAGTAAGGTATATCCGGCACTACTGATGAAGCCGGCAATGAGCTGAAAATATTCCATCCTTCCAGGGACTTGGCAAGTAGAAAGGAAAAAATGACAGCAACTGAAGTGTTGCGAGGGCATTGCAAACAAAGTAACGGAAAATGGAACTCGAAGGGTCGCAGGTGTGAGAGGAAGCAGACTAGCCTTGTGTCACCTACTACTCGTATACAGTACAGTGGAATCTCGATGATACGATTCTGAGTGATACGAATTACAGGATGATACGAATTTTAGAGAAGTCCTGGCGAAATTGCATTGTTTGCAATGGGAAAAATTTCGGCTGTTACAACGGCCTGCGTGGCCCGGCGGATGATACGAACGAACCAGCCAGGCGCCCGACTACTGGGCGAGCAAGCGACGGTGATGTACGGGCTCTCTCTCTGCTCTTTGTCAGTATCTCTCCAGGAACGGCCGAGCTGTTGTTTTCTGCTCTCGAAATTGCGCCGCGCATGCCACAGGTGTGCTGACGGCACTGTGGAACCACTTGCACGCTCCGCGCAGTGTGGTCGGCGGCAGAAACATGGGGGCGGCTTCGGTTGCGAAGTGGTGCGCCGGGGCGCTCTAGCGACCGCTTCTATCCGCTCTTTAAAATGCTGCTTAAGGCACACACGAAGTTGCTTGTGCAGTAAAGGAGCCGATAATGTTGGCGAAAACGGTATTATAAAACATCATCCGTGCCACCAGTGAAAGCACCCATGAAATACCTGCCGGGGTGGTAAACAACATCTACAGCGAAGCCAGATGGCTGTTCCAAGCGCTTCGAAACTGCTGCCATGAGGCGCGCGCCTCGCCATTGGCGCTAGTCGTCAGGCTCCTCTCACTGCCACGCATGTTGCGCGTCATTTTCTGACCGAGTCAGAAGCTGCTGCGGGCGCAGAATCGTCGACACGTCACGCCGTTCACGCCTTCACTGTTGCGGCATGTAGCGAGCTTGGGCGCTGAGAGTGAGAACAGTGCAAAGTTTTACGCACTGCAGAAAGGACTGCTCAGTGACATGGAGGAGAAAAAGTGGAAAAACATCACGGATTTCTTCACGCAAAAGTTAGAAAAGAAATAAACAAAAACTTTTTTTAGGGCTCAATTTTTTGGTCTGTGTTGGTTCAAGCGAATTTCAGATACGAATACTTTTCACGGTCCCGCGAGATTCGTCTTATCGAGATTCTACTGTATACATGCACCGTTTTCTGAAGCTTCAAAACTTAGACACATTCGAAACTAATCTCACAGTGCAGGTACGATGACGCAAGACTCTCAGGAACGCAGGGCACTGCATTCGCCCCCAGGCTTGAAGGGCACGCTGTCGCTTTCCTCCATGTGTTCACATCCCGGCAAGCTGTCATGGTATTATGGGAGTTTTTGTGCATTCACATCATACTTCGGTACGTTCGCAGTGCGCGCAGCTTTCACTTATCACTTGCTTCCGCATCCCTCTTTATTATTGTACTCCTAGCGACAGGTTCCTGCACATACATGCCGTTCTTTCCAATGCCGCCAGAATGCGATCGTGTTTCCAGGCACCATTAGGTGCGGCATTCTCTCACTTTCTGAAGTGTTCTCATCATCCGTCTGACCCTATTTACAAAAAGTCCATTATGGTTCCCTTCTCCACGGGTTCTTCACGAACCTAGCTCCCAAGGGAATGCCTCCGCAGCCAAGGTGCCCAGAGAGAGAGAGAGATATAGATAGAGGGGGAGGGAGGAAGGGAATAGGCCGGTGGCGACAGCACAGCACGCACCGTCCATATCGTCGTCCTTCCGACTTGCACTCTTCGACGAGCACCAAGTGCTGCTTGCTGCTGTCGGAGACCTCAGCCTTGGTGGGCGACTCTCCGCCACTCTCCTCGCTCACGGGGGACGACGCCACCTCCACCTTGGGGACCACCACTGTGGCGGCTGCATGCACACCGCCAGGGGGGAGGGGGGGGAAGGGGGACACCACCTTACACACACAACAACACGGCACACACACCACCCAGGGTCACCCCAGGGGAGCAGGAGGAGGGGCAACTTCAATTTGATTGATTGGGGGGGGTGTAACACGCCGACACAACGCAGGAGATGAGGTGCGCCGTAGTGGAGGGCTCCGGATTAAATCTCGTACACAAGGTTTTTACTTTTCGCCTCCATCAGAAAAGCGGCCGCCGCAGACGGGAATCGAACCCGCATCCTCGTGCTCAGCAGCACAATGCCTTAGCCACTGAGCCACTGCGGTGGGTGGGGCAACTTCAAGCCCGAAGAAGGGAGGGCGCTCTGGATTAATCGGGTCCACCATAGCATAAAAACGGCTTCCGCAGCTGAAAGACGAGCTTGAAAACACGCAGCAATGGAACACTTTACTGCTGGGGATCGTCCTAGCCCTTGAACCACTGAGGTGGCCGCAAATGCCCAATTCAAGAAATTACTTCAGTGAAAAGCCACCGAGAACCAATGCTGCTGCCAGATGGCTTCATAGCACGGTGTAAGAATATTTAGGTGTTGACACTACGCGTGGCGGCACGGCCAGATCTTGTTCGCCGCTCCATGCGCTTCTCCGGAACGCCGCCAGAGTGCGCCCCACCACGAGGGCCTGTCTGCTCGCCGAGCTACGGCAGCCGTAATGCAGGTGCTGTGGGATCGTTCGGTGGAGCGGCGTGTACGTGAAGTTTTTTTAATTGCAGATAGGCACAGATAGATTGAAAATGCTGTCGACACCAAATAATTTTGGGCTACTTTCATTTTTACTCACAGAAACTGCAGCAGTGCGCGGAACAGCAGCGAGAACGCAGTCACGTGACCCTTCGAGCTCGTTGTCGAAACGCTTCTATTGCGAATAATTTTTTTTGCTCATCCGCACGACTCCCGAGAGCGTGGTTACTTTACCGTCTTTTAAAATAAAAGGTTGTGTTAAACGCACACGCTTGCCCTTTTGGGCCGAAGAGCTTACGCGTAGCATAAAATGTTGCTTGAGCAGTGTAAATCACCGAAGGTGTGAGGTGGTAATGCCCGTCTTGTAGAGAATATGGTAAAATTCGTCCAACTGTGGTTCTTTAACGTGTCCAGAGACGCCAGTGACGCTTTCATATTTCGCCTGTATCAGAACTGCTACCTCCATAGCTAGGCACACAACCCACGCTGTTTTGCTGTGTAGCGTGACGGCTGCGGCGTTGTATGCGCGAGGGTCCGGAACGAAGCTAAACCAATACAATACATATGCGACATTTTAATGATTGATTGATTGTAGGGTTTAACGCGCCGACGCAACGCAGGCGATGAGGCGCGCCGTAGTGGAGGGCTCCGGATTAATTTTGACCACCTGGGGATCTTTAACATGCGCCGAAATCTCGTACACACGGGCGTGACATTTTAATGGCTAAGGCACTCCAGGGCTGCCTACTCTACGCGAAAATGGTCAGTGAAAATTTCCCAGGTGTTTCTCTATCAAGCTCGGCTTTCACGACGATACCGACGGTGCTGAGCGGTTGTCTATCTCATGGAAACACAGGCGTGCACGCCCAGATATAAAATACTGACGCGACTCTAAACTGGGATTGGCGGATGTCAGTTTGGAATAATTGCAGTCGGCATGGTAAGGCGAATTCGTGGACCACAAAATTCTCCACCGAACTTAGTAGGGTTAGGGCAAATTATACAGCTTTATAAACGTATTATGTTAAACCAAAATGTGCAGCGGGTAAAAACTGGGCCCGCGATGGCTGTATAAACTTAACCGCATCGCTGCCATGCCATACGGCATGTGGTGTGCCGGTGTAAAATGCTTCTTTGAAAACACATGGAAGATACCGGCATCAGTAGCCTCAATTATTTCTAATAAATTTAGAACTTGGGCTAACTGGTTCTTTCGCACATTTTGACAAAAAAAAAAAACTTCACGTAGACAAGGGCGATTAAAGGAAAATACAAGAGCTCATGTTTCTGTTTTCTTTCTTTGTCCTTATCTATGCACGTTTTTTTTTTTGTCAAAATTTGCGGAAGCCTCAATTATTTCGTCTGGGGACCTTGTGACCTCCAGACTTTTGATATTGTGAGATTTTACTGATCAGGGAGCTCAATCGAACAACATAAGTGTAACACTGACTGCGGCATCAGCGAAAGAATGCAACTGGTGCCTGTGTTCTGTACGATTTGAATAATCCAATTTGGTTTTAATTTGAAGCCTTGCATTGAGGTGTCTATATTTCCCACAGTGGCTTATCCAGAAATAATTTTCGGGGGTTGCTATACGCCACAGGTAAAAAAATAAAAAGAAATAGATCCTGAGGCGAAACAATTTTCGTTTGTCTGCTTTAGTAATCGCTGTGTTATTTGTTTCGTCGACGTAATATCTGCACAAAAATACGGATACGTATAAGAACCATACTTCTGAACAAACCAACATTCTTGTTATCCTTGTTTTTACATTTTAATATAACGATTCGCTGTGTTAATAGCATTGCTCTGTCTAGGCCCCTGATTACCCATGTTTACATTCAGCATAAGGATAAAAAATTATTTTTGTTCCACGAAAGCCAAAATAGCCGTTATGTGTAACACACATTTTTAACTACAAGTCGCCTTTCTTGCTGGAGAAAACGCAATGCATTACAAGTGCCGTTCGCAGAGATTTGCCGTTGAAAAGCACATAAGTGCCATTCGCAGAGATTTGCCATCGAAAAGCACATGTGCCGCGATACCGCGCACTGCGTCGCCTTGCTGTACCGCGTGAGTTCCACAACGCTCACTGCGGCTGGTGCCGCAGTGATCGGTGACGAACACAACGTGGAAGCTGAATCATAACGTCTACTCCTCACTCTGGCAGCAGAAAACACCGAAACGCAGCGTGAATGACACGGAAATTCAAGCACGCCGCGCATCCACCGCAGCTGCGCCCGCTACTCCGCAAGCGATCGCCGGCCCCTCATTCGCAGCGCCCCCGCGCTGCTGCGGTCTGCGCATGTACTAAGGGCGAACACGATCTGGCCGCGTTCTCCGCCGCCGCGGCCGGCGAGTGTCAACACCTAAATATTCTTACACCATGCTTCATAGAAAGGAAATTTCCAGGGAACAGCCACAAAGAATCAATGTTGCCATAGCATGGTTTCAAAAAAAGGCAATACAACTGTGCTCTCAAGTTTTCCCTATGAAGATAATGTAACGGCTCCAGCCTTAAAACTGGAATCTCAGTGGCTCTAGTGCTGCTTTCAGCTACTGTTCAAGCTTGTTAAGAAACCATAAAACCCCACTGCAAGGTGGGACTGGACAACAACAAATTGGAAAATGAAAGGTCACAAACCAGTCCCTGCTGGGTGCTTCCTCTGCATGTAATATTGAAGTCCAATGCACTCTCAGTACTATTCACTGTGAAGAAGTCGGAGAGGTACATGGGAGAACCACATAGATGGCAAATATCACTTCTCTCAGAAATGAACCGCTTCCCTCCAAGCTAATCTCTGCAGAAGATGATGATGATGGTTGGTGTTTAATGGTGCAAGGCCAGCTAGAGCAAATCTATGCAGAGGACAGGTGCTGCGTTTTACCAATTCAGAATATGCACACAAACAGATCAAAAGTTTGTCAATGCATACAGCTAGCTAGAAGCAGATAGCCCATTGGTAGCTCGAACTGCGACAGATCATAGCGTCTCAGGGTCCACGCAACCTAAGACGGGGTTTGCGGTGCCACCTACATTATCTGCACACACTATCCAGGTTGGATGTAGCCTCACACCCAGCACCCTGGAACAGGTTTTATACACGAACATAAACCTTGAAATCATGGCCACTCTCCAGCACAACCCAAGAGACAGCATGCCAAGTAAAATTTAGCGTCAAAGGTCAACTGCAGAAGTGGCGACGATTTCAGGTTGTGCACTTGAAACGCACGTGGGGGCAGGCAGGACTGCTCTGTCCCTACCTTCGGGCGCACTGGTGTCGGGCGACTGGTCAGGTCGCTCGGGAGGCTCGTCCTGGCTGCTGCTACGGCTGGTCTTGGCCAGCGGCGCCTTGTCGCGTGCACGTCGCGGGGATGAGCCCCGACTGCCCCCTGACCCGTCCCTGACCTCATCCGCTTCAGGCTTGGCATCTCCATCACCCCGCTTGGAGGGCACATCCTGGCATTCGGGCAAAGGCAGTGGTAAACTGTAACTCTGAATGGTGAAACACTTGCGCGCATTCCACTGTTAACACACCGGCAGTTGTAAATGCAAATACGAGTGCTTGGAGAGAAATAAGACGTCCAGCGTTGCTACTAAAAGCAAGCAAGAAAAAAAACCACGTTGGCAGCACCAAAGGTAGTGGAATTACTACCGAACAATAATAAATCCTCAAAGCCCCAACAACAGTAACTCAAACACATTGGCTTCAAATGGCCAGTTTCCCAGGTCACTAAAAGCTTAAGTTGTTAGATGCGGTGGCGCAATGACAGTTTTCACATTTAATTGGGTTGGACCAAGAGATTTCACTAAAGACTCGACCTGATGCAAGATGTTTTTAATGACAAAGCACTAAATGGCCTACTGAGCAAAATAGTGTTGTCAGTAAAGCAAAATGGCACTTAAATCCCCATTGGTTGCAAATGCGGGTATGTGCTGGCCCAATGTCCCCTCGACCCAGTTGGCACAGTAGGAGTGGGGAGGAATGCACTGGCCTCACCCAGTACCGCAGCAGTCACCAGTGAGCCAGTAGCGCTTTGCATGGCACACCGCCGAACTCACTGCAAGCGCTGCAGCCACTCCTACTTTGTGGCAGCCGCCACAATATCGGCATTGGCGAAACCAGCGCAGCAAGAGTTCTCCTCACCTTGGTGCTCCTAGGTGGCGGCCTCTTGCGCTCGTAACCGCGATTGGGTGAGACAGACCGTGACCGTCCGCCACCCCCGCGCACATCCCGGCTTCCACCGGGCCTGCACAAGGAAACACCCTTCATAAACCACCCACTCCAGGGACACCCACACCAGTGTTATTGCACTCGAACTGCACTATCAGTGCACTGCACTTGAATTGCACTATCGTATTCATGGCACTACAAAAAGGCACCCTCCTCTACAGTGGTCACTGAAATAGTGAATATTTTATCTTTTCGCCCACAAAGGAACTTTTCACTAACCGTAAAGTTTTCCATAAAAAAAAAAGATAATAAAAGCAACTGCTGTTACGGAGTTCTAATGCCTTTTGTCACAATGTTCTTATGCTTTTTGAAAGCATGCAAAATTACGCAACCAAAATATTTTTCTGTACCAATTCGGTGCTGGGTTTTACCAGGAAAAAACAAGACAAAAGCTACACCACTGGTAAAAACCATTTCCACCAAATGGCATTTTGAGCCAGAGTGGCAGGACCCAAGAAATGAAGCTCGTCTAGGAACCAAAAGAGGAAGAGGATTTATTTACGTGCAACCCAGGTCGGGCACTCGATGCTGGACTTTGCGAGTGGCAAGCCTCATGCCGCAAGGAGCGAGCCCCGAAATGCGAGCTGTGGACTCAGCCTCTTTGTTGCAACTAGGTATCTTTCTCATCGCCTTCACTCTTTGGAGGAATGAGATAATTCTATAGGCGCACCCTAATCACGGCTAAACGGGCAAATGAAATGTGTTGATCGGCTATTTATTCCCAACAGGCGACTGGAACTACAGTTTTCGCTTGACAGAAGATGGTCGGTAGATAATTAAAGATGGTAGTGTAAAAGTCGACAGCACCCCCGCCCTTACCTCAAGTCTCTGGAGTCAGGAAGGGGATCCACATCTCTCCTACTGTAACGGCTTGGACCAGAGTCGTCTGAAAAAAAAGTTTTTTTTTTTTTTTAAGCTGTCCTCATCATAAATCACCAAAGCAACATGTGAGAATTAGGACAAGGATAGCAACACATCAGCAACAATGCTCATTCCCTATCTAACTACTTCAGAGCATATCAAAAACTAGGTCTCGTTGCCAACTGCACATTTGCCTCCAAGAAAGAAATAGCAAACAAAGCAAAACAACAGAAGAAAACAGCATATTCTGGCTCAAGGAAAGTTAACTGAAGTCCAGAGCACTCTTGTGTTCTTATTGTGACCCAAACAATGGAATTTGTTTCATCCTGTTGTCTCCCATAAGGACTCGCAAGGGTTCTTCCAAGCGGCACCTTTGGCTTGGAGTGATGAAACCACTTTTTTTCTTGTTTTTAATATTTCCGGGCATTTCATAGACCTCTTCTTTCACAATGGCCATTATGCTGCCCAGTTTCTCCCTGAGGGTGCTGAATAGCAATGTGCCGAGGGTTCAGCATTGCACGTTAAGTGCAGCATCAAATCAATTACGCATTACAAGCCTGGTTCTAGGGCCCCAATTAAGATCTACAGAGACCGCGTGCTCGTGGCTGACACGGCCGCATAAAGGCAAGCTCACCAATCCTGGAAGGAGCGGCCCCGCGGCTCTTGTAGTCTCCTCTCCTCCCGGGATCCCCCCTGGTATCCGAGCCCCTCGGCTCACCCCGGTGCCCGGGTTCTCCGCCACCACGATACGGCGGCTCCCCACGCTCGTACGGATCCCCGCGGCCCCCCATCTTGGGTCCATCGTCACCGCGTGGCCGGGGCGACCCACGCGAGTCCGACCTCTCTACGCGGGACCCATAGGCCCGTTCGTCGCGTCCTCGTGAGTCGTTGCGACGGTGCGGCGGTGGTGGCTCCAGGCGGCCCTTCAGGTGTGGCGGCTCTCCCCTCGCGTCCATGCGGCTCACGTGCTCTGGACGCCGAAGGTCTCGCGGTCCGCGGTCCCTCATGTCCGAGCGGTGCGGTGGCCCGTAGCCGTCCGCGTAGTAGTCGCCAGCACCGCGGCGGTCCATGCGCGCATAGTAGTCTTCAGCCAGGCGGGCATAGTCATCGGGGGGTCGGGAGTCGTAGCCCGGAAGGTCACCGCGATCCATGCGGGGCGGCAGCGGGGGCAGGTCCTTGCCACGCATGTCCATGCGGGGGTGCGGGTCGCGACCGTCGCGGTAATCGGAGCGACCGTAGGGGTCTGGCGGGCCCCGGCCATCACCTCGCAAGTAGGGATCGCCACCCCTGCCGTGATAGTCCGGCTTGAGGTCGCCTCGCCCATGGTAGTCGCCACGCCCGTGGTAGTCGCCGCCGCGCAGGTCCTGCTTGCCCAGGTCGCCCCGCATGTCACCTCCCCGGCGGTAAGGGTCTCCGCCTCGCAGGTCGCCCCTAGAGTCACCCCGGGGGTCACCCCTGGGGTCGCCTCTGAGGTCTCCCCGCGAGTCGCCTCCCCGCAGGTCCCGCCGCATGTCCCCTCCCCTGGGGTCTCCCCTGGGGTCTCCTCTTGGGTCCCCCCTCGGGTCAGCCCCGCGAAGATATGGATCGCCCCGACGCCCGTCGGGACCCCTCAGGTCCGATTTCCCCCGGGCATCCTGGTTTCGGGGGCGAGGCGAGTGGGGGTAGTCCATGCGGTGCAGCTCCATGTCCATACGACTGCGGGGTGGCAGGCCGGCCAGGGCGGGAGACGGTGACCTGCGCCACAAAGTACATTGTTATACAGGTGTGCACAACATCTAACCACTGTCGATATACACACTACAGCAGCTGCACACTCCCTCTACCAGCCAGCTGTTTGGATAAGATGCTCTCATGCAGTGCGTGGACAGTTCATCCATGCAGTCAAACACGGATACAGTTAAACCTCGATGTTACGAAGTCGGTAAAATTCGTAATTTACTTTGTTACATGAAGTTCGCTGTTATAATGAAGTGTTCATCACGTGAAGCATTTCCTGCAAAAGAAGACGTGGCGCACATACACGGCTGGCACACTGTTTCTGTTTCTGTCGGAGCTCAATCGTCTACGCAGGCATCAGTGTGATCTGCATGGAGCGTTTTCTCCCGCAAAAACGCACCCCGCAAGCCACAGTTGCGCTGACGCACCAGAAATTTGAGCTGCCAGCGGCGGCATGCATTGCGAGCTGCGATGTTCCTCGCATCCCTTCCACCTCTCACAAAACGAGTCGATTGTGCCGTTTATGAGGATGCAAGGGGAGGAGGAGGGCTGTTTTTCTTCCGAACCCCAATTCCGGCGCCACCACTTTGGCCTTGTCCCGCGCCGCTCGCAAACTCGCGTCGCGCTCGCTCGCACGTTTGGCTACGTTTGCCTGTTGTGTCACATGCACACCGCTTTGAATTTGACTGGGTGCCTCTTCAACTGCCTCCGCTTTTCTGCGGAAGGGACGTCAGGGCCGATGTTTTGGAAACGGAGTGCCTCACTGAAGAGGCGATTGTAGCATGCATAAGGGTGGATAAACACTGCACTTGTGAGGGATTCCCCACTGTGGTAGCTGTCTTACCTGACAGCAGTGTGATAATACAGCTCGAAGTGTGCAATGATGATGATAGTCTCATCAGTCTCAGAACCATTACATTTGAAGTTGACAATCATTGGATTTAATAGCTTAGGGCATTTTTTTTAGCTTAGGGCATATTTAAGTGCCTTGATCATATCAAATTACATGCATCACTCTGAGATATTTGGCATTTTGGAAAGTGCAGCTTCAACACTTTTTTACACTGAAAAGGGTAAGTGCCCTTACGGGGATATTAACAAAAAGTTATAAATCTAAAAGTCAGCAAAATCAATGGAATGTTCAAAGTAACAAACGAGACTTCACAATAACAGATTGTTTTTTTTTTTTTCAAGTTGGAACTATTTTTGCTGAGCTTACTGCCCAAACGCTTTTCTGTGCTGGCACTTTTTTAGCCTATCTTGAACAGCCACAAGGGTCCCACTAAAAGTAACTAGCAGCACAACAAAAAGTACAGTATGCTGACACAACAAAAGAAAGCGGTAGTTTAAGTGGCATGCTTTTTGCTAAGCATTTTCAACACTTAACGACCACCACTGTGATTGGCTTTGTGCACCTTCTAATGAAAGCAAGAGGAGACGTTATGCATCAAAACTGCTGGTTTGTCAGACGAAGCAATGCACAAAGCAAACAGACAACACCAACAGACGCAACACAGACATGCAAAAGCTGGGTGCAACTGCTGAGTTGTGCCATTTGAAAGCACCTGTGTTAGCAGCTGTCACAGCAATGCCTGTCAGCCAGGACAAGTGGAGATCGCATGCACACTTGCCTTGAGCGATGGTGATCCATTCTGCGTGCATCACGGCCCCTGCCTTGGTCGTAACGACCTCGCTCGCTGACATAGCGGTCCGTGTGGTCTGGCATCACTTCGCCCGGCTGCAAAGAAATGGCAGGGAAGTAGGAGCCATCACATCATCACCTGGGTGCAGGGGAGGAGCAAGCACTTCACGTACTATGTAATGACACCAAATTTCCCTTGTATTCACAATTTGGACATGGTGAACCTCAATGATCGAATCAGTAGGGTTTAACGTGCCGACGCAACACAGGCGATGAGGCGCGCCGTAGTGGAGGGCTCCGGATTAATTTTGACCACATGGGGAATCTTGTACACACAGGAGTTTTTGCTTTTTGCCTCCGTCAGAAAAGCGGCCGCCACGGCTGGAAATCGAACCCACGTTCTTGTGCTCAGCAGCACAATGCCATAAGCACTGAGCCACCGCGGCGGGTGTGAACCTCAATGAAGACGTGCTCATTATTTGCTTTCTGGCTGGTACAATTATGCCCCAGCTGGGTGCATGAGTAGGTTCATTCTACTGCTTGGTTACTTGTGCAGCATGTTATAGGGTTACTGTGTATTGTTATAAGAGTTATAAGTGGAGACTCATAAGTGGAGCACGTTATAAACTCCCTCTAAAATTGGGTACTCTCTAAAGCTCCTTCAAGCTCTCACTCTTGCAGCAATTTTTTTTGATAAAAGCACGCTTGTCCAACATATGGGTGTAGAGTAAGAAACTTGCCAGAGTGTGCGGCTTGAGTGTAGAAATTGGTTGAGCTGCACATATGTCGCAGCCATTGTAAGATGACGAGAGCAAGAGCGTGCTGCGCAAAACTCAACGCACCTAAAAAAAGCATAAGTATTCGTGAAGAGTGGGCCACCAATGTGATGCACACATTATTCAAGGGTGTACTGGAAAAGGGGGTCATGTTCATAAGCCCTCTTTCTTCAGCAAGCGCGTTTTAATTTAAAGAAGCACCTTCCACATAGGGATAGGCCTAAAAGCGAAGCGGTGCATTACAAGAGTGAATAACTGTTGCCTTGAGAGGAGGCAGGCATCCACAGCGTCAATTTTTTCCGCAGAGCTCACCTCCAGCATGTCAGCCTCTTCTGGGGGCGGCTCGTGGCGGCTCCCTCGGTGGGGAGGAGGGGGAGGAGGCTGGTCGGCGTCTCCTCGCTTGCGGCCGCCCCGACCACCGTCCGCATCGTAGCGGCCCTCGTAGCCCTTGGCTTCTCTCCCACCGTAGTCTTCCAGGCGTCCATGGCGGCTGGAGTTGGACAAGGCGTGTCCAATCGGCACCCAGATAATTAACACCTCAGGGAGTGCGTTTAACTTTAACAATAAATCCATTATATCAGCAAACGACCAGCCCTGTTTGCCACGGCAAGACCACAACTCAGGGTAATTATTCATGCAGACAGAAAGGCAGGGGTCACTGTTTTGAATTACCCCACTGGGCATGCTACACCCACTTCACTTCGGAAGCACTGCAGCCCAGTGTTTTGAAAGCCAAGTGTGAGCTCGTAAATGAGCCCTTGTCAATGCCTTTCTGCACAAGCTCTTATTACGCTCAGACGACGACACAAGGGCAAACTGTTGCATTGGAATTGGTTGGTGCAACTGGTATGTCCTAGAAACCCTCGCAGTCTGCCACGCACACTGCGCCCCTGCATTGCGCTGTGGGCCACCCATGCCATCCACCTCCAAGTGTTGACGCACAAAATGAGGAGCAGACGACAACTACAGTTGAACCTCGATATAACGAACCTTGATTTAACGAAATTAGCGATATAACGAATTTTTTCAAGTTTTCTATCAAAATTTTGCTACATCCATGTATTTTTATCTCGATTTTACGAAGTAATTTCGTGCGGCGCTTTCGATTTAACGAAGTCATGGCGAGAAAGGAAGAACGAAATTCCGGTCGAGGCACGTTTTATTTTGCCTCTCAGAGCCTACATTGAAAACATTCGGTACTCACATTAACTCTTAAAAGGCTAAAATGAAAGAAAAGCGGTGAATTATGCGGTTGACAACAATTAAAAGTGATGAAAGAAGCTGCTGCAAAACCGCTAGCGGTCATGGACGGTTTAATAGTGCGGCCACCATTTTGACGTCTCCATCGTTGCCTACGCCAGCGCCCCCTGTGCTTAGGCTGCCGAAGGCCGAAGCCTACTTCAAGTGTCTTTTTCTACGTGTCCTTGCTCACGGTGCTGCTGCTCTAGGTTGTGCTCGCTGATAACCACATTAATATTTTGTTCGTCCATCATTAGGTGGGTCTTATAAGCAGCATGAGCACTCCAACGGAAAGAAAAGTGTTCCGAACAAGAGCCTGAGGAAGTGTCGGTGAAACCGAAGGCCATTGAAGTGATGGATGCCATCGACGTTCTGCGGAGGCACGCAGGCGCACGCGAATGTTGAAGAGCAAGCCTTTTTAGCGCTGTCAGCATACAAACGTCACGTAAAGCCCACCCTGGTCAAGAAACACCAAGCACTGCTTACGGACTTCTTCACTACAGCTTGAACATCGTGTGCTGGTGGCAATAAATTGCTCTCCGAACGTGGTCAAAACGTGTTCATTAGACAGCTGCGATGCGGAGAAATCGGTTTCTTTAGGGCTCAGCGGGCACAAAAGTAATTGCTTAATCAAATTTGGCCAGAAGATATTTAATGTAAGCTTTCCGCGTTAGTGGGAGTACGTAAGCGATGCTCCACAAAGTGAAGCGGTCTGTGTGTACTCCGCTCAACTCTCAATCATGGCTTTATCTCGAGTGTCGTGGTTGCATCATGCGCCCATACTGCAGAGCCTTTGTGCATGAAAAAAGTCTTTCGAAAGGCTGGGGTACTGATGACCTCCAGTCATCAGTACCCCAGAACCCGCATCCTCTGCCTCCTGGCTTATCTCGCGGCACCCAGGTTTTTCTCAACCGGGCCCGTTCTGGCTTCGCCATAACCGCCGACATCGTCGCACGGTGGCGAGGACGGCACACTCACTTTGACCCTTCGGGCAATGAATCCCAACAAGGCAACAACATACCGCCGGCAGGTTCTCCGACGTCAACATCGGCGGGAAACTCCCATTCTGTAGACCTCGCAGGACCTCCACAGACCGGATCAGCTCCCAGTTCCTCCCCTTCTCTCTTGGACCCCAATGTGCTCTGCTATGCATGCCATGGCACAACGAAGCCTGACCTTCCGTACCTCGTCTGGTCTTGCCCGGGCCTTGCCGTGCTTCGCGCCCAACACCGCCCGGCGTGGGTTCACTCCTACGAAGAGTGGATTCGGCCCTCTTGGCGTGTCAAGGACACCTTGACAGCACTCTGGAGCTTTGTCTGTGCGGCGTCGATGGCTGGACATTACTAGCGTCCTTCCTGCCCTCCCCCTTCCCCTGCGGCTTCGTTTTCTTCCTTCCTTCCTTTCGAAAGCTTTATAGCACCCTCCCGCTGTTGGCCCGCTACACCCCTCAACGCCGCGCCTAAGCCTACCACTGAACGGACGAAAAGAGGCGTAACTTCGAACCAGCACTTCGCCGGGGTGAAGTTCACGGGGCATGGACGCGGGTTCAATTGACTAACAGCGGCGTTTAGTAGTGACCAAAATGATAAAAAGAAAAAGTGGAAACCTAGTCTGCTATCACATTTAATGAGGCGTTGCGGAAAAAGCACCGGTTTTACGACGACACGAACTACTGTCGGCTATCCGAATTCCATTGCCTAAGTGTTGAAATTCACACAATTTTCGCAGCCAGTTTTAGTACAAATTTCGGTTTAAGTGGAGAGGTAACTACATAGCAGTTTCTGAGCGGTGGGCAAGGTTTTGAAACCTCAATAACGGGTTAAATTAACTGTAAAATCGAAACCTCGATTTTACGAAATTCGCGATTTAACGAAATTTTCGCCCGCAAGTACGACTTCGTTATATCGAGGTTTAACTGTATACCAGAACGGGTAGTCCTCATATTCCTTCACGTACCCACCACACTAGAATGCGAAAAGCTCATTCAGGTGGAATTATCACCTGCGAATTTACCAAGGCGAACAATTTTGACATTAACCTCAGTGTCCTTTGAGTACATCAGACCATGTCTAGGTTTGGATTTTCAGGGCCTATAAGCCACATGGAGTCAGTAATGATGAAATAAGGACAACACCAAGTTCTAGGCAGAGCCTCAAAAGGACAGCAATGAGAAATAAATCAAAGGCCTCCCGCTAATATGCGCCGCTTATATGTGACTGGGCATTATTAGCTGATTCACATAAACAACAGTGTCTGTGTTGTGTTTTGTTGTGATTGTTTAAAATCTGTACGCTAAATCCACAGTTCCCTTTAACAAGGACCTGCCAGACAACTATGGTAATAATGAGTGAACTGGTCTGGCCTGTATTTGCGAACGCTTTTACCGTTAATCCCTTGCGCTCCACATTGCCCACAAATTAACAAGTCAAAAGAACACACTGCAGACAGACTTCCCACTGCGTGGCTCCTACTTGCCTGTGAAAATGCTGCAACTGCCCCCCCCCCAACACTTCAAACAAGCATCCAATGCCTACAAGGACCTGTAACACTGATAAATCAAGACCCCCAGTAAAGAGCAATTCAAGCATCAGAGACTCACTCAGCCTCCTTCTTGCGGGAGGAGTCGCGTGCGGACGAAGGGGGCCCCTGTGATGAAAGAGGGGGAGCGGCCACGGAGCTGTCGCCCGGCGGTGGGGGTGGCTGGGAAGAAGGTGGCGGTGGCGACTCCCGGCGAGGCCGCTTGGAGGGTGGTCCCCCTCCCGCTCCTCCCCTGTGGGGTGGGCCGCTGGCGGGCGCCTCCCGTGGGGGGGAGCGGCCCGATGGTCCGTAGCGTCCCCACCCCGAGGGGGCGGCCCCCCACGCCCACTGCCGCCTTCGCGACTCCCGCGGTGGCGCGACGACTGGGGCGATGGTGGCCGCTCGGGAGATGGGCTCTCCGGGAACGGGGCTGAGCCGTGCGACTGGGCGGCACGAGCACGCTGAAACAGAAGCGTTGTTGGACGGCCAAACTTAGTGGACGGCCGAAAGAAACGGAAATGCCGACCCCTTGTGGTACGACAGTTAGGCGAGACAGAAAAAGAGAGCAGGGAGCACACATTATTGCGAGCTTGTTTTGCAAGCACACAATGTTCTATCACAAAATGAAAATGACCTTGTACATCATCATCATCATTGCGCCATAGTTCCGTGTTACTGACAAGAAGATTGTGCCCCGGCCTCCAGCCTAAACGTGGAAGGAAGACCCAATATGTACCCTGCGAACAGATGCGACTGTATTGGGAAGGAGGGTCGAGAAAATTGACCCACAAAGAAAAAATTTGCAGTGTTCACTGACATCTTGGCTGAAACATTGTTACTGTTCCTTCAACCTCAGCCAATCCTTTCCTCAATATTCCTACTACCTCCATTATTTTTTCTACCCCCTGTATGCATGCGGGTAAAAATTATGCACGTGCACACACATGCGTGCACACACACATGTGCACGCACATTTATATGTATTTGGGTGCACAAAAACTCAAAACAATTGCCCCCAAATGGCAAAGCACCGGCCACATTTGCATTTCACCAGAAAAAATTGTTATTTTATGCCAGGTGTCCTCACAGCCTCACAGCTCGTTCTTGTCTCCAAACTTAAGGGTGCCTGGAAATAATTGGATACACTACTTTGGATGGCCACCGAGACACCTGATAGGGCAAAAAAATCCCACTGCTTCGCATTTAAGAAGAATGGGTCTGGAACACCGAATGTGAAGCTCAAAGTGTTCCAAATACAGCGGAACCCCAATGATGCGTTCCCCAGTTTAACGACGACCCACTTCTTACGACAGATCACCGAGGTCCTGGCAAACTCCCCATGGAAACAATGCTATAAAAACCCTGATTATGCAACACTAGGGTGCATGCAGTCTGCTACATATGACAGACGCTGGCGGGGATGAACCGGCCTTTCTTGCCACCTTTTACACTGCTTTGTCCTGAGCTTCATTTCTTAACCCCCAATTGGCGCTGCTTGGTGTGAAAAGGTAAGCAGTCTGCGGCAGGCCCGACCACCTGCTGAACAAACTCAAGCAGGGGGGTACTGGCGGCCGGACGGCACCATGCGGCAGCGGTGTGCCAACACACCAACCAAGAGAAGTCAGTCCGGGTGGCCGGTGGACTGCCAATCTTAAGCTCCATCGAGCCGATGACATGAACACACACGCGACATTTTTCCATGACACGATACCCCACGGTAATTGTTGCTTTGTTTTTTTCTTTTCCAACTTTGCTCCCATCGCTGCCTCCTACAATCCTTGGTTTCACTTTCCTTTCCGCCGCCACTCAGCTGCAGCCTTGGCAGTTTAATGCTCTTGCCTTTTATCCCTCTAAACTTGTTTGGCGATGGCGGCCTCCTTCTTATTTTAAACTCACATGCGTGAAGCGCAGGGCTGGCGAGCTAGTGCCGGACGGCATGGGGGTCGCGGGGCGAGTGGCTGTGGGCTAGTGCAGATGCCGTGGAGGGGGGGGGAGGTAATGCACAAAATAGGCATTTTTTTTTTTTTAGGAACGTGGGATTTCAGTTATGGATTCGCAAATTACACAAAAAACACTACATGTAGCCATTTAAATAAGTTCTTATCCCATCTGTTGCGTAAAACCAACTACTAGGGCACCAACCATACGACACCCCGGTCATACAACGGTTTGGCCCATTCCCGTGAAAGTGGCATTATCGGAATTACACTGCACCAAAAGTATTACTAAAACGCTTGTCAAAGAAGAATTTCTGGTGCCTGCTCATGCAAAACCGTCTTCTGCAAGCCCACTTCTGAGAACACTGGCAAGATGAGTCGGACGACCCACTACCGCATCAAATGAGGATGCAGACTGAATACAAAAAAGTTCTAATGACTGCGATGACGACAAGACTGCATTAAGAATTGCGCACCTACAAATTTCTGCTGTGGGACATTCACAGGTCGCACTCTGCGGGAAAAAAAAAAGCGCAAGAGGACGACAACGCTGCACGTACCTCGGCCCTCAGCTGCTTCTCTCGGTCCCTGCGCCTCTTGCCCGACTTCTTCTTCTTGCGTGGCTTCCCAGAAGGCGGGTAGGGTGCCGGGGGGCCCCCCTTGCCGCCGCTGCGGGAAGAAGGCACCCCTTCGCGAGACCCACTCCTCGCTGCACCACTAAAGTGCCTAACAGGCAGCAAGAGCCGGCTGCTTTGAGACGCAAGCGACACGCAAGGACAAAGAAAGGCTGATACATTTGTTCAAGTATCTCACAAGTTGCTAAACAGTACCTAAATACAAAAACTCGGGGTCAGCTCCTTTCTCAAACTAATAGGAAAAACCGGAAATACGACTGTGACAACCAATTCCCACACATGCTAACACGTGCACGCAACTCCCGAGCACCCGTCCCTCACCAATGCAAGCAGTAGAAATGCCACTGCCCAGGCTACGTAGAGGGATTGTAATTCTCATTTAAAAAGGTGGGAAAGCAGTGTCCCCTGCGAGAGAGCCAACACTATGCTACTTCTTGGAACGGACAATGGTATGCAATTCCACTCATTCATCAGACCCCTTCATGAAAAGTGGCAGCACATCGGTGTTCAACTGGTTTGGGAATGAACCACTCGTCGCAAGCTAGGGAAGCTAAGCCACGAGTGGGATGTGTCATCCAGCCGCAGTTCCCTCTTGCACACCGGGATTTATTTTACAACAATGAGCGGCTATTGCGACTGGTGCAAACCCACACCCTTCCTTGTTGCTACCACCTGCACCATATTTATCCTTCCATCTACCCCTACCCCAATTGTCAAAATGACCGAACATCGATTTTGGAGCTGTCCCCGTAACCTTTATATCTCCTTACCAGACGGTGGGCACTGGGCTGAAGTGCTGGGCAGCGCTGGTTGAGGGCTGCCTCAAGCTCGTTTAATTCCACTGGCAAGCCTAGCTAGATAACACTGTTTACGTATTTCAGTGTGGCAAAGCTGGTAGTGAAAGAAATGCCATCTCTTAGACGTCCGCATTCTTCCTCTGTTTTACAGGAGATGTTAAAACTAGCAATGAAAAGTAGAAATGAAAGAACGGCAGCTATTATCTGAAATGAAAGAACTGTACTTCTAACGAAGAGCAGTCCACAAGTGGAAGTTTTTCTTTTTGGAGACGGAAGAGAGGGGCAATACAAACACTTTTTGTCTCCTCCCTTTTTTGTACCACCACGTTGCTTGTAAAGCTGAACAAATGACACGAACAGAAGTCCCGAGAATACATCTAAAACCCGGTGAGCGAACAGATGTGCATGGAACGATAATTTTCAGCTGCCTTCTGCAACGTTCGCTGGAAAGGGGGCGACACTCACGGCTGCTGCGTGGCCGCCTTGTGCTTGGCATCGCCGGGCGGTCCGGGGCTGGGGGTGCGTGGGCCGCGTGACCGGCCTGCGTACCCATCGTAGTCGCCACCATCCCGGGGACCCCCACGGCGACCGGGCGACGAGGACCGGCCGACATTCGGCGACCGCCCTCCGCCTCGGTGCCGATCTCTGCCAGAACCACTGAAACATACCAATGTCCAGGGGTCAGGCCCGTGAATCGGACACTCTTCTTCCATTCGGACCACATCCAAGGCCAGGAACATCATTCCACATCTTCAGTTGCGTACAGAACATGCTTTTTCTATACACTGCCCCCATCTCTGGTGGCCCACTCGATTTTGACGCGCTGTTTTAGAGGCCTGCCAAAAGACACCCATCACCTGGCTCTATGATCTTTATTTATGTGGATAAGTGCCCGCAAACATCATGATGCTTTCAGAGTGGTGTACAGAAGAAACAAAGAAAAAGAGAGGAAAGGGAGAAGCCGTAGGTTTTTCTCATCGGTAAGCTTACATTTGAGTCCAGACAGAACTTTGCTTTCGGCTAGGTGTAAGTCATTCGTTAAAACATATTTGCTCAAACTGTCCTCACAAGCACTCACTGGTTTTACTTGCTGTCCTCTCAATTTTTTGCTACCATTGCTTCGACACAGTTGTGCCCCTCAGGCACATGTGCAGGCTGCGTCTAAAAGCTAGTGGTCAGCCAGCTACTGTTGACTAACACTAAAATGCCGAAGTACCATGTCTTTTAAAACATCCAACAAAAGTTGCAGGACACTGACACTACATTTCCATATCCTCACCAGATTATCCCTTCCAGTAAAATGCCTTAACTCTTTCGTTACCGTGCCTATTCAAATTGATCACCGGTGACTGATGCTTTATATCACTGATTCCAACCTGTTGTACTCATTTCTAATGCACCTAACGTGCACCAAAGGTTAGTCTAGGCACTGTACTTTCGGAATCAGTTTAAATTTTCCAACTCCGGCGAGTTCCATTCTCAATGGCGATTGGGCTTCACCGCAAGGAGTGGGCAGCATGCTTGTTAACATTTTTTTTTTTCATATAACCCACAAATTTTTCTGCACAACTCAATTTTTTTATATGTTGTGTTATCAAAATGTTTGCCTACAAAATGTGTATTAATATTTTTTTCTACTATCAGGGGTTTGTTATATACAACTTCTGTTTTATCATTTCCTTTCATATCTGCACAACAATTTTGATTTTGATAATTTTTCTCGCAACCATTATTTACGAAAACATTTTAAAAACTGGTGCTGTTGGAAAGGGCATTGAATCAGTTGCATTTTATGTCGTGGCAATATGCGCCTAACCAATATGTTAACACAAAAAAAAAAAATTTCTTAGACACCTAAAAATCATTCATTTTCCAGAGGTGACGCCAGAAACTGATACAAATCTGATACAAGCTCCCCGTACCCATTTGCAACATTCACAACCTTCATTGTGCCACATTTTAGTCCGCTGATACCATTATCATGATTTTAGCATTTCTCGCATTATCAGGCTTGTGCGAATAGTAATATTTTAGTTTGAAGCGAATTCGAAGCAAATAGTCCTTGGGGTCGAATACTTTCGAAGCGAATTTGAATAGCTGTCAGGTGTCACTGAGCTTCTGTCACTAAGACACTGAGCTTCTGGGCCTAGCGGGACCTTAATAAAAAGTTCTATACAGTGGAATCTTGATGATACATTTCTGGGTGATACGAATTTCGGGATGATACGAATTTCTGAAAAGTCCTGGCGAAATTGCATTGTTTGCAATGGGAAAAATTTCAGCTCTTACGAACGGACCTGCGCGGCCCAGAGGATGATACGAACGAGTCGGCGAGGCGCTCAATTGCCGAGCGAGCAAGCGACGGCGATGTACGGGTTCTCTCTCTCCTCTTTGTCGCTCTTTCTCCAGGAACGGCCATGCTGTTCTTTTCTGCTCGCGAAAACGCACCGCGCACTCCACAGGTGCGCTGACGCCACCACGAAACCACCCGCACGTTGCACCGGGCGCGGCCGGCCGCGGCAGCATGGCAGCGGCTTCGGTCGCGAAGTGGTGCGGGCGCTAGGGCGACCGCTTCTAACTGCTGTTTAAAATGCCGCTCAAAGCACACACAAAATTTCTTATGCAGTAAATGAGCTAATCATGTGTGTGAAAACAGTGCTATAAAACATCATCCGCGTCCCTAGTGAAAGAGCCCATGAAATATCTGCCGGGGTGCTGGACCTAAACATCTCCGGCGGAGCCAGCTGGCTGTCTCAAGCGCTTCGAAACTGCCGCCATGAGGCGCACGCCTCCCCATTGGGGCAAGTCGGGAAGCTCCTCCCACTGCAGCGCGCGCGTCATTTTCTGAGCGAGACAGAAGCTGCCGCGCGCGCGGAATCGTTCTGTTTTTTCTGCACTGCAACACCAACTCGCCCAGGAAAGCGTACTCGTCGACGCAGGCGTGAAAAAAATCGCACGCGCAACGTCGGCGCGCACAAATCACGTGCAAAAACGCGCCATGCGGTTCACGCTTTACGGCGTGTAGTCAGGTGTAGTGCTTGGGCACCGCGAGTGAGGAGGCGTAACTCCAGAAAGGACCGTTCGGCGACATGGAGGTTAAGAAAAAGTCGAAAAACATCACGGATTTCTACACGCGAAAGTAAGAAAAGAAAAATAACGAAAACTTTTTTAGAGCTCAATTTTTTGGTGTGTGTAGGTTCATACAAATTTCGGATTATGCGAATATTTTTTGCGGTCCCGCGAGATTCATATCATCGAGATTTTACTGTATTGGGTTGGCACCCGTGGACGCATTTGCCATGTCACTTGACTGATTGAAGCAACTGATGCCCACTGAAGTTCAAGCAAGAGCGGAGTGTAATCAGCACTTTATCACTGCCCGCGTGTCACACGGTAACCAAACAAATTGTTTTGTTACCGTTTCATTGTTTGAAACAATGAAACAGGAGCCTCAACTACCTTGATGTACATGCGCGCGTAACAAGGCTACGACAACGCTCTGAATGTGGCTTAGCTTGCCTTGGCTCCCCATGTAGTCAAGATGTAGGCCCGATGTCCATGGCACTGTGGCTTGCCTAACAAAACCGAAACTTGAACGCAGTTTTGATATTCGTTCACCCCGAATACTTCGAAATATCGGAAATTTTAAATTCGAGCCGAAGTGAATTCGAATACTGTAATATTCCTTCGAATATTCGAAGCGCCCAAATATTCGCACAAGCCTATGCATTATTGAACTGGTATCGCTGCCACGAGTGGCATATCTGTTTTCGTGGTGCTGTATTCTACATTGGCCCACCACTTATTTTGACACTTTGGCGTCCCGACACCATCTACTGTTTTGCTTAGAACACTCCTCCCTCTATTCTTTTATGCAACGGCTAAAAGAGCACCGCTGTTTTGCCGCAGTTGCGTAGGGCTAGAATCATGGGTTTTGGGATGTATACCCCAAATCCGAGCCACAGCGATGACATTTCTTTTTTTTTTTTTTTAAGACTCATTTATTGTAAAATGTTCTTTTGGCTCAATTATGCGCATTCTATTGGTCAATAAAAGTGGTTTGGTACCTTTTAGGTTGGTTTTGCGGTGGGAAGCTGCATATCAACGTGCTCAATCAACCATTTATATCGCACCAGAAGTACTAGGCTTGTACCTATCTTGGAAAGGAATATCACTGCCCTCACCGGCCACCGTCCTTGTCTCGTCCACGTGATGTCGACCTGGCCCGACCAGCGTCTCGGCCGCTGCCCTTAGAGCTACCATCAACCGAGCGGTGAGACCCGCCTGCCCGGTCTTCCACGGCAGCTCCCCGGCGGCCACGGTGGTGCCGCTCCGCATTCTGAGCCTGAAGCGACGCGTGCTGCGAAGTGCCCCCCCGGCCGTCCGACGGCGAGGCCGCTCCAGACGAACTCGAGCTCGACGAGTCTTCGCTGTCGTCGTCGTCCGAGCTGGAACTGGACGAATCGGAGGAAGACGAGTCGTCCGACTCGCTTGACGACTCGCTGCTGCCACTGGCCGCACCCTGGGACATATAAGAACAAGCTTGCAGTTAGCCGACTGGTGTCGTCCATACAACAGAACCTTTTCGCAGGTGATCCTGTTTACGGCAACACAGGTACGTAACAGCCACTGAAAGAGGGATAACCCGAGTACTGCTTCGGGGCAAAAAATAACTGTCACGAATATATGAACGAACTCGTGTAGGAGGTGTCCTAGAGCTCAGATGTAGAGAAAGAAAAAGTGGGGGACTTTGGCGTGCCATGTGATGCAGAAGATTGGATACAAATGGGCCACACGAGTGACAGAGACAAGAAGTGTAGAGAAGATAAAAATTTTCTATCAAGCTAAAAATAATAATAAAAAAAAAAAACGGGTGGAGGGGTGAGGACAGGTGATTTGAATGACGCAGGATAAAAATGTAGGCGAAATTCAACTGAAGAGGCCTTCTCTCTGCAGTAGACATTACTGGGGTAATGGTGATTGCTATCATTATAATAATTATTATTACTAATACTACTGTTGTTATTCAGAAAATGCTGCTCTGTGTAAAATGCACCTTTCCTAATCGCATGTGCAGTAATTTTTTATAATTTGTAAGGTATTTCTTTAATAATTTTTCACACAAATAGGGTGTAACTGGAATTAGCCCCAAAAGGAGCACAATGGAGCTGACCACAGGGACTAATGCAGACTTCCGACGTCTACTTGAGCCACTCTACCGCATTAGCAAAAAATTCAATGGGATTCTGCGCAACACCGCTCCATGCGATGTTTTTTTCCGCAGCCACCTATCGGCTAGGGAGAATCGAGCATGTGCTCAGAGAATTTGGGCCCACCTGCTGTGCCGAGTGTCCCGAGCGTGCCGACTTGCCACCACCACCACCACCTGCGGGCGGGTGGCCGGAAGAAGCCGGGGGGCCCGAGCTAGCGGCGGCGGGGGCGGCGGCACTGCTGGCGCTGGCTCCCTTGCTGCTGCCGCCCCCGCTGCTGGAGGGCTGGTTCTCCTTCTGCAGCAGGTCCAGCTCCCTCTGCAGCTGCTGCCGCTTCATCTCCAGGGACAGCTCCTCCTTGTAGTCCAGCAGCGCATCGTCCATGGGCCAATCTTTTAAGGAGAGGGAGAAGGCAACGGGGGCAGCGCGAAAGAGGAAAAAAGAAATGGGTAACGGGGAAAAAGAGAGGTGGCACTTCAGTTTGCAGATGAACTGTGCAGGCAACGTCTCCACTGCCAGTCACCTGCCCCCAAATGACTCTGAAGTGCGGGACTGCCGGACTATTAGGACACAACAGGTCACACCATGTTACTCTAATACGCATTATCCTACTGCCTCCTTTCGGGTATCGCACTCCTCTTTGCGCTACTCTCCAAAAACAGAAATCCTCAATTTGCCATTTTGGACAGCTCAAGAACTGCCTGAAAGGAAGCTAAAGACTGCCCCCGCAATAGGAATCTATGGGCAAAAGAAATATCCGCCCGCTTTTGGGCAGCTCTTGGGCAGAAGGGCAAATCAAGGAGACCAAGCATTTTCGATTATCCTTCTTACCTTTAGTTACTTGTTTCATCAGTTTCTGCCTCTTTTTTGGGTGTTCTGGCTGTTTTTGCTCCTCTGCTGTTGTTCAGCTAATTTGTAGACGGCCTTTGTCTCTCTACCGCTGCATGTCCATGCTTCTCACGTATAGGTAGATGAAAATTTTAGTTGCTGTCTTGGTGATGCACCTTTGCAAACTCTCCTCAAAACTTGCCCTGTCTTGCACTTTTCAAACTTTAAAAGATTGCCAGCCCGTATCTCCCTGTATTGCTCTGCTTTGACGGGGGTGCCTAATGCCAAACAAACTGCCGTTTTCTGATTTACTCTCACGCCTGAACTGATGTCTCATTTTAAAAGCACATTAAAGGCTGAATGAAATTTCATTTTATCTGAAAATTACACATTTTGTAGCTCTCTCGGCTTTTGTTCAAGTAACAATGCATTATTTGCTGAGCAATAAGTAAATAAACCTGCCATTTCTCTCCCTGGTTCTCTGATTTTTTCGTGACGCAGCCATCGCGTCACAAAGTAGGAGCAAGGCACTGGTGTGGTCTAGAGTCTAAACACTTGGCACTAGGCACTCTCATGCTGGAAAAAGTATCTTTTATGTCTACAAGCCATGGCAGACACCCCAAGGCCGTTTCTCTGGCCGCGGAAGCCAGCTTGAACTTTATTATTTCTCACTGACTTTCATCCCTTTTGTGACATCACAAACGGCAGAACCCAAAGGCGTACAAGGCATCAACACCTGCTCTCACGTTTCTGGCATTTTCTGCCTTATTAAACAACTGCTAGTTGTGAGAATGGTGTATTTAGATTCTCGGCACTGTAATCAATCGATACACGCCAACTTGTTCCCACCCTTTAGTGTCTCTTTAAGCAGACTATGTACTGCATTCTCAAATGGGAGTCCCGGAACAATTACACCTTGCAACAGTTCTCACACTACCTCATGTTTGTTACACCCACCAAATGCTCCATGTTTCGTCACAGTCAGATTTCCTCTTCCTAGTGAGTTTTGAAGTTTTACTATGCATTGTTTTTCCACACTCCAACAACATGGGAGTGTGGTGGTGCCACTTGGTGATGTGGTGGGAAAGCACAGGGCAAGGAGGAATCACCACGGACTAGACAGGAATCATCGTAATTAGAGGTATATCACAATATGGCTGTGACTGGAGAGCAAGGAACTTTGATATGCATAATGATATCCATCCTAATTGAAGAGTAAAGGGTTGTCTTTCTTTCTCTCGTTCAATGAGGTGTCACCACGAAAGACAATGACCAATTCTGTGACACGACAAAGCTACAGGTTGCGCTTTTTCAACTGCCTCATCTATGGTGGTTTTTTGACAGTACTGCAGATGCCACTACAGCAGGCCGTGTATGCATACAGGTGAAAACCCATCACCGAGGCCATCACCTAGTACATAATAAAAGTTGCATTCTTCAACCAAATACGTGATGCGCTGTGAGCAATTCTACAATGTGCACTATGGTCAACCTATAAAGACGAGCACAGGTCTGAGCTCTATGAGCAGAGCAGTGTACAGGGCACTGATATGGCGGTTAAATGGTTGAAAGCAGAGTGCTACGATATCATCAAAGGACTGTATTAGAGGAGCTTTGATCTGCAACCTTCATGCGTCCCCCCTTGCAGCAGGAGCAAGAGAAAGAGGCGATAAGCAGAGAAGGCAGGCCTAGAAGCCAGTGGTGACAACTCTTGGTGCTTTATCCCTCCGATGGTACTAAGTGCTAAATATTTCAGGGAACATACACCTCATTACTGTAGGCAATTTGAAGTTTCAGTTAAACGTATTTCGGGGCCACAGACCTGAAAGGCGCATCTGGCCAGGGCTGACTACTCCTTTTAACTCCACTCTAAATGCCAGAACTGCGAAGCCTGTAAGCTCAATGGCACGGCACTGATCCGGGACTTCCAAATCTTCGCCTCGCTGCTTGCCATGGTTTGTTGACACCTGCCCTACAGCTACAAGATTGACACGCCCACAGCTACAAGATTGACACGCCCACTCAAGTGCGGCCACTGGCAGTGACCTCCCGCTCTGGGAAGAGCACCTTGCCTGCAACCGCGACACCTGTGCTGACGGTGAGGACTCCCTGCAAGAGACTCAACGCCGGCGGTTGTCGTTTGCCCTGCGCCAGCGAGGCGTGCCGCGCCCCACTCAGCGCCATACCGTGGCAGTGGGAGCCAGTCCCGGAATAGTGGCCCTCTCTTCGGAGGGGGAAGGGGTGGTAGGGAGGAGGGACCCAGCGTCGGTGAGGTTCCCAGTGTGCCAGGACAGCGTCGCAGCGACATCGCGAACCGTGCGGACAGTGCGGCGGACGCCACTGCCACGGACGACCCGACGGAACTCCAGAGCCGGAACCCAGTACTGAGAGCGGCGTGCACGATGAAGATCCCCAGGGCAGTTTTAGGTTATTTCAACTACTCCCACTACCACCACCCTCCTCGTGGATCCAGCGTTATTTTCTCGAGGAGTGAAGAGAATGACGTTATCACTCTGTTGATCTAGCTATGCTAAAGCAAGCCTTTTTTTTTACCTATGCGCTTCATAATTCATAACCCACTACTACAGTCGAAATTACGCTATGAATGCGGCGTGAGCGGCGCAGACTACCGTATTTACTCGCGTAATGAACCCACTCACGTAATGGACCCCTCACCAACGCACACTCTTCTTCTTGAGAATTTACTTTCTTGCTACCTTGCATAAAAAATGCAGCGGGAATAGAAAAGCTACTGTTCAATGTTTTTATCTCAGCATGCTTGTTGATGCCGTCGACAATCACAGTAACTTGATATCACACCACGGTACGGGCCAAAACGCTGAAGAAGCATTCTAAAAAAAAAAAAAAAAAAAAAAAACAGAACTCAGAGACGCGAGAGTGAATCTAAATTTTAAAAAGCGCACAATTTAAAAATTTCGTGCCTGCGGAGCGCACCTGCTGAACACAAAACAAACCTTCTTTTGTATAGCACCATGAAAGTGCTTCGGCGTGCGACCAAAGCACCAAACATACTCTGCCCTCCTTCCCTGCTCTGTGCCTCCATGCTGTTATGAGACTTCGCCATCAGGCTCCATGGTTTTGTTGTTCAGCTGTGTTCCAGCCTATTTAACAGCGAAGCTGTTTAGCAAATCGTAATTTTTTGTGTCTGTAGTTAAAAATACCAAGAAATTGCCGAGCACACGCATGTGAGCACAAGCTTCATGGTGACCGCCCGGGAGTTAAAAGAAATTCCAAGAAAATGCCGAGCGCTCATGCGCGTGTGCCTCGTGGTGACCATCCAGCGTCCCCTGTGCACGTTTGTCAAGCCAAGCATACCCACTTGGGGAGATTGGCCAAGATTGCGGCAACTGCCTGGCAGTAAAAAATACCAAGAAAATGCCACGTGCTCGTGTGTCCATGCCTCGCGGCAACTGCCCAGCGTCCCTGGCGGACGCTGGGCAGTCGCCGCGAGGCAAGCCAGGCATACCCACGTAGGGAGACTGACCAAGATTGGCCAAAAAAAAACTCCAGCGTTCCCCACAATCACGGCAACACTAGCTCGAAATGAGGAAGACTCCAGCATTTGCTGTAATCGTGACATCTTCTTGAAATGAGAAATACATCATAGCGTACACCCCCCTCCAAGGTGATGTCCAATGATTATCACTCCCAACAAAATGAAAGAAGCTCACACTAATAGCAACAATGATAGGTTAAAAGTCGTTGCGGCAGCGAAGAAAAATCAAATTGGCAACAATCGCAGATTTAAACCTTCGTGATGGTTGCAGAGGTAGCATACAGCTTCGCTACCTTCAAGTCTCACGCGTTAGTGTGAGCTTCCTTCATTTTTTTGTGCTCCTGGTGCACGGTGTATGGTGGGCCAGTAAATGAGCAACATGGCCGGTATTAAACTGAAGGTACTTTGTACTTTTGATCTGTTTTATGTACTTTGGGACCTCCTTCTGTATTAAATGTTGTTGCAATGTTGTTGTTGTTGTTGTTGCAATAAACATTGTTAGTCATTGTTGTTAGTCTAAGGTGGTGGAGCGTGCGTTGAAGCATATGGAAACCGTGCAGCTGGGCGGCACTTCAGTGTTGGCCCAGTGCGTGTACGCTACTGGCAAGAACAAGAGGTTTGGGCGATAAACAGGGATCACCGTGTGTTTCGTGGACCCAAAGAAGGGAAGTTTCCCGGTGTGGAAAAAAGTTTTGGAGTAACTTGACAGCATGGAAGACAATGTGCTGTGGGCCGACAACAAACATGAAGCCGCAAGTGACTTCAACGAACTGGACGGCTCTGATGGTAAGTAGGACAATGTCGAGTAGGGGGCCACTAGCATGTTGCGAATAAAAAAGAAATTTGGTTACATTATTACTCACGTGTTTTTACTGAAAAAGTAAGGTTTTAATAGCACTTCTCTTAGCATCTTCACTGCGTGAAATTTCAACTTTTAAAAGTCTGTTGCAACTTTTTCCCGCATAAAAACCCTCCCAACAAATTCACGCCACATTTCTGCAGAAAAAAAGTGGGTTCATTACGCGAGTAAATATGGTAAGTGCAATGCCAAAAAATTAGCACTTCAGTCGACTCAGTGCAGTGAAAGCATGCATAGCGGAACAGTGAACAGCACATGCAGGGTCAGAAGGGCAAGCAAAAACAATGTGGCTTTGCTAGAAAGCGCAGTCGCTGTATAGCATACAGGGCCAGGAAGGTGAATTCGGGTAACTCCAACCAACAGGACAACGTAAGACAATCAGAGTTTGAAGATACCAAAAGCGAAGATGGCAAGAAATGATTTTTTTTCTAGGACCTTCAGACACGCTCTAATGTTCTGCAACCACTTTCTAGCCTGTGCTTAGAATTAAGAGTCGCTGCTTCATTTAAGGGACATTAGGAATGGAAAATGGCAAATCCTACGTCGAAATTGCATTTGAAAGAAACAGCGGTTCTGGTCAAATAATTTAAAGACTAACAGCTTGAGTAGTGCAAGCTTTATTTCTTGCTGTGTATTTTGGTAAGGCATGCTAGAAATGGTAAATGCGATAGGATACATTTAAATGAAATCTTTACATTTGAAATAGTAAATCCAGCACTGCAAGCACAATGCGACTGCAGTTTTAATTGCGACACTTTCTGTCCAGAAGATATCTTTATTTTAGAACTATGTAGTACTCAGGGTGGCTATGCCTTATTTATAGGCACCCTACCCTTCTTACGGTAAACTTGCAAGGGCCAGATAAGTGCAAACCACATGGAGTGATTTTGCAAGCAAAACGGGGAGCGACACTGCGAGGAACGAACTACTTCCCGACGCGGAGGAAATCGCTCGTCACTTCGCTCATTTCTGGCTCGCCCGAAAACATCACTCATCACCAGGAAATTGTTACAAAGGTTTTTTAAACGGGCCTTCTTCTTGCCTAAGAGCTACCATATTTACTCAAATCTAACGCGGCCTCAATTGTAACGCGCTCCCGTTTCTTGCAGTCCGAAGAAGAAAAAAAACGCCATGTCCTCGATTGTAACTTTCATCATTTGTAAATTTGAAGTTGTAAATTTCAGTTGTATTGGGAATCCCAGATTATTCCCTTTCATTTGACTTGAAAATATTCACTTCGTATATGGCTTTGAAAGCCAAAAAAGTCAGCAAACACCTAAGCACTTCTCATGAGTTACGACTGCGAAAGCATCAATGTGCAATGGAATGCCGCAGAGTGACCCTTCGGTGTGCTGACATCGCAGCTAGTGGTGGGAATCCATGAACTGGCCGTGAGCCTCTGAACTCCCGGTAACAACCGAATTTAAACCAAGACAAGGTAGTCGCTACTTCTGGTCGTAAAAAGGTTGCGTTGGAACCCCTTTTCGCACACCAAACATGTCTTTGCTGTGGACAACACTACAAGACAAAGCTGTTTGCACTGCACTTCAAGAACACTCACCGTCCGACGCAGCCCCTTCCCACGTCTTGGCCGGTTTGGCTTCTTTGGCCGCTGGCTCCTCCTCGCCAGACGATGGGGTCCGTGGCCGTGTCACCACCACTGTCGACTTGATCTTGCTTTCGGCTTCAAGGCGCCGACTGCGGCTGCTGGCTCCACCACTGCCGCTGCCGCTTGGCGCACTGCCGCCACCAGTGGCGCTCGCAGCGGTGCTGCCAGCTCCACTGCTGGTGGCCGACGCTTTCCTCCTCTGAGGTGCAAAACAGAGAAGGACATAGTTGGCGTCAAGTACAGTTGGCGACTGTTACAGGCTTTTGTTATTCATAGGCAAATACATGGGCATATGTTATAGAACATAACTATACATTGACAGCTAGTTATACATAGGGGTTGTACATAGTTCGGAAGAACATAGTTGGCAACTGTTACAATGTTTCTACAGACAACATATTGTTGAGTCTTGTCAAACAGGGAGACACACAAGTTGTCATCACGAAGACGCCGAGGGCAAAGTATTTATTAGGCGACGTGCCTAACTGGTAAGGAAAGACAGAGAGAGCACCGGGCAGAGGCTGGCAATATGGCGAACAAACCCAAAAGCACAAGCCACAAGCCAATGCGCTTCTTCGTTGTAGTCTACTGCATGGCACTTACTCACACAGGGGGAACACCCCGTAGTGTTTGTGGACTTTTGGCTTGGAGGTGAAGTGGATGCACACGTGACAATATTTCATGATATGCGCTATGTTAGCCAAGTGAGAAGCAAGACTTCGCAGAGCAGATGTGGGCAAAGGATGGCAAAGGACATCTATTCTGGCAAAGCAGGATTTGTTAGTAACACATGGGGGTTACTTTCCTTGGAAAAAGCTTGTACAGTTCTGAGCAACATAGCTGCATAATGGCTCGAAAATGAAGGGGGCTCTCTTTGGACAACAGAAAGTTACATTTTAGCGCTGTTTAGCCAGTTTCGAAAATAACCCTGAATGCAAAGCAGGGTTGTAGCAGAGAAAGTATAAACACAAGAAGCATCAGCCTAGAGAATAATCACTGAAGTAAGCTGGTACACGTAAATGCAAGCACGAGGAACAGGGTCATGTGGGTGAGGATCAATGCTGGTCTTTGCGTAATTCGAAAGTGAATAGCAATAAAGGTGGCAGAAGAGAAAAGAAGCATCCACTGGCATCCCGTGTTTTGTTTTGAACACACCAGGTAGCACCACACAGTTCCAAGGTGGTCATTCTGTAAGAAATTACCACCGGTTCTGCCATACGCGAAGATGGCTGGTATGACATCATAGATGGCTGGTATGACATCATAGGTTCCGGTTGCTGGAAATGAGCTAGTGGGTCACATGGCCATTCCCTTTTCTTCTAAATTTTGTAGCTTATTTGAGTGAAGCCTATGTTAAAAGTGGTGTCAGTATGGCTTTAACGAGGCAATCTTTCGAATGAACCAAACTTTTGTTTTGTCTGCATGGTCCCTTTAAACAGAAAACAACAGTCTAAGCAGCAAGAAGCATGGGTCAGTGGTGGGGATTTGACTGTCAGCCCGGCCAGTCCCCGCACTGTCCCAGTGGACAGCCGTGGCGCATTCGTGAGCTATGCAAGGCTCGGCAGGACTGGTCGACCAAGCTACAAAGCAGTCTGCTCTGAAGGGGCAGTTCCCCGTGCACCCACCTTGGGCGATGGTGAGCGGCTGTCGGATTCCTTGGCATCCTGTTTATGGCGAACTTTGTGTCGCAAGTCCTTCTGGGCAGCATCCCTGCAGAAGACAAATGCCAAATAGGGTGAAAATGCAGTCCTGGGAGGTACAAGTGGCTTCCCCCCACAATGAGATAGGTGTGCGAATGACTTTCTTGCTACTGCAAATGGTGCTGTGGGGTCCGCTGCAGAAGGCATTGTAACAATGGTAGCACATCTGTTCAGGAGCTTATCTCATGTGGTAAAGTTTACGTGCGCACCCATTAACAGTGCGATTTGTTTTTGCAATTTAATGCTTACGTACATGCACCTGTGCTAGCAACATCATATGCTACCCCATTTGACTGCACGCTTTCAGCTGACTGGAAGAGCAGAAGTCACGATTTGCCTAAGAATAGTCTTGGACTGACCTTACAAACATGCAGTACAGTCTGGTTTCGAATACAAGAAAAACAGACTAAAGCAAGCGTGCTTCCTTCCCTTCTGGTTTGTCCAATTTTCCAAAGCACTTTTACAAAAAAAATGAAACAGAAGTGTCGAAACGAACATGGTGACAACAAGACGACAAGGAAGTTCCTCCGATTCCTGACTGGCACAGGGCGTCCCACAATACCAAGAACGTCATGTAAGGACATATAGCACCACCATTATTATTTCAGCCCACCAGACAGCCCTGCCAGGATTCACCTGCTGATGATAAACAGCAACGGTGCTCGATGCATGCACCAAGAAAGAAATACTGGATGCACTAAACAGAGCACACCAAAGGTGTTTGGCATGCAACTCCCATGAGCTGCAGCAGTGTGCACGTAGATAACACAAGCCGTACTTACAAATCAAAGCCCCTTTCTTAAGAGGAAGATGGTTAAAGCACAAAGCTTTCTCCCATGCAACCCGAGTGAAATTCAACGTCCAAAACCCAAACTGCTTCTGCCGTGCCAGAATGGCGCAATCAGATAGACGTTAGCTACACAACGCCAGGGACCCCGGTTCGATTCCGACCACGGGAAGCCTTTTTTTCTCGAGACACTTGATGTGCCTTCACCTATCATCGTCACCCTTTTGTGAAACCCACTGTCTAAAGGCTTTCCTGCAGTGCATTATGCAGCAACATCAAGTGCCATCAGTGAGGCACAGAAAGAGCCAGCCCAGCGGCACATTTGACGGCCAGTTTTCGAGCCAAGAGCTCTCACCGTTCGGTCTTGGGCAGCCTGGAGGAGGAGGTGGTGGAGGAAGACGGGGGATATGCCTCGTGCTGGTACCGGCACTTGGTCCCGTAGGAGCATGCCCCGTTGCGCATCCAGTTCCTGCACTGCTCCCCGGGATCGTTACTACGGCTGTGCCTCTGTGGACAAGGACAGAACGGGGCAGAACAGAACAGAGCGTCGCTGAGTGCCAACGCCCCATCAACACACATGCACGCGACTACAAAAGATTACTGTACGAATAAAACTGAACAAGTTCAGTGCTCTTTGTATATTTTATCGTTTATGTCTTCTTCGCGACTGTATGGGTTTTTCAGGTTGGACAAGAGATGCCTGGCAAAGTAACCTCAACACATTTTACCCCGCCTTAAATTTCAGTCACTTCTTTCAACCTCGCTTCAACTTCAAGATTCGAGCAAAGCCATGTGCACCTCAACCATCGGTTGGACAACCACAAACCTCAGATCAACACACCCTCAGTCTTGACCTCGTCTCAACCTCTACGACAAAAGGCTATCGCAGCAGGAATACTAAAGAATTCCATCGTCACAGTTTCTTGCTTGACATTCCCCGCGAGTTAATGTAAAAAATTTCAGCAGAGCCTAGCCCAAGGAAACGTCCATTGGTGCAGCAAAATCCCTACACCTGGCGCTGATATGCAGAAATGCAGCAATTGATGATTTGATTGTAGAGTTTAACGCGCCGACGCAACACAGGCGATGAGGCGCGCCGTAGTGGAGGGCTCCGGATTAATTTTGACCACCTGGGGATCTTTATCGTGCGCCGAAATCTCGTACACACGGGCGTTTTTGCTTTTCGCCTCCATCAGAAAAGCGGCCGCCGCGGCCGGGAATCGAACCCGCGACCTCGTGCTCAGCAGCGCAACGCCTTAGCCACTGAGCCACCGCGGCGGGTAGAAATGCAGCAATGCCGAAAGTGCTGGACTGTTCACATTCCTTATTCTTAGGGGTGGTTTTTTTTTAACAATCCGGGGATCTTTAACATGCACCGAAATGCTCGTAACACACAGGCATGTTTTGCTTTTCGCCTCCATCAGAAAAACGGCCACCGCGGCCAAGAATCGAACCAGCGTCCTTGGTCTCCAACACGTAACTTTGCTCTATTTCAAAAAGGGGCTTTGTAAGAATCAACTTTAATGCAAACTTCAATCAGACAAGCTATACAATGAGAACATAATAAAGGACAGCAAATCACCAGCAACTTTCCCGAACTCGCCACAAATCTAATTTGTATCACTGGCCGATGCCAACAAAATAAACCACAACTTTTAACATTTCTGCAGGCCCACAGCTCAAACACAGTGTTTCAAAAAAAAAAAAAAAGATGTTAACCTGCGGCGATAAGGTGATTAAAAAACAGACACAGTGCAAAAACCTAGAGAAAATGAACATAAGTTATGGCGGACGCTACAAAGTCGATACTCAAGTCTTTTCCCTTTGTAAATGACGGGGAAACTAAGCCCCCAGAGAGCAACTCCCATTATGGCCCAACAGCTTTTGCACTCGAAAGAATTACAAAAAAAATCACGTCCACAGTTTTATCAGTAGCACAAAAGTTCAGGTGGGCTCAGCTCATTTACTTGTAGTTTGTCTTATCGCCCAAAGCAAGAATGAAGCCCATGGCTACTTTTTAACGGCACAGGGTTATTACATAGGTGACAACAGCCCGCTAGGTTTTACTAGGTTTGATCAGCAATCCCACACTTCGGGTTTCTTTATGCAAGTGTCAAGTCAGTGCACTGACTGCTCATTGTCGGCTGCTTTCGGGGTTATAAGTACAGAGCAGAGCCCTTGAAACATCACACTGTGGCATGGTAAGCTGATCCCTCATCAACGGCAGCAATGTTTTTCATCGTGCAAATTGGAGTGAGGTATGAACCTCCCACTCTTTCAAATAAAGCAAAGTTGTATGCTGTTTTCATTGCCCCTTGAAAACATAAACCTCCAACTAAAATGTAAAACCTGTCCAAATGAATCCTACCTATCATAGGATTATTGACAGTCCAGAGGAAGCTGTTAAAAACGAATTGAAGAATAGATTTGCCGCGCGTTATTAACATAGTTGTCGGTGTTTATGCATACTGCGTGTAATAAAATTACCATAAATATTAGTAGACAAGCACTAAAGTTTCTGGTTAGGGTATTCTTTTTATGCGGGTCTTTAAAAATCGTTTCATCTCCTGTAATTGCGAGCGGCTTTACGTGCACAACTCAATTGCCACCAAAAGCGCAATTCAGAACTCCTTGGCGCCCAGCCAAAACCTTAAGACAGTCGGGCAGATATTTTTTTTTCGTGATGGCACCTAAAATACGCACTACAACCGTGAAACGTCGTAATAAGCCCAGATATCATCACTCCATAGTATTCTGCAACGAACATACCACGTAGAGTACGAAGTCGGCGAAGCTACGCAAGCTCTAGAAGAAAAAAAAAGGTATACCATAAATCCCACGCAGAACGCAGGGATGCTCTCACTGTTCCCAGCCGCAACCTTACCTTCATTTTAGCTTGCGCCGGCCAGACGAAAACATTGGAAGGCGTCAGTTCAGAAGCCGCAACTGTTCGGAACAGCAGACAACAACAGAGCTCGTTCGGTTAGCGCCTCGAGGCGTCGCTCGAGTTCAGATCAACCGGCGCGTGCACCTAAGCTTGTATCCATCACAGCCGCTAAAAACGGCCGTCCGGTCGTAGCAGTTTTTCGTTTTTCTTTTTCTTCAACTGAACTGCGAGATTTACATTAAATAAGCAAACGGTTTACTCACCTCCTGAGCTGTTACAGCTCCCGGTCCTAGTCGATCAAAGACGCTCGGTCTTCTGGGGCCGTCGCTACTTTCCTTTACATTTTCCACTGTTACCTTGCGCTGAACCTTACTTGACATCTAGAGAATACGACGAAAAATTAGACCACTGGCACATGATTCCACCGCCGGTAGCGAAAGCCGATCATGCTGTGATGTAACAAACCAAAAGGACTTAGCACGTCCCAAGTACTACACCCTCACCGCAAGCAACTGTGTTTACCCGACAATGAAACATCTAGAATATTGACATTCGAAACTATGTGCACAGATTTAAAAGGACTGCGATGTCTGGGATGGTGTCAAGGGTCTTTGAAAACTAACGTTACCTTCGACTGTCGCAGCCGTAGAGCTCATCACATAGCGTTGTCCCTTCAAAGAAAGGGAATAAGACACACAGATAACATAAAGACTAACGACGGAAGAAATTATATTACAAGTACTTTCGCCTAAAACGTAGACAGCATTGGCAAACACCAGTAAACACTGCGCATGAAAATAGATTATTAATACAACGACGCCATGAGAGCCCGCCGCCGAAAAGCAAGATTTGGCGGTCTCTGGCGGGATTTCACTTTTAGCAGCAGCCGTAGTAGTGCTTTTGCGTGCGTTCTCGTTACTTATTTGTCGTAACTATTTGACTAAACGAAAAAAAAGGCATCTGAAAGTATTCGAGCCATAATTTTAATAAGGTGCGCAGAACTGCATTGGCGCAAAATTTTGAACGCCGGTTTCGGCGGAAAAATCAAGTCACTCCAAGGCCGCCGTGGTTCGAGTCGTGTTTTCTTTTTTCCATTTCCAAATTGTGCAGACACAATGACTCTGTGCTTCATTTCTTCCTGGTGGTTCATAATTCATCCCTGGCGATTTCGTCATTCCGTCCATGGTCTCTCTTACCTGAAGGACGGGTCCTAGGCATCGCTCGATGAGCACGCGGGCCAGCTCCTTCTAGAATCGAGAAACTTCCTTGTAGCTGCGAGGGAGGTTGCAAAATCAGCTTCCTTATTGTTCGCGTCAAAGAAATAAAGACCGCTATGTAATCAAGACTCGCGCCTCTGCATTACAAGGAAAAATGGGATCATTCCGAGATGTGCGTTAATCTTTTTGCAAGAGAACATATCCCAGAGAAAAGTGGAGGGGTGCGTTATTAAAGAATCGACAGTTGGGATAGGTGGTTTTGTACATTTTTGACTAGCGCTTGAAGACGAGTGCGAAAGATGAGAAGACACGCGACGGAGGTCGCATAAGTTCACACAAGCAAAGCGTATACCACTGACCAGACTACTGTTTCCGGAGTGACCATTAGTGCCTGTCAAGGCCACATAAGGACCCGAGAAGCCAGGGGGTGCATAGTTTATGCTGTTTACATTGACCCTGACAGAACTGAAAATACTGGACTTCCATGAAGCTCTGCGACATGCTGCTTGTCTCAATACCGGGACACGAGTCCCTCCAGAGTAATAAAGCAGCGCATACACAGGTCAAGCCATTACTCACGCAGTGCGTAAACTGCCTCATGCTTCCCAAGGCAGAACCTCTACTCAAGTTCACAGACCGCCTCGTCCATTGCAGACAAAAGAGACACGACTGCCAAGCGACGAGGCCACCGCCCTTCAGAAATTACAAATAAACTCGCACCCCACAGCACTCCGCGCTGTGCCGTTTACCCACCTTCTATCATGCAGTTATTTCTGCCCGTGCACCGGCACCTTGTACCACTTGGTATGCGAGCATAACTCTTTCCCAACTCAGTGGATGGTTTGACTGACTAGTACAGGCCCCGCGACCCAGCAAGACGTGGTGAAGACCCAGGCAGCCTGTCAAATCCAGGGCACAGGGCAGGTGCCCTAACATCAACACTTAACGCTTGCCCAATAAAAGTTTTCTCAATCAATCAACAGATCAATCAATTGGCTTTCTGATGCTGAAGGCATGGCAGGTTATACTCTGATAACCCAGCTTTGGAGATCCTACAATTTGTGTATTTTCACGGTGGCATTCTCTCTTGTTCTGCAAGTACTGTATAAACAAATGATGCTGGAGCACTGCTCCGAGACTACCAGCACAGTGAGCATTAAACTTTTACAACATCAAGCCCTGTGCGTAGATAGACCTATGTAGAGGAGGGGTGTAAAGTACATAGGATATACTCCTTGGAGATGTACAGATAAATTTGGAACAAAAAGACAGTTTAGTCCAAAATGAAGACTCGCACAAACTTACTCAGTAGGCAAGACCCAAGACTTTTCGGACAGAGGGAAACCCTACCAGTGCTGCTACAGCAAATGTGGAGGTATGGCAGATCACCCAAGAAATTTCTCAGGTCATCAAAATAAACAAGAAAAGCAGCATGCAGAAACTTGTAGAGTGTATCAAGGTGTGACATTTCTTCTCACCATTTGTAGTAAAATTTGAAATTTGTTCCGCAGGCGCACAAAAACATAGCCGAAGGCATTTCGCATCCAACTGAGCAAGCGTGTTCGTTGCCTGCATCCAGACACTCAAGACAAATATGAAACAGTATATGAACAAATACTTTAATGCCAGCATTAAAAAGGAACCGCACTCGTTTTATACAGGAAACAACACACTGCCAAGTGCCATAAAATGTGATCGCAGAGTCCGAAATAACACATTCAAGCAACGCTCCACATGCCGGGAAAGCCACTGATGAAGCTTCAGCTACCCAAAAGAGCAACCACACAAACTAGCCTCGTAGCATTTAGAGCACAACAACTTCGCAAGGTGGGCCTCAATGAAATTAAGTCAACAGCGGGGAGATAACGAGGGGTGTTGGACGCAGCGTTTAACATTCTTTGGTGAGTTGTTAACGCGTCAAACTAAGGCAAACAGAAAACAAGTAAGGCCTATCGCAAAACAAATGTAAATTCTTGACTTAGCCTTTACATATGTTACAAATATATATACTATATATAGAGAGAGAGGGAGAGAGGTATACATATAAAATGAAATTCCACAGCTTCAGCCTTGCGCAGCAACATGCCCTTGGACCCGTCGTCACACAAGAAGAGACAGTGTGTTGCTTATTTTGACGCTGTTGTTAAATATGTGCGTGCACAGCACAGTTTTGTACAGCTGCGGCGCGAAATTTCAATTAACGATCGTTGCTAGCAGTAACACCAGCTGCCCGTCTTCGTTGCCTGTTCGCTAAGGCGGATGGCATCGTTGCGGAGGTTCTCCCAGAGGCCAGGGGTCTGAATGATCTGCAAAACGAGTTTTCAAAGGTGTAAGAAACAGACGACAGCAGCAATTTTTGCACTGTAAACGTGGCAAGCATTTGTTTAGAAGTTGGCTTTACAGAAAAACTTTTAATAGGTGACACGAACAATAAAAAGTTACACGATGCCTGATCAGATGACGCCACTTGGCCAGAGAAGTGCATCGGCTTAATTAAAATGCCCACATGTGCAAGCAAAATCCTGGCACCATGCCAACAATGATTTATTATGACTGCTGTCAGTGTTGGTACCTAAAAATGCTAATTATTTAGGCAGTACCCTTAGACGGATTTGCCTTATAATATCCTGCCTTGGACACTATATGTTCTGCAGGGTTTCGGCCACAAAAAAGTGCAACGCTATCATGTTTTCATTGGCTGATCGCTGATTTATTTCAAGTGATGTTTTTTAACTCACTGGAACAATCCGAGATATAATGACTAAATGTTGCAGCTACATAATGTTCAAGATATTGTGTAAAAGTCCTTACATTCGCCACGTAAATTTACAGTTGATTTTTGCTCTTGAATTTCAACTGCATACAATGTTCTGCTTCACACCTCACTGCACAAATTTCTCCACCACAAATGTGGCAGCACCAATTCCTTGAAGGTGCAGAGATGGGGCTAAAAAACTGTTACAAAAACTAGAACTCAAGCTCTTGTAACAGCACGCAGGTCTCCAAAAAAAAAAAAATCAGCAAGAATGTCGGTTACTTCACCCAGAAAAAACACAAAAAATTTAAGATATACATTATGTACACATACTAGCAGAGCAAAACTCCTGCAAACATGAAATTCCTGACTGTAATACTTCTTGACTTACTAAAAAAGTTATCCCTAGGAGGTTTTGCATGACTGGAGAAAGCAGTTCTTCGAACTTGTGAAACATAGGTTGGCCACACAAGCATTGCAGAAAGCATTGGTTTTCTGTTCCACTCTCTTTTGTTTGTAGCACAGTTTACAGTTTCCATAGTTCTTTACAGTTTCGACAGTTTTAGGTTTTCTGGGGCTTGTGTTGAACATGGGTGTCAAGTTTCCAGCTGGTTTCACGCACTTTTGCTTTCAATAAAGTCTTAGGAGTCAGCGCTGCTAATATCATCTAAAAATTTGTGTGTGGGCTCATCCAAATCCCTAGAAATGCGGTGTTTCTGCGGCGCGGTCGCGCACGATGTCGACACCATCGCTGTATCTTCAGAGTGCTGTCACGACTCCGGCAGCAATTTTAAAAAATCGGTGCCGCGGGAAAAAACAAGAGCAACGAGGATGTAGATGTCTCTACTACTCAGTGGATGGAGCCAGCTCTGGCTCCATCTTCGAATTTGAATAGAAAAATGTCAAAATTTAAACTTGAAAGCATCGATAAACTACTGTCATTTGAATAGGCATGGGCAGGAAAGTGTTAAGCTATGATGCTAGCCGCAAGGTTGGCCTCTTTGTCTCAACTAAGCACACACATATTACGAGAGACTGGTCCTCTTATGCACGGTCACTATCTCTGTTACAAAAAGTACGTACATACATAGGCACCAGAAAGTACCTGTCAACTGACAAAGCAGGAAAGCTCCCTCCCCCTCGCCACCCAAACAGCACGCGAAAACTTGCAGTGAATGCTTGCAGTGTAACTGCATAGTACAAGAAGCCGACCACTGGGTAGGTGATAAGCTACCAGCTGCATGCGGTCAAGATTGCAGAATGACCGAGGCAGTGCACAGCACGCTCGGTGAGCAAGAGTGGAGGGGAGAGAGGTCACCTTTTCTACAAGTTCCTCGAAGGCGCACTGGACTCCGTCTCTTGTCTTGGCGCTGGCTTCAATGAACAGCATGGAATGCTTCCGGGCATAGTTCATGCCCTGCTCCTTGGTCACGACCCTGTTCTCAAGCTGCACGTGGAAAAATGACAGAGGGAGAAGACAACGAAGTGAGTTAAGCATTGTTGCAGTGCCAATACATGCAATGTTAAACACTAGATTTTTTTTTGAGCTCCTCACCCGGCAATGAGTTGAGCTACAACTGGACTATGTAACATTCCGAAGTGGAGCACAGATTAATCTATGCCACCCGGGGGTCTTCAAAATGCACCAAAACTTTCAACACATGGGTGTTTTCTTTCTTTGCCTCCATTATAAAAACAGCCACTGTGGCCAGAATTCAACCGGCTTCCTCAGGCTCATGCCTTAGCCACTCAGCTATTGCAGCGAGGTTCGATTTTTTAATTATCTCGCTTAATTAAATGCAGTTTTTGTTGAAGCTGGCATGTTTGTTAATCTGACATGACAATATTTTGAAGCAGAGCTAAACTCCTCATGGCCTTTACGGTCCCTCTAAGAGCAGTTCATGGAACCAAACTGCAACCAACATCAGAAAAAAAAAAAAAAAAAAAAGAAGTCCTGTTTACAAGAATCTGTAGAGAGAGAGAGAGAGAGAGGAGAGAGTGAGAGAGTGCGCGTGTGGTGATTTTTTTACTCCTCTCCAATCTGCACCTTTGCCTTACAATCGTGACCATCTTATAATCAAATCAATACGGTACATCTAAGGTGGCCTACAACCCAAGTGGGAATCAGGTTCAACTAATTAGGCTCCACTGTCTGTTCACACTATGAAATGTACTTTGATTCAGTGCAGTACGGTGCCCAGTTGATACAATGTGCACTACCTTCACTAAAAAAGGACTAACAGCAACCGACACACTGCCAGGTACCTAACATTCCCGAATATAGCACTAAGCAGCTCCCAACACCTTCTCCTTTGAGGCTCTCACCCTGTCGATCTTGTTGCCCACGAGCATTTTGACGACGTTGTTGCGCGTGCAGTACGTCTCCAGCTCAGCGAGCCAGTGGTCCAGCTTCTGGAACGTGCTGAGGTTGCAGACGTCGTACACTGCAAAAGACAACAGGGGAAAGAGCGTGTACAAACGGCAGGCAATGCTTCCCCGCAATGAGTTCGACAGGAATTCCACAGCTCTGTAACCTAAGCAGGCTAAGGGAGTACAGCATTTCCTCAACTATAAGCTCCCTCCACCTCAGCAAAGATAAGCACCCCTCCTTGCATATTAAAGCATTATGGTTTTTTGGAGAAGGAGTGCTTAGAATTGAGAAAATAGCGCTATGCACGTGAGACTGCTTGATGTGAGCCTGCTCGAGCGTGAAAATTATATGCCTAGTAAAAGCAGCTGGCCCTACCGGTAAGTTTAAGCAAGCAGTAGGCTATGACAGAGCACTTGTTATTCTAGAAGTTCCCCCGCGAGTGGCCCTTCCACACAACAAAAAGGTTATTTGGCGTTCCCGGGGGCCCGCCGCTTACAAAAACATGTTTAATTTGGAGATGTTTTAAACATAGGCAAAAAGACAAGACTTCTGCACAGTAATGCAGTTTATACGATTGAACCCTTAAACTGCCCATTACTATTTTATTCTGTTGTTGTCATGATCAGCTATAAGGCAGAATTTGTTGAGACTGCAACTTCCTTTAAAACTACCATTACACTCATTATTTCAGTGTATGGGAATGTGTTTCCAATCATTCTTGCACAAATAAAAGTAACTTATCATTTCTGACAGTTGAGTTAATCCTGATATTTGTGATACCAAATTTCATGTCTCTCTTCTACTTTTTGAGCTAGGAACCTTGTATATGACATTCTTTTGCCTCTAGCTCAAAGTGCAGTATTCGCACAACATCGACTGCCCTTCTACATTAATGCCAGATGCTAGGGCAAGCCCTGCATTACACCAAACCACCTTTCGCACGCACCAGTGCAACTAGTGACTCTTAGTTTGAAACCAACCACAAGACCAGTACGTTTGAAAGAATACCTTCGTGTTTGTCACCCAACACAACACAGAACATTCAACGATGTGCCACTTTTCCACAAGTTTTCAGTACCTGTTTTGCTCTAGAGAGGAAAACTAAGGAATGTGCTTCACTCCGTGGCAAGAAAGCAATTACTAGGATTCCAGCCTAGGCTTAAATAAACGCGCACCTCGCCTACACCTCGCACTACGGCAGAAAGGTTCCAGGCAATATTGGCTTAATTCAAGCTATTTGAATGGCTTGAAATAAGCCAGTATTGCCTGGTTTCAAGTCAACAATCTAGAACCAAAGAGAATGCCTTGTTTATCGTATTTCCAAGGAAGGAAGGAGGAAGGAAGGAAGGAAGGAAGGAGGAGGAGGAGGAGAGGAGGAGGAGGAGGAGGAATAGCAGTAGCCACCACTGTTTCGCACCGTAACATCATTCACCAAACTGCAGCTAGCCGATCTACACTGAAACCAATATGAACAGCTTTACATGCAAATGTTCTTACGGGCCACCAAGTTCAGCAAGGGGCTGAAACTAAAATGCTGCAGTCTGACTATCGTTCCTGCCTGCTATCCACAATGTCTGTCGCTACCAATTTTTCCTAGATTGCGTTCTTTGAAATACACCTCGCACAATGGAGACATGCAGTGACCTACCCAGGATTGCCCCCTGGGCTCCCCTGTAGTAGCTTGGCGTGAGGGTGCGGAACCGTTCGGAGCCTGCCGTGTCCTGAAAGTGGGCAAAGTAACAGCAGACAAACAATAAGACCACAAGGAAGGCTAACCCCATCAATTCCCGTAACGCGCAGGAAAAAGAAACAAACAGGAAAGAAAGCAAGGCAAGCGTTAAAAGGCTGCCTAAAAGGTGTAGGCACTACGGGAAATAACAGTTAAAGCTAACATGTACCAGGTTCGAGCAACACTACAGAGAGACAAAGTTCAATTAAGGAAGCATACCCAAATGGCCAACTTTGCCTTGTTCCCGTCCACGGTGACAGTCTTTACTTTGAAATCAACACCTGCAGAGAACGAAAAGACAGCAGTTGGAATTAGCTTGCGATTGCGGTGGAAACGGGTTAGGTTTGAGTGATCAAGCTGGTGCATTTAAAGGTCCTTTCAGCAACTTTCAATAGTTTAATTTCACGGTGTTCTTTCAGTGCAATATGAAATATGATGTCTGCCTATTGAAAACACTAGATTCAGAACTCCAGCAAACCAGCATGCATGTTATAACTCAATTGATCAGCTTATTTGCTTCCATCCTCCACGGCATAAAAGATCATACAGAATGTGTGGATATCAGAGCGTACCAATGCACCTTGCTACCAATGGGAAAACAAACCATCATGTGTGTAGGTGAGATCCACTTTTTATGTTCACTGGCATGGGACACTGCTCTTCAAAAAACTTTTTTAATTTTTAAGTAAACTCTGTGAAACTTGTCAGTCTTGCTCCTTTTGTCCCACTGATTTCAAATATGGCATTGTTTTTTCCGTTGAACAATTAGTTCTCGAGATAATTAGCTATTTTTGGAGGGACAATAGACAAAACAGTGTTGGTCATAGCACTATATAATCTTTGCATTTTCCAACACTACGAACACTGGTGAATGCAATAAGAGAATCGGTTTCTTGATGCACCGCTTGGAACTAATTTTGCAGCTCATTAAACTTTGGTGGCACCAGTGGCAAGGAACCATTTTGAATGCCCATTTCAAACACCAGTTTATTGAACTGTTTCTCTTCTACTAGCTGTGTTCAAATATCTAGTTCGTTTTTATGTGAAGTAATTAGTTTCCAAGTTGGTTAAAATCCTTCCTTGATCATTCTTGAGAACAATAGGGAAAGAACTATTGAACAAAAAATTATCAGCAAGGCATGAATAGATAACAGAAGTTGTGGAGAATGAAATGTGGGAAACAGTTTTTTTTTTATTTTGCAATCACATACAAGTTTACATCAATTCTAATTTCTATGCTTGAAGTACACCTGCTAACCAATTAAAAATAACATTAATTAAATTACTGAAACACAAAATCTGCTTCCCTTATAGCATGGTTAAAATATTCACTCCTAGCTGCACTACATGCTGGGATGTACCTCTCAAAAATTTCTGATCACATGCGATACCACTCGTGACGAAGAAGTGGGGAATTATGGGAAAATTGTTATTCTTTAGTTAAAATTAGGCCTCCGGTACTGTCCCAAGTACAAAATTTTCGGAGGAAAAACTGTGTAAAGCAAGAGAAAAATAATACCTAAAAAAATGTTTTTTGGGGCAATTTTTTGGTCCCAAAGGCCCATGTGCCACTTTAATTATTTTACACTCAAACAGCAAGGGATGGAAAATATGAAAACGACAACTTTAACCAATCCCTGTCTTTTTTTTTTTTTTTTGGCAGGAAGCAGTATACTGAAACTAGTGGACTGTATACATCTGGTACGTTACCCAGACATCACACAGCTTTAGAATCGATTTTAATACAGGCAATGCTCACCTATTGTTGCTGCCAGGTTCGGATCAAACACGTCATCCGTAAATCGCAGCAGCAGGCTAAAAAAAGAGCAGGCACAGATTGCAAATAAGCATGAATGAGCTCACAGTTTTCCATATCTTGTCATTAGCAGCCTCAAAGTTTGCCACAAAACTTACTAGTGAAGACCAAATTAGAATGAGCATTTCCTTTTATTACAGATCTCATGGTGTGGTTACTAGCAGCTGGGAAATGCGCATAAGCTTTTATGTTTAATGCATGTGAACAGTGCAGTTTTCGTGTTTGAGAAATACTGTTTCACGTCATGTGTTCATTCCGAACAAGCAGCGTGGCTTGAAGAGTTTGGTGGCTATAAGCTTTTTGACATTTCACCACAGCTGCAATCTAGAGCCAATGAATCGGGCAACTGGCAGACCACCTTCAAAATTCGCCGGCATATTCACACCATATAGAATGGACTTCACAGTTGGGCATTCACAGACTGAGCGCGAAAGTATTAGCATTAAGTGCCATACCCATTACCGCAGAGCCTCTTTGCCATTATGGATGTTAAAACCGGCGTTTGAGCGCCCATAACACACCAGCAAGCAACCAACCACAAATAATAGAGAAACAAACTAACCAGCCTGTGCACTGGCTGATACTTTATTGTGCAGACCGTGTAACCACACACACTAAAAATGGCTGCTGCCAGGGCTTTTGGAAGGAAACGATGACTTGGTCCCAATATAGCAAAAAAGGTTGACAAAGAAAATGGTAGACTTTAAGAACTCAGCCAAAAGCAATCCAAGCTGGTGACTATCCCTTTGCGACACGGCGTGTACAATTGTGCACGCAACTTTTAAAAGAGCATTTTTGTGAGTTACAATCATCGTCATCCCCACCTGAACCACTCAGCCAGCATTCGCATTTCCCGCTCTACAGAATGGTAGTGCCATTTCGGGAATGCCGTGCCTTTACCATCCACCAATGGTTTACCAAAACAAGAGAGCAAGATGAAGGCCTTGGCGTTCTACGGCATGTTAAGTAGGTGTTCTTGGCATTACCTTTTCTGTCTACTTAGAATGTTTGTTAAAGCAAAGTTGAAGCTGTTACCGTAATATATAAGGGCTACAGCTCACAATGATGTGTATACATTTTCTTTCTGGCAATGGTTAGGAAACGATGGACACGTTTACAATGGCATGTTTATGATTAAAACACGACCTAATTTATTAACTAGTACTTATGAGATCGACTTGTCGATGGTTATTAAGTGAAATTTTGGTTATCAAAAGCATACATAGGCAGTTACAAATTTTTCTGACAGCCACATCCTCATATGTGTCGCAAAGGGCTATGCCAGTGTCAGCAATGTACACAGCCATGCAAGCGGTGATCTTTGCAGATGCTACTGATACCCAAACCCAGCAGACAAACGGGCACAATGTTCTTGCAAGTACAAAGGGCTTACAAAAACAACCTGTCATAACATTGCCAAATTACAATGTTGATGATCACCATTGCAGCCAAAGCTGTCAGTAGTGGGTCTGAATACAGTTACAGAGCTTACTGTCATTCATTCGTAACACTTATTGTTGCTCGAACCAATGTTGCTGTGTCGAGATTCAATTAGATCGTTACAGGTCTCTTTACAAAATATGTAGATCCCACGACGACTACCAAAATATAAAGGTTGTGATACCCTCAAGAACTGGCATAATACTGAGTATTAGCTTTCCTCGTTGAAAGTGCTTAGTGGCTGTAGTAATGCTGTCTTGTACCAGTTTATTTTTTAACAGCAGCACTAGTTGTAAAACTTTCTACTGGCTGCATCGGTCAAACAGTAGCACTCTCATTGGCCTTAACACCTTGAAGCCATAACGAAGTAATACTGTTATTTTTCTTTCACACACGTGTATGTAGCAGCCACACAGCTTGCTCTCATCATTCCTGCCAAGTGTTCAGGTTCTTTAAGGAGGGGGGTTCCACCCACCTTGCAGCCTCCTACTGTTTTTTCGCATTAGATAATCTCAACGACGAGTACATGCAGCTCTTTTGTGACACTTGCGGGTGCTTCAACAATACAAAAAAAAATTAAATAGAAAAAGCTAGCACTGATTACTGTTACAAGCTTTTGAGACACAAGAAATGTGTCTAGCTTCAAAGGCACCTACAATGTGAAATTGGCTTGTGTGAAAAATGAGCAGCTAATGAATGCCAGCCATCAAAAAGAGTATTTTTTACACCTGGAGACACTTATCCATATCTCTTCTTTTTTTTTTTTTTTACGGGAATACTTCCTTTTCAAGTTTAAGCACATACTTTTACTCGGATCTTAATGTGGTGAAGCCAATATGACTTTAAACAGCCACACAACAACAGTGGCCTTGACGTCTCTGTTTCCAGTAGCGAGACACGCTTGTAGAGCGAATGAACCGAGCAGACTAAAAGAACGATAGCTTTGCTTGAGTAGGGGGACGCCAACTGTATGTTAAAAAACCCTGGTGGAAAGAAAGTTCGCGCCCTTTAAAATACGATAGCTTAAAGGTCCGAACCATTTGAATACGATTAGTAGGCAATGGCAAAAGGTACTCTCTCAAAGTCTCAAACCTTCAATTAATTAAGCAGGCTGTTTATAAAACAATACGTCGGCGAATCGCGCGGACAGTTTTGTCTTCGTTAAGTACAAACGCGAACTGTCGCACGGTAATAGACCATGTTGAACCTTATCACTTGGTTTCCTGAGGGCATCATTATCTTGAAACCCGAAGCAAGCAAAACGGCGATTGCGTTGTCAAGGCGGGTGCAGGAGGAATCAATGGCATTTCAACTCTCAAAACATGCTTTCATTTATCCATAAGCTCAACACGGCAATTCAAACCAGCTGACAGGAAACTTGATCCCGGTCACGCGCCAGAACGACATGAAGCTCCTCCTCGATATCCTTGACGAGAAAGCTGGTAAAGCTACGCGGACTACATTGTCAACGGTCCAGCATTTAGAACCCTTCTATGAGTCACAGTTATTGCACCTGCATTCGGCACGCCTCCGCTTAAACTAGCCGCAAGAGTAAATGAATAACACACATTTCGTTAACCAGCACAAACCATAAAACAGCGAGAGTGACGCAGCTACAGCTGTAAACATCAGAGTGAGGCAACCAAAACGGTCGTAAATTGTTCCCACCGATTCGCGCACGAACTGCGCGCATCGGGATGAATCCAACGCACTTGGCAGCGGCAATGAATCGGACGTTCGTATGACAAAGTTCTTAGGCTTACCCAGTTAGATGCGTGCTAAAGAGGAAAGACAAAATCCCGTCGTCGACTCACCTCGATTTTCCGACGTTGCTTTCTCCTATGATGAGGATTTTAAGCGTCGTGAGCACACCTTCGTCGTCCATGACGCTTGGTCACTACGTGAATTTTTCGGGCGAATCCGATGTAAACATGCGCGCGCCAATGAGAAAAACGACAGCTGATGGCCGTAAACGCCAGAGGCCGCCCGCGACTTAACGAATCCCCGTTTTGGAAAGGGTACCTCCGGTACCGCTAGCTAAAATCAACGTTAACGTTTACAGCGTAGAGATTGCGTCGCTGAAATTCCAGGGAAATTCCAGATGTTTTCGGCTCGATAAAAGTTCTCCTGTGATTGGCGTTTTTGCTCGTCGCCAGCCAATCGAAGACAACGTTCTTACAAACAAAAAGTTATAAAAAAACTGTATTTTATTAATACATAATTTTGGTATGTATTGTTTATATTTATTTAACAGCACAATTAATATGAATTAATAATATTGTGTACAGTTGATTTGTCTTTTTGTGCTTTTGGCCGCAAGCTAGCACATCGCGCCAGTACTAGCCAAATCCAGCCTGAGCGCACCTGTCATGGCGCCTATTCCGCGCGCGGTGGTTCTTCTTGTGTGATGCATTTTCGGAGTGTGTGGGTAACGTAATGAGCTTGCGCTCATTTGATCGTTCGTCGCGATGCCTTTGACTTGTTGCGTACCCCAGTGCAAGTCATCAGCACGGCGTCAGCCTACCGATGTGAAAATCTCGTTCCATGAGTTCCCGGTCACCGACATCAGAGAATCATGGATCAAGGCCATTTCACGCGAAGGCAAGGCGACATTCATTAATTGCGTGTATTTGTGGCGTTCACATCTCAGATGTGTTAAATCATTAAATGAATACAGCGTCTTTGTCTGCTCCGCTCTCGACGACAAGAAGTTTGGGGGAACCGGTACGCACGGATGGAGGGCAATACAAGTGACAGGTGGTGCCCGAACGAACAACTGCTTACTCTATTCGTTCCGCATACAATGTATATCATTCTTAAGAACAAAACGTATGAAGAAAGCAAGCCCCATGAAACCGAAAATTTTATTACCTGGCGCTTGCTGAACGAGTTATGTAACCGCGGGACATAGCACCGTTATAACTGCAAACAAATTAGCCACCCCCAAAAGCCTTGCTTTTAACTGTAGTCATTGCCAATGCAAACCGAAAATTTGCGAAGACCAGCATTATTGAGCTCTCAAAAAAAAAACAAAAAAAAAACGAGAGATAATAGCCCTTTGGAATGACAAATGCCGGCTAAATCCCTTGTGTAAGCAACTGCCATGAGGGAGGTGATTGCAAGAGCCGGATAATAATGAAAACTGGTTGCATCATGTTTGTTTTCTTCTTACGTTTTGTTGTCTTAATTGTTATATATTGTTAAACACAGAATAAGCTGTTGTGGGCTGGGCTGTGGAGTTGGCGCTTTGTCGTTTCCAGACGCACGTGTTCAAAATTTTCAAAGAAAACGTTCTCGAGTATGGCGGTCTCGTCGGTACCCCTGTCGACATTAATAACGCTTACCAAGTTCCGTAAACAAGGACCTCGGCTTGTTTTGTCCTTGTCGCGAGTTGCCAACCCTAGGGATGCAGCGTGTATGTACAGGGGGAATTAAAAGAAATACGAACAACGGAGCACACAGCCTCCGACGCACTGCCGCACCGTCTGGCTGCACTGTCAGTAAACTGTGCGCATGCGTAGTTCTTTCAGGGCGTTTGAGGGTGTGGCCTACTGTTACGGGAAATGCTTGATAAAGAAGTGACGCCAGTCATGTATTTTGAGGCGTCTTTTTACGCTCTGTCGCCACTGAGCATCCTGTTACCTACTACATTCAGGAGCCTAGCGCGCAGCAGGTTGATTGCAGCTAGCATGGTGCCCTTCAACGACCATCCTGCTCAGTGGCGACACACCGTGAAAGGCGCCTCAAAATAAACTACCCGCGTCGCTTCTTGATCAAGCCTTTCTCATAAATGTAGGCCACACTCTCAAACGCTCTCAAAGAAGTGCGCATGCGCGCAGTTTACTTACTTTGCAGCCAGATGGTGCAGCGTGCGTCGGAGGCTGTGCGTTCCGCTGTTTGCATTTCTTTTAATCCCCCCTGTACTTTGGTGATTGCCTAGACCTAGTTTTCTGAGCGATTGATAGACGAAAAATGGCCTTTTTTTTTAAAACATTGCAGTGGCCTTGATTAGCTGCAGGACAATCTCTCTCGGAATGTCGTTCGTAGCCACATCACTGGCACATCAACGAGCGAGTTTTGTGTTCAAGATGTACTGGTGTTTTCGACATTGCGGTCTTAAAAAGTGGCAAGCCCAGCTGCTGTCAAACGCTGCACTATGACATTACTACTGTTACGATGTTCAGCCCATTCGAGACGGACCTTTCGGAGAGTGAGTTCAGAGTCAGGCTGCCATATGAACGGGCTTGTCCTGGAGAGCCGGTTGACCACCTTGCCACAAAGGAGCTCTTCTCATTGAGTGGCATAGTCACAAGGCTACGAAATGCAGGGTTGCTGTGAATTCTTCGGCGGAGCCACCTTGTTGCATCCACATATTTGTGTACTCGAAGAGAACGCTATGCCGTAGACCAAAGCAAAGGTCATAGAATACAAGCACTTTGTTGAGGCGCTGAAAGTCTTTGGCATTAATCTTCAGTCTGCCAAACACCTCTTCAGTCATATCATATCTTCAGTCATATCATCATATAAATCAGTGTGTCTGCTTGGCTCGGCTGGGCCTTGCAGATAAGGTCTGAGGCAGCATGTAAACGAGGACGGCGCTTGTCGCACAAAGGCCAGTCTCTGGTCGTTCCAAATATAAAGCACGGGGGTGGCACGACTTAGAAGGTAGCTGTGAATTCCATGGATGGCGGGAGGTGACTTCTGCGGTGTAGCGAAACGCAAAACTTCCTGTTTGTCGAGATTTCGGTGCGCGTTATAGATCCCCAGGTGGTCAAAATTAATCTGGAACCCTCCACTACGGCGCGCCTCATGGCCAAGGTGTGTAGCTTTAACACGTTAGACCCCACAATCAGTCAGGAAGTTCACTATTGCTGGCCCGGTAAGGGCACATCAAGTTGCGGTTATACTAATTCTGTTTCCAGGTCACTTCTGACACTATGTTGGCATGTTGGACGTACACGATGATTGGCTGCGGAACTCAAGAAAGAACTTTATTCTCTTCATTTGCGTGCTACCCGCCGCGGTGGCTCAGTGGCTAAGGCGTTGCGCTGCTGAGCACGAGGTCGCGGGTTCGATTCCCGGCCGCCGGCGGCCGCTTTTCTGATGGAGGCGAAAAGCAAAAACGGCCGTGTGTACGAGATTTCGCCGCATGTTAAAGATCCCCAGGTGGTCAAAATTAATCCGGAGCCCTCCACTACGGCGTGCCTCATCGCCTGCGTTGCGTCGGCGCGTTAAACCCTACAATCAATCAACTTCATTTGCGTGCTGATCAGCGTGTGTAGCCGTTGCCCCCCATGTGATAATGCCGTTACCATGATTACGGCGCATTCCCGTAGCAGTCTTCTGTGGTGACGTCTATTGTGCATTTTATTCGGATCCACGAAATTTGTTTATTGACTGTTTGTGTCTCTGTAACGGGTTGCAGCGGATAAAACAGTATTCCCAGCCATTGCGCCAACTGCAATGTCGTTGCACTGGCTTGCAGTGCATTTTCATGGTGTCTCAGCTTGCAAAATTTGTACTTGCACCCATTTCATGGTGAGTGGTTGTGCATAGGTTGAACGTGGTTGCGATGGACTTGCCAGGGTATTGTAAGGGCTAATGTCAGCAAGTTGGTGGGGAGGACTGTGTGAGGAAAAGAGCAAATTTGAAGGTGTAAATTCCCAATAAATATTTTAGCTGTTGACAAACATTGTATCTGGAACAGTTCGGTTATGACATGGGATTAATGCTATACCTAATACGCTAAAAAAAACGTTGATTGTCTAACTTAGTCGTGTATCTTTGCGTGGCCTTTCAACAGTGTTCACAAAACAAATACAAGCAGAGCTGTTCCTTTTTTAAAGGGGTCCTGAAATACCTTCCGCCGATGCATGGATGTACATGTACCCAAATAAAGTAATGTATTTGCAATCTCCTCCCGCAAGAATTTTGTTAAAGCGATGAGTATTAGTTGAGAAATCGTAAATCAAAAACCGCGCATTATCGTCGCTCCGCGTTTCCTCCTCCTTTCGACTTGCTCTCCACTGTTGACGGCGCACGAGCCTTGCCTCCCATGATGCTGTGCTACACCAGCGGGTGACGTACTTCCGCTATGCGCTGCTCAGACTGTCGTCTGCTACGGGCACAGCTTTGTTGACACCATGAACCCGCACTCCGCTCAAGGCTGGAAAAGCGACGAAAATCTGGCCGCATGTATGCGGCGCCTGGCCTTGCCCTTTCGCGGTGTACGTTGCTGGCGGCACATGACTTTAAATGCAGAGCATTTCAGTAACTCACGATGTCACCCGCATTGTCCCGTCGTAGTCCGCACCGTCGTTGTCCGCACCCCTCCCCCTACACTATATAAAAGAAAATACTATCCGGCGCCAGGTTTCGATCCCTCGACCCTGCGGGCGGAACGCAATGTACATGGTGCTCTACCCACTGCGCCACAAAGCCGAACAGAACGGGATGCTACGAACGCCGCCTTATATCGTTGGACTCATTCAAATTACTGCTGACGAGCGCTCTCTCGTCAGCAGTTGCACACAAGTTGCAACAACATTAACGATAACGCAAACTACTTAACGTCGTGCGCCCCCGGAAATGCTCTGCATTTGATCGTGCCCCTCGCGAGGGGATGTTTCACTGCGTCTTCCTACTGGCCAGTACACTTTTCGCCATCTGTAGGATGTTGTGCGAACCCTTTGCGGCTGATGGCGCGCGATTTGAAACAATATTTTTATCGGCGGCGAACTCGCAGCCGCACGGGGAGGGTCTTGCGCTCGTTCCCTTTGATGCACCGTGCACTGTTTATCCAAAAAGCGCCGTATCAGATGTGGCCCCGCTGGTGCCGGGTCTTATTTTGCGGTGGTGGTAATTCCTGCTGGCGGCGTGTGAAAAAGTCATATTAAACCGATACAGAACCCGTGCACAAAACGCTTCAATCATGTGACCAGTTTCAGCTTGGGGCGACGCGTGGTGGAGAGCGGCAACGTTGGCAAAACATGATCCACCGCGGCTCTGTAGCTTTCTAGCGCTGGAGCGAGCGCCATTTCTTTGACAATCTCAAACATCGGTTGCCTTGGCAACAAGCACAAACCGCTCCAGAAGTCAGTTACAGTTGCGTGATCCCGGTTCAGCTTGGGGCCCCACTTCGCGACATGTGGGCACTGCAGGTGTACCACTCACTCCCATTGGGAAAAGCGAGATGTGTTTGGCATTACAGGAGGCGATGGGTGTGTGTGTTGTGGACGCCTTTGTTTCGCGAGGAAATGCGACGTTGTGCTTCTTGCGGTGGATAGTGCTTCCCATGGTCTGGATTATCTTTCTCGAGCTGAGTACGACTCAACCTCGCATGGGGTATGTGCAGTGTGCGTGGCTAAAAGCCGCGGCTTGTGCGCCAGAGTTAAGTGACTTGCTGTTCGTCCCCGCAAAGCGTGCGCGAGGTGAGTACCGAATCTACGATGGGCAGGAGGCAACCCATCCTCTGTCAATCGTGGTTCAGACTTTCAACGCATGTTGTGACGTTGTGTTCGTTAGAAACGCATCTCTGGATTGTTTTGAAGTTGAATAAAATGTATGCGTCAAACCCGACATTCAGCTCAGGGCGTTCTCTGCGATTGCACGAAAGAAGTGTCACGGGGCTTCAAAACTTTCTTTATGGAACGTAACTCAGGTAACAGAATATCCATGTCGTGTTATGGCCCTGTTGCATTCAATACAAATGGTTAAGCGTTTGTTTTACACTTGTTTCGTTTGTCGTAAAATGCCCAAGCACTCCGGCACTCCGCTGGCAGATCAGCCAGCGAGCCGACGCTGAGCAGACGACTCATCTCTTTGCCGGAAGTGCGTGAAAAAGCCGCCCAATAGCAGGATGTCTAGCTCATGACGAACATCTGGGAATTGATGATGTAGACATGTGAAGATGGCGGCATCCAAAAACAAGAAGGGAAGGGTGGAAAAAAAACGACAAACTTTTGCAACAAAGTGTGAGCTTTCCGCTGCGCGTAAAAGAGTAATACTTGGCACAGAGGACGTTGACGACCCAATCAAACGGTTGCGCTAGTTCATTTAGTGTGCTCAAAATGCCTTTCAGGGCCCCTTTAAGATCTAATAGCACCGATTTAGGTCCTATTGACGGGAAGTGAGGTGTTTTATCCACAGCGCATTTGCGCTACCTTTCGCGACTAAAAAACCTGCAGCAGTGGGTCTATGGCTGGAACATTGTGGTACTAAGCACAAGGTGCAGCAGAAATGGCTGCGTGTCGAGATGTTGGGACACATTCAGTATCTGCGGGTGAATTGAAGTTACCCGTCGCCATTCATTATTGTGCGCCTCGTATAGCCTTGGCACATCAAGCTTCCATTGATAACTTTGTATTTTTGATAATTTTGACGGTGAGGGGTCCATTTATGCGCGTTGCTCCTCCAGGTCCCAACAAGACCCTGTGGCAGCCCACCGAGACGGCGAAGGTGTGCAGCATGCACTTCAGGCCCGAGGATTACAAGGAGGGCGCCAAGACGCGCATCCTGAAGCGCAATGCGGTTGCCCTCCGTCGTTCCCAAACTACCCGGCCACCTGCAGCGCACTGCCGAGCGCATCAGGGCCGAGGCCATGAATCAGACGCAGCGGCCCCACGTGCGCAAGTTCGAACCCAGCGGGGCTTCAGCTCAACCACCGTGAGTGAAGCAGTCTGGCCTCTTTACTGCTTGCTCCGTGGCGTAGTGCCGAAACTGCAGGTTGTTCATGATGGGGGTCGCTGTCAGCTGCTATTTATATCCATGGATTGAGATTGAGGGTCAAAAATTAGTGTTTTGAAATCGATATTCTGAAGAGCAGGTGATGTATGCAGTTGCTGCGCAGTAGCAAGTAATGCAAAAGGTTAAAAAGGGGCCAGAGACGAAATGCGTGCTTGGTTCACTTAACATTCTGCTTTTTCCCAATAGCAGTGATGCGACTTTCAATGCAAACTTCCACCAACTGAGAGAAATACTAGAGAAAGCAGGTGAAGCAGTGGCGACTTGCCAGCCACTTTATGACATCACAGGGACTTGTTCATGCGGTTGGCAACCAACCAAAGTCAGTGCCAAGAGACAAGACTATGCGATTGTAGGGGTGCCTCTAGTTCCACAAGAGCATGGATTGCTAGCGTGCAGATTGATAACATTGAGATTGATTGAGTGCTTTTAGTGCTTTGACACTTTATTGCTATAGCGCTTTAGTGCTAACAGTGCTTTGACAACGTTGCTGCTGTAGTGGGGTGTGCTTCCTTCCCGCAAGCACGCACCCCATGAAGCACAAACACACCACGCCGCATATGGACAAATGATCCCCAGGCTTTATTTGCCTTGGCATATTTACATAATCAGTGGTACGGTGGTGCCCTCTAACAGTACGAGCGCACACTACATTTGCTGGCATTGTGTGGCAGAAAATTTGAAGGTTTTTTTAGTAAAAGAAATTGGCAAGTTACTAAAGGCTAACTTTTTAGAATTAAGCAGTGCTGTGTTTTGTCTTCATGGCTCCTGTTCAGGCAGTCTGTTAAATTCCACCCATCAGACATGTATGCATTACAGCCGATGGCAACGTATTAAGAAGGACGGAGCAAGAGAAATAATACCACTATCGAAATACATTTTCTAGCAAAAATGTGCGCATAGCTCAGGAGAACAAATTAATAATTAGTGCACACGTTCTAGAATTTAACTTGGTAATGTAATTAGATACTGTTAGTAACTTTCTTCACTGTCTTTCTAACTGACAGCATCAGCCACAGGTGAGACCATGCAGAGTCATTGCTGCTGTTTGGCACAGAAAGTTTCATACATTAATACTAGAGGGAAATCTGGTTCCACTGTCTAGGGGAGCCGCGCTTGAGCGAGCGTTTCGTCATGTACCGGGCAGGCACATTCCACTTGTCCTTGGCATGGCTCATGAACAGCCTGAAAAGTTGCCTCTGGCTGCAAAACAGCAATAATATTACTGTAGAAAATTAATCAAATTTGTTTTTTTATTATAAAATTGAACTTCCAGATAGATTTACTTGTCAGTAATTATTTAGAAGCTTTATGCACGATGCAGAAGAAAAGAAATGTCACCTTTCTAGCTTCGAGACAAAAAAGAAGCCATATGGCTAGCTAAGCCAAGTAGGCGAGGAACGTCGCTAGCTGCAATTACGCTGCTTACGGCGGCCCGCGATTGCAGCGCCAGATTTCCCTCTAGTATATATTAGTATGAAACTGTGGTTTGGCTTGCTGGACTGATCTTTGTAGCTGCCTAAAGCGAAACGGCAGGGTGAAATGACGGTCGTGGCGCAAGGCAGTTCAAAACACCAGTGTTTTAGTGATCGCTTGTCAGCTATGTTTGACTGATGTGGTTTGCGAATGTACAGTGCCCCTTGTCACATCTGTCATTTTAAGCAGAGCACATTAGTTAAGAGATGGTTGTAGCGTTTTTGCCTTTGCATCATTTGGTTCCCCGCACTAGTTATTGCTATCGAAGACGGCAGGGCACCAGTGCACGTGAAAGGTAAGGGAGAAATAAACGGTACTGTGTAGTTGCGGTGTTGCTTGTGGTTCAGTTTTATCGCACTGCTGCAGTGATAGCATCAAGGTCTTTTGATACCTCACCAGTGCTGTCACTGCTGAATTTGTGTTGCAGAAATTTTGAGTGTGTGTAAATATTTGTTCTCTCTTTTCTGTGTGTATGCGAAAACAACATTCTGAGGCCAGAACCAAGTTGAACGAGTTTTTAGAAGCTGGTTCTCTCAAATAAAACAAAAATGCATGTTGTCCTTACAGCCTCTCTAAAACAGAAGAAAAAGCCTAGCTTATAGATGGTATTCACTGAAAACTTTAGCTGTCAATTTCTTTGCTTGGCAACACTGGAAACGGCCACGGACATGGCCGAAGCACCACGGACATGGAGCGGCTTGTGCCACTGCGCCCGCACGCCACAGAAAAAAAAACACCGGTGTGCATCGTCTGCTCGGTTTCAACCCGATTCTCAGGCAGTGGTGTCAACGAGAGATGTTATTATTCGCACTCACATCGGAGTCGAGGCATTATTTTTCATTCGGTGGTGTAGAGTTTGGAATAGCCAACACACATAATGTGCTTAGCACGAACAAGTACCGCCATCCCGCGAAGCTTGACATAACCAGTGACGACGCACTCACATGGTTGCCTGCATGCGTGCCTTGCCAGTGAATACAACCTATACTTACGGAGTTTCCCATCAAATTTTCTCTCTCATATCTTCTGGTGCTTTTTTTTTTCCTTCTTTCTTTTTTTAAGTTCGAAGAAACCAGCAATCTCCAAGAACTCAACATCCCCAGAGAAAGCAGCGTTCCAGCTCGGAGAATACGCCAACCAAGAAAACTCTGGGACGGTCACTCGCGCTGGTTGTGCGAAGACGTGTGTTGCCGCAATGCAAACAGGGCTCTAAGCCACCTGGTGGCCCATTGTTCAAAAGGCTCCCGACTCTTTTTGCTGTTTCCGTTTCCTCCGGTGGTGCCTGTAGTAGCCGACAACGACGAGGTGGAGTTTGAAGAGGAACTCTCAATCGTGATGGAGGAGGACAGCATATCGAGTGAGCAACGACATACCAGAGTGCATGGACAAACAGAGAACGCTCGGTTCCAGACTTGGTGACTGGGGTGACGCTTTCGGCCCTCTGGGATGAGATTCGGTTGCTTAAACAGAGGTGCTCGAGCCTGCAGAGACAGCTCAACGAGGCTCACGGGGAAAACTACGCGCTCAGGGTGAAGATGCGTTTCATCCAAGACCTTGGTGCAAAAGGACACAACACTTAGTGCTTGGATGCTTTCAATAAAAAGTTTTCTTTCTAAGTCGTCACAGGTTTTTGTGTGTTCGTGTGCAGAAGTTTCTGGAATCTAGCGTGGACGGAGGCGGTCACTCTTTAACAGAGGTTGTTATTTCAGTCAAGCAAATAGTACATCATTAGATGTTCCGCTAAGAAGGTGGATTTTCTCTGCCAACCACCAGTGATGCAAGGGGCCGGCCATTTGGTAAGATGTTTTCACCCACAGTAACAAACAAAATGTGTGGAAAATTCGAACTTTCTGCCGTAACTCATTCAAACCTACTTGTTATTTTTTTTTTTCCACGTCGTCTTTTTTTTTTTTTTTCCTCTCCCATCATACTTCCATTAGGGCTCTTATTTCCTCCTCCCCGTCCCCGCAGAGTCGCATGTCGGCAACATGGCAAACGTCCTTACTTTCTTCTAATAAAGAGCCTTATCTCCCCTTTCTCTAACATGAAATGTTCATGCATTGTAACACTTGACCGTGGTCTAACCGTACATGTGGTTGATTAAGAGGCACATCATCTGCAACTGTGATTGCCCTCCTCAAGAACGGGACATTTGCTAAGTATTGATCTCTGGTTGCTCACTGTATCCGCTCATTTTTGTGGCTAGACATTAATAAGCGTGCCATTCCTCCTTGCTTTTCTTAGCATGTGACCTTCAATGAGTGGACTCCTGATGCAGAAGAATAGCACTTAAGATTGTGCAGTGTGCCTTTTCACTGCATGCTGGTAGAAGGAGTATTGCTTCTTCACTATAGCACAGCTGCACTAGGCTGTGGTCTTCTGTTTAGAGCACAGCTCTTAGGCTCCCTTTTTTGGCTTGTATGACGTAAGGCCTAACCAACCGTCTGGAGCATATCCGAGGGAAAAAAAACCCGCCCGCATCTTCCCACGGGGGGAACTCGAGTAAATGCGTCGCAAAGTGATGGGGGTATCGCGTGAATGTTGCGTAATTGGGTATGGTTTGGGGATGCTTAATTGTTATTTCGTCTTTATTATTCTTATTGAATGAAGGAGAAGCGAAGGCAAGGAGTGTAGAGTTAAAGTCTGTCTTTATTGTTTGGTGCCGTCGTTGTATTGGACGGAGAGGATGACTGCTTTGTGGTCGCTAAAGTGCAGTGTCAAGGGGTCTTTGAGGAGCGGTCGTGCGATTGCGTAACTGGTGAAGACGTTTGCTTCCATCGCATCTACTCGAGTCAAGCAAAGCGTCAAGTCAAGCGAAAGCAAAGCAAAGACGCCCTTGAGTGAATTCCGAACGCGCGCACCGCCGCTTATATACACACCCTCCCGACGTTCGAGGGAGAGGAGGTACGGGGGAGAGACGCGCATGCGCACACTTCCGTACACAAGCGCGCGAACTTTCCACTCACCCACCACGCCGTTATCACGTGTACACGCCCTGCCGCTGTTACTGTTGAGCGCGACGCAGCGCACTGGTAGCTACGACGCATGCGCGCACAGACGCTCTCCCCAGCCACCGTCGCGGCCTGTTGTGACGATGCGACGGAAGCGCACGGGGTACACGCGCTCCTCCCGCACCGCCGCACCTGTTGAGAGCGAGGAGGGTACGGGGGGAGAGACGCGCACCTGCGCCTCGACGCGACGCGCATGCGCAGTGAGCGTGTGGACGGCGCCGACGCCGAAGCGCGACATTCGTGCGACTAAGAAATGCTCCGCATTTAAAAAATCCTCCGTCGCATGCCCCTGGCGCGAGGGGACACAGAGCATTGGGGGATGGTCACGTGGCGTAGGTTTGTGTGGTAGTTGGCGGTGGTAGTTGTAGTGTTTCGTAGGGGTTGTGAGTTGGGTTGCGTAAGACGAGAGTACGTAAGTACGTAACGTGTTATTTATTGCCATCGTTTGCCACCCCCACCCTCTCTGCGGGGCAATCGGTTGGATCTTTGTTATTATTCTTTTCTTTCTATTATCCCTCTCGGAGAGGGCAGTGCGCCATCGTCGAAGTTCATAAGCGATGGAAGCAACACCTTCAACCAGTACCGCGACGCGAGGCCAACGTCAGCGTTGCTAGTACCAGTTCAAGACATCGTGCCATCCTCTTCATCGACGGCGGCAGAAGACAAGGTGGCGAGACGGCGCGCTGCCGACGCCCGAACGCAAGCGTCTGAAGCGCGCTGCCGACGCCGAACTTCGTGCACGAGAAGCCGCGGCCAAACGTCAACGTCGGGCCGCGGATCCTTCGCTCGGGCAACGAGTATATTCGTAGCGCGCGCAAGTAGAGGGAGAGGAGGTAGCACCTGCTTGCTGCAACGCCTCTTTCAGAGCCGGAGCACGCGCATGCGCGCCGCACCTGTGTTGAGAGAGCGAGGAGGAGCGGGGAGGGGCGCACGTGCTGGGTGGCTGCGGACGCCGAGTACGGAGGCATAACATCGTGAGTTAAAGAAATGCTCTGCATTTAAAAGTGGTGACGAAAGCAAAGATAAATGAGGTAAGGTATGGTGTGAGGAGGAAATGTCAGGAGAGTGACAATGAAGGTGGAGCAGAAGTGTGTGGTGGGGAGGCCAGGGTGGTGCCGTGTCCGAGCACCTTCTGTGCAGCTGCTGTAATACATGCACTGCCCAAGACAAGGCTGAGCGGTGGCAACAAGAACGGGTGTCCCAAGATCTTATTAGAGATGCAGTTGCACAACACACAGGCTCGTCCCCATAACCTTCTACCTATGCAGTTCGTTCTGTACAATAAATGATGCAGCCAGTAGAACTGCTTCACCTGCCGCAGCTGCTGAATGCGCCGCCTGATCTTAGCACCTTCGGTCGCCGATTTTTCCACCGCCTAATCCAATCCCCCCCTTGGGAGGGCGAGCTTATCCGCACAACCCCCAAACCCATGTGGAGGGTCTGCAGGAAGGACCACCACAGAGAGAAGCGCGAGCCGACCTGCAAGAAGGTGCCACATTCGTGGACGCCGCCGTCGATGCGACCACCAACCGCGTTACCGTCGCTTGTGCAGATGGGCCAGCGCGGGTGAGGCGGGCGTTTCAGTTTGACACCACGCCCAGCACAGTGCGACACGAGCAGGAGGCGGTACTGCTGCCGGCGAACCACATCGAAGATCGCTACCAGGAGGAGGAACACCGCGGCCGGGCGTTTACCGTATATACTGACAGTAGGGAGGCGGTGGCAAGACTCGGTGGCACCCCAGTCATCAAATCTACAAGCCACGTCATCAAGACAATTGCGAAGAGACTTAGCACAACGAAATCCATTACCGTGCGGGTGGACTGGGTGCCGCGGCACGCGGGTGGCGTCGGGAACGAGGCCGCCCAAGTGTGGGCGAGCGACGAAGCAAGTATCCGCTCCTACCCATTACACCCTCCCGCCCGGCACGACCCAGTCTCCTGCCAAGCAAGAGAGCAGGGCGAATTAAGCTCCGTGCCGCTACACCTCATGACCCACGACCACTGCCGGGAGGACTTCCCAGGGGGGCCCAAGTCCTGGTACACAAAATAAGAGCAGGGGCTGCTCTTACGGAGGACGTGCTCGCAAAATGGTGGGCATACGTTCCCCAACGCTCAAGATCTTCCGCCTTCTTTACCGCCCTCCCCATCCCTGACGAGACCTTGAGTCCCCTTCCGAATAAAGAATTATAATAATAATTTCGGGAAACACACCGCACTTTCTTGGTGCTAATCATTTTATCCTTTCAACTTTTCCGCTCAGGTCCTATTCTAGGTAATCAACCGTTTATTGTCAAGGCTTCAGTCAGTCCAGAACTCACCACGGTCCCTCCGAGGCGTAATCTCGCATTCGTTTATCACGTATGTACCTATCGCACGGATTGAGCACTCCTCGGGCTACCCCGCGTGCTACCTGCGAGTGAGGCCGAGAATGATCCGTTCTTCCCGCGCCCGCCCCCAAAATCCGTGGTTTTGCACCTTGTTTTCCAATGCACTGAAGGAGACAAAAACGTACCACAAACGTCCTCACGGCAATGTAGCCCATACTACGTGTCACAACGCCGGGCCACCGATAAGGCGAACGTTATGGCGGTCACACTTACCGGGAACGCGGTAAGTGTGACCGCCATAACGCGTGGCTCGAGGTGCCACTAGAGCAGCCAAACGGCGCCTCGCGGAAACCGCGCATGGATGATGATGATGATGAAAAAACTTTATTGTAGTCGTCTCTGTTAAGACGGAGTCACTGCTTGGGAGTGGCAGTGTCATCGTCCCTTCAGACGGCGGTCAGGAACCCATGGGCCCTGGCGGCGTCTTCCGCCACCTGGACGACTGCTGTTTGGACGTCGGGTTGGGAGCTAAGCAGCGCGGCCTCCCATTGCTCGTGCCTCGTAATGCGTACACCTGGTGTCTCCGGTTTATTGGGACACTCCCAAACCATGTGTTGGAGCGTGGCGGCTGCGGCGCCGCATCACTTGCACTTATGTATATTTCTGGAAAGTTGCGGTGACATGGTGGCACAGGGCGGGGTGTGGGAAGGTGTTCGATTGTACCCTGCGCCATGCAACCGATTGCCTTCTGCTAAGTGTACGATGAGCGGCTGGAAATGTGCGTCGGCCTAATCTATAATGCTGGATAATTTCTTGATATGTAGCCAGCCTGTCCCCCCCCCCGTCGATGACGGCACGTTGTCTTCGAAGTCGGCCTGGTAGCTGAATCCTCGGACCGCTTCGTGTGCCATCTCGTTTCCCGAGAGAGACGAGTGTGCTCGTGTCCATATATCAAACGTATATGTCGTGAGGGCAGGATTGGTTTGCTTTGAATTATCTTGGCTGCAGCTTTGGATATTCTTCCTCGTAAATAATTTCGTAGTGCGGTCTTGGAGTCGGGTATAATGGTCGTGGCTGACGTGCCCGCAACGGCCAGAGCGATGGCTACCTCTTCCCGATTTCGGGATTAGCCTCTGTGACAGAGCATGATGCGACCGTATTGCCCTGCTGGACAGCCACTACCGCTCTTCGTCTGTGGTAGTCCGCCGCGTCAACGTAGCAGACCTCTAGTTGGAGTGGTACTGCTTGTGAAGTGTCGTGGCTCTGGCCAGCCGTCTATCTTGATGATGCTCCGGATGCATATTTTTAGGCAAAGGGGCCACACTGAGGTGCGCGCGTAACTCGTCCCCAAGCATGGAGTCCCCAAGCAAAATTTTTGTTCCGTGTTGGTCTGCGCAGGAGATGCGGAGAAGGTCTAAGATGGCTCTTCCGGTGGCGCTTCCGGCTTAGTATGTTGTACTGTGCTGTGCGCGGGGGCTTCGACGAGTTCGTCTAGGGTTGTTGTGTATGCCCATATCCATCAGTCGTTCGTTAGAGGCCGAGATTGGGATGCCCACTGCCAACTTGATGGCTTTGCGTATAATACGCTCAACCTTTTCTTTCTCTGTTCGAGTGAGCTTGAGGTACGGGGTGACGTAGGTAATTCTGCTTATAATGAAAGCATGCACGAGACGTAGGATGTTGCCCTCTTTGAGCCCATGGCATCTGATGGCTACCGTATTTACCCGATTCTAACGCGCACTTTTTTTCCGAAAAAATAGGGCCGAAAATCGCATGCGCGTTAGAATCGGATACAAAACCGAAACTTGCCGAAACAGCGGAAATTTTCGTCCGACCCATCGCCATCGCCATCTCCAGATGGCGCCAAAGCTTTTAGCAAAGATTTTTCGGACGCAGCAAGCCTAGGCTTTTCTTCCTCCATGGCCTAGGCGCCTAGGCCTTTCTATCGGCGTTCACACAAATCGTCAAATCGTTTCACTTGCGCACTTGATAACAGCAATGGCAGCAGCGGCTCCCACGCGTTCAAAACGAGCGGTCGGCTGAAGAGTGCACCTCTGGAGAAGCTCTCGGGATGGGCGTGCGAGGGGTGGGCCACGATCCCATAGACCATGGCTGAACGTTCGTTCAGAAGTGTGGCATCGCGACGCGCTTGAAGGCACCAAGGCTGAAATGTTGTGGTCAGCGGACAGCGACGAGGAGTGAGATGAGTGAGATTACTTCGGGAAATAAATCGCCTGTTTGTCTCGCATTCGTTTGTCGGGTCACAAAGTCCCGTGCGCGTTACAATCGGAGGTGCAAGTTTTTTCGGTTTTTTTGCCAGGAAAATCGGGTGCGCGTTAGAATCGGGGGCGCGTTAGAATCGGGTAAATACGGTATTCTTGCAATTAGCCTAGTAATTTGAGTAGCCGTGTTTTGCAGGGCCTGTATTGTGACCGTATTGGTTCCCGTTTCCTGTATGCGCAGACCGAATATACGCATACACTCTGTTCGAGGTATGCATCTTCCCTGTAGCTGAACCTGTATATCCGGATCATTTCTCGGCCTACGAACGGCTGTGGTGGGTCTGAAGATAAGGATCTCTGACTTCTGAGGCGAATGTTAAGTTCGGGCTCCGCATGTAATTAATGAAGGCCGCCGGTGGCCCATGTATTGGCGTCGCCTCCGCTGGTAGCTACTTTCCCGTGTCCCTTTCATGTAGCCGCACGGACGCCAAGTTCGGAGCCGCGGAGAGCTGTTGTGCCCGTCCTTTTGTGTGTCAAAGGATCGGGGCGATTAGCCTGAGTACCTCTGTCGCGTCGAAGGTGGCAGGGTCATTCGGCATAACAAGCTGACGGGAGGCCAGATGATCGTATCTCTTAGTGTTGAAAGCGCGCGCGGTGTAAGTTTGGAAAATCTTCGACTCCGGCGGCGGGCGCTCTTCGTCGACGGGTCGTTCGACTCGACGATGGTCGCCTCGGCTGGCAGCGTCTCTCCCCGTGGTCTGTTCAGGTGGCCGGCGGCGCCCCTTAGGTCTGGGAGGGAATTCGCAACCCTCATTGTCCCCGCCCGCGCGCGGCAGACGCACGACGTCGTGGGGAGGCGTCGCGCGGAGGGATGGTCAGCCGCGCGGGGACCGCTCCGGGCCCTCGGCTTGGCTGTTGTTTGTGCAGAGTGCCGCCCGCTGAACGTAATGGATGGTTCACTTTAGGCCGGCAGATGTCCTGTATTCATGGCCGGGTGTTGTAAACAGCGTGGTAGGAAACGCACTTTGAGGGCATAAGAGAGAGAGTTGGGTCACGTGACCGCAGGTGGGGACATGTGTGTGATTGGCTGGTTCATGTGGCCAATCAATGGTTTCTATTAATTGTTTAAAGGGTTTTTCTCTCTTTCTTGTACGCCCCCTTTTTGGAGGCGGGGTTTTTGTTATCAAAACCGGAGTGTTGGGTTTTCTCGGGGGTCGGTCGAGAGGGATCTAAGAGTATAGATCTCGGCCGAACAGGCTGCTGCGGGCAGAGTGACAATGTAACCGTCACTCTGACCTGATGTAAATTTGGAGTTTTGTAAATAATGTAAATAAACCTAATATCTAGCAAGGAAGGCAGTCCTCATCCCTCACCCGCTCCAAGCATCGGTCGTCGGTCATCGGAGCGAGTCGAGATCGTCCTCTCGGCTCGCGCATCAAAAGAACATCACTATTTCGCCTCCATCAGTTCGCCAAGAAGATGGAGAGGCGAAATTTAACTGCGAACACGTGAGTCCGCGTGAGGAGACGTAGTTTTCAACAATCGTGGCAGACTCTTGTAGTCTTTCTTGAATGTCTCCGTCCCTGCATCCTGCGGTCTCGATTGTTATATCATCAGCGTAGCGGCTGTGATGCACGTCAGGAATTTGCTGTAGTAGGGGAGGTAACTTAATCATGGCCAAAATAAATAGAAATGGTGATAAGACCGACCCCTGTGGGGTGCCACGGCTACCCAGACTTATAAAATCAGATTTGAGGTCCTGTACCGTTATTCGGGCGGTCCTTTGGGACAGAAAGTCGGCGATGTAGTTGTATGCCTTGTTGCCCACATTTAAGTCACTGAGATTATGAGGGATGGCACTGTGGGCCCCACAGCCAAAGGCTTTAGTCAAGTCAAGCCCCATTATGACTCGAGAATCAAGTGGGGACACGCCCGGGATGTCATTTATTTAATGTTGAAGTTGTAACATCACGTATTGCGTTGATAGGGAAGACTGAAAACCCACCATGGTGTGCGGGAAAAGCTGATACGTGTCCATGTGGCGGTTGAGACGGGTCAAAACCACGTGCTCCATCATCTTCCCGAGGCAAGAGGTCAATGAAATAGGCCTCAAATTCTCTAACTTTAGAGCCTTTCCAGGTTTACGAATTAGCTTAATCAGGGCGCTTTTCCACGTGAGAGGAAGGTTTCCCGTGTTCCACACCTTGTTCATGTAGGCGGTAAGAGCCTGTATGGACGAGTCATCAAGGTTGGTTATTAACACGATTGGTAATACCGTCGGGGCCTGGTGCAGATCGCGTGTTGAGATGAGAGATAGGCCTCATACACTTCTGCTTTGTGATGGGTCTGTCCCAGCTCGAGGTTGGGTTTACCGGCATATGGCCTAGCTGGTTCTGAGGGGGCAGTCTGAAGGTAGAGGTCCCGCAGCTTTTGCAGTAATGCGGTTTCATCTCCTTGATGCTCGTGTGGAATACTCAGTAGGTTGTTACGCTGAGTAACGCGTCTTCCCTCTTGGTTTAATAGGCACCGGATGGTGTGCCATGTTTTAAGGGTATTCACCTGCACCTCCATCCGATCACACAGAGTGTTCCATGGTTGGTTGGTGAGGTACGCGGCGTGTTTTTCGATTTCCTTGTTGAGTCTAGCGAGCCTTCTGCGCAAGGAGCGCTTATGCCGCTGCGTGCGGAGCCTCTTCTGTATACTGTCTTTGGCCTCTCCACATGTGCAGAAGTCGTGAGTCTATATTTTCAAGACTAGCCTCTTCCGGTACTGCGTGTGTGGACAGGTCAACGTCATTTTGTAAGCTTTGCACCCATGTGTTCCAAGTCCTCGATGGTAGGGGTCTCTTCTTCTGTGTCCTGCACCCGCCTTAGTTTACGGAACGTGTCCCAGTTTACTATCTTGTGCTTCCGGCCGGTGGGTTTAGACGGTCCTGCTGTAAGCGTAGTCTCCAAGATGAAGTGATCACTGCTATTACGAATCGGCCCGCCGTCGGGCTTCGTTTCATCACTCCTCGGCTGTGCGGCGAAGCCTCCACTAAGTGCGCCTTTCACGCAAACCCCCCCCCCCCCCCCCCCCCCTTGTCGGTGACTCATGTTTTCATGCCTGGACAAGCCTGGGTCTCCGTTTCAAACTTCGATGGCGTGCCTACGCAACAGGCCCAGACGCGCTTCAAGGACACAGGGGCCCCGCGATCGCAGCGGAGTCCTCCTCTCTCGGGCTCAGCGTGCGCCGCTGCTATCGGCTGCTCACGAACTCTGGAAAGAACGTTTTGTGTGTCTGTGACGTTCGTAGCGTGTGCACGAACTAGGGGCAACGCTGTTTTGACCGTTGGCGCTTTTGGGTATAAATACGAGCCGCCCAAGCGCTGTAGATCCATTCCTGTTTGAGCAGTGAATCAATGCTGTCACTCTGCTCGAGTCCTGTACTGTCACCTCGCCCGTCAAGGCATTGTTCTTTGGCTTCGGCTCACCTCTCGCTATGAAGTAAACAGTTACGTTAGCCAATGGCTTCTGGACTTCTTCACGGCTGCAACAGCGGCTGGCCGCTCGCTTTACACCACGCTACCACACGTATGTCGGAGGCGACGGAGCTCGGCACGGGTCGGCCCTGACGGTCGCAACACTGTCCAAGTCTTTAAAGGTGCTGTCCGCGTAGCGCTTGGAGCATTATATACGAGTGTGAGATCAGGGTTGGAGTCTCGTTGCACACTGTTGCCTCACCTCGTTGGGTGTGCCGGATCCGTCGGAAGTGTCAAATTGAGTTGTTGTATGGCTTCCCAGACTTTCTGCCCTTTTTTAGTTGGCCTTGTGTAGCCCCATGTGGGGTGTGGAGCATTGAAGTCACCCAAAATGACCAACGGGTGTCCACGGGACGTGTGGAGGGCTTGGTGTAGTAGCTGCGTGAGGTTGCGTGACTGTTTGGGTGCGCTGTACACATTTAAAATGAACAATCTCTGGACGTGCCGAGCAGACGTAGGAAGAATTTCTAAAAATACGTATTCAGGGCCGGGACTGTTGACATACAGTTGTTTGGTGGGGATGTTTCTGTGCAGCAATTTTGCTACCCGCTGCTTCTGTGGGGCGTCTGTGTCAGCTGCGGTCGATTGCTACGTTTTATACCCTGAGAGTTTGGCCGGAACTTCTGTTTCTTGCTGGGCAATTACATCGGGCGCTGGCTGTGAATTATGATACAGGAAATTTAGGTACTGTTGTAATACTCCCCTTTTGGATCTGTACCTCCTACAGTTCCACTGCCATATGCGGTAGCTGTTATTGCGTCTTGTTATCATTGCGAGCTGTGTTTTGTTCAGTCTCGTTGCTCAGAATCGTGGTGGCCTTCACTGCATGCGTACGAGCGTAGGGAGGAGGCCGCGTGGGACCTGGGGAGCTGTGCGGAACACGCGTAAGGCTATATTCCAGGGATGTTACCTTCTTTTCAATCGTCTCTTTGAACTTGGCGAGTGCTCCGGCCAGAGTGGTTACCATGTTGGCCAGCTTGTCAAATCGCTCGTCGAATTTCTTCTCCAGCTTGCTTTCCAGTAATTGTAGGTCGTTGTGCACTATTGGTTGTTGACGGGACGTGTTGTCCTCAGCTCGTCGTTTCGGTGGGGAAGGGGTCAGTCCTGAGGAATGTGTGACTTGAACTGTGGGCGTCGTGGCCGGAGTTGATGTAGTGGTTGTGCTACGTTTGAGTTGTGCTATTTTTGCCTTGAGCTGTCTGTTTTCAGCCAAGACTTGATCGAGTGTGGCGCGTGTGCTAGCTAATTCGGCGTGTGCGATACCGGTTGATGTTTGGGAGGGGTCTTGGTGAGTGTGTCCCTGCGAACTGCCCTTTAGGGAGGCCGTCGCTTCCCAGCTCACCTGCGACGTTCCATCCGGTGTTCTTCTGATGCTCTGCCGATCCTGCTGTACAGTGGAGCCGTGCCTCGGACCACGCTTCTTCGATTTAGAGTGAGGTCGTCGCTCGGCTGGTACACTGGTGTCTCCTGCCGATGCTGCGCTTGCAGGAGGCTAGGCGTCGGGCAGCCTGGGGAAAGGAGCGGAGCGGTCCCGTCGGCGTCCTTGCGAAGACTGACGAGCGGCCTGTTCTTTCCGCAACTGACACTGTTTGAGAATAAATGGAGTGCGGTAGCGCTGCGCGCACTGTTTGTCGCCCGTGGGATGGTCTTTGCCACAAAGGGCGCACTGGATGACAAATTCATGTTCGTCCATAGGGCTGGCGAGTCCGCAGGCACTAGAATGGTCCGGATAAGGACACATCCATTCAGCGACCCAGCTTGCCGCAGGTTGAGCAAACCTCATGCTTCTTTTTGTGAATGTAGCACCTGTACTCGGCTCCGTAGACGAAGTACGGCATTCTATTGCCGGAAAAGGCGATAATCGCCGAATTTGCTCGGCCCATGCGTCTCGCATGCAATGCGGCGGGGTTTCTTGTGTAAACTATGCTGCGATATTGTGGATATTGTGGATCACGCTTTTTACGGAGTCTTCTGGGGTCGTGACATACGCTTTGGCGGAGAACGAGGTTTCCCCTACTTTGAGCTCTTCGATGCGCGCATAACGTTCAGCCTCGATCTAAGAGTGCAGTACTTACCACGAGGATGTTCTGCTCGTGGTTAACTCTGAGTAGGTCTTCGGTTGCTTCGGCCGGTTCCAGGCCGGCGGCTTGTAGTACTCTGTCTCTCAACGTAGCGTCACTTACACGAGCTACATTCATGCCTTCCCGCGGGCGGATGACGACCTTGATATCGCCTCTGGGTAGTCTGGGACGGGGACGCTTACTCGTACGGAAGCCTGGACGTCGTTGCCCTTGGGGGGTCTTCCCCTTGTTGAACGTCGCTGTGTCGTTGACGGTGGTGGAGAGGGGGTGTGGACTCGTTGCGTCACGCTGGAACTGCTGCAGGGCTTGGCCGAACTTTCGGCGATGGCATGGCAGCCATCCCACAGTGCCATCGTGCTCTAGAGCTGTTATCGGTTCCCCTTCAACAACGGTTACCATCCGCACCGCTGTTCCGATGACTTGCCGCGACATGTTCGGAGTTTGAGCGACGACTGTGCGCTCGGGCGATGCGTCGTTGCTCCTTCCCGCAGCTGCGCCTGGTGCTCCCCGTGGCTCCGTCATGCCGGGAACGGTGAACCCACCACCGCCTCGCTTAGGCTTAGCGAAGCGGTGGTTCGGGTCTGGCTTGAAGCGTCTATAGCGTGGTCGCGGGTGGCTCTGGAAGCGTTAGGAGTACATCCAGGGTTCCGAAACACCCCAAGAAGGTCGTGCACTTGCCAGGTAGGCGATAACTCGCGAGTATTCGGCGTCAGGTCATGAAACCGACGGAGCCAATGTGGAGATAGACTGTTCGCTCCTAGGCGCACGTGCAACCCCTTCGCGCATGGAGTTTCAAACAATAATAATGTATTCGCGTTGCAATCGAGGGCAAGGAGAATACAGATCTCGTCGCGCGCATCGCGTCATCAGGCGGCAGCTCGTGGTCGTCTGCTACTTACACGCGAGCTATATACCGGGCTCAACAAGCATGTCGACGTTGCCAGTGGCTGCCGTGACCCGCAAAAATAAATACTGCGTCGCTCGAAAAAAAGATCAGATTTCTTTTACGCGCAGACAAAACAGTTGATGCGGAGAAGCAAGAACGAATCGCAGTCTTTTCCTACGACGCGCATCGTCATTCCGCAGCAGGGAAGATCGCTAGCCCAAGCCGCCACTGCGAGCTGTGGGATGCTTTCAATTCTCGACCGACCTGGCGATGCGCAACCACCACGCCCATTGTCGGCAGCGGACGTCGCAATCTACAGAAATTTCATCTCTGTGGGCGTAAATAAGGACGAATATCTGCTGATTATGAACCGATCGTTTGAAACCAAAAAAGCGAGTCTCGGCCTTGCGATGCTTCTGTTCCTTGTGATTTTTTGTATCTTCGTGCGTTTTGTGCAGTGGGGTCAATAACAGTAGCTCCTAGTTTGCTTCTTAATTTGCGTATTTTCTGTCATCTGCCAGCTATGTATCACTGCATAACTGGCTTTACTACAGGTTGAGGAGGATCATTGTTAAACTATATGGCGAAGCTAGCTAACCTGCAATAAGAAGTTGTGCAGTGAGGCCCCCCAGCCCGGGAGCCTTATGGGAAAGCTAGCTTCTCGATTTCAAGGAATTTTTATTTCACGGCCTAGCACAGCGTATATCGGATAACAACCCCGACGATATGGTAGTGTCCGTTCTTGGTCTTCTGGCCAAACACACACGCAACTTCCTCGTCTGGACGGTATTGAAAGTATTATAAGTTGGGAAAAGAAGCTGACCTGAACGCTTTCCGCTCTCATCCGCGAAATTGATTGATAGGGGCGGGGCGATTACCGCACAAAACATAGCGTCTGTAAGAAAACGCAACAGCAGCCCAACAACCTCTCGCAAGCATATTTTGAGGTATTCACGCGCACGCGGCTGCGAGCATAGGACGTTGGCCTCCAGCACAGCGTCCGGGCAGGCGATGGCACGGGAATCTCAAACTGAGAAATAATTAGTCGCTTCCAGTTTGTCGAATCGGAGGAGACAGCTTCTCATCCTTCATCATAAACGCACAACTTGAGGTACAAGGAAGCAAGATAGAGGTATTGCGAAATGGGTCGACAAAGGGCGGCCGTATCTATCTTCACAAAAACAACAGATCACATCGACGTTGCCTCTATTTCGTTCATTCATTCCACTGCGCCGGAAGATGTGGTTTCAGCAGAACGGCCACTGCGCCCGCCGCTCTTTCCCAGTCGTCTTTCAAGCGCCACCCCACAGGTGTGAAACTCCAATTATTTACTGATATGCGACTCCGCAATTTAATATCATTAACAACTAAGCTTGCAACCCGTTACGCGCTGATTGCAAATGCAAGGTGCTGAACTGCAATGTGTGTATCAATTCAGCTAAGGTTTTACGTTCATTACTTGAGCGGGTTTCTTATCGGGCCAGTGTTGCTGTCATGCTTGGGTTGTTTTATTACGAAAGAGGAACGGGCGACGCTGCTTAAGGACGGCAACGGAAGTTGCCGCTGTGCCTCATCACCACAGCCGGATGTTCTCCGCGCAGCGCAAGTAGCGCGTTACTGGGAATATTTTGAACATGGTACGAGCCGTTCTCGTAACTTTTTGGGCTTAATATGCTTATAAACTACTGCAGCGACGACAAACAAACTACGTGAAAAAAGGCAGACGATATCACGCATTCATAGCAGTCTCCTTTCAAAACGCGCGCGCCCGTTGACATCCGGGTCCGTCGCTTAGGCGGAGTCACACCGTACATGAGCTATTGCCGTTCTTAACTTTTTCCCGAGTGTACAGTCAAACTCGGTTATAGCGAACTGCAATATACACCACGATTAGTTCGATATAATTCTAAATATCCGAACCCGCCTATAACGAGTTTTTTGTAACGAGTTCGCAATACGCGGGACCCCCTCACCCCCACCACCCCTCCTCCTGCCATCCCCGCATGCAGAAACGAACATAATAAAGTGTGCCATCACCATACACAAACATATATCTACTTATTGCAAGTAATAAAGCTACTTGCCGCTGTAACTACCTACTTTCCCTAAAAGCGGTGATTCTTGTTTTCACTTTCGTTTTGGCGCGTCAACACAGCATTCTCTACATGAGACATCATTTGCATCAGTTGCAGTCCGTGTCATTCAATATCGAAACAATATTGGTGGAGCACATTGACTGCCGAAAGCACTTCATTAAGCATCGGACGGCTTTCACTCGCGACATCCTCCGCCTCTCCGGTGCCTCCAGCAGCGCCAGCAGCCATGAGATCGGTGACGGTGTCAACGTCCGAGGGGCTCACAGTGAAGGCAACGTCGTCGTCGAAGGGCACTCGAAGGGCACTGCTTTCAGCCCAACATCGGGAACGTTGGCGAGCTCTTCTCACAGTTCATCGATGCTTCCATCTTGGTCCAGACTCGCTGACTTGGTGGGTATAATCGTGAATCAGGCGCGTCGGAAGCAGTTGCGGAAAGTGCCGGGAGTCACGTCGCTCCATGCACGGCCCATCGAGTGGCCGTGCTCCATGCGAGGCTCAAAATCTCCATCGCAGCCAATCAACATCCCAATCGCCGCTCCGAGACCATGCATTTGGGCGGCAATTCTATAGGCGCGCCGAGTTCGATATATGAGATGTGAACTTCATTATAAGGAATATGTTTCGCGTGTATTTTCGTAACTGATTTTTCTTTGTTCCATATATAGCATAATTCGCTGTATCCGGGTTCATTATAACGGGTTTGACTGTAGTAGCTCGCGCCACGCGCTCCCGTGTTCCCGCTAATTGTGACCGCCATATATAGTACGCAAGTGCGCACGCGAGCGAAGCAAAACTAGTTTTTCGCGCCACCTCTCAGCTGATAGGGCCCTCGTTACAACACTAAAGTATAAAAGAAAGGTGACGCGGCAACTCCCAGCAGAATGCCAAACGCAATCGTCACAGCAAACGTGGCAAACGCGATGCAGCTGTAGGCCGCTACGAGCTTGTGAATGTTAACGGCCGCGCGTTCGAGCGATCCAACGTCAGAAGTCAAAGTCGGCTTGCAGCTCGTCAAGGTGCTTCCTGAGCCTGCGATCTTCGTCTCGCCTCGTGTTCGTCCTCTCTCACGAGGACAAGGTCACCAGCATACGCGAGACCCGGCAGGCGGTGGAATCATCGACTCCGCAGGTTTGCCTGACTTTTCCAGGCCGGACACATACAGCAGGTAGAGGAGGGGAGACAGAGGGCAGCCCTGTCGCAGGCCCTTGTGAACCGCGACTCTCTTCGATTGTACTTTGCCAAATACAGCCGTGACTGTATTGCCCACATATAGCCTCCATATAGCGTCAGAAGTGGTGGCGCCAATTTCGAAGTGCCAAGGCGATCGAAGGGGGTTGCGTACATCCAGGAAACAGCAGAAGAGTCTTCGGCCTTCTTTTCTGGCAATATCGATGCAACTCGTGATGACAAACAGGTTATCTTCCAAACGCCTGCCTGGACGAAATACGTTTTGTAGCTCCGTCAGGCGCAAGTGGTGAGGCACACCGCTGTTTCCGCCCATCCGCTGATCCACGCTTTCAACACCTGCATAAAGTCTCTATACACGACGCTGGTGACCGTAAGTACCCGTGGCCGCATTGCCGCCGTGCTTCAGAAGGAGCACCCTACCTGCCCTACCTACCATCTCGCGGCTGACTATGGCAGCGCCATCTGGAGTGCTGACGGTAAGCAATGCTGTAGAGCCTAATGACGCACTGGGAGTTTGTTTGAATACCCGCTCTCATGACTTCACGGAAGACGTCACGAAAACACACGATTTGGCGGGAGAATGAAGATTTTAACCTGAATTAATTATTTTTTCAGTGAATACGGCGTCGTGTGCTGCCGGACAAGCATTGGGGGCACTATAAAACACGAAATATCTCGAATGAAACAAACTTGTATTTTGTCTGCATGGCCCCTTTTTAAGTAATTCAAGACGGGGCTGTTTAAACGACACTACCGATTCATAAGTATACATAAACCAAAAATTTAATTAGTTATGCAAGATGGGGCTGTAATAGAAAAACGTGAAACGATAGCTATTCACCGGGCCGTTCCTCCTCACAATGAACTGATGGTCCCGCTTTAACCATGCCTTTACCAGCACCCGATCCAGATAAAGTGCAATACACAATCGACCAGAGACAGCCGAATAAATAGGCCGTTGCAGAGCAGCACCTGAAGCGTTTCTGACAGCAGTAACGACGGGCCCTCCTTTTCCTGCTGCCTGGAGTCTTTTCGCTCAAGTCACGAGCCCATCTACGCTTACCCAGGCTTGGCCTAGTAACGGAGACGTGCACTCCTTTCTGCTGTATAGGCAATGCTTCAGAAAAAAAAATCTGCAGAAATTCAGGGAACCGTTTACTAACGCGCAACATTCTTATGCCGCTTCTCTTGTGTGTGAGTTCTTTACAGCCAAACATGGCGATGCGTAGCAAGAGACATTGGTTATTTCTTTCTTTGTAAGTTCTTTGTTTCTTTTCGCCAATGATGTACCGTTACGGCGATCGTGCTTTTATTCGCTCTTTTTTGTCCCCCGCAGATTGTGAGGCTGTAGTGGAGGGTTGGTCCGCCTTCGCTATTTTTTATTCGTATTTTCAAGTGTTCTTCGTGGACCTTTTTGGTTTATTCTTCGGTTGGGAGGTGGGGGAAAGAGACATATGAAATCGTATTTCTGATTTTGTCAGAACATTCTTGTGAAATTTTATTTATTTTTATTTTCCTGTTTTCAAAATTCTCTTCGACCAATTTACGCTTTTTTAACGTTTTTTAACGTATTAACGACAATTTACGTTTTTATAACGTCATAACCATTGGAGGTGTTACTACACCGAATTAGCATTTTTGGGAAATGCAGTTTTTTATTTCCGTTATCTTTTATTCGTACTAGACACGTTCTTTTGCGAACTTTTTTTTGTTCAGTATTAGATTTTGGAGGAGATTTAAAAGGTGCATATTTCTGATTTTCTAAAATCATTACTCTGGAAGTTTTTATTTATTTTGTTTTATTATTCTTTGGTATTTCAAAATTCTGTAGCCCAATTATCTCCATTACGCTATTATAACGATCAGAGGTGTTATTTTCGAGAAATTTTGATTCTTGTGGAATGCAGGCGTTGCAGCTGTTTGCTCATTCTTGATATTTTTTATTCGTATTCGAACGTTACTTCGCGGACTCTTTTTGTTTAGTATTCGGTTTTGTAGGGAGGTGTATAAGATGCATATTTTTTTTTAATTTTTGCAGACCATTATTGAAAAATTTATTTGTTGTATTTTTTCTAATTTTTGGTTTTTCCAAATTTTGTTCGACCAGTTATCTCCATTTAGGCTGTTATAACGATTAAATGTGTTGCTCCGCTAAATCTACATTTTTTTGAAAATGCAGGGCGTTGCACGTCCTGGCTGTGGGGGTACTCGGCAAAGAATGCTACGCATTATTATATCGTTTTTTATCCGTCTATTGCCGTCATGCCACTTTGCAGATTAGTCGTGGCTCTCTCGGATGACGTCCCTCTACCCGAAACGAACGTGCCGTCATGGTGGTTACTCGTTTAATACCGCAAAAACTGAGAAAAATGAAAACCAATTCTGTTCTCGAATTATGAGTGAGCAGCGCAATAGCGGCACACGTTGCGGGTCATAACATTTTTGGCCTTGTGTCGTAGCTTTGTCCTGCAACATTCTGATATTGTAGTATTATTACAACATTTTGCCGATTTCGATTACTCAGTCCATTTATTTCCTGTGGCTTGCTTGGGCAAATGTACCCTCGACCCCCCTCTCCCCCCCTTACCTTTCCACAGAGCTTTGGGAGAGAGCCTTGGCCAGCTCCGGCCTCAATGATCAACTGCGATTGATCGAGAGGGCTGTCAATGTCTTTCTATTAATTATGAGGTGTAACGCGCCGATGCTATACACAGGCGATGAGGCGCTGCCTTATTGGATGGCTCCGGATTAATTTCGACCTCCTGGGGATTCTTTACGTGCGCCGAAGTCTCGAACACACAGGGGTTTTGCTATTCGCCTCCATCAGTAAAGCGGGCCGCCGAGGCCTGGAATCGAAACCCGCCTCCTTGGGCTCAATGTCGACGCGGGCCGAGCATCCTGGAATGAGGACGCCTCTATGGAGGCTTTTCCTCAATTTAATTACAGTTTATTCTCTCCTTTACGCTTTCTCTCTCTCACACTATTCAATCAGTGTGGACGAACACTGCCTCCATCCAACTGTACCCATCGCGCGGGAATTTCGTTACTTTTTATCACATCTCATAAAACGTCAGGCCGCACTGTCAAACTCACGCGTTCACCCGATATCGCGCATGTATGTTAAAAAGTAAGACAGCACAATGATTGTGGGCAATTTTAGAAATGACACCTGTCGGCCCTCTTGTTTTCCACACACATGTGTCATGTCAGGCCACGTGCCAATCGAATTAGAAGAATAACAACAACAAAAAAACATTTTCTTTACAGTGCTCCTCAAACCACGCGAGAAGCCATTGACCTTTGACAGTAGTGTCACTGAACGTTTGTAGCCTCCACAATTTATGAGAAAACCGAAATAGAGTACACCGTGAATATTTCTATATGTTTCGATATTTGTTCTCGACCGGTCAGTCTTGTATTGGCCGTTGTTAAGACAGTGTATTCCACGGGTTTTGTGAGAGTTTGTACAGTACGACTTTTGTAGGTTTTCTTTTAACTACAAAAATACAATTTATTTTAATTAGGACTTTGCCCACGTTTCCCACTGTCCGCATGACCTCTTTTTGTCCGAGCCTTGCGGAACGTTCTTATATCCCGCTTTTTGTTTGGTGGTTTTCTGTATGTCATTTCAATCCTATGCAATCTCCCCATAGAAGCTAATTGCTCAGTATTATACCAAACCTGCAAAATACACGTATTAGCAGCAGCATGTTTGAAAGAATTGCTTACGTGTCCTATGTGGATATGGCTTTGTGCTGCTGAGCCCAAGGACGCGGGTTCGTTCCCTGTCGCGGCCGCTTTTCAGATGGAGGCGAATAGCCAAAACGCCCGCGTGTCGATATTTTCGCAGAAGTTACAGATCCCCTGGTGGCCTCAATTATTCCGGAGCCCTCCACCACGGCGCGCCTCATTGGCCAGGTGTAAGGTAGCTTCCTGACGTTAAACCCCAAAACTTGAAAGCACTTTTTGTTCGTAACAGATGCAAACTGCAGTAGCTAGTTACAAGATTGTTTAAGGAACTGCTGAAGCCAATGAGGAGAATTTTTTCACAATTCTTGCCTGTACTTGACGAAAGCCGGTACTCCAATAAAATGGGAACTGTTGTCCCTTCTTTTTTTCCGTGTGCCGGGCCCATAAACAACAACCGTGCCCTCACCAACCGCAGCATGACGACACTGAATTTGATTACAGTGGTAGCAAATAGTGGACCCGTCATTGTGCGCATCTTTCATACCTCGAGCATGCGTCGCTCTAGCCTATCTTTGTTCTAACCAAGAAGCATGTTAGTTGAAGCTGGGATGAGCACAGGATGAGCACAGATTCTCCACTTTTGAACGTCCTCACAAATTTTGGCACTCAACAGATTGTACGGAATATGGTGCGCTCGAATGTATACGGAAGTGATATCTCGGTAGATATGAAGGATACTCATCAGTCGCAGTTTTATGAGAGGTAACACGGGCTCCTACGGGAGGCACGTGGTTGTGGAAAGTCCTAACAGATGGCGAGCGCTATGCGAACGCGGAAAAAATTGAACTGAATTCCACAGAGGAGTGTCATTAAGTTAAAAATCCCGCTCGCCTTTTTATACGCGTGTTAGGACAAAATCCTGAAATTCATTTTCGGGCAACTGTATGGGCAGAATTTGCAAACAGAAACGAAATGGATATACACATCGGTTGTATAGTTTTAAGGAACCTGTAAAATACGCAATTTTTCCGAAATATTGATTGGGTGTTATGGAAAATCTTCTAAAACAGTGTTAATATACCTGTATAAGTTACCTATATCAACAGAAAGCAGTTAAATATCTGAACTGGCCTGCGATAAAAAATATTGGTTGATCCTTTTTCCATATAGGAATCTGTAAAACACGAAAGTGAAATGTGCCTTCACAGGAGCATTTCAATGTTTATTGTGCATCGATATGAACTTGCACATCGGTATTTATATTTAGTCGGTATGACACCGTTAGAGGCATCAACATTAGACACTGGATTACACGCGCCGGAGCATTGCGTAAATCCGATTGAAACCCCAGGCGCTCGCAAACCGTGCGAACGAAACCGAACGGGTTGTCAGCGAATCATTTGGTTAAGTCACAGTATGCGCTACAGCGAAAAGGAGCATGATTTGCGGGTCAGGCAGCAGTCTTGTTGGTTGCTTGGCGAGCGACATCCTGCTGGCGGGTCGCTTAAGCAAAGGTGCGACCACTTATACTCTGTTTCATACATCAAGTGCAACTCTGTCAAAGCTAGCGCTCTTGTTTGCGCTGTGTACTTCCGCGACCAAAAGTAGTGGCTTGCTTGCGGTGAGCCAGAAACAATAAATGCTTCGCCGGCAACCTTAAAAGCATAAATATTTATCATCGGCTTGACAAAAAACGTCCGTGTTGCCGGACAAACAAGCGAAATATGCGAGTTTGTGTTTTAAGTTTGTCGCTTTCATATCAGGTTTTCGCTCTCCGCGCAACCTTGAACGCCGGTTTTAATGCCGAGCATTTCTTAACTCACGATGTCACCCGGCGTTGGCGTGCCTCGGCGTCCGCAACAGCCGTTCCAGGTGCGCCCTCTCCCCCACTCCTCCTCTCCCGCATCACGCTACCCTCCTCGCTCTCAACAACAGGTCCGCACCCCTCCCCCTACACTATATAAAAAAATAATACTTACCGGCGCCTAGTTTCGATCCCACGACCCTGCGGGCGGAACGCGAGGTACATGGTGCTCTTCCCACTGCGCCACAAAACCGACACAGAATGAAAGGCTACGAACGGGCCTTATATCCTTGATTCATTCAAACTACGTCAAGAAGCTGCTGATACAACGCATTCACTACCACCAACTCCCCAAACACTAAACGTTAACGCAATATTCCCACCCCCTATGCGACGCATTTACTCGAGTCCCCCTCGCGGGGAGACGGGCCCTTTTGTTTACTCTTTTAGGCAGCGTTGAAAAAATGGCGTCCAGCTCTCGGGCTTCGACCACCTCTCCTGCACGCGTTTTTTAAATGCAGAGCATTTCTTTAACTCACGATGTTATGCGTCCGTAACTCGGCGTCCGCACCACGGCAGATGCGCCCTCTCCCCCACTCCTCCTCGCTCTCAACAACAGGTGCGGGCGCGCATGCGCGTGCTCCGGCGCTGAAAGAGGCGTTGCAGCAGCAGGTGCTACCTCCTCTCCCTCTACTGCGCGCGCTACGAATATACTCGTTGCCCGAGCGAAGGATCCGCGGCCCGACGTTGACGTTTGGCCGTGGCTTCTCGTGCACGAAGTTCGGCGTCGGCAGCGCCAGAGTCTGAAGGACTCTGGCAGCGCGCTTCGGACGCTTGCGTTCGGCGTCGGCAGCGCGCCGTCTCGCCGCCTTGTCTTCTGCCGCCGTCGATGAAGAGGATGGCACGATGTCTTGAACTGGTACTGCAACGCTGACGTTGGCTCGCGTCGCGGTACTGGTTGAAGGTGTTGCTTCCATCGCTTATGAACTTCGACGATGGCGCACTGCCCTCCCGAGAGGGATAATAAGAAAGAAAAGAAAAGAAAGAAAAGAATAATTATAAAGATCCAACCGATTGCCCCGCAGAGAGGGTGGGTTGCAAACGATGGCAATAAATAACACGTTGCGTACTTACGTCTCTCGTATCTCTCTCTCTCTCTCTCGTCTCGCAACCCAACTACCCAACCTCTGCGACAACAACAACTACAACTACCACCGCCAACTACCACAACCTACGCCACGTGACCACACCCAATGCTCTGCATTTACTCGTGTCCCTCGCGCGGGGGCATGCGACGGAGGATTTTTTTTAGGGTTCGCACATCAAAGTTGTGAAAGAACGCCAAGCAAGTAATTGGAAATGTGTGCGCCCGTACCAGGATGCGTTTCCGGCGATATCTGTGCGTGAACTACTGAGTGTTGTGAGCGAGGACACCGGAGTATCTCCCCGTACCGTGGCGAAATTGAAGGCGGAGTGTCTGCGTGGGCATTTAGTGTCTCCAAATAGAAGACTTCGCGACGTGACGATATCAAGCACGCGAACCGTCAAACATGACAGCTTCACAGTCCATGCCATCCGTCTGAAAGTGCAGAGCATGTACGCCAATAGGGAGATTCCAACGCTGGACAGTGTGCGACAAGCTGTCAACGAAGACGACGACTTGCCGAACTTCACGCAAACCATCTTGTGGAGGTTAATGAAGGATATCTGCTTCACCTTTGAGAAGAGAAAACGGAACCTCGGCATCATTGTCTGGCGCCGCAGATACCTGCGGGCGATCAAGGAATTCCGAAGACAGGACAGGGGGAATCGATGAACTTTCCAGGAATATGTGACCTGTCAGAGCCGGCTTTGTTCACGAGGGTCAACTGGCAGAGCTGGAGCGTGGACACCTTTCTATTCAGCCTGCTCGCGCTGCTTCATGCTGAGCCGATTCCCCGAGAAGGCTTTGTTACCATGACAAAGCAAACTGTGTTTCCTCGTCGTGTGGTTTTGCTTGTGGGGTTTAACGTCACCAAGTGACCCGTGCTGTCGCAGACACTGCATTGTAGTGCTGTACTGTTCGGTCGTGAAGTGTATACAGCCGAAACGGTCATATAACTTCTGCAAAACTGGGTGGAAGAAAGGAACGAAAGGAAGAAGTCGTAACCCACCAGGAAATTGACCAGAGGTGCTCTCCTATAAATAAAGTTTGTTTTTAAACCGCGAAAGTCGGCCTCGTCTTGCAATATTTGTGTATTACACACAATCCGTATTGGCCCTGTATGCATTTATGTATGGCAACAAATCTCCAACTCATGAGCTAGTACTGCTTTTTGTCACAGCATTAACCTATACCATAGAAAAACAGGCCATATCAAGGTTCCGTATGTAAAAACAATTGACCTATCCATGGTTTTCTTGCGAAAAAACTCCCACCTCCCCTCGCGGGAACCCCTGTGTAGATGCGACGCATAGGGGGTCCACGTTGCAGCGTTGGACAGCGGAGGAACGGCGCTGGAACGATGGAGCGGAGCGGCGCAGGCACCGCGTTTTATAGCGCGCATAACGTTGAGGTGACTGCGTAAGCCGGTCCCAGTCGATGACGACGTTGGCGTACTTGTAAAGCGGCGTGGACTCTAGGTGTTTGAGCCAAGCGTGATGTTTGCTTCGCCGGAGAACGGCACACCGGTTATATGCGCAGCGCGCCCGAAGGAGAGGAAACCGCGGAAGAGAGAGTACTGCACATGCGCCGGCCCCCAGGCCGCGTCCTGCCGCGGCTATGACGCAACGTGCCGCGGCTATGACGCAACACAATCCAACACAATCCACTTTAATCCAATCCAATCCAAATCCAAGCCAATCCAAGCCAATCGAATCGAATCCAATCCAATGCCCCTCGCGAGAGAGTGTTAGCTATCGGAGAGGAGAGGGGGTGAGCGGCGGAGAGCGCAGCTGGCGCGGCGAGGAGAATGGGGAGGGGCGGACAACGCCGACAACGACGACAACGACGACGACGCCGGAGGGACAAGGCTAGTGAATCAGATGCTCTGCATCTAATAAGAGCCTAGCGTAAAGAGCTCTCTTTTCAATCACCAGAAAGGATATAACTCTTGCTTCCGGGGGGAAAGATTGTAGTGAAGAAATAAATAAAACACGCACAAAAATTCACAGAAATGTTGCATATATTCGGACTGGAAAGGGGTGAATAAGAAATCTAAAATTGTATCTAATAAGAAATCTAAAACATTCTGTGCCATGAATCAGTATTCTAAGGTACAAAAATCTGCTTTCTGGCCTTTCCCACGAATAACAAATGATGCGTTATTCGCACCAAGTGCTTCGGGCTACTCCACAGTGCAGTGCGAAAGTCTATTTCAAACTATTTCGGTAAAAACTGAACCCCTTGCTCTGCTGGCGGACCGGTATCCCAGACAGAAGTAGATCACTAGGGCAACGGCGAAAACGAAAGTTGAAAGTGAACACCTGGGGCCAAATTCTCTAAAAAATGGGCGTCGCTTTGAAACGGCGTGGTAGCGCCATGCAAATGCATGTGTTCTGGAGTTGGGGCCGTCGCTTTGACAAAGCTGTACACTCAGTGCGAGCCGCAGAAAAGCACTGTGGCAAGGGCGCGAAGCGACAAGAGAAACGATGGGGGGCAGTGGGTGTCGCTTCGCGCCCTTGCAACAGTGCTTTTCTGCGGCTCGCACTGAGTGCACAGCTTTGTCAAAGCGACGGCCCCAACCCCAGAACACATGCATTTGCATGGCGCTACCACGCCGTTTCAAAGCGACGCCCCGTCGTTTTAGAGAATTGGGCCCCTGTTGGTAATTCCGCGTGGTTGGAGCAGCTGTGCTAACTAATCAATGAATTAACGTGTTTTTCTTACACAAAGTTCTCGCTAGAATGAACAAGGTAAACCGAAAAAGCTGCAGAATCGCGACAAAATCGCCATTGCTGGTCAAACAGCGGTGCGAGCTTGTTTCGGCCGACACAAATGAACACGGTATGCATCCAATGAACACATACGTGCAGTTCATTTCCGCATGCGCGTAGTGTTTAAGTTACTGGAAACTAAATAAGATTTAAAATTGAACTCGCAGAAAATGTGATAAAAAAAAGAAAGATGTCGGAACGCGGTTTTGAACCGATGTACTTCAAAATTCAGCGTCTTCTTTCCAGACAGACGCGTTAGACCACACGGCTACAAAGCCGCGCGGAGCGATACACCTTCTTTTTTTGCGGACTACTTCTGTAGCGCCTTCACAGCGTTGCACTTGATGTATGAAACGGAGGGTCCTGCTTCGTGGCGTGTACGCCAGACGCTTGCGTTGCGACGAGCTCAGCTTGTGGAACGCGGCGGCGGCGTTCCACAAGCTGAGCGGCGTTCCACATAGGCGGCGGACGGGTAAACACAGCAGCTTTATCGAAACGCCAACTATCGGTACTGTACTATCGGTGCTCATTAGCGTCATGACGCACTACTTCACACCATTAGTGTTGGTTTGGGCAAAACCCCAAAATTACATTTTAGAAATTCTTACGGGCTATATATATATCAGCAAAAAGAGCTTCGATCTTTGCCCGGGTGAGCGAGATAATCACAAATACGCAAAAACACAATTTCCCAATTTTCCTCTCTTAGGGGTGGAATTTTCGTAAATCCTGCCTTATCGAGCGAGCCCTGATAGAAATGTGCTCCCGAAGTTTCTAGCCCGAGCCATGGCAGAAATGTGCTCACGAAGTTTCAAGTCTCCAGTGGAGCATTTTTGGCTGGGCTCTGATGAGTGAGTGAGTGAGTGAGTGAGTGAGTGAGTGAGTGAGTGAGTGAGTGAGTGAGTGAGTGAGTGAGTGAGTGAGTGAGTGAGTGAGTGAGTGAGTGGAGTCAGCCAGTCAGTCAGTCATTGTATCGGGCACTTCTTTTTATAGGTATGTATACATAAAAATTGCCAAAAGATTGGGACTGCATTTGTGCGTTTTTGTGCATTTTACGACTTTCAGGACAGTTATAATTGCTGTACTTGCAAATACAAAGAAACGCATTTTTAACAAACAAACAATAAAAGAGCACGTATGCACAATCCCAAAAATTACGCATTTTCATAATTACAATTACAAAACTAACATTGCGTCTTCCTAATAAATCAGTGCGCTTGAATACTCAAACAACATATTGTCAGTGTATTTCAGGAGTTGCTGGTTCGTAGTTTAGCTAAATACATTTGACTAGTTTTATACGGCCTCCGAGGTTTCTTAGGAAAACTTAGTCTCACGCAGGCAACTTGAGTCGATCTTCAGCACTGTCGTTGCGGTAAGTGTCGTTGCGGTAATACCACATTTTGATTCGTATAGCGCTCTCGGGCACCGCCTGTTAGCTAGAACCTCAATTCAATTCAATTCATCTCTTATTTTCCACAAAAAAGGTTGTCTGGATGGTCGCCAGGGCTATAAGCTGAAAACAAACAGCTTGACTGGGCCCAGAAGACCGTTTATAGTGCTCTCTATAGAGCTCGATTATAGTGTTCTGTAAATTAGCGTCGGTGTGACGCAGCTGGCGCAAAAAGCGAACGTCCAGTGACAATGACAGGCTTTTTAATTGCTGATATTGGGTCAATAACCGTTGCACCTGCTAAGCAATCTGCGGGCTCGTGCTATCATCGCAGTACAGCAATCTGCGCGGGGCTAGGAAAAAAATGACAGAGCAAACTAGATTCTGTCATGCTACAATTGTATTTTGTGCCTTTCAGTAAATGTTTTCATTACTCTCCATCTACACTGGAGAAAACGCATCCCAGTGATACGATCTGCGGCAAACTGTCCCGGTTCAATCACTGCTTTTGTCCCCTTTAGGCATGGGCGAACCAATAAAATCTTGTAACAAGCCACGTGGACAACTCCATTTACACGCACTCAATAATAAATCTTCCACTTTTGTCTATCCCAAGATAATTAAATAGCAGCCCTGAAATCGCTGCGGCAGACAGTCTGTATTTATTACGTCGGTTTTTCTTCTGTTGCGGCATAAAAGCAAGCATTGCGCCTCTCATATTGTCTTACAGAGCACGGCGACTGTTTTCGGACACCTATAGCAATGGGAAGCCAAGTGTGGTGCCTTTTTGGTCTCGCTTTCTCAATTTCTGTCGCACTAGGTGGTGTTCGAGCCGGGCAGACTCGTAGCCTTAACGCCTTTGAGGTAAGTGAACTGATTCTTTGTTACTGAATCAGAGAATTTATGTACGCAAGCAACAAAAAGGCTTACTAGTTGCGCAACCTGAAAGAAGCCGTCTCGGAAAAGTAATAGATGTATCTTTATTGGCATAATTTGTGCATATTTCCTAGCGCAAAAAACAGGCGTGACAAGAGAGGACTGCGGACTGGACAGGCGCTAGACATCATCTCATTATTACGAAACAAAGATGGAACCGTAAAATCGCTGCAACTAAAAAAACAGACGCTTCTACGCAGATCACATTACTGCCCACACTTCTTCTTAAGATAATAGAGTTGTTTTTAACAGCAGAGCTGTTGAGGCCGGCGCAAATCCGTCCGTCGTGGGTAGAAAACCACGAAGTCTCAAGAAAAGAAAAATGTGGTTACGGAGGTCTCGGAAATCGAACCCTGGACCTTCACGCCATGAAACCGGCGACCGAACTATTGGGCCACCCCAACTTTTTTTTTTTGCGCTATTAACTTTTCTTTTTTGTGTGTGGGACGTTTTGCAGAGAACACTAAAAAAAGGATTTTCCGTTGGATAGCCATGGAATCAGGTCCTTGGCCGTTGAAAACTACGGCGGCGTCCCGTATGATCTTTTGATGTTGCTGGCCCTGCATAGTATATGGAAATCTCGAATGACGGTTCGCCATAATGATGTTGATGTGAGGCCGAGCAGAGAGTTGTTCTGCCAGAGTGTACGGGACATCTTAGAAGTGCGTAAAGCCCAACCTTGTCCACCTGACTGGTTAAATGTGTTGGAAAGTGTGGCATGGCTTCGGCCTTTTTAATAATCGCACACTAGCAAGTGAGTCTACACTAGTATTTTCACACTTTGCAATAGTTTTTTTTTGTTCGTAATGTGTATACCAAAGACTGGCAATAAAGAAATAAAATACTGGGCCACCCCAACGGCCCCAGCGGTAGCAGCGGTGGACTTTGTAACACGGGCAGCCAATTCGAAAGAAGAGAAGGAAAAAAAAACTCGTCCCGTGGTCGGAATCGAAGCTGCGTCCATCACGTTATGAAACCGGCGTCTATCCGAATGAGCAATCATCGCATTTCGGGCGCATAGCATTTCCTTTGGGTTCGTAGCGCGGGCGTGAGCTTTGGACTTGGCCGCGTCTTCTATAGCACTGTGATAACGCGGTCTACTTTGGGAGAGATGTGAAAGCCTGCGGAGGAAACGATCCGGGCCTGCCAGCCATGACGACTTTCAGCGGCAGTGTTCAGAAATAAATGCGACGTGATGACATACGGAGCGGAAACTTGGTGCCTTACTAAACAACTTAAAAGCACACTTCGGTCGGCTCAACGGGCCATGGAACAAATAATGAACGGAGTAACACTTAGAGGCAGGAGACGAGCTTCCTAGATCAGAGAACAAACTAGGGTAGAAGATATAACAGTTCAAATAAAGAAAAAGAAATGAACTTGGTCGGTCACGTAATTAGTTCGAAATGACAAATCGGTGTACTACCGGTGTGACAGAGTGGGCGTCGATTTACGGGTATAGAAAAAGAGGAAGGCCAATTCGATGGAGGGGCGAAATAAGGAAATTCGGAGGCGAAGAAAGGACTCGAGCGGCACGCGACAGGAGCGGCTGCATGGCGGTCGATGGGAGAGGCCTTCGACCTACAGCGGACAGCGTTAGCACGCTAGAACCCGAAGCCAAGTACAAACCCAACACTCGCACTACGAACCCAAACGAAATGATGTGCGCTCCCGGAATTACGATGGTAGTTCATTCGTATAGAAGCGCGGTTTCATAACTCGAGGGATCCAGGTTTGATTCCGACCACAGGAACCGTTTTGTTTTAGACGAAGCTTTCTTCATTAACCCGGGGCTGTTTTCCCTCCCTTTTTCCCTCGTTGTCGTTGTACGCCGTCCACACCTGTAAACCCGCCCGGCATATGCGTTGTCCTCTTCAGCAACACTAGCAATTGACAGGGATTGACTCAAACGCAGGTTTCCCTTTTTTAAAAAAGGATACTTGGCGGCGGCTACGGTTTGCGAAAACCCCGCCCCCTGGCCGCAACGAGAAGGTACGCGGCGCAGGTTCCCCCTGGCTACATCCGGGAAAGACGGGAGCACGGCAACGCGAAACCTTAAGTCCCTCACTCGATTCAAACTACGTCAAGAAGCCCACTGTACAAGAAGGAACGCGGAAAAAGCTGGAACCTGTTTACCGGAAGCGACGAACAGAAAACTAATGGGAAATCAGCGACTCCATGGAATGTCTACAAAGACTACTCAGAGTTCCCAACGGGAAGATGGGCAATTTTTTCAGTTGGCTGCACATGTTATTGATCCCCACCGCTGCTAACATGTACCCTTCGGGCCTTCGGGGTGACCCAGTAGTTCGGTTGCCGGTTTCACGGCCTAAATGTCCCAGGTTCAGTTCCCGCGACCTGCCTAACAATTTTTTTTGCTGAGGCTTCAGGGTTTTCTGTCTACGACGGACGGATTCGTGTCGGCATGAACAGCTCTGCCGATAAAATCAGTCGATGTGACCAGAGTTTCTCCCGTGTCCCGCCCTGCAGTGCTAACAATATACCTTCAGTACCGTGTAACCAACTATTCCAACTTTGAGCGAATACTTAGCCGGTACTATCAAGACTGAAGGCCGTCATTCAGTTCGCTTATTCGGTGAGTTTTATTGCGCGCATATTCGACCAGTGAAAAGCAGTATATCACAGAACGTAATGCCGAATGTGGCACACGAACATACTAACTAAAAGTTCTGCTTTGGTGAAAGTCCAGAGGAGGAGGATGAATAAACGCGTCTTTAAAGCAGTCAGCCCTATAGGGAAGAGTCCTCATTCCAGGACCCCTTGAGTCCCTCCGGAGCATTTGTGGAATTGAGGTAGGCAATCGGCAAGGACGGCACTAGTAAAATTCTAGTTCATTATAACAACGCGAAAGCGAAAACTAAGCAAGCTATTTAAACTTCCACGAGCCTGAACGAGTTTTCCACCGTACACAATGCAAAGGCGATGCCGATTATATTTATTCATGGACCCGCCTTCTATTTAAAGGGGTAAAGGAGTTCGCTAATTCAACATGTAGCTTGGAGGTGCCACCGTTGTCCACATACCTTAATGGTAACTTGGATCTGATAATGTTGTTTATGCGTACCTCACGCTACCTAAGGCAGTGTCTTGAGGTACTAGTCTCATATGCTTGCGTTTAGCCTCGGACATTAAATGCGATGCGACCTTCTACTTGCATAGTAGTATGGCGCGTAGCCAACAAACTTAACTTCTTTGACGCCACATAATAAACATGCGCCTTCTAAAAAGACGAAATTAAAACCTTGAGGCCTGTTTTTTACCAGCGAATAAGCCGCAAAAGTGTCCACTTATGTCAAAACAGACTCAAGAGTGTCCATGTCGTTTACTCTTGGTTGTTGCTCTTGGTTCCAGGGAAAAAGATTGAAGTTACACCCTATGCCTTTTCGGGACACTAAACCGCGAGATTGCCCTCGTTTTCACAGCAGTCTAATTCTTCATGTGATCCGCCGCGGGGGCTCAGTGGCTATGGCGCTGTGCATGCTGAGTCCAATGTCGCGGTTGCGATTCCCGGCCGCGGCGGCCGCTATCCTGATGGAGGCGAAAAGCAAAAGCGCCATCCTGTTCGAGATTTCGCCGCACGTTAAAGATCCCGACGTCGTTAAAATTAATCCGGAGCCTTCCACTACGGCGCGCCTCATTGCCTGTGAAGCGTCGGCGCCGGCGCGCCTCATTGCTCTTGGTTCCAGGGAAAAAGATTGAAGTTACACCCTATGCCTTTTCGGGACACTAAACCGCGAGATTGCCCTCGTTTTCACAGCAGTCTAATTCTTCATGTGATCCGCCGCGGGGGCTCAGTGGCTATGGCGCTGTGCATGCTGAGTCCAATGTCGCGGTTGCGATTCCCGGCCGCGGCGGCCGCTATCCTGATGGAGGCGAAAAGCAAAAGCGCCATCCTGTTCGAGATTTCGCCGCACGTTAAAGATCCCGACGTCGTTAAAATTAATCCGGAGCCTTCCACTACGGCGCGCCTCATTGCCTGTGAAGCGTCGGCGCCGGCGCGCCTCATTGCTCTTGGTTCCAGGGAAAAAGATTGAAGTTACACCCTATGCCTTTTCGGGACACTAAACCGCGAGATTGCCCTCGTTTTCACAGCAGTCTAATTCTCCATGTGATCCGCCGCGGGGCTCAGTGGCTATGGCGCTGTGCATGCTGAGTCCAATGTCGCGGTTGCGATTCCCGGCCGCGGCGGCCGCTATCCTGATGGAGGCGAAAAGCAAAAGCGCCATCCTGTTCGAGATTTCGCCGCACGTTAAAGATCCCGACGTCGTTAAAATTAAACCGAGCCTTCCACTACGGCGCGCCTCATTGCCTGTGAAGCGTCGGCGCCGGCGCGCCTCATTGCTCTTGGTTCCAGGGAAAAAGATTGAAGTTACACCCTATGCCTTTTCGGGACACTAAACCGCGAGATTGCCCTCGTTTTCACAGCAGTCTAATTCTCATGTGATCCGCCGCGGGGCTCAGTGGCTATGGCGCTGTGCATGCTGAGTCCAATGTCGCGGTTGCGATTCCCGGCCGCGGCGGCCGCTATCCTGATGGAGGCGAAAGCAAAAGCGCCATCCTGTTCGAGATTTCGCCGCACGTTAAAGATCCCGACGTCGTTAAAATTAATCCGGAGCCTTCCACTACGGCGCGCCTCATTGCCTGTGAAGCGTCGGCGCCGGCGCGCCTCATTGCTCTTGGTTCCAGGGAAAAAGATTGAAGTTACACCCTATGCCTTTTCGGGACACTAAACCGCGAGATTGCCCTCGTTTTCACAGCAGTCTAATTCTTCATGTGATCCGCCGCGGGGGCTCAGTGGCTATGGCGCTGTGCATGCTGAGTCCAATGTCGCGGTTGCGATTCCCGGCCGCGGCGGCCGCTATCCTGATGGAGGCGAAAAGCAAAAGCGCCATCCTGTTCGAGATTTCGCCGCACGTTAAAGATCCCGACGTCGTTAAAATTAATCCGGAGCCTTCCACTACGGCGCGCCTCATTGCCTGTGAAGCGTCGGCGCGTTAAACCTCGTAATCAACCAATCAATCAATTATCCATCTGTGGCAGTAGTGTGGCAGCTAAGGCATATTTTCTCTATAGATGCAGCGTTAGAAGTGAGCACCTGGCAGCAGGTAGTCATTTCAAGCAGGTTCAAAGGTTTCCCGGTAATTTATCAGTGACCCTTATCCCTTAGAGTTCTTACTAATGTCCTAGAGTTATATAGTGCTTACTCGGGTAAATAAAGTACCTAAAATATGTGTCCTTGCATTGCAGATGGTAGCCATGTTCCCGGAGCTGAAAGCTATTTCAGATTCAAACGACGACGGCGTCTTCGAATGTGTCACGGCCACCCGCACGAAGCTTAATTTGCATGCGAAAAAGGCCACATACGAACTCGACTTCAAGGGTCACCGCGGAACGTCAAAGTACGTACATGTGCCAGCAGCAGAGAAGACCGCGGTTAGTTTACACGAGAAAAAGATCTACTTGATTGCGCGAACATGCTGCAGTGTTACATTTAGGGAGTGCTTGCACAAATATTTCTATTTTCAGGAAGCATACAACATTTGATTTGACGGCTGGCCCCACGCCTGATAGCTTCGTCTTCACCACGGACGAAGGTTTGTATCGCTCTTTGCGAATAACAAGCAAGTTGGGTATCTGTTGGGTATTGGCCTTCAATGTTCTGAAGGAGTGTAATTGCATATTAGGTTTGTGACCAATCAATTGCTAGTTTTTACCGCAAAAATAAAATGAACAAGCCGGCACTCGCCAACATTTAAAGGCACCTAAGATAGAGCCAAGAATGTTTATTCATAGTCTACCGTCACTTCCATAATCCATCAATGACATTAACGTTTCTTGCGTTTAGCACCAGGTGGAGATAAAAGAAATAACCAGTTGAGACAAAATTATCAATCAATGAATAAGTTTTATTTTAGCTCCAAAAAGTACATCGAAAAAGGAGGGTGGCGGAGAAAGCTGAGTATTTGTGGCTGGACGGGGCTCCAGAAATCCACCGGCAGCGAGACGCAATGCAGTAGCACAGCAAAGGTTATAACAGATGTTCAAACATGCATAAGCTTTTTGATATGCATTGAATAAAATTCCCACAAAAAAGGTTTATTCACACGTACTCTCTAAGCGAACATTCGACCAGTTTCTTGCGGGAAAGTTTTGCAATGTCAACATCTTCTCAATGAAAATTATTTTATGTTGTAGACAATGTTTGGTGCAATCTTTTGTTCCAATAATTGCTACTGGAAAAGGGTATTTCCCAAGATGACTCGTACCGGACTCGTGCCGGAGATTTAAAAACAAATCTACCTTACCTTTCATAGAACTTTGGTAACTGTATATCAATTTGTAATTATACATATCCTTTTTATAACACCGTGTTTTTTTAAGGTTGGAGCCGTGTGTTTGTACATTTTCATAGTGCGCAATCCTCTGTTTTTGTAATACAGTAATTTTATATATATGTAAGGCTGTAGTATTCTCTAACACCAGGATATGCAACTCAAGTTAGCAACTCAAGTTAGAATTGAAGAGATCATGATATAACTGCTTTTTAATTGAGGCTGGCAAGAAATGGCCACTTCGGTTCTGCTTAATTTTGACTGTAGCTTTTTCCGATGGTCATTCAATGATATACATGTGCTGACAAAAAATGGCACCGAGCGTTTTTACAGATTTTTCGATTCATACAGCATAAGGGTCAAGAACAAGTTTCCGGAACACTGATCACTTGTTCGCGGTGCACGAAACATGACTAATTTTGTTTTGGATTCATTTAAAATAAGGCTATTTTGTTCGCTCCAAGCTTGCATTTTAAAACGGAACTTGCTTGAGATCGCCAAGATTGCCGCCCCGTCATCCCCCGGAGAAAATGCCGTGCAGTCATCCGCATAAATGACAAATTTACAGCGTCTCTCTATTGGGATTGTATCATTGATATAAAAAAGGAAAATCATAGGGCCTAGAATACCTTCTTGCGGAACTCCGCACTTAATATACTTCTACAGCGTGAATCGTGATGTGTGTTAGTTTAGCTCTTGTGTACTGATATCAGCCCAGAAGATAAGATCGAATGAGTTTCTTTGGTAGTCCTCGAAAACCGTACTTTTCTAACTTTTGAGGCAAGATTGAGTGATTCGCATGGTAGAAGCCTTACTCATCATCATCATCATCATCATCCTACTCAGGTTCACTGCAGGACTAAGGCATTTCCCATTGGCGGTGAGCGCGACCACGGGCGGCGCTGCGGAGCGCGCCTCCGTGACGTCGGCTTAGGGATTCTCGCATTTGTCGTCTGCTTCACTCGGGCTCGCTCTCTATGCTGTTTCTTTGCGCGCGGTTGAGATTTTGTGCTTGTCCACAGCAGATCTCGCGAATGCGCAATTTTTTTTTCGTAACAAAAGACTTAAAATAGCGTAAACTAGCTCAAGGCGTGATTTTAAGTATAGCTTTTGATACCGCTCCGGAAAAAAACATTGCCGGCGTCGCCCATGCATTGCTGCGAAGCTGGTCCTGTGCGGAGCGCGAAGAGTCGGACCTAGGCGTCAGCCTGTGTGTTCAGCAGTCTTTCGAACAAAGGTAACAGCCGCAGGCTGACAACCGACAACAGCGAAAATGGAAGACCAAAACAAATTCCAGGCCATCGGGGCTGTCGGCTTTGGCAGACGGCATTACGATTCCAGCTAATCGTATGTAAGGTAAAACAGATTTGGCAACTGTGCTTAACACTCGAAACTATTGTATCAAGTCACTTTACGTTGTCACGGCATGAAAGTGTGCCGACATGCACTATGGGGCACAAATAATGTAGGTTGATTTCCAAATAACCTGCTGTGTGTATAGGCGCGTGCTGGTTTTATACCAGGCTTCTAACCAGTATGCAGGCTTATTGAGCAAAACGAGTAACCTGTAAGGCAAACATACAGTAAGACTATGTTTGTTCAGATTTGGAGGGATATTTCGGTACATTTGCCACAGCCATATCATCCCAATATTCAGATAGGCGTTATAGTAAAACTGCACTCAAGAGGGGGAGGACCAGGAGGAGGAGAAAAATTTAACAGTAAAATCGAGCTGGTTAGTGGGCAGGCTCCTCAGTCCAAGGCTAAGAGAGTAAGATTCATTCTTCAATTCACCGAACTTCATCCCGAGTAGGCCAGGATTTGTTCTTTGCGACTGAAGGGGTCGGAAAACAATAAAGAGCTGTCTGGACATATTCATTGTTTTTGAATTGTGTTATACTGAAAATTGGCATGTATACTATTTATTGCGTTAGTTAGCAAGTATGTCAAGTTTTCAACACCGTAATCATGTCATAACTTTTCGGGTTGAGATTGAGTTCGTTACGATATCGATGGTTCGATAGAAATTAGGTGCACAAAAGCCGCCTTCGAGTACTGTGGACAACGTTATCTGCGCCGTAGCACAGATCTTATTGCATTGAATATTCACACGAACTTTGTGAGCCTCGCAAACATCCCCAAACCTCCTAGGACGTTTAGGACGGTGCAGAAAAATGAATGCGTTGGGCACAGAAAAAAAACGTTCATCTAACAACAACGAAAGAAAGAGAAAACACCCGTTTTATTTCCTGCTGTGCGACCCGCTGCTTGATGCGTAGCATTAGACTGTTGAGTCTTCATAAGAGCATCTCAGAAATGGTTAAGGGAAGCCTACGCATTTTGAATACTTATCGAGGAGCTCTGAGTGCTGAAACTCGCAAATACGCTAGATAGGACGAGGGCGAGTTACACGCGATTGTCTGAGCGATGCTCTCTGAAAGTCGTTCTCTCTCTCCTCGTGTGTTGTAAAATTGTGCGGGACAAAGCTTGAAATTATTAAGAGCCGTCAGAATCTGATTGAAAACACGCTTTTTAAGGCACCAAAGCATCAAAGCGGGCGATTTCTAGCAAAGGCACTGCAGCCAGTCAGAACCGGACGACCGCGGCGCGGGTGTAGCAGCGGGGCGAATGTAGCAGACGACAGCGGAGCGGGTCCCTAAGCTGACGTCAGATCCAGGGGGCGCCACTCAAACATCTCATCGCCAATTGACCTCCAACCGCTCCTGTCCTGCGCTGCTGGAGTCCACAGTTTACCCCCCCCACCACCCAGAATTTTTTTATTTCATGCCTCCACCGGATTTAATGGCCTTCCCCTTATTCTAGACCCATCTCTTGGTATTGTTGCGACCGGGAGGGGGCACCCGATCCGATCTCCGTGGCCTCCGACATACGAGTGGTAGCGTGTATGATGCGAGCGGCCAGCCGCTGTTGCAGCCGTGAAGAAGTCCAGAAGCCGTAGGCTAACGTAACTGTTTACTTCATAGCGAGAGGTGAGCCGAAGCCAAAGAACAATGCCCCGACGGGCGAGGTTACAATACAGGACTCGAGCAGAGCGACAACATCGATTCGCTGCTCTAACAGGAATGGTTTACAACGCTTGGGCAGCTCTATTTATACCCAAAAGCGATAACGGTCAAACGCAACAGGCTGGAACACGCACAACACTCTTTCCAGAGTTCGTAAGCCGTTCATAGCCTCGGGCACGTTGAGTCCGAGAGAGGGGAGAGGAGGACTCCGTTGCGATCGACGGGGCCTCTGTGTCCTTGAAGAGCGTGGAGACGAGCCACGCAGGCAGCCGCCGAAGTTCAGCCGCCGCAGGCAGCCGCCGAATGCGCAGAGAGCGAAGCGTCTGACGCGGCTTTGTCGCAACTTGTCACCGACATGATTGCGCCTGTTTTCGAAGGCGCACGAGTGGCTTCGCCGCACAGCCGAGGAGTGATGCGGGGAAGTACTGCGGCGCTGGCCGATTCGTAACAGCTTCTCCGCCGGGGGTCCGAGATCCCGATGGACAAGGGTCTACAACCGTTGTCCGGAGGGATTCTGTCGAAGTGAAGTGTTCGGCAGACGCTCGACTCCAGGCCTGGGCTGTACGACACCGTGCTGGAGCTTCACCGGGCGGGTCACTGGACGAGTAGTGGCTCCCCAAGAACGTCTCTGGCTTGGTCAGGCAAGCAACAGAACAACACAGGAAGACACAACCGCATCGCCGGCAAGTGCGAAGACAAATCCACACTGAAGATCTACCAGGCTTTTAGTTGCGAAAAAGTACGCGAATAACTAACTACTCTAGTTATGTTTTTGCCCAGCAGTACTTTAGACAAGTGACAAACTTGAAAGGTGACGTTTCGCTTGATTGGAAATGTCCCACACAAAAAGAAACGTAATCGTAAAGGGGGAACCTGCTCCAGGAAAACAATGAAATTGGAGAAGTCAGGCTTCTACAAGGCACTTCTCGCGCTGAGAGCTGCGATTCGAGCTCTCATCATCGCTCCGAGTTTTTCCCCTCTTGTATCGCCACTTTATGTGCACCCGTTCTCTGAACGCTGCTGCGACCGCGGTGAAAAGACACCGGTCGTCTTGTTCGACAAAGGTCGAGCGCGCGGAGGAGCGAACGCGATTTTCCAGCGTTCGAACGTAAGGCGCGCACTCCTCTAGGAGGCGGCGTTCCCTTGGCGCGATGCGAGCTCATGGCCTTTGCCCCTCGGAGTGCTCGCATTAAAACATGCGCCACAAGTACGCGCGGAAGTTTTCCCTCTATCCTTCTTGCTCGCCTTTTCGCGAACGCGTTCGGCAAGCAAACGCCGGAACGCGTTTACGTTCTCTCTTGGCTGGTCGGTTCCCAACTTCGGCTCAGCCACAGGCGACACCGGAACCTCAACTAGCTCCTTCGATACTGGCCAGCGTCGGGAGCATCAGCAGGGAGTGAAAAGGGCACGACATGCTCACTAGACACCTTGTAGTTCCCAACAGTCACTACCTCGTCGTCCCTCGCGCTTTCAGCGACAGCCTCGGCACGCGAAGACCGAGGCGTGTTCCCGTTCTCCTTCCTCACTGCCAGAACTACACTACAACCAGGCTGCTCTGTCTGATTCTCAAAAGACGGCTCAGCCGCCCGCGACACCTGAATCTCTACGAGCTCGGCTGGCCGTCGCTCGAGGTCAGCTCCCTGAGCTGGTGGCACAACGGAATCGGCTTGCTCAGTGGTGAGATCGTCACGACTCCCAACTGACCCGTGCAAACCGTTCGCTGCCTCGGCTGCAGGCTTTCCCACCATGTCGCTCGTTTCCGCACTACCGTCCGAAGGAACAACTTCCGTTTCAGCGGACTCGTGCGGTCTCTCGGTAACCTCATTGGTTACGCATTCCTCCAGAGCTGGTGGCAGGACGGAATCGGCTTGCTCAGTGGCGAGATCGTCATTTCTCCCAACTGAACCGTGCAAACCGTTTGCTGCCTCGGCTGCAGGCTTTGCCACCACATCGCTCGTTTCTGTGCTACCGTCCGAAGGAACAACCTCCGTTTCGGCGGACTCGTGTTGCGTTTCGGTAGCCTCATCGTTTACGCATTCCTGCGAAACGTCGCTATCTCGCGAAATGTTCACGTTCAGACCGGTAGCCGCTCCCAAGGCCTCCCGCAAATTTGAACCGTCCGAACACTCCGCCGAGATCTCCAAAACTAACGCCGACACATTATCGCACTCAGTGGACACGCACTGCCCTCTGCCGCCTCTGCCGACAGTCTGAGCTAATGCGCCGTCGTTATCTCTCTCAGCAACCTTGACGCGCTGCTGGGCCGCAACCGGTCGCCTCCGACTCGCGCTCCCGAGCGTCTGCTACTGGCAGCGCTGGCACGGTGCTTTCCTCGACAACGAGGTCTTTTTCGAGCAACAATTCTAACTCAGGGCTTCACTTCTTCCTGCTCGAGTTGAATTTCATGCTCTAGGTTCTTGTTCTCCCGTTGGAGTCTCTCTTTTTCGAGCTTCTTTGCTTCCTGTTCAAGGCGCTCGAACTCGAGGTCAGTACCATCGCATCTTTGCCTCGTGCTTGAGCTTGCGTTCCTGCTCTTGTTCTCTGCCACTCGAGCTCCTACGTACTCGCTTTCTTCCTCCTCGCGTTCCTGCTCTCGTTTTGCCTCTCGAACTTCTCGACGCTGGCGCTCAGCCTCTGCCTCGGCGGCCTGACGTTTAGCCTCCGCCTCGGCGCCTGACGTTTCGCGGTCTCCCCTGCCATTGATCAGCTCAATGCATTCCGACAGCTCCTCATCGTCAGCACCGACAGCGAGTATAGCCTGTATCAGCTCTGGCTTTCTCAGTGCGTTCCGTAACATCCAAGCGCAACTCTTTTGCAAAGCTCCAACAACTGCGGTTTTTTCAACGCTTTCAAATTCATGGCCGGTCTAGAGTACTGCTTTCCCACTGCTCCAAAATGTTTTGCGCGAATAACCCAAGCGACAAAAACACAACGCCCTACCAGCTATCCTCAGAAGCCTGGTAAAACTCAGTGAAGAAAAGTCCCGCACTCACCCTTGACCGCCGTGAATTCTGCGAAGTCCGAAGCCGCCTTGACGTCCGTTGTGTTGGGTCTCGCACCGCTGGCTTCAGGTGTTACGAAGTTGCCATCCGACCGCTGCCAACCAGTTGTTGCGACCGCAAAGGCCGACTGCAGCCGGGAAGGGGTCCAGAGCTGATAGGCCAACGTAAACGTTAGTGAGAGGTGAGCCGAAGCCAAAGAACAATGCCCCGACGGGCGAGGTTACAATACAGGACTCGAGCAGAGCGACAACATCGATTCGCTGCTCTAACAGGAATGGTTTACAACGCTTGGGCAGCTCTATTTATACCCAAAGCGATAACGGTCAAACGCAACAGGCTGGAACACGCACAACACTCTTTCCAGAGTTCGTAAGCCGTTCATAGCCTCGGGCACGTTGAGTCCGAGATAGGGAGAGAGGAGGACTCCGTTGCGATCGACGGGGCCTCTGTGTCCTTGAAGAGCGTGGAGACGAGCAACGCAGGCAGCCGCCGAAGTTCAGCCGCCGCAGGCAGCCGCCGAATGCGCAGAGAGCGAAGCGTCTGACGCGGCTTGTCGCTACTTGTCACCGACATGATTGCGCCTGTTTCGAAGGCGCACGAGTGGCTTCGCCGCACAGCCGAGGAGTGATGCGGGGAAGTACTGCGGCGCTGGCCGATTCGTAACAGTATACACTCTGTTGCCTTAATTGTCCACCGGTTGCCGGATCGTCTCACTACATGGCCAGCCCAAGTCCATTTCTTTTTCTTTATTTGAACAATATATCTTATACTCTAGTTTGTTCTATGATCCGGGAAGCTTGTTTCGTATCTCTAAGTGTTACCCCGATCATTATTCGTATCATGGCCCGTCGAGCCAACTTGAGCTCGTTTTCTGTAGTTGTTTAATAAGGTGCCAAGTTTCCGCTCCATTTGTTATCACCTCACATTCTTTTCTGAACTTTCCGCTGAATGTTCTCCGTGACTGGAAGCAGGGGTTTAACCAGAATTCCGATTTCTTTTTTTTTTTTTTTTTTTGGGGGGGGGGGAGTTGAAATTCTCCTGTGGGGTGTTGAGGGGCTGTTGGGGGGAGTGCATAAATTTCTGGGCGGACTGCTCGTGGTTGTGGATTTTTTTTTATTGGGTGTGGGGGGGAGATTGTATAAATCCGCAGGGTTTTACATCGGCAGGCTTTCACATCCCTCCCAAAGTGGACCGCGTCAGCGCGCGCTAAACCCACGGCAAAGTCCAAAGCCAACCAACGCCCGCGCTACAATCCCAAAGGAAATGCTATAAATCCGGAATGCGATGATTGCTCAATCGGATAGACGCCGGTTTCATAAAGTGAGGAATCCGGGTTTGATTCCAACCACGGGAAGCGTTTTTTTCCCCCCAATTAGCGGCACATGTTTTTGTTCGCCTACACTGCTAACCCCATACCCCTCGGGCCTTTGGGGTGGTTTAGTGGTTGGGTTGCCGTCATGGCGTGAAGGTCTCGGATACGATTCCCGGGACCTTACTAACCACCCTTTTTTAAGCTTCGAGCTTCTTTAAGCTTCTTTTTTTTTTTTTTTTTTTTTTGTGCGACGGACGGATTTGTGTCGGCCTAACAGCTCTGCTGTTGAATTGAAAGGGGTTTACCATTACTTTCTGCAGCCAACGTCTAGAAAACTTTGTGCCTCCGCATATCAAAAAAAGAGGGGTTTCTGCAAGTGTAATTTGAAAAGGAAGCAGGAGGGGTCCAAAGCAGACTCCAAGTGAATGTATCACGGAGCGTAATTGAAAATGGTTCCATCGTAGAAATTCGGCTGTCAGCTTTCATGTGACCCCTCTTGGAGTAAGATGAGGGTATAGTGGCTTTGTATGATTTTTTCTGGCTAAGGAAGTGTGAATGCCGGAATGTCGTCCTCATGCCATATTCGACTAAACTTGTTCATTTGCTTGCAAATTGCTACAGTTGTATTAGGTGGACACACTGCATCTGTACACGTGCATTAAACTTTTTTCGTTGGTAGTGTTTCTTGCCTCATCGTTAAGTGGTTCTTCGCTGAAAAAATATCAGTGACACATGCTGCTTTCTCAGAACCTATTTTAGTTCTTGCTTTGTTCCTTCCTGTTCTTCGGATTCGATCTTCACAAAAACGATTCCTGCGCCGATCCCCCTCCTTAACTTTTCTTCGTGTTATTTTGTAGCGCAAGCTACACTACACTACCTCGGGGGTTTTCGCGGTCTCCTCGGGCGGTCTTCGCGTTCTATAGGCAACCTGCGGTGGCTATGGAACCTAGCGATTCTTTAGCCGCCGCAGCTAGCATCGCCGCTCGCCGCGCTGAAAAATAAATATAGAAACAATAAAAATACAAAAGTTGAAAACAAAAATCGTATATATAGAAGGGGCGGCTCGGTGGGATTCATCGTCAGATATGGAAAGTGAGTCGAAGAGACTAAAGAAGCCAGGCTTCGTCGTCGGAGCGAAACCAAGAGGAGGCAGCGAGCCGAGCAGACGGAGGAAGAACGAGCCGCACGCCCCGAGCAGCGTCGTAACCGTACAGAGAACCAAGCTAAACAATAACATTACCCGTACGTCTCGCTACGCACACCCAGGCATAACTGAGCTAAGCCAGCGCCAATTTTTCGGAATGGCCCGGCGTAAAGGCTGCCGGGAAATTCCTGTTCCCGTCATGCTTCGGCACTTGCTCCGGCAGGAGCGCGTGCGTTCCAAAGGCAGTTTCGGAGCACCCGCTCTTCGAGGGAGCTCGGCGACCGCTCCCGACCTCCCATTGGAATGCAGCATTAGTTGGTGTCGATTTGGCAGTAAAAATGCATACAAGCAAATAAGAAAGAAACAAGTAAAACTTTTTGGAGTCCCTGCTTTTTATAGATGCGAACCTGAGCTCGCAAGTATTTCTATAGATCGTGTTTCCGTAAAGGCAGTGGATTTTCTTGAAATTCTGACGTTATTGAAATTATTCTCGGTGTGGTACAAGCGCAGGTTAATGGAGCATGCGGGTGATCGCGAGTGCCTTTGACGGCCGTCCGTATTATTGAAGACGAATGGCTTGCATATTTCCTACAGTTAGCCTCAGGAGCTCATATAGCTTTTCAGGACTTTGTGGCTCCTCAGTCCGGTGCCTCGTTTTCAACTTCTTTTCGGGTCCGTCTTAAGAAGATGCCGTCAAAAAAGGCCTTCCTAATTAGCTTCGAACCTTCGCGATGCAAGTAAATAGCAATCAAATTATGCTTTTTTCGCATGTGACTACCGCTTATAGTCGAGAATAGGGGACTGGATCGCACTGGCGCTTTTTTATATGCCGCTACAAAAAGTACATGACCAAATAAGAGAGAAATCGCACCCGCAATTATATTTGTTTTATGGAAAACAAGATATTGTTAGCGGTCGAGCAAAAAGCAAAGAAATGTGCGATGATTCAGTACAACAATTTGCTCGAGCAGTTCCGTGTCACTTTCACAGTGATAAAGATAATCTTTTACGGTACGAAATTCCTGGTGAATGTGCTATAAAGTGTTTACTATTGCACAGGCACCTATAGAAGGATGATGCCAACATCATCCGATTTTTAAAACACTGGTGCTTCCTGAGTGTGCTAACCCTTGAAATGCGAATGTGAAAGCGCTGTCCTAACCAAAACAAGTAAGCGGGAATGGCTCGTTTGTTTTTTCATCTCTACAATGCCCATAAATGGAGCTGCCCGGCTCCATTTATTCTAGTGTGACAGCTTTTTGTTTGTTTTCCTGTTGCTTTGCAGACCCTGACTACCACGAGAACATCGTGATAAAATACAGCAACTTTAAAGACTGTGTGATCCTGAGTGGCTCCTATTATGTACCACGTAAGTCTCCTCAGCGGAAATTCAAAATTTGTTTCACTTCAGAAGTTTAAAACAAGGAACGAGTAAATATTACCCTAAAATATGCCAGGCAACATTAGCTTAGCTGTTTCTTTACACATCCTATTGACAGTGACCGGCTGTATGCGTCGTATATTTCTTGTGCGTAATATAGATCGAATTTATTTTAAGAGCTGTACATCTTGTATATTGATTACTTCTATAAAATTGTGCAAATGTTCTTAGGGACACGTGCTGAATTATCAGCTCAGGCCGTTACTTTCTAGAGAATTTTACTATACATGGGCTCAGCCACACGTCTGGCCACCACCTCGATTTTTTTTTTTTTTTTTCAGCGGCAGTTATCAAAACCCCCTACGACGGAAACCTAGAAGGCAGACACATACAAGTACAGAACTTGTAGGCTAATTTTAATTCCCGCAATCGCTGGGCACGTCTGTTTTTGAGATACGTCTTTAACTCGTAGGACTTTACTAAACAAACTCAACAAAATTTTGATATGTCCGATAAGCCATTGAAAGAATAGTAACGCCTAAAGAAAGAAAAACACTGCCTTGTATCCCATGAGCACCCTGGTTGAAAACATGCTCGCTCAAACATGGAGTAGGAAGTCTAGTTTTGGTAGGAATGTAATGCCGATAACTGAAAACCGCTTGGTCATAAGGAAATAGAATAGCTAGCTCGACACTGCACTTGCAACCGAATACGAATATTTTATGGAAAGCTGCGCTATAATATCCATCGAAAAAGTAGCCGTGACCAGCATTTGACAAGGAATAAAACTGTTTGGAGGATCCCGCTTCCAAACTGCTCCAGTGAATTTTTTTGTTTTGTTTTATCAACGTCCCCCCATACGTTCAATTTTAATGATGCCCCTGTCGTTTCTCACGCTGCCTCTTATATTCTCTGCTCGTTGCTTCACGTCTCAGACCACTTCTTTGCGTGATAACAATGCAGTAGGAATGCTTGTCTGTCCAGCCTCTGTGCCTCGTTTGTGTCATATAGGGCTCTTTTCACACAGGGTATGAGACATTATCCTCGAGGGTACTGTGCTGTCTTGGGCCTGTTGGTGGGACATTGCAGACGATTGATAGAGCAAACACAAACGAGGATGAACGAGAGGAAACACACAGAAAGCCATGTGTGTGTCCTCTCACTTGCCCTTATTTGTGTAACCACTGTCAATCTTCTGCAATACTCCTCGAGCATCAACGTAATGTCGTTAGGTCTCAACATGTGTCGAAACTGGCGACACAAACCCAAAAGGAAACGTCATTCAAACATTGTAATGAAAGGTAGTTCTCACAGATTTGGCGAGTTGACTTCCCTTGTAATAATAGAAAATGTATGGGCACAAGCCCGAATGCTACCGTGTTTCACAAAGAAATGTTTACGCTTATTCCTTCTTGCAGGGGCGACTCCTCCACTCTTCTAGCTGAAAGCCACATACCATTGACGTGCTTCATAGTATGCGGTTGAGCGTGGTTCTTCGAGGAAAATTATGATAGGCGTAATTCATTTTTACAGTGTGATCTATAAAAATCTCCGTAGAACCGTTGCCTTCATCAGTGATTGACAAAACTCTGATGTGAACTCGATGGTGTATTCGAGTGTATGTTGAGATTGTCAAGAAAATGGGCCTAAACTACGCAAACAGCTGACGCATTACCTGTTAGGCAGAGGTAAATATTGCCATGCGTTCAAAGGTTACATGTTAGGTTCATGCCCTAGTGGTTATAACTGCGTAATGCACACCTATTATCGCCCAATTGAGATCCCATCGTATAACATTGGTCGATAAATGTATTTTTGCGACAGAAAAAAACACCCGAGGAAGTGCTTTGTTGTGCTTCATTTCAGTTATGTGAGCGCGATCTCTGTAATTGGCAGCATCACCCCCATGGTATTAAAAATTGGCACATGTTTGAGATTACTGCCAAAAACTTCTCTTAGGCAAAATACCATTGGATGATCTTACTGAGATGTGCGCGATTTCAACAAAGCAAGCACGCTGCGTTACATGGCATTCGCGTGCAGATGGTTGAATCCTTGTCCTGTTAAATCAGAAACAGCGAATTTTAGACCCAAAAACTTTATGTGTATGTAAGCAAAGACATCGCGGAACGCGGAAACAAACTCAAATGTTTGCCACTCCTACTTTCGTTCGGTAGAACTATCGCGCTTTATTTAGCAAATATTTATGTTACAAATGCTTCCTTTTGTTTCAGGCTGTGTTCTATATGTCGCCGATGATGTGGCCGACAAAGTTCCCTCAGAGTGCTTACAACATTTTCAACACATGTGCGATGCCGCAGCTCCCGAAGACATCAGCGATCTGTGCACTGATGAATAATCTGCCTAAATTCAGAACTTAGGGCTCGTAAGCCCACGAAAAAAGTTTTGTGAATGACACTTACTTTTTCTCTTCTTTTTCTATTAAAAGAAATGAAAAAAAAAAACTGCGCTGATGGGTGGTATTCTGCTGTACTCATAACTAGAGACGGATTGTAGAGGGATAACTGATTTTAGGCAAATGTCTATTTATTTTCTTGCGCTCCTATCCCACAATTTGATATATGGGCATGAATCACAAAATAAGATCTTTTATAGTGTTTTATGGTGCCTATAAATGCCTATCTTGGCTTTTGAGCTTAAATGCCCTTAATAGATATAAATGGTCGTTTTATAAATGGGAGCATATATGAAAACTATTTAGCCTCAAGTGTCGCTTTCGAGTGCAGTTTGACATCGTCATCTATGTTACCAGGCAGCATTGACTGTTCGGAACTGTATGGGGTTCAACCTAGACCTCTATTTCAACCAACTCACGGGAAACAACCGCTGACAGCAATGGAATGGACGCTCACGGATATACGCTTCTACGTCACGGATTTTTTTTTTTTTTTTTGCGAACTCGGCGTGTTTCTGGAGAAAACTGAAAACTAGCATGAATTACCCTGTGGTCGCTTATTTCCGGAAGGAAAGTTAGGGCTGTTAAAGTCACGCAGTGAGGTGATCTGTCATGTCAGGGTTTATTCACACACACTATACAACCGCTCACTTCCTCGACCACTCCACGACTTCCCGCCGAGTCCCGAGTTCCCCCGCGCGCACATTCCGCACCGCGCCCAGAGGGCGCCACCTACTCCACCATCCCTCATGGATGGATGTCCTCACAGCCAATACAAGATCAAGAATGTTAGCCGAACCAGTTGCCACGCGTGTTGGTTCCAATTTCGGTAAGGTTAAAATTAAGGCAGACAACGAGAAATTTTCTAGTTTCTGTGCTGCTTCCTGCTACTGAAGCTTGGTTCAGCCAGTCGATGTTGGGAAAATTGGAATCACCAAACAGAAGTACATAAACACACGTTGGGGTGTTTGGTCGTGAGTTCATTAAAATTATCCTGCAGTTTTTGAGGGAAGTCAGGGCTGTGGCACGGCGGCCTGTAACACACGCATAGGATGACAGATAATCGTTCAGAACGATAAGGAGTCCATATTATTTCCAGACTGGACCTGGTCTTGCTCGGTAGTTTTTTGGTTACAAGAGATAAGGACACCCCCGACCCGCGTGCCCTGACGATCTTTGCGAAACAAATTAAAATCGAGTAGATCAAGCAGGACATAAGCGTCTGTGATATCGCTTGAGAGCCAAGTTTCCGTTAACAGTAGTAAATTACTGCCCACGACCAAAAGGCGGTACATGGGTGGTGGGAGGATCTGTGCCAAGAGGTCCTAATACAGCTATTTTTTGTTTCACTGCGCAAAAGTATTAAAAAAAATCCCTGCAAAAGGGCACCCCCCCCCCCCCCCCCCCCCCCCCCCCCCCCCCCCAGCCAGTTGCACGGGCACCATGTTCAGGCTCTGTTGTTGCGAGCGGAGGGGCGAGGTGTAAGGCGCCCCTACATTTTGGACTGCCGCTTGGAGGAAACCGTCACGATGATCAAGGAAGAACATAAATTGTTGCACCGTCAGTTTAAGCTCCACGTTAAGTCCAAGGCCCGGCTTCCACACTCCAGAAAATACCGCGCATGGGCTCATATGTGGATCGCCAGAGGAATACAGCGAACAACCGGTGAAGCTCGGCCACTGAGCCTGCGTCAACAGTCGACACTTAGGCCCCGTACAAGATGGCCGGATATTCGCACTTTCCAGCGAATATAGGTGGCCGACGGGGTATCCAAAATGGAGGACGGACGATGTCGGGACGTCGCGAAGCGCGCGCGTCTGGAGGAAAAGCCGATCCGGGCCCATTCGTGTCTCTTCACATTTTTTTTTCCCTTTCTGATGCCGAAGGCGTTTTCGGAGAGAAAACTGAAAACTAGCATGAATTACCCTGTGGTCGCTTATTTCCGGAAGGAAAGTTAGGGCTGTTAAAGTCACGCAGTGAGGTGATCTGTCATGTCAGGGTTTATTCACACACACTATACAACCGCTCACTTCCTCGACCACTCCACGACTTCCCGCCGAGTCCCGAGTTCCCCCGCGCGCACATTCCGCACCGCGCCCAGAGGGCGCCACCTACTCCCCAATCCCTCATGGATGGATGTCCTCACAGCCAATACAAGATCAAGAATGTTAGCCGAACCAGTTGCCACGCGTGTTGGTTCCAATTTCGGTAAGGTTAAAATTAAGGCAGACAACGAGAAATTTTCTAGTTTCTGTGCTGCTTCCTGCTACTGAAGCTTGGTTCAGCCAGTCGATGTTGGGAAAATTGGAATCACCAAACAGAAGTACATAAACACACGTTGGGGTGTTTGGTCGTGAGTTCATTAAAATTATCCTGCAGTTTTTGAGGGAAGTCAGGGCTGTGGCACGGCGGCCTGTAACACACGCATAGGATGACAGATAATCGTTCAGAACGATAAGGAGTCCATATTATTTCCAGACTGGACCTGGTCTTGCTCGGTAGTTTTTTGGTTACAAGAGATAAGGACACCCCCGACCCGCGTGCCCTGACGATCTTTGCGAAACAAATTAAAATCGAGTAGATCAAGCCGGACATAAGCGTCTGTGACAAGTTTCCGTTAACAGTAGTAAATTACTGCCCACGACCAAAAGCGGTACATGGGTGGTGGGAGGATCTGTGCCAAGAGGTCCTAATACAGCTATTTTTTGTTTCACTGCGTAAAAGTACTAAAAAAAAATCCACATCAAAACGAGAGCAACACCCCCCCCATCCCAAAATCAGCTTTCGTGAAGTGCAGGCACAGGCCCATTGTGTTGCTGACTAGCGGAGGGGCGAGGTGTAAGGCGCCCCTACATTTTGGACTCCGCTTGGAGGAAACCGTCACGATGATCAAGGAAGAACATAAATTGTTGCACCGTCAGTTTAAGCTCCACGTTAAGTCCAAGGCCCGGCTTCCACACTCCAGAAAATACCGCGCATGGGCTCATATGTGGATCGCCAGAGGAATACAGCGAACAACCGGTGAAGCTTGGCCACTGAGCCTGCGTCAACAGTCGACACTTAGGCCCCGTACAAGATGGCCGGATATACCGCGCCGTTGCAGACATGTGCCCTCGAGAAGAGGGCAATATGTCGCGCTCTCCAGGGCTCCAGTTTCTTTCAGGCAGCTGCCAGTTTCGTCTGCCACCGGGCCATGACTGTGTCGTTGTCTCGGTTGACCCCGAGATAGCAGGTGATGGCTCCCCTCCACCGAACTCCGTGGGGTTGGGGTTTGGTGAGCCATTCGCCAAGTCATGCTCTCTCTTAGTTTGAATGATTGAGCTGAGCTCCCGAGAATTGACAAAAGGCTTCAGATAGTGCAACGACCTCTTCTGCCTGCTCTCTCGATGAGCACACAAACGCAATATCGTCCGCATAGGCCAAGACCTTTAGCTGTTTGTCGCCGAGGGCTAAGCCTTTGATTGACTTCGACGCCATTGCCATCCTACAAAGTGCTTCTATATTCAATGCGAAGGGCATAGGCGTGCGCAGAGTTCTCGATTAGAGGGGGCAAAGTCTTACCGCTGCGCCCCACCCCCCTTACAGCAACTCCCGACCTCTTCCCACTGAAGGCCTAGCGGTCCGAACGCAGTGCGAAGAAGGGATGGTTATAAAATTTTTATTTCAATGCGATGGAATTGCAACACATACAAAATTGATTTCTGAGCAGAAATTTTTTACTTTAATGTGTATACATTTGGCAAAATATGGGCCAGTTTGGCGCCCCCTTCAGATGATTAGGGGGGGCGGCCGCCCCCCCCCCCCCCCCTGTGCGCACGCCTATGGCGAAGGGAATCGGGGACATAGGGCACCCCTGCCTGACCGACCTTCTGACATCGATAGGGGCCCCACCTCCCTGTTTATGATGATGCTGGTAGCGATTTCGGTGTAGCAGATGTTTGTCAACTCCACCATTTCGTCACTCGTCACCTATCCCGTATTGAAGGAACAGCATGAACAGAAAGGCGTGCTCTACCTGGTCTTAGGCCTTTTTAAGGTCGGGTCGTAGGACGGCTATAGGGGTGAATGCCTGACTCTGATTCCGAACAGACAGTCCGCCTGCGGTGCAGGTTGGTGTTGACGGAGCGTCCCCTAAGTCCACATGTCTGGTGAGTGCCCACTACACTAATGAGGGATATCTCGAGACGTCGGTCCTGTATACGAGCTAGGATTTTGTCAATCAGTGAAGAGTAGACTGATCGGCCCGAGGTCTTCCACGTTGGGTGCCGTATCATGGGAGGTTTTTTTTTTTTTTTTTTTGGGGGGGGGGGGGGGGAGGGAAGGATAAGGAATTCCTGCTCCGCATTGAGGGTGGTAGCAGTTTCGTGTTTTTTTGTTTTGTTTTGTTTTGTTTTTGAAGATCTCAGCCGAACGGAATTAATGTATTCACTGAATCCCTGATAGAATTCAGAAAGTATGCTGTCAGGCCCTGATGACTTACTCTTTGAGACATTCTTAATAGCGCGCTTGACTTCTTCGACCGATATCGGTTCGTTTATTGTGGCATTTATGTCTGCTGGAACCGTCGGCAACTCGCCTATGACTTCCGGTGGAGGAGCCTCAAGATAAGCGTGCGGGGAAAACAAGCTTTGCGTAGTACTCGCTGAAGGCACTCGCCACCTCCCTGCTCCCACTAGCAACACCAGCAGAGTGGTTCACCTCGGAAATGGTTTTAGTGGTCATCCTTGCTCTTTCGGAGGTTAAAAAAGCTTAGATGGCTGTGCCTCGCACACCAATTGCTTCCTGCTCCACACAAGAGCCGGGCCCCCCAATACCGTTTTTCGAGCTCAGCGCGGATCTCATCTTTCACATTACGGATGTCCTCCGACAATTCCCCCGGCCTCTCCTCATCCGCTTCTACAAGGAAGCGCGGGCACTGCGCCAGTCGACTTGATTTCGTCTTTCTGTCTCTCACCTCCTGTCGCCCGATTGTGATTGCTGCATCTTTCACACGTTGTTTGAAGCGCTCCCATGCAACTCCATCAATGGTTTCATCATTGATTGCTTCAATTTCCCATACGCGATAAACGAAGGCCGCTTTATCGAGGACCGTAGAGTTCATCAGCCAATGGCTGCCTGCTATTCTCTCGATATAGTGCTCAATTCTGGTGGTACCTGCCACCAAGCCGTGGTTCGAGAACGCGACCGGAGCGACGGCGTAATCGATCACTAATGACGGCGCATCCCCCGTCAAGTAAACCCGGTCTAACCGTGCCTGTGACTTGCCACGATATCTAGTGTAGCGGGTGGTGGACTGCCGACGCTGAACCGCCAGGTCTGTAAAGTCGCCCTCTTCAAGGACCGCTTTCAAAACACGCCGAAGCGTCCACCCCACCCCTCAGCACCTGCTCTGTCTCTGGCATTGACAACGCAGTTAAAGTCGCCCGCTAGGACGACACGACCAGAATGTCCCGAATAAAAGTCGGCACGCGATACCGTATCATTCGGCGCATAAACACACACAAAGCGTGTAAGCTCCTCCTCTCCCACCAGGACGTCGACGGCCCAAAAACAACCGTCTTTCACCAGCTCATCAACTTCTTCCTTTGTGGGAATCGTTGAATTTAGGAGACGTATTTTAACACAAACACTTATTTATTTAAATGTTATATGGAGCTACAATAAAGCATGCGTCTTGTTAGGCTTGGGTGGCTAGAACACACGAGTTAGGCTAGTTAGGCTCCCGTTCACGCCATCTTTCTTTTCCTCTTTCTCGTTTCTCTTAGCTCGGATTGTTCCGGTGGTGTGTCGTTGGCTAGCTGGACCAAGCTTCGCTACGAGTTTCGGTTTCGGTTTTTCCACAGAGTTTACCCGCTAACCCGGGGAACCTAAAATCGTTGCAGCTCTCCTCATAAAAAGCAAACGAAGGGAAATGACCCCTTGCCTTTAAATTTATTCAATGGTCATGAGGACGAGCTGTGCGACTGCGCTTATTCAAGTTGAATTGGTTCTAATATTTTTTTTTCCTTCCTATGCTTTTCAGAGCCGAACACCTACGAGAACGTCCTGGTCGAATACGCCAACCTGAAAGACTGCGCCGTCCTGAGTGGCGTCTATCATGAACCACGTAAGGGGCCTACGTGTACGTTAAGAGATTGCTGTATTTGAAGCGTTTAAAACGATCATCGCCTGGTTAAACGCATAAAACTGTCAAGTCATCTGAGGCCAGCTGTTTTTTTATCAAATGGAAGGGACAGTAATAACTGGTACATATGCCGTACCATGTTTGTGTACGCTACAATTTTATATAGTGCTCATTTTGATTGCATTCTTCAAATGTGCCCGGGTTCACGGCGCCGATTTCGTAGTTGAGGCATAAACTTACGGTAGAATTTTATAGAGACGGGAACAAAGTGTGCCCTTGGCCGCCTCATGTAATATTTGTCGTTGTTTCAGTACCTCCCAAAACCCGCGAAAAGGGGTAATTACAGCGGAAGCAAAAACATGGACACATTTACAACTATAGTATTATAATCTTAATTTGGAACCTGTACATTTTAAGCAAAAAAAAAAAAAGAAGAGATACAGAATTGTAGAATTACTGCCGACAAATTTGACCACACTGAATATGGTGTTTTTAGATTTAATGTAGAATTTACATTGTTAAAAATAAAAAGAAACATATTTTGTAAAGTGCCACAGGACAAAAGCACACGCAACATCAACGTGAATGGTAGGAAAACGCTACAAGCGCGCAGCGTGCTGGTGGAATATTATGACTGCTAATCCAACTTGCGTGATAGAGCATTTAGCAGGTGTAAGTTGTAGCCATGCCTCAACCATAACTAATTTATTAATGAAGTCATCAACGTTACAAATTTAACGAAGTTGGCGAGAGGAGTCGGCTCGTGAATCACAGCAGTGTTTTAGGTGCGGAGTACCTTAGGACCGCACAATGTCCGTCCGCGTCCGTGCGCATTACATATACAATCGCAAAAAAAAATTACACAGGCTCCGGCAGGATTCGAGCCTGTGTCTGGTAGACCAGACAGAGTTAGTGTCAGCCGTCTCAACCATTGGACTACCACCGCGAGTTTTTTTTTTTTCTTTAATGCATGGAAATTTTAGAAAACTTCAAAAGACAAGACACTTAACACGCAATATAAACACTAACAGACCGCAAAGGGCAAGGACATCAGTCGAACAAAGATCAAAACTCAGGCAAGCAAACGCACGCATCCAAAAGAGGCAGCCACTCTGGTGGATCACTCTGCACAGCATGAACGCTCCGCACCAACGCCTCCTGTTCCCGAAAAATGCACTTGGTCGGCCTAGGGGGTTCCGCATGCCGATGCGGCACTTCCACAAACTAAACAATCCTAGGAGAACGAAAACGTCATATGGCACCCGATTAACATCTTCAAATGGCAGGAAGCGAATGGTGTACGGGGTGATGTCAATGTCCTTTTTTAGTGTCCGCTGCAAAACGTCCCAGAAGAACACAGCGTCCCGGCACAACACAAAACAATGATCAATTGTCTCTGGTTGATTACAGAGGCGACAGTTGTCCGGCGAAGGAATAGACATTCCCTTTTCGCGCAGCCATGTCTTAACTGGGAGTGTGGAAGAATGAAGCTTGAAGAAAAATGTTTTTGCATTTGGCGGGTACACGTGCTCATTACGCGTTTTAAAACATTGCTTTTCTGGTGGCCTAAGTAAGGCTTGCGATAAACAGGCACCGGGAATAGACTTTCAATAAGAGTGTTCGTCATAGTTTTCCTTGACATGCTGAACAGATATTCCAAGGAAAACCGCGCGGTAAGAAAGTTAAATGACTCCACGACCTCTTTGAGAAATCCCCATGGAGGCTTCCTATTGACTTCGCCAGTGCATACAAGCAAAAAAGGCAAATGGAAACTTATGCGCTGCTGAAGTGCAGTTAGTAAAAGTGGGTGATCAACCAATTTGTAGAAGAAAAAACGAGACACAAGTTGGTGCGCAAACAAATGCATGAGCCCAACACCCCCTGCCTTTAAAGGAAGAAACAAGTTGTCCCTGCGCATAGGTTCCCATTGAGAACCCCACACAAATGTTGCAAAAACTCTATGTAGGGCCTGAACTTTTGCTCGCGCACAGTGAAGCACTTGAAGCTCATAAAGGAGCTTTGTGGCAAGGAAGACGTTACACACTCTTGCACGTGCAAACACAGAGAGAGAGAGAGAGAGAGAGAGAACAGACTTTATTGTCATCCCTTTTAAGACGAATGTACCGTGCGGAAAAGTCCGGTATCTTCGTCCCATTAGACGGCGGTCAGGAACCCGTGGTCCCTGGCGGCGTCCTCTGCCAGTTGGATGACAGCAGCTTGTATCCCGGGAAGAGAGCTGAGCAGTGCGCCTCCCACTGCTCACTACTTCTTATATGTATTACTTGTTCAAAGGCCCGTGGTTTATTGGGACATTGCCAGACCATATGTTGTAGTGTGGCTGCTGCAATGTTGCACCACTTGCATCTGTCCGTGTACCTATCCGGATAGCTGCGGTGAACGTATTTGGGAACGTATTTGATTGTAACCTGCGCCAAGCAACTGTCTGCCATTTGTTTAGAGCAGTGTGGGCAGCCGGAAATTTCAGTCGGCTCAGCCTATAGTGTTGAGTAATCTCTCGGTAAGTTGCCAGTCTCTCCCTCCCCCCCGTCACAGACGGCACGTTGTCGGATTCGAAGTCAGCCTGGTTCGTGTATCCTCGGGCTGCTTCATGTGCCATCTCGTTCCCCGGAAGAGACGAGTGAGCTGGCGTCCATACCAGGCGGATGTGCCTTGAAACTGGGGTCGCGTTGTTCGTAAGGATTTTGGCGGCTGTGGTGGAGATCCTACCGCGCGCATAGTTGCGCAGGGCGGCCTTCGAGTCCGAGAGGATGGTAGTAGCCTGCGTGCCCGTAATTGCAAGAGCTATGGCCACCTCTTCACCCGCTTCTGGGTTGGACGTAGGGATTGAACAAGATGAGGTTGCATTTCCCTGCTGATCTACCACCACGGCCACTACCGCACGTTGGCCAGGGTAGCCCGCCGTGTCGACATAGCATACCGCTGGGTTGGCACTGTACTGCTTGTGGAGCGCCTTCGCACGGGCAAGCCGTCGGTCTTGATGGTACTCCGGATGCATATTTCTAGGCAGTGGGGCCACACTTATTTTGTCTCGTAGGTCCGCTTCAATGACGCCTTTGGTTCCATTCTGGTCCGCGAAAGGTATATGCAGCGACTCCAGAATGGCCCGCCCAGTTGGGGTCCCCGCCAGCCTGTTGTATTGGGCAATGCGTTGTGCTTCTATAAGTTCATCCAACGTGTTGTGAATGCCCATCTCCAGTAATTTTTCTGTGGAGGCAGCCATTGGAATGCCTACAGCCGCCTTGGTGGCTTTGCGAATTATTCGGTCTATTTTCTCTTTTTCTGCTTTCTTGAGTTTCAGGTACGGAGTAACGTAAGTTATTTTGCTGATGATAAAGGCTTGAAATAACCGAAGAAGATTATGTTCCTTGAGGCCATGGTGTTTATTGGCTATCCGGGCGATGAGTCTGCCAATTTGTACGGCTGCATTGTGCAGGGCCTGTATGGTAACCGTGTTGGTTCCTTTCTCATGTATTCTAAGCCCTAGAATTCGTGTGCATTCAGTTCTGGGTATTGGGCTGCCCTGCAGCAGGATTTCTATGTTGGGGTCATGTCTTTGTCTCCGGCCGGGCCTAGCTGGGTTGTAAAAGAGGACTTCCGTTTTTTGTGGTGAACATTCGAGGCCTCTTTGGGTTACGTATTCTTGAACCGTGTCAGCGGCTGCTTGCAGGCGTTCTTTTATGTCCCCATCGCTTCCTCCTACGGTCCAAATCGGGATGTCATCAGCATAAATGCTGTGACTTACATCCGGAATTTGTCATAGTAAAACAGGTAGCTTAATCATTGCCACATTGAAAACAAAGGGCGATAAGACCGAGCCCTGTGGTGTTCCGCGGCTGCCCAAGCGTATGGGGTCCGACTGGAGGCCTGGTACGGTTAGTTGTGCGGTTCGTTGCGCTAAGAAATCCGCGATATAGTTATAGGCCTTCTTGCCCACGTGGAGGTCGCAGAGAGGTCTCGCCCATTCCATGCCTGCGATGCGCGCTTAACTTGCGTGAGCGCTGATGACCAATGAGGCCCTGTGTTCTGTATTTGATGTAACGGCACGCCGAGATACTGAAGTGGGGCGCTATCCCAAATAATACCAGCGAATCTGGATGATTTCGTTCCCCATTGTCCGATCCAAAATCCCTTAGTTTTTTCCATATTAACATCCGCTCCAGACACATCGCAGAACTGCTTAGTCACCGTAAGGGCTTCCTAGACACTCCTTTTGTCAGCGCAAAAATACGCTATATCATCTGCATAAGCAAGCACCTTAACTTCGCACGATTGGAAGCAATAACATTTCACTCTTTGACTCTGCTGAATGCTGAGACAAAGAGGCTCGAGGTACAATGCGAACAGCAACGGTGACAGGGGGCAGCCTTGTTTGACAGACGACTTGATCGCAATCGGCTTAGACAGAATACGATTGACGATAAGCTGTGTACTGCACCGACCATAGCACAGCTTGATGCCCTTATATAACACATCACCTAAGTTGACTGCTGCCAGAAGTGCGAATAAGAAATCGTGAGAAACCCGATGAAACGCTTTTGCAAGGTCAATTTGTATTAGGGCCACCTGATCTACCGAATCGGACACGCACTCCAACACAGAACGAGCGATATGAATATTTGTGTGAATACTCCTGCCCCGAATACCGCAAGTTTGGTGGGACCCCACTAAACTAGTGATTACAAATTGAAGGAGCCTAGATAAAATTTTTGCAAAAATTTTGTAGTCAACGTTGCAGAGGGAGATTGGTCGGTAACCCTCTACATACCTTAGTTTTTCTGCATCCGCAGTTTTTGGGGATTAGCACCGTGTGTCCTGAATAAAAAGCTGGCGGCAAGATATTATGATCATAGGCGGCCGTAAATACGTCTAAGAGAACTGGAGCAAGGATGCCAGAAAACTTTTGATAGAACTCCCCACCAAGGCCATCTGGCCCCGGGGTATTGTTAGTCTTAAGCGCGGAGATGGCATCCTTAACTTCCTCCAGGGTAATAGGCCCTGACACCATCATGCACTCGTCCTCTGTAAGCCTGGGAAGTAAGTCAATGAGGGAATGGAACTTTAAATGCCGACTATTAATACTGGACCCCCCAAAATAACGTGCTGTAATGTGTGTGGAAATCACTGACAATTTCATTTGCTTCAGTATACCTAACCCCGTTATAATAAATTTCAATTATCTCCTTTGCAAGTGCGGATTGGCGCTCATCACTAAGACACCAGCGAGAAGGATAACTATAAAAGAACCTTTCAGTTCTGGACCGAATTAAGGCACCATGGTACTTTTCAGTTACATATTTTTGCAATTGTCCTTTAACAATCCCAATTTCTTCCGAAGTTGATCCCACATTGACGGTTTCCAGTTCGTGAAGCGCCACCAATGTACGGGAAAGCTCACGTACATGAAAGCATTTTAAAAACGATAGCCGAGCTGACTCCTCTATTGCGTCATTCCTAATTTCCTGTTTAAAGAGATCCCATTTCTGATACAGAGATAGTTGGGGAGTTGTTAGAATATGGTGTAAGCAATCAGATACCCTTTTGCAAAAAATTTCATCAGCCAGTAGAGAGGTATTAAGTTTCCACAGATCCCATTGAGTCGGCTTGTTACGTGGTCTTGACTCACCGAAGTAGATTGAGACCATACAGTGGTCAGTAAAAAGTACCCGTCAAACGGCTTACTCCCTCGGTGCGGAGTATACCTTAGGACCTCCAAATGTCCGTTCGCGTCCATCTGTGCGCACACCACCATCAAGCGAAAATCAAGCGAAATTCGATTTGAGCCGTGAGTTGCAGTTTCATTTAGGGAATAATCAAGGTGCAACTCACGGCTCAAATCGACTGACGGTCAGGGCGCAAATCGGATGTCACTCGGGGCGCAACCTGGATGTCATTTCGAGTCCCAGTATTCCGCACCCTCGCCATCATCCACGGAGTGGAGATGCTGCCATTTTTCTTTCATGGTTCACAGTTTTATGAACACTGTGTTCTGAGGTTCTGAAGTCTGCCCCGAAGCCCACTCACAGCTACTCGGGGAACAAAGGAAAGAGCTCCGTTGCTGTCGCCCAGAGATCGCCGTCGCTAAAGCGAAGTGAACTGAAATTTTTAAAGTGCGACTAAAGGCCTATTGAATCTTGTATTGTATGGATAACTTTTGGAACAATTTCAGAGATATCATGTTTAAATGATTCGTAGTTCCTAGTGTTAACTCTTGTATGTGCAGCCCTACGACCAATAGCTCGATACCACAGACTATTTAAGAGAATTTAAGTGTACAGATGTGTAATATTCAATCATTCATCTTACTTGAAGCAGCGCAAAACTATGTATAGTACAGCGCCGTGTCCAGTGCCTCCTCATTTGTACTACGTCGTTTTGCACTGTTTCTAGTAGGATTAATCCTTACCAACTTGCCCATTTTTCTGTCCTGCTCATTCCATAAGCAAGACTGGGACAGTCGAATATGTATTGGAAAGTGTGATCTTAATAAAAAGGTGGGCAGAAACGTAGAACTGAACAACGATTGTCGTCACTGTTGCGCAAGCTCGAAAGTGTATTCACGTGGCTGTCGCGGTTGCTTAGAGTTCAGAAATAGCTTGCGTTGTGCCATTTGGCCTAGAATAACATAACCTCTGAGTGTAACTGGTTTAACAGCTTCGTGTTAAGTTCAACTTCTATATGGTGATAACTGCCTAACTCAATCCAAAAATTCCCATTAGGCGTCTCGCGCATTCCTTAGAGCCAAGTCTGCGTCAGTGTGGGGTGGCCTACCCAGAAAACAAAGCAATTGAAATTTTTATAGAATAAAATGTACTTCATTTAAAAACGCTCAATATACCTTTAACATTTCGCACATGTCCGTAGTTTAATATCTGCATCGAAATAAGGAGTTTATTAATCTCACCCGCCGCGGTGGCTCAGTGGCTAAGGCGTTGCGTTGCTGAGCACAAGGACGCGGGCTCGATTCCCGGTTGCGGTGGCTGCTTTTCTGATGGAGGCGAAAAGCAAAAACGCCCGTGTTTACGAGATTTCGGGGCACGTTAAAGATCGCCAGGTGGTCAAAACTAATTCGGAGCCATCCAATACGGAGCGCCTCGTCGCCTGCGTTGCGTCTGCGCGTTAAACCCAACAATCAATCAATAAAGTTTATTAGTTTCTGTCTATGTGCATGCACTTTTAGGATTTTAGAACTTGGATGTATACCGCGAAATTTCATACGGATAAAGTATAATGCCAGTCCCAATCGCAAAATATAAGATGGTTACTTCGATGCTGCGAGCACAAGGCCGTGTTTTTTTCGTGGGATTGGGTTGGGTATTTGCTTTAATTTCACTGAACGAGTGTTACGTGGAACGCTCTCCGGGAGCACACACACACACACACACACACACACACACACACACACACACACACACACACACACACACAAACACACACACAACCACACATATATATATGTGTATATATATATATATATATATATAATATATATATATATATATATATATATATATATATATATATATATATATAATGAAAACTTCAAACAAGGTAGAAACCACGATTGTTGCCAACGTTTCAGCATAGAGACTTGAAGGCAAGTCTCTTTGCTGAAACGTTGGCAACAATCGTGGTTTCTACCTTGTTTGAAGTTTTCTTTTCTTGTGTTCTCCACCATCTTCAAAGCTTTACTGCTCCCTATATATATATATATATATAGATATATATATAGATATATATATAGATAGCTATATATATATATATATATATAGATATATATATATATATATATATATATATATATATATATATATATATATATATATAATCTTGTTATCGCGAGAAGCTCAACTGAACAGTGGCTCATAGCGTAATGCTCAACAACATCCTCCAACGATGAATTCAAGGGAGGATATGGAAGAGGGTGCGCAGCCCATCTCGCGCTTCTCGTTCCCAATCACCTGAAAAACGGTACCTTACCCTCTCAGTGGTTGGTCCGGTCTGGCCTGCTGCCACGTAGCAGATTAGCCTTCGACTTTGTGCAAACACTAACGTTGAAGCTCACTCTGTGAAGCTGAGAGCATTTAAAATCAATGAAGAAAGTGTTGTTCTTTCGAATTAGCATCAATAACTGATTCGTAGTGCCATTTTGTAGCTACGCAGGGATTGCCTTCCTTATTAGTAATCTCTCCTAAGTGTTATTTAAAATAGTAACGACATTAGATTACGACGAAAGACGAATGGCATGCGACCATTTTAAGACAGGCGTGAAGGAAACATGGAAACATTCTACGCTATTTTCCATTCGCCATTCGAAAAAAGTGATAACAATCGTGCTTAAACGGTTATTTCTTCCATGGGCACTGATAGAAAGCAAACGGTATATTCCTGAGAAGAACCATATTCTCATAAACAGTACACTCCGTGGCAAGGCATTATCAGCTAAAAAATATCTTTTTCAGTGCCGGCTTAGTGCAGAATTGTTAAGCTTCATTTACCTTATACAGCTATATTTCTTTTCAGGCTGTCTTCTGTTTGTTCCAACTGAAGCGACGAACGAGCTTTCTTCGGAATGCTTCGAACATTTTGAAAACATATGCGGCCCCGCTGCTCCGTCAGACAGCAGCAACGTGTGCTAAGATGTATCATTTCTGGAAAACAAGAACTGAGGCATACCAATCATTAAAAACTAGATTGAACGAGATTGAATTACACGCTCATGTTTGACCTCTTTTGAAAATAAAAAAAAACTACTTTAAGGTTTCTTCTTACACTTAAGTCACATCTCAGCAAATTTCCTACTCCCCGCATCCAAATGAACCAGCCCCCCACCGCGGGCACTTTTAACCCCATGACTTGGAAGTGCCCCCACACCCCTCCTTGCCTTTCAACACTTCCACCAATTAACAGTGAATAGCATGATTACAATCTGGGACATCGACGACAAGCTCTATTCATTCATGGCTCCCACATGCAGGACAAGTACGATCACTTCTCAAATGAGGAGACCTCCCTTCGCTATACGGCATATTATCATCAGTTTTGTTCCCAAAAAGCAGTTAGCCTTCTCCATACTCTTTTCCTATAATTGGGACAGTTTGGTAAAAAAACATGTAGTTTAGTCAAGATTGCGCAGCAAAGCTCTTAGTAGCTCGCTAGTCGGAAATGTTGATGTCGTTGCCTGTCAGTGACCCAGACATAAAAACTTATGGGCACCGGGCTTCACCTTCCACTAAGGTTGGAGCACGGAATGCCCTTTCTCAATGTTCACTTCTCTATCACGTGACATATCCCTCCCCAGGTACAGTCCAGATGGATTCCTCAACGATGCGACGAGCACGTGTTACGCAACGATGATGCGACGATTCAGCCCGCGATTATGGCAGTAAAAACTGTGCGCCACAGCACTCTACAACTTCCCCGAAGGAACTACGGTAGATAATTAGAGGACCAGCCTGTCAAATACCTTCATTAATGTTTAAACATGGCTATGGCTGGACCACGGGAATTTTGTGCTTGTCCGGAGCACCAAGAATGTCCACAACGGCGTTCGTTCCAAGCCACAGAGTGCAAGCGTGGGGCGAGGAAGGACAAATTAGTTCCTGCACAAAAGAGGGGCGGAAGCGCCAACGCCGCTAAAACGCTGAGGAAGTAGTACATGACTCAAGAGACATAGCGCAGCGTGAATGTAGTGATTGCCAGAGTGAAGAAAACCGCATCACTAAGCAACAGCACCACGACCTTGCCACCGCAATGAATACCGTGCCCCAGAAGCAGAGCGCAGGTGTGGCCAAGATTGCGGCGACTTCCCGACAGTTCAGAAAACCAAGAAAATGCCGAGCGCTCGTGTGTGCGTGCCTCGCAGCGACCGCCCAGCGTCCCCGGCGCACGTTTGTCAAGCTGAGCATACCCACTAAGGAAGTTGGACGAGATTGGCAAAAAAAAAAAGAAAACTGCAGCGTTCGCCGTAATCGAGGCAACACTTCCCTTTAAAAAATGTTTGTTGAGTTTCATACGAAATTTCGTTGAATTCATTCAACAAACATTGTTGAGTATCCAAAGAATTTCTGTTGTGATTCTGTTGAGGATTTGTTGAGTTTTTCAGGAAAAGTGGCCACCGTGGTTTCATTGATTTTCCGTTGAATTTCTTACGTCGAATTCCCGTTGAGTTCCTGTTGAGATTCAACTGAATTTCATATGATATTCTGTCGAGGTTTTTACGAGTGCTCACTGAGCTTTTGTTGATTTTCCGTTGAGTGTCAGTTGAGATTCAACTGAATGTCGTATTAATATTTTGTTGAGGTTTTTACGAGGGCTCGCTGTGTTTTTGCTGATTTTTAGTTGGAAGGTTTTTGTGCTCAGTTCTGCTGCGTTGAAAGCACTTGTTTATTGAAAAAGCCTACCGTTTGTAGACCGTGCTAGCAATAGTTAAACACCAGAGCTCAATTGAAGGTCCATTATCCTTGCTCTAAGAGATTGTGTAGTGGCACAAAAAATAAAAACAAGTCACAAGACAAACTAAAGCGGGTCTTTGGAGCTATACGCAGTTGGCATTTACAGCCACGCATTTATAACATGCACCACTTCCTCCAATGAAACAGCATAACCACTGCGTCATGAACACACCACAGCAGCATTATGCTAGCCAACACATATTCCCATGCAAATGTCAAGTGTAAAGGTGCTGTCCTCTGCAGGGCCGAGGTACCTGCATCCTTAAGCACTTGTACATACCACACCTGTCTGTACACACACATTCAATTTATTGTTTGACGTAGCACAGCAGGCTGCTGATTGCCGATTTACCCATTACACATAAGCAGCTTTGCTACAGGCACGTCCCCTGTCCCCCTCGGTCCCAAAAGTTCCAAGTGGCTCCTAAAAAAAAAGAGTAACAATGACATGTAGCTATCCACAAATACTAGAGCAAAAAATTGAAGCAGCTACTTGATATTTATGCCTGTATTCAGTCCCACACAAAAGATTTTTAAAAACGGCCCAATCTGTGAGGCTGGTGTGCAATGAGGCAATGATAGAAAGCTGTGCACCCTGGTCTACGGTTAATGTGCAACGTTGCAAGGGTGCTTGTTGAGCATTCCATGAAGCTGAAGCCCCAACAAATGGCACGGGCTAAACCAACAATGCTAATGGGCCAAGAGACGCATTAGCACGCCCTCACCCAGACTTTACCCTGTAATAACGTAAGCTTGCTTCCGTGAAATGGGCCTCACAAGCACATGCTCACCCGAGCACTATATGACAAAAAGAAGGCATCACGCATAAGTGCAATCTCCTTTCAAGAAGCATGCGGGTTGACATCCGGGTATGTCGCTTCGGTGGAGTGATACACTATATGAGCTGTTGCAACAATGAAACATAGGTCACTGACCAAGTCAAAAAAGCCGTTTGACGTTTCAGTACCCCTACGGCTACCTTATTCGCAATGAGTATGTGCCGTGAAAAACGAAGCTATTTATTGGCCATTAGGCGGTGCAATGAGTTTGCATAGATATTCTGCAGGTAGTCGCCAGCTCTGTTGATAGTTGCGGGCATCGTCTGAATGATGAGGGACTCTAGCAGCAGTCGAGAAGAAAGATTGCCCTTGGTTTTCAGTACTTTTTCCTCGTCCCATGCGACCAAGTATCCCATCCTCTCACAGTGCTCTGCCAGTGCGCTCGTTTTTGCCTGGCCCTTGTTCACTTCGTTCCGGTGCTGCGTTAATCTTCTGTGCAGATTGCCCATTTCGCCAATGAACACTGATTTGCATTCGGCGCATGGAATCTAATTACACCTGGAAACTTGGAGCGTGAGAGGGGGGTTTTCCACGCTGTCAAGGTCAGAACGCAGCTTGCTAGTCGGCACGTGCACGATGTGCACACCGTGTTTCTTGAAAATGCGTGTGAAAGCTTCACCGATGGGAATGGAAGCCCGTTTGACGCACGCCTTGTGGACGCTTCTGCCTGCTCATCTCAATGCGGATTCCTGCTGGTCGCCGTATTCGCTTCTTTTCGAATAAAATGCTTTAGGCAGCCACAAGGACTGCATTAAAACTTGCTGCAATTAATTAACGAAACAGCGCGATGCACGGGACAAAGGGAAGAAAAGGCGACACAAGCGAAGGTAATCAGGCTGTTGTTAATGGAGTATTTACAGTTCGAGACCTGCCACCGTACAAGTCGTGCACTTTGTTTTAGAGATAAGTGACATTAGCCATTTGCAGCACCATGAGTTTGTGTCGTCTTGTCTTCCCTTTGTCCCGTGCATCGCGCTGTTTCGTTAAATGATGTACCAACTTGCCCAACTACAAACCCTGGCGCTGCAATTACCTACGCCCCACACATCAGTGAAGCTCTCGCACGCATTTTCAAGAAACGCAGTGTGTACATCATGCACGTGCCCACTAGCAAGCTACGTTCTGACCTTGCCAGCGTGAAAGACCCCCTCTCACGCTCCAAGCTTCCAGGTGTTTATTAGATTCCATGCGCCTAATGCAAAACAGTGTACATTGCCGAAATGGGCAATCTGCACAGAACATTAAGGCAGCACCGGAACGAAGTGAACAAGGGCCATGCAAAAACAAGTGCACTGGCAGAGCACTGTGAGAGGATGGGACACGTGGACGACTGGGACAAGGTGAAAGCACTGAGCGCAATCTATTTTATCGATTGCTGCTTGAGTCCCTCATCGTTCAGACGACACCCGACAGTACCAACATAATGGACGGCAATCTGCACCATATCTTTGCGAACTCATTGCGCCGTGTAATGCCCGACATTCGCCTCCACAGCACACCACCCTAGCTTCGTTTTCCACGGCACATGCTTATTGTGAACACGCACCAAAACGTTAAACGGCTTTTTTGACTTGGTCAGTGACCCACGTTTCATCGTTGCAATAATGCTTTTACCTGCCTAGACGGTATTCCGTCAAACGCTGGCCATTGCCATTCTTAACTTGCTCGGAACTAGAAAGACACGTCAAAGCACATGCCCCTCCAAAGTGATCTCATATGATATCACTTTCAAAAAATGAAGAGCTCACATGTATAGCAACAATAGAGAGTTTTAGCAGTCCGTCCGTTCCGTTCGTTACGTTGTTACCGGGTTTACCGGGACCGGTCTGCGCCTGCGCGCGCGGAAGGGTGAGGAGGAAGGGCGAGGAGGCGCGGACATGGCGAAGGCAGGCCAGCGGAACTAATCCCTCTACCGTGACGAATGCCCAAGTGCCCAGACGGGTCCCGGTGAACACGCTAGCTACGTACGCGACGGAACGGACGGAGTGCTAAAACTCTCTAATGTTGGAGTTAACGTCGTTGCGGCAGCGAAGAAGAAGCAAATCGGCTGCAATCGTGGACCAAAACCTTTGTGATGGTCGTCAAGGTTGCGTACAGCTTCGCTACCTTCAAATCTTTACCGAGTCCGTCAAGCGGCCCTCCTCCAACGTGGGCTTCCTGCACCTTGTCTTCTTCCCTTTGTTGCCTTGGTCCGGTCACTTCTTCGCCTCTGACAATGATGATGACGTCAGTGCGCTTTGCCCATTTAAATATGGCGACGCCTTCCGCTGGGCCTTGTCCCCCCCCCATACCTTGTATATTTCTGGGGTCTCACCACAATATCCCTGTGCGGCCAGGCTCCGGTAACAAAACGTCAGCAATAAATTAGGGGCCACTCCGGCTTCTGAAGGTGGATGACCGGAGAAGCTGCATAAAATGCACATCAAACACGTGGTGAGAGAATGTACGCGTATTTTTTTTTCTCATCGTTGGGTAATCGTAATGACTGTCACCACGCACGCACACGAGCGCTCGGCATAATCGCGGGCTGAATCGTTGCATCATCGTTCCCCAGGGTAATGTTTTGTCCCCTATTCTTTTCAATGTGGCTATGGCTGGGCTACCTGCAGCACTAAAAGAAGTTCGACAACGAGCTCAAGTTTACGCGTACGCTGACGATGTTTGCATCTGGTTGTCCGGATATCAACATAAGCGACTGGCAGTGATGGCTCAACGGAGTGTTCACACCATGCAGAAATATTTGTCCTCCGTCGGACTGACGCTCTCGGCCGAGAAGTCCTGTTTTGTTCTTTTCCCTGGGAACCGGCGACGGTCCACCCATGTTAATTTAACATTGGGCAGCCTGTCTATCCGTCAAGCCACTCACGTGCGGTTCCTTGGTGTCATCCTGGACAGCAGACTGTATTGGCGACGGGCAGTCGACATGACTGTTTCGGCTCTGCTTCCCCGTGTGAACATTTTGAGGAGGATTGCTGGAGCTAAGGCGAGGAATCACCTGGCGTCCATGATTAAGCTGCACTCAGCTCTGAATGTGAGTCGCATTCTTTACCACTTGCCTCTGATCTCCCCTTCAGAATCCCAACTAGTATGAGCGCCTCGAAGCGTTGCATATTAAATAGCTGAGGATAGCAATTGGAGTTCCTCAGGGAGCGGCAAACGAGAAGGTCATACCGGAGAGCCAGTCTGCTACACTCCGCTTGATGGCGTCACAGAGGTTACTGACGCAGGTAATGCGTCTAGGGGAAAGCAGTGCTGGAAGAGCAATAATAATTCGGCTTCGAACAAGGACGGCCTCTCGTGCGCACACTGCTCTTAACACTCTGAGAATATTGTGCCATCAGTGGCCGGGGAAACTTCCCATCTCAATGCCGCCATGGTCTTACGAGAGCCTTCAGTGTCAGCTACATTTTCCTCACATGAGAGTCAAGCGAAACACGCCAGTGGAAGAAGCCAGATTTTTGGTTCTTGAACATTTGGAGAACTCTTATCCCAATCACCTTCAAATTTTTACGGATGGCTCAGTCGACCCGCACAGAGGGGTTAGTGCAGCGGCGTATGTCATTCCTGATGCCCATGTTTCCTGAGCAGCACGCCTGGATCATGTGGTGTCCTCCACCGAATCCGAGTGCATTGCCATCGAGGCTGCTTTGAGAAAACTTAAGTCGTATAAGCCGCAGGAAGTTGTAATTCTGACTGACTCAAAAGCAGCACTACAACTTTTGCAGCGTGGGATCCCCACGAAAAACGACTGTCTGCGTTCCTTACGGCTTGTGCAAGAACTCAGCAGCAAGGATTTTTAATGTGCGGTTTCAATGGATTCCATCCCATGTTGGCGTCAAGGGCAATGAGACCGCTGATCGGATGGTACGGAGTGCGCTGCAATTTGCACCGACTGTTAGTTTCCCCCAATCACTGGAACGACTTCATGAAGGCGAACAGTGGCCGAACATTTCAAGTCCTTGGGAAATTACTATCACCAGCCTTGCGTTACAAAGAGACTTACAAGATCGGAGGCAACCTTGCTGTACCGCATCCGAACGGGCTCAGCGAAGACCATGGCTATTCAAGGTGGGCCTCGTGCGATCGCCTCAGTGTTCGTCATGTGCAGTGACAGGGGATGTACACCACTACGTAATGTGTTGCCCAGAGCATGATGTCGAGCGGACTGCAATGCTCTCAGCGATTCGAAAGCTGGCAGCCCCACACAGAACTCTGGACTACATCGTCTTTCCAAGGGGACATTGGATGCTGCGCAGAGACGTGTCGCGCCTTCTCCTAAGCTTCCTTCAGGAGACGGACCTGGCGAACTCGTGGTGAAAGGACACTACCATTGGCTAATTAGGAGGAGCTTGGGCGGAGCAATTGCCGGCATATCCAGCCAGGCTAACCCCGCCTGATCCCACACAACAACCACCACCACCATTACTTAATAAAACTTAGAAGGACTGAAGTTTTAGCCCAGCAAACAAACATGGAGCTTTCCGTTTCCCTTCCGTATAAGCCAATGTATTTACAGCAGACAGAAATTTTAACAGCGAAGCTGTTTAGCAAATCGTAATTTTTCGTGTCCGCAATTAAAAATTCCAAGAAATTGCCGAGCGCACGCACGTGAGCGCGGGCCTCGCGGCGACCGCCGGGCAATTAGCAAAACCAAGAAAATGCCTACCCTCGTGTGTGCGGACCGCGCGACGACTGCCCAGCGTCCCCTGCGCACGTCTTTCAAGCCAAGCATACCCACGTAGCAGATTAGCCAAAAAGAAGAGCCCAGCGTTCGCCGTAGTCGTGGCAACACTGGTTCGGAACGAGAAAGACACAACATAGCACACGTCCTTCCAAGGTGACGTCCAATGATTACGAATAACTGAACGAAACTCACATTTACGGCCGTAATGACGGAGAAAAGGCCGTTGCGACAGCGAAGAAGCAAATCGGCTCCAATCGTGGAGTTCATCCTTCGTGATGGTCGTGAAGGTAGTGTACAGCTTCGCTACCTTCAAGCATTGCGCGTTAGTGTAAGCTTCCTCCATTTTTGTAACGTTTACAACTTCACTGTAAACAATTACGCGAACATTCATAACTTTCTTCAAAATAAGTTATTTGAAATAAAACTTCGGGTACTAGTTTTGCACATACAGATCTGTGCAATTAACTAAGATAATAGCAATCTGTGCAATTTTTTTTTTATTTTGGAGCTCATTTTACGAAAAAACTGCGAATAAAAGGGGTGACATTTTTTTTACTTTATGAAGTTTTTGGGTCCCCACTTTCTTAATATTCATTATATTACATTAACCCTGTTTCATTGAAGAGGCCAGACCTGTTGCTAGATAAATGTCAAAGCTTTCTTTCATTGAAAATTACCTTATTTAATTATCATTGCTGGCGTGACTAGCAATTTTGACTCATTTCTAGACAAAAATTAACTTTTAAAAATTACCGGTAGATCTTTTTTTTGCAAATCTAAGCAAACCATGCTTATTTGACAGAAACAAAAATGACAAACCTGGCTCGTGAATTAAGGATAAAAATGTTTTGTGTTGCCTATATGGGCCTCCAATGGCTGCATGTTTTCAGGGAGGTCTGGAAGGCCTGCATAAGCGGGCTTGTGCTAGGTGTAATTCGTGACACATACACCGCATTGTGAATGGGAAGCAGTCCTTCAGCAAATTTTTATTAATTTTAATGCCTCTGGCTTTGTTGTGAGACTCAACAAACATGGGGTTCAAAGGGCACGCAGTTAGGTAAATGGTGTCACTTCGTTATACCAGCGTTTTCGTTATACTGAAGTTCACCATAATTTAGGTGCGCTGCGCAAGGTACAAATCAGGCCAGAATAGCATAAAAGGCAAGTGTGGCTGTGCTGCAAAAGTAGCACCGAAGTTGAGGAGCAAACTTACAACATATTCACAATTTAAAAAAAATCTGAACAGGCAGATAAAGTACTACTAAGAGGTTCACGAAGGACGCCGCTTTTCCACTGCCTGCGAGGAATACGCGCAAACCAAGGTGCAATGACTCGGTGTTCTGTTTTGGTTACTGTGGTTATGAGATAAAATACAATCTCGTGCAACTCACTCAGCTCACGTCCTTTTTTTTTTTTCTTGAATTGAAAAATAACAAAACATTAGTAATCTCGAATTTCGCGCTAGATGACGTCACCTGTGACTCAATAGAAGCGGCAGTGACGAAATAGAGGACAACACTAAAAACACTCAATCCAAAGGCGTTGTTCGATCAGTTAATAACAATAAGATTCTCCCTGGCCTGTGGTAACAAGCACTTTTACTACCATGGTAACATGAAATCACGCGATAGCACTAGAAATTTGTCACTTCAATGTGACATCCGTGACGTTAATGTCCAAGCAACTCTGGTTAATGTCGTCACTGGTCACCATTCACACGAGTAAAGTGTGGTGTACCTTCTTGCGTCTGTATTTTGTATTTATGGAAGGTTATCGGGGTTTTACTGTTGTTCATCACGCTCTCGTAATAAGCCGAAGCCAAAGCCGACGTTAGCCAAAGCATGCTCGAACGCGCCGAGCTCGGTCGCGATTGCGATGATCGGTGAAGCGGATTTGTGCTGGTGGTTGTTTCACTACGAAGCATGTTGGTTAGCCAGGTGCCAAAGGCTATCAATATTGCGTGTACGAGTAACGTTAACTAGCTGATGACAAAGCTGACATCGATCTTGCTTCGAGGTAGGCCGAAACTCCTCACGATTGGTTTTTTCGTGCTGGTCTAAAACAGGCGCGATTGACACCTTGGGATGTTTCGCGTACATCGATCGCTGTTCCCCGTACGGCGGCCGGAGTTCCTGGTTAGTGCGCGTTGCTACCACCAAATGCGAAAGCGTCAAAACGTGCCTCTTTGTACATAACAGGCTCCATCACAAGGCACACTCAAACCCCGTTGGTGCGAAAGCTGAGCCACACAGAGTGCACAGCCTAGCAAAACGTCGCCCGGGAAATCGGCGTAGTACATTGGTTCCCACGGGGAACCCTGAGAAATTGCACTCCCCCTGATAATTTCATAAAAGCGTGAAGTAGAAATGAAGTCTGTTGAACTCAAATGAGCGCCTGATTCGGCGTTGCTTCTTTCACTCTTCTCTCGTGTTCTTCACTGCGCCGTGGAAGGCGTATCTGAGCTTTCGCGTGTGCGTGACCATTCGTCGCCTGGTTTCGGCATCGTCCTAGTGCAGCGGTGAAGGCGATCATGGCCGTGCCTCGACACCGTGCGGTGGCGTTGGTCGACATGGACTGCTTCTACGTGCAAGTGGAGCAGAAGCTGGCACCCGAGTGGAATGGCAAGCCCTGCGCCGTGGCCCAGTACAACACCTTTCAGGGTGGAGGGTGAGTGAACGGTCGAACCTCACGAGAGGTGGGCGGTAAAGTGGAACGGGAACGAAATGTCTGTGCAAGGGGTCGGGAAAATAAGTGTTAATTGATAATTGGTGTGGACATGTAATGTCGCTATGCGTTTGTGCGAGGTCTTACACTAAAGTTTTCACAGGGTTAAGCTCTGGATGTCAATGAATATGGAGTGTCTCAGAGTTTTTAATGCGGAAACATTAATGGCCCCTAAAATGGCAGACGGTGTTAGAATAATAGAGCAGTAGAGTTGAAAAGAAAGTTAAAAAAATTTGGGACTGGGTGCGAATCGAATCGAGGGCCTTCGAAATGCAAGTCAAGCACGCATCCCCTGACCCCGAGACCACTAAGGTTCCACTGCTTTAGCTGACTAATTGTGTATTGAATGCGTTGGTTGGGGACTCCGACTTAGAAACGATAGAAAACCTGTACACTGCTGGGCGCACATTTGACGTTGCTCGGTACACCGACAGGGGCGGAATATAAGTGTAACAGGATACCCATTCAGGTGTGGATTGGCCAGTGATGATGACAGCTGCTGTTAGAAGCTCACGGCCATTATTTCTCCATATTTCATTTAGGTATAATGCCTACATACCCATTTCTCACATACCCACTCAAAAGGATTGGCCAGTGACGATGACAGCGATCTTCAGAAGCTCACGACCAGTTCACCAATTCCTTTTTGGCTGAAAAGTCAGCGTAACCAAACAATATCCTCACATGACCACTTAGTGGGATTGGCTGGTAACGATAACGGCTGCCGCCAGAGGCTCGTGGCTGGTTCACTGATTCCCATTAGATGCGACATGAACGTGCCCGCTAAAAGGAAAATTACGCTGAGTTCAGCTAAGCGTTAATGCTTTTTCATTCACAACTAATGAGAAGTGCTCTGGTGTGCTGCTTTTTAACGTATTTCCTTTTTTTTATTTCTTTTCTACTATGTTTACCGGCACTTCTTTTTGCCTTTATTGGCTGTTTCCTTATCTCTCATGGTTTAAGGAATGGAAATCAGTGAAAGAAAAATTTTTCTGAATGTTCTGCAATTATGTTGCCATTTTTTGGACTTTCTCATCGTGTCCACACGTTAGTTGATGCAATTCTCTTCTTCCATTGGCTATCTTGTTCATGTGTACAACCAGCATTCACATATTTATCTCTAATGATCCTGGCTTACTTGTTTGCCTAGTCAAAAATTTGATCCCGTAATTTGTGGCAGAGAGAAAACAGAGTTGACTGCTTGTGCAAACCGCGATAAAACCAGTTTTCTGACAACTGAAGCTTGCCGGCTGTCTAGGAGGCACATATATCAAGAAAGAAAGTCCCTAGGAAGCCTGATGCATCTTTGAGTGTTTTGAGGACCACTTTTCAGTGAGTTTAAGTGATGAGGGGCGCCTCAGTATTGTCTTACTTCGATCCTACAATCTGCATCCCTTTGAGAGTAGCTGAAGGCATTACTTGCCGATACCGTCTTCACAGCACGGCGAATGTGTGCAAGCGAATGTGGCATTGTCAGCATTCATATACATATTAGGGCACTGTGAGATGTGTAGCACTAACTGGAATCGTGTGAGCAGGCTATACATGTATTCTAGGACATCAGTAATGCCGAAGTGAAGCAGGTGCTTTTGAGATCCCTAAGCTGTGCAAAGAAAGAGTTCGTAACTATTCATTGAAAGTGGACTGTGCCATAATTACATCAAAGTCGTCATCTCCAAAACATGAGGGAGCGTGCAGGGAAAAAGGAGGCCAGGTTAAAATTATTTTGCGAGGAAGAAAGGTTTAATGAGAGCTGAAATTGTTACTTCCTCTGACGGAAAGTCTTGAACACAATGAGGCTCAAAAGCGTGGAGCAAAGATATGTATACAAATAAACAGTACTGGTTGCCCCAGTTAGCTGGCCTTTAAATAATAAGTGACTCTCCTTGAGAGAGGGTGTGGTATTAATGGTAGACGGACAGACAGGTAGCATGATGCCTCAGAAATCGGCTCCACACTACATGGATGAAACAGGCCAAGCAGAATGTTATGTATTCTTATTTGAATAAGCAGAATGTTCTATTTTCCCCCCTTACGTGCAGATTGATTGCAGTGAACTACGAGGCCCGGGCGTTTGGTGTCAAGCGTGGAATGCGTGGTCAGGAAGCGGAAAAGCTGGCCAAGGACCTGCACCTGTTTCGGGTCCCCGAGGTCAGGGGCAAGGCTGACCTTACCAGGTGGGGGTCATCTTCCCTCCTCTTTCACATAATGGTATGCATGTGTGCTACATATCATCTCTTTTATTTGCCAGTCCTGAGCAGCTTTATTGGCAAAAAAAAGATACGGAGCTGCTTTGAACCAGTGCTGGGCAGTCCACAATGACACATCAAAGCCACCTATTCGCAGGGTGTTAGTGACAATTTTCACTAGGACGCGAAAAGACGTCCACATGTTATGCATGGTGCATTCAAAGCCAATGACATCATATTCCAGCAGAAAGGTCATTGTCATATTCTTTTCACTTCCAGCAGGGTCCAGTGTAGCCCATAGCCCACCTTAGGAAATGGCTGGCTGAGGTTTTAGTGAAAAGTCATTTCCAGGAAAGTTCTATCACCTTTTGTGTTCTTCTAGCTGCAGGGGTGCATGACCTTGTGAGTGCAGTGCATGTGTGGGGCCTGTGAGGTTTCACTTGCCTTCAGGTGCGCGACAAGAGGTGTAATGCCAATGTGTCGGAGCACCAACTCCTGCAGTTTTTCTGAAAATGCACTGTATGCGACAACTTCAAAACACAGTGTACAGCGTACGGTCATTTCCCTCCAGCAGTTTAGCTGGCGCTTCTAACCACTGCCCTTGCGCGTAGGTACCGGGAGGCTGGTGCCGAGGTCCTCTCGGTGCTCTGCCAGTTCAGCGATGTGGTGGAGCGAGCGAGTGTGGACGAGGCCTACCTGGACCTCACGGAGGCCTGCAAGACGGTCCCCATCCCTCAGGACGCAAGCGGCCTGCCCAACACATTCCTGGCGCAGCAGCCTAAGGGGGCTTCACAGGACACGGATGGCACAAGTGAGCCCCCCACCCCAGCACTTTTGTTTTTCTTTTTCTGCAGCCTAGCCGATGGCAAGTTGGTTTCATTGTAAGGCATGAGCACTCTGTAACCTGCCTCCTATATTTGTGTACAAATTCAGAACGGCAATAGCTCATGTGGGGTATCACTCCGCTTAATTAAGCAATAGACTTGTGATGTCGGCGCACATGCGTGTTTTGAAAGGCGATTGCACCCAATGCGGGACATAGTTTCCTTTTTCTCTTCTAGTTTGTTTTTCATGTTGCAGTAATTTATTAGCTGATTCACTGCGAAAAATCATGGAGATGACACGTGTCCTGCTCAAACTATCCGCAGTAATGCACTCTTTGCACCGCGCAGGGGAACAGCCAGCTGTAGTGATGTGGTGCAGAGGTAACTTTTGTTGTCATTTATAAGTTGCCCCCCCCCCCCCGGTATAGTTGCATTCTCACATCAGCCGCTCCACCCATGCGTGAAAAAATTTGAAGAAAAACAAATCCTGCACTGGTGGCATCTCAAAACGGGGTTTCCTCACTTATGAAGCCGACACAGGATGACTTCTGCGTTGTCGGCATGAAGCGAAAGCTCGCATGATTTCGGCTAGAAAACACAATGAGGTGGGGAAAATGCGTGCTACTGAAGCCAGTGGCATGGACAAACACAGGTTAGAAGAAAGGAAAAAGGAGGAAACGCGCCGTAAACTCTTGCTAAGTCTGGCAATTAAGAAAGGGTGAGGTGCTAATTGATGGCAACATATGTGATGTGCCCCCGCATGTGTCATGGAAGAGACAGATGTGCATGTACACACTCACAAGGGGATTTGCTCTGTTCTTCAGAAAAAAACACTGCTAAACAAATTCATATAAAGAAAGAGAGCAGGCTCGGGAATTGCAAGTGAGGTAAAACCTCATCATTTCATTGTTCAGGGGACAACAGAGTACATTTCAGAGACACAAACAAACCAATATTACATTGAATTGCAGCTGTTACAGCGGAACCAGGCTTTTGCCGCATAGCTACCAGGAAAACATTATGCCTGGGGATGGGTCAACAGAGTTGTACTTTATTCATCGACATTGCCTATTACATAGCCTGCAGTTTTCTTTTTTTAACTCCTTGAGAAGGTAAAATTTAAAATGTTTCACGTTTTTATTATCAAGCGTTTCTTCGTTGTCTTAGAAGTGTGTGGGCCCGTTGAAAGTATTTAGCACGTATTCAACCCCACAATTCTGCACATTGAACATTGACGCCAGGTGCAACAGCTGTTAGAGAAGGGTGAGGGTTATTCCCAGACATGCAAGGAAGGGAATTCGAGGTCAGAGGCTACATCTATTAGTATGCATGCGTGTGGTTCTTCCAGGCTCTGTTGTTTTGTCATCATTGCTTGCGACCCATGACAGCTGCTCTTGTTATGCATCTATTAATTTGTAGCGAAGCAAGCAAGGATTCAGATATTGGTAACTTAAGTTTACATGTTACAAACAAGAGGCACTATAACAAACTGATGACTGATTGACATGGCGGTTGTTGTGTGCAGGGCGCACTGTACACCTGGTTCACATGAGTAAAAAGAATGCTACATAAAGCGTATCGGAAACATGAGGCACAATTAACAAGGAATAATAATGCAGTAATGAAGTAATATAAGCATCGAAGCACAATTGGTGCCACTTGTAAGGAACATGACGGTCAGGTGGCATTTGCGCAACTGGAAACAGAAATTTGTTATCTGGGTACCGTTGTTACCCTGAACCATACTGTAGTAGTCATTCGTCCTTCGGTGCGCTTTGGAAAACTCCCTACGCTTGGAGCTCGGAGTCACTCTTCACGGCTTTGTTGCCTCTAAGTGGCGGCGCGGTTTCAGAGGACTTGGGAGTGACCTCGAGGTGCAAGGTGATGCGTGATCTTTGGTGAAAGTGCAGCTTCACTGCACCGCATGGTGCGCCACTGTGATGCGCCTCATTCCATCTCCGGATTGCAGAGGCAGACCTGGCTGCATGGCTGTCCGAAATTGACGACCCTGACTGCCCCGACGCCCTGTTGGCACGGGCTGCGGCACTCACGGAGCAGATCCGAGCTGCCGTCTATGCCCAAACAGGCTACCGCTGCTCAGCTGGGATCGCACACAACAAGGTTTGTGGCAGTGTTTCAGCTCCTTGCCTTGACAGGTCGCATAACCTGTGATAAGGAATTAACTTCACTAGAATGAGAACATGAAGGCGGAACATGAATGGGTCAGCAAATTTATTTTCATTTATCATATTAGATGCGAGATTTGTTTCGTGAGAAGGCTACCTGTTGCTGATAAAACCAAACAACCTCGATTGTTTCATCCGGTTCAATTTCTTATTTGACAAAAATCTTTTCTTCCCTCGTGATGATGGAAAACAACCAGCGCAAGAAAGACGAGGAAGGTTACAGACGAGTTGCAGGCTTGCGTAGTGATTCCTTCTTTAATTGAACTGTTCTGACATGCACGGTGTTTTTTGTGTGTGTATGTTTTCTTGTCCAATAAAAATTCAGTTGTGAGTAAAAAAAAAAACACTAATTGCGCAATACATTTCTTTCCTCAGCTCCCAGGTGTGGGCACATTCTGACGCTAGTCAGCTCGTGTAGATTATGTGCCCCAATAAGTGCAGTGGCGAGCTTGTCAAGGTGCTGGTACACAACTCACAACTAGCACCCGCCATGTGGCGGCAAGTCTGAGCTTAGAGCCTAAACGGTTGTTTTGTCCTCCGTGACACGCAGTGACCTTTTCCAGTCACAACCGCAAAGTTGTCGCCATGCTGCCTCAGGGCACCTGCAGGAAAGCCTGCCTAGTGAAGTTGTGCAAACCTAAGGTGTGGTGGGCGGTCGGAGTCGGCGACAAGCGAGGCGGGAGTGGGAAGAGGCATTTCCAGGGTGGAGAATGTGCGGAAAGTGGCAGGAATAGCTGGACAAGCAATAGAAATACAGCATAGAAAGCCGACACTGAAACCCTGATGCGCTCCTGACACGTTGGCAAGTGCAGTAGTACGTGTTACACAGAGTGCAGAGGGGGCAAACTGCAAGCAAGTTAGCGTGCTGGTCTTGTTTTTGACCTGCATGCGCTTGTGTTTGTGTGTATACTTTTTTTGCTTAGTTTTTCTCAAAAGAATATTCGAAAAAGTAAAGTAGCTCCACACATATGACAGCTCCGACTGTACTAAAAGGGTTCACGGTTTAGATGATGGCTTTACGCTCTGAAGCAACACCTGAGGGTTGAGGTTGGCCCTAGTAGAGGCCTATGGATTAATTGAGGCAACGTGGGGATATTTACATTTTCTGCAATGTCACGTATGGATGGTCATTTTGGTTATTTGTCTCTATAAGGAAGACAGCTGCAGTGCTCATTGATAGGCCCCAAAACGCAGTAAAGATCCCAACATTGTGAGCCATCTGTTTCTGACATGCTTACTTGGGGGTGGGGGGAGGACGACGCTTGTGTGAAACGGTTTGTTGCCAGATGCCAGACATATATCACACGTGTGTTGATTGGAATGCAAAGGTCAACATCAGGCAGCGAAATTTGTTAACAAAAACCTGTGTCACATTTGAGTTAATACAGTATTTTTCTGAGAAACTAAATCCTTTCTGGCAAACCAAAGCAAAAGCACGTGACAAAACTTACAGAAATTGTACTGACAGGCAAGAAAGCTTCACTTGTGAGTTGTCTGCTGTCCAATCCCAATGTTGCTCTCTCCCCCTCTTTGCTTACTGCAAGTCTAAATCATAAATCAGCAAGCCGATGCTAGAGGGGAGGAGCGAAGCACTTGAAATTCAACTAAAATGGCATGGGAGTTAGCTTTCATGAGTGTGGTTCTCAGACTGAGCGATCGTGGGTATGAGTGAGGGACCAACCTTCTACGAGCCTTAGGCAAATGAATTAGTGATATGAGTAGGCCTGGGTGCAAGTGGGCACTGAGTAGGAAAAAAAACTTCTAAATGAGCTTTGTGGAGTTGCATGCAATTTTATTGTGAAAGCAGCATGGAGGGAGAGAGAGCGAGCTTGCAGTTAGTGAGCTTGTGAGAGAAGCGGGATAAGGAAAGTTACTTGTAAGTAAGCTATGTATGCATACCTACTAACTCTTCCGAATTTTCCGTAAAATGTACAGAATTTTGCCGCGTCTTACGATTTTACAAATCGTGCCTGAAATTTTACGAATTTTCAAAAAAAATTGGACCATCTTTAAATGACACTGTGGTACCTGCGCCGCCACGAGAAAGCAATACGTAGTATTGTTATCACCAACTGCGAAGCAGCGATTTCTGTCTTCTTCTCGGGATGGGCTACGTATCCATATCCAGAACTCGCTGCTTCTAAGACAAGTCTGCTTATAGCGTGTTGTTCACGGTCCGGTTACAACTTCCGTGTTCGTGGCGCTCTTCGTATGACTGCCGCATCCTGTGCAGCAAGACCCGTGGTATGATAGCAGTAGTTCCTTCGCATTGCAACGGCGGGCTCGAAGTTGCGAGACTACTACCAAGTGTTCTTGAAATCGTACATGTAAGAATTTGCTTCCCTGCCCAATGGAGTTGCTGCTCATTACTCTGCAACACTGACGGTTTGCACGGATGGTTCTGAAAACGTGAGAACGTTTGTCACAAAACGTTCATCCGTTCAGACTTAAAAATTAAAGTGTGCTGCCCCCCACTTCCCCCAGTCCGCAGTTATTTACGAATTTCCATGTCACCAGGTTGGCAGGTATGACTATGTATACTTTCACAAATGATGGAGAATGTATGAAGCTTGTTGCAGTACCAAGTAACGGTCAAACTGGAAGACTGAGGAGCAGAATGGGAAGGGACTGATGAAACAGTTTCGTTGTCGGGCTTGTTGTGTTCCTGTTTTACGTGAGTCACCAAGTTTGGGTGAAGATGTGTCATTTTTAGACATTTTCCCTATGAAAATAAAAATAATATGTGTGAATGGGCCAAAAAATGTGGAACATGGCCTACACGCCTACAAATTTAACCTTATATGTATTGTACATAATTAGACCGAGCTTATATACCTTTACGTGGCTCTTTTAAGCAAGTGCCTTGTTAGGAAAAGGCTGGTAGTAGTAGTAGTAGTAGTATAGTAGTAGTAGTAGTAGTAGTAGTAGTAGTAGTAGTAGTAGTAGTAGTAGTGCCACTTTATTTAACATTGGGTTCAGGGTAGGGGGTGGTGGAAGGCCAAAGGGCTCTCGCGACGTCCAGGGCTTTGGCCGGGGCAGTTTTCCCATAGAAAGAGTGAAAGTAAACAGTTGCTCCCTCAGCAGTCTATCGTTGTGGCACAGTCGAAACATGGTGTGTTACCATCCTACTTGACTCACATTCAAGCGCCTGCTCTTGTGGACTCACTTCCAGACTCGCGTCTACACGTTGACATGCCTGTCTACGTGCCAGGCATATTTTAGAAAACAATGGAAAAAGGAAGACCTGTCCTTGCACTTTCAGTGTGAACAGCTTGCAAAGAATACATGAGCAAGACGCGTGTGTTCGATGCATGCAGGTGCTAGCGAAGCTTGCCTGCGGCCTGCACAAGCCCAACAAGCAGACGGTGCTCACGGAAAGCGGGGTACCCATCCTGTTTGCCACACTTCCCATTCACAAGCTGTGAGTAGTGGACAGGTTTTGTTTGCGACGTCAAAAGCGAGAAGTAACTTTTTGTGTTCTATTCGGGCACTTGTGCTGCCATCTCAATAATTTAGACTGAACAAAGTGGACGCGAATCGTGTGGGGCTTCTCCAGTTATATACCCTAGCCTTTCTATTGACTGCTTAGTACAAAATCCAGTGCTCGATTTTCTCATGTGTTCGGTCTATCAAGCTACCCATGGCAGGTAAATCGAGGATGCCCATTGTTTGTAAACTATGATCTGTTGGCTAGTTGAGGCTGTTTCCAAAAATTTGTGCACAGGCCTGCTCCAACAATATGCTTGGAAAGAGGCCATTCAGTCAAATTAACTTGGACCTCGTTAGCAGTATGAGCTCTGCAGTTTCCATGTACAGTTGAACCCCGCAATAACGAAACCGCCGGGGAGTTCCAAAAAATTCATTTTTGCGAGAATTTCAATGCCGCGGGAAGGAAACATAAATGACAAGAAAATTGCCCGCAAACTGAATATTTTTTTCCGAAAGTCGGTTATATTACTTTGCAAGCCATACCTTGCAACAGCTTCACAGCTCGGCTCTCACACTACAAGAAGTGATTCACTGCTGGTCGTCATTCAAGCCTAAGAGCAACAGAATCGCGTGGAACGCATCCAGAACATCCCGCGCTTTTGCTCTTCACATTTTCTATCTCGATCCTTGGGACTTCAGCATGCAAATGAAGTCCAGCTTCTCTTGTTGACAAATTTCGCCACACAGTGGCACTTTGTTCCAGTGCTGTTCACAAAACCAAGTCAGCATGCTTTGTCGACATCCAGAAACGCCGCAGCTGTTACTGTTCTGTTTTGTGCAGGTGCGCCTCTATAGAGTGGTGGCCTTGCTTTTCAAAATGGTAGAGAGCAACCTGCACGTGGTTCCTTCCAGACTTGTCGGCACTATCCACCCTTTCTCCACTTGAGCCGCTGACTTGGGCAGTGATGGCCGCCTATTTTGTAGCGATAGGAACTTCTGCTTTTGGGCTGGTGGAGGAATCCTATTGAGAGCAAATGGGCCGATCGTCTCTCAAACAATGAACGCCTGTGTGCTGTTCAGCAGTAGCCGGCTAGCATAGCCAAAGCCATGCCGGGAGTCGCCACCCTGACCAAAATTGTGTTAGCCCCCTGGTAGTGTCACTGCGAGGCTGCCTCCATGGCCACCTGCTGCTCAGTCTTTTTGTTAACAAATGTGGTGGTGGCCATTCAAGCACACTTTGGCAGATGTTTATGGTATTTGAGCCCAAAAAATGCATTTCAGCACTTGGTGGACACTGTTAGCCTCAAATTGGTAGACAAAATGGCAGCTGTGTTGCAGCGAATTTTGCTTTCGAAAAAGATTTCCTTACCAAGAGATATGAAATACAGGGGCTTCTGTAGACGTTTGCTGGGGATCTGGAAATATTTCGTTGCCGCAGGAACTTCGTAGTCATGGGATTTCATTATCGCGGAGTTTGACTGTACTCCCGTGCTGTTATGTTCTTGAAACAAGCTGTCAGTATTACTGAGTTACCCAAAAAATGTGTAGAGAAAATTAAATTACTTGTATTTGTGTAGTACAAGTAACAATGCACCTTCTTGTGTTAGGGGGGCAAGTTATTTGCAAAATGAAGCTTATGGTGCCTGTCGCCTGCAACAAAACACTGGTGTAGGGAGAGGTGGGCAACTGGCAGTTGCTGAAAAACAGACACGGACAATTTTCTTTCTTCCCATATAACCAATTTTGCATCCTAGGGCACATCTGAAGGTTGGTCCAGTTATGGTACAGGAAACCCCCCCAAGAAATGCAGTGACGGTGATGAAGTTGTCATTGCTTTGGTTGTGACTAAGTTTGTTGTTAGTGCTGTCGACATTTGTAAAACATACACTCCTAATCTTGTTCTGCTAGATTCTGAAAGAAAATGAGCGAAGAGGCTTCTTTGACCATTTTAAAGAGTTTTTGGCTACCTTGTCTTTAACGATGGGGGTGATATGTCGCATAAACCTTGATTCCTTAATTTATCACCGTCACCTTGTCAGCCTATTTATAGGCACTGCAGGCACAAAGGCCTCTCCTATAAACTTTTAACCCCTCCAAATGTGACATGTCCGAATCCACTCCTTGCCTCTGAATTTTCTAATCTCAGCCCTCTTTTCTACTTATAAGCATAGAGTTTCTTACAATATAACTAGAGGGGAAACTGGCGCTGCGATCGTATGCCTCAATGGGTGTGATAGGTAGTTCTGGATTCGCATTGACACTCGATGGCTTGTGGAACGTGCTATGGATTGCAGGCAGTTTCGTTTTCGTTTTGGATTTATATGAACGCATTTGCCTACGCGGGGTGTTGAGAGGAGTGATCAAAAATACATTTCTCCTTGAACTGCGTGCCTCGCGTGCACTGACGCCACCCTGAGTGGAATTTTTTATAACCAGAGGTGCGAATTAGGTGGGTTATCAATTCATTGCCGCACAGCGAGCACGAAAACACAAATGACGGCGCCTGGTGCGGCGAAGTTGTCTGCGAATTAGGAGTTGCGGCGCTGCTCATTCGGCAGAGAAATGTATTGTCAAAGCTGAGGACGTTTGCAAATCACTTGGAACAGCCACACCTTTCGTGCGAACGCCGGCTCCTACAGCGTAGAACAGCAGCACCGGCGGCTGATAGGAATGCAGCTTGATGAATGTCACTCGAATGTCACTCGATGAATGTTTTGAAAGGTAATCGGCTTCTTATTTCTTATGAGCAAAAACATTTTCTTACTATTACAAACCACCAGCGCCAAAACTTTTATAAGTAGTTTTTAAAGAAGTCCGCGTCCTGCTGTAGTGAGCAGAAAATGGCCAACCTGCTCCACAAACCTCCTCAACTCCGCGTCTGCTTTTTATTTATAACGCGCTGTTTTATTCTGTACAAAACCAATTTTTCGTCACTAACTTTCTTGTCCGCAATGTAATTTGTAAACGGAGACCTGGCAATGAGAGCTTTTTTTGTCAAAAAACACAATTTGCGCAGCAAGAGGCCTGTTTTGATCCTATGCAATCCGGTTCCAGAACTACCCATCATTCCCATTGAAGCGTAAGCGCCGCTGTCATGTTCGCGTTGACACTAGCGCCAGTTTCCCCTCTAGTTATTTGTATGAAACTCTATGCTTATAAGTCCCTTCTATCTGGAGGTGGCCATCTTTGCACATCATGCTGCTGTTGTGCTTTAGAAAGTAGTACCTGCTTCTAGTAGCTTTTCGATGTTATGCAACTACACTGAGATATTTATTGGTAATGTGAGTTGACCGTAGGTTCTGTTATCAAGTTCCTGCTAATGTCCTGAAGAGCTTTTGTGATATGGTGTGCCTTTCCTTAGAGAGAGGGGGGGGGGGGGCTTGAGGCTGGCAGGAGTATTTTTATGCCACTTGCAATAGTTTTCGAGGAAAAACTTTTTAACGCACAGAATGCAAAAATGGAAGCTAAACATGTGGGTTTCAAAAAATCAATGTTTTGGTCGTTTTTCCGAAGTTGAAAGCCGCATTCCCCCTTGACATAAGTGTTCCGTGAATGCCCGTACCTGTATTCGCGTCATTAACTTCCATTCCACTTTCCCTGTTGCCAATTTTCTCGCTTGGACTAGATTTTCTGCAATTCTTCTTCCTTGAGCTTCTTTTTTTTTTGTTATCCCGGTGCAACACAGTACCGTTGTAAAGCTTCACTTGTGGCATCTGCATTCAGTTCCCTTTCTCTCTTGCTGCATTCTCAGTCAGGGCCTGTTCGAAGGGCAGGTGAATGTTAAAAACAGCCACATGCGAAGAGTGCTATGAATCATCCCCTTCTGTTATTTCACTCTAAAGATTTATTGTATCTGTTATGGCTTTGCGGCACATTGGTGTTTTCTGCGTAAAAGTGTATGGAAGTTGCATTGCATTTTATACAATACTAATGTAAATGGAAAGTTCAAAAGCAGTCTCTGCATGCAAACTTTTGTTGTGGTCAGGGTTACTATATCCTCCACATAGCATATCTTATATCCATATTTTATATTCCTCATGCTGGATGGACGACCCCTTAGTTTTTTTCTTTTTCTTATCCACCACGTGGGCTCAGTGGCTAGGCATTGTGCTGCTGATCCCAAGGACGCTGGTTGAATTCCTGGCCATGGGCCGGCCACCAAACGCCCATGCGTTCGAGATTTTGGCGCAAGTTGTATTCCGAGGTGGTCAAAATTAATCCAGAGTCCTCCACTACGGTGTGCCTCATAACCTGTGTAGTTGCCAGTCGCAGTTAACCCCCTTAAATCATAATCAATCATAATTTTTCTTTTTTTTATTTTATTTGTTTTCTTTCAACCACTTACCGTTCCTACAAGCCTCATCTGCCTCCCCACCACCCCCAACTCTCTGTTTTCATTTTATTTTTCTCTTCCCTACAGCACTATACTTGCTCACTTTACGACGTAAGTGTGTGTACAGAACACCATTCAGCTCTCATGGTGGATCTTTGTCAAATGCCGAATCTACTTCATTGCTTTGGCTGTGTCCTATTTTTTCCATTTGCCCACCCCATACTCCTCCCACTATTACAGGCGCAACTTGGGTGGCAAGCTTGGCCAAGACATCCAGGATCTCCTGCAGGTCGAAGTGGTGGCTGATCTGTTGAGATTCTCCCAGGACCAGCTCACCACTCAATTTGGCCACAAGACCGGGTGAGTTGGGCACATTGCAAGGCAAAGGTGTTTGGGTAGAATATAAATGAAAAAAAGGAAGTTAAATGCTACTGTGCTTCAGCTGGTCAGTTTGGTTTGTTTGCAATGATTTATAGGTAGTGTAATTCAGCACGAGCATAGTGTATGCACTTGTGGTGAAGGGTAAGCATCAAAACCTTTTTTGTTGCGGCAAATGTGAGTGAGTGGTGACTGTGAGTGGTGAATGGCAAGTGCATGTGAGTGCTGGTGGCAGATTTGTGGGGGGGTAGTGAGTGAGCCAGTCCAGTCCAGTCCATACAGTCAGTCAGTCTCTTAGGTGGTATTCACTGAGAAATTTTGCTGTCAATTTCTTTGCTTGGCAACACTGAAAATGGCCTTAGACATGGCCGCTGCACCACGTACGGGCGCGGCTTGTGCCACTGCGCTTGCACGCCGAAGAAAAGAAGAACACCGGCATGCGTCATCTGCTCGGTTTCAACCCGATTCTCAACGGTGGTGTCAACAGAGATGTTATTAATCGAATTCACATATGACTCGAGGCATTACTTTGCGTTTGGTGGGGTAGAGTTTGGAACGTCCAACACACATTATGTGCGTCCAACACTCATCACGGACACAAGTACCTGCCATCCTGCGGAGCCCGATTAAAACCAGTGACACTCGCACTCACATGGTTGCCTGCATGCATGTGTCGCCAGTGAATACAAGTTATAACGTGTCAAGGTTGGCATCTCAGATACTCTGCAGAGATGAAGATGTGTGGGTGGGGGTGCTGTAGTTGCGTGCGATGTTGGAAGGAGTGGGTTTGTAGGGTGTACCACATTTGTGCTTCCTCTCCACCAGCAGGAAACTTTCCTTGCTTTAGTCCCCAAAACATCCTCCTTCCAGGTAGGTTTGGTATTTTGGAGTGAACTCTTCTGCTTCCTCTGATACCGCACAGGGCTCTCGTGCATGTTAAAGTGCTTTGCGCCTGCACGGTGCCGTTTTTCCTCGGCAAACTCTGTGACGGAGTTTGAATTTCACCGTATAATTATTGTAGCCCATCACTACTGAAGCAAAAGGTGATCGACTGATGGTGAAACATGGCACAAAGGGAAAAATTGGTCGCAGCACATACACAGGGAAGTAGAGGCAAGGCTGGGGCAACACTGCGGCGGGGCTGATATGCCCTCGCACACCTCCGACGAAAAAGTTTAGTGCTTCTCACTCCACATCTGCCTTTATGAGTGTTGTGTGTGAGCTCTCACGGTGGAAGAGAAAGGAGAAAAGGAGGGTGGCACATGCTTGAGCAGTTCCAACTCCCTGTGGAAAGGATAAAAGAAGGGGTGTGCATGTGTCGGGAAGGGTGGAGAAGGGACAGTGTGGTGAGGAAGGTTGCCTGGATGTTCCTCCTCTCCTCCGCTTCATCACGGAGGGAGGGCAGGAGGAAGATCCAGTCACGCAGGAGGAAAGAAACAAGGAAAAAATGTAGGGAATGCACAGTCTCGTGTATCACTGCACTCCCATGCTCCTTGGTGCCGTGCTGCCATTCAAAGCGTGCTTGTTTGTTCGCACGCCCTGACGTGTTGTCTCCTCGGGCGAGACAGGGACCGCAAACATGTGCAAGTGAAATTTTTTTTCTGTGTACCTGGGTAAAAATTAAGGGTGCGCAAATCATGCGAGGGTGCAAATATGCAAGTAAATATGGTGGCACCAATGGGCAGTGCAGCTGCTTGGTGAAGCATTCTGCTCTAAGTAGGAGGGTTGAGGTACGCATTGTTTCAGCTAACACTTGTCATGCGAACTTTTGCATTGTAAGCTGCGTTAATTTTACACTGCTGGTCTCTTGGTGAAAAGGTGAAAGCAAATTTAATGTATGAACACTTCAGTTTGGATCTCATCTTCATGCATTCACATGCCAATGGCGCCATCTCTTGTCAATTGTGAAATGGTAAGAGTCTGCAACTTAAAAATTGACATCTGGCTTGAGCAGTGAGAGTTATTACAACAATGATGAGATAATGAAGTCCAATAGGAGCCTTTGAAATCCATTAAATATGTGAGGAGTGCATATTTGCCAAGAAACGACAGTTCTTCCTTTGATTTGCTCGGCTATCTACGTACATTAGTCTCCAGAGTGTAGTGAACTCAGCTGTAGGCAAAATGTTGTGGAATTTGATACAGTTCAAGTGATAACGAATATGTGAAAACAGAAGGAACTTCATACCTTATTAAAGCAATTTCAAACATTTTTTTTAGAACTGTGAAGCTTGTAACTATGGAAGTGACTCTCGGCGGGAGACCTGCTTGCACTCTTTTAGTTTACATAGACGTAGGCATGGACTAGAAAGAGGTGTACTCTGTAGGTTATAGACTGTGTGGTCACATCACACTTGTAGGTGGTGAAAGAAGGTGCCTTGCACTTAGTATCACATGTGCGCTGACCTTGTGTATATAATAAATGGGACACATCTAGGCATTTAGAGCTTTTTAGTTCTTTATCAACGCAATGATAGTTATCCACATTGTTTAAAACAAATTTTTCAGCTTCGATGCTTCACACCAAATATGTTGGAGTAAAAAGAAAAGAGTGTTGGGAGCCTATTGTGAATGTTGGGGGCTAAAGATGCGTTGATCTCGGGCATTAAGAAGAAACTTTGTAAATGATACAATTGATTAGCAAAGCCTATCGATGTTGGTTGTGTGAGGATTATTGCTGAAAATTAGTGCATCTGCTGCACAATAGAACTAACTCTAGAAAGCAAACAAAAAATTATAGCTCTACAGCACTTTATTTTCAGTTCACGTAACTCGGCACACCCTTAATGAAAGCTGTGACATTTGCACAACCTAAGTTATCAAAGTTAAAAGTTTTAATTGGCTACTAATGAGGCAGGGGGGACGCTTGCAGGACTTGGCTATACCAGCTTGTCCGAGGAGTCGACCACGAACCAGTGACCCCCCGCAAGCTGGCTCTGTCCATTGGCTGTGGGAAGAACTTCCGGGGAAAGCTCGCCCTTGACGCCACCAGCAAGGCAAGTGGCATCCTCTGCTCCTATACTGTCTCTGTTCATTTTCTACTCTTTCCACTTTTAGAGCACCTTTTTTCTTAGTGTAGAGCTACTTGAACTGGCAAGCTTCCTTTTTTCTTCTTTCTTAGTAATTCAGCACATTTTTTAGAAGAGGCAGTAGAAGCTGAATGACTGTTTTCTTTAAATCGCACTACATATTCAAAACTGTTTTAACTGTTGTTCGACGGCAAATGATGCTTTTTTGTTTAGATAGAAATAATTCAAGCTGCCGTTTCCCTCCCTTGCTTCCCTTCCGTATTTATGTGGCTTAGAATGTCCCATTACGCACCATGAAGAAATCCCATCGCACGCCTACAAAATCATTCAAGGCATTTCTAGCCCAAAAGGTGCTGCTTGGTAGGAGAAGCAGTAGAAACTAGTTATGGCTATTTACCAGCACGGTAGCTGACAACCGACAGAACCGTTTATTCCCAATCGCACCAGTGAGAGATTTGCTGGGGGGCTCTCGGAGAGTATTATGCAGCCCCAGCACGTCGTCAGAACCCCCACCCCTCCCCCTGTCACTTCCCACCTGAAGGATGACACGCTAGTTTTGGCCTCAAATGGGGTCAGATGGGAGACCAGAACAGAGAATCCTGAAGGCTGACACGCTAGTTTTGGCCTCAAATGGGGTCAGATGGGAGACCAGAACAGAGAATCCTGAAGGCTGACACGCTAGTTTTGGCCTCAAATGGGGTCAGATGGGAGACCAGAACAGAGAATCGATCGCTTCCAGTTGGCATTGTCCCCCATCTTCATACTTAGCCAGATTATTGTCATTTATTGTCAGATGTTATTGTCAATTTACTGACTTTTTTCTCTTCGCCTGCAAAGCCCCCCTTCCCCCCACCCAGTTCGCCATCCGGCCCCCCCGCTGTTTCAGCTTCATGCAACTTGGCCCTCCACCTCAAAAGGTTGCCAACCCCTGATTTAGCTTATTTATTAACTGATGTATTTAATCAGACAAAGAGGACTTCACCAAGTGTCCTTGAGTGCAAATGATGCTGTTTTTGCCACAAGAAGGTAACCGTAACTTTTCCCCCTTTCAGTTTGTTTCACATTGTGTTGGGCTGGCTGGGAAAATGTTGGTTTGTGCCCAGGCTGAGTTCTGCCAAAAATAATATATATATATTTTTTTAAGGCTCAGTTTCGGTTCTACAGCTCACATGCAAACAAACTGAAAAATGCACCTCGCCCTTTCATGTTCATTGCTTTGATACCTTCAGCTATTTAAAGCAGCGCCCAAACAGGAATGTAGGGTGTCATATTCTTGCCACGAAATATGTGCATGTAGCAAGCAAGAAGGGGAACATCCTGCCGTAGTGGTGAACTTCTCAGCAAAGAAAGCAGCTTTTGTCCCTGAACAGATACCAAGATAGTTTAGTGTAACTTTAATGTTCGGGCTGGTGATAGGACACCTTGTAGGCTATCAGAGCACACTCACAGCAGGCCACATCACTGGAAAGTAAAAATTTGGAACCATGTTTGTATGTCCGTGGTGCTTGTTTGAAGCCAATGTGGTTTCCAACTCAAGTTCCTTCCTTTGCATGTCGCGCAGGTGAAGCACTGGTTGGAGCAGCTGTCTGAGGAACTGGTCATACGACTTCTCAGGGACAAAGAGCAGGTCAGTTTGTCTGCTCAGTCATAGGAGCGTTGAATTGTGCCTGGCTGGTCGCTCTTTGTCTGAACACACCTGTGCACTTTGGGAGCCCGTATGAGCTCTTTATGGCACTGTAAAACTCTCACTCTCCGGTGGTGCTGAAAAACTTTTAAACATGTCTGTACCTTTTATTTATGCACTAAAGGTAAAATGTGGCTTGATTATTTTCTGTATAGTGATTGCTATTTATTATAAATCCAGTTTGTATAAAAAGTCACCTGCGTGCATTAATTTTTTCTTATATTTCAGGCTTCAGGAAAAGAAAACGCAAGACAACACTTAAAGCAGCAACATTTATCATAGATCAGCTGCAGCTAAGAAGCTTTTTCAACCTGCACTTGTTTCGATGGCAGTAAAAATGCCTCGATGCCAGTTGTGATTACACTGCAGCTGGGTTAAAATGACCGCGATTTGGCATCACAGCTTCATGTTTTTCACAGAGTTTGAACACAGCAAAAATGTAATTACTGTGGGGACTACAGTATACAGAGGCAAAACGCAAGTGTAAAATAAAGGGGGCACAACTTGTAAAACCAGTTTCCTTGCTTATAGTTTTATGTGTTTCATGCATGCCTGGCTTCTCTACATGACTCTTATGTCATACAGGAAAGCTAGAACGAGCGTACCTCTGTGCAGAGAAGGTAAGATTATGTATGGGAGTTCTGCAAGTAAGACAACTTTTTCAGCACTTCCAAGGCTTGCCAGTAAAAGGGACACAAAAAAAAAAGGGGTGCTTCCTCTCTCTCTCTTTTTTTTAATGAGCCTCGCGGACATTTGAAACCCTCTTGTGAGTTTTAGAGGATTTGCAAGCCACCGTTTGACAACAACCAGTTAACACATACAGTGAACAAAACTACATCCGTACTAGCTTGTCTCCAAGTAATAGGTTTGCTTTGTTGCACCACACTTGCAGTAGCAGCAGGTGTTCTAGTTTTTCTAGAACCAAGAGATGTTCTAGTCGGCCATTTGGGAAGGGGACGCGCAGAGTAATGCAGTTGCCCTGCGTGGCGATGCTTGCGCAGAACCAGAGGATAGCCCAGCTGCTGGTGGTGAGCGTGCGCAAAGTGGGCCAGGAAGGGGGCACGTCTCGGTCGTGCCCACTGGTTGCCTACGATGCGGCCAGGGTGGCCAAGGATGCGCTGGCAGTCCTCGCCAAGCTGAACACGTCCTCTGCGGCGGCCACTGGGGATGTCTGGTGAGCACACGGCATGGTGGAGAGCCTCTCACCAGATGGTTTGGCCTGCCGAAGCCACGTTTCTGTAATAGTGGTGTCGCATTACAGCTTTAACACAAAAAGAAACTAGCCCGGGAAAATGCCGACCCACTGGAAGGATGATGCCAACGAATTTAGGCTTTGCCGACCCGTCATCCCCTTTTCGGTTGTGTAGACAGGCGGCGTAAAAGTGAGTGATTGCTTTGCAAAAGGCGCGTCCACAGTGTTTGCAACATTAACGTGGAACGTTCTGGGCTTGTCATCTGACAATTCTGGGCCGGTTGCTTCATTGGTTGTCCGATCCTTCTGTCATCATCATCCTCTCTAATTTACACCACCTATGAACGAGCAGAAGAAACTCTTGAGGTGTGATTGGATGTCTAGGTGTTAAATACCTCTTCAATCCGAGTGGTAGGCACCGCCATCTGTTCACTTTCCCACTGGTACCATCTGCCGAGCTGTAGACGAACTAAATCTTTGATGCAGGACATTAGCCAATTAATGACATATGCATTGTGTGTTATTATTACCGGAGTAACATTTAATGTTAATTTAGTAATGAAAAGCCATTCTGTAATTGGAAAGCATTGCGCTGAATTTCAGTGGCCACCCCTCTGCTGAACTCAACTCATTTCCTGCACCGCTACTCCCTCCCCGACTCCTTGCAGGTCACCACCTTTGACAAACATCTCGTTGGCAGCAACCAAGTTTCGGGACAGCGTGGAGGATGGGTCTCAGGAGATCTCCAGGTTCCTCGTACGGCAGTCAAAGGGCAGCACTTCCAAGGATGCGATGACATCGCTGCCTCCGCCCCCTGTAACGCCCAAGAAGGCAGAAGCAGGAGTTGAAAAACCTGCGGAACCGGTAACCAACGGTGAGAGTTCTGGGCCTGCTGAGCCGCCAGAGCCACCGAAACTATTGGAGACACCCAAGAAAGGAGACGACCTGCCGTTTGCAGAGAAATTGGCCCTGATTCTAAAAAGTCCTCGGGAGCCCAGGAAACGGTACGATGTGCCGCCACCGATGGTTGCGGAAAGCCACCGCATCGAAGAGGTGAAACGGGCCCTAGCAGCCACTGTACCATCAGCCACCGCTTCCAAAACGATTGCGAAGGTAACGACGTCGAAGAAGGCAAAAAAAACAGCCTCCACCAAGAAGAATGCTAAGAAAGCAAGCACAGTTACTCCAAAAGAAAGTTACTTCGAGAAGATGTGGGCGAAAACTGGGACACACTTGCAAGCGCAAACGTCAGCAGAGAAAGAAGACGCTTCCAGAGTGAGTGTGAAAGACATTGCTACAGCACAGGACCTCGACAGATCTTTAGAAAACGCGCTGTCAGAATCCCTTAATGAAGCTGCGTTGGCAGGGCCCTCAGTTGTCAACGAGAACAGCAGCGACTCAACGCGGAGTTCAGTCCTTTCGGGTGCTGAGGGACAGAAAGCTTGTGTGAGCGTCAAAGGTGCAAACGACGTCGTCAGTGTGGACATCATGCACAGCCCAGACGGCAGCGCCACATCGGCGAGCACTGACCAAATCAGCCTGAGTGGGGACCTTCCGCCGATTGACCCGAGCCTGTTGCACAAGTGCGAGCATTGCGGCAAGACGGTGGTGGTATGGAAGAAAGAAGAGCACGATGACTACCATCTTGCACTGAAGCTCAGCCGTTCTGACGAAACAGCTGCATCCAAGCCTAAAACGCAGGCAGCAGGCCAGAAACGAACTGCTTCGACTTCAACAAAAAGAACTAGTAAAACGAAGAAAATGCGGCCAGAGAAAGTGAAGACACTGAAGGATTTTTTCACTTAAGATATATATTCCGGAAACTCGGTGTCGTAGCTCTTTTTTATTTTAGACTTGCTTCGGCACACCAATTCTCAGCAGATGGCTTACTGTGGTGCTGAGGAAGTCGATGTTACGGTGACATGTCTCTCGCATGACTTGCATCATCAAAAGAAATGAAATTTTATCTTATTTCCAAATGCATTCAATTGATACCAGTGAAAGTTGTAAATAGAGGTGACGTTCAGTTCATGTTGACGCTCCCTGTGATATACCTGTATGAATCCAACTTTTTTAATGCTTGTTCAATATCCATTTGAAGCGCGCATTATTTATCTATCAAAAGATATTTTTAGAAGAAGTTTGGCAAATTTTTATATGTTAGTCACTGATTTGTAATGTAAGTATATGCCCGTGTTACATTTTTGTGACTACATAATGCATGTTTGTTGCTGTTCTAGTGTGTTGATTGAACCCGTGCCTAGTGCTGCTGACGCATCAGTTGGTAGAGCAGTGAGAATTTTCATAAACATACTTCAAACTGTTTCCCTCGTCTCTAATTTTTCTAAAGAAAACCATAAACCATCGAAACGCCATCGTTTTTCTTTTCTTTTTTTTTCTCCAAACTTATCATGCATATGAGTAATGCATTCTATAGGCAACGAACTTGATGATTATACCTTGATGATGGCTCGATTGATGTTCATTTTACAAATTGTTTGTATTAACAAAGCTGCTAGTTCTGTAATGGTCATTTGCTGCTATGCACCCCTGTGTATCTATTTTATTATGGATTCATGAATAGATGGTATGTTACTGTTCTAGTGAGCGAATTGGACTCGTGCCTGGATGCTGTTTGTGGCACAGTAATTTGCTGCCCAACCCTGATTTTATGAAAGGATTAAAGGTTAGGACACATTTTTAGTTTTTTAACTTGTTTTCAATAAATCTGAAAGAGAGCATTGCATGCTTCATTTCTTTACAGGTCAGTGCCGCATATAAATTAACATTGTCTAGACAAACGGATGAGCTTGTCAACTTAATCTAGTGCTAAAGGGCTTCAGGCCTGTGACATGTCATAGATCCTTGTACAAGCAACAATTGAAACACGTGCTCGGTGACTGAAGGACTGCCAGACAGGTACCGTTTAAGCACAGCACGAATATAACGACACGGACAAAAAAAGGATTGTGACTGTGCTCTGCAGCTCTGCATGTCTCCACTGCAATCGGTGGGGGTGTAGTCCGAAACAACCCATTCCCGTTTGAACCCGTCCCACTTGTACCCATTCCCGAAATGCCTTTCCCGTTTGGCCCGTCCCGTGTGCACCCGTTCCCAAAACACCCTTCCCGTTTGACTGCTTTCTGTTTCAACTCGTTCCCAAAACACCCTTCCCGTTTCAACCGCTCCCAAAACGCCCGCTCAAATAGTTCAGATGACTTTCTGAGCTCGCAGTGCGCTTTTAGCCTCCAAAATTACGCTGGGCAAGGTGGAGTAGGTCATTGAGTAAGTACTGCAACATATTTTACTCATTTCTTGCCTAATTATTTAGCGCGGGGGCAAATTCTATTTCACCTTGACTCTAACTTGGTAGATGGCGCCACCGACACGGTTTCTTTTTATAGCTCTACAGGCGGTGGCTACAGTATTCTCAAAACAACTACAGTTATTGTGAACTACAGCAACAAAATTATTCGTGATTTGCTTTGAAATTTACTACCTAAATGTTTGCTTTTGCTTTTCCATGTACTGCGTGCCCGCCTATGTATTATCCGTAAAAGGTACACGCAAGAGAATACATCTTGGGGTGTTCTTAACGCCTGGATGAAAAATTTGTGCGTCCCATTTCCTCCAAGCAAAAATTTCAGCTTTAGACTTCGATGGCCATTCTCAGGGGTGAGACAGCTGCGCATATTGCGCCTTTCTGATACAATTCCATTTTCCTGCGCCAAGCTGCTCCAAAAGCACGAAAATGGCGAAAATTGCGCCAAACTGCTCCAGAAGAGCCTCAACGGCACGGATTTTGATGCTCATGTCAGTTTCGGCGGGGACGAAAGCCTCCCGCATCCCGGTCACCGCTTTTATCGTCGGTCAATCGCAAACACAGAAATGGCACAAATAGAAAGACTGAAACGAAGCAAGCGATAGCTTCTAAAACTCGATTCGCTTTCCGTCCGGGTTCGCTGAAACGGCCTTCTCGAATAGGCATCGCTGTGGCAACAAACATGGCCGCCGCCTGATCTGGCTGCTACCAACGCGCTCAGTGCGTATCGCCGATATTTTCCCTGGTTTATTTTACGCTATCAGCTGGGTTCCAGTCTATTCATTCTATCTGTTGTGGCTCTGAACAGTGACGTTAACGCGGGTATGTGGCTTGAGGTTGGTGCCAGATTACGGGAAGTTGGGCGGCTCGAAAAAAAGTTCATTGAAATGTGGGGCCTACGACTTCGGCGTGGTTTGTCCTTGAGTGCGAAACGCGGTGCGCGCGTCTATAATCGGTTTCGTGAAGTGAATTTTTTTGGTGGTTGTGCTGTTGTAAAATGCCGAGGTGTTGCTTTGCTTCGAAGCGCGATTGCGAGCCTTGGGGATGGAGCGGTCGACACAAAAGTTGCGGGCTTTGCTGCGGCGCCGCGACCTGTTCAGGCAGCGCCCAATAGCTGCAGGACTACACGGTTGCCATAGCACGCGACTATAACACTTTATGTATGCAAAGTGAAATTTTATGCCAAAATCTAGGTGGCTAAACAATAACGCTACTCAAATGACCATAGGGTTAACCTGTGCCCCGGGGACTGAAACGGGTAGGCTGGTTGGGCTATGCGACCGTTAGCTCGAAGCTGTTCAACTGTTGCCGTGACTACAGTCGTTTGTACAACGCAGCCTGGGATTACAAAAATAATAACTTTAGCATTAAAACAGCAAAAAAAAAAACGCCACAATTGCGGAGCCCTTAAATTTGATAAGAGTTTTAGCAGTCCGTCTGTTCCGTCGTGTACGTAGTTACCGTGCTCACCGGGACTCGTCTGGGCACTTGGGCATTCGTAGCCGTAGGGTGATTAGTTCCGCGGACCTGCCTTCGCCTTGTCCGCGCCTCCTCGCCCTTCCGCGCGCGCAGGCGCGTACCGGTCCGGTAAACCCGGTAACAAAGTAACCAACAGAACAGACGGACTGCTAAAACTCTCTAATGTGAACGGCAGTTTTGTCAGTGTTGCGTGCAGGCGCAACACAATATCACCAGTTAGGAAAAAGGTAGTGCAGTTAGTAATTTGCGATACTCTTAAAAACTCTTTCAGGTAAGGCTGTTTGAGTGTTCTGTGTATTCAAAACTGATTGAAATGTGCACATGACCCTGCAAATTGCTGAAATAATGATTTTTTAGCTCACAAGATGATGTATTAAATGTCCCTGACTGCTCCAAATCAAGATTCTTCTGCTCCAAAATCGAAATTTTGCTGCTCCAAAAACTGCTCCCAAATCTGTTTGGGCTGTCTCACCCCTGCATTCTTTTACAGATATGTTCCTATAAGATGACCCTTGGCCACCCATTAAAATGGACCGTACCACTGGCTTGGTCCATAATAGTTACAGCGTTCATAAAAGCGTTTTTTTTTCTGTAGTTTGCTAGATTTGGTAATTATATTTTGCGAGATCTTTTCCTGCGTAGAAATAAAACCGTAGCCCTGTACTACCCCTAATAAATTAATAGTTGCATTTGTTAAAACGCCCAACTTCATTTTCGACAAGAGGTCCGGGCGCTACAAACTGGCACTGCGACCGCAGAAAGGTTCTATTTTGTTAATTCTCGTCCTTTCTTTTTTGTGTGTATGTTGCATATAAGATGCATGTGCATTCGTATATGCAACCTTAGGGGCTGGAACTATCGGCGCTGCCGCGGAGTACGCATGCGAGCAACACGTTCCAGTCCGCTCGACCAACGCAGAAGCAGACGGAAGGGTCTGGTTTCAGTTGTACGTAACGCAGCAACCTACATGTTGTTTTTTAATTGCCGCCGCGTATCGTAAATTGACCATTGCGAAAAGGTTGCAGGTTAATAGGGCGTCTGCATACTTTGGCTCCGCCAGCCGTAACGTTTTTTTTTTTATGACGTTAAAATACAGTCGGATGTAAGTATAATTTCAAAATCGCACGCCTCGGTCCCAGTCACCCGAGTCGAAACTAGGTTCGTAATTCCGGAAAGGGGCAAAATGTGAAAATACGAAACGGGCAGGGCGTTTTGTACCGAGTTGAAGCAGCACGGAACAAACGAGAAGGTTCAAATGTGAACAGGCAAAAGGGGAAGATCGTTTTGGGCCGGGTTGAAACGGAAGGGAACAAGCGGGAAGGATGAAATGGGAATGGGTTCAAACGGCAACCTCCCATCGGTGGCTGCTAGACCGGGGGAAGGGGGTGGGGGGGGGGGGGGGGTGCAACTTTTAAAACAAAGCTTTCTAGCTCTACCAGCCAAGGGTTCTTTCGTGGCGTGCGGAACAAGAAACTCCAACGCGGCGGGGGGGGGGTTCACTCACAGAGCACACTGTAGATGGCGCGGCGAATTTACCCAGCGTTCCCCGCGCGCCGGAGCTGCTCACCTCGGTAGCCGCGGCGGCGGGATCATTCCGTCGGCTTTGTCGTCTGCTTTGGTGACGGTTGTTTTGGGCCTATTTTGGTGCAGCTTCGCGTCCATTGCGCACTTCCTTCGCATGGCGTGATTAACTTGTTCGACAGCCACTCCTGGGTAACCCGGACCCGACGGAATTATATGGTCGTACGGCAAAGATTAATTGGTGTACTTATGGGAGGTTGTGGCCATTACTACACCATGGTGGCCAATCCGGCTCTGGGGAGGTAGTGCGTTACCGGCTATGGTCGCCGAGATTAGGCCACACCCCAAGCCTCATTCTGCAATTCCAGCAACACTCGGATTTTTTTTTTTAATCCGGTGGCAATTGTCCTTCTGCACGTGAGGCGGAGGTTCTACCTCTACGCCACCGCTGCACCTGGTGCTCACCGCCGGTACTCGCCTACGGGGCAGAAACTTGGAGGCTCACTAAGAGGGTTCAACTCAAACTAAGGACGACTCAGCAAGCAATGGAACGGAAGATGATAGGTGTATTGTTAAGGGACAAGAAGAAAGCGGAGTGGGTTAAGCAGTAATGGGTGTGGACAGGCATGTAATGCGAAGGCAAGATAACCGTTAATCATTAAAGGGCCCCTGAGATGGGTGTTTTTGGGGGGTCGATGGTATCGGAGCGCAACGGCTATTTCTTGAACTAATCGTGACGTGTTTGTGCGCTCTTGATTTAATCAATTTTTTACGAGCGTAAAAACATCAGAAAGCTACAAAAAACATCGTTTGTGTGTGGGTGCTTTTACACAGTCACACATATTTGTTTTATACCGGAGTGTAAAGCACTTACACACCGGGCCAAACCGGGCTTGACGCTCCTCCGTTCTCGGCGGAAGGATACAGTGAGCGCAGGAGCAACGACGCTTGCAGCCAGCGTGATCGCTCAGCGCTCCGTGTCTGGTGTTAGAGTATCATCAGTTTTCTTTGCATTTGCTTTCTTGGACGCTGTACCCGAAAGGACTCTTTGCACCATCTGTGTTTCGAGCGTAGCCTCGACGTTGTTTCAGAGGTGGTAACGAACGGCGCAGGGAGCGCCGCGCCGACGACGAAGGAGGAGCTCCGCACGCAGCGCTTGGACGACGCCGGGCACTGCTCGTGATCACGAGGCGCAGGCTCAAGTGCGCTCACGCGGGCTGAATAAATCAGTTCAAGCCCAAACGCTGTCGCAGCTGATTCTCTGCGGCGGTCGCGACAAGGGCAAGAGCATGCTCATCCCGTAACGACAACTGCCAAAGAGTTTCATTTCATTGCTTCCCATCAAGTCATGATCGCAGGAAAGTGTGGTTTGCTGCACCGGCCTTGTGAATGAACCTGTTGCCTAGTGTCCTTAGCGCGCTTTACCGTTTACCGTGTTAAATGAAGCAAGAGTAGCCGTTTGCCACTGAAAACGAAAGGATTGCACTCTGCGGTTTCTGCATTCCGGCTTACCGGCTCTCCCGTAGGGAGCATATACAGGAACTCTAACCGGCTCTGCCGAGTAGCGACATCTGGCGAATTTGTCGCAAAGCAAATGACACAAACGTTTGTTGCCCAGAACTATTCGCTTACGCTTGAAATGGCTTGAATCTTAGACGTCTTAGATTGAACTCTCACAATACCAATAATTTTTTTTAAGGAGCCGTATACTTCTACTGTAGAGCTTAAAAAATCGAAAACATGACGTTGACGCCGCCATCTAGTGGGAAGAATTAGGACCAAGTATTGCATTAACCAGAATTCACGCCACCGCTAAATATTTCGATATAAAATGAGTAAGATATATTGTAATGATTCCACAGTTACCTATATTGCCTTGCTCAAGACGATTTTGAAAGCATAAAAGAGCTATGCTAGTTCATAAAGGCATCTGAACCATTGGAAGCGTGGGAAGCTGGAGTAGGGGCGGAAATTTTGCTCGCTCATTCTAAAAAAAATTGTCATTTATCGTGCTCCTCATCATCATTTAGCAAGAATGTAGTAAACAACATCAACTAAGATTGCTTGCATGAAGCGCAGAGCACAGCGCATTTGTTGTGCCGTAAAGTTCCGGAAGAACGCCCACCCAAATTTAAGTACAGTGATATCAAGTGAAAAATACGAGATGGGCGAAATTTCGGGTCAAGCGCGGAAAGGACGAATAAGTGACCGCATCTACACATGAAGAGATGATTCGGGTTTGTTTTGTTCACTCATCGGCGCTAAAGCCATGGATTTTACGGGGTGGGCGCGCGTCTTTCAGTAAATTGAATATTTCACCCGTAAAAGGGGGTGGGCGATGTTTCGGGGGAGGGCGTTCACTCGGAACTTTCCGGTAATCTAATCAAAACGCCAGCGTACATTTCGCCGGCGCAGGGGGCTCGCTACTACAGTCGGTAGAAATTCTAGCCTCTGTATGGCTATGTAGCGACGGTAAAAATAAGTTACCGTTCACGGAAACTCTCGCGCGTGCAAGGTCGACTTCCGCAATCACCAGTATCTCCTGCTCAAAGTCCAAGACTGAAAACGTAGCTTAAAAAAAAAAAAAAAAAAAGGACGTCGTCGTCTCATGTGCGACCCACTCGCTGAAGTAACCATGGTAACGACGACGCTCTAAACCAAACCGCCGCCGTCAAAAATCGCGGACATTCCGGCGGCCAACCATGACATGAGTGCTTCGCCTCGGACGAGGTCGGACTATGTCGTCATCGCAAGCCGCCGAGCCAACAAATAGTTCTGTCTCGTCGGGGTAATAACTTTTGTTAGCGTGAGCGAATATGCTTACTATTTTTGGTCTTGTTTCTACAAGAACTATAGAGTAGATTTCTGACACAAACAAAAACAAAAAAAAAACAAAGTTAGATGGGCAGATGAGATCAAGAAGTTGGCGGGAATAAATTGATCGCAGTTAGCACAGGACATGGATAATTGGAGATTGATGGGAGAGGCCTTTTGCCGTGCAGTGGGCGTAGATAGGCTGATGATGATGATGACGGCAAAGATACGTTAAGGATTGGTTTCCAGGGCGGGAAAGCAAAATACAGACTACATACAGACATCTGGCCGCTGGAGAAACGCACTGCTTGTCACGAATGGATCTCCATTTTCTAAATTTGCGAATAGCGATTCGGTTGTTTTTAAGAGGTATTACATAAGGCGAAAGGAGCAGCTGTTTTTGATAAATAGGGATTATAAATGTTCCCTCAGCTTTCTCGCAATTCTCAATCTTACTAAAATACTAGTTTAAGTCGGTATAAATGGGAATCACTAAGCTCACATGCCGCATTGTTTCGGAGTCCGCGCTTGTGTCCCGCGGTGGTGTAGCCGCAAGCTAGCACATCAGGATGGCTAGGTTCCGCTGTTTCACCCTTCGAAAGACGCTCCTCTCCGTGTTCTCTTACTTCCGACACACGGCCGGGCTACAGCGGCGGCATCGTCCGCCACTCTAGCCCGGCTGTGGCCGACGCTCTTGCGTTCGGGACGCCGCCCCCGCAAATTCTGGGTAACGGCTGGCAGAATATCTGGCTTCGCTCTTTGTAGAGCCACGTGTGTTAATTCAAGTGACGTCGCATGTGGGTGGGTGTCATTTAAAGCTTTACTTTCCAACCACCTTCACAGCGTGGATTGGAGCAAGATTTTTTTGTTAGACATTTTACTAGTGTACTTGCCATAAAATGTTTATACAGTAAAAGCTATGTTACGGTACAAATTAATTCGACATCTCAAGCTAAATACTGCCCATATTCTTTAATTTGGTGCCAGCAACATCGATCAAACGAAAAAAGAAAAAGAAGTTTAGTAGGCAACCGGAAAATTGCTTCACGAAGCTAATCTGTTCGTGTATCTGAACGCCTTCATGTATTATGCCACGGGGCTAATTCTCGAATTTAATAAAAAACGGAAATTGCATGTTTTGTTTTTGAATAACCTCGCCCTGTGGTTGTATTTGTTCGTTTTTATATCTCCAGTACAGACAAATTAGCTTAGATAAGTTGCCTCTCTCTAAAAATTGGTGAATCTCGATACGGCCATTGGGGTATGAACCACTGGGAAGCAGAACACCGCACGGGCGAATGTTCGCTATGTTCTTTTTTTTTAATATTCGGCTGAATAGCGCATAATTCAATAGTCGCTTCGAATCGAGTATCAGTATTCTACAATATAGAAGTAGCCGGCACTAGCGTTGTTGGGCTGCTTTCTTTTCCCGCAAATGTTGCATATATGGGCTGCACTCGACTAGGAGGCCGCTCATCGGGCGCTTCTGGCCAAGAGGTCCAATGAGTCAAGAGTTCCAACGAGACAAGAGGTCCAACAGTCACGTGACAGCCGAGTCAAGAGGTACAACGAGTCAAAATCCAATTTGGGTCAAGAGGTACAACGCGTCAAAGGTCGAACGCGTCAAGAGGTTCAACGCGCCAAAAGGTCCAACGAGCCTTGCTTTTTGTTGTCTTCTCCATTGATAATTTCCCCTCAGCCGTTGTTAATTCATTAACCCCTTCAGCTCATTTTTTTAAAATGGCTGGATCCAATAAAATCTCGTAGTAATATTTGGTCGTTTAAAGCCCTGAGTAGGGACACAAAATTTGAAAGCTGAGATAACTATGTAAAATGCTTCCTTTTTATCAGGAGACATCTCCCAGCAAGTTCCAACAATATAGCCGTTCCGTATAACATGTTTTAAATCCATTTTAATCTCTGCCCGCACGAGAAAGCCCAAAGCGGTCCAGCATGACATCATCTGCTACTTGCCCCGAACTGCCGACGTCTGGGCTCCCGTGACGCAGCCGACGCGCAGGTTGCGGTTGGCGCGCGCTGCTACACCATGTGTACACGTCATGGTTTTGGGACCTAAGCCATGCTGCCCAGGCGAAGACCTCGGCCGGTCTGGGCGAGCGCGTGTGGTCGCTCGCGCGCACGTCCAGACCCGCAGCGGTGCGACAAGAATGGTGACGTCAAGTGCTGTTTCCTGTCATGGCGGCCACTCATCGTTCGTTTTGTGAAACCGAAACTGACGCGAATAAACGATGCCGTAAATCATTGTTTAGGCTGCTATCGACCGTCTAATGTGAGCTAATAGGTACCCATAGCAGCGAAAAAAACGTAACATGAAAATTTCGTGACATGCGGGTCTACATTGAGATTAATGGCTGCTTGTGATGGCTACTGACTGTTCTAGCTATTAAAGACGATAGTCTTTCTTGGACTACTTAAACCCAAAAATTGTGGTCTGTCTGTCTGTCTGTGACTCGATTCAGCCACCCGGCCAAAGCAAACCAATGCTTGCGCAATAGTCTTATATATAGTCACAGCTAAATCTACCCATCTATTTCCGGTGTAATGTTCATACTTGTCAACATTGTTGAAAAAGAACAAGACATAACGCAAATATGAGACAACAAATCAATACAGAAGTGATATTTGCAGTGTTCCTTTATAAAAAAATCAAACATGCTTGACTTTTGTGAAATTAAATACTTCATCAACTGCAGAAAAAGAATTCACTCCGCCGTCGCCTGCTGTCACCCGCGCCACTATAGCTTCTGGCGCCATTTTAAGAAATCAAGTGGCAACAGTTACACAAGGTTCCACTAGATAGGTTCCACGTTCTGCTTGCAACGCACGTGGAGTAGGGAAACGCGGTTCTATAAACGTTGAAGTAGGGCGCCTCGATTAACGCGCGTCTTCGCCGTACGGCAGCGTTCCCATCGAGACACCCGGTTTGGAGCAGTGGAACGCGGGAAGTTTAAAATAATTTAAGCAAACCTTTGGCGTCTTTACCTTGGGAGGAGCGCGACGCAAGAGGAACAACATGAGAGGTGAGCGGGAAAGCGAAGGGAGGCAGCTACTTCGCAAAAGCCGATAAAGACTATCGTCTTTTGACGGCATTTGCAACGAAAGGAGCAGATACGCGGCCAATTTTTTTTTTTATGATTCTGTAATATACGACTACTATATGGTTATTGGCGAAAAGTAGACAGACTGTTTTCCAGATTGCGAGGTTATATTGCTAATAACGGCTCATGGTGACGGTTACCGACTGTTTGAGTGACATTATTTCGTCTTTTAAAATTTAGGGTCGGTGTTCCAGTCTACGCGCGTTCTATGACATTCTATACCAATTCTATGACATTCTATACCAAGATGCACTTCTGCATCTTACGTATAGCCTTCCCTTTTAGTATCTCAGTACTATTAATCGTCAGTACTTCCTTGCGTAACTTTGACCAGTCCTGGGTTCTCGTGTGTTCTGTTTTTTTTTATTCGTGACTAGCGATCGGGGCTCCTTTGAAAGGTTGCCGAATGCTGTAGTCCCCAAACCGAATTAGTCTTCTTTCAACGCGTAGCACGATATACGCGTTTTTTCGTCCCTGTAAAGTAAAGTAATTCAGCTTCCATCTAGCAAGTTCCCAACGCCGACACACCCTGTCAATTAGCTACTCTTTAAGCGCTATGCTAATTATTTTACTCGAGAAAGGTGTAATGAGGAATGTTTATTGAAAACAGGAACCATTTATTGAACAGTTGAATGATATTAAAATGGAATGACATGTCCGCAACAACCAAGTAAACACAAACGTTGAAGAAGCGCCCTACAAAGTGACGTGCACGGTCGAGCGTCGTCGACTAAAATGTACCGGTGTTTGCCCGGTGAGCATCTAGTTTTCAGCGTTATTATATCCCGAACAATCGAATTGGATCGGAAACAAGAGACGTTTGATAGACAAAATTATCGAAAGGGGGAAACCATCTTCATATTAAACAAGGTCGCACTGCGCGGCGCACAATAAACAGAAGAAACCTCGGCTCAGCTCTATAAAGGTAAATAGCCTGGCACGGCCAGGCGCTGGTAAAAAGGAAATGCAAGACATGCTCGCGGCAATATATACACAACCTATACACAATTATATACATAAAAAACTTTAATACACAGAGGCGTTATAATTTCAACTTATACACAATTATATGCATCATAATCATCATAACCAGCCTATCTACGCCCACTGCAGGGCAAAGGCCTCCCCCATTAATCCCCAATTACCACGTATACATATATCCATACAATTATATATAAATATATACTTACAAAACATATACACAGGCGCGTTATACTTTCAACTTTTCGTAGTAATTCACCGCGACTTGAAGCCCAAACGTGGCGGTGATTTGTAGCGGTGATTTGTTACAGCTTGGACCTCTCGACTCGTTGGACCTTGTGGTGCGGGTCATACTCCGACGATCCTCCGCACGCGGCTGCCGTGTAGACGGCGCCGGCGTGAGAGGCAGGCAAGAGACAAAGGCAACCGACGCCAACCTCCAAGGGGGGTTTATTCCCAAAACCTCCCTTAGCTGGCTCCGTCTTCTCGGATCCCGCGTTGCTCGAGCGGCCGGAGTCGGTCGACTCCGCCGCTACCGGTGGACGATGGTCGGTCCGGGATCGAAGGGGAAGGCGCCAGGTCGCTCCGCCGCCGCCGCCGCCGAGCTCGCTGTGCGCCGCTCTTGAAGTCCTCGCTCTCCGCAGCCGCCTCTCCGCCGAAGCCACTCCGCGCGCGCCGGTGGCGCCATCTCGCGACGCGCAAGCGAACCCCTCTATTCTTGCCGTGGCCACGTTCTTGCCGTCTTGTTGCGCAATCCCGCTCAAGCCGCGCGGCCCTTCGAGCGGTGCCGCGTACCGAGTCGGGATCGCGGGCAGCCACAATCCCCACACTCCTCCTCCCTAAATACTCGACGCCACTCGCATTGAAATGGCGCCGCGAAGCACAACCTCAAGTTACAAAATACGCCAACAAACGTCATCCACAGGCCAGTTCACCCCCAATGTTCGCCATATGATGCCTAACCGCGAAGCTCGGCCTGATGAGCGTGCCACGCGTTGCACTGGTCCGAGTCTCTCACGGTTGGGAAGCACAGCAGGTTGGCAGGTCCAGAAGAAGCCGGCAGCCGCAGCCGAAGAATGCGGAGGTCGCTTGCTGACGCGACCTCTGCTCCCAGTGCAAGGCGTTCTCCCCAATGGCGGGTCTCTCGGCCTCCTGGGTTCCGTGGCTGCTTCGGCGGCTGGTCCTCCCGAACGGCTGAATGGTTGCCCCGCAGGGCGCTGGCCCGGGGGGGGGGGGGGGCGGCACGCTGAAGGCGGCACGCTGCGCTCGGTGCCGCCTTCACTGGCCGGCCCCGCCGGGTGGTTCAGCTTGTCCGTCCTCGCTGTCCATGGCGGTGGCGACTGGCAACTGGCGTGACTCCCGTTGCCGTCCGTATGCGGAGGGCTCCGCTCCTGTCACTGGCGAGACAGCCTACTCGGATGCAGCTCGTCAGACATAACACGGGTTAATGTGTCGATGCGAGCTAGTTGGTACTTCATCATGGGAACAGCGCCAGGCACAACGGGAGGAAGTAAAACAGACAGGAAAGGGGCGCTCCGGCCGCTCCGGACGAGACGACGTGACGGCGGCGGCGGCGGCGGCGGAGCGACCTGGCGCCTTCCCCTTCGAGCCCGGACCGACCATCGTCCACCGGTAGCGGCGGAGTCGAACGACTCCGGCCGCTCGAGCAACGCGGGATCGGAGAAGACGGAGCCAGCTAAGGGAGTTTTTGGGAATAAACCCCCCTTGGAGGTTGGCGTCGGTTGCCTTTGTCTCTTGCCTGCCTCTCACGCCGGCGCCGTCTACACGGCAGCCGCGTGCGGAGGATCGTCGGAGTATGACCCGCACCACAACCTTTTGACTCGCCTCAGCCGCGTCAAGAGGTCCACGGGGAGTCAAGAGGTACAACGAGATAAGAGGTACAACGAGTCAGACGAGTCAAGAGGTCCAACGAGACAAGAGGTGCAACAGTCACGTGACAGCCGAGTCAAGAGGTACAACGAGGCGGGCTCGCAAACATCGCTTGCTCGAAATACTCTCTGCATACCCAATTAAACATTTCAGCCATTGCTACGATTCAGCGCGAAGTGCTTCGCCGTTACCCTGTGTGCGCAAGATGCAACACTGAACCCCAAACCTAGCTGTCTTTTTTTGCATCTGCAAGATTTTGTCATCTAGACATTACTCGTGCAGATGCACTCTTATCAAACGAAGAGTACATGCATTTAAACTTCGGGTGGAATGCTCACCTGTGGTGGTTCGCGGCAATGCGAAGTAACCTTCCCTGAGCTGCGCTTCCAGATTCCGAGGCTGAATTTATGTCTCTTTAGATCAGGGCTTTCCACTATATATGTGTGCAGTGCCATGACTCGGAAACGATCGAAAAAAAAATTTTTTTCTCCGCTTGCCGGCAGCTAGACAGGTGCTTTTCAAGGTGCCGATTGAACCTCACCCTTCCTATCCCGTATATATATATATATATATATATATATATAGGGCAACAAATTTGGGCTTCTGGGTTATCAAAAAGGGGTGTTTGTAATTGTATTCAAGGTGATATTTTTGCTACAGGTCGTTTGATTAATTGTGAAGGATTCTATAATTATTATGTACTTCGGGTGTTATCATTGTGGACTTTCGTTTCACGCCTTTTAGCAGCACAGCTTTATCTGAGCACAAGGTCGCGGGTTCGATTCCCGGCCGTGGCGGCCGCTTTTCTGATGGAGGCGAAAAGGAAAAACGCCCATGTGTACGAGATTTCGGCGCACGTTAAAGATCCCCAGGTGGTCAAAATCAATCCGGAGCCCTCCACTACGGCGCGCCTCATCGCCTGCGTTGCGTCGGCGCGTTAAACCCCACAATCAATCAATCAAAGCACAGCTTTATACCTCTACCCCCCCCCCCCCCCCCCAGCGTTTTCATCGCGGTGGGAAAAAACGATCGCCGTGGGAAAAACGCCAAGGCGCGAAGGCTTAAAGGAGCCATGAAGACAAAATACAAGTTTGTTTTATTCGAAAGATTTCGTGTTTTATAGTGTCCCCAGCGCATGCGCGGCAGCAAATGATGCCGTATTCACTGAGAAATTAATCAATATAGGTTAAAATTTTGATTCTCCCGCCAAATCGTTCGTTTTGATGACGTCTACAATGAAGTCATAATGGCGCATATACAAACGACCTTCCACTGCGCTTGCAGCCTTGCTTGCTTACAGCCTTGCTGCAGCCTTGCTTGCCGTCAAACCTCCAAGATGGTGCTAGCATACTCAACACTCCGCCGGTGCTTTGTTTTGGACCGTATTTACACCTGGATTGTTTTTGTTCCAGTAGAAAGTAATCGCTTCGTGAAACATGTATGTTTGACAAACAGGGTCACGTAAGGCAATGTTGCTTGCGCCAATCGGCCAGCGTCGTATAAGACAACTCCAAACCGTCGGACTGCTGTGCAGCTAAAACAAGCATAGTGTGCCCAGTACCAACAGCAGCCTGCATCGATACTTCTATTGTTACATGTATTTTCGTAATTTTTGCTGTTTACTGCACCATTCTTACTGTTGTAAAATGGATATGCATTACATTTAGGCGCAAATAGCTCGTTCGGCAAGGTTATAAGCTCTGCCTAATTGCGTTTGCTTTTGTTCGCCTCCGCCAATCGCAGAGCAGGGTGGTATGACATCATAGGTTCTGTTGCGGGAAATGAGCAGGTGGATCGCATGGCCATTCCCTTTTTTGAGCGTATTTGAGCGAAGTTTACGTTAAAAATTGTGTCAGTGTGATTCTAACGAGGCAATCTTTGAAAATAAACCAAACTTGTATTGTCTTCGTGGCTCCTTTAAGGCTCCCAGCGCATGCGTCAGGATAATCAGGCATATACAGCATAGAGCTCAGAATACGTTTAAGGAAACGACAAAAGAAGCATCGCAACCGCAGCGTGGATGATAAGGAGCCTGTGAAAAATGGGACCCCCCACCACTACCACCATGTGTTCCTACTAAAGATTATGTTCGCGGATTATCTTTGAAGGCTACGCAGGACCATAGAGTTTCTTACGTATACTTACTAAGAAACTCTATGGGCAGGACTAGTGACACTGAATAGAGCAGTTCTTGCCCAAGACGCCGAGCGCATGCGTCAGGCTAGGCAGAACCCAGCATTTGCCGCCAGCATGGAGGAAGCTTTCCTCCGTGGCGCCGAGGTAGTGTCAGTAGACAAGGTATGAGAGTACCGCCACTGGAGAACGCAAGTCAGCAAGGGCGGCCATTTTGTAGTTCATCAGTGTTGCGAGATTGGCGCATCTACAGCCCCGCCGTTAACTTCGACTGGGGTGTTTGTTAACAACACTACCGAACATACAGCAAAACGCAATCTTTTGACACACTTCTGCTGCCGAAATGCTGTTACACGCGTTACCTAAATTTGATTCGCAGTCGGAACAGCGTCGTCGCGAACAGCCGCAGAGCAGAGAGGACAAGCTAAGCTTAGCAGAGTTGGCCGACTAAAACGCATAAACGACAACAACAAAATGGCCCCCGCGAAATGTCACGTAATGCGAACTGGCCAATGATCATGGCAGAGGCACGGAACAATGAGAGAGAAGACTGCCGATACTCTGTCTCTGTACCCTTTTCTATAGTGGCCCTAGCCGAGCGCAAGCGACAAGCCCGCCGAGACGACGAGCAACATTTCATGCCCTCCTCCATCACTATTTGTAGTGGTTTACAACAGCTTGCTGTAGATCCCCTTTCGCAGGGCTGGATGGCGACCTTTTTTTTTTCCTTGAAAATAAATGAATGAATGAATTTATTGTCAAGAAAAAGGAAAGGAAAGACCACCAGCAGGCGTAAATTGTCACACCTAGGGGTGGACACCGGAACGCCTGCTGGTGTGGGGGTTGGGGCAGAGGATGACAGATTCATAGAGAGGAGAGACAGATGATAGAGGTGACATGTTTACAAAACACAAGAGAGAGAGGGGCATATTTACAAGTTAACACTCACTCCCACACCCACTCAAAGGCTGGGAAAAAAAAAAAAAAAGTTCGCACAGTCTCGTAAAAGTTCACACAGTCACTGTGCCAGAGAGTCAAGTGCCAGGCGGAGCCCTGAGGCATCCAGGTAGCCGCCCAGCGCCTCGTGAACGCTGTCCCTCTCCCTGGTGTTGCCCGGCGGCCATAGTAGCTCGTCTAGCGGCCGAGCCCTTCCTCCCAGGGCGGCCAGCAGTTCCGGCCTCCCTGCCGCATACTCGGGGCACTCGAAGAGCAGGTGCGGCAGGGACTGGACAGGTGCGCGGCAGTGCCGGTCTTTTTAAGATCCAATCGGAGTACAGTCAATGATTTAGCCCTGGCCAATCCCCCCTTGTGGGTACGAGCGAAATTAACATTGAGGGTATCATCATCATCTTTTTTTCTGCGCTCGCTTATTAATCATCATCATTACCATTGTATCAGCTGTTCAAGTGAGGATGAAGATGTCTTCCATTTGGCTGCGATTCTTTGCGCTCTGCCTGCATTGGCGAAGTAGTTTAAGCGCAACAGACCTATTCACATCCAGCCAAGATATGCAGCGAAACCCTCGCCCTTGAAGATGCCTCGTACCTCCTGCTGCTGGAGGAGACACGCTTGCAGGAAGCGAAGGAGCGCCACAGGCGGGAGGTGCCAACCACCTCACACACCGATCACGACGCCTTAGGCAAGTTCCTTTCCGCGAGCCGTTTCGGTGTCTTCTTGAAGGACGTTCTAGCCCTACGCCGGGAGAGCAACGGCCGCTCACTGCGGTCCGCCTTCAAGTCACCGTCGTCTGGGGATTGGTGGCCGGCACTTCGCGACCTTAGCGGAGCGGCCATCGGAATCTGCAGACTTCAACAGGTCTACGACATACCTGCAACCAGGATGGCGTCCATGGCGGCCCCCTCGATGCCCGCCACTTCGCCCGGGGAATCGGTGGACGTCGCGAGAGGCTGCTTCGTAAACGGACAATTCGGCAACACTTCTGCTTGGCTTCAGGCCGCCCTTTTGACGGCGAAGTTGCGGGGCCGTGCATACAGGAAGCTGGAGCTTGGCGCCTCCTGGCTCGATGCAAATGACAAACGTCGCAAAGCGCTTAAAAGGGCACGACTACAGACTAGGCACCCCGATGCGCCACCCAACGACGCTCACGAATACAAATGTGTGTGTGTTCGGGAGGGTGACTTAAGACCTGTGGCGAAACATTTATTTTGCCGAACGTCGACTAATTCCGGCCATCCTCTTCTCGTGCTGAAGCCTCTTGCATTGGAAATGCTGTCCTCGAAGCCTCGTATCGTTCTCTTCTCGAGCTTCCTGAGCCGTTCTGAGGTCAACTTCATCCGGCACAATTCGGTGAGAGCGCTGACTCGCGCAAACTACACTCCAGATGCTGTCAGCTGGCTCCGTATTAGTAAGGTAGGTAAAATTTCGTGAACCTCACAACGTATAAGCGCGCGCCCATTGCAAGCTCAGCATTCAATTGCGCGTGTTATGTCACGTCGAGCTAGGAGAGAATGAAAACGCCACCGCAACTTGCCCTTGGAGTTGTTAGTTGGGCGAAATCCTGACCACACCTTTATTAAGACATCATGGAGGTTGGGACTGAAAAGCCAGTTCAGTGCTTAAAGGGAGCTGTTGACGCTGTACTTGTAAGTACAACTGAGTACAGGTTGGTCGGAGTATTTATATGGTCTGGCAAGGAGCAGAGAGCGGGCGTCATTGGCCCGGAAGTCCCCACTTTCTGCGACATTTGTAAGTTTGGCGATGTTTGGTATCGAACATTTTCTGGACACTGATTTGCGACAATCCAACGTACGCAGTCTCATATGCGCATGCGCGCACACACGAGCTAAATCGAAACAAAACACGTTACATTTGGTTCAGCAAACGGATTCTTCGGAGCTCAGCCTATCATTTTCGTCATTCGGCTACCCTACAATCTTCAACAGTCTGGTTCGGTATGGGGAAAAAATTAGGCTAGTTGAAAGCTGAACCATTACCGTTCCTGTTCAGCTAAGCCTAGATGTCAGAAAACGTCATATTCTCTTCATGAATTAACAAACAGTTTTTTGTGTGTGATTGCAAAATGGTTACTTGTTACGTTGGTGTTATTTATCCAGTCATCTGAAACAGAGAAACATTGTATTAATTTCTATGAAGATAGATAACTTAAATGAAAAAAGAAAATACCTTCCTTAGCAATACACGGCAATTTTGTTTTCGATTCCCTCCGCCATTGCTTCAGTATACGAATGATTGACCTGGGTTTGGTGCGCCATGTTTATCACAATGGAAAGTAAACAGCAGCAATAGATAATATACGCTTAGTTAACATTATTCCTTCCCTTGCTAGGGATATAGTACTCAGATCACATAGAATCGGCTTCTGTCGGCTGTCGTCCCTGATCTGGAAACTTCCATGCGAAACCGAAAACGCCAGACGATTAGCGAGATGAGCGCTCATATTGTAACCCATGCGACAGGTCAAATGAAATTTTCCCTTCAACGAGCATGTTTGTTTTGTGCAGTGGTTGATCCTATACGCGTGAAGTCGAGCAAACAGTTGGCATTATTTCTTCGATTCCTGAAAGTTCCGGTATTATTTAGTCATGGTTGAAACAAGTTACAATTGAAGATATTGTGGCGTATTGCAAGAATGAAGGTGAAATAGTCCGGTAGAGTAGTAGGACTGAAGATAGTTTTATAAGGTGAACTAGTGCCTCTAAAAATGTCATTGCCACTGCACACTACGCGCTACACCGGCGTTCTTGCTCGTCTGGCTCGCTGCACTGTGCTCTCGCGCACAAGAGCCCGCGACGTTGCCCTCATCGTCGTCGTCAGCACGGCCTGATGAAGGGTGGCTGGAGTGTTTTTAAACCGCAGGAATAGAGCAGGGGCATGCGCACAAGACAATATGACGCCGTTATTATGGCTAAAGTGTTAAATACACCACTTCGCGAAAATGCGGCGTTTCGTGACGCAAAAATGGTCGGGACTCGGGTAAATGGCTGAACGAGTAAACAGTACAGAGCCCTTCGGAATGCGACTCCAACACGCAGCCCCAGCACCATCGCCGAGCCTCGGCTCAAGCAAAGAAAAGGCGAACCTCGTGAATTCGTTGTGGCCTTGAATTAGACGAGCGCCTTAGAAACATACATAGATGCATGCACGAGTAATTTGAGCGTGATATTGGGGAACTTAGCGGGCCACGCCTACGCTAACAGCGTATATACGAGGGCGAAGAAAAAGGGAAGAAAGGAAAAGAATTTAAAGCCCCTTTCTCAAGAGAAAGATGGTTAGAACGCGAAGCTTTCTACCGTATACAAAACTGAGTCAAAATCCAAAACCCGAGGTGCTTCTACCGTGTCCGAATGGCGCAACCGGATAGACGTCGGCTTCACAACGCGAGAGACCGCGGTTTTATTCCGTACCACGGGAAGCGTTTTTTAACCCGAAAGTACGTGTTTTATTCCCGGATACACGAAGATTTCGCTGACGTCATATCCGCCACGGAAGTAACGCCAGTACAACGAAGCAAGCGGCCTGTAAAGGGTGCACCCCTGCACACAGGGTCTTATTGCGGGGGAGCAACCTTTAGTACCAAAGATTACGTCACACTAAGGGTTGTTCGTCTTCGGGTTTTATACTTTAACACGAAAGTGTTTTGTTCATGGATACACAAAGATTTCTAAAAGATGCTACAGCGCGAAATAAAACACGGACACCGAAAGACGACGGGACGAGCGCAGACCGAACAGCTGTGCTACATCGGGTGGTAACCTCATTGTGCGCAGGCATAACGACAAGGTACGACAGCGACATACCGCGACTGCAATTAATGTAACGAGAACGGAAGGGTGGAAGGTTAGACAAGAAAAAAGAGCACGGTGAACTAGAAATAAAGCTTGACAAAGTGTACGTCATTTCAAAGTGTAAGTTATTTCGCGCTGTAGCATCTTTTACAATGAACTACCAACTCCCCCACCGTACATTTTACAAAGATTTCACTGACGTCATATCCGTGACGGAAATGATACCAGTACACCTTCGCCGAAGCGACCGCCAGCAGGACGTCGCTCGCCAAGCACACCCAGAAGACAGCCGCCCACTCGCAAATCATGCTCAGCTGCAGATTCCGCTGCACATTCCCCTTTTGTGTTTTACTGATTTCTATGACAGAGGAATCAACCACAGTTTTTTTCTTGGGGAGCTTGATTTTCCTTCACTTATTATCATCATCATCGTCGTTTCGTGAAACCCAAGTTGGCTTTCCTGCAGTGCGTTGTGTTGTGACATGGGACGCCATCAGTGTGGCATAGCAAGCTTCACTTTTCACTTTAAAACGCCGCATTGGGAGCAATGCTTCTCGTGACGAAAACGTTGCCGTAACAAAAGAGGAAATCATCCCGACCGACCTAACCACGAGGCGTACAGGATCGCGCCGGTTCGAATTAGACGTAATGATTTCGCACCCCGCACGTAAGCAGTGTGCCCGAGTTTTAGGAGCAACAAACGGCAGTGCCAGGGTGGGGTCACCTTTACGCAGTAGATGGGCGTTGAAACAAAGCCTGGTTTTACGGCGAAGCTGTATGTCTAATCCTTTTAGGTTCTCACCCCCGTGTGGAACGAAAACTCGGGGAGTTGTGTTCGTATATTGAAAAAATTCAATAAAATGGAATTCATAAAAATAAATCAAAGGTGTATAGGGCCTCCATATTATGATCGAAGATGTCTTATACTGACCCTGGAAAAATGCCTTCCCAGCAATGCATTTGTTTAGAGGTGAAGCCTGCCGTAAAGAAACATTGGTGTAAGTTGGTTTTTGTAAGCTGGCTTTCTCACTTCCCACAATGTGTGTCGCACAGTGAAGCATGTCTATCTACGGAGGGAGTATGGTAGCAGCCACACTTCATACTCCTCTCCACCGCTGCCGCCTCTTTCCGGAGTCTTGCATTCTGCTCGCCACGCGCGGAGTCTATCTCCTCCGTTGCCACTTTTATGCGTGCATTTGAATGTGGAAGGGGTGAGGGCACGCATAAAATCCGAGCTGCTTCGACTGTTTCTGAATGGTGGCGCAATCGGAAAGACGTCGGCTTCATAACGCGAGGGACACAGGTTCGATTCGGAACACGGGAAGCGTTTTTCTTGAGGCGCTTGATGTGCCTCCACTTATCATCATCATCGCCGTCGTTTTGTGAAATCCATTGTGTAAAGTTGGGTTTCCCGCAGTGCGTTTGCTCGGAAATAGAAAGCTTCGCTTTAAAAAGGGAACCATTTATGTTAAAAGTACGCGCCTGGCTATGGTCCAGCTAAGACCGAGGACGTAAAGTGGCTTAAAACAGGGTTCCAAATGTTGCAATTTTACGTGCGCAATCGCTGGAGAAGAGCGATTTTTAAATGCAGAGCATTTCAGTAACTCACGATGTCACCCGCGTTGACGTCCGTAGTCCGCACCGCACCCCTCCCTACTATATATAAAAAAAATACTATCCGGCGCCCGGTTTCGATCCCTCGACCCTGCGGGCGGAACGCAATGTACATGGTGCTCTACCCACTGCGCCACAAGCCGACACAGAATGGGACGCTACGAACGCGCCTTATATCGTTGACTCATTCAAATTACTGCTGACGAGCGCTCTCTCGTCAGCAGTTGCCACAAGTGCAACAACATTAACGTAACGCAAACTACTTAAACGTCGTGCGCCCCCGGAAATGCTCTGCATTTGATCGTGCCCCTCGCGAGGGGGGATGTTTCACTGCGTCTTCTCTCGGTCGCGGTACCCGTGGCGCCATCTGGCGGAGGCGCGGCACAACTCGTGGCACTTTCTTTGAAAAAGCGTCTCGAAAGCGCGGCAAATATGAAATAGGGATGACGCGCTTTCGAGGCAATCTTTGACGCTCCGCTATGCTCCCGACGACCCGCTAAGCACAACCGGAGCGTCAGCGGCAGAAATTTCTTGCTGCTGCCCCGGTCACGTTGCCCGTTACTGCCGCCGTGTTTGCTCCGTGTTGCTCCTTTTTTTCAAGCCTGACGAAGTAGCGCTTGTCGTCGTCATAGCAACGGGCTCGCGAGATCACGAGATGTATCTGTGTTTGCTAGCAGATGGCGCTAGGAGTAGCGTGCGGCTATGAGGGGAGAGTGCGTGCATCCAAAGGCTCTACGCGCAGAGTGCGTCGCGTACGCGCAACTAAAAGGATACCAAACTACATGCGCGTGGGCTACGTACTCTTTTCCCGTTTGCGTACGTGAACGCTGTACGCACGTGAAACTAAAACTGTCTAGTTCGAATCTGTACATCCGTAAGACTCACGTAGGCCCTTTGCGTTCTGAGCATGCGCACTGGTCGCCCGTGAAAAGTTCTACGTACGCGGAGCTTCTACGTACGTGAAACTGAAACTGTCTAATGCACGCAAGCATGCACTCTGGGGAAGCTGTTACGTGAAATTTACCCATATAGCTGCGCCGGCTCTCGACAATGCGCACGGGAGAAAACGGCCTCCATTGGCTAATGATGTCAGGTCATGTAAGACGATCACGCCAAGTCTGCCGTGATGTGAACATGTAAACAAGGAGCCATGAATACAAAAAAAAATTAAAGCCGTTCCACTCCACGTGAAAGCTCTTGGAAGTGCAGAGCCGTGATTCACCATAATGGGCTGTAGCGCCGTTATCCGCTCATTGCTACCACCCAATGCATTTCCAATTTCCCGCCTTCGCAGTGCTCACGCGCGCCCCCTGCCTGAAACTGCACCAGCGCGAGTTCTGTTCTCTTTGCGCTTGCTTTTCCTCCCACACATGCCGGCGTTGCACGGCCCCCTTTTTTTCACTTACTATCGTAAAAACCAACCCAACGAGCATTCCTAACCAAACTCGCCTCAAATGTACCTACAGTTTTCTTTTCGCTGAACAACGGGGAGATGTATGACAAACGCCAGCGGTTAACGAGTTTCGAACGCTTATGAATATACATGTATAAACCGCTTGGCTTTCGAAGCCTCTGGGTTACGCCGCCACGACAGCCGCTACGACGGAACGCCGTGTGGCTCTACTTGGGTTCAGGGAGTGAGCTACGACGGCAAGGCGAGCCCCTAAAGTGCTCTGCACTTAATACAACTTGGTTTAATTTAAAACAACTACGCTTCAGTACCTCACGCAGCTCCATTCCATACACGAAGGACGTATTTTTTTTTTGTAAACCGGAAAACGCTAGTATTGAAAAACTTCCAAATTTGCATGGCGCTACAGTGACGAGTTATGGGCAACAGTGATGTCATATGGGCCAGCACTGAAAACATTTTCAGTGTGTTAACCATACGTTAGCATTCAAGGGATGCGATCAAACAGAACTAGAGGCCGCACGACAATCGTCCAGTCAGGTTTAGTTCGGCGGCCTCCAATCGCACAAACTAGATTCTGTGACGTCATAGAAAAGTTGCCGGAAAGTGGTTAGGGAGTCGCCACCGCTTCACGTGTTTTCCTTTAATATCTCCACTATTTGTTCTAAAGTTGCAATAAAATTGGTATCATGTTATCGGACAAAGCAGTCCTTTTATTGGCCCAAACTAGCATTTTGTCTTCATGGCCCATTTTAAGTGTCTTTGTGAACTCAACCTTGAGTAACGCGCTGTTCCGACGAAACGGCTATTAACGAAGTGGTCCATCTTATCTCCTCAATCAGCAAGAGCCTTAATCTTTCCAGGTTGCGTGGCTCTCGGACACCGAGCACGACGTCCTCCAGCGGATTTCCCGACGCATAGCCGCCGCTACGAACCTCTCCCTGGAGTCGGCTGAACCCTATCAGGTGGCCAACTACGGCCTCGGGGGCCACTACACGCCGCACGTGGATCCGATTTCGTTCGACAGTGTTGCTGATGAAATGTGCAAGAACCGGGGCAACAGACTGGCCACCATGCTGCTCTTCCTGTCCGATGTCCGGGCAGGGGGCGCTACGGCTTTCGTCGAGTTGGGCCTTGCGGTGAGGCCGCGTGCTGGCGACGCTCTGTTCTGGCTCAACGTTGAGCCTTACGAGGGAAGCGACTTCCCTTGGGACTTCCCGTTCTGGCACCAGAAGAGGGCACCCGACTACAGAACGGAGCACGTGGGATGCCCTGTACTGCGGGGTTCCAAGTGGATCTCCACCAAGTGGATTCGAGAGATGGGCAACGTCGTGGCGAACTACGACTTCCCCGGATGACCACTGCGTATACTGGGACGCGTATTATTTAGATGTGTTTGACAATGAACTTGTTTCGAGGCCCTTCCCAGCACGCCTATTGGAATAATTAAACCGACAATTTTTTTTTCTCGAGAACAGTGGGAGCTTGAGCCATTTAGTTCAATTCACTTTAGTGGGCGAACGGCGCGAAGAAATACACCTTTTTGGCCGTCCCTTGGGATTTATTTTTTGACAAAAACGTCTATTTTTCAATAAATGTGGGGAACAGGACAAGGTACAGTCGTTGTCAAAATTTTCTAGGCCACGGCGACCGTGGCCGGAGCCGGCGCGCGGCCAAGCAGGGGCGCTGGAGAGAGCGAGGGGAACTTTCGCTCTTGCTTTCGTAGTGTGGCTGGCGAGACAAGTGCTGCGCGAAGGGCCTGCGCTGAATCCAAGAGCGCCTCCTGTGAGAAACCGGGAGCGCGCCGCGCTTTTCGCGCCACGCATACCACGAAAGAAAGAGCGAAAATTCCCTTCGCTCTCTAGCCACGCAACCAGCCGACAGCGCTAAGTGCAGCGCCCCTGCTGGGCCGCATGCTTGCTCCTGCCGCGGTTGCCGTGGCCTAGAAAATTTTGACAAAGACTGTACATCAGGCATCGTCCAAACCCATACGTGCTGCGTAGTATTTTAGTGCAATGCAGCAATTCCCGTTCAGCACCTTATGACTGCGTTAGATAATGTTGTAAATACTTTGGTAGCGGAATAATTAGCGCTGAAAAATAACAAAACATGTTAGTTAGCTTTGGGTTCGAATAATTTTTAGATGCGACTGCATCTCATTCACTCGCCTTGCCCCTCCATACGGCGTTGTCCGTCCACACCCCTCCCCCTACACTATAAAAAAAATAGTTACCGGCGCCCGGTTTCGACCCCACGACCCTGTGGGCGGAACGCGAGGTACATGGTGCTCTTCCCACTGCGCCACAAAACCGAGACAGAATCAAATGCTACGAACGCGCCTTATATCCTCGACTCATTCAAACTACGTCAAGAAGCTACTGATACAACGCATGATGGGGCAATGATTAACACTTGCAATAAAAGAAAAGAAGCTCCCACTTACAGCAACAATGATGGAGTAAAGGTCGTTGCGACAGCGAAGCCCCAAGCATACCACTTAGAGAGATTGACCAAGATTGGCCAATAAAACAATAATAATCATAAAACATAATAATCGTATGCGTTCCCGACACGTTTCACGCGATTTCAGAATCAATCCAACGGAAACACCAAGGGAACCCAGATCCTGGGCGAGAGCATATTAAAGAGGACGAATAAAACTGTGTTTGTAGAGCTGAGGTAGGGCTGTGCTCGTACCAGAAGTAGGGCTGAAGGTAGCTTATGATGGGGTGTTGACATGGGGGTGAAATTCCCTCTACACATCTGCGCTCTGTGTACCAAGTGAGACCTTTTAAGGCCAGCTCAGCTATGTTTATCCCCCAACGAAGGAGGGGCCCCGTTCTGTAGCTGCAGAAAGGAAGGTCGCCTTGCCGAGGAATGTCTAGACTTTAGTGATGTTCTGTTTGCAGGCTGTGACCTGTGGAAAGCCAGGGAACGCAATAAAATCGCTTCACCCTTACGTGGTTGTGTTACGCTAGTGTCTTGGAGATTCACTTTCGGCATGACTCCAAAACTAACAGATTTTGCCCCCCCCCCCCCTCATTCCCTCCTCCCCTTTTCTTCCTTCAGTGCGTGATTCAGTGACTGAAAAATTCAATGAAACTAACCTGATAGCTTTGGCATGCATGTGCAGTTTGTAGCATACAACCATATGTTTTGCGCAGCATGCATGGTTCATATTATAGGGTTGTTCGTTTTCTTTTTACCCGATTCGTACACCCCGAACATATATCAGGAAATTCGGGTTAAACCCGATTTCTCGCCGAATGGACCTACTCAAAGGGACGATCTGCGCAATTGTGGCCTGACATTCCGCCGTTCTCAAACAGTACTTGCTGGAAGCAAGCGCAAACACACACCTTCCGAACTCATTGAGTATTGGAATGACTCTACCACCCGCAACCTCAGGCTGTCAAAGGCTACCCTGACATTAGAGAGTTTTGGTATAGCGTTTTAGCTGTAGCGTTAACGTTTTGCGGGCCGCAATCGCGAACGGATAGCGCCTCGTTATGCTACGGTTAGCGTGCCCGCTAACGCTATGGGCGCGCTAAAGTGGTGCTTTCCGCTATACTAAAACTCCCTATTGTTGTGCGTAGCTAATGGAAGTTGTGACGTTGAGAGAACCGTCTCCCAGTTGAGATACGTTCAGCGGTCAGACATGCCTGGAATGAAGACCGACAAGGTGTGCGCAAGCAGATCGCGATAATGTATGTAAACAAGGATGGCGGAACAATCGACGACCAGCTTTCGTGAATAAAAGTTTTCATTTGCTAGAAGCTATCAATGCTATTTACTGTCATTATTTACTCATTTCCAAACAAGTGCCAAGTTTCGAAGAGCCTTTTAAAGAGAACCCTGAAGTCCCCCCGATTACCAGCTTGAAATAAACACCAATTTTAACGCGTTGGAGTTTAAAAGCTCCTAATACCCTCTAAAATGAACTGAGTGTATTAAAATAAACTCAGTACATGTATCGATTTAACCCGAAAAAACTCCCTAATTTTGGAATGGTTTCACAAAAGCACCTGATTTCACTGCGACGACAAAGTAGTCGCAGTGAAACTTACGGGAAATGTATGAAAGTATTTAATGATCAGTTTGACCTATCTTGATTGGACTGAATTTTCGCATCTACTCTTCTTCGGCGACACCATGTGGCATCATTTCTTTCTTTCCCTCTCCTCATCCCAAACTACCCAAACTGGATTCAGGATCTTGTTTGGTATACTTTGGGATGAGGCGACTACGCGTAGGACCCAGACCAACGCCGCCTGTATAAACATAGCCTAACGCGTGAGCGAAAAATGGCCAAACAGCCACTCTCCTGTTGCTCTCTCCTACCCTTCCCTGCTCCGTAGCCTTCCAGCGTGCTTTCGTGTCCGCCAGCCAGCGCCGCTTCTCGGAAACTATGCAAAATAGTGGAAAGTTTGTTTAGCGTTCCCGAGGCGGCACTCCTACGCCTTCTTGTTTTTCACCATGCCTGTCTATCTTGGTCTGTCACTGATAAAACTTCCTTTGTCCCGAAGCAAAATCCCTTGCGCTGCCGCAGGCTGATGCCGGCTTTGCGCGCTTATCTACTCTGATCACAGGCCCTGAAATTTTCTGAGTGGGGCATCCCCCCTCTATCCCCTCCGCCATTTAGGTATTGTTTTGACCCCGCTGTTCGCACTCCGCATCGGTACACACTTCTAAAATTGAGGACTGTACTGTAGAAGCGCCGGACAGCGTGGCGTGGATCCCAGCTGCTTATCCTTTTGTTTCCTATAATTTTCTGAAGTTTACAAGCACGTGATATTGGGCCTCCTCGATTATCAGTCCCGGATCGTCCGCGGACTGCCCGAGACGCGATCCGGCGCTCGATTTTCCCATATATTCCTATGGGGCTTCCAGTCCGAACGCAGTCCTCGGACTGCCCGCGGACGGTCCAGGACTGGTAAATCGTGGATGCCCATTATTGGAAAGTAATCGTAGAAGTGAGCGCCTGAACAAAAAACGTGCACGCAATTTTTTCTTCTCTAAATACTCCAGAAAGAAAAATATCAGTAAAATAATGGCTGCCCCATCCGAAAATATCGTTTTTCTGTTAACTATATGTCTACCCGACAATCAGTATGTTCTTACACTATTTCAGTCCGCCTCCGTCTTTATCTTTGGAAAAATGCAGCAAGTATGAAGCGAGCGACACGTTGAACGAGATCCCCAGTGCGCCACAGAACTAGCGCCCCGTCGCGGCTAAGATGTAAGCGAAACGGCCCTTGAAGCCCAAGAGAGAGAGAGAGAGAAAATACTTTATTGAAACACATCCTGCGTGTTAGGAGCCGGCTCGACCGCGCAGGGCTCGTAGCCGCTCCCTAGTCTAACTTATAGATTTCTATAAGTCCGGGTGTAGACCTCGAGGCTTCGTGCCCGCCTTGCTCGGGCTACTTGAGCTCCCCGTCCAATTCCTCCCCTGTCTGGGGTCGGTCGTGTTTGGGTCGCTCTTTCGCCTTTGCTTGGCTAAGGCCGCTTCGAGCCGCTGGATGACCCTTCTTTGGTGGTTGATGTCCGTCGAACACACACACTCGCGCACATCCGGTGGGTACGTGTCTCTCGAGCACTGCACATTGTCCCCCCCGTCGCGCACTTCACTTTCACACCCCCACATGAGATGGGATAGCGTCGCTGTCTCGCGTTTGCACACACTACACCCAACAGGCAAGCTGACAGACACACGTCGTAGAAGTGGGTGCAGCGTTCGCGACTCGCGAGCAGTGACGTAAGGCGAGATGTCCGCCGGCACGCGCCACATAGCGGATCAGTGCCTGAACTAAGCGTCCCTACCCTTCCCATTGGAAAGCGCGCGACGCGTCAGGCAATGTTAATACAGGCGGCGTTGCCCAGACCAGCACTTTTCCTTACCTCACTTGGCTACACCACAGATACCCACAGAGTATTCTTTGAATTTGTGCAAAAAAAAAAAAAGAGGGGGTTTCCTAGTTTAGCAATCAAGCGAGGCTGTACGCGAAGGAAACTATTTCGTGATAATGATGATGATGATGTAGTGGTGTGTCCCTTTTTTAGTGGGTGGACACATTAGTGGTGTCCCAGCCGGAAATACGCAAAAAAGCACAGGGGAGCATCAAAACAGCAGAAAGTTATCGAAAAAGGTCACCGTGATCTACACACGCACGCATGCGCACACATACGCGCGCACACACACACACACACACACGCACGCACGCACAGTTGACAATCTGAGCACGTCCAACCAACCGGCCAACACAAACTGCTGGCCCAAGTCAGGCCCTGCGCACAGTGGTCCACCACTGCTCAAAGCGTTAAACTTGGCCCCACCTAGTGACATCACCAAGGGCTGTCATGTGACCTTAGGACGTCAGAGTTCCGAAAGGTGACGAAAATGCTCTCCCCCTCCCGCACTGCTGTTTCCCTTTCCTGGCGCGCGACCCTGGCTCACGCTCACCGGCGACCCCCAAGTGTCCGAACTGCGGGGACTACCGCAGCACTTATCCAACTCTCTGAACGTGCACACAGATCCCCGAACTTCCCACCATGCACACCCAACCCTATACCATCTTCGTGGGAAAGGAGCCTGGACAACTCAGTGCGGAAGTGCAAAGGGCACTCACTGAACACGCTGAAATGTCCCCGACTGTATATCGGGAGACGGTACCGGCGCGAGCGCCGGCATAGGGGTTAACTGTGGAAGTAACGTTTCTTTCTTCCTCTCCACGCAACTTCAACTTTTTTTTATTGATTCTGAGTATACAGCGTTCTGAAATATTGTACACTATACTGAGTACCTCACAACGGTTTTTTGTACCTAGAGCGTTTCATGAAACATAGTGGTCAAAGGCTCGTCTTGAAAAAAAGTAACGATGAGAAGAAGAAGAAGAAGAAGAAGAAGAAAGAAGAAGAAGAGAAAGGATCAGACTTCCTGGTTGTCTTCCTTTCTCTGTGGCGAACGTTTACTTTCCACTAGGGGTTATCGATTCAGAACCCCTAGATCTCGCTCTTGCTGCGGCTGTACCTCCCGTTGTTGTTGCGGGAGACTTTAATTCCCACCATATTTCTTGGGGTTACCGAACGGATTCCTGCGGTCTTCGCTTGTTAGATTGGATTACGGACAACAATTTGGCATGTATAAATTCGGCTTCTCCTACCTACATACAGGGACCTACTCGATCGGTTTTAGATTTAACTATTTGTTCTAGGGGTGTTAGAGTTTCTTCATGGTCTACTGTTGACAACGGGACAAGCAGTGACCACATTCCAATATTGTTTGATATTCAGTGCCCTGTTCGCTCTCTCGTCCGGCGAAGTTGCACTTTTGTAGATTATAAGAAATTCCAAATCTCTCTGAAGGAGGCCATATCTTCTCTGTCCGCAGAAGACACAACTGAACGGGTGACGGGTCTTTGTGCTGCCCTAACCACTTCGGCACAGTCCTCGTTATTTGAAGTACGATCTAGGGGAGCTGTGTCACCTAGCCCCTGGTGGAATGAAGAATGTACACGTTGCTTTAGACGCAGGAAGGCAGCCTGGAAGAAGCTTTGCTATAACCATTGCCCGCTGAACTGGAGCAATTATAAGTATCATTCCGCGATGTTCAAACGAGCAGTTTCTAATGCCAAACAGGCCTATGACTGTCACCGCTGCTCAATTCTTTCTGAACCCAATAATAAGCGGGCCCTTTTTCGTTTTCTTCGGTCAAGGAAAGTGGTTTCCCAATCTGAAAATTCAGACTCTATAGTATTATCTTCCAGTGAAATCTCCGAGACTCTAGAGTTGATTGCTAGGGGTCTGCAAATTCGTTTTTCGTCTTCTCTAGCTACCTCGTCTCCTCCATTTATAGTGGTAGAGGACTTCGCAGAAATTACGCATGCGGAGCTTTTTGATGCTATGTCGAAAATGCCAGCTGCGGCCCCTGGTCCGGATCATATAACTACTGAATGTTAAAACTACTTACGATCAGGCACCGGATGACTTGCTGAGTATGATTAATTATTCTCTCAGGAATGCTTGGATACCCGATGGGTGGCGGATAGCAAAAATACTTCCTATACCGAAGAATGTTGGTCAGGGCTTCGCTGTTGATAACGTCAGGCCTATCTCTCTGACTTCTAACGTAGTAAAACTAATTGAGCGGATCTTGCTTCACCGAATTATGGAATTTTTGTCTGAGTATAATATTCTCAGCCCAAGCCAAATTGGATTTCGCCCAGGTTGTTCTATTTGGAGTGCCCACATCGACCTTGAAAGTCGTATAAAACTTGCCCGTCGATATAAACAGGTTGCGGCTCTAGTGACCTTGGATATAGCAAAAGCATACGACAGCGTGGAGTACCCGGTGTTATTGTCTCGCTTACAGAAATTAAATTTCCCGAGATACATTATAGCATGGCTGTGTGAATTCCTAAAGGACAGGCAGTTCTGGTGTGTGAGGGGTAACATTTGTTCCTCTCGGCACTCGCAGAAAAGAGGTGTACCACAGGGAGCTGTCCTTTCGCCGGTTCTTTTTAACATCCTGTTAAGCTCGGTCCCTTTGGTTTCGGGTGTCCAGACTTATGTTTATGCCGACGATATCGCGTTTTTCGCGTCTGCTTCTGACATACACGAACTGTATGTATTAATGCAGTCGTATCTGAATACTTTAGATTCCTGGTTAGACAGCATCTCTCTCACTATAAATGCCAGGAAATGCTCTGTGCTAGCTTTTCAGTCCACTTTTTCCTTAATATCTCTCTCTGTTTATCGTCAGCACATCATACCCCAGGTTGATTCTTTAAAATACCTTGGTGTAGTCAAGCCAACTTGACTGGAGTCCACATATAGAGCGTCTAGCTAACTAAAGGAGCACGTGCTGTTGGCATATTGAGGCGCCTCAGTCATAGAAAGAGGGAATGCGCCCGTGAATCTCTTCTGATGATATACCATATGTACGTGAGGGCCTATTTTGAATGCGGGGTGTGTTCTTATTCTCGGGTGCTGCTACGTATAAGCTCCATCGCCTATTTCTTCTGGAACGCCAGGCTCTGCGCTGCTGTTTAGGGCTACCTAAAACATGCAGCTAATGCGTTACTTATTTGGAAGCCGGAGTAGTTCCCCCTCTGAATCACACCGATTTCGAATACTTACGGTGGAGACTTTCTTGAGAGCCTATGGCGGCGGGGGTTAGCAGGGCACAATTTATCTTGTTTAGCTGAGCCAGCTGTGTTTCTGGCGCTCAGTGGCTCAGGTCCTATCGACCGCAAGTTACTCTAGCACAAAGCTTGGTGTCTCCATTAGGGGTTGCGCTCAATAACATACTTCCATCTCCTTGATAGGGGGTCATACGATAACGGTCAACTTCAGGAACATCTTTCCCAAAATGCTAAAATGTACCTGCCAGACTGCTCAATGGTATCCTAGAAAGATCATTTGGCCTCAATTCAGCAAGATACTATCATTTATTACAGATGCTTCTCAACGAGATGAAAAATCCGGAATAGGTATAGTTTCCCCTTCCCTAAATTGGTACTTTTCGGTTCGTACTGGTGGATTTTACCCCAATATTCTATGCGGAATTCTTGGCAATAGTGTTGGCACTACGAAAGCTTCACATATCGTATCGTCTCCACTCATAATTACAGATTCCCTATCCGTAGGGAAATAATTACAAGATTCCCTATCCTTTCTTCTCCGAAAGGACTCACCTCTTCTACGGACGTTTCGGTCACTTCTGCCACCTCATATTACTGAAGTCGACCATTCTTTGGGTCCCTGGGCATGCGGGAATCACCTTTAATGAAACCGCAGATTCTCTGGCAAGGGTAGCACTCTCCGGGCCTGTTGTCGATGTCATTGAGACTACGCCTCTATTAGCCGCCGCAAGGTTCCGTAGATTGTTGAAAACTGCAAAGGCAGCACGATCAGTGCTATTGTCGTTGCGAGATTTCTGTCATCTCAATTCTCCTGGAAAACCTGAATTGGTGCCCCTCACGCGACCTGGAGGCGATTTGTAACGAGCTTCGATGGTCGTGTTCCCCAGTTTTGAACAGATACCTCCACAGGTCTCGTCTGGCGCAGTCTGCCATGTGCAGTTTACTGTAAACGAAGAAGAGTCTGTGGACCACTTCCTTTTGTCCTGTCGACGATTTTCAAGGCCTCAGACGTCAGCTCCTTGAGGTGCCGCTTCATCGGCCTGGGGTTGGCATTATCAGTGCCGGTTCTTTTATCATTTGGGGCCTTCAGAACTGGATATGGCCGCCGGGATGTTTGCTCTGCTCCTTCTGCACTTCATAGAAAAATTCCAAAAGATTCACAACCTAATTCGTATCCTATTCCTGGAACCTCACCAAGAGCCCTCCAAACGTTGCCATGGCCCGTTTTTTCGTTTTTTAATAAGTATGCTGCCTCCTCCTGCCGTATAGGCCGCCGCCTCACTCCGCAGCCTCCTTCCTTGGCGGATTCGTCTTCTTCGTCTTCTTCTTTCTTCTTTCTTCTTCTTCCTTCGTTCTTTTCTTCTTTCTCTTTTCTTCTTTCGGGTCTTCTTCTTCTTCGTCCTTTCTTTCGTTTCTTTCTTCTATTTATTTTGTTACAATTTTTCACTAATTTCCAATCCTCGATTCCTCAAAAACAGAAGAAAAAAGCTTCCAAAATTTTCTAAACTTTCCTGAATCATCCACCTAGGGCAGCAATCTCCGTCGATTAGCAAACTGATGTTTGGCCGATCCCCTGATTGGGTATGCGCCATTTTGTGAAGGAACAACAACAACAACAACAAAGGAAAAGAAAAAAACAACGTGCCAGTCATCATCAACATTTCAAGCTGCCCTCCGGCGCGTGAAACCGAATTCGGGGACCCAGCAGCTATGTCGGTGAGAACGCCAGTCACTGCCTCATCTATCATTGCAACGGCTTTATTGCAATCTATTCCGGCCTTTGAACGAAATCAATCGCAGTGCTTAATTGTTCGGTATGGCCGATTCACTGTGTACACGCAGTAAATGAAGGGCCGCTGCAGCTAAGCGACCCCTCCACCGCGGCGGGCATGTTTGGATTTGGAATAGGGATGGACTTACGCTATGGTGCAAGAACACGAACGGCCTGTAAGGTTGTGGCAGAGACAGGCAGGGTTCATTTTATCAATTCTTCTATTTTTCGCCGTTTGCATCGATTTCTCTGTGCCGTTACCGATGATATAGCGCCTACATCCTTGCGAATGATCAAGGGGGAGATGGGGGTGGGGGGGGTTAAGGAATTGCGAGGCTGTCGTGTGTGAAAGGAAAATGAAGTAAATTGCGTGCACTGACTGCGCTTTTTTAGTGCGGTGGTGAACCGTTACGTCATGAACTAGCAACTTTCATTTTCTCGTTTTCTTTCCTGTTCGGGTTCGGAGTGCTCATAAATAACGGTTGGCGTTCACGCTTGTTCTGGTAGAAATACCGGCTCGGTTCCGCTTTATAATTTGGGTTGGGTTCTGGGCCGACGCCATGGATATCAAGCCTAGAGCAAGCTTCTTTTTTTAGTATTTATACTTGAACGCATAAGCCTGGTTTGGTTGGTTGCTTTATTGTCTTCCTGGCCTAGGTTTCTGCCGGGCTGGTTGGTAGATAGGCGCGTTATATTTCCTAGGCTTCTGCCGGTCTGGTAGGTGGGCTGGCGCAGTAGTTATTTCGGAGCTTGCGGCAGTGCTCCTCACCAGCAGAGGTTGGGGATCATCCACTTTTCGTGTGCGACGCAGTCTATGTATGCGGGCTCCACGGCTCGCTCCATGTATGCGGACTCCACGGCTCGCGTGGACTCGCCCGAAGAGCCCGCGGGCCCGGGCACCCACGAGAACGCCGCGTGCGTGATCGTCGTCCTCACCCTCTTGCTGACGGTGGTGGGCATCGGGCTGTACCTGTCCTTCTGGCCCAGCCACCGCGACGGCGAGGAGTCCGGCTCCACGGGACCGCCGACGGACACGCCTCTCTGCAACGGCTCCCACTGTGCCAGCGCCGCCGAGACGCTCAAGGCCATCATGAAGAGGGACGCCAACCCGTGCGACAACTTCTACACCTTCGTCTGCGGTAACTACAAGCACCCGTCGGGACAGATGCTGGTGCAGATGCAGGAACAGATGTACGACTCGCTGGTCGCCGGCCCACTGGCCCGCGCCACCATTCCCATCGGCCGTAAGAAAGCGGCGGAGAAGGCGGCAGCCTTCTACCGGGCCTGCCTGCGGGTTCTCAAGCGCGACGTAGAGGCCGACGACGACATGGACGCCGTCGGCGACTTCATGAGGTCGGTGGGCCTCGCCGCGGCCACCTATCGGAACGCGGAGGCGCTCGACAAGATCCTGATGGTGTTCTTCAAGTACAACCTCGCCACCGTCTTGGGCCTGTCCCTGGAGGACGTGCGGCTGCACCAGCGGAAGCGCGTCCTCAGCGTGGACTTCAACGCGGAGCAGGCGGCGTGGTTGTGCGAGCGCAGCAAGCAGCCGTTGCCGCAGGACTTCTACGTCGAGCACTTGGTGCCGTTCGGGGCTGCGCGCAAGAGCAGCGAGGCGGTCGATCTGGCCGCGAAGATCATCACAGCCGAGTCCGCGGCCGTGACGCGCCTCGTGATGCACGAGAAGCAGGGTGCCGATGACGTGGTCTTCTCCACGGTGGCCAAGCTTGACGACTACACGCCCAGCATGCCTCGCCGAAACCGATGGTCTCATCTCGTCTCGTATCATTCCCAGTACGCGTACGGTAGAGACGACATGGCGTGGGTGAGTCCCATACGAGCAGACGTATATACGTCGCATCTTAATGAGCACGCGCTCATACTGCTGTAAGTGGGTGATAGCTTTCGTACACGATAAATCCTGCTTCTGCAGTCAGTTAGGGAGGCTACAGAGCTGCTGTTTAAACGTACGCCTAACTCTACGAGTTGCTTGGATAACGTGAACGAAGCGTTTACACGTGTGGCGGACGCAGGATTTATTTGGGGGGTGAAACCATCAGGAAAAGAGAACGTTAATGAGAGAAACTAAAGCAAAATATCGTAAACAACAACAAAAAGTCAATTGAAAATTAAAGAAAACGAGTACTCCGAGATGTAATGGGATTCCTGTACGTACCCTTTCGTTTGCTTTCTTCGGGGGCACTTCAAAATGGTCGATAACCATGGTGAGAGCAGGCGTCGATCCCGCGTTACAGCCTGGTCGGTGTCATTATTTGGTAATAATCGGAGTCAGCGACCTCATGCCTTTTCCGCCTCCCTTTCCCCGAAACTCGGCAAATAAGGAAAGGGGAAGTGTCTCCCTCCTTCCTTCCGAAATTTGAGCACAAAGCAACGTTCGAAAGATCACGAAGAGCCTTTTCCTTCTCCTTCCCGCAATTAATTTTTCGATTGATTGGCTATGCCAATTTCACCGTTCTAAGCACAGCAAGAGTCCTTCAATGCTTTACTTGTCACGAAACTTCGGCGCTCGCTTCATATAGGGACCGCGCGCGCCACTACAGGCGCCACCGCCGCACGAAGGGCATCCAGCCGCCGCGCGTGCGGTGTATTGGCCTGCTCTTGGCGTGCAAACGCTCGCTGATTTTGGTGTCTGCGCGCTGATTAAGTGTGTTTTTTTTTCTTAGTAGTTAGCGATGAATAGTCCAGTCATCACCTGCCTTAAATGAGGTTTTATTTTTCGAAGTAAGTTACCGTAGACTTCGGCCGCGAACGGCAACGGCTTCTGCGTGCTCTGGCACAAGCGCTGCGCCGTCGTGTTTTCGGATTTTAAATCTCTATTGCTTCTTTTCTTAAAGCAAAGTTGTAATTACCACATATACGGTAGCTGTGTAGTCACGGACTGCTATAATACAATAAAATAATACGATAATACAATAAAAAAAAACTGAAAGAAACCAAGTATGCGTCGTTCAGACTACGCTTAACGAATCCGTTGATTGCTCTGGAATGCACAGAACGCTAAAAGAGATAGCCCAATAGTAGTGTCGTTTCGATGAGTGGGTACATACTTGAGAACATCTAAAAACGCTGCAGAAACGCGAAGGATCAAAACACGAAGAGATATATGTTGCGCCATGTGTCTTTCCGCTTCCACGCTTTGCAATCCTTGCAAAAACAGGAAGCGAAAAAAGAACAAAAAAACTGATTTTATCACACGCAACAAAAAAATTCAATGTTACGAAGGGAGACAAAAGAGCGTGGTCCAACGTACAAAAATTTAGTTTTTCGCGCTGCGATGTGCATCACACGGAGGAAACAGAATATTGCCACGTAGCCAAGAACGACGCAAAGCTTTTCTGAACGCAGCGAGCTAGCGATCTCCTGCACTACAAAAGACTAGAATGAAACACAAACGTCGAAGAAGCAGTCCGCAGTGTGACGTGCACAGATGAACGTCGATAAAGTGAGTTGCGCGGCGTTTGCTATGCATGCATTACTCTCGGAACTTTATTAATTTCAGATCCATGGAAATAGTATCGAGAACATTGTCGAAGAAACAAAAAATCAAGTTGGCGACAAGGTGCTACCCTTTTCATATCAAACAATATTGCCCGACGCGACGTACGACAAAAAGAGCAAACGGGCGCTCCGGTTGAAACACCAGATAAGAAACCGGAATCGGCCACGCGCGGTTACAAAGCAAACAAAACGAACCCTAAGGGATAATTCGCGGAAATATGAAAAGTAAAAGCACAAGGACGTCCCAAAGCTTTTTTACACGCGAGTCTGAGCGCAAGGTAATACAAGTTTGCAAACAGGTAATGAAGCACCGCTACAATCTGACTGATAATACAAAAATCTGGCTTTAAGTTAGCCTTGTACAATTCTAGGTCCACGATGCTCTCAAAGGGTACATTGCTTTTTTCCATTCTCACACACAATGCATTTCCACACACTGTCACACACTTACAATCGAAGCTGAAATCTCCCGTTTCTTGCCTTGGAATGGCGCGCCTCCATTTCTCACGCAGCTCCCCGTCGCCCGGTCAACAGAACAAGGAAACATTTTCTGTGGTATCGTTGTACAAGGAACGACATCCCGGGACGCAGCACATGTTCGGCATCGTCGTTGCACTACTTAAGTCGCATCACAAGAGCGCGATATGCACGTTACATTTTTTTTCCCCGCACAAAACCAACACAACTTGCCGCGGCTCCGCCGTTCGCGCCAGCGCAACGCCGCCCGAGGAGTGACCTCAGTGAGAGGGTGGCGCCACCGTGCGGCGGCCAAACGCAGCATATGAAGCTCTCCCATTGAGTTACGGATCAGTTTCGTGACCAGTAAAGCACTGAAGGATTCTGGCACAGCTTCCAGCAGCACTGGTTCGTATACAAAAAAAAAGGTTTTCAGCAGAGTGTTTTGTGCAAAAATAAAATAAAAATTAAGGCTGTGTCTATGGGAAACGTAATATAAAGGTTGGAATGTAAAGAGTACTATGGAGTTAGATTGCGCAAAGCACGCGACACCTTGCTCAAGAATTTGACGTGCGCAGCATTTTTCTTCTCATCCAGCTGAAGTATTTGGTATGAGCCATTTATTTAATTATTTATTTATTTATTTATTTATTTATTTATTTATTTATTTCGGCGATCACGCTACGTTACTGCTTATCCACGCTTGCAACCGACCTTTCTCCGTTCCTGTTTCTCGTTTCCCACTCACCATTCCGCACCGTAGCGCAGGAAGGGGAAACACGACACCCCCACCACCGGCAGTCCTTGATCACATCTTCACCAAGGATCTTTCCGCATTAAAAAAGCAGTAACAGCACCTCTAACCTCGCCGAGTAGGGCACGCACCATGCGAAGCGCCACACAACATTTTTCATTCGCGTTTTAAACATTAAAGGGACTCTGCAACACTTCCGATAAACGCTTTCACTCTTTCCTTCGCGTCTGGAAGCACTGCGAAAGCTATCGTTATCGACATCACGTAGCGACGCTGCGTGATTTGCTCGTCGCAGCAGATGCGCCTTCCGTTTCTGCTTTGCTTTTGTGGCTTTCTCTTTAAAGTGGCTACTGAATGCGTTCATTCCAGCGGTTTAAGAACGCCAAGACCGGGAAAGAGAGAAAAATCTTCTGAGCGAGTTTTAAAGTTATCTGATGAGCATAGAGCAGTAATTTTTGGCTGAGGTACTTTGCGACCCCCTAATCTAAGTACCAAATGTGTTGGTTTACTATGTTCTCCAAGCATTTAAGATTTCGTAAAAAAGTTGAAAAAAGGGTTGCATGGTTCCTTTAATGCCTGTATCGCCGTGCATATATGACACCCCTTTTCACGATAATCATGTCGCCGAAGGTCCCTAGGTTGAGCGGCTGCGGTTTGTCGGAGCAGCGCACTTAGGTGTTCGTCCCACAGGCGACGTGTACATATGACTTCGGCTTCAGCACACGCAATGTGTCCCAGAAGGGCAGTTTTATCACTGGCAAAAACATATACAGTGTCCTGATACTGGTCTTGCAGCAACTTGTAGTTCAGGTGAATATGTTATTGAGCAAGTTATTAATCAGTCGAGGAACACATTACAGCGCGAAGTTTTACGAAGACTACGAAAAAGCACGGGACGGCGCTTATTGTCCCGCGTACTCTCTCAACTCCTCGCCTACCTTTATATGTCCTCTAGGCGCCGCCCTTCTCAGCACATACACTTCGTGGGGCACGCAGGTCAGAAAGTCCGCCATGACGTACTTCGACAAGCTGTACGCCGACCTCAAGGAGGACCAGGTCAGCCTCCTGGCGGCGTGGGAGTTGCTGCGCACGCTGATGCCGCTGTCGTCTCGCCGAGTAGCCGCGGGCCACTTCTACAGCGCAGAGACGGTGAAGCGCATGTGCCTCCGGGCGGTCATGCATGCCATGGAGGTTCCGCTGCTGTCCTGGTACCTGGCCGCCGAGGTGACGCGTGGCACGCTGCCCGCGGCTGCCAAGATGGTCGCGAAAGTTCGGAGCGCCGTCCTTGACGACATTCAGTACTCCAAGTGGTTGGACATGGACACCAAGAAGAAGGCGCTCTACAAGGTGAACGCCACGTACGCCCATGTCGGCTACCCCAGCTACTTTGCGGGGACGAAGCAGCTGAACCTTGCCTTTCGCGACTACCCGGACGTCAACCAAAGCTTCCTGACGCCTTGGTTGGACGCCATGGGCAAGACCATCGCGTGGCGGGCCCAGAACCACAGCAGTTTCTGGTCAGCCACTTTATACCGCTCTCCCGCGAGTGAAATATTAAGATGACCGTCTTATAATCAATGCCGCTGAAACTATAAGGGTTGGGAGGGCTACAGTTTGATTGACATTTTAGAGGTCTACGTTGCGTACCCTGGAATGACGATATCGCTCCGAGGAGGCACACTTTGCGGTCGTATTACGCAATATTTTCCCTGAGCTTATCCGATGAATGGGTCACCTGACTAATTTCTCTCTGGTCTGGTAAGTGTCGCGAAGAACGCTTGCGGTCAATTAAAGCGCCTTTTCTGGTCGTGGTTTGTGCTTGAAAGAACGTTCGGTATCAGAATTGTGCTGCCACAGCTTGTTGTCCTCTGATTTCATAATGCTGTCCCCGCTTATTAAAGCGAAAGCTTTTAGTGAGACCAGTGGCGTTCTGTCAATAGACTAATGCATTTCCCATAGACCAGTTGGTTGAAAGAACAGCTCTGATAAAACCTCTGACACAAGGTGCTTCCGAGGAAACCGGGCTTCCATTGCGTCAAGACGGTTACTTGAAAATCGCGAAAAAGGAACGATTCTAGATGAGACAATACACGCATCGGTCATGAAGGAGGAGCACAATAGCATACCTTTATCTTATAAACCACGTATCTGTATTCGTTTAGACCATTCGCAGGGGTTAGCTTAGTGAGCGGAAAACCGTCGCATGGGTTTGTTCGTTTGCAATTAGGGTCTTTGAAGGTTAGAAGATGGATTGCACGCACTTTCAGCAAAAGTTGGACGCACTTTTAGCTTTCGCGCTTCTGTCGGCTTTCTTCAGTAAGGGGTGATGATTTTCATTCTCCACCTCCCTTTATTCTCTACACTGATCGCTATCCGGTGGAATCCTTGTCGCCATGATCTTACACTCATCGGTAGCATTTACTTCGGAAGCACTTAGAGAGAGAGAGAGAGAGAGAGAGAGAGAGAGAGAGAGAGAGAGAGAGAGAGAGAGAGAGAGAGATATAGAGAGAGAGAGAGAGAGAGATAGGAGAGAGAGAGAGAGAGAGAGAGAGAGAGAGAGAGGAGAGAGAGAGAGAGAGAGGGGGGGGTGGGGAGAATTACGTGCATCGTCATGTGGGGTGGGGTCCTCAGTCTAGGACTCCATTGGAGACCCTGTTGCAACGGTCCTTTCCACCACCCTAAACTGACAGTCGATGCCGGAGCTGGACAGCTCCTTCTCCCACTGCTTACGGGAAGGGTGCGCGATTCTTTGAACCTTAGGGTTTGCCGAACACTCTCATCCGATGTGGTACGGGGTGTCCGGGGCAACTCAGAATTTGCACAGCGGGAGGTACTGTAGGATGAAGCAAGTGGAGTTTGTCGGATGAGGAAAGGTATTTGTTTGGAGGAGCCGGAGGCAGTACTCCTGCCCCTTGATTTGGGATTCCATGCGGGAAGGATAGGTCATTCTTTGGTATTTATAGTACTCTGTTATCTCTTGATACGTAAGCAAAGGATACGCAGTCTCTAACCAACACCCTCGTATCGCCTGGCAGGATAGATCTCGGGCGGTGTCGTGGGCGGTCTTTTGCCCTGGAGGCTCGAGTGCGCTGGTGTCCAAACAACCTTTACCTTTCTTTCGGGTGGCTTCTGCAGCAGGATGTCCAGAGCCGTCTTGGAAAATAGGAAGTTTCGACAAGCCTTCTGCGAGTCCATAATAACAATATCCGCGTTTGACTGCGAGATAAGCGGAGAAATGGCCGCTTCTGCGGCGTGTGTGGTGGTGGTTGCGAAGAGCAAGGTGATGCTAGTGATGTGTTTCACGGTTGAAGTAACCACGGTGGTCATGGCTCCCATAGTATCAGTACAGTATCCGCAACCCCGGAGTTGAAGCAAACCGCCCTTTAAAGCAAAATTCTAGAGCATGAGATTTCTTTCGAAATGAGCCAAATCCACCTAAAGCGGATTTGAGAAAAAACCGAAAGTTTGTTACTGAACCTAAATGCAACGTTCTCAAAGGTATTATATGTTTTACAAGTAAGCTAGGGGAAGTAAGTTTATGGCCACAAGTAATTAAAAATTATGCGGTGAATTTGCGCAACATTGAGATGATAAGTTTGGATTTGGCTCGTATTGAATCAAGTTGATGCAGCATTCTCATGAAAACTTCATTTAAATCGGCTTTCAAGAATGGTGTGATGGAGGTTTAGCGGTAAATGCATTAAACATATGCACCAAGGCTTCCCGAACAGTATAACTATACATGAAGGGCAGGTGAGTCCTCTTTGGCAGCAATATCAGTTTTTCTCGAATCCTTCCGTAGGATAATTTTCTTTTGCACGCCTGAAGACACTCACACACTAAGCAAGCTCTTCATTGCCTTGCCATGAATTTCCAAAACGCGTCACAAGAAGGCTGCTCATATCTTCTTTTTCACCCTAATGAAGTGGCTCGTACCCACAGAGGGGTCGGGGGTGGGGGGTTAGGGCTTCTAAGCTGCTACTATTTAGTTTCGCACTAAATGGTAAATACGGGAGTAAAAAATCAATATTTCATTTTTCATTTCATTTATTTAAACAAACCATGTCTCGGGAGGAGAGGCAAAAGGCAGATTGACTCTGCCTGACGGCGGCCATCAACCCCGGACATGTAACATTGCAACATTGCACAGCAACGGTAGAAACAAAACATGACAACTAGCTATACAAAGGTGATGTAGAAAAAACAAGATTATACATTTTTTTTAAATAACGTAGTAGAAATTACAATAGGCGTACAACACAAATAATTACAAACTACACAGCGTAACACTACACGATTCCACACTTAATCCCAATAAAATACAGGAAAAGCCAAAATTGTACATTTATCAAAAGTAATATGGCAGCAAGCACAACAGGCGCACAACAAAAATTATAACAAACTACACGGAGTAGCGCTACAGAATTCCCGACATTAAGTTATAATGTTTAATTTTTTTCTTTAGCGCGAGCCAAGACGTGGTGTGTTGCGGTAATTCTACAATATAACCAGATTTACTCCGTAGGGACGGGGGAAACGAGATGAAATGACTGTTCCACATCTCTTAATTAGTTTCATTTCCTTCAATTCTTCTTCCGTACGCTTTGTCGTCGACGTCTGGGGACAGATCTATAGTGTCGCCGATCTCCTAATTGCCATCTGAATTCATAGTAATCCAGCTCCGATAAGAAAAAAAAAGAAAGACTTTTGAAAACACCCACGAAACAGCCCAAACAGTCAAGCCAAAAGCAAATTTATCTCGTTTAGGAGAGGCCCTGAGCGTCCCAATGCATTGCGAAAAGTGTGGAGGAAGTGGCGTCATTTTTCTTGAGCCCATGGACAATGTTGCTTACTTGTTTACAACTGCGGTGGCCAAATTTGGGCAAATATAACGGACAAAATTTTAAGGCGCTTGGTACGTGGCTGCCTCGCTACGCTTGCAAACCAGTACAGTCGCTACGACAAACGTTTTTAGATTAGGCCAGTTTGAAAACTCCGCCGTCGGAGGCGGCCTTAACTCGTATGCGTTCGCCATCCCGCGAGCCTGTTGCTATGACGACGACAAACGCTACTTTGCCAGGCTTAAGAGCTGAAAATCGTCCTTCTATCTCAAAAACGAAGGCCGTTTTTTGATTGAAACTTTGGGTGAGGGTTAGAATGGGCAAATTGAAGGCGAAATCAACAGCTTAGAAGATGACATCGCACCGTGGAATTAGCGACGAAGCTGTTTACGCTGCGAAGCGGGAGGGCAGGGCGACGCCATGTTAGTCAAATCAAACCGGAGATAGCAAAGGATGATGGGATAGAGTGCTGGGCTCAGTGGGCTCAAGTCATGGCGGGACTCGGCTTCACAAATGTGACGTCAGGGCCTCTCCTAACCTTTTCTTTCCTCCATGGTTGAGCAGAACTATATATTGTCGCCGATTCGTACACTTCGAATGTCGGTGCTTGAAACAATCGTTTGGTATTTAATGTTAAAAAATTAGGTAAATATTTTCCCTAAGAGAATTTTTTCACTTCTATACTCGGGCAAAAACATACGACTGCAGAACGGCGCTCCGGCGCGAGCAGTCACCTATGCGCCGCCTTCTTATCTCTTTTTTTGGTGTTTTCGATTGAGACTAAACAGTTATGTTCCGTTTCTCGCACTTGCACTATAGGAGGGGTATGCATGCTGTCAACGCATGCCACGATATCTTATAGTACACAGTATAGGCGTCTTATAATAGCTCTAGGCGTGATCCAGACCATACTCGGCACCGAAATTTAGAGGTTTTCTGTTTTGGGGCGAGTGTTGCAGCGACGAAACATTTTGCGTTGCCTGCAGGGGGACAGGAGTGTCTTAATCTGCACAGAAGGCACAAAACTGGTGACGCAGAAACGCGGCCGGACTAGAAAGAGTAGTCCACTCCCGGCGGGGGACTGATAATGTAAAGTCAGCTGTTTATAGTTGCCTTCGTTTTGCGACCTTATTTGATTCATGACTTCGTGTAGCGCAAAAAAAAAAATGGACAAGCACAGAAACAGGTGACGGTTAGAAAGGAAGGAATACGTGTTTGTTGCGTATGATAATGTCCCGCGTGCGTGTTTAAATTGGTGGCTTTGTCCATAAAGCTCAGTAGCGCTTGTGCCCGTCACCTCTCTCTGTGCTTGCCCGTCTTTTTTTTTTTTTTTTTTTTGCTCTACACCAGGTCACAGATCACCGGTACCAACTAGCCCAAACCCAAACTCTGCCTCGCGCACCTGCAGGTACTCCGTCGCGAAGGCGGACGCGCGTTACTACCTGATGCGCAACAAGCTGGTGGTTCCCGCCGGCGCGCTCCGGCCGCCCCTGTTCTCCGCGGACACGCCCAAGTCCTACAGCTACGGCAGCCTCGGCAGCGCCGTTGGCCGCGAGTTCACGCACGCCTACGACGCCATGGGCCGCCGCTGGGACCTGCACGGGAGCGAGACCAACCTGTGGTCGCAGCAGACCCAGGACAACTACGAGCAGCGCCTCAGATGCTTCCGCAAAGCGCAAAGCAAGGGCGAGGTGGGCGCTCTGCTTCGCAGTACGGTCGCAAAGGCTTTCGAACTGTTTTAGCTTGAGCTTGTTTTGGTGGCATTAGCAAAAGTTCGCGAGGATGGCTTGGTGGGCTAGGTGGTGTAGCATCATAAAGGGGTTAACAGCGCACAAAGAAGCGCTTCTCCTGTCATCTCTTCCTTGTGTGTCGTCGTCTTTGTGCGCTGTTAACCCCCTTTAGCAAAAGAATTACCAAGAAAAAAAAAACTGCGCTGCCTGTAAAGGGTGCACCACCACAGATAGGGTATTATTACAGTGAAGCCGGTTTTCGTGCCCGCTCGAGTGTGAGCACAAAGGGCATATGCGAATACGAACCCCTTACTATGTCATTTTAAAGGTGATTGCCTTTCTTCAGCTACTAAAAGGCAAAGAAATTGGCGGAGCTTGGGGTCGACCTAGCTTCTCCCCCCCTGGGATCCGCTGTCAGTGTGGGGGACCAACGGGATCGACGGGAACGGCCTTGCAAATTCGGCTAAACTTGGCCTCAGCCCTCAAGACTTAGCCTAGCCTAGCAAGAACATCGCGAAACTTAACAACACGTAGCAAAGGCTAACGAAACCCGGCAAAACTTAGCACAACCGGAAGAAGCTAGGTCGGCCCCCAGCTCCGCTGTTTCTCCAGCCTTGGCGCCACTGCGCCGATTTTTTAACGTAGATTCAAGAAAGAATCGCATTACCGCCGATGTAGGCGGGAAGAGCCCTCGGCGGTTAAAAGTTTCTCCTTCTTTCAACTTTTTTTAAACAGTTCAGATGCGTTTAAAGAACAGTCAACAGGCGTTTCGAGTAGTGAGATTAGGTGGCCACGAATTACCCAGGCGAAATTCTAGTTCTCTGCGCCCATCAGAGAGGTGAGAAACTCGCTCAAATGGTTTTTTTCTCTTTCTCGGTTTGGAAAATGTTTGCTGGCTTGAGTGACGTCACTAAAGCTATATCGCAGCTATTGGCCGGCTCCCTTCCAGTTGCAGGAAGGAAGGACTCATTCTGCAGCATCTGAGAAAAAGGTCGCAACAAAAGCAAAACCGGAACTAGAAGTTGTTTCGGCTGCGACGCGCAAATCACGCACTATACCGCTGTGCGCTTTCGATAATATAGTTTTCGAAGTGCTTCGAGGCATGAAGGAAAGAGCGAACGCTTTTATTCGCAGTTTTGCAGCGCACATTGAAGACGGCGCTTTTATGCGACCCTCGTGAGGCCTTCAATTTATCTCGTACAGGCTGCATGCGTCCAGCAAAGCAATTGCGAGGTGAGAAGAGGCAGCAGGGCATACCAGAGGTGAGAGCTTTTTAGGACTTAGGCGCTCGTTATAGGTTCGAATGCTGGCGTCTTCGTACCACCCGGCAGGAAAGAATGAAAAGCACTGTGAAGGATGGTACGGTGATAGTGAAGAAGCCGCGACGAGGAAAGCGAGGGAAGAGGGTACGGCGGTACCGTGAAGGTGAAAGTGGGGGAGGAATTAAAAGGGGTCAGATTAAAACGTAAGAGAGTACGGTGGGGGTGGGTAAAGAGCGGTGCTTCGCTCTGTGGTAGCTGCTGTGAAACGCGCTGCAGCACGGACATTCATCACCTTCCGCGGCTGAGCCCGACGTCCGAACACGATTCCCGCGAACGGGCTTAGCGTCACTAGCGCCGGAATACTGGGTGTGCGCCACCGATGCCGATGCCAGGAGTGGTCTATAATTGCGCATATACGTATGCCTTTCAAGTTCTTCATTACACTATATCGCTATGTCAAGTGATCCGAAGAGCCGGGCTCGATATCGATCGCGTAAATAGAGAAACGCGATCGCAGGCATATTTGTTTGTTGTGGTTGACTGCACCACAAAAAATCCATCTTATCTGATGGTGTCTTCTACGCCTTCGAAATTTCGCTGCCCAGTATAAAGACTCAGGCTCTTAGCTGTTGGTTGGCCTTGAACTGTAATGGGAGGCCTTTTTTGGGAAAACTGAGGAGGTGGCACAATCTCTTAAACTACTGATAAGGTTTACCGGCTTGCGGCACGTGATACAGATGACCTGCACCCCCCCCCCCCCCCCCGGGCCCCCTTCTCGGCTACAGCGAACTATAAGAAAACGCCTCTTCAGCCTTCTATAGTTCACCGTAACTCGGCCACGACTGTAGGAGGGAGAGGAGGAGTACATGGCACATTTCACGCTGTGCCTTTCCTTATTGGTAGGGAGTCTCAGACCCAACGCTTGTATCTACAAACGTTGCTCAGGCCTGAGTTTTCAACTGCGCTGCGTGCGGATTGGTAGATGCAAATTTTATCTATCTGCTAATTGGCTACACCCCGCTGCATCACCTGGTGTAGCGTGGGGGTCAATTCCCCCGCCGATTTATAGTCGCTCCAGTACCTTGCGTGTGCTCCCATTATTTTCGCTTTAAGAGAAATTCTGCAAAGATTTCGAGAGTTGCCTATTAAGGCATAATCGTTCTTACGGCGATTTTCCGTTTCACCAAAATCGAGTTTCCTTGGTGACGTTTGGGCCAACCCCCAACCCCAGAGTAATGAAATCCCTGAGCCGGAGCGCCGTACGATCGCTGATTGTTTTCCCAGAGGCGCAGCTGGTGTTTTTCCCCTTTTTATTTGTTCAGTTTTTCTTACGACGCGGCGACGGTGACGCCGCGTCGCCGGTCGTATAATTATTAATTATTATTATTATTATTATTATTATTATTCAATGCCTTCTTGCTATAGGCATTAGTACATTGTATATGTGTGTGTGTCAAAGCGTGTAAGTTTCGCTAACTGTAGTCAGTGCTATTTTCTTATTTCTTTTGTGAAAAGTGGCCATCTTGCATCGCCTGTTTGTTTTTTTCTTGCTTTGTTTCGTGCCCCAGCGAAAAGGCCCTGGGGCCGTTCTTAGGCACACTAATGAATTGATTGATTGATTGATTGATTGATTGATTGATTGATTGATTGATTGATTGATTGATTGATTGATTGATTGATTGATTGATTGATTGATTGATTGATTGATTGATTGATTGATTGATTGCGTCTACCAATAAGGTTACTCATATTTTTTTATAATCCGCAGCCCCGCAGCAGGCTTCTCTGCACACATGATCGTAACGCGGGAAAGTAAGCTTCAAAGCCGGCATGAATCGGCTTTGTGAATCGGCATAGCCCAAAATCGATACATTTGCTGCCTTGGTGAGATGGCACACGCCACCGCCTTCGTACAAAGGAAACGCCATTAGCAATTAGTCAGCAAACAGAATTACGAGAAGGGTTCCCTCTCTGATCAAATGTTTTTGTTTCAGTTGTTTTTTTACCCATTGCCAGGCTACAAATCAGCTATATATAGATATATCACCATTAAATGTCTTACCTTCACCAGTTACGCTTTTTTTTTTTGCAGGCACAAGACGTTACACTTTTCCAGTTACGGACAGATTTCGCGCGGTATTCGCCAAAGAATGTTTGCCTTGTTTGCGCATATCAAAAGCAGATGATGAGAACTAAAAGATTCGGGGAAAATGCACACACTCTTACAAACCACGTACGTTGCTCTAATTAGCGCCGCGGGAGGGAGCAGCGCAGCGCCATGCTGCATGTGATGCACAGGGCATGGAGCCCCATGTGCGCAGGCAAAAAGCAATAACGCCCGTGTGTACGAGATTTCGGCGCACGTTAAAGATCCCCAGGTGGTGAAAATTGATCCGGAGCCCTCGATCCACTACGGCGCGCCTCACCGCCTGTGTTGCGTCGGCGCGTTAAACCGTATACAATCAATCAATCATGGTGTGAGCACTTGGAGCCACTATGGTGCACTTCTAAAGTTCCCGAATTCGCTTTGCGTGCGTGGAAGCCAGAGAGCTTTGTTTAAAGCAGCTTGCCTTTACGACAAATGAGCACAATTCTGCCTCGCAGCACTCCTGAAGTGTATTTAATGTGAGGGGGAGAAGGGGCGGGGTGAGAAGCTCATGCCGGTCCCGAAAGGATCGGTGCGTGCGTGCGTGTGTGCGTGTGTGCGTAAATATGCGTTGAAACGAACTGGAGAGGTGGAAATGCGCCTAAGAAAAATTAATCGTAGTCGAGCTGCTGAAGAATGTAGACACTTGTGCATAATTTGTGTCCAGAAGACATACCGAAAGAAATATACAATGCTGTGAAAGGAACTTTCAGCTTAAACCGGAAGATATGCGTTGTGTTATCGTGAGGTTGACTTACTTGATGCGCTGTTCATAATCAGTTATTGTCCCTGTAGGTCTCTGTACGCCCATTATCTACAAACAGTCGTACCCTGGTATTCTGAGTCCTTCCTTCACTCGAGCCTCCAGTGTAGGAGATCCTTGAAATAGATTTGCCCATGCATTAGCATGGCGGAATCCTCCCCTCATCCGAGTGGAGAGTGCAAGTGGAGGGGAGGAGGGACTCAGAATGCGGCCCATCTATAGACTAGCAGTCGCTGTTCATATCCGGGTAATGTCGCTGGTTTCGCAGACGCCCATAGACTCGGAGAACTTGGCCGACCTCGACGGGCTGGTCTCCTCGTACGAGGCCTTTTCGGGCTTGGGCGACACTGAACAGTTCCGGGACCTCAACTTCGGCCCCGAAGAGCTGTTCTTCATCTCTTCGTGCGTGAAGTGGTGCGCCACTGAGCCCGCCAAGGCCGCCTGCCGGAATACGTCGTCGGACGAGTCACGGTACGGCCCCTGGTGGAACCGCTGCAACTTCCCGCTCAAGAACATGGAGGCCTTCGCCGAGGCGTTCTCCTGTCCCGTCGGGTCGGCCATGCGCCCGACCGCTAAAGTACCCTCGGGCACATGCGAGCCCGACAACGAGTAGCGCGCACCTTGTGATGGACACCTTTTATGCAGCGACAACGGGCAACTCCGTTTTCGACGATGTCTTCAGTTGCATTACGAGGTCATGAGTTGTATAATATAGCCAACCCATGCCTCTGCGCATTGACAGTTTTAGTGGCAGTGGTTCAAAAAAGCCAAAAAATAATGTTAGAAAAGTATAGGAAAACAATCTTTTTTAAAGCATAAGTGAGCAATGGAAATTCGTATACGTCTAATCTGAAGTAAAAAAAGACAGAGGACGTCTACACTTGCGTGGCTCAAGATGTGTCTGCGAGAGCGTGCGGCGATGGGGTGTTGCTCAGTTTGTGCGAAGATGCGGCAGTTTCACTTTCAGTGTCGCAAAGCGCCATGTGCTTGTCCGCGTGGCGTCATGCATCGTTTGGCAGATAGACCTCGCGACGGTGGCATAACAATTGGTATAACAATTGACAAAATGACTCCCATAACCATTGCTTAAGGTACCGGCGGAAGGGCGCAATTCATTTCAAATGGGAGGATGGGGGTGAGGTAAATGGCACCCATTGCTACAACATCTCTCTCTATCATTTGGTATGGGAATGCCGACAATCCCCATCATTCGAACCATCCCCCGCCCCAGAATACGAGCACTGGGTCAACTGACTGACCATGATCTATCTAAGACATCTCGACAAAGCCCATGCTAATAGAGGGGCTACGGGCAGCCAGCAAGGCCACGGTGATCCTGGACTATAGAGGGCGCCCGGTTACATAAGCTCATCGTGCTGACGGTGAGGGCGCCGGACCATAGGGCCGGTGCCCTCCCGCACGGCATTCGCCGTAACCGTCGCGTGTGATGGATGACCCCGCTCGTGGAATTTAACGCTCCGAAGAGGTGCATGCGCCGTAGTGGAGGGCTCCTGATTTATTGTCACCACCTGGGAATCTTTAACGTGCGCCAAAATCTAGACACACGAGTGTTTTCGCTTTTCGCCTCTATCAGAAAAGCTGCCGCCGCGGCCGGGAATCGAGCCCGCGTCCTTGGGCTCAGCATGATAGATAACCCCATTGTCTCAGGGTTCCTTACTACCGTCGTTTCGATCGCCTTACAAGTTTGGTAGAACGACATGGTAATGGAATAGGCCCACATTGGTAAGCCGAGTCAGTGGTGTTCTAACGATGTCATGGGATGGCCGTGTGTCGTTGGAACTGCCGAGTACTACGACGAGCGACGTGTAGAACAGCAAAGAGAATGCAAGCGTCACCGTCGGGAGGCCCGTACAGAAGGAGAACGTGAAGAAGCAGCCAAACGAAGACGGTTAGCGAGACAGGAGAAATGAGAACGTCACGAGGCGAAGAAGAGCACCCCCAGAGGCGCGAACGCCAAGTTTAAACGTGGCTATCTGGATCGACACTTCTGAGCTAGTTGCGACGTGTGTGACCGGATGGGGTTCGATAACGACGCGGAGCAGATCGGTAGCGTGCGCGAAGCGAACACGAACAGTCGGCGATACGGGTGCTGGCAGGCGGATTTCCGAATGCCGCCAACGTGGGGGACCTCAAGGCGATCGCAACGACGGGTGTAAGGATCCCTGAGATCTGCCGGGGAGTTTTCTCCTTTTCTCCGCAACCTAATGCCACAAACCTGATGCCACAACCTAATGCCACAAATTTCCGGTCTGCCACAAAAAAGCAGGCACACCTGCCTGCTCGCAGGCGCGCGCGCTCAGGCTGGTAGGGCGTTTTTTGAAGCAATAAACGTTTTTTGTCGAGTGGTCTCGTTGAAAGGGGAGTATTGAGTTCGTCACTCAAACTTCGCGCGCACTCAAAACGCAAAAGAAACGCCATAACTGTGCGTACTGGTTCAGGCATAGAACAGGGGCCGAATTCTCTAAAACGACGGGGCGTCGCTTTGAAACAAAGGGGTAGCGCCATGCAAATGCATGTGTTATGGAGTTGGGGCCGTCGCTTTGACAAAGCTGTGCACTCAGTGCACGGTGGAAGAAATATTCTTACACCGTGACTCAATGCGAGCCGCAGAAAAGCACTGTGGCAAGGGCGCGAAGCGACGCCCACTGCCCCCCATCGTTTCACTTGTCGCTTCGCGCCCTTGCCACAATGCTTTTCTGCGGCCCCCACTTGGTGCACACTTTTTCCTCAAAGCGACGGCCACAACCCCAGAACACATGCATTTGCATGGCGCTACCCCGTCGTTTCAAAGCGACGCCCCTTTTTTAGAGAATTCGGCCCCAGGTTGGTACACAGCGCCGGCGACGGCGGATCGTCAAAGGAAATGCTAGAAGTAAGCCGCGAAGTTTACCAGCGACAGCCAATAGGACAGCCATGGCCGCAATGACGTCGTTTAGGCCATGCCAGGCATAGAGTTTCATACTAATAATTAGTATAAAACTCTATGATGCCAGGGGTTCATAATGAGGAAAATTGAAGAGGGCGTGGTTGCGTTCCGCAGCGCGGTTCCGCGTCTTTCACGGCGATTTGCGCGCTCACCGCTTCACGTGCACGTCTAATATTTGGCTCAGGTATTCCTGGCAGTGTAATCTAAGCGTCGCGCAGGTTTACTCTCACTACTGAAAAAGTGTTGCAGGCTCCCTTTAAATTTCACGAGGGGTGTCATCCATCACACGTGACGGGTACGGCGAATTCCCTGCGAGAGCGGCGGTATTGTTCCACTGCCCGTAACATCTGCGTCGTGCTTCGTACTTAAACGGCGGTAAATAGTTCCCCGACGCACTGGGGGCATCCACCGCCCTTTGGATGGACAACGAAACCCCATAGTCACGCTTTACTGTGGGCCTCTTTTGTGAGCCCCCACCACTGAGTAAACTGTCGCCGCCAGCACTAGACCTTAGGATCCTAAACATATACAGCTTCGTCGTGAGACACATGTATGATCCGATAGGATCTGGACCCGGGTCTGCACAGCCGCAACCCAGTGCCCTACCAACTGCGCTATCTCCGCACGTTACCGCCGGAGAACAAAAGTTGCCGTTGTTGTTCCGTTCCTCGTGGTAGCTTTCATCCCAACCAACTATTCTTCAGGTTAACACGCTCTGAATCCTAGGCGTACCATTTCACCACGACGGATCAGAATCGGCCCTCTTACCTCAACTAAGTAAGACTGTCTCGCAGCTCTCCCACCTAATAAGGCGCGTACGTGAACGAAAACATGACCTTAATGCATATGACACCTGTATGTCGCATTGAACAACCCCTCATAATCAGCGGAATGACTTAGGGAACAGCATTTTTTGCCCTGAAAAAAATCAAGAAACCATCAAACTTGACTCCCTCATACGCAAAACCTTCAAATCAGCCCTTGGATTCCCAGCCTGCACATCAAACGTGAAACTCCTGCATGCAGCTGGGACTGCACAAGCTATCGGAGTTTATAGAAGCGCAGAAAGCATTTTAACTATCCCGACTCTCTAACTTCCATTGGCAGAAAGGTACTTCAGGAGATTGGGAGATCCCGATCCAATTTCTGATGACATCCCGGAACCACTACGGAACCAAACATACGCAGGGAACTCAGAGTGGCGCCTGCTCTGAAGCATATGCGTCCAATCTTCAACAAGAAACGACGCAACGCAAGGGTTCGACAGCTCTCTAGGAAATACGAAGATGACCAACACACAACACCGACATCGCACAGTCATAAAACGCCCCAAGTACAGCTCGTAGTCACGACCCCAAAAGGGGATATCTCCACCGCGGCCACATATCTTCACCTGTCAGTTGGCGCCGCAGATGCAATGGCCATCGCCCATGCCACCGTGACTCATTGCAACGACCATGCCTCACAAAACCCTCTCGACACGCCTGCCGCCTATACCAAGCCGAACTGGCAATGGATAGCTCCCATCCTAAAAACGCTTCCTGGCGACATCGGAATAACTTAAAAAAGCCCGAGTGGGGTGGAGCTCAGACACTTGACTGGGCTCCAGCCCATTCGGGCCTTTTCGGGAACGAGGCTGCATATGCAGCCGTCCGCGACCTTAATACCCAGGCATTCCCAACTTGTGGACAGGAAACCCCGAGTGGCACGGAACCTTCAGCCGGCAGTCCAGCACCTATCGACCCAACTTACAACTCAATACTCTCACACTACGCACACATAAGAAGAACATGTCTTCCTCGCACCCCTCACTATCAAACGACCAAGCATACATACTCCGAAGACTGCAAACAAACATTTTGCAATCACATAATCCTCCCGAAGATATCAACATCCCTTTTCTCACTGAACTGCCCGCACTTCAACTCCCCTTTTAGGACGTATCATCTCGCATTCTATTGCCCACATAACCTCAACCCCATTAACAATCCATTCCTTGAGCAGTAGGAGTCTGCGCTAACCAGCTCGGCGCCGGAAGTTTAATAATCCCTGGTGCAACGCGCCCTGGACTCGGCGCAGGCGCGCGGCCTTCTGGACACAAGAGGCTGAGCGCATCCCCGTCCCTATTCCCTCTTGCCCAAAAAAATGTTTACTCCTCCATCCTTGGTGGTACATACGTACGTGGGGGGTCGGACAGGAATCGCGAGCTTTGAGGGCAAATGTAACTACTTCACCAAAATGTGAATTTCGGAACGTAACATTTGTAGAATATTGCGTGCCGCGCGGAACCTGAACGTGATCGCAATGGGAGTATAACAGGGCCACACCAGCCACACAGAACCCTATTTCTTTAGGGTGGCTGTGGCGTGTGCCGTAACACGAAGAAATAAAAGCGGAGAGAGGCGCATACATGTGCACGGCGTATCAGCAAAGAAGGCGGTTCAATTAATTGGAGCAAAAAGACAAAAACAAAAGCAAAGCAATCGGTGCAAATAGAAGTTCTTAAAAAGTATTGCCGGGATTCTGAGCAATTTCGATTTCGGCGAACGTTAAAGATCCCCAGGTGGTCAAAATTCTGAGGTGCACTACTGCGCGCCTCATAGCCTATATAGAGGTGTGGCGTCGGCGCGTTAAACACCACAATCAATCAATCCGAGAAGATTTTTTAACCCTTCACTCTTTTGCATAGATAGCAGCGCATCCTGTTTTATGATTTGTTGGTGAAATGGGAATGGATCCTTCTTGTGCTCCGTCAAACGCGCTTACCAGGAGAGCGCACCAAATTATGAAGGCCACGTATACGTGGCCTTGGAGCTTGTTGTGGGCACTGCAACCGTCGATCGTGTACACCGGCCATCGGGCAGTTGTAAGCTCCGAAGTCCGGCCGCCTCAACTCAATGGCGTCTCGTCTGGGGCAAATATCTTTGCAGTTTAATTTGTGCTGGAGCACCCGCAAGCGCTTGTTCCGCGGTCATGCTGGCCAACACTCGTTGCGCTTTACTCCAAGGAGACATTTTGCCAGCTTTACGTGCGCGAAGTGGGAAATGCTTGTGTAGAGATCGCAGGTAACGGCTGGGAAACTTCAGTGGCTGCGCAAATAGGGTACTGTCTTGGGATGCGAAAAAGTTGATGCACTAGCTCACAGCAGTCGCACACGAGGTTGACGACCTGTTGGTTACGCACTAGATCGGTTTATGGTTTCACTATACATTACTTGTTATATTTGCTCTCTGGCGCCGTCCGGGCCTCCACGTGACCAGCGGTTGTTTTCGAGTGCAGCTCAATTCGCATGAGTTTGCTCATTCGACACGTACATCTCTGCTTTTTCGACCCTGCGACCGTTGTGTACGCCTGGCAGCCCGGCTCTGCCTTGTTTCCAAGGCCACTAACACCCTCTCAGCTTAACGAGCTATGCCGGATACCGTACACAGCATTCTCGTCATGTGCACCATTATGAAGGAAGGAACACTGTGATCTTATGAGGGACACTCCTATTTTTTAGGTTTCCGCGGCTGATTGTCTTCTATTTCCGCATCGAGGACATAGTTTGGTACCACGCTTTGAAGATAAGAGAATCTTCGGTTTGCTTCTCCACTTAGTGACTCCACTTTCGGTTAGGCGTAAGATGCATTCGCCTGTGCCTTAAGTAGCTGAGGTACGCATGCAAGATGGCATGTGCCATCACACCAATTCATTAATAAAGTATTTAGTCATCATCATCATCATCGTCGTCGTCGTCATCGTCGTCTCGTCATCAGCACTGGCACCTCAGGGCTGCGCAACCGTCGTTATTGAATGATGCTGTAATTAATTATCGTCAACTCGCTGGCCATCATTGGTCCCCGTCGTATGGTATATGGGCTAACAGCGACTCGTAACAATAAAATAATATGAAGCCCACACTAAGGCGTAAGACTTGAAGGTTGCGAAGCTGTACGCAACCTACAGGTCCATCACGACGGTTTCCGTCCACGATTACAGCCGATATGCTGCTGCTTCGCTGCCACAACGACCTTTACTCCATCATTGTTGCTATAAGTGTGAGCTTCTTTCCTTTTTTTTGGAAGTGATAATCATTGGACATCACCTTGGAGGGGCGTACACTATGACGTGTCTTTGTTGTTGCGAGCAAGTGTTGCCACGATTACGGCGAACGCTGGAGTTCTTTTTTTTTTATGGCTAATCTTGGCCAATAAAATCAATAAAATTGACAGTTGGGCTAGTTGGTTTTGATTCATCGTAAGTAGCGCTAGAGACGGGACACAGAAGAGCCAATCTCCCTAAGCGGGCGTGGCTCGACAACTTGCGCCGGGGGGGCTGGGCGGTCGCCGTGAGGCACGCGCTCACGTGAGCTCAGCATTTTCTTGGTATTTTTAACTGCGGACACCAAACTCTAAAGATTTGCTAAACAGCTTCGCTGTTAAAAATTCGGCCACTTTCGCAATTGAGATGAAAGATTGAGGAAACAGCGGAGCTCGTGGTCATCACTAGCTTCAACTAGCTTTTCTTAGGTCTGCCCCTTTCTAAAGATAGATAGATAGATAGAAACTTAATTGTTCAAGTGATGGTTGGGCGAATCAGCCGCCTCGGTCTGAGCAGCCGCTGAGGGCCCTGATGATGTGGGCCGTCAGTTCCCGTTGCTCTTGGAGACTCGCCACAACAGCCAGCCACTCTCCGGTGTAATTGTGTGGTTGGGTAGGGTTGTAGGGGCACTCCCACATAATGTGGTCCTGGGTAGGGGGAATAACGCAGTGCGGACAGAGTGGGACAGGGGTGTCTGGCGTGCGTTGGAATAGATGGAGCCGAGTGGGGGTGTGCAGTGTATATGTTTGCGCCTGCCGAATGACTGCTTGCTCGCGACGGGTAAGCCTGGAATGGAGGGGAGGGAACCTACGACGTACGCTGAGAAGGTCTGCTAAGGTGGGGAGCGGAGGGGAAGGACAAGGATTTGTGTCGCGAGCGTCGACAGGGGCCCGGAGGAGAGCTTCGTGGGCAAGCTGATGAGCGCGTTCGTTCCCTGCAACGCCTGCGTGACCAGGGATCCAGTGCACGTGAAAAGGCCCTTGAACGTTGTTGAAGAGGGACAATGAGGAGGGGAAGGCGAGACCCTGAGCCAGGTGGTAGCATGCGGACTTGGAATCGGTGTAGATATTGGTCGTGCGGACGGGCGACGTGTTGTCAGCAACGGCAAAAGCGATGGCGAGAAGTTCGGCTTCTTCTGGGGAGGTGCAGCGTCGAGTGATGGAGTAGTGAGTACCTGCTGAAGTGATGAAGGCGACCGCACTGAGGTTATCTTCAAATGCCGCATCTGTGAATACGTGGCGGCTGTCGGTATCACGGTTTACTTTTTTGGCGTAGTATGCGGCACGAATAAGACGGCGTTTTGGATTGCGTTCCTTGTCCATGTGGCGGGAAATAGGTGATACGGTAATATGTTGGAGTATTTTGCTGTCTAGAGGAGTTGTTTGAGGTCGGGGAGGACGGGACGGGTATCCTAATGTGCGTAAGATATGAAGACCTATTGCAGTTTCGGAGAGGCATTGACGTTTATGGCTGCGATGGATGCCAATTATATCAGAAACCACCGCGAGTACACCAAGTTGCGCAAGTCAGGTGGTGCTAGTGGTAATGGGAAGACCCAGAGATATTTTTGTCGCTTTGCGGATAAGAGCGCCAAGCTTCCCTTCCAAGGTGCGCGTTAGGACGACGTACGGCGCTTGATAACGAATGCGGGAAATGATAAAAGCATCGCGGAGTTGAAGAAGGTTCTGTTCTTTGAGTCCCCTGGAGCGTGTAGTGACACGGCGCATCATGTTAAGGATGGGTTCGGCCTGACGGAGAATGTTGCACGGCCGAACCTCCTCCTTCATCAGATTGCATGTGAAGGCCAAGGACTTTCAAATTTTTTTGTAGGTGGATGGTGTTGTCATGATGACGAAGGGCAACTTGAGGTGGGTTCCAATGACGGGAGTGCACAAAGAGCAATGAAGTTTTCTCAGCCGAGCAAGCTAGACCGATAGTGTGAGCTGCTTGATCAACAGCTCTGAGGGTGGCTTGAAGGGTGTCTTGAATGAATCCCGGACTGCCGCGTTTGATCCAGATAGTAATATCGTCGGCATACAGAGAGTACTGAATTTCGGGGAAAGGTTGGAGAGCGTGGTGGATACGGCGCAGGGTGAGGTTAAATAAAGAGAAAGATGGTTAAAAAGCGAAGCCTTCTCAGTGCAAACTGAATCAAATCAAAGCCCACAATCTACCCTCATAGAGTCCAAAATGTAAACTGCCAAAGTCAGCAGGCAAAGTCCACTTCAACTCCGCCAAAGTCCAAAGCCAACGTCCGCGCTACGAACCCAAAGGAAATTCTGAGCGCCCCGAACGCGAAAATAGCCGTTCCACTCCATTGAAAAGTTGTCCGGAGTGCAGAGCAGTGATTAGCCGTAATGGTCTGTAGCGCCGTTATCCGCTCGTTGTCACCACCCATCACGCTCTTAATTCGCCGCCCTGTATCACTCCTTTCTCGATAACGGAACGGAGATTTGCCAAATGCAATTCAAATTTCCCGTCTTCGCAGTGCTCGAGCACCCCCTGCCTGAAGCTGCGCCAGCGGGAGTTCTGTTCTTTTTGTGCTTGCTTTTCCTCCCGCACGTGCCGGCGTTGCACTTCCACTTTTTTTCGCTTAAAACCAGCACAACGAGCGTTCCTAACTAAATGAACGCGGGTGCTGCCGGTTAATTACATATATTTTGCCTTAAATGTACCTGCAGTTTTCTTTGCGCTAAACAACAGGAAGATGTGTGACAAGCGCCAGAGGTTCACGGGTTTCGAACGGTTATGACTGTTTAAACCGCTTGGTTTTCTAATCCTCTGCGGGATTTTCTGACGACGGTACGCCGGGCTCTACTTGGGTCCGTTATCTCGCTGCGCCGCTTGATTCCGGCAGTCGCTTGACATAGAGCGTTACAGCTAAGTACGACGACAAAACGAGCCCGTAAAGTGCTCTGCATTTAAAAGCGGTGATAGCGCAATCGGACAGCCGCCGGTTTCATAACGCGAGTGACCCGGGTTAGATTCCGACGACGGGAAGCGTTTTTTTTTTTTTTTTTTCTTCTTGAGGCGCGCTCCCCACACTTGCTCATCGGCTCCTTGCCTCCCCGTCGCTTTCCCTCGCACTACTTGGCCTAGCATTTTTTCCCTTCTCCACTTTACTGCGCCGAGTCTTGAGCGACGCCAGGCAGGGATGGAACTCAAGCTCCGCTGTCAAAAGGCAACAGAAAATTTGCTGTCAGGGCTTCTTTAAAGGGTGCTTCACGGCAAGCACAGTTGTGCTGCGGTGAAGCTTGAAAATAGCCAAACGGAGAAGTACATGTAGAACCCGCCCCATCACAGATGCTTCATGAACGCCAGATTCTCACATCTAAATAAAATTAAACTGAAGCTTTTTTAATGCGTGTACCTAAACAAAACGTTTTCATTGTTTCTGCGTCTGAACGCACCTCGCGAGCGTAAGTATTACCATGCCCAACGCTATGACTGGAGGGCCCCACAGCCCAATGTTTCCGTAACCTATGTATTACTCACGGCGGATTCTCGGTGAATTTCGAAGCAAAGATAATGAAATAGTCATTGCAATGCAATGATACTTTATACGGCTTAATGATCCACTTAAGTGGGGTTCACATGTGAATTCTAAAATTGATGAACAGCAGTGGATTTACGTTCAGTTTTCCACAAGCTCCCCCACCTAAAAACTTGGCGTTCAACTTTCGAGGGGGGGGGGGGGGGGGAGCCTCCTCTGGATATACGGTCCCATCGTAGGACATCATAACCCGATCAAAATTTTAAAGCGAAGCTCTAGTGTTCTCACTGGTGGCGTCTGTAAGGCGAAAACAGGTCGCCTTACAGTCCCTCGCATTATAAAGCCGGCGTCAATCCGATTGCTTCATTTCGACAGGGTAAAAGCGGTCTGGATTTGGAGGGGGGTGCATGGACGTGCAAAATTAGACAGAAAAATCCTGCACCCCACCGTGTAAAGACTACGATGTTTCGCCACAAAAAAGCTTCGCGTTCAACCATCGTCGTCGTTAGACGGAGGGGTGTGCGATTTTTTTACACCTTGATACATCTCGCGCCTAATCCCCCGGTTTGTCAAAGATGTACGCGCGCGCGTAGCTTCGGGAAAATGCTAATTACGGTGCGCGTATGGCTTTTTTTGCGCAGCTTTTCAATAAAGCCGAAAGGCAAATTTAATACGTTGCGGCTGTGCAGTCCTTGTGGTGGAGCCTTGACGCTATTGTGCGTCTTTGGAGGAACGGAGTGTTCCACGGTCCTCCGACAAAATTCAGGTAAAGGTATGGGCAAAGTTTGCTTGTGTTGCGACCGAGTGGGGGCACCCTATCCGATCTCCGTGGCCTCGGACATACGAGTGGTAGCGTGTATGATGCGAGCGGCCAGCCGCTGTTGCAGCCGTGAAGAAGTCCAGAAGCCGTAGGCTAACGTAACTGTTTACTTCATAGCGAGAGGTGAGCCGAAGCCAAAGAACAATGCCCCGACGGGCGAGGTTACAATACAGGACTCGAGCAGAGCGACAGCATCGATTCGCTGCTCAAACAGGAATGGTTTACAACGCTTGCGGGGGTCTATTTATACCCAAAAGCGGTAACGGTCAAAATGCAACAAGCGGCAACACGCCACGAACGTCACACACACACACACACACACACACACACAACGCTCTTTCCAGAGTTCGTAAGCCGTTCATAGCCTCGGCGCACGTCGAGTCCGGGAGAGGGAGAGAGAGGAGGACTCTGCTGAGTTCACGGGGCCTCTGTGTCCTTGAAGAGCGTGGAGACGAGCCTCGCCGCCAGCCGCCGAAGTTTTGAAATGCGCCGAGAGCGAAGCGTCTGACGCGGCTTGTCGCAACTTGTCACCGACATGGTGGCGCCTGACGGCAGAAAGGCACACGAGGTGGCTTCGCCGCACAGCCGTGGAGTGCTGCGGGAAAGTACGGCGGCGCTGGCCGATTCGTAACACTTGTCTTGAGCGTTGACAGCGGTCATCTCTAACGAAAACCCACAGTTACAGCAGTCATCTGCTGAGCGTTCGCGATAAAGTTGTCTTTGCCACAGGGCATTTCGGCACATGCAAAACAGAAATACACGGAAGCGTACATGAGGGCTATACCACAGCATAAACGTACCTAAAGCATACACAACCATCCGAACTGAAATAAATAACAGCCAAAACGGACCTGAAATGGTTGAAAACCACGGTGTAGAAAAATATTCAACAGAAATAGCCGAAACCGACCTAAAGGGGAAAACCCGCAAAAACGTACAAGAAGCAGTAGCCGAAACTTACCAAAAGGCAACGAAACTACCCGAAACCCCATTTACAATGCATAAAGATGTCATAAATAGATTATATGCGTGATAACAAATGTATGTTAGTGTGCAAATATGACAAACCGTTGAAAATGAAAAACAAAAAGCGGTAATGGGATTTTAACCCGGGTTAGGATGTTTACTTCGGAGGAGCGGAGCTACTACACTACAAGAACAAGCGGTTCTGAGCGATTAAATTGAGGGCCAGGTGCACGTGGACATAGCTTCAAACAAGCCCCTAGATGGCGCCATGCGTCGCTTGGCTTAGACTTTTCTCTTACGGCATGCGCAGGGAAACTCTTTGAGAGAATTATCACCAATCGGCTAACCTACTACATAGAAGATAACGGCATCTTCCCAAATAGCATGATAGGCTTTCGTGCAGGACTGTCCACAAAGGACGCCTTCCTACTCATAAAGGAAGAAGTAATAAAGTCATAAAGGCAGCTCAGGGAGAACACTTTATCTTAGCCCTGGACTTGAAGGGAGCATTTGATAACGTATCCCACAAAGGCATTTTAGAAACTCTCAGCGAAATGAGCGGCGGCGAAAGAACCTTCAAGTTCGTAACAGCGTTCCTATCCAACAGAACAGCAACGGTAGGAATTGGCGACCTGAGATCAAAACCCTTTCAGATGTCAAATGCAGGCACGCCACAGGGATCCATCATATCCCCTCTCCTCTTTAACATTTCGCTGATAAAGATCGCGAACAAGCTGAGAGAACTCCCAAACATTGGACACGTCATCTATGCAGATGATATAACGATATGGGCGACGCAAGGGTTAACTACAGAAATAAAATTCCCCGCATTTCCCCGAGGGGAAGAATGTGAAAGTGAGAATGCACGAGTTGAATTTGCGCGGTTCGGTAATGTTCGCGAAAGAGAGATCACAGACACACACAACTACAAAGAAAGAAAGATGCATTTATTCACAGACACCTATTTGTGTTGTCGTTGTACTTGATTGCTAGAGCGGATCTCAGCTTTGAAATTTCGTGTCAGTACTCCTTTAAGCGGGTGCATTAGCCCTTCTCACGCCCGATTCCTGGCCAATCCCCCACGTGGGTATGTGCTATGTCAGCGGCCAGGCAGCGCGCGCCCATCTCCCCCCGTTGCCAAGGAAGACGAGGAGATTCCTGGCCAATCCCCATCTCCCCCCGTTGCCAAGGAAGACGAGGAGATTCCTGGCCAATCCCCCACGTGGGTATGCTCTGCGGACATCGCCGGTGGACGCAGGTTCAGGGTCGCTTAAGAAGTGCATCGCACTTAAAAGAAAGGCATCTTCAGAACGCCGCAAACTGGGTAGTAAAGCTGGCAGGCCAAAATGGACTCCAGTGCGCCCCGGAAAAATCAGATAGTAAGAATCCACGCACACCGAAGCAGCGACAAGGAAGAGAAGATAGCTGTAAAGATTGGTCAATCCGTCATCCCAGAAAGAGACCACATTCGCGTCCTGGGAATGAACATACAAAGAAACGGCAGAGCCGATCTCACTATTGAAAAATCAGTAAATCTTCAACCCAGCTAGCCCGAATTGTGAAGAGAATCACTAAAGGAAGATCCGGATTGAGGGAAGATGAAACATTGAGAATCATGCAAGCCCTCATCACGAGTAGGCTGGCGTACAGCTTACCGTATCACAATCTAAACAAACAAGAAAAAGAACGAATAAACATTATCATCAGGGCGGCATATAAAGCAGCACTGGGCCTACCATTGTACACGTCCACCGAAAAATTCTTTCAATTAGGAGTGTACAACACCTTCGAAGAGATCAAGGAGGCATTACTAATCGCCCAGAAGGAAAGACTTGCCACCACTAAAACTGGGAGATCCATCCTCTGGAAGATAGGTAGCCCCCCAGAAAGAACACGACTGGACACCATGACGGACTTTAACCTGAACAGTGCAGTCACATCAAAACCCTTCCTCTACCGAAAAACATGGACCCCCACTGTACACAAAGGCAGAAGGCAAGCGAGAGTCAAATACATCAGAAAAAAAAATTCAAGGGTAATGAAACACGGTCTATACGGATGTTGGAACATGTGACAAACCAACGCCACACTAGAGGTCACAGATTTCAAGGGAGCTCTGCAAGAGTGTACGACAATTAGAGCCAAACACAGAAGAAGCGGAGACTGGCGCCATCCTCATGGCAATTCAACTCGGCGAAAAGACGAGCAGAAATCTGAACATAGTAACAGACTCCAAGAGAGCAGTATTGAATCTTGCCGCAGGAAGAATACCAAAACGCCTAAAAAAATTGGGCCCATCTCCCCGCGAGGGGGACTCGAGTAAATGCGTCGCATAGGGGGTGGGTGTATTGCGTTAACGTTTAGTGTTTGGGGAGTTGGTGGTAGTGAATGCGTTGTATCAGCAGCTTCTTGACGTAGTTTGAATAAGTCAAGGATATAAGGCGTGTTCGTAGCCTTTGATTCTGTGTCGGCTTTGTGGCGCAGTGGGAAGAGCACCATGTACCTTGCGTTCCGCCCGCAGGGTCGTGGGATCGAAACCAGGCGCCGGTAAGTATTATTTTTTTATGTAGTGTAGGGGGAGGGGTGCGGACTTGTTGTTGAGAGCGAGGAGGGTAGCGTGATGCGGGAGAGGAGGAGTGGGAGAGAGGGCGCACCTGCGCGCTGAGCTGTTGCGGACGGACGGCGGACGCTACATGTGAGTTAAAGAAATGCTCTGCATTTAAAACCTTCTTCCAGCTGAACTGAAGAAAAAATACAATGTCCCATGGTGTCCCGAACCCGAATGACTGGAGGGTAATGAAGCAGCGGACAAGGCAGTGCGTGAACTCACACACCGCATACCTGACGATCACGCTTATCACACCCCCTCCCCGAAAAATATGGAGAAAGACTCTCGCTTATTAGGCAGAAGAGAAGTACCTTTCCTACTCCACACAAGGAATTAAATGCTATAGAAGCTCCAATCCTGAGGCAAATACAAACAAACACGTACCCACATACATCACGACTGGCAAAAATGTTCCCCCATTCCTTCCAAGAAACGTGCACAAAACGCGTAGAGATAGCCACGCTATTTCACGCAACCTGGGCGTGCCCGCGCATCTGGCCCCAGGAAAACAATAGTATACAGATTAATCCTATCGAGACATGGGAGGCAGCCCTTACCAGCTCATCTCTCGATGATCAGCTACGTCTGATCCAGAGAGCCAAGGTGGGAGCCGTTGCATCTGGAGCCCTGGACGTCGGGCCCCACCCATGAACAACTCCCTCTAAACTTTTCACCCCCGTCCCCTTTCTTCTCACAATAAAAGTTCTACTACTACTACTTTGCTGACTAGGAAACGCCTATACGCTGCACAAACCCTAGCCTATGTCCACCTCGCACTAGAACCACTTCCTCCTTAAGTAGGCTGGGTCGTGTGCCCCTCCCAAGCCCAAGTCCCCTATGTCCATCTCGCACTAGAATCACTTCATCCTTAACTAGGATGGGTCGTGTGCCCCTCCCAAGCCCAAGTCCCCTATGTCCATCTCGCACTAGAATCACTTCATCCTTAACTAGGATAGGTCGTGTGCCCCTCCCAAGCGCAAGTCCCGAGCGCCTTTCGTGAGGAAGGCGAGCATCCCGGTGTGTTCTCTATCTGCGCGGTCACAATCGAGTTCATGGGCCGTTTGAAACGCGAGGGGACACACCCCGGGACGTTCGTTTTCCTCGCGCTTCGAAGGCGCGCGGAAGTTTGGGAGTTGTCGTTGACGGACGGAAGAGGTATATGAAACCTTAGCCATACATAGCCTTTGCTGAAAAAGCATTTTTCACTGCAGTCTACGAAATGCATTGGCAGGCCTCACGTGTCCCTGCTAACTACACGTGACACGCGACAGCGGCAATCGATACGTCGAAAACGGAGCTCTGTCGCTGCAGGCTCCGTTTTGAAGCACGGGGAGGACGCGTGCCGAAGTCACATTATGCGAAACAATCAGGTTCATTGCAAGGTCGCCTGCTCGAGAAGCGTTGGATTTCCTTACTTAATACATGGCACATACCCACGCGGGGCAATAATGGCCAGGAATCTGGGGTATTGAGAGGCTAATGCACCCGCATTACGAAACTATGTGCGGGAAGCATGCACGACCCGTCTTGTGCCGTCTGACAGCGAAGATCTCGAGATCGGCGGCGCCGCTCATGAAGAAAATATAGTGCGCCGATTTCTTCCGTAATCAAGCCCGCGAAAAATCGCAATCGCGTACTACAGCCATGCTGGCAATGGACATGTCACCGTCATTCTTCGTGACCTTCGTCGACGCGGCGTCATCGCCAGTGGCATCAGTGCTGCGCTCTGTACCAACCATAGAGTTTCTCAATAGTGAGAAACTCTATGGTACTAACATTCTTTACTCGGTTACAACTCAAGAACGGCACCACCTCATGTAGTGTATCCCTCCGCCAAAACGCCGGACCCGTGACGTCAGTGCGCGCGCGTTTTGAAAGGGGTTTGCTATGAATGCGTGATATCGTCTGCCTTGTCTCACGCAGTTTGCTTGTCGGCACTGGAGTCGTTTATAAGCATATTAAGTCCAAAAAATCACGGGAACGGCTCACTCCATGTTCAAAATATTCCCAGTAACGCCCTACTTGCGCCGCGCGGAGAAACATCCGGCTACGGTGATAAGGCACTGCGGCAACTTTCGGTGCCGTTCATAAGTTGTCACCGAGTAACGTTGCTCTGTACAGTGGACTCGGCAGTTGGTGCGGGTCTGATTGACCTTCAAGACGATCAGACGCTGAAAAGAGGAAAGGAAGCATGCAAACGTACGCCAGAGAGAGGCATGGGGGCTGGAAAAAGCAGAATTGGAACCTCGAAAGCTAGGACGCGAACAGGGTGCATGCTTGGGCTTGAATGCGTATTTGAAGAATGTGTTACACAGGCTTTTATAATTGGCTAATCACACTTCAAACACTAAAGAAGCATGCAAAGGAGATGTCATACTTGAGCCTACCCATGACCAAATGAGGCGACAAGCAACAATGATCTACAGCATGGGCAAAATGCTAGGATGGCTGTTGCATGTAGGTTAGAGTTTTCGGACCACAGATGCTTACCGTGGTGATCGAACGCGCGTAGGATTATAGGATTCCTTGTTTTCTACCCTTGCTGAATTTTTTCGAAGGTTGCTTGGAAAATTTCTGTGGGTGTTTGCGGTTAATTTTCTCACCTTTTTTCCTCTTCCTTACAATGGAACACACACAGGCTGCTAAAAGTTTAATTTCTCTCTACAGGAACTCTAGTTAGAAGCTTCCCATAAACCCCACCAGAGTTATAGTAAAGAACTGTGGCACCAGAACTGCCGTTATGTGAGCATGTTGCATGGGGTATTTGAACTCGTGATTAAGCTGCAGACACCGGATACCCACGATTGGCAGGGCTGGCGGTTTGATTCACAAAGCGTTTGGGTTGTACTTAGTGCTACCATGGCAAGCAGTCCATGGTGCAAAGGAAATAACCTTTTGTATGTCGAAAAGAGTTCATTTTCGGAGTTGATACTGCAGCCCAGCACGTCATTTGTATCACATGGAGGGAAGGAAATGCCTAAAAAGTGACTTGTGTATGAAACGCATGCGTGGGGACGGCCTCCAGAAAAAAGAGCTTGAAAACCGTGCATCCTCCACGACATTTGCAAGCCCACAGGGTGGTCGTTATTGATGGTTGTGAACAATCGAGGTGCAATAAATTGCATGCCAAAACTTCAAGAGAAATGGTTTTGTCTAAACAACATCAGTACACTTTTCAAATGCTGGGCCCCTAGGAAGACAAAACTGTAACTGACATGGCATAACTGCATTGGCAGTGCACTTAGTGAGTTACACCACACGTGTACACTTTCCAATACAGCATTCCAGCAAGGCAGGCTGTTGAAGTGCATAAGCCTTGGCTGGATACAGGCACTTTGGTGCTGTCAGCTGCATCCCAATATGGGTCTGCATGCGCCGTGTAGTTTAGCAGCAATGGCCGATTGGTCATCCCTTTTGCGACAGCTGCTACGGCCTCACCAAGAGATTTCGGGGTGCGTGCCTAGCCATTTCTTGAAGCAATGGGTTAGGATTAAAAGCCGGTCACTCAACACTGTCAGTTTAAAGAAAGCATTGCCCTCCATTTCTACAGGTAAAAAAGTTAGAGCACATGTATATTCACTTTTACAGGAAATCAGAGCAATAATTATAATCCTTCAAATAAAACGCTGCAGTGTGCATTTCGCATAAGTGCTGTCATGGTTTTTCATGTAAGCCCAGCTGAAACAAATGACAAACTGAAGTGCACATTAAAACCCCACACTGGTAGAGATACGAGCAATTTTACTAATTTAGAAAATTTTCTGACGAGTGGTAATGGCTAATTTGACAAGCAGGCAGCCCTGGCCATATGTCTGAAAAGCAAACTTTGGTCAGTTCTTTGATGTCTTCTCTGTCGTTGCATTTTTCTGCTGCTTTTGCAGTTTTTCCAAGTTTTCTGTAACAAAAGAAAAGGAGAAAAAACTCTATTAGAGCCATGTTTTTTGGGGTTCGATGTACGGTGTTCATTCGAAGAGAGACTCAACTTTTCATCTCCCACTCGACGTCAGCCAACGTTGACTTGAAGAAGATGTTGCTGTTTGGCTGCTGCTTGTAAACAGACTGCAATGGAACACAAAATTGTTTGTAAGAACATCCTAACACAACTGATAGCTCAAGTGGACTTGCCAGTGAACTGACTTACAGCGTCTTTTTTCAAGCAGTTGATTTCATGCTCCAAAACCTTCAGTTCCTGTATCTGAAATTAACAAAAAGGAGAAACAAAAGAGGTTGTGGAGCATAAAGTAACCACCTTCAATCCACCACAGAGAAACAGGTTTCTGAAATTATGTATATTTGTGCGTCATATAGCGCCGAATAGCATACATAACAAGACATAGCCTGTATTCTTAAACCATGCGCTTGTGAAGTTAAACCTGCATTGGAGCAGGCATCTCATAAAGTGCGTCGTGCGATAAAGTTTGGTGCAACATGAGTCCCAGGACCCCTCCACGGCTCGTCATCGACATGCAGGTGTTTCGTTCTTGCTCATACAGCTCATCCAGCCGCAGCCACTGCCGCACGATTTCCATGTCGATCTCGGCCCTCCGAAACTTGTCCCAACAGTAGTGTTTCGAGCACTTCTTCTTCAGCACATTGCAGAACTCCCCCGTGTGTTCGAACACGTTCTCCACGATGGGAAACCCGCACACCTCGTCGTCGCTCACTTTGGGCTCCTTCGAGTGCTCGGGGCAGAGGATTCGCAACCGTTTGCAGTAGGTCTTCTGGAGTGGGTTGTAAAAGTCACAGAACACATTGTCACCTTCGATGCGTGTCTTGTACACCGAGCCGTAGGAGCTCTGGCTCTCGTACTTGTTGAAGCACTTCTCCATGTGACGCATGGCCACGCGAGCACTCACTTCGTGGCCACATGTGACACAGTAGGTGCTCAGCTCACTCTCCTCGCAGTCATCCGCAGCTTCTTCATTATCGACGAGGGGCGTCTGCTTCGCTCTCTCGATGAGCTTCTCCAGCGCGACAGCGCTTCGCTTCCATCTGTTGGAGCGTGTTCCTAGCGTCCATTTGCTGCTTGCGGATCTGCTCCAACTGCCGCCGATTCAGCTCGTCGGCGTGGCACATGCTCGACTGCCACTGCTGGATGCGGTGAGGCAGCACTTCGTAGATGCGATTTGTGGCCAACTTGAGCCCACAGTCATCGCTGCAGTACTTGGACCCCGGCCGAGTTGCGGCGGTGCAGCCGGGTCCGTAGCACTGCCTCGGCACGTCGTCATCCTTCCGACTCTTGTCCTTGTCGCTGCGGTGCTCGCGCTTGTGCTCTTCCTTGCGGGCGCGCTTGGACTGGGCTTTGGAGTCGCCGCCCTTAGTTGGGCTCCGTTTGTGGCGGGGCTTCTTCGCGGAACGCCTGACGAGCTCGGGTTCGTAGTCGTCGTCCACGTAGTCGTTCGGCAGATCAGAGCCGTCGTTGCCCCCTTCCTGGTCGGGGTCGTAGTCATCGTCGTGTCCGCTCCGCGACCTCTTCGGGGACGTGACGGGCTTCTTGCCCAGTATGAGGCCGAAGTTGAGGCACTGCCGCTTGCGACACTTTTGCCGGATCTTGTTCGGGCCGCCGAACTTGCGCATGTCCTTGCAGAAGTCGCAGCGACCGCAGTCTTCGGTCATGTAACAGGCGGTGCATTCTCCGCACTGCCGCGTGGACTTCCGACGCTTGTTTTTCTTGGAGCGGTGCGACTTGTCTTTATGCCTCGTAGGAGAGTACTCGTCGTCGTCCCTGGATCGGCTACGAATCTTGTGCTCTGCGTGCGAGGAATGAGACTTCTCTTTGCGCTCCCTTTCCTTTCGCTCCTTCTCCTTGCGCTCCTTAAACTTGATCTCAAGTGTGGGATCCCTGTCGCGGCATATGAGGCAGTAAAATTTCACGATGTTTTTCGCGTAGGACTCCGTTATGCTGATACAGTCGCCGTGGTACCATTCGTTGCAGTTGTCGCAGCCGATCATAAACCGAGTCGTGTCGCTGGTGCGACAAATGCAGTACACGATCTCTTCCTCGGAGTCGTGCTCTGATTCTTGGTCCTCTTCTACGCAGCTCTCCGTTTCACTGTCTGACCTCTGCCTTTTGGGCGCGCCTTCTTGCTTCGCCGGCAGTGTCTTGCAATAACTATGCATCTCTTGACCGTAATGTAGCGTTGTCTCGACGTCGCCGCCGCCGCTGTAGTCGATCCCGTCATTGCTCATCCCTTCGTAGATCGTTTCTGTCTTAACGCTACACATTTTGATGCTCTGCGTAACGCACTATGGTATGAAAAACGAATTATCTATTACGTTACTGTTCCCTTCTACGGTTATAATAACGGTTTCCAAAAGTAAGGTACAGAAATTAATTCTTACGCGTCGTTCAAGCGGTCTGGAGTCTTTGTCTGCCATTTTGCAACGATGATAAACAAATTCCGGAAGCGGAATTGACTTGTGTTTGCGACCTGACTTGGCTCAAGATTGACTCTAGACGATCCAGAGCAGGAACAAGCCGCAAGCACGCAAGCCAAGGTCGAGCCAGAGCTGCTGAGCTTTCGTCAGTTTAGTTTGGACATGTGCGGCATGTGCGTATCGCTTGTACGAGGTTTTCTGGCTTGAGGGCGTTAAGCGGAACCCCAAACGACACAAATTTGCACCTTTGCCTAGTTTTATTGGAGGGAGGTGAGTGTCGGAGTGTATTGCCAGACTGTAGCAAAAATAGTTCACCGGCTCCCGTACTATTTCTACCTTGTGTTTTCTGAGCAACCGAGCCTGTGTTAAAATTGGTTTAGTTTGTGTGCTCCCTCATCCCGCTTCACCGTCCTTAGCCCCAGTAATTTTCCTCTGATGTGTTGTCCTTTTCCAGTGCCTTCAGTTACTTCGACGGCTTTTGACGCGTGGTGCATAACACCATCCACGCTGCCTTGCCAAAACCGCAATTTTTTGCCCCGATTCTCATGGTGATGCTTCAGTGGTTTTTACCCTTGGCCGTGTAACTGTGCCCACTTCTTTCATAAATAAAATTAGCTCGTCTTTCGTCTTTTTAGAAATGGTGGATGCGCCGATCTCTTCTCTGCCCATACAATTGAAGTTTCCGTTCGCGTATAATCGAATTGGTGGCTTTTCGCTCACCGATAATTATCCGGGCGCAACTAAGAACAACTTGGTTTCGCACTGCAGACTCTGTGAACCATTAGTCTGTAAACCCTCTCTGACCTAGCATGTCCAAATAAGCTTTTCGACGTTCCTCCGCCAGCTTTGCGACTTTCTCACTGATCTGAAGCAGCCGGAGGTTTTTCATATTCACGCCAGTCTTACATAACATTGGTCCACTTCAGAATGTCCAGCAACTTCGCCCCAGGTCGTCTATTTAGCTCACTCATGAATGGCAAAGTCTGCACCAGTTCCGATTGCACTCATTCGCTGTATTCATGCTGCCACCTCTTCCACGTAGCCATACCGTACGACAGCATCTAGGCGGCGACATAGTCGACCCATGAACAACTCATAATCGATTCATACCCAATCAACTGACGTTCATATATCCAACTGCCTGTGCATGACCTTTGATTCCACACTGTGCCTCAAACATTGTGCCCCGGGGTGGTCCTCGTGCGCTTCAGGTGGGCCTAGAGATGTGCAGCCTAATCCCTGCCCTGAAGAGTCGACATCCCTGCTCATGTATACTGTGACTGAATAGTATTGGCTATTTGGCCACTACTGGGCGTGCTTCACCCGCCCGTTCCACCGAATTCGCTGAGCATGGAATGGCGGGCCAGCTCCGTTTATAGCAGCGACAAGCTGCATTGCCAGTCTTCTTGCACCTTCACCTACCTGTGGCACTCCTGTTTTGCATTGATACGCCCACTGTCTTTGTTTAGGCCTGAACTTTGTTCTTTCTCTTCCTGTCGCGCATTAACCTGTTGCTAATAATATTCTGCCACGTCATGTCTTTTTAATGTGTAGGCGTCATTCGCATGTTACGTGGCTCAGTTGGTGAAAAACGTGGCATCCTTGAATTTAGGTAACCAAACATCACCGGCGATGCAGTAAATGGAGTATGCTTGCCTAACAGAAACGCCGCAACAGCAGTGGAGGAAGAATATACATCACTGTCTAATGGCCAGCTGAAAAGCCCTGTCTTTGACCAACAAAGTGGTGTTGTCGCTTTGGAAGATGGTGTTTCTTCAAAACAAAGCACTACAAACTTTTGCTGCTACACTCTATAAGGAAAGTCGCTGTGAACAAAACTCCACTAAAAGGTCTAGATACGGCCGGTTATTTTTGTTTTGGGAAATCATACACTTGGCAACTGTAAACTCAACAGCCTCTAACTCAGTCAGAAGTGATGCTCAGATCACAACAGAGAGCTTTTTGTTGTTTTACTGCAGCTCTTCCCGTCTAGTTTGGTGCTCCAGGCCTTCTGGTGGCTGTTAATTAAGTGGATATTGTTACGTGGTGGAAAGAGGAATGGCAGAAACTGTGGGTGAATGTGAGGTGATATATTTACATGATATTGGCTATCACAGCAAAGCCACACACCACGTATACAGCTTTGCGGTCTTCTTCTTCTTTTTGTGACAATATCTTACCAAGGTTCTGGACCCCATTGCTAAGTGGCCTTTCTTCAGCGCTTGTTAGATGAAGTGAAAGGACAGTGCGTGTAAACGAATCGCTTAGCACTACATGCAGTAAAACAGCCGGAGTTTGTGATCAGCACTTCTTGTACACAGATGTTCCTGATTTGGTACATTTTACGAAGTCCTGTTAACACAAGACACATTACTGTGTTGTGAAATACTTTTCTGCTTGCATAGAAGGTTACTTGCAGCACTAGCTAAACTGTTCCACTGATCTCTTCATTGATTCGTGTATCCATTCAATCATTTATTCACCGCTTTTCACTTCCTTTTTCACGTGCAGTTGCCTAGCACACAGTTATTTACTCCAGCTGGATAAATGTCTAGCTGAGAGTCGGGGCATGTTTTCTCTGCTTCTCTACGTTCAGTTAGTTGTTCATAGTACTCTTTCTAATGTGTGAGCATCCCTCTCAGATTATTTGGCTCAAATGGCAAAAAAAGTGGTGCCTTGAGATCCCTGTGGTCGGGACTTGTCATCAAACTTATGATTGGTTGCATGCAGCCAGAAATGGCTTTTTGAAATCCTCCATTGGCTATGATTGGTCCTATGCGATGGCCTGACATCTTCGCTGGCTGCAAATGGGAGCATGCAGCAACTCGATGTCCGTTAGGTACCCAGTGGCCTGACGCTAGCCCCAACGTTATGCCTTGTGGTCTAACGTCGTTAGCCAGTTTGATGTACAATGAGTTTAATGTTTAATGTTAAGGTCGCCTGATGTTAAAGCTAAATATAGGCCTTACAACATGCTTGTAAGGCCTGTTGGGTGTATTGGCCAGTGACAATGGCAGTGGCCATGAGTTGTTTACGGCCAATTCACCACTTCTCGTGTAGCTGCGACGGCAGTGTGCCAACCCCCAATTTTTAAGTAATTGGTGTATTGCTTAACTTGTAACCTGATGGTGACCTATTGTGAGTTTGTGAGTGTGGCTTCTTTGCTTACAGAAAACCTCACTGATGACATCTGCTTGGTTTCTGAGTGAAGCTGGGAGAACAGCTGCTGGAATTGCTGGCCTTACCGGCGGTTTGGTGGGAGCCTTGGTGGGCTTTCTTCCCCACACATACCTTCTCGACAGATACAAACAAGTTGTCCAGTACTACAAGTGAGTGCCCTATTTGAAGTGCACTAGCAAGTAGTGATGTCTCCCTTGTGGCCCTCACAGCACTGTTTCTGTAGGATAAATGTGTCTAGCTGGCTTTTAGTACATGGGGCTCCTGGAGGATAGGAATGTGCGGGCACGATAACCCTGCGAAGTTCCGTATTAGGCAAGGCATCAGACAGGTGACACCATCTCACTCAAATAGCTTACAGCGTGCCTAGAGGGAATGTTTAGGAAGTTTGATAGGGAGAAGTAAGGGATATGAGGAAGTTGAAAATATTTGAGCCATTTGAAATTAGTAGACAACGTGGTTTTGTTCAGTGATTCGGGAAAAGACTTGAAAGAATATGCTTCAGGGACTGCACCCCAACGTCTGTTGCTGTAACATCGGCGTCTCGTTACTCTCGCTTTGTTTCCCACATTCTCTCTGCCAGTGACATGCTTTGGAATTGTTACTGACAGCGCACATGGAAGCCTTGTTAGTATGTCAAACAGCAGGGTGGCTTAAAAGCAGCAGTATCTAATTTCCATGCATACGTTCCCATATATGTCATCATTGGCTGGGGTGCACTACTGCTGCTTTGTGTGCTGCTTTTCTTCCCCACATCAAAGCACAATTTACTGAGGTTGCACGGAAGTGTGATAGGGAAGCAGGCTTTAGATGAGACCCCCCACTGTGTCCGTTTGGTTCAGTCGATGTGAGCGTATCTTTTTATTAAGTTAAAATTGAGCTGTACCTGTTGAGCAAAAAGCAATGAGTTGTGGAAGTATGCTGACGCGTAGTGAAGGATGAATGTATTCGTACTTTATGTCTTAATGTCTGAGCCCTCTCTTTACTGTAACAGCAGCTGCGCCCATTAGAACTTGCTTACTGATGGTCACACTGATGCCTTAAAACTGTGCATGTCCAGCGAGTCATTTCAGCATACTTGCAAACCTCAAAACATGTAGTTTCCGGACCAGAGGTGTCATCCGGAAAGTGGAAGTGAGCGTGACGAAGACAATGCACTTTCAGCCTGAAATGGTCTTGCAGTTCTGTGTGAGCCTACAGACCGTAATGGAGTTTCAGAGATTGACAGTGGTGGCAGGAGGAAATGGCTCGCGTTCAATTAACTACAGATATTATTGTTGAAACTGTGCGACATTAATGAGCGCCGCGAGTCCGTTGAAAGTGTCCATGCGATCTTGCTCTTTTTGTCCTTCCCTGTGGTCGACTTCCCCTGTTCCTCTGAGTGAGGGCAACACGCGGTAGGCGGCTCTCTCTAGAATTCATGGAGTAGCTAGCCTCGCGTTTAATCTGAGCACCAGTGTGGATGGCAACACGAGTGTTCATGTTGCAGGTGCCATGCAGGAGGAGAAAGGTGGCCTGGTGTTTACGACATTTATCTGTGTATGCCGAGAGCAAGCCTTGATTTAAATGTTCTCGTTTTATTTTTCGGTGGCGAATGCGTAGAAAAAAATCAAGTCTCCGCGCTCTCCCCTGGAGCAGTTTGCAAGCAGTGGAGCTTTCTGCTGCTGCTTGTGGATGCTTTTTTTGTTGCACGTGGGCACACCACTGATAAAAATTCATTTTTTTTTTTAAATAGGGATGGTGAGCCGATGGAACTGGACCCACTTGTGCAGAAAAGAGCATATGAGGTGAGCCCCCTCACTGAAGTGGTATACTGCTTTTTCTTTTTTTCTTTTTTCCCCCCCTTCTATCAGAGGCATGAGCCGTTTGTTCCGTCATTCTGATGATGATTCTGTCACGGCTTGAGGGATGGCACAGTGCTAATGCGATGTAGGCCGCACCAGTAATTTTGACTCAACGGCGATGCAAAAAAAAAAGCGAAGAATAAGTAAATCGCCACCTGTACAATTTCTAACAGGCAATGATGTGGTCAAGGTAACTATTTAGCCTTAACTGTGCGGTGTATTTGGAGTGACTGTGTGCTTACATTGCCAGCTTGCTGTGTGCGAAGTTGGCCTGCAAGCATGCTGCCGTGATTGGCAGAAATGGTTTAGGGTTGCTACATGATGACTACATCATGGATATATGATGGTCTGCAGTCTTCGTTTGCTGCATGCAACTTGCTCCAGACCTTAGGCTACATCAGCGTTTCCAGTGCTATTAAGGTACAAGCAGCACTAGAAAACAATATGGTATTTCAGATAAATACTCATTTTCTCAGCCCAGAATTCATTCATTTTTGGTGGCGTCATGGGTGGTTACAGCAAAGTTTAGAAGAAAAAGAAAATTATATGACGTGTGATTAGTCTTTGAAATTGACTTTGAAATTGAGCGTCTTTTTTTGTGTGAAAGTACAACTGACTTTTCTTGGTTGGGCAATTTCCCTTGCTTCATTTTATTACTCGTGCATCGACCTTCTGGTCCGAGGGGAAGATTTGTGCAGAAGGAGTGCTGCAAACAATTTGGTAGGTGTGCGGAGATTTAACAAGTGTGGGCTGCATTTTGTTGAGGGGTAGTGCGGGACAGATGTAGCATAACAAATCTTTGCCAATATGTAAACTTTTCAAGCTGTGCTCCGAGCTGCGCTGGTCTGACCACAGTGAAGCATTGGAGCACCGTTGAAGAGAGTACAGGTATGAAATTGAGAGCGTGGTTAGTGGTGAGCTCCGGGTCCTAAGAGAGGCCGCTGTTGCTGCTGCCCGCAGGTGCTGCAGACGGTCGACCTCCCGCAGAGGAAGAAGGACATGGTGCACTTTTTCCCCGTGCCCCTGCTGGACCCATTCTTTGCCGGAAGCACAGAGGCGTCCCACGGCGCCATCCTCGGCCTGCCGGTGACCTTCAGCTACGCGCGCAAGGAGGACGTCCAGACGCGGAGCCTGCTCCTGCGCGGGACCAGGGAGCCCGCGTGGGAGACGCGGGAAGGGGAGGCCCTCAAGAAGGCCCTGGTGCTGAGCGACCGGGCGCAGAGGTTCGCCATCGCCCGGGACCTCTACTGGGCGAGCACTTACTACGTGCAGATCCAGACGGCGGCCCTGTCATTCGCCGTGGTCAACTGCTACTTCATGGGGCGCCTCATCAACGACCGCTTCCGGCTGCTGGGCCGCGTGCCCCGCTCGCTGCGGGTCGGCCTGTACGGCGTCATCGTGGCCATTAATGCCACCGTGTACCTCTGCTTCAAGGATGCCACGAGCCAGTTCTGGGACCGCAAGGCAGACGAAAAGGCAGCTGCGCTGGGCAGGGACTACGTCGAGGGCGGCATCGAGTTCTACGAGAAGGCGCTCCAGCGCAACCGCGCCCTGAGGGAGCTGCTGGGGGACGAGGGCCGCAAGTACTACACCTCCAAGGGAAACCTCAACGAGCTCATTCGCAGCACCCACGTTCCGCTCACACACCGGCTCGACACCGTCAGGAGATTCGCGTCGGATTACAGTGGTGGCGGTGGACTTAGTGCCTGATGTTTTGTTGTTTGAGTAGAGTAGAGTTGTTTTAAGTGTAGTTTGTTGGTTATAAAATGGCATAGAAAACTTCTGGCTCGGTCTTTGTCAAAAATAAGTGTTTGTATGGACAGCACAAGAGAACAGCCTAGGTCCATTGTGGCACTGCCATCTGCCTTTGCCCATTTTTTGATTACGTCAAAGCATTGCGGGGTTTATATTGATGCTAGCTGTTAGATGAAAATAACCAAGATAATGACGCCAAATACAGTTGTACAGGAGAAGCACGGTGTCGGAGTATATGTGTCCTAAATAAATTGCACTACCACGTTCAACCACTGCGACAGTTTCATAACTGTGCACGTTTTACGTATGTCTGTCATGTTATGCCAGAGCCGAGTTAAAACTGCAGCCTAACAAAGTTTCTCAAAGGAATAATCAGCTATAATCGAAGCAATGAGAAGGGAACAAATCTGCGCCCATTTGGCTTAATGACTCTTTGGCGTCACCAATTAATGTATCCGCTAACCAACCATGATATCTTCCTCCTCCTTTGTATTTATCAGACAAAACATTGAAACAGAAACCGCAGGCAGCATTCATCTCCCATGATCATCTTTTTAAACGTTAAGAAGCATTCTTTGGATTACAAGAAACACCCGCACGGATGAGGATCCCTGGATCCTAACAAGAAACAATTCGTGAAGTGCATGATTGTGTGACACTTTTCATTCTTACGGAAGCTGTTATGACGTATTCAAGCCCACTGCCCAAAGAGCCAGGCCCCTGAAACCAGTATTAGGAGCCAAGTAATGCTTTGCACGGAAAAAAAAAAATACAGGATGATCACCCTACTGGTGGTGTGTTGCGATTTCAAGTGGCAGCTTCGAACTGCAGCTCTGTAGGCTTCACTTCACATGCCGATGCTCTGCTACGTGCGTACTTGTGTTTTAGCAAGTGGGGTGTCATTGCACACTCTCTAGTGTATGCTGTTCAGAGGCCGTATTACGATGGCTGTAATTTTGATACGACATGGTGTTGCTATGGGAAACGGATGTTTTCCTTGCTTTGGGGGTCCTGAGGGCATGCAAGAACCTGCAGACTTTAATGGCAAGGGCAACAAACTAATGCGCAAAGTGGTGCGAAAGGAAATGTGACCTGTGTGCATTGTTTCACGCGACAGTGATGTCCTGTTGAATTTCGAGCGTTTGTCTTTGAAGGGCATGTTGTTCCGCAAGCCAACCCTCACGCAACACTGCAAGTGTTAGGTGAAGTGCAGGAGTTTCCGTGGTGTGTCGCTACTAGTTTTCCATACTCTATCGAGTAACTGTACAGCTGTAGTGACATTCTAAGCCAGGTCACTGGAAAAGTCTATGAAACTTCCCATTAATCCTCTGCTTGTTGAATAAGTGCAGTGATGTGTTCTCCACTGGATCGTAATGCATAAGAATTGGTGTGCCAAAACCACTTTCGTGCAGTCATCTGCATATCGGAGCAGGTTGAATGGCACCAGAATTGACATTGTAGCACACAAAAACTTGCAGAAGATGGACCACAGAATTCAAAAACAGCAAAGCCACATTTTGTGTAACTCCTTTAATTAATTTCTTTCTCCTTTTCTGCATCACGCAGAATGCTGTGGCATTTAATATCTCCCAGGAGGAGTGGACGTCAGTTCAAAATGGCCACATTTTTTAAAAGCAGGCTTGAGGCGGTTTAGGAAAACAACACGCACAGAAAAAAAACAAAGGTACACAAAGCTCGCGGTGAATTCGCGCACCACAATTTGCCGCCAGCACTAGTCACTTGCGCCCTGCACACACCCACACGAAAGCATATTAGTATGTACAGACATGCTAATAAGAACAGGATGTAAGCATGTACACTAAACACCAATGGCTCGTTGCGCTGTACACTAGCTTGCTGATGTTTTGTTGGCGAAGCATCATTTCATCGCATGCAGAGAGCACTAATGGCAAAACTGGCAATTCGCACTTCCATTTTGCCTCCGCTCAGAGGGGTGCTAGCATGCACCAAGTACAAAATTGGTTGATGGCAGTGGTACAGATATGTGGCTAGCAGAGCCATTATATACTTTTTCTACGAAGAGCCTGGCAAGATACACAGTCTCAACACTACAAACTCTTCCCCCATGCTATCTGACAGGGTCGCTACACCTCGTATCTTAATTTGGTGGTGCGAGGAAGGGCTTGGGTGGCTGCTTTACAGGTAGTGTAACAAGGTCCCAGTCTTTGTGGGCAGTTAGTTACGCCAGAGGACACCACTGAAAACAGCTGTGGAAAATAGACTGCCTCAACCGTTACATTCCAGCCCGTGGGAAATTTCATTTTTCCTCAGTTTCCATGTTCAGGTCCAGAGAATGGATTCGTTTCTGTACAGTGGAGTGGAAGAACATGGTGTGAAGAGGACACACTTGACGCATGTAAGCATTACTGCTAGCTTTACCAAATTGCTAAGGCTCTAGACACACGTGTGGCACGAAAATTGGCAAGCGCACGTAAGGCCTGCAATGTCAACCCTCGTTTGCAGTGAAAACAACGTAAAAGGAAAACACGTCTGTTGTACATCAAAAGGCAGGGACTGGAAAGTGAAAGATATGCACAGGCATCTAAGTTGACTTCAGTTTATGGCTTCAGTCATGAATAACAACGAATGCAATGGGTGTGTGGGTTGTACAACAACTGATGTGGCACACCAGTATTGTAATTGACAATTTTCCACACTGATGAGTTCCACGGCCATTGGAGCCAGGTGAGGTTCTTTTTGCTCAGATGCCTGTGAAAAGCTGCACAGTGGAGGTCGTGATCAGAAAGGGGATAATTGGATGGATGGAAAAAAAGAAACTCAATACATTGTCTCTACTTCTGCAAGAGTGATGCAGGCTATACGTGCTGTGACAGAATTCTATGGTCCCTGATTTGTCCCTACCTTCAAGAACAAGATATTCCCCACATGGGAAACACCTTGGCTACTTGAAAAACGTCCACAACAGTGAGCTTTCAAATACCATTTTCAAAAGTGTGCTTTGAACATTTTTGCCACTGCAGATGCAAAAGGTTTGGAAGACCTGATGCTTTTTAGTTGGGCTGGTAACAATTGGTCAAGAAAACCATAAAAACTGCATGGACAATCTCTTTCATTTCATGCATCTTTTTTTCAAACGTATCCTGTGGGCCTCGTGGCAGACAGCTACCTTTCAGCCAGTACTCCTAGGTGGTGCTGCACATAATTTCAGATGTGCGGAAAGGGCAAGCAATAGGTCATCAGGGGACAAGTGGGCTATAGTTGAACATGTGGCACCAAGTCGGCCATGAATGTGCAACTAAACACTGGGTACCTGGCAGAAGCCTGTCAACCTGCATGCTGTAAAGGCATGCAAAGCCATCGAAACCTTCCTTCTCAACCGTCACTGCTACTTGCACACACCTCATTACTGGCTTTTCACTTGTAAAAAGATCCAATCAGAGGAGGAGAATCACCCGCGTCAATGAGAACCGCCAGATTTCATTGAATAGAGAGATAATTCCCCAGCTCTAACCGACACAACAGTGCTGCCTCAATGAGTTTGCCCTAACTCAGCCGTGTAGGCGCTCGAAAAAAATGTTCGTACTTCATTCCAAGGAAGCATCCGAAGGTTGTCATCTTCTCTTGTTTGGGAAAACTAGAGGTTATGGTGCAATTCCTTGAAGTAATTCTGGATACAGTACTTTATAAACACGCTTTACAGCAGACACCGGTGTCGCTCACTGAATATGGCATGCAGAAATCCCAGCTTCACATGTTCTGTCTCGTTTCCATTCGTTCAGCTTGCAAAGACAGTAAGGGGCAAGGTTGAATTGGAGGACTAGGAACAGAGCTGTTTTGGGTCCACTGTTGAGGACTGTTGACAAATCTACCTGGTTAGTCATTCACAATCACTAATAGTACACAGGCTGATGAGGGAACGAAAAAACCCTAATGAACAAGCTAGTTTTGTTTTGACCTTCACATTATTAAAGCAAGCAGCGCTTGTATGCCAAATTTTACACATGTACACAGATTTACAAATTTTACACAGTCAACTAGTCAACATTATCAGAAATGCTATAGGGGCAGTCCTTTTGATGATGTCACCCCTAGCTTTGTGAAGATGCTGTAGACAGTATGCTGTATACTTGTAGACAGTTAAAGCATATAGTGTGCCAAATGGAAAGTAAGCTACACAGTTAAATGTCACCAGCCTTGGCTGCTTGACACTGCTCTTCAAAGCCGAATCTTCGCATTAAGTCAAGTCAAGCTCCAGAAAAGGTGGTATCGGCAATGTCACAAGTTAGATAATGCAATCAGTTGCCAGGGTTGCACCGACAAAAAATTTTGACAAACACATTTGAGAATGCAAGTGCACAATTTCTCACGACATCAGCCCTAGCCTCTCGTGTTCAATGCTGCTCTGTACTCACTGCCTGTGCTTATCTCTGTCGCCACAACATGCTTTGAATGAAGACACCTGGCAAGGGAACAGACAATGTGGCACTTCTTACAGACAGAAAGGGAAGACAAGCGGGAAACACACGGGCCTCTTCCCCTTACAGCGGGTGTGCTCTTGCTATCACATAATGCTGGCGCACAGATAAGGGGAGACCAGAAGGAATGGTGGAGGGGGAGGGTAAGGTTCGCAACCACATATCTACATCGACAAACTGCACACCTTTATGTACAAAAAAAAGAAAATTCCTAAAAAGGCCACTATAAAAATACAGCAGCTGCAAGAGCAGCAGCCAGACAGCGGTCTTCGACAGTCTCTTCTGAGATGGCGTGCCGGGGAAGGATTCACTTGGACACAGGCGGCCGCACCAATGTCTTCGAGAAAAGGCAGAAACGGGTTGTAAAGTGTAGGCGCGATGTCATCGTACACGCGGCGCACGCACACACACACACACACACACAAACATCCTGTACATCGCGCACGTCTTGTTGGCTGCGTTGCTCGTTTTCAACAGCCCTTGCAGCAGCTGGGGTTCACAACAAGCGAGTGTTCTTTTTTTCTTCTTCTTTCTTCAAACTCTTGTCACTTTTTCCTTCTAGTCGGTGTGGGCGTTGCCCCTGCAATCTTCACGGTGTACAAGCTTCATACTTGTAGCAGTGCTGCCGTGTGCTGGAGAAATGGCGAGGGCAGCAGGCTGTCTCGTGAAACAAACGCAGAGGGAGGAGGAGGAGGGGTGGAGACGGCAGAGGGAACGGCCAACGCAAAGCGCTACTCCGCTGGTGCACCAAGTCCACTGGTCACGGCTGACAGCAGGACCATGTGGTGATTTCCCCTTTCATCAGACAGTGGTCGTTAAACACCTGAGAGAGAGGAAAGGAGAGCACAGACGCCTACAGTAAATTTTTGTGGTGCGTCCGTTAGTTGTAAAGAATGCAATGATGTTTCATTCAATATTCTACGAGAAACAGTAGTGTATTGGCGGCTATTCAAGCACCCTTTGCAGTTTGCCAAATCCATTTAGAGTTCCAGCTAAGGCTATACTGGCGCACAAGCTTTACTGGCACTTTACGAGGGCTAAAATTATCACTCTATAGAGCAAGGAACATGCTTTGTGAAAAACCAGGCATGCTTAGGAACTGTACACATGTATATACATTACAAAGCAATGAGTAAGCTAATAATCATACACGTCTTAGTAACCACACATGTGTAGCTACGATCATGCATTACCAAAGCATGCTTAAAAGGCGCTGAAGTTTTGCAAGTTGGCAACGAGCGCTCACAGTAAAAAACAGCACGAAGACACAAGCAAAGCAAAGGACGAGACAAATATGAGCACCATTCCCTCCCCCCAAGCTGTTTTTAACAGTGACGCTGTTGTTGACGGCCATAATGTGTGCAGCGTCATAAAAAACTGGGTCTTAGTTACTCCTGCCATTTACTGCGCACGTGAGCACATGCCTCACAAGGAGCGCTCGGCGTTGTCCAGGCTTGTGCGTGGCGCTCGCAACAAAATACCAAGAATACAAGTTCATGTTTTCCATGCCTCAGGGGGGGAAAGCACAAAACAGCTTGCGCTACAGACGCCCAGTTCGCAAAGCCAGTTCCTGCCGGTTCTAGCAAGTGCTGACATGCAAGTGCAAGTGCTGACGAATTTCAAGCCTAATGCAATGTGTGGTGGTCTGCCCTTCAGAGCTTTCATAGAAAGAAATCCTCCAGCTTTGCTATGGTTCAAGCCCTGCACAACTTAGTGCAAGCTTTGCCAATTTTTATTATAAGAACACATTGCAACCTTTACACCTTATGCTAATAGAAGCTTAATAAGACTTGCTTCCAGGCTAGTCGGTTCATAGTATTAAAAATACTTTATAATAAGCTCCAATCCCGTCTGTCCCTCCTGTGTTTGTTCACTAAAATATTTTTAGAATCTTAATAGGAGCTGGTTTCAAGGCAAATGTATTACAACACTGGCAAAGTCTGCCTTCTCAAGACGCAAATATTCTGGTAATTCACAAAAGCATCTTAAAATGGTACAACAAAACTATACCAATTGGTGTCAACTAGTATCGAGGGGTGCCTATGGAACACAACACTGCGGCCGAAGTTGATCTCAGTGTGCAGCGAATTCTCCCCCCCACCCCCTTATTCCCCTCCTAAAAAACTGGGGAAGCTTGCGCTAAGTTGTGCAAAGCTTGAATCGTAGCGAAGCTGAAGGATTTCTTTCTACGTGAGCCGTTAAGGACACATCACCATGCATTTGAAGATGTTTGACAATGTTTATTTACATGCTCCGCTGTCGCTTTGCACTGTGCTAGTAGTAGTCATTGCGATATTCATCGATATCACCGTGTTCCTCGTGGAAACCACTACACAGAGTGGGCAAGTGTTCTGCAAGTTCATCCTCGCCACTGTAGACTTCCACCAGTTCCTGCTCGTCAAATCGGGAGAGAGCGGGACCCGCAAGTTTCTCGGTAAGGCATTGCACACTTGTAGCCCAGGGACGCTGGGCGGTCACCGCAAGGCAGACGTGCTTAGCATTTTCTGAGTATTTTTAATGCATTATGCGCCACACATTATGGCCAGCTACAACAGCTCCGCTGTTGAAATTCCTGGTACAGGTACACCACCCACACACTGACATCGGATATATTGCAGTAAACCTCGTTATAATGAGATAGACTATAACGAAATAATGGATATAACGAGCAAATTGCAGTTCCCCCTGGAAGTCCCCATAGAAACCAGTGTATTTAAAACCTCGTTTTGTGACAACGTAAAATTTGCCTGTTGCGGGATATAATGCACAAATTTCGTTAGGAAATCAAAATAAAATTCTAAGCCAATTTTACGACAGTGGGCAACTTGGATTTGCGATGGCGTGTAAGGAGACAATTGCATTTAGCAGTTCCAAACTCCCGCCACGCGTCCTCCAGCAATGCGTGCAAAGCTGGCCAGTGTACGGCTTTCATCCGCTGCACCCACAAAGTCATTACAACCTTTCTCTCACTGCACACAGCATGCAGCCAATGCTCGCGGCATGCACGGCCGTAGCGTGCTCGCCTGCAACTGCTGTCACTCATCGACGTGCGTTGCGGGAGCCGCGTTGCTGAAGTTGTGTGCGTTTTTTTTTTTTTTTTTAGTGCTTAAGCCTCATCTTTTATCGTGCTGTGCGTGTGATTCGAGCAGTGTGAATGCGCCAGGCAAGTAGCAAAAGCGAAAGCTTGGGACTGGATGGGAAAAGCGAAAGACTATAACGCTAGACCAGAAGGCGGCTACGATAAAAGCCGTCAAATTGGGCACAAAGCTGAGTGAACCATCGTCCGCATCAGAAAGATGCATCAACGTTCTTTGCAGCAAAGTCTGTTTGAAATACGAGTTACTTATTTTGAACTGCAATAAAGTAGGTGAGTGACTTTGCCTTTTACCTCCGGAATGCGGTTATTTTGTTGTGTGCCGCTTTGCGGCGAGATCCAATTTCGCCCGCTATGTGTTTTGGTTAAGTTCAGTGCACAATATTTGCAGTAAATACCCACTACGGCTATAATTAAATATCGGTTAAACGAGCAAATCGTGGCGCTCGTTTAATTTCGTTATAACGAGGTTTAAATGCATTAATGACCACTACGTGAACATTTGTAGGCACAGCCCCTTACCTCTGGTATTCGGGCAATGGCTTGACCACACCCTCTGGAATGAAGAATAAAGCACAAAAGCAGTGTCAGCACCCTCAAGCTGCCTTTCACTTTGTTTCACTTTGACAGGGCAATGTCAACATAAAAAAAAAAAGTCGTATTAAAAATAGGCAAACAAGGGCTCAGCTCACCGTTGTACACTTTGAGGATGGCTTCGCAGACAAACTTGTACTGACTCTGCAATGGAGTAAAATGCACAAGTCTCTTATTAATTGTGCACTGGGAAATGCTTCCAACAGCCTCCTAAGACTCAGTGAACTGGTCCTTGAAGAAGTGACTAACTTTTGAATAGGTGACTTGCCCTACCTTTTATGCTTAGAACACCACTTTTCATTTCCTGAATGGCATTCGCTCGAATGCAAACTTGCCATAGACATACAATTACAATTCCAAAGATGCTTGTAACAGAGACACTTTAAACAGCCATATCAAAGTTGATATATTAGAGAATAAAATAAATCTGCACCAGATTCGGCAAGTTACTTAGTCTGACAATTTTTGGGCAACTTTGTGGTGTTGAATGTGTAACTTTGATGAACAGTTCTCATGTGAGACTGCTGTCTTTTAGATAAGTTGCTAGCAAGGCATAACTCAGGGTACCAATTTCACCTGTTGTACACATGGTACCCAGTATTTTTGGCAGTTATCATGGCGCTTGGATGCGACATTCTTATTCTGGCGTTCTGACACTTCTTGAACACAGAACTTTCCTACAAATGTTAAAAAAATTACAATAGCTATCGCAAGCGTAGCGTGAAAGAGAGAGTAATCAGAGATGGGAAGGGAGTCTGGTGAAAGCTGCGAGTGTTGATAAAAAGGAGTGCGTAGAATACCCTAATGAGAACGGTGTAAACAGGAGGACTCTGATGAGGACAGCTTTCAATATATACCCGTGTCCTCATAGCTTACTATAAATGCTCTGGCAGCCTCAATAAGAGCTGGTGTTTAGTTACTTTTTGTTTAGTGTTTATGCATAAATGCCACACGGGGGGTGAGACAAGGATGAAGATTTCCCACAGCCTGCAACAACACTTGGCTCCCTCCCCCGCCCTGTCGTCCCGGCCCAGAAGAAGCGCACGGGCAGCACTCACAGAGGTCTGGATGAGCATGGCGCGCTGGTCGCGCATGTCGCGCGTGAGGTCGAGCGGGTAGACGGGCTCGTTGGCCTCGACGAGGCACATGGCCGTCTCCATGAGGATGAGCACGCCCGTGCGGCCGATGCCCGCGCTGCAGTGCACCACCGTGGGCTCCACCATGCCGTCCCGGCTGCTGCGCACGCGCGCCACGAAGCCCAGGAACTCGGACGAGTCCTCGGGCACCCCGTGGTCGGGCCACGCCAGGTACTGCATGTGCGTGATGTGCCGCTCCTCGCGGTTCTGCGTGGTCAGGGCCAGGGTGAAGCTTTTCAAGTGGCACGAGGGACAACCCGGTTTCCCCAATCTTCACCTTTTGCTGTTCGAGTTGAAACTGTTTTTCTTTGCTTACCTAGTATACTTTACAAAAACACAGAATTAAGATATCGGGTTTAACGAGATAAATTCTACACTTGGCCAGTGAAGTGCCACAGTGAAAGATGACGGACTGACTCGGAAGGGACCTATAACATGAGCTAATCACACACGTGGAGTTCTTTCTGCATTTTGTTTCCATCGTAAGCTAAACCTCAACAGTAAGGAATCGAACACGGTGTGTTGTAGCTCAATGCCTCAGGCACCCCGTGAGAAACACCTCAACAAAGTCTGCTGCTTTTCTAACATGCTGCACTTTCACAGTGCCCAAAGACAGTTCAAAACTGTAGTGAGAGCACCAGTAGCTTCAGCGAAAAACCTCCAGAGGTTGTCTGTTGTCTGGTAAAGTCCTCAATAAGTACTCAGATCACTCTTGTACCTTAGAGCAGCCAACTGGTGTGCTAATAGCCAATTACTACCAGGACATTTCCGTGTGCTTCAGGGTTGCAGCAAAATGTGGATGATGCATTCCTGTCCATCCCAATTAGCCGAAAATTTCAGAAGCTCCGTCGCACAACAGTAGTGCCCATGCTTATATATCTGCTTGGTTAAGCTACTCAAGCTGCCACGCTTCCTTTTTGCACTTTACTAAGATGTATGCCAGCAAAGCTTTCTTGCTTTCCTGTACTAAGTTCATCAAGCCTGACAAGCCGATAGCCTCAGCAAAATAACATCAGCAACAGCAACAAAAGAAAAAAAAAGGACAGTTTGAATTTTTACAAAGCAGAATAGGGAGTTTTCCTACCTGTGTGTTTATGAGGGTGAATTCACGAAAGGCAAAAGATGGTGTTTCTTTCTGCCGTACACAGGACACCTGCACAAGAACAAAAGCAAGCCAAGTGTCAAAGAGGCACTGCCAATGCAGAACAGGAAAGGACCGATATTCAGCTCGTTTGTGCTGTGAATGAAGACTAATGTCAAGGGTTTTGAATTGAATCCTATTATGACAAAGGTTATTTCAGACAAAGATTATTTCAGTCAGCAATCCAGAATGTTGAACTAGACAACTCTGGAGCGAACAACATCATAGAAATGACAAGGTCGATGATCTCCCCTTTGTGACTGCTAGAATTGTAGCTCATCGTTGTGCTGTCTAGTCAGTTTAATTTTACACCAAGTACCGCATTAACTTGCGTAATGAACCCACTTTCGCTTCAGAAAATTCGGCATGAATTTAGGGTAAGGGTTCATTATACAGCAAAAAGTTGCAACAGATTTTTAAAAGTTGAAATTTCATACAATAACGATGCTAAGCGAAGCACTGTCAAAGCTTTGCTTTTCTAGCAAAAACATATAGGTAATCATGCAATGAAATTTCTTTTTTTATTCACAACATGCTAGCGGCCCCCTACTTGCGATCGGAGCTGTCCTCCTCACTGAAGTCGCTTGCTGCTTCATGTCGGCTCACAGCGCATCGTCTACCATGCCGTCAAGGCACTCCAAAACTTCTTTTCCCACACCGGAAAACTTCCCTTCTGTGGGCCCACGAAACACACAGCGATCCCTGTTCACCGCCCAAACCTTGTTTTCGCCAGTAGCCTACACGCACTTGGTCAACACTGAAGTGCCATCCTGCCGCGTGGTTTCCATAAGCATCAACGCATGCTCCACCACCTTCAGTTTAAAACCAGCTGCGTGGCTCATGTACTGGCCTATCACATTCCGTGCACCAGGAGCACAAGAAAAGGTCGGAACGCAGCTGAACAACAAAACCATGGAGCGTAATGGCAAGTCGTGGAACAGCACAGAGCAGGGAAGGAGTGCGAGGTATGTTTGGTGATTCATTCGCACAGCGCAGTGTTTTAATGGCACAAGAAGGTTTGTTATGAGTTCAGCAGGTGGCGCTCTGGAAGCGCGCAATTTTTAAATTGTGAGCCACGGCATTCGTGCTCGTGGCTCCGGCTACTGTTGAGATTTCTTTTTGTTAGAACACATTTTTAGCATTTCCGTGCGTACCGTGGCGTGATATCAAGTTAATACGATCGTCTACGGCATCAGGTAACCATGCCAAGATAAAAACATATTCCTGCTGCATTTTTTATGCAGGGTGACTGGAAACTAAATTCACAACCCCTCTCCCAGCCCCCATTATTGTGAGCAATAAGTATTGTGCATACCTGCAGGTATCCGTAGGTGTCCGTCTCGTACAGGTCCGGCCAGTACTTGTGACACTTGATGCGGCCCCGCTCCACCAGGGTGGTCAGCATCACCACCAGCGTGCACTGCTGCTCCCACACCATCTGCACAGGCACAGGCACGGCCATTAGAGACAGGCCCAAACATCGTGTTCGTTGCTGAAATGTTCCTCAGTTAGTAAGGTGGCAGCAGTTCGTAAGAGACTGGCTCGCAAGCGCTTTACGTGCTTGTTGTTTCATGACCTTTCGCGTTTCTCTATTTCCCTGCCCCTTTAGTTCTTCTCTACTTACAGCCCTTGGTTTTCTTCTTCCCCCAGATCTATCCGTTCACTTTTTCACACCTGGCACAATAAACACATATGCAACAATAAAGGAAAAACTGTGCTGAGGTAGGTAGATATGCGAGAATAGGATGCTTACTTCCAGAATTCAGTTTAAGGTGGACGGTAACTGCAACATGCGGCAAGTTGACAAAATTCAACAACCTTATCTTTCTCTACAGCAGCTCCTGATTGCCACGCAAGCAACCAGGCAGAGGAGTTCCTGCTGAAGTTTCACTTGCAGTAGGCTGACACAGTACAAGAAAAACAGGTTGCACGTGCATTTAATTCAATCAAATTACCCACCCAGTGACAATTTGTTACACAATGCAAAATAAGCTCCATATATTTTTTCGTAACACTTGAATATTCTTTCAAACGAACGTGCAATATTGTTACAGAGACTGACACACAAAGGTAAACAAAAAAAGAGTGGGGGTAAATCCTGCATGGCACTCACCTCCCAGAAATCTACAGTGGTGTTGGGCAGGGGACCTTGTGTGGCTATGTACCTATTTACAATGCCCGATGTTGGGATGTTCATCTGCAAGCAACAACCACGTGGGGCAGGCGCATCAGGAAAGGGAAACGGGCAATGCAAACATTTACACAAAAGTTGCACGAGAATCGGAGAAACATCCCAAAAATACCCTGAAGTTAATTCATTTTCCTAAAGCCACATGCAAGTACCTCTGGTGCTATTCTTAACTTTAGACACACCTTCCTCTTTATGCACATGTGTATTATGAGCAAGGTTACAATATCAAGTTTGCCTTGTAATGCGAATCTGGCACTGCTTACCGTAATGCCTTAGTACAGCGGTTCTCAACCACGAGCGTGCCGCGGACCCCTTACGAGCTTGCAAAAGCGACGGGGGACCCCACGGTGAATTATGTTGGTCCGTGTTATACTGTCAAACAATTTGCACTTGCAGAAGTTGCCCTCATACTTACTTCTATGCTTGCCTTTTGTGTCTGTCTTTTATGCTGATGCTTGTCATCAAACGATTTGCTCTTGCAGCTAAAAGAAATGCCTATATACTGCCTTTCGGGTGTCTGGCTTCTTGGCACTGCAGATGCATCGTGACAAAGGCTAACCTTAAACCATGTGCCACGTGGGAAAATTAAATGTACAAGTCGTGCCGCGAAGCCACTTTTTGCATTGCCAGGTAGGTTTGGCAGAAAAGAAAAAAAAATATGGGTAGTGGGGGAAGAGGTTCTGGAAAGGCTTCAGGGACCCTCGGAAATTCCCAGGTTTGTGGACTCCCATTTGAGAACCACTGCCTTAGCATAGACACACAAAAATCTCTGTCAATTCAGAGATGTACTAATCACTATTTAGCAGTGTGAAATTTACAACACTCCAAAGATAAGCTACTGTAATCGCACAATGTCGAGTGACACATAGCCAACTTACGCATGCCAACAAAAAAAGAAAAGGACTAATTTGCAATGCAGTCTGCACTTTCCGCAGTCCGCAGTTAGAAAGTGCTGACAGTGCAATCTGCCGTACCAGCACTTTTTAGAAGTGACAACAGCAAAATTTCACGACGCAAATTTGCGCAACCCTTTCAAATATACCGCTACCAATGTTAGTTAGCACTCAGGCCAAGACATGCACAAAGACACTCACATTTACATAACTAGCATTGATATAGTCCCCCGATGTGCCCTCCTGGAGGATGACTCTTGTAGCATCGTCTGAAAACATGAGGGGTACATTCCCATGTGGTTAATGTACAGAAACATTAATGCACAGACAAGTGCAATGAATTAAGCCCAGTGATAAGTGCAAGAAAACTCATTTGTTGGTTTCTAGATTATTTGCACCTGTTGTGCAAGAAAAAAAGAGTAAAAGCAGCATAGCACTCAGAATAAAACAGCTGTGCTTAAATTTACCGTAGCACCAATTCTCTATACTGTATCGCAAGATAATGTGGCATTAAAATACACAAAATCAGTAAAAAGAAAAAAAAGATCAGCTTTAATGCAATGCAATTTCTTTCAAACAGCTTAAAACATCCAAAACCTTGGTAGGGCCGTGCGTAAAAGTAATGTACACCCGCAAAATAAGAGCTACGAAAGATAGAACAGTGGGGAGACAAAGGGCAGGGGATAGCTATGAAAAAATTATTTTATATTATTAACACTGGCATCTGCTCGCACTCACATGGGGAGATATCTCGGTATCGGTTCTTGGACACGTTGGCAGGCAGCCTTGCACATTTCATCGTATAGTCGGCTTTCTTCCGGTACAGTTGCTGCAGAGGGAGAGAGTGAAAAGAGAAAAGTAAGCCTCATGAAAACTTCAGTTCAAGCACAAGGGGTCAATAGTGCCCAGCTGTTCCTAGGCACCCCACAGTGTACACATAAGTGATTTCTAACATCAATTTGGCAGCCAATCTGCACATTATTTTACTTTAAAGCTTACATGCTCCTCTTTAATTTCCTCAGCAGGATCTTAACCACTGTGTCATGAACGAAGCGGGGTGTGGATTGTGCTCTGCAATCACATCGTACAGCGGCGACTCATCGTACACATCATCGTACATCGTACAGATAAGACGACACAGAACATGACGAGGGCGTTGAAACTTTATGATCATCATAGCTGCACCAATGAGAAAAGTTTTGCCAAAAGAGGTAACCTTTTTCCTTTCCTTCAACCAAAGCATTTTTCTTTTTCTCTAGTGTTGGCAGAAACTAACAAACGCCAAAATCCAGATGCCTGCGAATGTGGAAAACCTCAGCTTGGTGAAAATTGAGCCCCATTTTACTGGGGCATTTTCGCAAAAAATGAGCATTCACGAAGCGGGAACTAATTGGAAGGGAAACTACACAGACAGCAGAGAAACACTGCAGCGGACTGTTTTCACTTGTTTTGAGCTTCACAAACCTCCCCTGTTTGCAACAAGAACTGTTCAACTGTTCACCCCACAAGATTCTTCTGGCCAAAATTTTCCGTTGGCCACTTTTGGGAGAACTTTGGGATTTTGAAAATAGGGTGGTCACAAGGTTATTACAGAGAGACCCATTGCCTTCTTGGCTAATTTAAAAACAAGTCCTAAAATGTGCAGTAAGTAGCATGGCAGATGTGTCCTATCCATAGGGCACTACCCATTTCTCTGCAACACAGCAAGAACTGAGCATGCCTTCATGCACCACATCGTCCTTGCTTCATGTAAAAGTCAAAGGGGCACAGGGTGGGTCAGGTCTAACTGAATAGGAGAAGGGTGTGAGCTACCTTGACCACACACCCCTCTTTCCTTATGAGCTCATGGCATAGCATGGCGTCGGCCGTCGTTGCTGGACATGTTGAAATGCCAGTCATTTCTTCTGCAACTGTTCTGAACGAGTTTTGCACAGCTAACCACCTAAACAGATATACCTGCAAAATTATCTGCTTCACTGCTACCAGCCACATTGCAGAAAAAGAAAACTAAGCATTCATCCAAGTGCCAATGTCTACGCAGGAGAAAGGTGTGCAAACAACATCTTCCATTCTCCCAACAATTCTGCAGACTGCCCATAATGATTTCCCTAAAACCACCATCCAAAATTTAAGTAAAGAGAAAGTTTGCTATGAAAAAATGTAAGTAGCCTAAGCTTTCAACAGCTACTAAGATCTAAATGTGGTAACTCTTGCACAGGTAGGGCAACACCTTTCCAGAGGGCCCTAATTTCTTCTGGCATGGCAAGTACTGAACATCCCCCCTACACCCAGCATCTTCCTCATCACCTGCCTTAGGGAGATGCTGGGTGGAGGCCTCCATCCTTTTGCTGACGAGGAAAAGGGTGGGGGCTATTTTCACCATTTCGTCCAGCCATAACGCGGCTTATATGGCAAAGGCCTCATAGGAATCTACAGGGAGGAAGAAGGGAACAAAAGCCAATGCTCACCTCGAACTGGGCGATGGTGGCCCCGCTCTCAAGTCCCTCGGCCAAGAGCAGCATGGATTCGGCCAGGGCGCCCCCGCCGGCGCGGTTGCCCCGGCCCGCCACTGCAGAGTCCGGAATGTACTGAAAGTCGGGCTCCTCGATCTGCTGCTCGCCCGCCGACACTGCTCCGACGGCGAGGGCGACGGGAAAACCGCGAGGGGGAGAGGAGAGGGAAGAGAAAAAGGGGGAAAGGCGCGGAAAAAGGGGAGGCGATGGGGGAAGGAGTGGGAGGGCGAAAGGAAACGGGGGCGAGGGAGACGAGAAGGGGGAGGAGACAAAAGCCGAGAGAAGATTAATACCACTGCCCCGCCCCACAGCGCTCAGAGGAAACGCCGCTCTTACGAAAAAAAAAAAAAAAAAGACAAGTGGCCATTCTTCTTAAATAAGGACCGCAGGCAGTGATAAAAAAAAAAGAGGATTCTATCTGTGCACTGCGCCGCAAGAAATTATATAAATACACGCTATATACGAACTTAATATGTTCGAAACAAAGCGCGAATACGAAATTGTCCCGGCGGGCAATAGTCAGCTGCAAATAAGTGTCTGCATCCTTTGCAGCGCCTACTCTGCCATTCCTCTCATCCGGCCATCGCTTTTTTTTTTTTTCCTTTTTACCGCGCTGACCTTAATTAACCCGATTCGTTCTCTTCAAGTTACGCAACCAGCAGACGTAGAGATTTCCCAATCTTGTCCATGTAGCCGCGGCATTACAGCGGGGGAAAAAATAAAAGGGACAAGAGAACGTAGGAGCCCTAACTGGCCCCGCAGAACCTAGCGCAAGCGCAACCGTGCAGAAAACGCCACTCCCCTAATCAAATTCAGCTCCCAAACTAGCGCGCCGTGCTCCCTGAGTAGCGAACTCTACCGCACAATCCGTACCCCATTTCCTCCCACAAAGAAAAAAAGCAAAAGCCCGAAACAAGTTATAGCTCCGAGGGCGAACGGAAGTTCACAAAAACTTCCACGGCCCCAAAATCTCGGGAGAATCGATACTGCTGTATTCCCTCCTCGACTCTTTGAAAATGAAAAAAAAAAAAAAAAAACGAAGTGAGAAACCGAGAGGAAAGAAAGAGCACCCTGCGACCCGCCGAACTCGACGAGCAGCCGCAGTCACCGCCACTACCGCTCGTAAAGCGTGCTTCACTGCAAGCCGAGTACCGTGGAGGAGAAGCCCAACCTCCCGCCGAGTGGCGGCCTTGGGAACGTCACTTCCTCGTTCGCCTGCGCCCACGACGCGCCCTATGCACTGTACACGGCTCGTCCTTTCCGGCTCGCATCGACGAACTAGGACGCGCCCAGACGACGCGGGGCGCGCACGATGTGGTATATATGCAGGCTGCCACTTTGCTGCGGAGCCGCCATCAGTCAAGCTCGGAGCCGCCTCCGGCCACGAAACATTCGCGAAGCTGTACACTCTTTCAACGGCAGACGCGCTCTCGCGATGGGCCCTCCCCCGCGTTGTGATTGATGGGACTTCGTGAAGGGCATCTAAGACGGCGAAAAACGAAGTCAGACAAGACTGCTTCATTAAGGGTTAATTATACCTATCGCCAGATAACACTTGTTTGAGTAACCCAACTACGTAAGCAAGGAAGTACGAGGCTTAATGCGAATACGTAAAATAACTCGTGCACCATTTTTAACAGCGGAGTTGTTTAAGCTTGAGCTTAGTCCGGTGGAATTTTAAAGTTATATTCTTCAGCTACTAAAACGCAAAGAAATTGGCGGAGCTGGTGGTCGACCGACGGTAACGGCCTTGCAAAATTCGGCTAAATTTGGCCTCACCCCACAACACTTAACCTAGCCCAGCAAAAACATCACAAAACTTAGTAAACCCGGAAGTCAATCCCCAGCTCCGCTGTTTCTCTAGCCTTGCACCACTCGTGAAAGTTGCGCCAATTTTTTTTTAGTTCAATAGAATAAGCCTCGTCCGATCTTAGCCAGCTAATGCCACCCACAAACGTCGCGTGCGTACAGAAACAACTGACATTTTCATACAAGAAATTAAAAAAAAAAATCTTCGTTCTATTAGAGCGGCTGCTTAATTAAGATGCAAGTCTTAAAGGTTATACGTCCTTGTTTTCGATATCTATTCGCTCCCCGATGAAGCTTTTTTTTTTTGCTCTATCACAGACAACAACAAAACCATTGCACCGCTGCTACGTTCACGATTTACCTCTCTTTTCTGCCGCGTGTACCTCTCACAAGGATGAGCTAGCAATGAGAGAGCATCTACGCGTTGTTCGGAAAACTTCGTGCAGCCATTGAGGCACCCGATCTCACTATGCTGAAAGCCCAAAGGTGCGGCAACATGGAGAAGACTCGTCGTCGAAGAAAGCAACGCTAACAGCTAGTACGTAAACTTGGCGACCTAACGCGCTTATTTGGGAACGTTCACCTCAAAAGGCGCTCAAGTTTGAGGCACAATCGTTAGCTCAAGAAGTGGAACAAAAGTAAGGTGCACGCGCAGTTCAGTGGACAACAAGAAATGAAAAAAAAAAAAAAAAAAAGAGATCGAGTTCGCCTTTGCCGTGGTTAGCAGCAAGCAATGCTTTATATATGCTCTGGAGGAATAACTAAATATCGGCAAGCATCGCAGCTAGGGCGGGCCGAGCTTTTTAGAGCGGTTAATATCGGTAGGACAAAGCCAAAAATCTTGCCTGTTTACAACAACCCCCTCAACAATATAACTATCACTTAACGGCCCTTGTACAGTGCGAAACACAAACTAACCATCTAAATTCAGGACCGAAATATTCGACATCGGGCTACTGGAAAGTAGCGGTCAAAACTGTCACGCCTAGACTTAGGTCCATTTCTTCCCGCGCAACTTAGCGTACACCGTACACAACTGACACAGCGAAGCTGTGTACAGGTAATATAAAGATACTTTTTCATAAGGAGCACTTGCGCGCAAAATCTTTTCGGTTCTTGGGAGGTTTATGTCTAATGTTTATGTATATTACAGGACAGAACAGGTGCGCGATTGTACATATCCAGTTCCCTCAGTATTAAAAAAACAAACAAACAAAAACTGTCGCATTACGGCTACAACTAACCGGGTCATTCGACCAACTTTTTTTGTTCATTTTAACGGAGCCTCCCCTCGTATACGCGAAAATGCTTAGACAAGGTATACCTCTCGGCTGGAGCAACCATTCGCCGCGCGGTCAGGTTTCGATGCGGACCAACGCACAAGACTATTAGCGCGTTACATGTCCCCATTCTACGTCCACGCCGCGTCGTCAAAGACTCGCTTACCATTGGCGGTGCCGGCGGCCCGCGAGCGATATGAATGGAGGAGCGCGATCTTTCGTGTGTGTAACGGCAGCTGCGCTGCATTAATAGCCGCAAGCGCTATTGTGTCCGGTCGGTGCACGGGGCTGTTGCTATGCGCGGCACCTTCTTCCGTTTACGGCGCTCTTCTTTGAATTCGCGGACGTCTTGTTGCAAAGTCGCCGTAATTGCTGAAATCGAGATTCGTGCGATTTTACTTTTCACAAACGTAAGCTGGTGCAGAGTAAAATTCTGGCTGTAAATAACGGTTAAGCACGCGCGAACAAAAGAAACCGGAAAAAAAATATATATAACCGAGTTGCGCCTAGCTGCTTCCTTCTGCGTTTCTTCCGTTTCCGTTCGAAAGTTGGCATTTCTGTTTTTGTCGGTGCCCAACACAAAGGAAGGAAGACATTGCGGGCTCATTTTGTTGATGTTGTTTCCCAGTGCCCGGGCCATATTTGCGCTCTATCACGATCGCGGCAACCGCAAACCTCAAACTGGAGGATTTCGAGACTCAGCGGCACACAAGAAAGCGCAGTTCTATTAGGCGCACGAAACGGCGCCGGCAGAAACAACACGCAACATAGGACTCGCCTGCCCCTCCCCATTTCCAACTTTAAACTTCGCAACTCCCCCCCACCCCCTTTTTTTCCCAATAAACCCAATGATAAAGGCCATTAATGCGAGGAATAGCAAAAAGCGCTTCTTTCGATCAGCCGCAAGATTCCAAACTAAAAAGCTGTCCCAAGCTGTCGCTCAAGCTGCGAGAAGGACCTATAAACGGGGAATAAACTGCAGACGCCGGGACGGTCCGCTATAGTGGTCTCGAGTCTCACTCAGCCGAAAACGAAATCAAACTTCGCAAAACGTTCGCGCGGCAGCTCGCGCAGAATTCCGCGCAAAATTCAGAAAAATAACGGGAAATAATAATTCCTAGTCGAAGTCCAGCCCACCGTGCCTCACTTGACTACATCCGGGAGACTAACTCAAATTAACCCCAACTCACTTCCCACCCACCACAAGTCCCCCGAGGCTATGAACTAAGATGCCTCCTATAAGAAGAAAACAAAGACAGGGAAGAGACGAACGTGCGCGTATATGATCTCACCTTGTGCCTTGACGGTGAGCACGAGCTCGCCATTGTCCTTGGGCGCCCGGATGAGCTTGACCACCTGCGAGAGCCAGAGCGCCAGGCCGGGTCTCAGGCGACGCACGTACAGCACGCACAGCCACCGGGGCACGCAGCAACCTCCCGAATTGCCCGCAGGGGACGACGACGAAGAAGCGGGCGACGGGCCGGAGGCGGCGGAAGGGGGCACGCGGCGACTCCACGACGCCAGCACCGACGCGACGCTGGCACGCGCGCAGTTCATGCCGACGCCGCCGCGCGCACCGTCACTCGCAGCCAGCTGAGTCGCCGCCGCCGCCGCTCGCCATCGGAGCGCCTACTCGACGCGCACGGGCCCAGCATCGCCGCCCACGCAGGTCGGTCGGCGGCCCGGCCGCCGCGCGCGAAGAACAACCTGCCTTCGGGATACTCGACGCGGGAGTTTCAAAACCTCGGCGTTCTCTCGCGGTCGGAGTCCTTTCTCGGGTCTTGTTCGAAGAAGACGGCCCGAAGAAAGAAAAGGGGAAAGAAGACGTCTTCCGGCCGCTAATGAGCGCCGCGAACGAGGCCACCAGCGCTACGCGCACCGCGCGGCGACGGATGCCACGGCCGGGCGACGACTACGACAGGCGGGCGGAGCGAACGGAGGGGGGGAAGGGAGGGAGGGAGGCCCCGGGGCGCTCGATAACTGAACTGCGATGACCGCCGCCACACCGCGGAAAGAAAAGGAACGGAGGGAGTAGAAGGGGAGGAGGTGGGGAAGGTTCACTACTACTACTACTACCCACGCGAGCAGCAAGGAAGGCCGAAAGAAGAAGAAGAGCCGGAAAGAGCGCAGCGCTGAGCGTCTCTCAGGAAACGCGGCATCAATATCGACGAGAGGGTCACAATCCACGGGGGAGGGGAAGGGAGAAAGCCGGCACCCAGAAGGAGTCAAGTCGAGCGAGAAACAGGTAGCGCGTCGCGTCGGGTTTCGTTCGCGCCTTGTTTGTTCTGGCGACGTAATTAAGCCTTGACGGAACTGCCGAGAACAAGGTCCACGCAAGGAGAATTCCACTTCCTCTACCCTTCCCCTCCAAACTGTAAATGTGTGTGTGTGCGCGCGCGACATTACATACGTAGGCTGGCTCTTACTGTTCTCATATAGAACACGCTTCCCGTTTTCTTTTCTAAACTTAATTCGCCTCTGTAACAAAGCTGCATTTTAAAAGTGACTTCGTAATCACGGAGCTCGCGCTTGCGTGTACACATAAACGCATGCATGTATACACATACGCAAATATGCTATACTCTTGTTGTGGGGAGTTCTGATATTTACACAACTGTACCGTAAGGACGCCTCGCGCTGAGGCTTACGAGCCTATCCAGATTCAAGCTAAGAATTTATTTTACGAAGCGGAGCAAGACCGACGCGGGCAACGGTTCCCATTTCAAATGCGTCGAAACATCAGCGCACGCACGTTTATCTCTTTCTTTACCCCTCCCCCCGTCTCACTGAACTCCGCGGCCATGAAAGGCCAGCAATGAAACCTGTGAGGCCAGTGGACACGATTACGTATCCTAGTTAATTTCGCAAGCTGCTCGCAGCACTGTGGAGGAGACTACGCAGCTCTCCGCTAATCCGCCTCTAACTCGCCGCGTCGTACAACGGAGGCCGAGGCGGTTCCACCTGCAAAGTGGAGGGACGGAAACGTCCTTGCTACGCCCACTGTCGCTTCTCTTCAAGCCGACGTCCGTACAATGACGTCACGGTGAGTTAGACACGGACCCAGTGCTGCACTCAGTTCGTGAAAGTAGCCACAGATACAAGTACGCTGTCAGGTCTTCATCGAAAGCAGTGTCATGTGCAAACCATGCCGGAGAAGAGTCGGGACGCGGAAGAGAGGGACGCGCGTACACCTTGGCCTCGGGGGCGGCCAGCTGAAAAGGCGCCGCGAAGCGCGGATCGATGTCAGCAGCAGCGCAACTATAAGCACGGGGCAAGGGGGAGGGGGGGGGGCGGCAGCTGACTCACCTGGGGTCAAACTCCACGTGAGCGGAGCACGTGGAGCGAGAGGAGAGGGGGCTGTGTTCTTGCGGAGAGCTATCAATGGCGCTACCGCACTAGTCACTGACGGACAACTAGATGCATCGCGCGGGATCGCGAGTTGCGGGATCGCGAGTTGGATATTAGATCAACGCGCTCACCCCCAGCGCCCACGCACAAGAAACTTGAGAGGAGAGCGGGGGATCCAGGGTCAATAACTAAGGGGGATGCTTAGAACTTTCTAAAAACGTGAAGGCGAAATCCTAGTTGGGCCTTCTGTCTGCCATGTGTTCTTCAACTTTGTGTTGAACTTTGCAGTCGCGCTCGTCATCACTTGACCAGTTCCGCTCGCTCGCCATCGCCAAAAGCCTCCTCCTGTATGACCCCGTCGGTAACTTTACCTATCATGCCGCTTCCCCTTCACGGCGCGCGCTACCGTTTTCTCTACCTCGCATCGCGTCCCACAAAACGCAGAGATCTAAGCTCACTGGCGCGGATCAGCACGTACCTGTTCGTGCGAGAGGCCGGCGACGTCGCGTCCGTTGATGAGCAGCAGCTGGTCCCCTTCCCGGAGCCTGGGCGAGCAGGTGTCGGCGGGCGTGTGCGGCCCACGCGCGACACCAGGATCGGAAGGCTCTGGTCGGCGCCGCCCTTCACGTTGAAGCCGAAACGGCCCTCGGCGTCGGCGCGCATGCACACGCGCACCGCCGGCTGCTGGGAACCCTCGTCCGGCGCGGCCGCAGCAGAACCGTTCGCCTGCACGATCGAAGAGAACCTCCGTTGTAACGAAATATCGCTTTATACGAACTCCCGCTTCATCCCAAGTCTTTTGCGGTTCCAGCGAATTGGGAGCAAGTTGTAACTGCGTTTAACGAAATGCAGATCATAACGAATCCAGTTTCCTGCCCTGATGTGATTGCCACCAAGCCGATAAGGAAAATGGACACGAAAACGCCCACTGTGTACCGCTAAAGGAGGGAAGGCTGGCGCTCTCCTTTACAAACACCATTCCCCCACAGAGCAGCTACGTCAGCAACATCCGCGAGCACTCATTAGTGAATGCTTATCGCACCCTGAGCCACTTTCCAAGCCGTTGGAACCAGCTGTGTCCTAAAGGGACATGCGTGCTGCGAAAGTCTTCCCACACATTCGATACAAATTCTTTTTCCGACGCGCATAAGCGACGGTGCGCACGCATTGGAAAAAAATCGAGTTAGAAACCCAACCTTCAAAGATGAACAAGGGAAGGCAGATTAAGTCGTTAAATTGTTTGAAAAAAGTCCACCTCATGAGATCGATCCTCGTTAAACAGGACTTTAAATGCGGCTGCCTCGCCACCAGAAGTAAACGCGACACAACCAGCAGACAGTTTTGAGAGCACTTGGGGAAAACTAGAATAATATATTCCGATTGCCCACGCAATATAGGCTAGGTCCTCAGTGCGCACCGATGTGCGCCGAGCAAATGCAGCCGCCAAGACACCGTGCGGTGAATATCATGTCAAAAGGTCGTGCATACCGGACGACGCCACTCGCCACCGCATTTTAAATACACCGAGTCCATGCTGGCCACACCACAGGCGTCTCCTAAACATCGACGCGACTCCGATCAACAAAGCACCAGAGAAGGCGCAGTGTCGAAGCTTTCGTCGACGTTAGATACAACCTCCGCCGAAACTTGCTACATCTTGCAACACAGGCGCCCGCACACACGCGAGCAGCGTCACAGAAATCGTATTCCAGCGACGCTCTACGAAAATCGAAAAAAAAAAAAAAAGATGGCCGGAGGCTCACCCGCACAATGGTCTCGAATGCGCAGCACACATGCATGAACAGCCAGCCCGTAAGCACTTTACATACAACGCATACACACGCCGTTATATCAACTGCCCATATAGCAACCATACAGACCACGCCATAGCTCCAGGACCCGTACAGCGCTCGGAAGACGCGACAAACTCACCGGAAAAAAAGGCACAATTCGCGATGGGTTTCCGGGCACCAACCAGATCTGCTCGAAAGCCCATTCTGCCAATTCCCAGACCCACCGCAGTTTGGCGTAACATCCGCGTAACGGTAGCGACGTCAGGGGAAGATTCGACAACTGGTGAACGCTCACAGATAGAGTTGACCGGGAAAAAAAAGAAAGAAAAGAAAACTGGGCACTTATTGTGCGATATGTGAACGGCGAACGCACGGCAGTCTCGTAAAAAAAAAAGAAAAAAAAGCCGTTTCGAAAGCCGCCAGTATACGACAAAAATGGTCCTTTCGGAGCCGACATGTTTACGAGCGGCCGATTATACTAGGAAGGCGAAAAACGCGCGGGGAAAACGAAGCGTCGGACGCCCGGTTTCGATGAAAAAGTGTTCGCGGTGGCCAAACCTTCGACGACTTCCAGCTCCCGAAACGCGCACGCCAGAAACGTTCGCTCGAACGCGCAACAAACACCCGCGGACTAAGCAAGAAAGTACCACGGGGAGAGTTCGAAGAAGAAGAAGAAGGCGAGAAAATACGCGTATTTATATGTACCGCACGGCTTTCTTCGTTTGGAGTTCGCCAAAAAAGAAAAAGGAAAAGTTTCCAGATAAGAGATGCAAGCAAGCGCCTCAATACCGCGAGCGCCCGCAAATGCGCAACCGCTTTCTCGCAATGCAGGCATTCATTATACTGTACGCGCGTTCGCGGGAGCATTTATTCTCCTCTGCTATTCGCGCACGCACAGACCGCATAGGATCATTAAAACATTCTGATCCCCCCCCCCCTCTCTCTCTCTCTCCTCTCTCTCTCAAGCACGTACAGAAAAGACGGCGAATAGAGAACTCGAGCGGCATTCGACTGTTGCTCGTACCAGGCCAATGACACAAAACAAACAAGTTACTTTTGGAAGCGCCCACTCGAACAAAATGAAAACAGCAGCCAGGGATATCTGCCGAAAAGGATGCCGTTTTCCCGAGTGCCTTTCGTTTCGTAGGAACATTCTTCCCCTCACCATTCCACACATTTTATTTTTGTTCGTCCAGACAGGACCGCTGAGAATGGCAGTGCGTTTAAAAATGTCCCGTTTTCACCGCAGAGATTATTTTCCTCCCCCCGTATACCAGCAACGCTCTTCAGAAAAAAGAAGTACCGGCATACGGCTCGTCTTCGCGTGTGTTGTACGGAAAGCGTCCGAAATAGCGGGACAGCCAAGCAGCGCGCACTCGCGACGGGAGAAAAACAAGCCGTTTACGCAGAGCGGCGCTAACGTTTCCCACTCCGTTCCGCAGCATCCGCAGGAAAAAAGAAGGAGATGCGGAGGAGAGAAGAAGAGGCGAGACGAGACCCAAGGAGGAAACGGCGATTCACGATGCAGTCAAGCACGCACGGGGGACGACTAAACGAGGAAATTAGATGAAAAGAAGAGCTGCAAGAGGAGAAGGAGGAGGAAAAGAAGAGAATACTGGAGGCAGGGCTTCTTTCACGAGTCCGTTGCGCGCAATTCAGGAAGCGCGCAAGGGCATTCACCACGGTTATCAATAACGGACGCAAAAGAGAGTTCCGCAGAAGAAGCACGCGAGGGGGATAAAAAAGGCCGCGCTGCGTGCATGCTTTTGGTCTTCCTAATTTTTTTTTCTTTTTGCTGCACTTATAGCTTGAGAGCCACTGGTTTGTATGCCCGGTTTAACGGTGTGACGAATGAACGCTTCTTCCCCCGCTGTCCAGTAGTTCCGCACAGGGCGCTTTAAAGCGGCAGTTAAGTGAACGCAAGCGGAGTATTAAGTGTGCCACGTCTGTTTGTTTGACTGTTTTGTTTTTTCTCCCTCCCTTTTATAGGCACGCATCCACGTCAAGCATGGCAGGCGTACCAGGTAAGAAGGAACCGGCGCCACCGTCTTGACGCGCACGCACTAACCCACCGGTTCTCAACTATGGAGTTGGCGTCCCGTTTTTGACTTGCAGAAGCGATGGACATTACGGAAGGAAAAGGGAGTGTTGACAAACATGAGAGATACACTGAGCGAGATTTGCGCTCGTGCACAAGTATTACGCTCTTCTTGCGCGCGAATGGTTATCTTGCACAGCTTCGGTGTCGTGCAAAAAAGCCAACCCAACGGCTCACGCCGTGTGAAGAGGCCACGCTGATCTCAATGCAAAGCCAAGCTCCTCCAAGAAACGTTTGAGGGAAACGAGACGACACGGGTGATGAGAGGTGTGCGCTGCGCACGCGCAGCTAAGACTTCGATGACGTCACATACCACCACAGGAATGTCAGAATTCCGCTACTCACCACAAGGTCGCGGTGTCGGCTCATGGACGTGCACCACAAAAACCGCTCGGATGAGAAAGATTTCAGCGCACGCAAACGAACCTCGGGTTGTCAAAATTAACCCGCAGCGTTCCCTTCCAGCGAGCTTCGCCGCCAAACTAAACCTTAGCTGAGCGCGTTAAACAACAACCTTGACCGCACTCGACAGCCAGGGTGCATCTACGGCGGTAGTTCAAGGGTAGTGGTACGACATACAAGTCACGTGACAACGGTGCTTACGCTCGCGCAGCAAAAACTTGTCTCGAACCTCTTCACGTCGCACACTCCGGCGCCGTTTTTACGTAGCCCAACACTGCCCGACGCGGAAGAAAACAGCCTCGTTTTCGACGCTGAAGCTTCGCTATAATTACAACAGCCACTAGGCCGTCACAAATTGCCGACGGAAACAACGGAGAATGGAAGGGGGGAGGAGAAACATAACAGACGCCTCGGTTCTTCGAAAAAGGAGCGTAAAGAAACTCAAAGGTTGAAAACAAAGAATTCCTGGAACGGAGATAAACGTACTTAAGCGAGTTCAGGGAAACGCAACTCCAGATTGGAGGCACGACACGGGGGAGGAGAAGCTCGGGGGAAGTGGAGGGGGGATTTAACGGCGGATCTGGCTTGTCTCGTGGACGCGTACGAGCTTTCGAGTGAGACGCGACCTCGGACGCTCACCCAGGCGAGCCTCGAACGAGGAAACTGCGCGGCGTTCGCTGGGATTACGTCTAATCCCCCGTGCTCCTTTCAGGATTTTAAAGGGACACTACGGGATCAACAACTTCTTTTGTTGTAAATGAAAGAACACGCGTCTCGCTGCCCAATCGGCTGTCGTTAGACGGCCAATGATGCCTTGTTTGGTGAAGAATAAATAATTCGGGCTGGCATTTCTCTTTCCCGTTTCGCTTCCATTGTTTCGTGACGTGAATTCAGAGCACGTCACAAAGCGCACAGAGCGAGCCGGGGCCCTACTTTCGACTTTACTCGATCGTGCCCATCTTCCGGAAGCCTGTTCCTATTGGCTCCCAAGTTCGTCGCAGTCAGAAAGGGTCTTTTTGACGCCATCTTTCCGACGTCAAAGTTGCTCACCGAGCTCCGCCCCCTGCCGCCCTTGGTGAAGCTTTCATTGGATGTACTCCCGTCTGCGGGCTGGCGTAGAAAATTACCACGCAACTGACCAGCGAGGTTGTCTGTCATCTCGTTCCAAGCCGATTGTGCTAATAACCTGATTTTGCCCCTGACTGTTGCGCATAGATTAACTAGTGATGTCAGTAGGTACGGTACGCGCATCACCTTCAACCACACGCACGCATCTTCTGACGACGCTTATACGAAAGGCAAGAGATTTCAACAAAATCAAAACTCTGAGGCATCATATTTTAAATGCTTGCAAGCTGATGATCATGTCTTTTGAAATGCGCGTGACCGGCAAAAGTTGCCGCGCACATTTATTTTACAGCTCAACTTCGGCCGGCTATTAGTGGCGCCGGCCGCGGCTGTTCCACGCGAATGACATACTCGGTTCGAAGGCGCCCATAACTGCAGCCCTCCCTCTTAGCGTTTACACAGCGTTGCCTCCATCGCGTCCTCTACGCGGGGCCACGTGTCGAAACCTTGCGCCGTTCCGCGTAGGGTTAACGGTCTCCTCCATCCATCACTCAGCCATGCGACGCCGCAAAGCCCCCGGTCGACGGAGGAACCCTATCCGTCGCAGCACACGACCCGATTCCCCGCGCGCTTGAGCAACATTCGCAACTTTGCGCAAGCCACGCGCGTTCCGCTGCGAAGAGAAGAATGCGCTTTGCACGAAGAGAAAGAAGAGGCGGCTCCCCTCCTTTTGGCGCCATCACGAAGCGCGAGTAACGCGTACGCCCACAAAGCCAGTTCCGAAAACTCCCGCCTTATGCGGGAGCAGAAAGGCGGGTTCCCGCGAAAAGCAGATCGGATGAGCGTGCGCGTGAACGCCTCCTCTGCGTAAGAGGTCGCCAGCTTCCCCATCTACCCTTATTTGCGCTAAGCCCCGAAGGCTCACCATCCGACTAAACGAAGGAGCGAAGCAGTGCCTCGAGAAAATTACCAGAAACAATATAATTAAAAAAAAAGAAGTCAAGAACAAGCGTTTAATTAGGAAGTCGGGAAATTGGACTTAATTCATTCAGCTTTGTTAAACAAAAATCAACGCTAAGAACGTCGTCGAAGAGAGGCGAGACAAAAGCATACACCAAATTAAATGACCTGGAGCTGTTCCAAGGCTAACAGAAGCAAAAGGACTCCACAGGTGGTGCACGAGCCATGCGAACGCGGGAAAATTGAATTGAGCAAACCCAATGCACCGTAATGAGATTTGTATTCAGGCTGTGCCTGACATTTGAAATTGTCCTGCTTTGTATTGAGAACTGCACTCCATTTGTTTTCGACTAGTGAACTAGGTACCGGCACTCACCTACGGGGCAGAAACTTGGAGGCTCACTAAGACGGTTCAACTTAAATTGAGGACGACTCAGCGAACAGTGGAACGCAAGATGATAGATGTAACGTTAAGGGACAAGAAGAGAGCGGAGTGGGTCAGGGAACAAACGCGTGTTAATATTAGTAGAAAATAAGAAGAAGAAATGGACGTGGGCAGGGCATGTAATGCGAAGGCAAGGTAACCGTTGGTCATTAAGGCTAACACAGTGGATCCCTCGAGAAGGCAGTCGTGGCAGGGGGCGGCAAAAAGTTAGATGGGCAGATGAGATCAAGAAGTTTGCGGGGATAAATTCGTCGCAGTTGGCACAGGACCAGGATAATTGTAGATCTATGAGAGAGGCCTTTGCCCTGCAGTGGGCGTAGATAGGCTGGTGATGATGACGATGATGATGATGATCAGTGTACTAGGTTTACCTTTGTTGTGTAACTGTACTACACTTGTAATTCCTCTACTGATGATTGACTTGCTGCTCTGTGTGATAAGGTGGCCAGGGCTCTTCAAGCTGTCTCAGCAGTTTTTTTCCTGGTCTTGCAACATGGTTGACCAATAAACTCAATTGTCAATCATGGAAGGAGAGGGAGGGGAAGGAGAGTGGAGGCAATTACGACGCAGAGGCGGCTTTCGATGGCATCAGCAGCTAAGCAGGCAGATACGCAACCAATCTTCCCTTAATTTCACTTAACCGTTCGAGGAAACCAATTTCGAGCACCCACGCACGTGTGACGCAAAACGAAAAAGGCAGGTCATCATATCTCTCGGCGGCGTTACGTCGCATAATGCCGCCCCCGCGGTGTCGGCCGAGGGGAGATAAAATAACCTGGAAATCTGACAGGATGCTGGCGAGACGACGGTGCTCGAAACACCCCCGAGGGTTTTAATGCGTTCGTCGTCGCGGATGACAAGACCCATCCTGCCGCGAGAGATATGAAGGGGCAGGAGCAGAAATAAAAGAGAAAAGTAGAACGACGGGCCGCGATGGGTTTGCGATTTCTCAGAACGACGACGAGAGAGCTTGATTCGCATCGAAAACTCAACAAGGAACGTGGGCGGGCAGCGGGATTAGCGCGTACGAATTTCCCCACGCCGCCTACGAGGAGGCCGCTGAAGGTGACTGACGAAAAAGGGAGTGTAGTTGTGAAGGCTCGGGAGGCGCCTTAACAAGCTCCCAGAAAAGCATCCACGTGGGCGTGCAATTTGGCGGAATTTTCTTTATTGCATTTTTAGAATGTGACAGGACTATACGGTACACGCACACAGCCTGCAATTATGGCGAAAACTGGCGTTCATCTCATTTCATGAAAACAACGAAATCGCGCGGATCTCACGCCCCGTGGGAATTTGTGTTAGGGCGAAGCCCTTTTTTTTTGTTTTGACTGCCTGGCTGGCCTGGCTGCCTTTGCGTACACGCTGATTTGGACACAATCATCGCGGTGCCAACGACTGCAGTGACGTCACACAAGCTTGCAATGTCTTTCAGTTAGCCCACGCTTCAAACAGTTGATGTTTACTCCTTAAAACGTTATTATCGTTTTTTTTGTTCTTCCACCATGTGGGCGTGTTAAACCTACCAAACAATTGGCTAATGTAGCCCCAGTGACTGGCCAGTGCGTCATCATTTTCGACGCCAGCAAATGGGCGGAGAAGATGGTGCCAGTAAAAGCGACACTTTCCAAAGCACGTTTCTCGTCGTCAAATGGGTGCACGTCGACCGGAAGAACTCGAAACACGGCCTATACGCTTTCTACATTTCAATGAAATAGGGTAATTAGACAATGTTTACAACTCGCTTCGATGTCTCTACTGCTATAGTCCGGATGTCCGGACTACTATCGTCCCCTGTCTCTCACCGATGGAATCACTCGTGCAGAAGCAGCTGTAATCAAAAGGCGAACACAAATAGTGTGTGCGTGTGTGTGTCAGATATATATATCGAGAGATATATCGAGATATATATATCGAGAGAGAGAGACGATCGAGGGAGATGAGAGAGAAGATGAGGAGAGAGAGGATGAGACCGATGAGAGAGAGAGAAGAGAGAGATGAGAGAGGAAGAGACGAGAGAGGGAGAAGAGATGAGAGAGAGTGTGTTTAAGGGGTGAGCTTAGCGAGTCCTCGCAGTGAGTGACCAATAGCTTACTACTAGCTCGGCTCAAACACAGGCAGCTAAGTGGCAACGCCTGCGAAAACGGCCCCGAGCTTCAGGGACGCCGGAGAAGGCAGAAAGTGACAAGGGTGTCGAGAAAATGAACCTTCAAGCAAACGCCCTCCCCGCGCACGACGAGAGCACTCGCTTGCTGCGCAATCCGTTTGCCGAGAACCATTCGTCCTTCGCCTCGGGCTCGACCTCCAGTCCCGTCCATGCATCAATCAACGCGGCCACGACGACGTCCCGTCAGCGCATGCAGACAGACGGCCCGAGACCGCGCGGAGGAAAACCCGCACCGTCTGCCATTTACCCGAGAGGGTTAACGCCGCAGGCAGAAGTGTAAGTGATTCCCTCCTCTTGGTTGGCTGAAAGGCATTCCGCTGCTCAGCACGAGTTCGCCCGTTCTCCGCCAGTTTGTGGGAGTAGGGATATACTTGAAATGTACGCGACAAAGACAGAGGGGACGGGGGGAAGCTGACGTCTCAATTATTCTGGAACTCTCAACGCGCCGCACCTCATGACTAATGGCGTGCTTCGCTGCATAAAACTCTCTCTCTCTCTCTCTCTCTCTCTCTCTCTCTCTCTCTCTCTCTCTCTCTCTCTCTCTCTCTCTCTCTCTCTCTCTCTCTCTCTCTCTCTCTCTCTCTCAGGGGTACGCGTGCACGCAGACACCTTATGATGCTCGTTTCACCTGAGGCGTCAAAAAAGGAATTAAGAAAATTTATAAGCGCGCGAAAGACAAAAGAGACTCAAACTGTCCATGCATCTTTCACACGCTTTATAACAATTAGGAAGGTGTCAACGGGGCGACTGGATCGAAAAACAAATTCCACTACGAGGTCAAACAAGGATGCGCACACTCTTTAGAAACAGCCTACAAAATTCACTCATAAGTTTGCGGGCAATTACTTTTACTAAAACAGCGAACATTGCATAAAACCGTGTCGAAAAAAAGAAATCACAATAGCTAAGAATACTCTAAAGACTTATCATGCGTCTCCTGTTCCTTACACCAGAAGGCTTAAGTAATTAAAAGGCATCTGGCACACTGACGAAATGAATGCTACAACTTTTGTACCGGGAGCGTAAAACCCAAAAAACCAAATTCATGTCGAAAAAAAAAAAAAAAACGGGCTCCACCACAAACAAACAAACAAACGAACAAAAATAAACAGAAGAAGACCAACTGGCTGATAATTCTTCTACATTATTTCGCCGATAGCGCCGCTCAAGTGGCGCGCCCGGCAATTTTTCGCCCAAGCTCACAGGTCGGCAGAGACGGCCGTTGAAGAATGCGGAAGGGGTGGGCCCTTCGCCGCGCGGCGCATCGCGTGCACACAGGCTCGCGAGCAGGGAGAGCCCGGTGGCCCGTTACTAACACACGCCCGACCGCCGAGAATGCACGAGCAAAGCCAACAAATCCGAAGAGAAAAGCCCATCCAAGTGACACGACTCGATTACCGGCTCTCCCAGCTCGCCGGCCGCTGACCGAAAGACCCGCCACGCCAATCATCACGCCGCAAGGTGTGTGTGTGTGTGTGTGCGGTGAGCGAACGGGAAGGACGAAACGAAAAGCAAGAAAACTGGGCCAAATCTAGCGGCCACATTTGCTTGTTCATTCGTGCCAATGCCTTCTTGATTTTCGGAGCTCCCTCTCCCTCTCGGCTAACTTCGACCCTGCCCAAGCTCGGCTCCGACGGCGGCGGCGGCTCAGTGGAGCGTTCGCTTCGTCGGGCTTGAGGTTTGAGTGAGCTAGAATCGGGTCCAAGTGGGTCGCAAAGCCGCGATAATGGCTGCCGCCGGCTGCGGTGCGCGCGCGTGCCAAGACGGAGCGGAACGCCCCGAAGCTTTCGACGGTGCACCGTGAAGACGACGGTGCGCGCCTGCCTTCGCGAGGGGAACAGGCGGCGGCGGCCGTGTTTTGCCGCGCGTTCAGTCATCGCCCCGGCCGCGTGCCGACCCCGAAGTGAACCACGATGTCATATCTCGAAAATAGACGAACGAAACCGAAAATACGCAAAGCAGGCGCGATCAGGCACGACGTAGCGGAGCGATGGAGTTTTCAGCACACAGGGTGTTCGCGAGGAGGAAACGAAGCGATGGCTTGACCGTTGCGGAGTAAAGTACATTAAGGATAATTCGCGGTGAGTACCTGAGCCCTCCCGCACCCCGCAACCTCCCTTACAATTACCCGAACAAAGTCGCAGCCCGTGCACGCACGTCGCCGAGCAACCCTCGTTTAGCCACGTGCGCTGCTGCGAGCACGAGGTCGTGGGTTCGATTCCCGGCCGCGGCGGCCGCTTTTCTGATGGAGGCGAAAGCAAGAACGACCGTGTGTACGAGATTTCGGCGCACGTTGAAGATCGCCAGGTGGTCAAAATTAATCCGGAGCCCTTCACTACGGCACGCCTCATCACCTGCGTTGCGTCAGCACGTTAAACCCTACAATCATCAATCGTTTGACCACATCACGCTCACCCGTCCCTACGTCCCACAACACTGTCTGCATAGCGGAGAATGCACCACAGTACGTCATATGTGGGCCTGCAAATTTGACCCTTTCGTTCTCACCCCCTCCCCCAAACAGTTCGACTAGAAGCAGCGCTGGGTTGTTCAAACCTGGATATGCAGAGCGAACTCGGGGGGTCGGTCGGGCAGCCATAGTCGCCGAAGTCGGCCACCGCGCTGCACTAACCCTTCGTTTAACGAAGTTCTCGTCCAGCAACGCTTACAGCGTTAGGGCACCTGTTTTAAGCCCTAGAGTCTGAGTTGACAGTTCCTGAACGCTTGATCAAAGGCCCACTTTCGCCAACACGCTATAACGAAACGCAAGTGCGAGAGCAGAGCTCGGGATCACACCCGAGCTCTGCCGCTAGGCTTTCGTAGAAAAGCTCGAGCTTCACACCGATAAGCGCAAGCCCCCCGAAAAACTGTCTAGGCGCCGTCCCCTTTTAAAGACGATAGTCTTTCTTGAGCTATTTAACCCCGAAAATTTGTCTGTCTGTCGGTATGTTCCTGTCCGTCTGTCCGCCAATTCAGCCTTCCGGCCAACAGTTAAAATAACCCCTGAACGAGATGTTTATATAACCAAAAAACATTTAAGAACTCCAAAATCTGGAAACTACACTTCACACTGCCTACATTGTTGAGCAAAGAGAAAACATAAGGCATGGTTGAGGCAAAACATCCATGCACAAATGATACTCCCAGTGTTCTTTTAATTGATAATAAACGCGTGTGGGTATTTGCGATACCAAATAAAATATACCTGTTGAAAACAATGTTTTGACTACCCCCCCCCTCCAAAAAAAAAAAAAAAAAAGCTCGCGCAAGCCTGGACCTCGTGGGGCGGCGTTCAAAGTTCAGCAGTAACAAAAGGTCCCAGTGGATGGCGCGAGCAGCGGAAGGCGGGAAATTTAATTGACTTTAGCAAACCTCCTCCGTGTTTATCTTGGGTGGATCGGAAGGGAGGGGAACAGCACGAGAAATAGGCAGCGGGCAGAAGAGAGGAACTTATGTGGCTGGGGCGCCTCTCGACGACATTTGCAGCAAAGTGAGCCCGATATGCAGCCAACTTGTTGTTTCTGGTGCAGGCAGCCGCCGCCGTACCTGTTCCGACATCATCCTCGCTGCATTAGGAGATGCCTGCTGCTGCTTTCTGGCGGAGGAAGATGACTGCAGGCGCTTCCCGGACGACGAAGCGTCAGAGCCCAGGCGATTCGGTGCTGCCCACGGGGCCATTCCCGCTTCCGCGCCTACGCTCCCCATCGTCGTCCTCCTCTTCAGCAAGAGTGCTTTCATCAGCGAGAGAGTCTTCCTACGAACGAGTAGCCATCTCGTATGCTGAGTCAGCGCCGACAAACGCGTAAACATTCCACAAATGTCTGCCCGCTAGGAACGAGAAAGAGTCGCGAGCTGCAATCTGAATTCGTTATAAAAGGCACTGCGTTAAAAGCAGGGACGACTTCCTGTACAGGCACCGGGGGGAGCGTGAAAAACGTCGAGTAAAGCTGAAATTCGAATAAGGCGGTCACGCTACAACGAGGATTTACCTTTGATTGATTAATTGATTATGGGGTTTTAACACGCCGACGCTACACAGGCGACGAAGCGCGCTGTAGTGGAGGGCTCCGGACTAATTTCGTTAACGTGCACGTTAACCGGCACGGTGCACGTCAACCTGGGGATCGTTAACGCGCACTGAAATCTCGAACACAACGGGCGTTTTCGCTTTTCGTCTCCATCGGAAAAGCGGCCGCCGCGGCCGGGAATAGGAGCATTTTCCTTGGGCTCAGAAAACGAGGGTTTACTGATGTTTCCGTTTCACGGCGCAGGGACATCAAGGTGGGCTCTTATGCGAGTGTGGCTCCGCTTTACAGGCTATATTAAACAGAACCAAGGCTCATGCATCTTTCGCAAGTCGTCCAGCAACGCTGACAGCGTTAGAGCGACGGGGCAAGCCCTGACAACCGGGGTGGCATGCTCCGCGAGTCATTTTCGGCAACACGATATACGAAACCAAGCGCAAGTAAAGTGGGAATAAAACTATTTGTAGCAACGAAAAAAAACACGAATACACCCGCCTGACTTTTGCCGAAAATTCGCCTTAAAACAACTTTTTTTTAGCGTATCAATTGTAATAGCATGTAAGATTGTAAAAAGGATGAAAGATTGTACCGATTATTTTGTTGTATAAGTTTTGGCTCCTCTGGGTTGTTGCTGTTTTTCGTCGGTTTTTTTTTTCCTTTTTTGTGCTCTTCTCCTCTTATTCTTCTATTATTACCACTGTATAATGACGTACCACCGTCCCCGCTGCTGCATAGTCAACTTCGGTTGACTTTATAGGGTTGTTAGTTTCCTGAGGGGGTGCGGACCCAGTCAAGCCGACCATGTCAAGGCTTTTTGTCCGTGCTTCCAACATCGCGGACAACGATGTTGAATAAAAAAATGATTTGATTTGATTTGAATAACTCGCACTACAAGCCAAAAAGGCGTACGCCGCCGAGAATCGGGATCGGCCTTTTCTTGTTCCTGTGGGGGATGCCGCAGCCGTACCTGTTCCGACATCATGCTCTCTGTACGGGAACGAGAATGCTGCTTTCTGGAGGAGGTAGACGACGGGCGACGCCTTCCGGACGACGAAGCGTCGCTGTTCCCAGACTCGGCGTTGCCCATGGGGTCACTATTGCCTGCGCGCCTACGCTCCGCATCGTCGTCTTCCTCGTCGCCCCTTCGGTCCCACCACCAGTAGCGCAGAGAGCTGCGCTGGAAGCCTCCTGCGCGTTGCTGCTGCTGCTGCTGCTGCTGCCGCTGCTGCTGCTGCCTCGACGACACCGGTTCGGAGTGGCCGTGCTGGCGGCGGCGGCAGGACCAGCAGCGCATCAGCACCGCCGCGGTATCCTCGGGCACCCAGCTCAGACGGGCCGGGTCCGTGCGCCGATACGCCATGCCTTCTTCTAGGACCGCAGGTACACGCACAAGTGCCGACACACACTTCACCCTTCTCCACTCTGCCTCACTTCGCGTTCTTTTCTGTTCTCTCCGTGTCCACGATCAAGGGTTCCACAAATGCAGGTGTCCTTGAAGCTAGGTGGCATGTTCCAAGCTGAGCGCGATCCAGGCGTAGCCAGTCCCGTCACGCAGCGGAAATCCACAGATGGGCATCTTTGCAGCGGGGGGCAAAAGAGCCCGACGACCCGAACACTTGGAAGGAGGACCCGAACGTACGAAACGGCCCGAGGAAACGAGCGAACCCAGGCCGCGTGTGTGCGCACGGGCACAGTGGACGAGGCGGAGTGATAGGAGGTGGTGAAGCCAGCGGCGCCCATATCTATATGGTATTAGGCGCAACGCGGCTGATACGGGCTGTATACTACCCCCGCACAAGAGTGTACGAAAGGACGCCACTCGCCTTTGTCGCGGGGCATCGTAAAGGCGGGAACGGTACTTTTTTTTTTTTTGTCTTTGTTCTCCTGCTTCTACGCGGAGCATAAGGAGAGCCACAAGGTGACAGTGGACGCTGGCACTGCGATGAACGCACGTGCGCAATCAAACCGCCCTGCAGATGATAGCGTGCACAAAGAAAGTGAAGATCGCCGTGCAGTTGACGATCTGTCGGACCTGCGATGGCAAGAGCGTTTGGATTGGATTGGATGCCGTACTGACTGTCTCCCAACTACGACCTCTTCCGGAACACAGTGTTGTTATTTAAAGGGACAGTGAAGTGAATCCCCCAAACTTCTGTTCTTGTTTGTATTGCATAGACTGGCTCAAATGAACACACTTTTCATCGTTTATCCGGTCGACAAAGCAGTGTTTAATATACAAGGCCTGAAGAAGAAATAATACCATTCGACATTTGCAGCGGCCGCAGCAAACTAACAGCAGTGACGCGCATACGAGATGCAATGTAACTGGACGATGTCTAAGATTAGCATTCAAACCAGTTTCGGTTTCGGTTCTGTTAAACAACATGCTTGGCATCCGACTGGGTGGACATTCTCGATAACTTGGTCATCAGCATACCACGCTTCTGCCATGTCGGCTGTAAAATGCGTCAGATAAGCCTGTCAGCATGGCTTGGAATCGTAACAATCACTAGCCGAGGCGTACGCAGTGGATGAACGACCTCCGCGTCACCGGAGGCGCTCAAATGCGATGCGCTTTGCTCCCCCCCACACCATTTCTTTGGAGCTTGCCTGGCTCGTGCCTGTATCGTAAGAGGCGTGTTCGCACCAGGCCAATGGTTGGCTGATTCGGCACTGAGCCCGCAAGCAGTAGGTGCTCATCGCAACACCACGCCAACGAGAACTCGTCAGGACGTCAGTGTCAGTCTCCACGCGTTCTGCGAACTCGCTCGTAGAGCAATGAATGTTACAGCGCAAAAATGGTGAATTCAGTATAGAAAATATCACCCAAAAACAAATAAATCAACTTACAAAAAACATGCCATATCAGAGATTCGAACTTGCGAATTGCAAAACTGCACGTAATGCTTCATACACTCAGGCATAAGCCAGCGCTGTCAGGAACGGAAATATAAAAAGTATATATCGTATGGCCTGTTTACATTTTTATTTAGTTTTAGCATTTCAAACAGCTCAGATGGCTAATTCTCGGATAACGATCGTGTAGTAAGCGTCCCCTAATTCCCCCAAATATCTCATTTCTAGAGACTGCATTCCTTAGACAGAAAAACGATCGCAAATGTGTGGTCGTACTGCTGACCGCTGTAGTTCACCCAGCGCAAAAAGAGCTTCCCGCACCTTGGTTTGACGCTGTACAATAAAAGTTTCGGTTGATTTTAATTCCTTAACTTCGCTGACTCTTTTCCCCGCCTTTAACTGGCCATAGATTTTTCTACTAGCGTACCAGTCAGCAAAGCGTTGCATGGGCCCTTGTGTAGAGCTACTTGGACTTAGAGCTTGATACAGTCTACAAACTAACTAAAGGCACATTCTTCAGGGCACACATCGTTTCATGGCTTAGTTTCAATTGAGCGAACGAATTCCGGCCGACCCTGGGCTGACTGATTCTGTCGGAGGGTCGGCAAGCCGTGCAGTAGCGCAGTGAAGCCAATTCATTTCGATTGAGCGTCGTACGAAGCGTCATAGGAAATCGGCAGGGAGGGTGAAGAGAGGAGGACAGCACTTCCGAATTCATTTTCCTAGTGAATAAAGTCGCGAAAACGCAGCGAGAGCGGTCGAAACATGGTCTAGAGACTCGAGGCTACAAATTGCGCTGGTAATCCCGCAATGTTTACAGATCACTTCAGTGTCCCCTTGACGCGCACAAAGTGGGTGCATCTGTACCTTTGTTGTATGCCGCAAAGCGTTAATGATCAGACTTGCAATGGCACGAACATTTGGACAAGTTGCCGTTTTTATTCACCACTACACCCTGAGACGTACGGCTGTGAGAACGGGGCTAAAAGCTACGAGGTATATATATCTTCCGGAGGAATACGGTTATGCAGGGGTGTTACGATGTGTTATGACGTATTCGAGTGGAAAATAAGTGTAGTCAGAAGACACAGTTTTCGCGGCCGGGAATGTAAATGTTTATCTCACGCGCTGCCTACACACCGCCTCAACTTAATATCTGGTGCTTTACGGACTTCGTCAGCAGGTTCGCGGCGTAGGTATACGTACGCCCACATCCCCCCTCCCCGTAACAAGGAATACGTCACACCCTGCGATAACGAACGAACTCAACCTGTGACACCACATGACACCCACAAAACCAGCGGCAACCCAAATCCTACTCCGAATTAACCTATATCTTCGGTGAGTCGCGGCGGTTAGTTGCCTGTCACAAAACACCTTGAACTAATATTCGACAGGTTTCTCAAAATAAAACTCAATCATCAACTTCAAAATTGAATAACGGTGAGAGCCACGGCGCTTTGGTACTGCAGCTACGGCGCTTTACAGCTCAAAACGAGGTTGTCGGTTCGATTCCCTTCAGCGGCTACCACGCTTCCGAGCACAGGCGATGTACAAAAGCCCTTTTGACAACGCCATTTGCAGCACGTTGAATGGCACTAGGCCGAGAATTCACGCCCAAAGCCATAACTCAAACCCGCGAGCTTGATTACACACACACACTACTTCAGAGCGGAAAATGCCATTTTACATTATTCATCGCGAAGAACTCGCTTCTGCGTCGTTTCGGAGTCTTCTTTTTATAGAGCCGCTGTTGTATAAGCGTTGCCGTAATATTCCAATTTTCCTGTGTCCCAGCTTCTACGTCTCTACAGGAGGAAGAAAAAAATAGAGCAATATAAGCAGGAAAGCAGAGCAGGCGCGTTAATCTAAGAAACCGACAGAAGCAAAACCGCCGAGTGCAGAAGGAAACCTCCTCCTAAGCCGCACATACAAAAGCCGCTCGCGGTGGAAACCTCCGCCTCGTTATCAGAAACAATAACGGGCACACTGCCAGCCCCTGCGGCGTTCTCTCGGCCAACGGTCAAAGGTCGTCAGCGACGCAGATAACGCGGATATGGAGAAAAGAAGCAAAAACGCAACGAGGAAGAAATCGCGTACACGCACACACGTGCGCATACTACTGCAAACTGGCGATACACTACAGGCTCTTTCGCGGCCTGTGCACCGTCTACGGTCTTCCGCCTCGGTTCCATCAGGAGGTCGCTCGCCAACCTCGCGCTGCGACGGCGGGAACGGCGCGCGTTCCGAGAACATCACAATGGCCGCTAAATGATGACGCCAGCGACGACACACGCCTGAATGGCACTCAGTGTCGACACCAGCCGGCCTGTCTGCAAGCCCATTGGACTCGGGAGGCGACGACGAGGGAAAACAAAGAGATGAAAAGAAGAGAAGAAGTTAGGGGGGCACCTAAGCTTGCTCTGATGACGTGAGAATGCGCCAGCACCACTTCTCGCTGAGTTATATGTCGCCGAGTTTTGTGCTCCCGAGTGAATACTGTCGCGAAGCACGCCAGACGACAAACCGGACGTCTTTGGACCTTTTCACCATAAAACTTATTTCCTTCGCACCTTTTGCTTCTTTTCTCAGTTACTGCGACTAACGGGCCAATCGCCCTTGTTAGGCCTACATTCAGGCTTAACGTCAGCTGACCTCACGACGAGCTAAATGACGTGCCAAACAACGTCAAACTTTTTGTGCTTCGATTTACGGCTACCATTCAATGACTTTAGACATCAAACGTTAGGCATAACGCCGCGACATTAGGCCTAAGAGTGACGTTAGGCCTAACCCGCGTTCTTCCTGTATCTGCTGCGCCAGGCTGGCACACCCACGTTCGCAGCCAATGGGGATTGCGCTTACGTGGATCCAACGGGCATTTTGCCAACAGCTTAAGGCTTCACACTCTCTCTGGTTACGTGAATCTAGCCAAATGAGCCATTAATGCATGATTGATGCGCACACATTAAGAAAAAAGAAGAGTGATATTTCATCGATTGCTGGCTGGCTGTACACGTGTAGGCGGGCGCGTGCTCACTGCTAACCTAACCGAGGCGAACCCCACGTGACTAGTTCTCGGAACCTCCTCGGCGATCGTGGTTTCTTTCCGCCGCGTCTTGACCGCCAAAGCGTCGTTTGCTCAGCCGGCCGCGCTCTTCGTTTCTGCTGGTTCCGTTATCTACAACGCCATAAAAGACGCCCTCACCTTCTCTCCCCGTTAAACGTATCACAAAGAGGAGGAGCATAGCCCCGACTACATTGTATTGTGCGAGGTTACGAGCTTCGAAGAACGCGTAGCGCGGCAGCTGCGAAAAATCTCAGGAACTTCCGACGTCCCGATTTTCTGTCAAACTGTGGCAACAAATACCTGTATCTGTCTAGGACATTAGGATACCGAAAGCCCGGAATCAATGGGTGATCTCTGTAATACATAGATTGGTCTGTAACTGTGTTTGACGATGCATAAGCACCCGGCTTACATACATCCGAGTTATAAGGCACAAAGTGGAAAGAGAACTAGAACTAAGTCAGCGCGCCCGTGATGTCTTAGCGAGCGAGGACACTGTCACAAAAGAAAGTCTCGTCAACTGAAACTCGGGGCAACCAGGTTTCCGTTCGAAAGAGGAAGAGCTTGAATAGAGGCTAGTTTTGGACCTGGGGAACGCCTGGTTACCGTGTTCCCACTAAATTCGAATGGGGGTTATTAACAATAAATCTGGCACGAGGTAAGAAAGTACCGCACCTTCTCTATCTCTATTGTTAGCATCGTCCCTCTCGAAAAAAAAAAAAAAAAAACCCAACAACAAAGTGTGTCGACCCCACACAGAATAGCAGACGGAGGTCGGCGGAACCGTTGCATTAAGCGAATCACTCAGCACCCTCTAAGCGTTATATGCATATAGGTTGCGTGATGGCATATTAACCGTAATGGCCGGGCTTCAACACGAAAATCGCGAAACATGTGCGGTTCTTGCAGGTCGTGCGTACGAAGTACTACGCAAAATGAAGACACGAAAATCAACTAAACAAATGTAGCTCCTCTTTGCTTTTCCAGCCAGCTGATGGCGCACTTACAAAACAATATCCAGGTTGATGCAACGCGGTGTTGTGTAAGCTTTCGGTAATTCTTACAGATTCCAAGTCAGCCCTACAACTTTTGCAGCTTGTATTTCCCGCAGATAAAACTTGCCAACGCTTCCTACCTCTCCTTCAGCAGCTAAATGAAAACGGGATTAGCGTTCGCTTCCAGTGGGTTCCCTGCCATGTCGGAGTGCTTGGAAACGAAGCCGCGGACAAGTTGGCCCGTGAAGCGACATCTTGTACTCATTTTCTGAAAGTGGCTCCAAACGAACGGTGAATTGTAAAAAAACATCACTAGAAAACACTTCAGATCTCCTTGGCAATCACAACACCAACCTTGTGTTACCAAAGGAATGAAGAGGACAGAGGCATCATTACGGTTCCGCATCCGGACCAACTCAGTGCGGACACCGGCGTGGCTTCATTATAAGCCGAACCTTGCCTCCTCACCTCTCTGCGCAACGTGTTGTGTAACAGGTGACATCGGACATTTCCTTATGGACTGCGAGAGCATGCGACGGAGAGGTCATCTTTGTTTAAGGAACTTCGAAGGACAGCCGCTCCGCATGACTCTTTGGATGATATAATTTTTACTATAGGACATTGGATAGCCAGGAGAGACATTTTGCGCCTGATCCTCGGGTTTTCAAGTGACACACGTCTTAGTGACACTTGGTGATTTCCTGCGCATAGCGGCAAGGGGTTGATCGGGGGTGCAACAGCCGGCATATCACGCAAGGCTAGATACCTCCGTCAATAAACATCACCACCACCACCACCACACAAAGCAACACTCTTTTGTTGGAAACTCGTCTACGGAGGGTAAAAAGGAGAGAGAAGAAGAGAAGAAGAAGAGAGAAGAAGAGGAGAGAGAAGAAGAGAGAGAGAGAGAGCGATGAGATTAGACTGCAAGGCATCACACTTCCCCCACAGTTGCTAAGCCCTCTGTTCGGCGCCAAAACATCGCCTGCCGCTCAAGCAAGTTTCCGGGCGAGGACCGAAGAAAACGGACAAATCGGTCGAAAACAAAACAAACAAACAAGCATAAGTGTCAAAAACATCACAGGCAAAGGCTAGGCAAACGCCCGCAACAATTAGGGGCTGCGCGAGCGGCCTTCACCGTAACGCCGGCGTGCGCACAGAGAGCACACTCGATTTTCCCACGGTACGTTTTCTTCCCGGGGTCCAAAGCAGCACGTCACGGTGCGTGTGCGCCAGCGCCCAAACTTTTCTTCCCCCCTTTCCGCAGCGCTGCTTTTCTTTTCAGACTTCTTTTTTTGTGCGTGCGACTCGCTCGTTCCGAGCTCTGGGCCTCCGTCCGTCCACGCCGGGGCCGACGGAAAGCGCGCTGCTCGGATGAGCACCATACGCGGGCACCGTGCAGTGAAGACGCCTTCGCGGCCAACGTTTATGGATACGCTGGCGGCAGCGCCGGCCACCAGACCGAGAAAAAGGAAGACGCCGCGGCCACCATCACACGTCGCTGCTCGGAAGTGTCACTGCGAAAACCGGAGACTATCACCCGAAGCCCGCAATGCGCGCTTCCCTACCGTTAAAATGCACCAATCCGCTCAGTTCACGGGCAACGGAAGTGGGTCATTCCACAGTTTTCAATCGGGTCCACATTCAGCTAAGATTAGCGCTCTCCCCCAGTGGCGATGCACTGGAGCGCTACGCTATGAAAGCCACTAGGAATGCGGTTTCTCTCAAAGCCTCCTCGCTTCCGGGGTTGAAACGATCACGCACCAACTCAAGGCAGACGATGAGGGGAAAAGTGACGTCCCGAATCTCGATAAATGCCAGGCGGTCGCGCCTGAAGGTCGCAAGGCACACGACGCTTACACGGAACACGAGGCGGTACATGCGCGCTGCGTCCAGGTTCGTGCACGAAGCGCGCGCGGTCATTCGCTTTCGCGGGATGCGTCCTTCCCCCGAGCCCTGCTGGCCTCAGTCCAGTGCGCACAACGCCAGCGACGGTCGGCTGGTCGCGTCGCGCACGAAGAAGCGTTGGATGCGCCGGCCACCGGCCCCGACGCAGATCGTCCCGAGAGAAGCGGCAGAAACACGTACTATACGTTCGCGCCGTCAACGGCTCCGCTCGCTCGAGCTGCGAGCGACTTTCCCGCAGCTACACCGGAGCGGATGCGAATTTTCAGGACGCCTCGCTCGTGTCATATCGTTCGGAATTAGCGCTGTCGGATGGGGGAAGTTACGAATGCGTTTGAAACGCGATCGCTTAGTGTGGAGGGCCCCTACTCACTACTACGCGACTGTTTACCTCACTGTTCCCTAACTTTGTGCCGCCGTACAGAAGGCTGCTGAGAGAGTGAAAGTAGCCGAAGAAAAACGTGACAAATATGGGACGGGCGGCACACTATTCAGCCCAGCGCTACTAGAACCTATTCTAGTAACGTTGGTACAGCCCTACGCGTCACTTTATGTTAGTGTGCGCGGGCTTGCGTGCACAGCAAACCTTCGCTATACCGAAATAACCAGGACGGAAATATTCGTTCCAAGCGGTGGTTCGATATAACAGATGATGACCTAAATGCACAAGCACACGACTGGGAACGCGCACGGCGCGTAAAGGCGATAATACGAATGAACCGATTTCATTTTAAAATTAGGGTTACTTACTATAATAAGTTTTTTTTATGTTGCATAAGCATAGATCGAAAGTATTCCGTCGGGCCGATTTCGTTCAACGTAAATGCGCCAGAGACGCATGATTTCAATTATTTATCCGAATTACGCGGAAAAATGAAGGTAGCCCCGCACTACAAAGAAAATCATCTGAAAAAAACAAAAAAAAGGTCCCTAGAGAAAGAAGCTGCAGCTGAAAAGATCTTAATCGAAAGTTCGATTTGGACAGAACGAAACCAGTAAATTAACGAGATGTCAAACGACGAAAACCTCAACCCCCCCACCCCCCAGCCCCACGCACACACACATACACTTCTCACACCCCCACGGCATGTCTTTAGCAATGTGCGAACTACACAAAAAAAGTGGTAAGCTAGGAACTGCTGAAGGCGGCTTCTACACACGGCTGGAAGGGCAGGCAAGGAGCCACGACCCATATCCGTTATTTTCCAGTACAAATCCTGCCCCACGCCACCTAGCCATTCACTGCCGACAACTGTAATTTGGAAACAGCTTCACGAGCTAGCGTCTATTCAGCACGAGCAGAGGGACGGCAGGTCAGTGCACCGTTATGTCAACGACACGCGTATACGCTGCAGAAGCAGAGTGAACAGAGTGACTCACAGGAGATATCCGAGATTGCTCGGTCGATGAATTTAAATAGACAGCGGCGGCTCATCGCTATCAACCCACATAAAGCTACGCGAGATAAGACGCATGACGATCAATGAAGCGCGCACTGATTGCAGCTGCACACACACAGAGAGAGAGAGAGAGAGAGAGAGAGAGAGAGAGAGAGAGAGAGAGAGAGAGAGAGAGAGAGAGAGAGAGAGAGAGAGAGAGAGAGAGAGAGAGAGAGAGAGAGAGAGAGAGAGAGAGAGAGAGAGTTCTCAAAATATTGCATTATTGCACTGTAACCCGCCGCGGTGGCTCAGTGGCTAAGGTGTCCTGCTGCTGAGCACGATGACGCAGGTTCGATTCCCGGCCGCGGCGGACGCTTTTCTGATGGAGGCGAAAAGCAAAAACGCCTGTGTGTACTAGATTTCGGCGCACGTTAAGGATCCCCAGGCGGTCAAAATTAATCCGGAGCTTTCCACTACGGCGCGCCTCATCGCCTGCGCTGCGTCGGCGCGTTAAAGCCCACAATCAATCAATCAATTATTGCACTGTATCCAGTTTAGCGGATGTTCAGAGCTATCTTCAGCTATTATTCATCACTTTATTCAGTTCAGCTAATTATCGCATTTAAATCAAACACGAACCGAAAACGCAAAATGTCAAAATTATTGTTCAAAAAAGCTAATATCAACGGCGTACTTCCGGAACATAGATGGGGGTGACCGCAGTTAATTACCATAAGTGAGCCCCGTCCCAATTTCGAAACGCGCAAAGAAATATCGAAGTTAGTACAGCTTCACAATTGCACGATCGCGCTTGTTTCACTTCTCGCTGATTGCGCAGCCTTGCGTCATGACATTATTAACACTCCACGCCACTGTGCTCTCCGTTTCAACCGAACCGAAAAGACGCTCAACTCACCTCACTTCCCCCCATCCACACCCCTAAGGAAAAGAAAGACGCCGGGGACGGATGTCATCAGGCGTGGAAGAGGAAAGAAGGACGAAAACAGCCCACAAAGTCGACTGAATCCGCATTGTGCAAAAAACTGGCAAACTACACCTTTCCGTCGGACGAGACGGGCGGCAATCGAAAGCAATCGCGCGCCAGCGCGCTCCGACAGTGACGTCACACAACGAGTTTGGCGCAAGCGCGGCAACTCGTCGCGTACTATTTCCCGGTTTCCAGTTACGGTAATTCCAACCTTAGGTCAAAAGACAGGCATGTGGCGGTTCATTTTAGTATATTCGAAAGAAAAAAAAAAGACTCTTTAGGCCCATTTTCTTGTACTACTTGGTAACATTTGTTTCAAAATTGCGAGTAACATCTATGAAAAAAAAAAAAAAAAAAACATGCTGTCAATGCAACATGTCAAACGTGAAAAAAAAAAGAAAAAAAAAAATCGGCGGTCAAACGTGCCGTAGTTTAACACACGTGTACCTGAAGCGCGAATCATTTTTTTTTTTTTCGGGATTATTCTCCACCCTCTGAAGAGTATAGATGTGAATGTCGGAAGCGAACTTCCCGACATTTTTCTTTACAGCGTCGGCTAGGCGTCCGCTGCTTATCATGTCTGCGTCACGCGGTCGTGCCACTATCAGGACCGATACCGAGAATCAGACAATCACTGTGATCATCTACGATAACGACGTAACGCCAAGGCTGAACGACCACATATTACGATCCCGTATCTAATCGCCTTTTTCTCTTTGCTTGGCTTCAGCGCGAAACTTTGATGGTTATGGAGTAAAAACGTCTAGCTGGCAGACCAACGATAAGCGGTATAAGAAATAAGGATATCCACATCGCACGAATTTCATTTCGACCATCCGCGCCGCAGATGTCGACGCTATAAAAAGGTTGACTCTATCATGGAGTACTTTTTGCGTACCCATGATGGAGTTTGCGTACATAGTTGGCGGCCGCACAGCAAAAAGCAAAATCAGTTCCTCCTAGACATTGAAAATCGTTCTCAGGCGGTGGTGCTACCTAACTACAACGCTTCACGCAGCGAGATCACGGGGTTTCGAGACCCGGACGCAGCGACTGTACTTCCAAAATCACAAAGTAAAAAAAAAAGAAGAAAGAAAATGAACGAAAGGCTGTCAGTAACCAAAACCAATTCTACATCTCTCCACTATACACCGTCCCCGTAGTCTACCTTTTAACAATTTCATTATTTAATTTCGGCAGTTTAACGGGCAGATCTAACACCTGGGATAAAAAACGCGCCGTAGTGGAGGGCTGCATATTAGTTTCGGCCACTTCGGGATCTTTAACGTGCGCCGAAATATCGACACACGGGCGCCTTCGCTTTTCGCTTTGTTGTGGAAAGCATGCCAGTGAAGCCACCGCAGCCGGGATCGAACCCACGTCCTTGGGCTCCCAAGCACAACGCCTTCGCCACAGAGCCACCACAGCGGTGGATTGCGTTTCAACAGAAACAGAGTGAATCTGATGACAAGGAAGCGAAAAACAGTTCCTCAACCGGGGGAAAATCCACAAAAACCGAGTCATCGTAAAAACAGACCCGACGTCCGACACCGGGCCCGAAACGGACGCGACTGCACTCACGTCAGCGGCAGCGGCGGGAGCGTCCACGGGCGTCGGAGCAGCTGGCAGGGCGCGCAGCGGGGCGGCGGGAGGGAGCGCCACAGCCGCCGGCGCCGACTTCCTCCGTCGCAAGGACGACGACACAGCGTCCGCGAGCCACTTGAAGCCGAGTCGAATGAGCAACATCCGTCGCCGTCGTGCCCCGCGTCGACTGACATGGGCCACCGCTCCCCTCCGCGGACGCGCGCGCTAGAACGCGCCGCACCCGGCCACCACCGACCGCGACGCAACGATAAGCGCGCCAAGGTGTGCGCGTACTACGGGGAAAAACGATAACGAACCGCCCAACGAGGCCGGACGATATTGGCGCAGGTGATCGGCGCCACGCTGCCCACACCCCGTGGCGCGCGCTCACTCGTTTTTGAAAAGGGGGGGCCCGCTGGCTCCGGAAAGGAGTCGATTTACGTCGGACCGTCCAACACTGTACAAATCCCGCTGCAATACGGGTGACGTACTGAAGAAGCAGGAAGCGCTGCGCTACCGATGCGGGGTAAACCGAGACGCTCCAGGGCAATCCTCTGCCACATTTCTACGACAGTGCGCCGGACATTTTCCCGGACGGAAATTCGCGAGGCCTTCGAACTTCTCGAAATAAAGTTTCTAGATTATCACTAAGGGTATGTGTCTCAACGTGTGCGTGCGCATGCGCGCGTGTACACTGCACTGACTTCGACGGTTTTTTTCAGTTACCCACCTATCTCTCTCTCTCTCTCTCTCTATCTCTCTGCCTACTTGTCCTATGTCTATTCGCCTACAGATATTTGCCCAGTGCTTCCTTTCTTCAATCTCGTTTGGAAATCCTCGGTGTAACAAAATCGCTTTATTTCAAATCTCGCCAAATTCGAAGTGTTTCGGTTTCCTCTGCAGTATATAAAAAGCCCATCATAGCGATTTTAACGAAGTCTCGCTTATAACGAAGCAAGTTTTCCGTCCCGTGGACTTCGTTGCCACTAGGTTTATTGTGTGACAAGAGAACAACGAGACTGGCAACAATGCACAGGCCAACAAAGCCGCTGCATACTCTGCTTTCCATTACAGCTAGGTACACACGTGGCATTTACTCGATACAAGTCTAAACTTCCTACAGTGCTTGTGTGGTGCGTCATAAAAATGGGCCGGTGAATTTTAAAGCAACGCTGCGCCTTCAAATTTCTGCGTAAAACTTCACTCACTGGCTCCTATTATCTTCGGAAGGTTACAAAAACTAGTACGAAGAACAGCCCCGACTCAGGGATAGAGCGTTAAGGTGGCACGAGGCATTTGCACAGAGGCCGGAGGAAGAGCGGAAAACCAGCGCTGTGCGAAAAGGCCTTCAAAAACCTCAAAAGCAGACAACAATGTGAAAAGAGTGAAGATTCTTGCGAGACGGTCGATTGATTGATTAGCAGTGGGTTAAACTTAAACCAATCAGTTAACCAACCAGTCCATCAGTTTTAAGCGCGCGCTTCTTCGGCACGAGAAGTGCACCGACAGTGCCTAAGAGCGCACTGAACTTGCCACGACGAGATGGCAAGTGCAGAAAACTCCGAAGACACCTAAGAAATTCTTATATGCGCTGCAAATGCGAAAGAATTTATGTCCAATGGGACGCCACACATAGTGCTCCTATTTAAAATGTAAAATAAACGCGTTCAACAACAACAACAACCTCGGGGTGCGTACGTCGACGTTGCAGCTAATGGGAATCGCTGGATCTGCCGCGAGCGTCAGACAGGCAGCTATCATTGCCGTTACCTTAACGCTGAGCCTAACAGCGAGTCAGGCAACGTCAAACTCGCTGCACATTGAGCTGCGAGCACCGGTTGTCGACATTTTTCCAAGCCGAAGTTCACAACGCACCCATTCGGGTCCACTTTTATTCAGCTAGAGCCACGCAAACCAAATGTACGTAACTGATCATTACGTTTAGTTTTGTTCTTCCTCGTGTATTCGACTCATATGTGCTATACATATTTGTTATAAGTATCACTTCCTACACTGACTTGCAGTGAAATGAATACCACGTGAAAAAAAAGAAAAAAAAGGGGGGGGGGGGGGGGGGGCGGCTTAGTGGTGTCCGGTATGCGTGCTCGGCTCGCATTATGGAAGGGGATCCGGGTTCTATTCCAAGCGAGTCCCGAATTTTCCCAATTTTCTTTTCAACTCAATCACTTTACCTTTATTCCCTTTGCCCCGCCGGCCATTTTACGTGTCGTTTCACTGATACAGACGCACAACTCAACGGGCCATTTAACGTTTTCGCATTAAAAATCCGCTTTCCTCAAGCGGTGTATCAGCAGGTGCAAGCCACGACGTGCGGGGACGCTCCAACACGCACAGAGGCGCAAAAAGGCAGTGCACAAGGCGAAAAGTAGGCCAACACATTTCCGCCAGACGGGAAAAGCGGCCTTGCAGGGTCGCAGTACGATCGACAACGCTCATGCGGCGCCGCCGCACGCTCCAACAAACCAGCAACAACAAAAAAGAGAGAGACGCGAGAACGAAGTTAGCCTTGTGTGCCGATCCAGTTTTCCCCTTCATTACGCACTGCAGTCGCTTTGTTGGTCGCGCTCCATTCGTCACGTCGCTTGGTTCGCTGCGGCCCGCGGTATACACACACACCCGCCGCGGGCTGCAGTCTCTACCGCGCGCCTACACACGGTTAGCGCGAAATAATAACGGAACACCAAAGAGAAAGAGAGCAAAAAAAAAAAAAAAAGGTTGGGCGGCTGGCCTGAAATGAGAATGCAGCAAACTGAATAACGGGCACGTCAAAAACAAAACACAAAAAAAAAAATAAAAAAAGGCGGCCAAGTGTATATACGCAAAGGAGAAACCAGAGCGCGGAACACTTTTGGCCCGCTTGTTTCGTTTCCCCTCCTCAAGTCCATTCGGGTGAAGAGAGAGACGCTCGCAGCCAGCGACTCACCGCCGCCCGCGTCGTTACAGCGAGCACACGACGAGACGAGAAAACAGAACGGCGAAAATGTGACGCACAAATGGCCAGAACGCGTCGGCGGGCTTCTAAAAATGGGCGGCGAACGCCCGAGGAGAGCGTGCGCTAGAAAACGTGCGCCGAAGAACATAACCGCGACGCCCACCTCGTTACACGGGGAGAATCTTCTCTCCGTAACGTGTTAGTCCCGTTTTTTTTTTTTTTTTTCTTCCCTCCTCTTGTGTCTCGTGACCGCGTTCGGAGACGGCGTCCGCGGCTGGCCAAGATCCATTTCTTGTGGGCCCCTTCTCCTCGCTTCAATTTTAGGAGGCGACAAGTTTTGGGCTGGTCAGTGCTTGGTCCCAATGTTCAACAGCCGGCCTTATCGGCCCCGGCCGGCAGACGAGGCTGCGATAATCATCTTCGGCCCACCGTTACACTCCAATACCTTGAGGGTACGCAGCGATCGCCACTCGATTATGTCCCAGAAAGCTGCCACTGACGCAGCAGCAAACGCAGGAGCAAACTTGGATATTCTCTAAACGGGCTGTATACTATATGTGCATCAGGAGACATGTCTGGCTGCGGATTTGCCAACACGCCCAAGCGGGGACACGCAGAAAACCTTAGCATTTGCCGCCTCAACCTTCCACGCAGTCACGTGATACGCACTGCTAAGCAGGGGGCTACCATTTTTGTCAGCAACCTCGAAACGAAGTGGGATCATTTCTACGCACGGACACAAACGTGTGACGCAGGCAAAGAAGCTCCAATCGGAGGGAACTTGTGTATAGGAAGGGAGTGAAGGTAACGGCACTAGGCCATTGCCGTCACAGTTACTCGGCCGGTAACGATTCCCCCGGCGCCCTGACAGGCTCCACCCTCGAAAGTCAGCCAATACCACTTCACTCCTTACGCCACCAAAAGAAACACCAATGTTTTGCCATACATTCCACCAAAACCCATAGTTTAAACCCGTCCTTCGGAACTACCCCCTACTTGCATTTGATGCACGCGAAAGCCCGTTTCAACCCGTTTCTAGCCAAATAAACGCAACCGGCCAGCCGAGAATCGCTGACCCCCACTTCGACCAGGCAATGGGCTGCCTCTGCAACAAGGGAGCCGCACCTCCACTACGTCACGAGGGCATTAATTGAGAGTTTAAACGGGCGTAAACTACCTCATTTCACACTGTCCTGTTTAGGAGTGCACCCCAAACAACCCCTTCCGTTTCTTCGGTTGCTTCAGGTGGCTAAGTACTGTCATTCGGATGACGATCCAGCATTAACGGCTCCAATTTTTCACTGGCCACACAAGACTGAGGCATCGTCCCCCATAAAGACACCTATAGGACGGCCCGATTACCTCTTCTTAGGCCGCCTCTCCCAGGCAGTTCTGCAGATACCGCGGTACCCGTATCACCACGGGGAACGTGCGTCCGCTTGCGCCACCTGTTCGAAAACAGCCGGTGATCAACTTACCCGCGAGGGACAATAAAACTCGCTCACACGCAAGAGATCCGACCGAGGAGGCAATAACGGCGCATAAAGCAGGAAAGGAAAAAGGTTCCGTCTTTTACTTTTCTTACTGCGCGAGTACGCCATCGAGCTGCCGCGCCTCGTTAACCCAGAGCCGCCGCCGCCTGAACGGCCTCCACTAACTGTAAACGTTAACCCTGAGCGCTCAGCGCCTCAGCCGTCGCGATTTCGAGAGACGTGGGCGTCCTTGCCGAGTCTCGATCGCCGAGCGGCGTTGTCCGTGCAAAGCTGCGGGGCGGGCTCCCCCACCCAGCAATAAAAGCCGTCCCGCGCTGCACTGCCGACACACGCCCGTGCAATATACGAGCACCATACGCCGCGCAGCGGGAGAATTAAGAAAGGAAGAAAAAGGTGGGAGGAAGGGGGCAGGCGCCGGACAGCGACCTTAAACGAACCAGTCTGCCGACAACAACAACGCAGCGGCCGATGCAATCCCGGGGCGCCTGCCGGTACGTGCGCGCATGCTGCGCACGTTGGACGCGCGCACACCCCTTTGGCGTTCCTGTAGCGCCCTTTCTTTCCCCGTTCATTCGGCTCTTTTTTGCTCGTTCGTGTCTTACGAGTTACACCCATCTCCACTGCGGGCTTTAAAGACTGTACCGTACAACGTCCCGGAGGTCCGTGCGGGACTGGAATCCAAACTTCCGACATCGATAGCGGAGGAGCAATGCTCTCTCCTCCCGGGCTGCTGCGTCTCCAGCAGCAAAGAAAACGAGCGCCAAGCCGGTCGACGGACAGCAGGAACGACCGGAGAATGAACTGGGCGCAGTCACTCACTCTACGGGCGACGGTGTTTTCGTTCTTGTTTCGCGCATGCGCAGTAGACTGTGGTCACGTTGAGCTAAAAGCGTTCGAGAACAAGCAGGCCCGACGGGGCGCAAGAAGTCGCTTAACACCATCTCAACACGGTGCCCATTGGTGCATAAACTTGAATTTGTCGAAGTCTTCGTGGTGGCTGCTGCATTGTGCAGTTCATGACCAATGTAATTTAATAATTGACTGTTTAGCCTTTGGTTTATTTAGTTTTAGTTTAATATGTAATGCGCTACAGAAGACACACCACAGCGTAGCCTGGTGGAGAGGGCCACGGCAGCCCAGTGCGGACCGGGGTAGAGGAGGCCACCCACCGGCTGGCCGCCCACCGGCCGGCCGCTCAACCCTGAAGCTCGTCTAAATAAAGTTTAATTCACTGAATCACTCACCGACCATTTGTGGTCAGACGCCCAAACAACCGTAACAACATCTCATTGATTCGAAATATGTTTTCCGGAGATCTCGACCTTTTAAATTGACATATTCCTCCATCTCACGGGCGAAATCGGTTTTTAGATTGTTCATGCAGAGTTTGTGCAGCTTAAACATGCTAGCGATCTGCGAAGTTAAGCCCTGTGGACCGAAGACATCAAATCAGCGGGGGAGGATGATGCGACACGATAGCAGACAATCAACAGACTGGTTTCGGCTTTACTCTGACTCCGATTTTGGGATTTTACGAGCCGAAGTTTCACTTGGGCTATGCAGGGGCGCCGTAGTGGAGGACTCCTCCGGAATAATTTCGGTTACATGGGGATCTTTAACGTGCGCCGAAATCTCGACCCCAGGGCGTTTCCGCTTTTCGCCTCCGTCAGAAGAGCAGCCACCGCTGCCGGGATCGAACCCCCGTACCTGGAAACAGCAGCAGAACGCCTTAGCCACGGCGGCACCGCGGCTGATCACTGGTTCACTACAACGTGGCATTTACAGATGACTAGGGACGCTTTTCGCGGTAAGCGATAATTTACCGACGCAAGAGAGCGGAGACAGGGCGAAAAGAACTTAATATAGCGCGACGAAAAAAGGAAGAAAGACAGTCAGCACATGTATTACAAGCGAAACGAGAGAAGTCATTCCGGCGGCAGAGGGACACCCGCACGGAATAAATATCCGGTGATATCGGAGCAACATTACGTCGTGCGTGGGAGGCACCGGCGTCGAAAGCGAGCAGCAGCCCTCGACTCTATGGAGCGCGTACACAGAAGCCGTGACGCAAACGCATAACGAGAAAGTTTATATGCATCTGGGGCCGCGGTGAGTCGTCGACGGAGGAGATTCGTGGAACGCCCCGACGTGTGCGCGCGGATGGCCTATATTTGCCCGTCGGATGGGGGAATATATATCCGAAGCAGCCCGTGCTAGACCGACACTAGGTTCGGGGAAGACCGCGGGCAGCCGGCTGCGTTCCGTGAACGCCTCATCGGTTGCATCGCGAGTAATTTTAGACAGAACCCGAAGGTTAGGTTCGCGCTACGGTCTCGTAAATTTCCCTCCCGGGTGGCGTCACAGGGGCACACTCGCCAATCGCGTTCGCGAGTCGGAGGCGGCAGTTCCTTAACTGATACGGACGAAGATGTGATACCGCAGAATGTCAACGCAATTGATCGGGTACAAATGATCATTCAACTTCGGTAACACAAATTTACGCTAAGAGAAAGTAAGAATCAAAGCTACAACAAACGCTCGCTATAACGAAGCTCTCCGAAAAAGAACTGGCTTCGTCATATGCGATTGTTCGTTAAAACGGGTACGATTTCGTTATTATTCACTGTAGTGTGGATCACGAAAACTTCAAATAATGCAAAGTTTTCGTTATAATGAGTATTTACTGTATCCGCAGATTCAGACTGGTTCTCAGTCGTAGTGCGCCACAGCCACGATCGACGTCAGCTGTTTACAAGTAAAAGAAACGCAATATTCCCCGTACTCGCATGCGCCTGACAAGAAGACCCCAGCTGTCAGAGCGACCGGGTTCGGCGAAGACAAAACGCGGCACCTCACTCAAAAACGTCAAGTGTCGAAGTACACGTTCAGCCTACGGCAGCCCGAACGCTTGGAAAGAACGAACGACAGGTTAAACGCCTGGCGCGCCGAAAAGCACCAGTGTCTCCTCGACAACTCGCAACATGTTACCCAACCCGTGCATTCTCTACGCTACACAGAAGCTTGCACGTCCTCGTGTATCACTCACTTTTCACCGCAGCCTCTCATTACCCCTCTCCCGTTTTTCTCGCTCTCTCTGGGCGGTTGCAAGCCGTCTGCGAGCCGCAAACGAGCGCCACGCCGAACCGCAGCCTGCAATCCGTTCCCGGGACGTCCGTTGCGACAGCGGGACGCTTGCACGCACACGCGAACAACGACCAAGGTTAGCTCGTTCGCACGCGGTCGTTGCGTGCCGCATCCATCGCGGCGGCGTCAAGCTGGCGCGGGTCAAGAGAGATGCGCGAACGACGACGAGCATATGCGGCAACGGCTTGCGAGGCAAACGACACTCCGCAGCAGTCCTTCCGCCTAATAGCGTAATCGCAGCGTCCAGTATACATATACATGCTCGCGCGAAGCGGTCGTTAGGAGGGCATTGTACGACGATGTGCGGAAGATACAATCGGATGCAGCAACTGAGCTTCGTCTGTGTAGGAGTGCGAGCCTAGAGGTGTATACGCTAGCCGGAAGGCAACCGCCTATCCTCACTGCCAATGGGGGAACAACTGGAGTGCATTAGGAGGTCCTAGAAGATGATTGATTACGCGCAGCCAACAAAAGCGATATCGGTATATCCGTCGTACAACTCCTTCAGACTAGTTGCTCTAACAACAGCACACCTATTCCAACATTCCGCACAATTGAGATGTGTAGTAACCAGGAAAAAAGAATTTCCCGCGCGAAGACAGGAACTCTGGTGGCGAAATCGTATCGCGGAGAGGCAGTGGGCACCAGTCACCACTGCGGTTTTGAAGCTCTGAGCTTTCCAAGCTCACGCCGCTTCCGGACTTTTCGTTGTTCGCCCGATTAAAAAAGGGAATGGCAACAGTATAATAATCATCATCATCCTACCTCGAGGTTATCATCCTCCGGGGTGGTGGCGGCGGCGGCCTCGCCGGGCGGCTTGCGCGACGCGAGGCTGAAGACGAAGAGCTTGAGGAAATCCAGGAGGCCGCATTTCTCGGCGAACACGCGCAGGTACACGAGAAACATGTCCGCGGCCGGCTCGAGCTCGGCGCCGACTTCGGGACGCCGCTCCAGGTCGACGCCTTTCGCACCACACGACGACCACAGCGCGCACAACCCACGGCGGCCGGTCTGTGCCGACGGGTGGCCCCACAGGAGCACGGGGCAGCGAAGAGGTCCCGACGGTCGGCAGTCGCAATGAGTTCTTTCAGCTTCGATTCCCGATCGAGCCGAACCTAGCCGATGCCTCCGCGAGAACAAGGTACACGCGGGTGAGGGCAACAGCTGTTTAGCCTTCTATCGCGGCCTGCGTAGATTTAAATAGCAGCGGGATGGGAGGTGCGCATAGTTCGAATGAGTTGTTGTGACAGGCGAGCTCGGCTTCGGAATGTTGACGCGCACGTGACCGACGCTTCGTCAAGAGCTGCGCAGTTCGAGCGACCCGTGCGTCACTCAGTCGGGAACAGCCCTGGGCTCTCTGTTGATACAGTCGACGACGTGAGCGAAAAGAAAGCGCGGGAAAGGGGGTCCACTACACACGCCCTTCCCGTCATTAAGACGTCGCCACGCGGCGACGATCCGCAGCTGCTTCGCGGAGTTCCGGCACCTCTCGACGCGATACGCACGCACGCACGCACAGCGAAGAAAACCCAGCAAGGAACTAGTGGGAGATCTCACCCGCGAACCGAACGGTCCGGAAAAGGCGAGTTTCCAAGCAGGACGCAACAGCCGGAGAAGTCGGCGGCGACGACGGGTGTGGGGCCGGTCCGGGCACAGAATGGAAAGCGTACGCAAGGGACAAAGATCCGAGTCGCGTGGAGGGGCCGTGCGCTGCTTTGCACCACCAACCGACACAGCGGTCGGTCGTCCACCACGCGTGCCGCACAACCCGGCAATGGCTGTTGGCCCCCCCTCGGCCCGCCCGGAGAGGCGAGGGAGGGGGAGAGAGAGCGGCGAGGGCGCGTTTCCTTGTGGCGCGGGAGGCGACCTTGCGACCGACCGCGCCTAGGCAGAGAGCCGCCGCCGCCGCTCTTCGAGCAGATCCCCCTCCTCCGCTTCTTCGAGCACAACAGAGGAAGACCCGTAGAGCGACGCGAGGAGCACAAGAGCCCTGCGTACGTTGACTCTTGTTGGCTCCTCTGCGGCCGGGCCTGCTAGACTCGTTCGACGCACCAGCCCCCCTCCTGCACGTAACACCGAGGGGCCTCCTTCGGTTGGGAAGTATTATGAGCGACGCTATTAAAATGAGAAGTGGGGGACGCCGCTGGTGTACCGCTCGCTGCGGGACCCAGTGCCCCCGGCGGGCTCTGGCTGTCAGAGGGAAAGCCGGGCCGCCATTTCCAACAGAGGGGGAGAGGGAGAGAGAGAGAGTTCTGCCGTGGAATTAGTTCTGCATACCGCATCACACAAAGAGAAACTGGCGAACCGGCGATAGGAAGGACAACAGGAAAACCGGTATCGCAATTGCCGCGATAGGGGCTCGACACGCATAGCGGTGGATAACTTCACAATGGAAATGATTCATCGATTGAATGGACGTCTGTTTCTGACACAGAGGATGACTCTTGGGTTCCGCAGGAAAGAGCAAGCACAATATTTCAATTTTTTTGATTCACGCACTAAGGGCTATGAGGCGGCGCAGTTGAGGGTTACGGTTAATTTAGACCACCTGGGGGGAGACCTTTCAACGTGCCCCGAAATACACGTGGACGTTTGTTTTTTTCGGCTCTGTCAGGAGACAGCTGCCGGGAATCGAACCTACGTCCTCGGGAAAGAACAAAGCCCCACGCATCCCGGGAAATCAGAGGCGTCCAGTTACTACCGACCAGTCGCGACAAGCGAGGAGGACTCAACAGGCAAAGGTGGCAGCAAATTAAGCAACGCTCTTTTCGAAACTACCCTGCGAGTCCGCTTCGCCATAACACGACGAAATGGCCAACCGTTATTTGATATGGAACGACAGGAGCGCGCCTGTCTACGTTCGGTTTTTCATAAACTTGCATGCTAGAAAATTCGACGACCCCAAATCGAGGAGAGGGACGGGGGGTGTACTCAAACCTTCTATGCCACTTCCGCTCCTCTGGTTACGTGCCTGTAACTTCTCGAGGATAGGCGGTGAAGCAAACCCACAGGGCATCTCGATTAAAATAAAAAAAGGAAAAGAAAAAAAGGCCGCCTACCAACACAGGGCGAAAGGCCTTCGCCATCTGCCTCGACTTGCAGCCATGTATCGCGGATCCGACGTTTCCACACACAGTGCGCTGCTGCACGTAACAGACGATGGGAGGAGAAACGTGGTGGCCTCTAGGGGGAACCTTCGTTGACGTCATCGGACGATACATCCAATCGCTGGGAGACGTATTTGCGGTGGGCTTCAGTTCTAGGGCTTCCTTATCGCGCTTATATAGCCCACAGTCCACTAAGGACAGGCGGCTGAGCGGTAGTACACATCCTAAGGTCAACACCTCCATGGTCGTCTTCCTGCGGTCAACTTGCCGACTGCACTCATGGCGAACAATGCACGGCAGTCCTCAACACGCTGCTGCCCCGAAACAGCGTTAGAAAGCGAAGCGGCCGGCAGGCGGAAAAGGCCTTGCGCGCGGTTATCAGACGTCTGATTGGTCTCTATACTCACGCCTTTAGGGCCAAGCACCTTAGGGGTTCGAGCTGTCGGCGCCTCCTGTCGCGGTCGTCTCACGTCACGGTAACTCGTTGTCAAACGGTGGTAAGAAAACAAGTATATAATGGATAAAACCGGTTCGAAATAAACTAACATGATTTAACTAATTTAAAACACAGGAATAATCAAGATTTGGTTGGATTAATACTCAAAAATGTGTTCAATTCTGTCTCGAAATTGGTTTCAAACGCCAGGTTTTCTCCTGTAAAGCATACTTCTTAGCAAGATGTGACGTGTGACACGAAGACAACTTACGGCCAGTCTGTTTTCTCATTTCATTGCTTACATTTGCTTCAACGCAAGAGATGACGACAACGCCTGAGCAAGCGCGCGATTTCTCCTCCCCACCGGCGCTTCTCCGGCGCCCAATCAGCGTGCGCCATGTGGCAAGAGAGAGACTTAGAACATTTGAATACACTTAAACACTGCATGCTTCGCCCCCTCCCAAGGTTTCACGTTAGTGGAGATGCCCCGGGATTTTTTTGTTCGGTACAGGAATGGTTTTTGCGATCAGCGAGGGAGGCAAGCCCTGATATGTATACGAAAACGCTGCACAGCTACGAAGTACAACCTTTGTCAAAATTTTATAGGTCAGGCTTCTGGGCCGCAAAAAATTCAAAACAAAAGCTTAACGTCCAAGTACAGGTTTATGGTAGAGAGAAAGAAAGGTGTCTTTGGCAGCTTTTTGACATAAAACATTTCAGCCTCGCTCGAGGGGCAAGCTTGTATTTTTAATTCTTTGCGACCTACTAACGTTTGCCATAGCCTAGAAACTTTTGACAAAGACTCTACATATCGTAATGTGCTAAATACCGTACTGTACACGGGTGTTGGCGCTACGGGGTGAAATCCTTCGAAATTGGCACGAAAAAAGCCAGAAGAAGAAGCGACCACAATTGACAACGTCGAGCGCGACAGCAAAACTCCCCATGCGCCGAGTTGGGAGAGAAATCTGTGAAGATCTAAACAGGGGCCAATCAAGAGCGCCCTCGCACTGACAGGCATATCCCTCGGCGTCGGGCGTTGCGAGCCGTCTCAGAGTGATGACGCCAGATGCGTGAAGTCAACTGCTGTATAGGCGCACGGGGCTCGCGGTTGACGCACGAATCGCAAATTATGACGCGTTTGGAAGCCACACAAGCCTACGCAGTGACTGTACGCATACGTTGTGTACACTCTCACAAAAGGATCGTGCAAACATGCTGCTTACCTGCTGTTCGCGTACGCAGGACGACACGAATGAATACGCGCTTCCGAAACGCTTCCTGGTGCGATCCTCGCAGAAATATGCAACGGCTAAACGTTTGGTCGCTCGAAAAAGACGCGGGGGCTACCAAACACAAGTTGGAGACGTCACTGCAGCGTGCAAGAACCCCACGACCATACTTGGCTATCGCAGAAATTACACAAAAAGCGGAGTACAGTCGTTGGCACAATGCTGCAATCACCCGCGACAACAAAGACGAGTGTTAAAACAATTAGAGCCCTTTTACTGCCGCGAAGATGAAAGACCAGTATTGGTGAATAGCTACATTGAGAAATGTTGATTGATTGATTGTGGGGTTTAACGCGCCGACGCAACGCAGGCGATGAGGCGCGCCGTAGTGGAGGGCTCCGGATTAATTTTGACCACCTGGGGATCTTTAACGTGCGCCGAAATCTCGTACACACGGGCGTTTTTGCTTTTCGCCTCCATCAGAAAAGCGGCCGCCGCGGCCGGGACATTGAGAAATGTAACGGCATTTATCGAACAAAGACAGCTACACACCTAACTTCCTTATAACTGATTCTAAATCAATTCTAATAATTTGTTTCGGGGCAGTTTCCATAAAATAGGAAATGCAGCCATTTTCTGCAACCCGGCAGCAGTCGGGGATCCTGTAACGCTTACAAATCACTGTTAATTAACTACTCATGACAAGTACACGAAACTCGGCGTAATAATAGAGCCCCTCTGGCAGCCAATTTCAATACGATGTTTGTTCTCCAAGATACCTAGGTTTGAGAGCTATACAGAGCGTTTTACAGAAGCTGTAGAGCAAGCGCGTGCGATTCTTTGCCGACGCACCCCGAAAGACGCACGAAATTTTGGCAAGAACCTGGCGCAAGACGACTTTACCGTTAGAAAAAAAGAAGAAAAAAAAAAAACAAGCCATAAAGGGTTGAGGGTTGGAGGGGTCATATACGGGCAGGGCACGATCCGACAATGATGTTCGTATGCGCTGACGGAGTTAAAGGCAGCATTTCCTTTAATTAAGGCGTCGCGTTATCGAGCCCAAGGCCGCAGGTTCGATTCCTAGAAACGGTAACTGTCTTCTGATGAACGCGACATGTGCGTAAACGGGCCAAGCTGCACACGCAACATTTGGTGCCCCGACTAAATTACCACGCGGGGCGCCTCCACTCCGGCGTGCATCCACCCCATCAGCGCATTTCCTTCGCAGCCTTGAGCTTGTACGCCTCTCCCACAAGAGGTATTTAGCGCGGCTTCGGTACAGGAACTCACGCAAGCAGACAACAAACCGTTACAGGCATTCGATCACCTGTCCCGCCCCACACACGCAAGCTGGCAGCCACGGCGTACGCGCAAATACGGGTCACCTGGATATCGTACAGCAGCGGCGACGTCCGGTGCCCATTCTACTTGTACAGTAGAAGGCCGTTTGACACTACAGCCCTCACCGACGCAGGATGCTGCGCGGCGAATCAAAACAGCAGAGACAATCAAGGCAGAAACGTTCCGTTACGGAGACTGGGTGCCAAAATCCGACGTCGAACGCTCCCTCGTCGTCCTTTCTACGCCGTTCCAGCGACTACCGTCGCGCCTCAGCGTCTGATTCCTTAATATGTGGGAGCTGCGAAGCTCCCCACAGCGCCCACGTATATATATGTAAAAAAGTCACTGTTTCGCCCCCTCGTACTGGAAATTATACCCAATTACGGTGCGGAAACTCCTAAGTAGGAAATGTCGGGCACTTGTTAAACCAGCTATGCTTACACCGAGACCCTTGAAAGTTGGTTTCACCACTATACACAGGTGCACTTCTGGGAAGGAATCTTACAGAGAAGCTTCCTATGCTCCGCTGATGGCGCTCCATGTCGCGCCAAAACGCGCTGTAGGAAAGTTATACACAGTGGATTCTCCAAAACGATGATGATGATGATCATAAGCGAAGGCGCATCAAGCGCCTCAAGAAAAAACGCCTCCCGCGATCGGAGTCGAACCTGAGTCCATCGCGTTATGAAGCAGACGTCTATCCAATTTGACATTCCGACACTGTTGAATCAGTTCGGATGTTCGACCTTGACTCAGGTTGCATGGGAGAAAGCTTCGTGCTTCAACCATCTTTCTCGTTAGATGACAGCCGCTTCGATTTTTTTGGACCTTAAAGTCGGACACAAAAGTAGATTAAATACCTCCAAGGACCCCACGTGTCCGTATGAAGGGCTATAGATCAAATTCCTTTGCAGTCGCCTGCGCTACTATGCACAAATGCTCTGCTTGGGACTCGAGGCATTTTGCAGAGGCAATATGGTATCTCCGATATCGAACTACGGACCACCGTAGGGCCTTTTAATGAATGCTTCCATACGGCCCCATGAAGTCGAATTCACTACTATGCACAAATTAATTGCTGGAAAAAACATTTTAAAGGGAAATACAAGAACTCTATATCAATTCATGAATACGTTAGGACCTCATATAAATTTCCTCCAGAAAACAATCTATGTATCCCTTTGGAGCGCAGTACATCGAGCCCCTTTAAAGTTAGCTCCACTACTATACACATCGTTATGCTGCGAAGCCATATGTTCGGCGTAATCAAACGTGTCTGATACCAAAGTGCGAAGGCCATATGGGCTCTTATTATTACAATGTCCGTCCGCGGCAAAAGTGTGACCCATTATTCGTAACAGACGGACAGACAGGCTCCGTTGTAGGGTCCTCATAGAAATGCTAATCATTTAATATTGTAGTGGGAGGGGACTGTTTACAAAGCGGACATGTTTCTCGTGGCGACTGCTCCCAGACATCTTTCATTCAACGTACGATCCGCTGGACTATTGGCGCCCGCACGGGATCCAATAACCGAACAAGTTCCACACACGCCAAAGACAATCCGGGAGAAATAGGACCGATTCAGGGGCGCAACCGAAAGCAGCGCGGCAGGGGCCGTCAGCAGTCGGCGGACCCCGGTTCGAAAGCGGAGCCATTTCTTTCCCGGAGGCGAACAGAAGTCCCGAGAAGAAGGGTCCAAGCGGCCGGCATGCACACGCCGAAACGTTCCGCGAACGGCTCCCGAGCTCCTCCTGCTTCCGGGAACAGCCTCCTCCGAGAGACGACGCACGCGCGAGCGGCGGCAGCAGCAGCTTAGCCGCGACTGACAGCAGTCAGACGCAGCAGCAGCTGGGCCCAACTGCTCGTGGTTGGGGCGCGGCACGCCCACTCGTAAAGCACGAGGCAGAGGAAGAGGAGCAGACACCGGACGCGAGGACCGGGAGAAGAAACGGAGGTCGTAAAGAATTCCCAACTGACGGGGTGGCAAGTTCCTGGCCCACAGAAAGCACGGCCTTTCCTTCCCGCGACATCCAGACACGGCTACGGCGAGCATTCACAAAGCCTCAGCCAAGTGCAACTCGATTTACGATGGTCTGGCTTTAAGACGTAATTCACAGTAACAGCGAAAGGAGGCAGGCAGCGAGTCAAAGTTTCGGACGCGTGGACGTCATGGAGACGGCACGACGAGCTCGGATAGTGCAGCCAAGTCACTGCGCCAGGAAGGCTTGGATGCGCTCTCCTGGCGCCGCTGCTGTATACCGTTGCGGTGAGCTTTTGCAGTAGCCTCGTAAAACGAGGCTATATTTGCAAAGTTGCTGACCTGACCATCGCTGCTGGTGTACCAACACAATCGGTGTACACAAAAGAAAATTGCGCGACTATTTCTCAGTACGAACTTAGCGGCGGCAGTGGTGAGCGAGCACTTCGAACAATTTTTGTGGAGCATCAATTACGACTGCCACAACCGCAGTGCGCCTCGGTGTCGGTGCGTTTAGCAGCCCTCTATCCGCACTCCATTCGCAACTCGCAGCGCCACCTAGCCCCAACGGCGCCACCGCTGCAACCAGTGGCGGTCAAGGTTAACGCGAAAGAGGCACAAACAGCAAATACAGCTACAAGCCCACTTATTTCCTCATTTTTCCTTAAGACCAATGAGCCTTCAGAAGGATGTAAAAAAATGGGAAAACGCAGACGCAATAAAACTTTTTTTAATTCTAGTAATTAAACTGAGATTCGATCCAGCCGCCAAACCGGGTCTCTCGTAACGTGCGTAATACGTACCACTTTGAACAATTCACCCCTCATTTGCGTGCCAGCAGTCGGCAAAGTGGAACAAGGAAACAGATGGAGACAACAAAAACCAGACGTTCATCCGACCCCAAAAACGCCGGTCGGCAACCAACGGGCGCCTAAAGGCCTGCCTCTAAATATACAAGACATAAAAAAAAAATAGAGGAGAGGAGAGAGAGAGAGAGAGAGAGAGAGAGAGAGAGAGAGAGAGAGAAGAGAGAGAGAGAGAGGAGAGAGAGACCCTGGAGCATCAAACACAAAAATGTTCAATACTGTGAAAAATCGGCTACGGCACGTCTCACAGAACACAGCTTAAATGAAGCTCAGCGAAAGCATATAACGCGCCTTCGCATGTATGCGCACCGACAGTTCAGGCGAACTACCGGCCGCAGTTCTGCGCCCGGGCGATAGCGGGGAGCAGCTTCAGCCAAGAATCCGTCAGAGCGCGCGCATACCAACCACCGACGATCCCCAAGCTTAAAAAAAAAAAAAAGAATGCCGTGAAACAAGCATCTGTCATCCCTTTTTTGCACGTTCTCTGTATCTCCTTCCTTCTGGGGAGTTTTTGCGATGCAAAGAATCGACAAATAAAGTTGAAGACCTATAGGTCGTCAGTTCGCTGTCGCTGGGTTAGCGCGAAGCAAAAACCCGACGCTCATTAGGGAGAAAGTAGGAAACGCGCCCGCAAGAAAATGTAAAAAAGCGAGCCCGCAAACTGCAGTGCTTTTTGCGGCTCTGCCTCCCAACGCCACGGCGTCACACTGTTCACCTTCTTTGCAACAGAAATGACACCGCTGCAGGATTTTTTTCAGGAAAAGAGATTAGGGAGGAAGTACTGAGAACTACCCAAGGAAGTAAGCTTTTTTTTTTATTAAAAAAAATGAACAGAGAAAGCGTGAACAAACTGCATTACAGTTCTAAACTTCTCGTCTCACCCATCCAGCCGAGCGAAGGCAGTTGCACCATGATTAGACCAGACCAGACGCATTTCAGGAGTAAAAAAAAAAAAAAATCGCAGGGTCAACTTGCTAACTAGTTCGATGTTTTCCACTCGGCACACATCTATACGTCAAGTGCTCCCGTTCCATTAATTTTTTTTTTTTTTTTACCACGCACGCGAAGCGTAAAGTTTTGTCTCGGCTCATCTCACAACTGCTGCCATTGGTGGAACACTAAACATTCGACGAGAAACGGCTCTACAAAACAGGCGACAGAAATAACCTTCTCAGGAATACGCTTGAACCAACGCAGCGGTATGAAATGTGAAACAAAATAAATGAAATTTACGTCAATCTACGTCAGGCCAAACAGTCAAAGGTACTCCAGAGACTGGCGAAAGAAAAAGACATGTTTCCCCTAGCTATGTATTGCTTGTATTCACTGGCGAGGCGCGCATGCAGGCAACCGTGTGGGTGCGCCGTCACTCGTTATATCGTTACGTCGGGCTTCGCGGGACGGTACTTGTCCGTGCTAAGCACGACTGTGAAACACTGTCTCACCGAACGCAAAGTATAGCCTAGAGTCCAATGTGAGTGCGATTAATAACATCTCTGTTGACGCCACCGTTTAGAATCGGATTGGAACGGAGCAGACGACGCACGCCGGTTTTTTTTTTTTTTTTTCAGCGTGAGGGCGCAGTGGCCCAAGCCGCGCCATGTCCGTGGCGCATCGGCCATGTCTGTGGCCGTTTCCAGAGTTGCCAAGCGAAGAAATTGACAGCTAAACCTTTCAACGAATATCACCAAACTGATCTTTTTTCTCTTCTCTGCGCAGCCGCCCACTTACATGTCCTTTAAAAGCGACATTACTGTCACCGCCTGCACGTCGCCCCTAGAAGAATGAACAATCAACCATCTCTTCTCCCCACAGATAATACATATCTCCTGCTTCATTATTTCGTATAGCCCACTATGAAATACCCCAGCAGGCAGTATGATGCAGCACGAAACCGAAGAAAGAACGAGACAAAAAGAGAAGGAAGACGTTTCGGTAGCAAGCTCGTAGACACGTGTCACGCTTCGAACAAGAAACCCTCGCCCGTGTCCTCACATCTGTATCGCACCAAGAGTTCCGACCGATCGCGGTTTCCAAAGAAGCGAGCCGTGACAATAATTGGGTTTCTCGGAGTTGCCGTTCTTGGGCAAAAGGAGGACCAGAAATGAAGACCGGCGCGCGTACGGAACAACGCGGCGGCGTTCTGCTTACACTAGAAGGCAACATGCAACATTCCCGAAGTCGCTGTTTCTTAAGAAAGGCCCCGCGTATCCGAAGAACACTCCCCCTCCGCGGGCGAAATTTACGACTACAGGTTCGGCGAACGCAAAAAGCGCGGCGGGAGAAATGGCTCGCTCAGTCGAACGCGGAGGCTCGAAGAAGTAATGATCTGTGAGCAACTCGTACATAACATCTCCGAGAAACTACCATCATCACCACCACCATCATCATTATTATTAATGTTATTATTAATCCCTCATTTATATAACAGGAAACACCAAAAGATGCAGCATGACGACCTCTTTCGAAGAAATTGATGTAGACACGGAACCCAAAGCGAAAAAACTGTCAAGCTATCGTCGTTGCAGAACTTTTATTTTTTTTTTTTTGCCGCATTTTAAGGTGGCCGACGCTCGGGCCTGGAAATTCTAGCACGCGTACGTCATGGTTCCATGCTCGAAAGCGACTTGCACTTCGAGAAACAAGGCACCAGTGAGGAGGGGCATATTCCGAAATTGTGGAGTGTTGTGCCTGCGACATCCGCGGAAATACGGCGCGAGTCGGCGTCGGTATTTCTGAATACTCGTTCAAGTCAAGCAGACGTAGGTCGCCTTTTCCGTTCCTTCAGCCAAGGCAGTACGGCTTACCGCCAACACGTGCCACGTTACTTCCCCTCGTGGCAACGAAGTTTTACGGGAACGAATTTCTCGACCCCACAGCCCAGCTATGCGTCCAGGTTGTGCCGCGTGGCTCCTCGAATGCAGACGACAGGTGTCTCCGGCAGGGTCAGTCTGTCTCTCTCTTTTTTTAGGGGCGAAGCTCCTAAAGCCATGGGTCTGTCCATCCCTTGTGTCTCGTGGTACGTGACCGCCGCATGCTTTCGGAGATGTCGCAAAGTGGGCCGCGTTGCACGCGCAAGAACTGGCTGCAACTGGCAGCGCAAACTCGGCACCGGGAGCGCGAGCTTGTCTGTGTTCGCCAACGGAGGCGCGAGCGCACGTGCACTGCGAGGGGGAGATCACGCGAGAGATCACGCCACGAACGCAGGCAGTCGTTCTCGGAGATCGAACGAGACGCAAGGACCTTTGCTCGTTTCCTCTCGTCTTGTTCGGGCACAAGTTCGCCCAAAATAAAAGTTCTTTCTTTACCGTTGTGTCCCATCCTACGTGACAAATTGTGGCGGAGGTGCGGGGTAGTCCTCGATGGCGCGGGGTCTTTCACCAGGTCTGGGCCTGGGAGCATTGACTCCGAAAATAAAAGTTGATTTGTACAATGTACGCACACAGTTTTACGTCTTTCTTAATGATGTAATGGGCGAACTTTCACGGGAGAGTTACGGTTACCGATGATCTCCCCCTCTCGAGCTTCGCCCCACTTATCATCATTCATTCCGTGGATATGGCGTGATTTTTTTTTAAATCTATGCCGCACACAGTGGCCGCTTCGTGATCAGCTCCACTAGCCTCACAAGTTGCGCGCAGAGGATGCCACAAGCAGAAACAATGGCTCAATGTTCTTCTCGGGAAACGGGAAAACATGCGGATTGATCTCCGTTTCGCGGCAGAGTGCAATACAGCGCAATGCCTGGGACGATGCACGTTCCACGCGAAGATTCCTCCTCCTGTTTTCGGCCGATTTAAATTCAAGGGAAGCAAAGGACGACTGGAAGCGCTGATAGTGGCGGAGGAGGTCCATATAAATGGCCAACTGCCAAGAATGATAAATTGCCGCCAGTGACGAAGAGAGACGTCGGCGATTCCGGCACTTTGTTCCGCTCGAGTGCCCTCCGCCTTCTGCTGTACAATAGAGCCCTCTACGCACGAGCCGTCGTTTCTGCGCGCGCCACAAAGAACGTCACCGAGTATTCTGCCGCGAGCGCATTGTTTCAAGCGCCCCGCAATCCAGGCCGCGCGTTTGTCCTGTAATTTAAAGCACGTCTAATTTTTTCCACGAAGCAACTGTCCCATCTCAGTGTGAAGGAGCGAAGAGGCAAACGTCTTATTGGGCCAAATTTGAGTAAATAAAAAAAATGAAGAAGGATCCGTAAAGTCTTCAGTTCAGGAAGCCACGCGCTTTTGCAACCCCGGTGGTCCAGTTGACCAGACGTAGTTGGTCCTCCCGGTGCAGACAGGTCATCACGCATTCCCGCCACTGGGGGAGGGTGAAAAAAAAAAAAAAAAAGACCAACAACAACCAAGCGACACACTGCCCGAGGAAATTCTGTGGCAAAGCACTGAGGAAGGAAGATGGAGCGCCGCGCAGAAAGCGATCACGCGGGAAGCTGCCTCTCATAAAAGTCCCCGCGGCGTACGAAAGCCCAGCGTCAACAGGCGGCAAACTTCTCCCAGCGCTACGGCTGTCCGCAGCGGAACGATTATGCTCGTCCAGAGGCGTGCATATGAGATTCGCTATCGCGTAGCGCCATTAAAGCATCGGACGACCACCGTTTCCGCTTGCCTCCCAGCCGAGAAACAGTGTAGCCCTGCCCGAAAGACGAGAAGGAAGACGAATCTAGAGAGAGCAAAGAACGACAAAGCCTCTTGTCGCCATTGCCGACGGCGAGAGATAACTTCCGCGCGGAAGTGGTGCAGGCGCACGACAAAAGAGGCGCCGGAGGCGACGACAACGGCTCGCAAATGGATCGCCCAGTCGGTCGCCACCCGTCCGTCCACCGCGGTCAGCGCCAGTAACGTTGGCCAGCGCTGCACACCCTCACCGTGCGGCCCTATTATTACGCGTACGGAGGATGAAGTCACAACGCGCCGGCCTCGCGCCACGCATGCTACGCTAGTCAGAAGACCCACTCTGGTGGCTGCAGGGTCGGGCGGCAGTGTTGGTTCTTACGTAATGGCAAGAAGGGCTCGGTGAAAGGATATATCCGCGGGCACACATATGACCGCAAAGGATTGCTAGTGAAACTGAAACTCCCAATAAACTATAACAATCGTGATGGCTTCGGACCACTCCAAAAGTATTTAAAGAAAGAAAAAAAAAAAAACTCATGCGCCCCTCCATCTAACGACGACGATGGTTGGACGCGAAGCTTTCTCGTGGTGGATTCTTTGATTGGCCAACACCACAAGAGCGCAGGTGTGCTGCTCAGAAGGTACGCACCACTTTTCTAGAATACCCACGGCAGCTCTCGGGTGTGCACTTCGCAGCCCTAACGTTTGGGTTCGGAGTGTACGGCGCGAATCGGTACCTGCTGCCTGGCGTTCGCTTCGCCCATGTCGAAATGGAGCAGTCGGATAGACGCCGGATTCATAACGCCAGGACCCACGCTAGATCCGGCCACGGGAAGCGTTTTCTTCTCTCCCTACAACGGCATCGGTGAGGGCGCTAAAGCTTCGCGTTAAAAACACTCACATCCCAACTTCCGTGTTCCTTTTAGTGGCTGGTGCTAGTACATCCCCTGGCTGTAAAGCTGGTCATCGTATACACAAGGACCGCTTTTTCACATCCCGAAATCCGTCGTGGGACTCACGGGGATGGAGGGAAGGAGGGAGGGAAAGGGAACCTACTTAAAAACGGCATCATTAAAAGTGTGCACGCCGTAAAGCCAAGGATTAAAGTCCAGGCGCCCAGATATAGCCGGACAGCCAAGCTGACCTAGTCAGTTTTGTTCGTGGTAAGACGGTCTAATAGCTCCCACGTGTGGCGTGGGGGGCGGTGGCAAATAACGAACGAATGCACAAAGCACACATTGTCTGCATTCGTTCTTCTCCCCCCCCCCCCCCTCTTGTGTACACCGTTGGGCTTCTAATTAAGGTCCAAATATAAACCCAACGGCATCGTGCTCGACAGGCTCGAGCAATACCCCCGCCATTTTACAACTCCAGCCGCAAGTGTCGTTCTCACGAGCTCATTTCAGCCTGCCCGTTTTCTGCAATGCCTGCTCGTAAAGCAGGGCTGCTAGAACCTGCGATCTTTCCGTTTCGTACTGCACAAACAGGCCCCAACAAACTAGTTCCGAAAAAAAAAAAAGATCAATTATTTTCCCGCAAAAAAAATAATAACGCACTTCTAGTAAACGTGAAAGCTGTCAAGTGCAACGTATAGTGATTCGCTAGAGGGGCTGTGGCACCCTCTGTTGGCCAGTTTAAGCACCAGCCTGGCGTTGATCACCGCAAATGGCCACGAGAAGGCACCGCAGCCCTTGAAAAAGCCCCTAAAAAGACACTGAATTGAGTTTTCATTTGAGGTAATTCACGCGTTAATTCATGATTTCTTTCTTTATTTTATCGCCCTGTGTACTTATTTGCGGCCTAGCAACGGCAGCCCCCGTGACAACGGCGCAACGGTGTGGCGCAATGGGATTGACATCGGCTTCGTGACGCGAGGGACCCAGCTTCGATCTCAACCAGGGGAAGGGATGGCCTTTTCGAAGCCTCTGTTTGGGTGTGCAAGCCGCGGCACGTGTCAAGCTGTCAAGCTTGACACGTCAAGCGGCACGGTCAAGCTGTACTCGAATGACAAACTAATGCAGCACCGACAATAAAATTTCGGCGAACGACGTTAAGCTCACGACTTAGCTCAAAAGTTCGGTGGCATCACGCAATGCAAGCACGCCGTCCTGCAGTGCCAGTGCAGATCGCCCTTCCGAGTCAGTCAACGTTACTGACATTCGATTTTGCTCTGCTGGCCGCATGAATTAGCCATTTGGGTGCACTGTGGCGCAGCACGGGATTGCGCGGTCACTGCAGCGGAAAGGTGAGCCCGCGTGCACGGGGTTCTCTCAGCTACTGGCTAAAGTCCCTCCCGAGGGGCGGCGGACGCGACCAGTATGGCGGGGCTTTAACACCGGGCTTAGAGAGTACGTTGGCAAGAGCGGCGGACAGCTGCAACCGTGCTCCAATTCCCTTAACACGTCATCGTAGTTCTGCACATTTTTTTTTTCTCGACAAGATATCTTGCCAGAAAGGGGATACAGCACGCAGAACGCGTAGAAATGCTGCGAATGACGAAAGCGTGAGCGCATGTACCCCTTAGTGAGGACTCCTTAATGGCACCGGGCTTTCGTTTCCTTTTGCTCTCGTCTGCCCCCTTTACAATACAATTTTCACCGAGCTTTCCCGCTCGCTGAACTAAACAGCTCAAGATAGCCGCAATACAGGCTCCCTAGAAAGAGAAGTGTGCAGCAAACGAGGCAGTGAGTGAGAGAAAGGGAGAAAAAAAAAAAGGCGAATTTGGAACGACGGGATCTATTCTGAAGTCTAGGACGCCTGTCACACGAAGAGAGTAATTTTTACTGTAGTTCTCCGCAAACGCACAACGCTCTTGACGGCCAACGAACACAATTCAGGTTGCACGCTCCGAGGGGGAAAGCGGGCTCATTTCGGCTGGGAAACGAAGCCCCGCAGCCGGAGGACAACTTTCCTCGTCACACACGCCGACGACACGCCGACGGGCACGCTAGTTGGAGCATCACGCACGTTCCGAGTAGAGCCACTAAACGCTACGCTGGTGGCTGCAGCTTCAAGCAAGCTCGCCCGAACAAGACAACGCGAGGATGATTACTGGGTTAATTTATTAGCCAGCCCAGAGTAGTTCTTGGGCAGTGGAGAACTACTCTCGCAATAAAAATTATATGGGCAAGAAAGAAAGAAAGAAAGAAAGAAAGAAAGAAAGAAAGAAAGAAAGAAAGAAAGAGAAAAGATACTTTGAAGCGGTGTTCTGAGCAGTCGAAAACGACCAATAAAAGAGACATTTCTCACAAACTGTGTCACACGCCTCAATCAAGGCAAGACAAAAACTACCATCCCTTCCTGAGGAAAGTTGAGAGGAGCGCGAAAGCTTTCTCACACCAACACTGCGTCGACGATTTTTCCGCGCACTAAGCAAACGTATACGAAAGATCTAAATGCACACCGATACGTGTTTTACGAGATAAAGGTACACTATTGTATACTCCTCCTTCATGATCGATGCGTCACGTGTGCTGTCTCATCCAGAACCGTTCCTTTTTCGCGATTTTAAAGTAACCGCCTTAACACAATGGAAAAGGCCCGGTTTCACGCATGCGCCGTGTGTGTCCAGAGATCGTATCAGAACCTTTTTCGGTCGACCAACCGGTCTATGGGGAAACGCATTAGTTTTTTTGACAGGATGCCATAGGTCCCACTAAGAACGCTTTCGCTTAAAAAAAAAAAAAAAAAAGTCTCTGAGCGTCGGGAGTTGCGAATTCATTTGGTGACAAAAAATGTTGCGGCAAGTCTGCACCCACTTTCTTAAGGATCGAGGGTATGTGTTGTTTTACGTTACAAAAGCTAGAAATGGGATTGAGGCGCGTACACTCGCGTAATACGCGTCCTCACGGGCTGTGCGCGCCCGTGCATCTGAACGCGCGCGCGTGTACAAGTACGTCCGCACGAACGCTACCTAAGTACACGCACGTGCACCTCATTTCTGTCTGCGCGTATGAACGCCCAACCGATATCGATTCGCAATGAGACGGCGGAACAGCCAACCTAATGCAAATTTAACGCCTTTCAACCGCACAACCTTTGGCTTAATTTTTTTACTCGGACAAAAAGGAGAAGTCAGTTAATCTCCAAAAGAGCGGGTATTCAGCTAAGAGCGTCTATATTAGCAGGCATTTCGGAGAGTTCCTAGCTGCAATACGTAGTCGTAGCGTCTAAATTCGGTACGTGTACGGGCACACGTACGGGCAGGTATTCTAGGTAAAATATTACGAGAACAAGCTCACTTACGTGACTCATAAGCTGCTACAGGATCGATGTGCATACGCGCCGGTCACCTTGGCAACGTAATGGGGCGAAACTTCAAACACTCCCGACGAAGGAACGTCAAGGAAAAAAAAAAAAAAAACTGAAAACAAAAGCGTACGTCGCCGTGCACCGCACCCGGCAGAATGCATTTTCTGGGTTTAACGGTTTACCACCATTGTGCAAACGTTCTACCGCAACGAAAACGTGACGAATGTGTGCGAACGTTGGGGGGTGGGGGGAGGGGCGACAAGCTGCACACATTAGAAACTGAAAAAAAAAAAAAAAAACGAAAATTCAAATTCAACTTAGAAGCTTTTATTGGCTTATCGACAAATTAAAAGCTTTGCACTGCCTCGCCCTGCACTCCCGCTTCCTTCGACGCTCAAAATTTTCGTGCCAAACAAAGTCTTTTCTTTCTCTCTCTTGTGATTTATGATGTAAATGTCGTTATTATATGCCCCGTTTCTTACGGACTGGTTAGGCCTAGTACAAATATTAGAAAGTAGTATTAATCAGTAGCACAGTGCGCCTGGGCTTTCTATCGGCGGCGATTGCCGCCAATTCGTTATCGCAGCATACCCTTGGGTTGGCCATCATCAAGGTAGGGGCGACATTCTTTTGTCCTGTGAAGGGTAACGCTTCGTATCCAAACTCTATCAAAATGTATATAACCAGCACCACGCCGCGTGAAACCCCTTCATTGCCTACTAAGTAAACCAACGAAGTCGTTAGACAAGGAAACTGGCTTCGTTATAAGCGATACTTCGTTATAAGCCCTGAGATTGTTCGTTCTCAAGGTACTGCAGTGGGTACAATTAAAGATTTCTAATGAAGCGATGTTTCGAATAAAACGGCTTCGTTGTAACGAGATTTCACTGCTTTCCCAGAAGACCAACACAGGGCGTTCACATTTGGCCAGCCTCGTTTCCTTTCAAATGACTCCGATTAGCATCAGACCGGCGGCGGGAAGCTTTTCGGGCGAACTCGCGCGATCGACAGTGTCGACAAAGCGACCCAGTTCCGAGGCACAGCAGCATCTAGTATCCAGGGGCTTCACCGCGATTTTCGCGGGAAAAGAGAATGCGCGCGCTTTTTCCCCGACGCAATGACCCATCAGAGAGCGAATCCAGAAAAGACAGACTGGCCCATTCGCTGTGGAGCAGCCGTCGCTGCCTTTGCGTAGTCCTCGACGCGCCTCGGAGCAGCATGTGCTAGGGCGAGCAGCGGCCGCGAGCTGCTCTGTCGCTTTTTCCGCGAATTGCGTCCGGTGCGTTTCCGTCCCCGCGGCGATACGGGGAATGGCCACCTCGTCCCCGCAAGATGTGTGGCCGCGATGTGGCGCGACCGCAGCGAGGAGGCGCGAGAGCTTCCTGAGGAGAACGCACACGTGGTCGCCCCCGCCCGAACAGCCCGGAGAGTGTCCAGACACCGCCCTACACAGCCTTCGGGCGATTTACTTTATCACGCATCTCTTTGTTTGCTCCATCCTCGATTTATTTGCGTTGTCAGAAAAAAAAAAAAAAAAAAAAAAGAGACACGGCTCTTTTCAGGAAGCATAATAAGAAAATTTAAAACAAAAAGACTTTCAAGCACCGGCTGCATGAGATACGAAAAAGGCAGGAGCAGCGTAACTGCCCCCATGCCTGTACTGTACATTTACCGCGATGGCGTAGTCAATATTAAATTCAAGCTGCGATATAACATCCGATGCGACACGTATGGCAAATCAAACGTACCGCCGCTGCGTCATTTTGGATAGAGGAAACGAAAAGCACTTTTTTTTTCGTTACAGAGAAGGGAGGTGGGCAGGCCCTGATTTTATTGATTGATTGTAGGGTTTAACACACCGACGCAACGCAGGCGATGGGGGGCGCCGTAGTGGAGGGCTGCCGGATTAATTTCGACCACCTGTGGATCTTTAACGTGCGCCGAAATCTCGTACACATGGGCGTTTTTTGCTTTTCGCTTCCATCAGAAAAGCGGCCGCCACGGCCGGAAATCGAACCCGCGACCTAGTGCTCAGCAGCGCAACGCCTTAGCCACTGAGCCACCGCGGCGAGGTTCAGGCCCTGATTTGAAAAGCAACACAACGGAGTCTTCAATACGGCTGACCCACCACCCCTAACGAGCCGGACCGTCAAGCTGAATTCGTTCGTTATATCCGAAGACCGTTATAAGTGTAGTAAGCGTTTTGTGCGCGTGAAAACTCGGCACATACGGCGGGCGCACTGACGCGGCCGCGGACATCGCGTAGACGGCGCTGCCTGCAGCCATGAAGCAAGGTTTGCAGCTCGCCCGCCGGAATGGAACTCCTGGCCCAAAAAGAAGTTAGACAGGCGGAGGAATACCTCATAATATATTGTAGTGCGGAAGAGGTACCAGTACACCGAAGCCGCGAGACCAGCCATCCGTCCATAGTTACGTTCATGGTAACAGCGGTCAACAGTTCTGTATTAACTATTTCTTACCCTTTCAAGGAGATTGGCCATCGTACAATAACGACAAGGAAGATTAAGAACCAGTGTACCGGACAGGAATCATCATCAGCGTGGACCGCGAGAAGAGCGCGAGAGAGCCATCCGTGTGCCCCGCTTGTACTGGACTGCCTTCGCTGAGCATCCTGCTGCATTTCCTTCGGAAATAAACCCATCTTACACTATGCATAAATGTCCTATAAATGATCATTGGAGCTTGCGCTTCCTGGCCGACGGGTCGGCATTGATCTTGGAGCTTAGCATCTTCTCTCTGTTTTTAAAAATTGTAGAGATTGGCAACTTGGACACATTGTACTTCTTAACCAGGTGGCAGTTTTTGGCTCCCTGAATAAAATTCAGAATGTCCGAAAGAACAACCGATAACGCCTCAGTGGCACTCGACTCGTTTCGGCTTATGGCACGGTTTCCCGTTCCTTTCTCTTTTTTTTTTTCCTCCAATTTTTTTCTCATCCGAACTTGGTTCGCCGAACTTTTGGCGATTCGTCCGCCCGCAGACAGGTTGGATAGGAGAAACGCATGCGCCTCACACTGTGGCGGATCCAGAGAGGGGGGGAGGAGGATGTCCTGACTGCTTCTTTAATTTTTGATCTGATGTGTCTCCCCCTGATGACACATCAGGTCGAGAAAAAGTCGAATTGATCATTTCTTCTATTTCTGGTATTTTTCCTTTCCCGGAATTTCGACGAATAAAAAAGGCTCCCCTCCCCCTCCCCATAATCATCATTATCACTGATAGGAGCTGACCCCCCTCTCAGTATAATCCTGGTTCCGCCCCTGGCCTCACAGGTGTTGACACAGTGGAAACGCCAATTTCTGCACGTTCGCCACCTTCTCCCGTATTTTCATCCCTATCCCGTTTAACTCCCCTTACGTCATGTGCTCCCTCCATTCCTCTGCAGACGAAGTTGGGAAGGGGGGGCAACATGGGGTCCACGACGACGACGGCGTCCTTTTTCGTTTCCATTTTCTTTCCCTCTGGTTTTATTTTGATGGCTGCAATCAGTTCTGTTGAAAGCGGCTGATCCCAGCGCAGTTCATTTGACGCTTTGCGTTCGCGGGAAGCCGATCAAGTGGCGACTGGGAACGCTAGGCGCAGTTGGGCGATGGCCGATCGTTCGCTGTACCCGAGTTACATCCTCGCGACAGTTCTTTATATCTGAAACAAAATGCCGTTGCTTCAATGCATCCTGTGACGGTCATGCCGCATTCGTTCGTTATAAGTGCGGTTATTGTAAGCCTGCTCGACTGTAATCACCTCGATGCCATGGCCACGGTATTGCTCTCGGCGAGTAAGGTAGCGCGGGTGGCTCCACTACGTTAGGACTAGTTGGAACTAATAAGCCGCAGGCGGTTTTTTTTTTTGTTGGAAAAACGGCAAAAAAAAAAAACAAAGGTTTTAGGTTCAAAACTAGCCTCGCTTCTACAAAGACAGGCAGCTTGCGCAAGCGTAACAAGTGATTAGCTCGATACATACGCGCACATGCAACGCCATCGGTGTGCGTCTCAATCAGAAAACAGTTTCCGCTGAAGAAAGCGAGAGAGAGAGAGAGGGCGACGGCGCTCCGCTCAAACGTCCTCCTGGAAACCTGCGGCCCGCCTTCTCGCGCGCCACCATTTCCCCACGGAACATATACCAGGAACGCCGCAGGGGTACGGCCCATACAGATACCCTCTCCCTCTCTACCCCCCCCCCCCCCCCCCTTTCCGAATATTCTTTTCTCCATGTTCGTTTCGAGACCACAGGTTGAGAGGCGAGAGCACTCCCAGTGGCATCCCGTACTGCTGTCTGCTATCAGTCGATTTGCTCAGACGTATTTACACTAGTGGCGGCTGGCAGGTTCTGAGAAACTGCAGGAGCCGTCGGGCAGTTCGAAGTATGGGCCCGAATAACGAGATTAGAGCGAAAGATCAATCGGTCTTTCAGAGAAACGACGGGGGCATAGAAGAGCGAACATATGTTCGCATCTGCGTCCCCCTACCGTCTTCGACGCAGACATCAATGTCGAAGCTGTGGCCGCCATAAACAAAAAAAGGCAGAAGCGATAGGGACTACAACAAATGCAACAATAATAACATAATAATATAATAATAATAAACTAAATACCGAATGAGACATTTTATTTCGGTGGACATTACGCCTCCACAGTGTCACGCCCTCCGCAGACAGAGCCGTGTGGTACAGAATAAGGAACGACGTGACATCCTTTAGTGAAGGGCGTGCGAGAAGGGACAGGCCCGCCCACGCCAAAACCTTCGCCAATTGTCCCCGGTAATTCTTCAAACGTTAAAGGGAAAAAAAATTGTGGTTGATTCCTGACATAGGAATCGGTAAAACACGAAAGTGAAATGTGCAGAGAAATCTGCAGCTGAGCGTGATTTGCGTGTCGGCGGCTGTCTTGTGGGTGTGCTTGGCGAGCGAAGTCCAGCTGGCGGGTCGCTTCGGCAAAGGTGTACTGGCGTCGATCATTTCCGTGACGGATATAGCGTCAGTGAAACCTTGGTGCATCCCGGCAAAAAACACTTTCGTGTTAAAATATGAAACCCGAAAACGAACAACCTTAACTATAACGTACTCTTTGGTTCTAAAGGTAGCTTCCCCGCAAGAAGACACTGTGTGCAGGGGTGCACCCTTTACAGCCCGCTTGCTTCGTTGTACTGGCGTCATTTCCGTGACGGATATGCCGTCATTCAAATGTTTGTGTATCCCGGAACAAAACACTTTCGTGTTAGAAGTGGTGCATCCGAAAGCAGTTAAACCAAGTCTTGTCGAGCGACAGCTCGGTTTTCACGCCGATAGCGCGCAGTCGCCAGTCTATGCGCGAACGCGCAGTCAACCTGGATGCACCCTGAGTCTCCTTGCATCGCGTTCTGACGGCACGCGCTTTCCGCAACTATTCACCCCCCTAGAAACAGCGACGCTTTCACTGCGCGCAACCGCGCTGGCCAGAGCTTGGCTGAGCTTGAAGGCCAGACTGACACTACGAGGCTACGACTGAGGGTGGAGGAGGGGGGATGGCTCCTGGAGTAACGGAGCTTAATTTCTCTCTAATAATGGGAGTGGGGCTTCGACTGCCATCATCTCCTCAGCAAATACAACGCCACAGCTAAGCACGCCCAGGGATGCAAAATAGGAAACGAAACAGTGCAAGGAATCCTTCAGCTGGTGTCACCAGATAAGGTGTAAGAGTACCGCTACTGAAGCCCGCAAGTCAGCAATGGTGGCCATTTTGGTGTTTATTAGTGTTGCGAGATTTCCGCTTCTACGGCCTCGTCGCAAACTTCTACCGGGTCGTTTGTTAACAACACTCGAAGATGCAGCAAAACGGCATCTTCGGACACACTTCTGCAGCTGAAATGCGGCTACGCCCGTTGTCTTTTATTCGCGTTCGGAACGGCTGAAGCCTACCAGGGTTGAAAAACTAAAACGCATAAACAAAAAAAAGGCGGCGCCAATGAACCGTGGCAGTGTCAACAAGTGTCACGTAATGCGAACTGGCCAATGATCATGGAGGCAGCCCGGAACAGTAGGAGAAAAGAGTGCCGATAGACCCTGTAACTCTATCTAGCGAAACTACCTTCGGCGGACCAGCATTATCTATACAGTCCTAAAACGATCCGAGGTCGGCTTAGCCGCTTCTGCGTTCAAGGCAGCGTTGCAGGGCGCGTGTGCAGTCTCCCTCCCTGTATTTAAAGCGGGCTGCTCTGCATATCAGCACACAATGCGAAGAACCAACGCGGCGCGCGCGCGTGCAACGCACACAGCCCGGCAGCAAGCCGTGATCCTTGAGATTTTCCAGACGTGTGCGTCGGAAAAGGGCCTGAGCGTTGCTGTTGCGCTTGCATCTAAAAGCCGGCATCTATAGCTCGTATGGAAGTGAGCACTTGAACAGAGGAATCGAATCAAGACATTCAATACGTTCTTCTAGCTGTCTCCTTTGAGTAGACTGCATAAAGGACCCCATGCAACGCTTTTTTAAAAAAAATATTTTCAATACCTGAAACGCTTTTAGAACGTGGCCAACAAGCGCGTCCAGTCCTTCGATTAGGAGGGCACGAAATACCCGACCATATATAGACAACTCAGGAACTCGTAGAAAATATTTTTCTCTTTTTCCCGGTGTTCTTCAAAAGTTAGGGCATTGTACTCCGTGCTTGAGCGACGGCACACCGGCAATATCTGCGCTAGCTATCGGCCGACCTCCTTTTAGGCTCAGCATTCAAACGCCATCGATAGCCGCTTAAAAAATCGCGACAAAAAGCAAAGTAGAAACTAGGAGAGGTATCCGCTGAGGCGAGCAATCACACAATGCCGCTCTGCGCTGGCGATAATTATAGCTTTCGAACTGTTTCCAAGCACCAATAAAGGAGCGAAAGCGTTTATCGGCCCCGCCGCTGGGTCCCTTCAAGCGACACAGTTTTAGGAGCCTAAAAAGGTGCACGTTATAGACAGACTGTATTGAGAATACTTCGGGTGTCGGCTGTATCGAAAAGAATCGTACCACTAAGTTTCTTAATGAAGGCCTTCGGGCGCTTGCTGGGGAAAAAAAGTCTATGCAAGCTTGCGTCTTTGCGGAAACAGCCGACGTTTCATGTGGTCTAAATATAGGAGCAGCTGGAAAGATTAAAAAAAAAAAAGACAGCAAACAAGCACCCGCGCCCATGTACCCAGCTGCTCTGCCTCATTTCACTGAGAACCGGTCGGCTCGACCGAGCATTCGACATCGACAGATGTCGGCGCACTGCACCTGACCGGAAGGCGCAATCTTCGCGGTCTCGGCACACCTAAGAACTGTTCAGTGCTGACCAGTGGGAACCATTGCAAGAAAGCCTAAAAGAGCACGTGGTATAACTTACATGTGGTGTATTTTTTTTTTGTCTTCAAGGCAGATTGCGAATATGAAGGAAAGTGCATTCAGGAAAGCATTTTCCTTCGGTAATCTCCGTGTTCATACGCGGCGGTGGGCCGCGAAAAAAGCGCGCAGGTCGAAGCGGTTGAAAATGAACTATATTGCTGTCGCCTGCGTTCGGATATTCAGATTCCCGTAATATTTGCAAAACAATGAAGCTCACACTAACGCGTAAGGCTTGAAGGTAGCGAAGCTGTACGCAACCTTCACGACCATCATGACGGTTTAAGCCCACGATTGCAGCCAATTTGCTTCTTCTTCACTGCCGCAAACGACCTTTACTCCAGCATTGTTGCTATAAGTGTGAGCTTACTTCATTTTTTTTTTTTTCAACTTCATAATTATTTGACATCACCCATGGCGGGGCGTACGCGATGACGTGTCTTTCTCGTTCCGAGCAAGTGTCGCCACAATTACGGCGAACGCTGGAGTTTTTCTTTTTTTTTTTTAGCCAATCTTGGCCAATCCCCCTAAGTGGGTAAGCTTGGCTTGACAAACGTGCGCCGGGGACACTGGGCGGCCGCCGCGAGGCACGCACACACGAGCGCTCGTCATTATCTTGGTTTTGTGAACTGCGGACACTAACGATTTGCTAAACAGCTTCGCTGTTAAAATTTCTCATGAAATGTCTGCGGTGTGGATATACACTTTCAGCAGGCACGAACGTTAGAAGGCGAGGTCCTCTAAAGACGATTTCAGCAGCCAGCGATTCAGACTCAGTTCCAACTGTCGCGACCAGAGATTTTGGTGTGCACACGCAGAACGTCAAAGCGACTTCCACGGCGCGAATGCACGGCGAAAGGCGTTGAAACGGAACGCAAGGACGAGGCGACGGATGCTGCCGAGGCAAGGTCAGGTGTCCCTGACTCGAGCTCGTCGCGACTTGGGAGATAAGGTGCTCTCCGAGGGGAGTAAAAGGGGTCAGACGACGCCAAAACGATCGAAGGAGAAAAAAAAAAGAAAAAGAAAATGCGGCGAAAATTGGCATTAAATGCAAGAAGACCCTGGTGGATATATAGTCTGATGAAGAGCCCGATTCCGCTTCAGCCCAGTTGCAATTTTGCTGGCGCACGAGGTCGGGAGCCAAACCCAAGACAACGAGCAAGGGCGCCCCAATCCTTCCCCTTTTGTGGAGTTCCTCGGCGCAAGGGCACCTAAGGCGCAAGAGCGCCGCTGCTACATGATGAGATAAAGAACGTCTTGACGAGAGGGGTGCAAAAAGTTCATAAAATTTCATTGGTCTAAGCCCAAATCCTTCACGGTGCACTTGTTTTGCATAGCCGCGCTGGCGGTGCGTTTCACGAATGCGATTATATTCCCCGAGTACAGGCACGTCATCGCGTCTTGTTTTACTCGCTGTATCTACAGTTATTGAGGAATAAAAATGCCCGTTAACCTTTTCTGCGATGCGCGAAACAAACAATAGCTGCTGCGGCCACATCGGCACTTTACTTCTTCATAGGTGTCCGGTCGTAAATGCAACAAAGGAAGCTTATATGGCCGGAACACTCATCGAAACAACAAACAACAAAAAAAGCGAAATAAATCGGCACTATCCGGCTTTGTATCCTAACGGAAAGAAGATGAATGACGAAAGATGATAAACGACAGACGAACGGGAGTCGAGAAAAAGAAGCAAAGAAAGGAAGAAAGGAACGACTGAACGAAGAAGGACGACGTGTGAAGCCTCCCTTTTCGGACAGTCAAAAATAAATGGAGCAGGCGCTCGCTCCACTTCCGCGAGTTCTTTGTGCGCGCATATTAGCGCGCACGGAACACGCCGAAGACTGGATCGAAAAACCTCGACTGGACCTCGCTCTGTCTGCTGCGTGCATGAGAATCGCGTGCAAACGGTGACTCGATTTGAAACGGTACGCTTCGGGAGACGTCAAGCGGAGGAGACGCATCGTGTGAACGAACTGACCCGTACACGGTAGCAACGAGGTCGGGGCGCAGGGGTCACCCCTCGCTGCGAGCTGCCGGGAAATATGGAGCCCTCTCCGCAGCATGCAGCGGCTATTCTTCGCAGCTGAAACGCGCTTGTGTCATAAGCGGCGACAGAGAGCAAAATAATGAGAAGAAAAAAAAAAAAGCACGCATGACAGTTGAAAGACTTCCGCACGGAGTGCTGTTATTTTGCAACCGATTCAACGGGACACTGACAATAGGTAAGCGAGCATAAATGAAGGCCAGTGCTGCCATGGAGCGCGACATCCTTTGACGACATTGTCACGGCACACGGCGTGACACCGGCATGGCGTGGCGGTTTTATCTCACTACGGCGGACAGTCGCATTACGGCGAAGAGTGCATTACAGCTGAGCGTCGCAACACAGCGGAGAGTCTCACTACGGCGAAAAGTGCGTTACGGCTGAACGTCGCAACACGGCGGAAGGCGGACAGTTTCAGCCGTTCAGCCGTTCAAATGATCTGCAGCTAGTTTCATTCAGCATTGTCGCAGCTGTGCGTTATGTGCAAGAGCCAGCATTTATATGTTGACGCGTCTTTCGCACATGTTGATTGTTTTTCGGCACTTGTTTTATTTTTTGCGTGTATGGCGTGTTTATTTTTTACGGCTGAAATATGCGTTTAATTTTTAAATGCGTATTATTTCTAGAGGCATTGGAAGTAGCGAACAATATTCCTGAACTCAAAAAAGGTCTCGCGGGGTTTGTGGATAATTATCGCCCCATATCTAGTCTTCTCTTCTCAGATAAGGTTTTAAAAAAACTAATTGAGACCAGCCTTTCCCGCCATCTTCAAAAAAATCCGCTTGCTCCCCCTTTTTCAGCTTGGTTTTCATGCTGTCCTACCTACTAACATTATGACTGTGCGCCTAACAGACAAAATTAAATCGTTCATTGAGCGCGGTGACGTTGCTGCTGCCGTTTTCATAATTTCTCGACAGCATTCGACACCAGGGACCATGACGTTCTTTCCATTTAGCTTGAGCGTTAGGGGATAACAGGTCCTGCCATAACTTCGATACGAAGCCGTCTGCTAATCAGGCAACAGATCGTTTTAATTTCTGCAGCAACATCATATTAGTCACAGTTAATAGAGGAGTTCCACAAGGCTCGATCTTGGGCCCATTTCTCTTTTTAATTCTTACAAATGATCTTCCTCGCTGTTTTACTTCCTCAATGTATACTCCATGTAGACGGAATTACGTCTTTAACTGCCATCAAAATAGCTGTGCCTTGATCCAAATGCTCCAGGCTGACCTGCTTTCCTTCCAAAGATTGTGTCTCCTTAAGAAATTATCTTAACGTACCTAAAACTTGCTTTTTGCTTCTCAGTTCCTTCAAGAGAAATTTTATCCATCCACTCCCTTTAGTTGTCAGGTGACAAAGCAGAACTTCGCCGCAGTACTTTTGTCTTTTGTTTAATGGGGGGGGGGGGGGGGGGGAAGAGGGTGTGATGGTCGATCTTCTCTTAAATTTTATGAGCACGCGTACTTTCCATATCAAATAAAGTTTGATTTGGCATCAGAGTTTAATTAGAGTTAGCCGTACTTCAACTCGGAAACACTCCTAACCCTGTATTAAGTTTTTGTCCACAGTCACGTAAATTACTGCATTTCTTCCTGGGCCCGCACCTATGATACCCACATCGACAGCTTAAGAACACTGCAGAAACAAGTGCTACGCATTATTACATTCTCCCACCTGCAAGTATAATCTCCCCTATTGTTCTATAAGCTTCGTGTTTTACCTTTACATCAACGTTATGGCTACATCATCGGTATCCAAATTCAACGCGCTTTGCTTAGCGCCGTCATTTGCTTTTATGTATACACATTAACTACGGCAAACATGGCATTAAATCCTTCGCCATTTCGTTTTGGAGTATGACAATTCCTTATTTAAATCTTCCAATTCACTAGCGTTTTTAAATAAAAACTAAAAAACTTTCTTGGTAAACACTTCCCGCTTGATTGAATTGTAAATGCAGTATTCCGTGTTCGTTTTGTGAATATGGCATTCATATCCAATTTTGTGAATGAATTGCCATTGTATCATTGTCCTTTTTTAGTGTACTTGCTTCTTAGTGACATATTTTTTTCTTAGGTTATTGTTTTATCCGTTTTCCTCTTTTTTCTGTTGAGTGTTTATTTACTGTTTTTAATATTTGTGTTCTAGTGATGCAAGCTATTTTCGCATTCTCTCGCAAATGAGTGGTTAACAAATGGCGCAGGATGGACAGATAAATGGACAGATAAAACACTCAAGCATTCAATCTTTCAGTCAATCCTTTCAAACAGACAATCCTACAAGGCAATCTATCGCTCTTGCGAAATCTCTGACCCGCGTTTGTTGACGATTCAGGCAAATGCGCATGATGCTTTCTTGTGCAACGACTTCTCTTTTTTCCGTTGGCGGCTTCTGCCACAAGGTGTATATTTGACAATAGCAATCTAAATACACTGAAGAACACAACTAAGGGATATTCAGCGCGGGGTTAGGGTTGATGGCATAATGGCTACTGTTTTAATGCAAAAACGTGGAAGATATACGCTGGAGAGCTATCAATTAACAAACAAAAAATAAAACAAGTCCCAGAAAACAATGAAAATGCGGGAAAGACGCGTGCACATTTATATGCAGGCTCTTGCACGTAACGCACAGCTGCGAGAATGCTGAACGAAACTAGCTGCAGATTATTTGAACGGCTGAACGGCTGAAACTGTCCTCCTTCCGCCGTGTTGCGACGTTCAGCCGTAACGCACTTTTGCCGTAGTGAGACTCTCCGCCGTGTTGCGACATTCAGCCGTAATGCACTCTTCGTCGTAATGCCACTGTCCGCGTAGTGGGACGATGCCGGCGTGGTTGGGTCTTCTCCCCTGACCTTGATTCTGTTCTCCCCACGTCTGCGCCGTCCATGCGTGCTTGCATTCTTTTACTTCCATTTTCCGCAAGCTCCGGTTCCACTCGTGCGTCGCGCCACCGTTATGTGCACTCAGGAGACGCATGAAGCGACCAGCACAGGAACGCGTGGCTGGTATTTTGTCAGACCGCATAGGTCGGCGTTGGATCGATCTTTGCGACCAGTGGTACGATCCACTGGTTAGGCGAGTTGGTAAAAAATCGGGGACATGGTTTGAGCGCTAAACAGGACGAGCACAAGAAAGGCGACAGAACAAGCACCACTGCATTTTTTTTTTTTCGTCTGCGCTTAAACCGTGTCCACTTTGTTCGCTGAAGTGTGTCGTCGATGGTGAATGCTTCAGAACCTAGCTGTCGGAGCCGATGTCTGCAATGAGTCGGAGTTAGGCGCACCAAAGAAACCGCACGGCAGTTATAATTGTCTACGGTGACGCGTTGGAGGAGTTTCATTAAACTACACCTGGAAAACAAATGCACTCACACACTCGGGTACGCGCAAGGTCCGAAGCCACATGCTTGAAAAGGACGCCAAACATGTCCAATTGACGCGACCCTATACTTTTTGTCCGCAGAATGCAGTTCAGCGATCGTTACCTACAGCTTGCGAACCCAAATGCTGGGCGTTTTTGAGTGTGTTTGTTTTGGGTGTATGTGCTTGGTGCTTGCTGTAGAGGACAACGGGTACAGCTCTCCGCAGTCGCACGCTCACAGGAACACGCTAGTGTGGTCAACTGCGCAAGCTGAAACGCGTTACCTTGTATATATCTATATAACTATGGACGGATGGCTGGTCTGGTATATATATTCTCCCCGTGAAGTCAGAGTGGCGCTGGCTACCACCCTCAAGCTTCAGATACACTCCTAGTAAATCTAAATAGCTCAGAAAGTGAAGAACACAGTCGCCCAGATAGCCGAATTGGTAAGGCATTCGACATGTAATCGAAAGGCGTGGGTTCGGTCCCCACTCTGGGCGCGTGTTTTTCTTTCTTTCTTCTGTATATTTAAAAAAATGTTTACTTAATTAACCGTAGTGAAAAAGAAAAGAGCCTAATCACACCCCTATGCCTCCTTTGGCGTTGTAGACTGCCTGACCTATCTTTCAGAATAGATATATATTCTGTATATATATATATACAGCACGAGATAGCGCGGCAGAGAATAGGGAAGGGCAATGACGATTTGCAACGTCCCAATGCATTCCGCCTACTCGCCGAGGTATACGCGGTACGCAAAGAAAATTTCCTTCGAAGGTTCTTCCTATAAGTTATTGACTAAACAGTCAATCATCGCGAACTTAGAAACCCGACTGCCACATACTATAACGTTCCGTGTCTGCGTCCGTCATCGTTGTACAACTCCATCGATGTCTCAAATGCGGCCTCATAGCGACGAATACTTGGAATAAAAAACGTGCGCGCTTAACACGGTAGTTCCATCATCGTTTAAAAACACGCCCTTTGTCGCGCACCGATCAATCACGTGTGTTGAGCACCGAAGAGACCGAGAACCCCCCCCCCCTGCGTGCGGGCGGTGTGTGTACTCGATGCTCCCATGTCGTCGCAAAACAACAATGAATTAAAAGAAGTACGGAGCAGTTGCTGCGCGTAGCATGACGTGACAGAAACAACCGTAAATTTTCGGCCGCTCTTGGTCGTCGGTGCCTTGGGACTGCCGTCATCAAGCACCTCGCACCTGCTTGCACTTGATACATGCGCAACTGCTCGTTTCACGAAGCGGGTTTGCATGCATGTTTCCGTTTTATGTTTTACTGTCACTGGAACTCACATCCAAGAAACTTAATTTTGATGAACGAAGCGGTTTGCGGAACTCACTATTATCGATGCTGCAATAAAAAGGAACGCAAAAAAATCTCCTGTGACCGGGAAGCACTAAAAGCGTTCTTTTCATAATGCAGAACAGCTGATGCGTTTAAATGCCCCTGCCGAAATTGTTTTCGCTTTAAATTCAGCTCCACGTGCTTTACGGTAAAGTTAGCTTTCCCTTATCATTACAAAAGTAGCAGTGAAGCATCCTTTACAGGCTTCTCAAGGCGCACACTATTGCGAATCCCTTGGCCTTTCAATGCTGTGAAGAAAAATCCAGGGCCAACTCCTTTTTAACACGCAAGTGTTTTATTCCGGGATACACAAACATTTGAGTGACGTCATATCCATCACGGAAATGACGCCAGTACAACGAAGCAAGCGGCCTGCAAAGGTTGCACCCCTGCACACAAGGTCTCCTAGCGGGGAAGCAACCTTTAGAACCAAAGAGTACGTTATACTTCGGGTTGTTCGTTTTCGGGTTTTATATTTTAACACGAAAGTCTTTCATACCCGGATAAACCAAGATTTAACTGACGTCATATCCGTCACGGAAATGACGCCAGTACACCTTTCCCGAAGCGACCCGCCAGCAGGACGTCGCTCGCCAAGGACACCCAGAAGACCGCCGCCGACCCACAAATCACGCTCAGCTGCAGATTTTGCTGCACATTTCACTTTTGTGTTTTACCGATTCCTATGACAGAGGAATCAACCACATTTTTTTTTTTCAGACAAATCGGTAGGCAGGCAAATCACACGTGTTGACAGGGGATCGCGTTTTTACACACACACAAAATTCCTCAGTTTGTCACTCCTGAAATTGGCGTGTCATTCCTCTACTACTACTACGTTGGCGCCGTCTGAGATGCGCAGTATAAAGAGCGCTGCCTCAGGCGAGAAGCGGGATCCTGAACTTAATTCCGCTGCTCACGTCGTGAGATGTGCCATGACCTACGCGCGGGCAATACTGCACAAACAGCAAGGTGACGTCACACGCACACGAAGCCCGCGCGAACGGAGATGGTTCTCCCAGACAGAGAAGAAGACGGTAAACACGGATGCGCGTTGCGAGTCTGAGTGGCTGAAAGCGGCTGGCCTTCCGGAAAAGGATCCACACCGTGTAAAAAGAAAAAGAGAACCTCGGACGCGTCTTTGCCGCCACCAGACGTGTGACAGAAGGGCGACAGGCCTCGTGTTCCGACACTCTCCAGACGCGCGTCCTTCGTCGCCTGACGTCATTCTTGGTTCCGCAATGCGCGACACAATACAGACATCAAGATCCCGTATGGGCCACCCCTTGGAATGGCTGCCGAAGAGCAACGAAAGAAAACAAGGACGCGGTAGCGCGCATTTTCTTGTAGTTATAAGGTCTTAAGTGATGACTTCTGGTGAATCTCAAACCATTGATAACAGAATCCCCTCAATGACTTCCTGTACCAACCAATACTTATACTGTGCCTTTTTCTTGTTGTCACACAATATAGAAATTTCCGATCATCTGGGTCATTTCTTAAAATGTAGTAGCCAGAGCAGACCTGACCATCACCATTAGTTTTTTTTCTCCCTCTCTCAGTCACCAGCGGATGTCTTAAAGGCTGGCCTCGCTAGTGTATGCCGCTAAATCCGAGAACAAACGTTATGCCCGGAGACTCACACAGTCTACGGGCATGTCGGTTAGACGACCGTGTACGGCGGTGTTCGACGAGGACGATGACAGAACACCGAGTGCTGACCTTTTGAGGAAGTGTTTTCACAAGAATTTACAGAGCGAATACGCGAAGAACGAACCACGAACAACGCCAAACAAAAACAACCGAGCGAAACATAACCATACGCCACAGCGGGCTCAGGGGTATCGCTGCACGATCCCCGAAGGAGGCTCGCAAGCCGTAAGGGGCCAAACGCAGCGCGGTTGGCTCAATGCGCGGGTCCTTAGCGCCTAGAGGCTGCCACTGGAGTAAATTACGCTTGCGACTGCGCACAGTCGCTGCTCTGAAGAAACTCGGGACTCGAGGGAGGGGAGAAACAAAAAAGTCAATCAGAAAAAAAATGAAAACAAGATGGTAGGGGGAAATGTGGCCTATTCGGCGAAACCATCACTGCAGGGTTACTTGTCATTTTTAAACGTCACGTCAACATTCTTTTAGACAAGGTAGAGGCCAGTTGTTTTCTGCCTCCCGAGAGTTTTAATGGAGCCAAGGGATAATGCAGGGAATTACGAGCCACCACATCGAAATATAAACTTTGCGTGCAGCCCTTGCTGCCGTCAGGTTGACCATGGTACTGAGGTTGCTTTAAAGGGGCCATGCAGACAAAACACAAGTTTGGTTCATTCAAGAGATTGCCTCGTTAGAACCGTACTCACTCCAGTTTTAACGTAAACTTCGCTCAAATAAGCTACATAACGAGGAAAAAAGGGAATGGCCATGCGACCCACCAGCTCATTCCCGCAACAGAACCTATGATGTCACACGAGAATGCTCAGCGATTGGCTGAGGCCGGAAAAAGCAAACGCAAGTTAGACAAGGCAGAACCAGCTATTTTCGCTTAAACGTGATGCATATTGATTTTATAGTAGTAAGAATGGTGGAAACAATAGAGAAGTACCAGTGCTGTTGGTGCTGCGTATAGTGCTGTTGGTGCTGCGCATTATGTGCTAGTTATATAGCAGTCTGGCGCTTTGGGGTTGTCTCACACGACACAGGTCAATTGGCCCACGTGGTATTGTCTTACGTGACCCTGTTTGTCGAGCATACCCCATGTTTCACGAAACGATTACTATGCACCGTAACAAAAACAATACGGTCAAGAACAAAGCAAAGGCGGACAGCGGCCTTGCGTGGTATGGTGGCGCCATCTAGTAGGACTAACTGTAAAAAAGGCGTTCCGCGTTCAGCTGCAGAGTAAACAAACGTTCGCTTGAAGACCTTCCCTCAACCCGTCATCGCAAACTTTGTGAAAACACACGATTTGGCGGGAGAATATAAATTATAACCTAAATCGATTGATTTCTCAGTAAATGAAGCATCGTTTGGAGCCGCGGACAAGCGCTTGGGGCACTATAAAACACAGAATCTCTCGAATAAAACAAATTTTTTTGTCTGCATGGCCCCTTTAAGGTAACAAAGGGAAAGGCGAAAAGAAAAAAAGCACCGGGCAACCTAAAAGTCGTCGGAAAACGACTTCGGGGAGGCTCCAGGAACATTTGTAAGCGCTAAGAACATTGCTAGGGCACCCAGCGATGCTGTGTAAAACCACAGTCACCCTGCTCATTAAAAGGCCGCTTATGATCAAATTCCGCGTTCAGCTACACCCCTAAGAACTGCTAGCTTCCCCTCTGTGCTGGTCCTGCTTTGGGAAATGTGCTCGTTCCTCGGAGCTTGAGCAACATTTGACACAAAAACAGAGCGTAAAACTCGCACATACACAAGCGGTACGCTCGTTGCCTTTCGCAGCGCATTAAATTTAATCGAGCCAGTACCGTTCCAATCCTGTAGCCGTGACGAAAGAAACAATGCTCAGTAAAGCCCCCTTTACAGGCGAAACAACGAATCCGCGCTAAGGATAATTTCTGTCATTCTCCTTTTTTTCTGTGAAGTATCCCTGCAGAGGCGCTGATAAACGTTTTCGCTTTTTCCTTCGTGCGTCGAAGCACTGCGACAGCTGCAGTTATCGCACGAACAGAACAAAACTGCGGATTTCCAGGCTTCCATGGGGTGACGGATTTCCTCGCAAAAGCGCTATCCATTTCATTATCGGCTGTGCGCTCGTTGCAATTAGTTTTAAGGCGACTATCGAGCCCTGTTATCTCTTCAGCTGAAAGGCAGCAAGACAAACGTGGCACGGCTTAAGTGACGTCACGTTAGCACACAACGAATTTAATGATTAGAAAAACAACTTTCGAACTAATTTCAAATTACCTGCTATGAGTGGAGAAGATTCGGCTTCAGTACTTCTTGGCAATCTATAGCATAAGGGGTCGACGCACAGAACGACGACGTTCTAAGGGCATTTCAGGCCTCAGTAAAAGTCTAGTGCGGGCGCTAGCTCTTTAACTTAACGACACACGCCGCGGTGGTTCAGTTACCGTGACTGTGGTGTTGGGTTACTGAGCCCCAGGTGACGGGTTCAACTTCCGGCTACGCCAGCTATTCTTCGCGTACAGAGGCGAAAGCACTCGCGTGCACCAGATTTCCGCACGCGTTATAGATTTCAGCTGTTTTAAATATGCAATTTTCCAATGCTGGTTACTGTTTTGTATGCGGGACGAAATATTAATAGATTAATTGATAAATTCCTTCATTCGGAGAGAAAGACCGGAGGTCGCTGGCGTGGGAAGAGGCAAGAAACTGATTCGAAAAGGCGGCTCCAACCAGGTTTCGGAAACGAATCACGATCATTTTCTTTAATAGCGGAGCTTACTTCCTTCAAAGGTTACGCCCGACAGCATTTCCCGCATCACCTGGGACGAAACAACGAAGAGATTACAGTTACCCGCACACAATTTAACGAATATCCCGAAAAGAAGCGCGGAAGTGGTGCCGCATTACAATCAGCCACTCCGTTACCGATCGCAGACAGCGAAGAACCGCCTAAGAAACGCCAGTGAGCATGCATCATCGCTAGCAGGGGCGTTACAAGCTGCAACTCAATGCAGGCGGCAATAGGTCCGACCACGTGGCAGTGGAAGATGCGCAGGGAGGCGGAATACCGCCAACATCACGCGCTGAAACTCTCATGCCACCGTGAGGACCGGTATTCCAACAACAAACACGCTCCAGGGTGTGCTCGATGCCTGCCCCCACGGCATTCTCGGCTGTGAGGCGTCGACGACCCCGGGGGCAGGCAGCGATAAACGGCCGACCAGCTGGAAACAAGGAGTCCGATCTGGGGGAAGCGGAGATCCGGCTTCAGGGCGCGGAGAAGCGCGCGTGCCGCTCGCGTGCGTGGCCTGTGGCACGACTCGCGCGCGGATGAACAGTCTACAGCCCTCCTCCCCACAGCGCGGGCAGCGTGTACGATGCACACGCGGTTCCGGGAAGCAGGACACGAACGGGACTCAACGCTGCCGAAGACTGCTGACAACAGGGGCGCGAACGGATCGACATAGAACTCGGCCGAACGTATGCGCTCTTTACCAAGGGGCAAATACGCCGCAGAAAGACCGCCCGCATAGAAAAAGTGTTGACGAAGGCATCCTCTTTCCACCCCCGTCCTGAGTAAACTCGGGGCCCTGAAGGAGAGCGGATGGAGCGGACGTCAAAATAAGTGGGCGTGCTGTCCGTCACCGCCGTCGGCACTCCGGCTGGTGACGTGTGCCGTCTGTACACGCGTCCTATTCTTTCAGAAACAACAAGATTGGACGCGGTAAATCACGCGGGCCCCGCACCAAAGCGCGACTGAAAGCAAGACGAAAAAGGGCCACAAGAATAGCACACTGCGAATCGCAGCACTGGTAATGCACCCGTGGCTTCATCCTATCTCCCTTGCGCTCGTAGAAAAATGCGGAAATAAACGTCGACATCAGAACAAAGGAACCGACGCGATCGCTCTAAAAACCACGCAAAAAAAAAAAGAAAGGTATTGAAAAGGAAATTTTCTTCTCCTGCAAGTTGTACCGCCAACTTCTGCAATGTTTTAACGCATACAGTGCAGGAGCGCGATGGCGCAACAAGAATTGAGGCAGATTTGGAAATAAAGAAAAATCGAAAACGCACTTTTTATGGATCGCCACACACCGGCAACAGAGGAAGCCGCTACCGAGCCCGAGCAACGATTCGACCCAGCCCGAAATCAATATGCGTGACACGCAGTTGCGAATGCACCTTTATATACGCGCGCTTACGCGCTTACCAGGGCGGCTGCAGCAAGACACCGGCTTGCGAAACCACTTCCTGTTGAGCACAATGCGAGAATCGCGGAAGGCAATGTGCAAACGAGCGAAGCGTGGTGCATACGTTATTCTCGGGCCCTTCTTTCCGTTTCCGTCGAAACGTTGCGCAAAAGATCAGACCCACGCTAAAAGGATTCGAAATGCGCGCTCCGCCCGGCACGGTTACGCAACCGAGGCGCGCTTGAATTCAAACCTCCCCCTTTATTCCCCGCGCCTCCACAAGAGGTATAACACGTCACACGAACCGCAGTAGCTCTACTTCCTCGTTACGTCTTGCAAACGCCGAATAGCGGACACGCATGCGATTTCAACACTGCCTCGCAAATATGCAAAACGTGTGGGCGCTACCGGAAGACTGCGTTAGTCCGCGATGCCACATGTTACACAACTTTCGAAATAGGGTTTACTCGGTGTTGTTTCCTCGACGAAGTTTTCTCCCCTCGTCGTTTCGCAAGAATACGATCTATAAACACGCTTAATTTAAGAATTGTCTACGCAGCTGGCGTACGTGTATAATGGCCTGGCGCAACGCCAAACTAGTGACACGTGTGCGTGGGAATGTAATTTATAGTACGCGCACAACGTGTTACCAGAGTTCTTGAATAAATACCGATTGTAAAGAGTCCGTCCCACAATGCGAACGTCTGGCGCTACCCTCTCTCCGTTCCCCTTTCGGCAATGGTTAGCGACTGCGCATAGGCGCGACGCCTGCCGTTGGCAAAGTAAACGTACAACAGCTAAATAAAATTCTCGCAAAATTTTTGAACAGCGTAAATCTTGGCCGACGGCACACTAGCCTTCACCCCGGCGTCGCATTTACTTCTGTGACTAGCGCCACATCTTCCCTAGCGTCGTTGCGGAAGCGTGAGACAGTTGTAATTGGCAAGGCAACGTCGCCGCAATGTTCGGCTAGGCGACGTTTTAACTCGGTCTCTTTTATTTACCTGTGCTGTGCTGTTTTGAGCAGTTCTTGAACAGCCCAGAAATGCTCTTATTAAGATTAAATTCTACGGGCAAACAAAAAAATGCTAATAATAAATCCTCCGAATTCTCATATTTGTAGCCTTTCAGTAGGGCGCTAAAACGGGAACTATAGGCCCGTGTTACAAAGGAGGAAATAACTTTTCGTTCGTCTCACAAGAAGCTACCCGGCGCAGCAACGCCACTAAAAATTCGAAACGACACTCTACGTAAGTATATAAAAAAATGAAACCTCGACACCGTTCTCTGTCCTATACGGCGATCAACTCACAGCGCTATAGTGTATACTTTGTTCGCGCGATATTAGAGGCGAAGCCCCTAGGGGGCTCGGGATGTCGGCGTCTCATGTCATCCCCGTAACCATCGCCTCACGTAGTCACAGTACTAAAACACCGGGACAATCGTTTACGACCTTCCGCTGGAACGCTTCGTAAAGCGTACTAAAAAAACAAAAAAAAAGAACAAAAAAAAAAAACGGGACACTTGTTTACGCTTCGTGCTAGATAGCTTCGTGCTTCAAAGACAAGAGACTTTTACAGCAAAGCTGTATACTTCTACCGACCCAACGGTTTCATTTCCGTTGGCAAAAACGCCAAGGCGCCAAGAATACACTTATACACTGCATGCTTCGCCGCTTCCCAGGTTTCACGTCGGTGGAGATAGCTAGGAATTTTTTCAGCCCCGTGTATAGTTAAGGTAAGGGAATTTCCGGCGGCATTTCCGGACCCCAGGGTAAACAACAGGGCAGATTTAGCGCGCTCCGTATGTGGGCGTAGCAACGTGGGGAAAGCACACTCCCAGATTCAGACGAACGCCCGCAGTGTTAGCGAGCCGCAGCTCGGCGTGCAGGATCCCAGAATATATCGCCCGAGAAACGGGGGCGATGCGCATCACCGACGCGAGTAATACATCAAACCTGTGTGCCCACGGGTCCTTTCCCACTCTCCACGCTGAAGAGCGATCGAAGCGGAGGGCGAAGGAGACGCACGCGCCGCGATGGAAGTGGCGCTAGCCTAAGCGATCTGGAGGAAAAAGATTGATCAGCCCGCGTGGCATCTGATAGAGACATCCCACGCCGACCGCGCGTCTTTCGTTTTTCTAGGGGAGAAAAACGAAAACGCCCCGCGCGTGTCGAGATTTCGCGCGAACGTTAAAGGGGCCATGCAGACAAAATACAAGTTAGTTGCATTCGAAAGATTTCGTGTTTTATAGTGACCCCAGCGCTTGTCCGGCAGCAAATATTCCCCGAGAAATTAATCAATTTAGCTTAAAATTTGATTATTCCGCCATATCCCGCCAAATCGTGTTTTCGTGACGTCTGCTATGAAGTCATAACAACGGGTATTCAAACGAACTTCCAGTGCGTCGTTAGGCTTTGCAGCCTTGATTACCGTCAGTCCCCCCAGATGGCGTTGCCATACTGAGCCGCAGACCGTTGTCGGCCGTTGCTTTGTTTTTGACTGTATTTGCATCTGCCTTAGAACTCTCTGCACCTGCCTTAGAAAAACTCTTAGAGAGGAGGACACGCCGTTTCAGCCACAAAGTAGACTAACTTGAGTGACGTTCACAAGGACGCTACGCGAAATGAAGGTTCCTCGTTTGTTAAAAATTTTGATTGCGCATCCATAAACGCCCAGCTTGAAGCTTTAACTAGGTTATTTTAACTAGGAAATCTGTAGCTACAACACACCAAAACCTCACATCTCAAAAGGTGTGCTTACGCGTTGTTTGCTTCCATCGTCATCATCATTCAATCAGCATTATCGCTTGAAAGTATGAGGCTTACACGCAACGGCATCATAACAGTTGTTAGAAAATAGTGCAACCCCCCCGCGCACTTTCTTTTTTTCTTCAGAGAGGCCGTTTAGGAGAAGCCTGACAGCAACTGAAAACCCCATGAACCGCGACAAGCGGGCGAAGGAGAGATGAAGTAAACGTTGGCGAGCCACAGAGGCAAGAAAAAATTGCCACACACGCAGAAAGTCCCGTTAAAACCCCTGTCGTATACGCCTGGTTCATTCTTGAGCGTACTACGAAGAGCACACACACGCACAAAAGACCGTTACGTCATTTGTGACGGACGGCACTTCACGTTGCACATCGCACATAACGCAACCGCGGAGTAAAGCTTTTTGTCTTCGCGCTTATTGTTCCAGCGTCCAGACAAAAACGACACTCCATCTCGCACAGTTCTCGGCGCGAAATTGCGCGTCATCCCTATCGTCTCGAATGAAGACTGCGCAAGAAGCCACAATAACTTCAACTAACAATCAAACAGCACAACGCGAGACAAAGAAAGGCGACTAGGCGGAGTTTGCACCTAGTAGAAGTGACACAACATAGTCGTAGGCTGCTCAGACGGGAGCATTGTTAGTGCTATCACTGACACCTCCTCGTAAGGAAGCCAAACTTCAGAGGCGTGCTCGGGAGAGTTAAACACACGACACACGGGGTGGGTGGAATGTCTACAGCGACGCACAACCAACTATAAGAGGCGATCACGCGCGTGTACCACCACGTACCTCGTGCGGCAGGAACAGGTCCCAGGGTATGACGTCGCGGGGCCACCCCTTCCACGTCCAAATCCACGGCTCCCACAGCAAGCTCATGGGCGAAGACGCGCGTCGTCCGCGGCGCCACAGAGGAGGCACCGCTTCGGGCACCGAGGGCGACCTGCCCCAGTGCGACACTCGCGACATAGCGCAGCCGAGACAGTCGCTCGCTGGTTGCTGCTTTCAACGAGTCTACAGCGGCATCACTTCGAAGTTGTTCCTCTTAACACACTGACGAGCTGAGCTCCGTGGGCGGTCCGATATAATCCCCGTCGTCCCAACCGCCGAAGCGACGAGGGAGCGCGTAGGTGGAGCTTCGCCGCAGCACACGCAGACGATGCAGAGAAGAGACCTTTCCGGAGCACAGGCACAGTAGTTTGGAGGGATCGTCGCTTGGGGCCCCCTAAACGCGACGCTATTGTTCCTCCAAAGAGCGGGGTGAATTAGCGCCGCCCCAAAAAGAAGAGTCACGCGTCTCCGGCTGACCAACACACACGACTAAGTGGGCGGGCGGCCAAGGTTCGGCCCTTTCTGCGCCGCAAGCGGCGCGTGCCAAGGGATCTCGAGGGGCGTGCGAGGAGGAGGAGGACGCGGTGGCAGTGTCGACACAGCACCACGACGCCGAGGTCTCTTCCAGCGGGCGTCGTTACGGCAGACCGCCTGACGCGCTATCGCCGAGCGCTCGCGACAAACGCGCCGCCCCGAGCAGCGGGCGACAACAACGCGGGCCCGAGTAGTGACGATGCCTCCGGTCGCCCTTCTTCTTCAAAGGGCTTCCCGCACGCGAGCCCAGTTTCGCGCGGCTAAATGCGGCCGGCCTTGAACGCGAACGCACTCGCGGTCGCCGCCTGGTTAAGAGGAGACCTTCGGGTACGGCCCCACTCCGCACACCGCCGTCGCCCACGCGAGTCAGCCGCAGCGACCGCCCACATCCACCGCTGGTCGCGACGGACGGCTTTCATCGGCGACTACTGCCCCGCGCTTCACACACAGCCGCGCACTCTCCCGTTCGGATTATGGGCCGAATAACGTCCCTTTGGCTGCGTACTTTGTTCCCAGAAGCGGCACGCTCTACTACGGCCGCGTGTACGCGCAATCTGCCCACGCTCTCACCGCGATCGACGAAGCCACGCTACGTCACCGCAACAGCGCCTCGATGGTCGTTTCCACGGGCTCTCCCCCTCTCCGCGATAGAGTCTGACTCACGACGGTCATTCGACAGAGAAAGGGGCGAAACAAAAAAAAAAAATACAACGAGAAGTATCCAAACGCGTGGGATAGTCTTCGAGAGGTTCGCACGGCCAACGCGTTTTCTCTCCTCCGCAATCTTACCACGAGATCTGCCTTTCATTCGAATGCGCGCGCGGCTCCTCCATTCAGAGACGCACGGTGGCAGCAGCGAGCGTTTCACGCGCGCGGCAGGACTACAACGCCGTCGTCACGACGTCGTCGGCCATGTCTATCCTTCTTTTGTGCACTGGCCGTATACACGGCGGGTCCCATTCGACTTCTCGCTTCCTGTCGTCCACCCACCCGCACCACAACCACAACGGGGCCCTAGAAAAGGAACACGCACGTTTAAAACGACGCGGCGGGCTTCCTGGGGCCGCTTCTTGACGTGTGTGGTCCGCGCTCGAGAGTTTGGAGGAAAGCAACGCCACCGCTCTTCGCACACACACTGGGTTCAGTATCCTCGGTACGGCACACGTCAAATAATGTAGGGCAGCGGGCCACGAGCCAGCACCGCTCTCACTGGGACAAGATTCAGCACACCTCGACGCTGGCACCGCTGACGTCCAAGCTTGCGGCGTCCAAGAGCCGACAGAAGTTGGTGCAGGACGGACTCTCAATCACCGCACGCAACCACGCCCCCGAAGACACATCGCCACCATTGCACCGCTCATTTTCCGCGCGATCACAATCCAGAGGAGTACCCCGTTATGGCCGTTAAGGAGGCTGGAAACTGGCGACGCTATGGGCGTGCTGATGGGAGCCCCGTGCCGCTTCCCGCCACTCGGCCAATGTGCCGGCGCAGACTGGCCGCGCACGCGGCGAGCCGGTTCCGACGCACGGCGCGCCAAAACAAGGCCAGGGGAGATGATGCCGTGACCCCGCGACACGGGCCCCGGGGCGAGCGGCCGAATAAGCGCATCCGACGCACAGAAGGAAAAATCGTCCGCGGCGGCGGCGGCGGCAGACAGAAGGCGGCTGCACCTCACAGCAGCGCGGGGAGGAGTGGCGGCCCACTTGGCGGGGAGTGGAAGAAGGGGTCAGACTCGAAGCAGGCCAAGCCCGGGGGCGCGACGCCGCTGCCGCCCAGGGATCGTGATCCGACCGGAAGCGGCGGACAGCAGCACCGTTGAAAATCCCTGCGAGCCGCCGAGCGACCAGGAGGAAGAGCAAGGCGGCCGGCCGAGCGACCGAAGTGTCTGGCGGCACGGCACGAGAACCTGAACCGCTTCGGGGGAGTGCGAGTGGGGGGCGCCGCCGTATCTCTGGTCGGCTGTGCCGCGTCCTCCGCCGGGGTGGCCGGAGATGATGCCATCGCTTCTGGGGGCAACAACGTAGGAGAAGGAAGGCGAAGGTTGCGTGAGCGAGTGCCAGCCTCGTTTTCCTCAAACGCAGCATCTCCACGGCGTCGCGGGGGCCATCTCGGCGCGAAATCGAAGAGGACGGGAGATACGCGACGGAGAGGAAAGGTGCTCCGAATGAAGATGGGCCACCGCGGTGCTCCGTCTCTTTCGGTCTCAGCTGGTTAGTAACCGAGTCTATGAAAGAGCCGACAATCCGTATTGATGGGCCGACGGTAAGAGTGCCACGGGGAATGCGCGCTCTACGCGTCGCTCCGGCGTCAGGTGATACAGAATGGCGAAAAGGAGATGCGTGGTGGCTGACACAAACGGGGGAGCTCGCTGAGTTCATTTTCCATAAACATTAGTTTGCTTGGCGACGCGCGACAAAACGATGAAAGGCCGTACGCGACACCAAAAGATTCGGTACAAGATGGGAACACACTAGTTCCTCGGGCCATACTGCGCGATACAGTCCACAATAACGAGGGAGAAACTTGACACTATTTTAGAATCCGGCATAGACAGGACGAGGGCATCAGCGAAATGTCGGTGTGGTACAGCTTCGAATAAAGCTTTACAATTCTTCGCGGTCGTTCATCATTCATTCAATGAATGTGCATTTTGACCACGCAAATAAACAAATGTACATCCGAGTACTTGGCCGCTGTCAAAATAGTTAAAAAAAAAATAGCTACGAGCAAAAAGAGGCATTATTTCGGTGGCAACCGGTGAATACCCGAGACATTAGGGCAAGCTGTAACAAGATACGCGGTATCCTTTCGCAGTATGCTTTTTCTGCTTAAATTCCCATCGAATGTTGGGGTTACGCAGAACAATAATAAACGCGCCACCTCGAAGCCCCAAGACAGCTTAGCGTGGACCACTTATGCGGTAAGTCCGGCGTGGAGCTTAGTGCGCTTCGCAGCTAACTTAGCAGCTTAGAGAGAAAGGAATCGGGAAGTTCCAGCCCTTCGCTGGAGTAGGGGACCGTCGCACGGGTGCACCGATAGATCCGTCCGAGAGCGTGTAGAGGAGGTGTTCAATGATGACACACGTGTATAGCCTACAATGATGTGCGTACGGTGCTCGATAAGCACAGCCCTGGCAGGTCACCGGGTAAACTCCCAGCGAATAAATGACTCTCGCTTTCATTTTCACAAGCTCCGACGCCTCCGTCAATCTCAAAACAGAGCTTCAATAGCACGAGCTGAAACCTGCACAACGATTTGGAACAGATTCACTCAGACAAGGCCGATATTCACCGTAACACTTCGCTTCAATCTCTCGTGGGACTTTTCCTCGCACTTCTCCGTCTCGCCGCAGAAACGCCACTACCGTGCGAGATGTTACGGTAACAGCGAACGATACGCAGCGGCAGCAGCAGCAGCAGCACCGAGCCAGCGACATAAAAACTATCCGTGCACGGAGCGGAGAACACACGAGGAGGAAGTCGCACGGAGGATCACGATATCGCCGGCCGACAGCGGTGGGACGGAACACGGCGCGGGGAAAGAGCAGCGGGAGGAGCAGAGACCGATACGCCGCCGCCGGTGTATCGGTTGTTCGTCCGCGCGCGCAACAGACCTTGGCGGGAAAACGTGACCCGACTTCAACGGCTCGGCACGACGAGAAGGCTGCCCGGCGGCCGCAGAAAGGAAAAGAAAGAAAACGAACCGGCGCCGGGAAGAGGCTAGCGCACGCGACCGCTGTCGCTGCGCACGGAGAACAACACCGCGCACATAAAACGGAAGTTCGGCTTCCTTCCTCGCTACGACTCTCTTAACACTTTCTCTAGACGGGATGTCCGCTCCACACTTCTTCCTTCGAGGACATCTCAACATTTCGGTTCCCCCAATGGAGGTGGCGCATTCTGGTGATCAAAGCTCCCGGCGCCAATGCATCGCCCAGAGCTTCTCTGTCTCGGCGCGACGCCACTGCACGATATGCAAAATAGCAATAAAATAGTTCCCGGACAAAGCACCGGCCGACGGCGAAAGAGTCAGGTCACGGGAGGCCTACAACAAAGCCGCTGTCGGCCTGTTGTAGAGCGTGCCTCGAAGCACCCTCCTCTCTCTCTCTCGAATCGCCCCCTCAAATTTGTTCCTAACGGTGCACGCACTCGTGAAAACAGCGGCGCGCTACCGGGGCTCGGGAAAATAGGCGTGACGGGCCGCATCCGAGCTACTGCAGGGGACGAAGAAGTGCGCGACGACTAGCCAACCGGATAACCAGCTTCACCGGAAGCAGGGAAAGAGAGAAGAAGGGGGAGAGGGGGAGAAACAACGGTTAGAGTTTAATATAGCAAGCCATCATCACCACCTTGAACAACCTATTCAGTCCACTGCAGGACGCAGGCCTCTCCCATTGCCCTACAACTGCTGTCCATTCTTTGTTTCTGAGTTTCATCATTTCGCCCATCCGTCGATTCACTGGCCTTCCCCTTCTTCTATACCCGTCTCTCGGTGTACACCCTGTTACCCTCGTTCACCTGTTGTCGGTTCGTCTCACCGCATGGTCAGCCCAAGCACATTTATTTTTCTCAATTTGAACGATGACATCTTAATTCTAGTCGAGTTTGTTTCATAAATCCAGAAGTCTCGTTTCCTTTCCCTACGCGTTACTCCATCATCCGTCGTTCCCAAGCAGTTACTAAATCCTGCAATGCGCACGGCGTGTCAAACGAGGCGGCCAAACGAACTCACCTCAATCACGAACCTTTTTTTCCCCCTACTCCCCTTGAAGCGTTAAGTTACACAGTAACGAGTGAGTATGTTGGCGATAGGCGCCAACAGGCAAGCTTTTCCTCCCCAATCCTCATCGCTACGCCACTCTGAGGCGTTCCTTTACACAAGTTCCGTTACCTCTCCCGACAGAACCCCCGTGCGCGCAACGTATCTCGAACCCCGGCCCCAGCTCCTTCATTCCCCTTCTCCCTACGTCACAATTCCTTTGGTACGCATTTTCCCTGGAACCGCACATAGAAGACGCCCTTCGTTAAAATTCCCCGGCTATTTCCACACGCGGGCCTATTATACATGCGCGGCCACCCACCCACCCGTTTGTTCTCGAGTTAAACACAAATACTCGGCGACCTTGCCATTAAGCCCCCCCGCCCCCGCGCGCGAAACGGATGATTGTGAAACCAACTTTTCAGCAGGGTTCGTCAGCCGAGTTTAAAGGCAGGCTTTACAGTCGCTCGCAATCAATCGCCTCCGCCCTTCTACAATACGAAACCGCGCCATTGTTCGTCGGCCTAAACGAGACCTTTCTCACCAGAGCAGTGCAAAAGCGCCGCGAGGGCGCCGGGCAGATGAGAAAATTAACCTTCGTAACGAGAAAATTAACCTTTTGTACCAGCGAGCGGTTCGACGGATGGGCGTAAACACCCGTTGCGGAGTAAACTTCTTGCTCGCGTAAGAGGCCGGCGGCCCCGCCTATTACGTACACTTCGTACACTGCGACCTCCAAAAGCACATTATAGCTGAGAGACGGTACAATAAAAATTCGTTATAACGACGTCGCTTTGTTCGAAATATCATTTTATTCGAAGTGTTTCACGAATCCCAACAGCGATGTGTAGAGAGCACATCATATGCGTTTTTAGCGAAGCATCGGTTGTAACGAAGCCATTTTCCTGTCACGAGGGTTTACTGAAGTAAAGAACAAAAAAAAAACGGGGGGGGGGTGTGTGCAAATATTGTCCCCACTAATCGCTGATGCGTGGGCAATAGTCCGAAGGAAAACACCCGTTCTAGCTAGGTCCAGTGCGCCATAAACATTAACGAAGTGGGTGTGCGAATGGTCAAAGGTGACAGGACGCACGTAAAACACGCGCAAGACATCGAAAACAACGAGGACTTATTGAGAAGTGATTCGGGACGGGGAGCGGGGTATGAATCGAGGCGCCGCCTGCACATCGATTTTCCGGCCGAACAAGTGAAACGGCAACAGCGCTGCAGGAGTGGGCGAAGAAGAGTTAGTAGCGAACGGACGCTGACGCCGAGAAAGAACGCTCAAAAAATGCCGGCTTCGACCGCGGGACAACGGAAATGTTAGCAGCGCCCGCGAACGCACCCCCACGCTCGAATTACCAATAAAGCGTAGGACGTCGAAACTTTGCTCTCCCGAGCCGGCAGCAGCAGCCACGTCACGGCTCGCTCACGGTTTGCAGAGGCGTAGACGAAGGTACAAGCCTCCTCGGACATCAACGCAGTCTCGCATTCACACGCTCCAGCGCGCACCTTGCTCTGTTTATCGTACTCCGTTTTCTTTTCTCTTCGTCGCTTTCCCCGGCGCGCTGAAGTGCCTCGTCGCTGAACCGTGCCGAGCGGAAAAGCCGGATTCAATGAAATCTTCCAAGAGCGCGCTCGTACGCCGGACGTGCCTGCAGCTTCGAGGCGTACACGAGCAGCGGTGCAGGGAAAGGGCCCGAGGGTGCACAGACGCCCGCGTATACAGCGCTGCACAGAACTACGGAAGGTCACAAATAGTGCCGCCCACAACGGTGACACGTCCTAATGCGCGACGGAGCGCGGTTGGCTCGGTCGCGTCTCAACAGAGGCCAGATGCGCGGGAAGGGAAAGATAAACAAATTGGTGGCGCAACGATTCCCGCCAAGTTGCTTTGCGTCGCTGCCAATTCCCCGTTTCGCGGGCGAAAAACCATGGACCTACGGACGGAACCCACACACATACACACCCGTTTTAAAGCAAAGGTTTACCAGGCTTTACTAACCTAGTCGAGCCGAGTTTCGCCGTCGCCAGCAATTCGACCTTCATTCGACCACAGCTGCGCCGCAACCATAGCAACGCATCCCTTGGCTCGCCGCGCCGAGCTCCGCCGTCACCGGCTTGGCGCATGCGCTCTCCGCAGCTGGGTCGCCGCCTGAACACGTGACTCGCCGCAGCGCCTGGCTAAGAGGAGCGCCGCGCTCGCCTAGCTAGTGCGAGCTTGGCTACAGATGAGAGCGAGGCGGAGGGGGGGGGGGGGGGGGGGGATTTTCTGTGAGCGTTGCGCGGGAGCGGAAGCTTTGAGCCGCCGTCGGCAAGCGGCGTCTGACCACTCCGCGGATATCGTCCAGCGAGCTGCTTCATTGGAGCGTCAGAGACTGAGGAAGAGCGGGCCGCTCGGCTCGCAAGACGCCGGAGTAAGCAAAGACAGGCTTTGGAGGAATAGTATAATAATTAGAGCTAAATGAAAGGATAAGCAAGTGAAACCAAGACTTAACGAGGCTGAACCAAGCTTTCGCTTTGCGTATCCAGGGTAAGCTGAGCTAAGCCGCAGCCACTTTTTTAGATGCGACGCATCTCTTGCTCTGAGGCATGTCCCTCCTGCGTCGGCGGCGTCCGCACGCCACCTGCGCATGCGCGACTCTCCTCCGCTCTTCTCTCCGACAGCTGTGCGCAACACTCTCACTCCGTCTCATTATCATAAACAACAGCTGCGTGCGCGCGCTTCGCTCCGCTCCAGTCGCGCAAGTGCGCGCATGCGCGACTCTTCTCCGCTGTCTCCTCTCCTTCAGGCGCTGTGAATATAAAGCGGGTAGCGCGCTGCGGCGGTTCAGTCAGCGCTCACTCTCGTTCGACTTCGCGTCACAACACGTTTCACCCGATTTAGAGAATCAACCCAACGGAAACACCAATTGAACCCCCCGATGCGTCGCATCACACCAGGGTTCCCTCGCGGGAAGATGGGCGTAATTTTTTTTTAATCTCCGATGAACAAAGTGGGGTAAAAGTGGAACACCAATGAGTTCTATACTGCAGAAGAGACGAATGCCTGAGACAGGCAATCAGGACTGTGTTTGATCATTTCGAGGTTTATTCTTACACTGCACAAGGATGACGATATCCTATTCTGGTAAGCGAGTGCTGTGTCCCGGAAGCCTGGGATCGAGAATCATGAGCCACATTCCACTCTGTCAAGGATGACGACCAGCGAAGCTATTTAGTGCGCGACGCGGAGGTGACGCAGATCTGAGTATAAATCTGCCGTGTTTAAACGCCGTTAAGACAAGTTTGTCGAGCGACAGCTCGCTTTCTCTTGCAGAAAGCGCGCAGTGAACGCGCACACCGCGAGACGAACGACCGACGCCGCTCGACGCGGTCGGTGCTGTAGGCGCGTATGCGCAGTGAAACTTGGATGCAGTCAGCGTCTCATTGTGTCGTTTTGAAGCTCAGTAAAAGTTGTTCAATCAATCTGATGCGCCCTTATTCTTTCCCACCCCCTCCGCACCCATCTTCTTGGAACGAACGAGCGATTAGGCGCTTTCACTGCGAAACCACCCGAGGCTCTGGTTTTTGACCTTGGTTTAGCTTGAAGGTCAGATTGACCCTACGAGGAAGGAGCCGTTTTCTAGAGCAATAATCTTCGCTTAAAAGACATTTCACCCATAGATATTGACGAGTGGAACACACGCGCACTGCTAGACAGAAACAAGGGTTGGCAGTCAAGAAAACCTCGGAAAGCAAAGGGGAGAATGTGGTAGGTCATTGCAACAGATAAAGAATTTGGAAAGACAGAAAGAAAGTGGAGAAAAAAATGCCCGCCGGGTGGGATCCGAACCCACGACCTCCAGAATACGCGTCTGGTGCGATGACCACTACGCTACCGGCGGGGCTATTTCCCCCCCTCCACTTTCTGGGGTATTTATGTTAAGGTATTTTTGTTTCCTGCGCTTGGGGGTGGTAGCCAGCGCCACTCGGACTACACGGGGTGAAGGGAACCTTCTTTTTAACCCCCGGGCCGTGACTCGAGTGTCTACGACATGTCGAGAGTGGTCGACCAGCGTTGAACCCTCTTAAGCTCCCTATGGCACCAAGACTGCCACTTCTAGATCCCCCCATCCGAAAAAAAAAAAAAAAAAAAAACGCGGATTTTTTTTTCGACTTCTATTTTCGCTTATTTATCACTGTATCAAAGAAACATGACAAACACATGTCATTCGGCACTATTAAAAAAAACATTTCGAAGAAAGCCGAATAGCATTGCAATAACGATTGCAACCTTGATATACGCACACACACATCGGCCGCGGCTCGAGCGCCCGCGTACGCGCGAGAGAAAGACACGTGCGTATGACAGCTAAAACTACGTGCCTAGCCCGGCAGCTTCGAACCTTACATCAAGCCCACACACGCCCTCTCCGTTGAACACGTAGATGCAACTACGCCGCCGGCGGCGGCCATCACACAGGAGAGCGCCCACGCGTATAATCCAACGTGCGTAGTTTTTTAACGGACAGAGCCGTAACAGCGCCCACGGACTGGGGGAATGGTCAACGGCGACCGTTTCGATAGCGCGTTCACTACGCTTCGGTAAAAGATGTCGGATCCCGAAACAGAGGGGGTGGGGTCTTTGAGTAACTTGAAAGCCCTCTTCCAGCCAGGCTTCGCATTTATCATAACTGCGCACTGGAATGCAAGCAGCGCGAAGACTCATCGCGGGAGACTTGCGCTCATCTGTGCTTCGCTCTTTTTTACGGAATTTCATGAAAAAAAAATTTTTTTGGAGAAAAAAATTAACTCGGTAGGTTGAAAATCCGGCGCCGTAGTCGTGGCCAAGAGGTGGCACACAAAGCCAACGGAGCGAAGCACACACACACACACACACACAAAGAGGTCAAAACATGCGCGTATTGACGCCAAATTTAATAGGAAAACTCCTTCAGAAAGTTTCTCACGAGGAAATTTCTGAAGTGATTCAGTTCCAAAGAAACTGCGAGAAATTTGGGCCTGAGTGGGCACAGATTTTCGCTTCGTTGGGCTTTCGCTTTGCTTTGATAAGCATAAGTATGTTCGGACAAAACAACCAGAACACGCGAAGTCAAGAGCCATCCGAGCGAGATAACAAAAACTGGCGAGCTATGCGACGGATCAGCACAAATTGATACCGATTGCAACGTTTTTTTTTTTTTTTTTTTTCTAAACCAAAATCGGCGACACGCGTGGGGGCAGAAGCTCATCCTGCCGAACAACAACAAGCGTCGCAGACGCGGTGTACTAAGAAACCCTTCTTACATTGGCGTTGATATCCTCCGTCACAGACGACAATAAACACCACGAAGCAAGCTAGGCTCGCCTCTCCGTTTCGATCCGGTCGCGCGGTGCTTTCAAAGCCGAGCCGCCACCGCGCCGCCGCTTTGAAGTCGACGTCATAAAGGAGGTCGCGTTGCCCCGGTAAGAAAGCGGGATTTATTGGGTTCCGCGCCATAGGAAAATTCGGTGGCATTTCAGCGAGAAGCCACGCCGGTCGAAGCGGGGAGGCGGCCGGATACGTACGCGGTGACAAAAGTTTCAAAAGAGTAACAAAAAAGAGTAAGCGAATCGAGACGCTCCGCGACGGCTGCCGTCACTCAATATCCATTCATGAAAGTCAAAACGCGACAACTCGGTGCTCGAAAATTCACTTGTGCCTGTTCTACGAGGAAGGAACTCGGTGATTGTGCAACGAGCTCGAAACGCTGTCGCCGAAAACGCGCGCGGCTCGTTTCCAGCAGAAGCAAACCATTCGACGCAGCGCGCATGCGCACGAAATCTCGAAAAGAACACGCGCAGCTATCTTCTTAGGAGATAAGGAGACTGTTCAAACACCAGACAGAGAAAAACGAAAAAAAAAAAAAAACACCCGAAAGAAAAAAAACGGCAACGGAACGGAGCGGACAGCGCCCGGAAGACAATCGGCCAGCACATCTAGCAACGGACGTGTCGCCCGGAAACGCCCCGGAAGAGTCGGAGAAACGCGCGTTGCGAACCACGCAGGCGTCGCGGCAGCGCACCGGGAGGTCAAGAATGCCTGTTATCGCCCAGTCTCTTCCTTTCTCTGTGTTTTTTTTTTCCTCTTCGCCCGCAAGTCCGCGTTCACTTTACTCACGACGTGCAGCCCCCTTCCCCCCCAAGTTGTCTGGAAGCGAAGCAGAGCCTCGTCGTTCGAGCGAGGCCAAGGACATCGCTGCACCTCCAACCGGGCGCAGCCGATCACTTCACTGTGATACGAGTGTGCACGGGAGGGCAGGACGGAATGCAACCACGAGCACTCAGGTATCCGCTGCCGCCCTCGACTCACGTGGTGGCCGAGCCTGTCCTTTCTCTGTCGCGGTACGAAGCCCTAGAATGAACCTGTAGATCTTTCGGCTGTCACCAGCACCTCTCCTGGTGCAGTAAACCATCCTTTTTCATCCCTATCAACTGAAAAGAAGAATAAAAAATCAAAGCCGTTCCACTCAATGTGAAACCTGTTGGAAGAGCAGAGCACTGATTCGCCATAATGGGTTGCAGCGCTGTTATCTGCTCACTGCTGCCACCCAATGCATTTCAAATTTCCCACCTTCGCAGTGCTTGCACGCCCCACGCCTGAAACTGCGCCAGCAAGAGTTCTGCTCATTTTGTGCTTGCTTTCCCTTCCACACGTGCCGGCATTGCACTGTCGCTTTTTTTCGCTTACTATCGTAAAAACCAACCCAACGAGCGTTCCTAACTAAATGAACGTGGGGGCTGCCGGTTGAAAACACAAAAATAGCGCGATTTCTTTCCATGCAAGCCAAAATGACGCCTGGCTTAGTTGCAAAAACAAAGTTGGGAAATGTGGATTTCCAAATACATATACCAATAGCGTGCCATTATATGAACCCTACGAATTGTATTTTTCAAGTTTGCACGTTCCGGTTCATATTTTCGTGTTCGCGTTTCATTTGACGCCGATAAGTAACCTGCAGTTTTATTTGCGCTAAATAACGGGGAGATGTATGACAAGTGCCAGCGGTTCACGAGGTTTGAACGGTTATGACTATAGGCACTGGTCACTGCTCAGAGGGCGCGGCGAAAAAGTACACCCAGCGCCGCCCTGCCGAAGCTAGAGCTAACTTTGGGTCGATGAGAGCCAGACGGTGGGCACGCATTCATATGTTCAGCACCTCTCGGTTGTTTGTTTTTGCAATTCTGCGATTGTTTTTGAAAGGTGTCTCGTGCTTGAAAACTGTTCGGGCAAATATTTTCCCCATGTCTCAAGTGCTTCTGTGTGATTTCCGGACAATTACGGGGCTGAACTACTACTGTCAGCCTCGCGTGCGCGAGAAGTTACAGCAATTGTACACTGCTGCACGCGTGTACGCCGTGAAAAAAATTGATGGGACAGACATCGTTGCAAAGTCCCATTCTTATCAAGGGAGGCTTATTTACAGCGCAAATTCAGGTCAGTATTAATTTTTTTTTCTATCACAGCCTAATAAAGTGACCCCAGCGTATACAACGGCGCTCCACGACAGAAGCGTGTTTGTGTTGTTTCCTCTGTTCGCGCAACCACATTACAGTTACATTTTCAGTTGCCCTTCTTCAGCTCGGATGGTGTTGTCACTAATTAACAACAGATTCGGCATAATGGGCTGTAGCGCCGTTATCCGCCCACTTCTACCACCCAACGCACTTCAAATTTCCCGCCTCCGCAGTGCTCACACGCCCCCTGCCTGAAACTGTGCCAGCGGTACTTCTGTCCTTTTTGTGCTTGCTTCTCCTCCCGCAAGTGCTGGCATTGCACTGCCAGTTTTATTCTCTTACTATCGCGAAAACCAACCCAACGAGCATTCCTAACTAAATGAACGCGGGTGCTGCCTGTTAATTACGTATATTTTGCCTCAAATGTACCCGCAGTTTTCTTTTCGCTAAAGCAATGGGGAATATGACCAGCGCCAGCGATTCACGAGTTTCGAACACTTATGACTATATAAACCACATGGCTTTTGAAGCCTCTGGTTATGCGACCACGACAGCCGCTACAATGGAATGCTGTGTTGACTCTACTTGGGTCCAGGGAGCAAGCTGTGACGACAAGGCGAGCAAGCCCCTAAAGTGCTCTGCACTTAAAAAGATGAAGGAGTGGTGACCGGCCACCCACTTTCTCGCCAGGTTCGAATGATGTTGCAAGGGCTTGCTTGAGCAACTGGCAGCCGCCAACCAATGTAACACCAAAAAACATGACTGTGATTGCCTCTAGTTCCGTGTGATCCTATTGCAAGACTGTCAACCAGTAGTTAACACACTGATAACTCTGTTGTTGGTATTGTCATACTGCACCACTGCTGATGCCATGTAGCACAGAATTTGAAAGTTTTTGGTGGCTCGAATTTTGTTGACTAAGGCTAAAATTGTACTTTTTGTTTAAAGAGATCACCAAAACAACATACCATACAAAACACGCATATGCATAGTACGAGGGGGGGGGTAAAATATCCGTGTAAAACGCGAGCAAAGCAAACTTAATGAAAACATTTATTTAGATCGCACTGTGCACTCCAGTCATCATCATATCCAGTTGTGCTGTCCTTGGACATAATGTAAGAACTTTTCTAATAGTCATCATCTGTGCTGTCGAGTGCATTGGTGATACATGTATACTGCACTTCTTGAAAGCTCAACACACATTTTCCTACGGGATGCTAGCCTATGGTCCTGCCTTTTGCTTGAACAGTGTGGCTGTCGATACCTGCTTCAGTCGTCCAGTTTCCATCACTCCGGGCTCACCTGACTGCACATGTTCTGTGTAGCTTCGCTTGACCAAGTCCTTTCAGACCTTGTTGATGCACACATCTCGAGGCTGCATGTCTTCACTGTAGGACTCGCGCAGCACTGTCTTTATGGAGTGAGCCCAGTGGCACTAAAGTGCATCCAGGACGAGGACAGATGGAAACGATAGCAGTGTGCCGGACAGCCCACACCACATGGACTTGATCCAGTAAAGCCCAATGCCCAAGCCTATTCAGGTTTTCTCTGTCACTTCGCAACGATAACACATTTTTCAGTAGCTCCTTGCCTTTCAACATTGTCTAGCGCTTGAGGATGACATGGGCAGGAGCTTGAAACATGACGGTTACATCCATATTCTCGTTGCCGCTGGGTCAAACAAGAACTTGCTTGGAGCCTCTTTCACCCACGATGGCAGATGAGGGCATGCCCAGACACACTGGCGTTTGGTCACCACTGCCAATCTTCCGTAGCTGGAAGGTTTTCACTCTTGCACAATAAAATAACCTCATGCTGAGAAGCCATGGGCAGGTTTTCAAATGACTAGCACAGCTTTTGCAGAACCAACGTTTGCCGGTGTAATGAATATGCAGTGTGGCGCACATAGAAAGAGACCCAGTGCTTGCTCACTTTGAAGTTAGAGTGCAGGACCCTTTCTTCTCTTGCAAGCTTTGTGGCTTTTGTCTACAAAAGCTCTATGCTCACAGCTCGGTGCTCAGCTCACTGCAGACAATCTGTCAGCGCAAATTCGATTTGCGGGATGGTCCCACTCTTTGACCCTCCAAAGAATCAAAAGAAACAAACTAAAAAAAAAAGGGGGGGGCCAAAGACCAGCCCATTTCATCCAAAGAACTTGCATTCATATTCATAAGCTCATGGCTGTGTTTTCTTTCCTGATGGCTACACGTGACTAGAAGGAAACGAGACATGGGGGGGGGACCACCAATTTGGAGCTCCCATCGAGCCGATGAACATGAAAACACATACACCGCAACCCAATGGTGATGACCGGACACCCTTTTTCCTCGCCGCTCAATCCAAGTTTCTTCCTTTCATGATGCTCTTTCTCCCTCTGTTGTTTCAACCTCTGCATCACTCCACGGTCCTTTCTTTCTGGCCTTTACGGCTCTTACCACCTGATCTCTGCTGATCAGTGTCTTTCAAAGCCGCGTTGTCGCTCCGTTCCTTACTTTCCCACCTTTTATCCATCGCCACCTCGTACTATCGTTCGTTTCACTTGGCCTTGGCAGTTTCACACTCTCGCCTTTTCCCCTCTCAATTTGCTCGACCAGTGTGGGCCTTCCCAGTTTTTCTTGTGCGTGCGAGGTGCAGGGCTGGTGGGCTAGTGCCGGATGGCATCAGGGTCGCGCAGACGCCGTGCGGGTGTGTGGTGTGTGTGTGTGTGTGGTGTGGGGGGGGGGTCACAAAACAGGTGTTCTTTTTTTTTTTTTTTTTTGAACTTGGGATACCAGTTAGGGGTTCGCAACTTATGCGAGAACGCGCTAAATATAGTAATTTAGATATGTTCTTCGCCAACCTGTCGCAAGAAACCATCTACTAGGGCGGATTTACCCGTAGCCTGATCATACGCCCCCCCGGTCATACGATAATTTTGCGCATTCCCTGGAAAGTTGTATTATCTCGTTCTACTTTACTTATGGTTGGAGGTGATAGAAGCAAGCGCTTAGAGCACAGAACAACAAGAAAGCAGTTATGCAATCTCCGTGGAACATCAAAAACATGCCACATCTTTCCAAGATGGTGCAGTGACATCAATCTTCCTGGGTGGTGAGAGCTTTCGCTTGGACTGAACAGCCAGTCCCTGCCTTGACAGGGAATGCTAAGGCACTGTCATTATTTGATTTGCTTGCTGGCAACATTGCAGAACATTCTCTACCGAACGGTAAGGATTGCAGATCAAATGATAGGGGAAAAGTAGGTGCCCAATGAAATGAGCCTCAGAAACAAGCAACCTTTCCATTCAGCTGCCAGAAGACTACTCTCGAACCTTTTTCTTCCCTCTCATTCTACATCCCTCGGCGCACTATGACCCTTGTTCTCAAAATCGGGCATCGGTCCGAGGTGTAAACGTGTGGACTGCTGCTTGCTTGGCAGACGTGCCAGCATGGAAACTCATTATTGACCATGCATTCTCTCACTTGCACTGCATTTTTCCGTTGTCTTGTTGAGGTGAAGGTGCCAGAAACAGACAATTTTTGAGGAGGCATGCAACTCACCAGCACACACTACATTTGCGAGAGCCCTTGCACACCACAAGTGGCACTGCATTTTTCCGTTGTCTTGTTGAGGTGAAGGTGCCAGAAACAGACAATTTTTGAGGAGGCATGCAACTCACCAGCACACACTACATTTGCGAGAGCCCTTGCACACCACAAGTGGCATGCCGCTGACCGCCAGATTTAGCTTCGACCATAGAGGGGCACTTACAGTCATTTCGCAAAAACTGAGGAGGATGCTTAGAATTTTTTAAGAATGTGAAGAGAAAAACTAGTTTGGCATTCATTCCGTTGATCTACTGTAGGAATTTCTGGTGAACTTTTGTGTCACTCTTGTCAGGGCACCGCCACAGATTCATCCACAACCACTTCCTCCCATAGCAGTGACGAGCGGAAGTTTGAGCTGCTCTAGCCTTTTCTTCTGTGGTGTACTTTCTCAGTATTTTTTACCCACGACTAGGGCCTAGTGCACTGTCACCAACAGCGATGTGGAATAAAGCTCTAAGCCCACGCGGCAATGATGGAAGGCATGCCCAGAAGGTTCTACAGTCCATTGCCCTTTATCAGAACTCGCCTATAGTGCTGCTGCTTCCTTTTCTCAGTGTGCGCTATGTCACCCTTTCTCGGAGTACTCCTCCAACACTGCTGTTTCCCTTTCTTGGTGGGCACTCCGACTTCACATATTTCACAGTGCTTTTCTACATCTCACAATGCAACCTTGAAGCATAGAGATATAACGCTTCTGCCTTAAGAACAGTGTGGACTAGGTGCATCGGAGTGGCTCATTTTTCTGCCGCAAGGTGGTAAATAATAAAAAAAAAGAGGGTTATCAATTGGATTTATGCAACAGTTATGTGTCGGTATTAATTGTGCCCCTTTGTGCACATTCCGATTTTCCGCAAAAGGATGAGACAGACACTGATTACTTGTTTGACACAGAATTCTTGCGCGTCACCGAATGCAGTTCCCTTTCCTTAGCCGCTTCAGCATCATGTCTTAGCAGTCTTGACATTCATCCACTGATGCTCTTGCACAGGACCATTCGAACCACAAAAGAAGGCATAGCATCCATGTCACTTTTTAACTATGCAGCCACTAACATCAGTATGTGTGGCTCATCTCTGGAAATGTTCGTCAGCTCATATCTCGTTGGCTCCGTACCAGACTACCATAATACAAGCTGACAGACAAGTCCTTGTTCACATGAGCATTCTAAGGCTGACACATTTAAACTGCTTGACTATGTAGAAGAAACACAGCAATGAACTGCTTTTGCTTGACATTCCTCTTCTCAGTGGGGAACCAACCTAGTTTCTGAAAAACGATACTTGCCAACTAACCTGAGCTATGGACGAGGCAACATACCCTCGCTAGCAGAGGCGTTTATGTAATCATTGTTGTGCTAAAAAGCTGGCACCTCCCGCTCATACTGATTAAAACACAACTTTAAAAAATGATGGGAAATAAGGCAGCAGTGCCTCCCTCTGCACATTGTCAATGTGTAGAATGTTTCAATGCCTCTGATACCAGATGATGTAACCAGCAATGGCTTTGTTCCACTGGACGAGGAAGTAAAAGACCGTCGCTGTCCCGTGGTTCAGCAACCTCCCACTCTAGGGCGAGCTGGAAAAAAAAGGCTAGACAAAGAACTGGCATGCCACACTGACCATGATGAGCTCTGGAAGAGAGTCGTCGTCCGCGTATCGGATCATCTTGGGGGGAATGGCAGGGGTAAATGCTTGCGCATCCCTGCGGAAGAGAGAAAACAGGCAGAACCATGAAACGAACTGCGGACAAACTGCACAACGTCGTAAGACTATGTTCAGAAGAAGTTTGCCTAGTCCGCCAATTTTGGCTTTCAACTGTGTCCTTTTAGGGATGAAAATTTGGTGGCATGGCAGTGGACTGGTGTGCCGTAAGACAAACGGAGCAGCATTTAGCCTGCCCACCTCTTGAGAGGCAAACACCTAAGAATGGAAGGCTTTGATATTTTAGCCAAGTCTGTCATGATTGTTGTAATGTTCCATGTCAGCCTATATTTTTTAAAAACTAACTTCCCAGTGTTTTTAAAATCATAGTTTGCCTACAGCCTCAAAATAAATCTGTGACAAGCACAAACGCTAATCCCATTTGTGTCACCAGTGGCTAGCATGGCGATTCTTTTTGCAAGGAGGCACAAAGCGCACAGTGTGAAAGAGAAATTCTTGCTATCAACGTGCAGGCGAAATCCCGCGTTTTTTCTGAGTACCATCAAAGGCGGAGTTGAATGAATGGCTGATTTATCCGAAACGTAGACAGTTTGCTGCCTGCCGCATCCCATGATCTCAACCGTAAAACATGATGACACAGCACCATCGGGTGCTTTTCCACTAAAACTGAAATTATTTCGCAAGTGAAGCTGTGAGGCGGGGCTAGTTGACAAGTATGGTGGTGGCAGCCCCATTGAATGAAAAAGCCTTTCTTTGAAAGCTGTGTACAAGTGTTATATTCACGACGTATAGGGATCCCACTTGGCTCAGCTTCCCCGTATCAACCGCTCTGCCAACCAAATGTGTTTTATTGCCACCTTCGAGGAGGATTTCTGGGTAGCTTTACGTTAATGTTGATCACTTCATCGATCAGTAAAGCCGGCACCACCACTCACAGGGCGTTGCTGTTTTCTAGCCAGGCCTTGCGGGGCAGGTACTCGGGTGGCGGCCCGGAGATTTGTACTCGGTGGCTGAAGCTGTCGTAGGGGCGCACGTGCGCGCTGGACGTGCCGTTCATGCGGCTCTTGCTGGACGGTTTCTCCCCCCGTACCTCGCCACTGGGCGGGGGCACGGTCTGACGGATGCAGCGCTTGCTGGGCGACCTGCAATGGGGACAAGGGGCGCGCGACGCCAACAGTCATTAATGGTTGCTCGAAGGATCACTAGTCCCACTCAACTTTCAGGCTGTCAGGATCACCTACATTTACGCCTATTAAAGTGCAGTGTGCACCACTGATTTTGGACGCCTATTCCCGACCGTTTTCTTCTCCGGAATCCCCTAGAAGTGCTCTGACCATTTTGTTCTTACTAATTGTTACTAATTGTTCCTATACGAAACGCCAGTCCTTAATGATGAGTCAATTAAAACTACCAAGACTAACAGCTAAAAAGAAAACGTCACTTGATGATACAGCCCCTATGCGCTGTACCCCATTAGCTCTGATGAGTGGACATTAGGTAAAATTTTGAGTGTAGGAGGACATTTCCGCTCAATCAAACTGATGCTTTCTAATGAAAATGCTGTTAAAGATGTTTTAGGACTGGTTGCCTGCATCAAAAATATCCCCCCCCCCAAAAAAAACCGAATGCATTCAAGAAATGCAACGAGTGTATTAGCTACCACGTGTTGCAACTTTCACTTGTAGCTGAAGCCTGTTTTGTAGCTTCAGCTGTCCCAACATGTGACAGACTCCCAGGATTTAGTGCCTAATGCCTCTGCAATCCGAAACAAGCTCTGTTGTATACAGGGTGACCACCTTCGCACTAGCAATATGTGGGACATGCTAAACGGGGGTGGGGAGGGAAAAGGGAAGGGGAAAGGGGGGGGGGGGGAATCGACCCAACATGATTGCAAATAAGCTATCACAATAGTTCATTTTTCAACTTTTGGTGAACTTTTTTTTTTCCCCAAATATTTTGTCATTTATGAAACACGGAAATAGAAAAACCGATACAAGTTGCCGTCAACAACAAAAAGGTGGGCCCCGACTGCCCTCCCGATTTTCAAGTCAAGCAGTCTGCGCAGTGTTGAGAGCATCGCCATCAGCTGTGGGGCTACTGCTGTGTCATGCTGCAATAATTAACCCCTTCTGAAGCACGTCCCCACATGTTTCTGTACTTCCAGTACCCACCACATGGGCCACAATGGAGGGGTCGTTTGCTTACTGAGCTTCCTCCTAGTCTTGAAGACATCCTCCTAGTCTTGAAGGCAATGATGCTTTCGAACAATCGAAACACCATTCCCCATTCTTGGCAATGCACGCTCTTCCAGACATAACACCAGCATCTCCCCATTCACTCTCAAACTGTGGGCTTTTACGGGCTGACTCAACGAGTGGTGTTAGTATTATGCGGGACATTGTTGAAGATTTTCCTATCTTTTGTGGGATGTGGGACAAGGCTGGCTTGACTTCTGGAACCTTCCCATGTAACCTTTCTGCACAAAAACAGGAAGTTGACAGAAAAAGTGTGTTCTTACCTGAGGAAAGGTCGGTCGTCCAGCCCCCTCTTCTTCATGTCTTCCAATGTCTGGTATTCCGTTCGGCCACTGGAAGGATAACGCCGTCAGACGGGGTGCGAGGGCACTGCTGGTGCAACTTATTTCACAAGCTGCAGCTTAAATAAGCTATGTAACCAGAGTCTCATAAATTTAATGAAACTGCTGAATGTTCTTAGGTCAAGCTACCTTTTCACACTCGAGCAAGAAAAAAAATAGCATCTCTGCTCTTCATACTTAAAAAATTCTACTGGAATCCTAAATCATAAACCCTCTGCTATACGAAATACACCTGCCGTATTTATATCATTGTCAACCTGTTCTTTCAAATTTCGAAATCCAAGTGGGAAGGGGGGGGGTCGACTCACAATCGAAACCAAAGCATGGCATCGCCAATAAAAGCAAGACAAACAACGTATCAGGGTCGTGACAGTGGGGTTGCAAGTTTGCATGGATTCAACGGCTCTGCGCATAGTATTCGGCTAATCTGTGCGCTTCTTCGGGATAATATTCGTTTCTCTTTTTGCCTCGTACTGCACACACCACACTACTGCCTCCTAACCACACTCACAGCAGTGCCGATAGTTAATAAAAGGGTTGCTATTCCAATCATGGAAGCCGCAACCATCTCTTTTTTGTTTTGCCAGTAAATCTGCGCCAACTTTTATTGTGACTATTATGAATCGATTCAGCAGGTTTTATTAGGCATTCTTTCCCCCATGCCGTGGGCACACTGCGGCAACGGTTCCTGGGAGTGTCGATGGTTGATGGAAGAAATGACACGGCTCAGTCGTTAGGAGCCATATTCTTGTTTTGTGGTGTTGGCGATTAACTCTTCATCATGGGCTCTCCAGGTCCTAAGAGTACGTGGCGCTCGTTAACTGCCACATTCAAGAGGGTAGTTATTATATATGCTGAAGAAACAAACAACTGAGAAGCAGGCCGCAAGTTTTGACGTTTCGGAAAGTGCGGTGCGGGAGTGGAGGTGGCAGTGAGTCAAGATTTTCAACTGCGATGCCAAATGAAGAGGCTTTTGTGGGCTGAAGTCAGGACATTTTGTGGAGCTGGAGGCCAAGCTTGCAGCGTACGTCACCGATATACACGATCGGTCACTTCACTTCCAGTGACGTCTGAAATGATTTGGGGGTGTTGACTTACATCTGAGTCGACGTACATTCGTGCAAATATGGTACGAAAGGGAGATGTGTGACATAAGGTCCTACTGAATGCTGCATAGTGAAAGGAAAAATCCAAAGTGAAATAAAAATTTGTTTGCTCTGCGCTTCAAACACGAGGTCACAACCTATCAGAATAATTGCTATGCCAACTCGGCTAAGCAGGGGTGCCTGTTCATCAAAAAAAACTTTCCCTATCCTTTCAGATGCGGTACTCGTACACTGTATTAACACCTGCTCCTTGCTTATAAAGATATTCACACGAACAATTACACACCTGTGAGCTTCCGAAGCTCATTTGCCTTTTTTTTGGGGTGTTGCCCTTTTTCACCTAATGAAACAAATCCTTTTTTTATTTTTTTGAGGAGAGGATGTATTTAGTTGGGGGGAGAGGTGACGCTAAGGCGACCAGAGCGCGAGAGCTCTGCGAGAACAGCAGCAGCAGTGCAGCACCTCCACCCGAGCGGTCACCTGTATCTGAACTTGGAGCCGAGGGAGAAGAGGAAGCGCCGGCTGGTGGTGGGCCGGGGCAGGTTGAGGCGGAAGAAGGTGTGGTGCTCCACGCACGACTTCCACAGGTTCTTGCACGACCGGTAGCTCAGCATGTTGAAGCCCAGCAGGTTGTCGTAGCTCTCCGTCTGGGCAGGACAGGGCAGGGACCCCGTCACGCTACTTCCCCCCTGGCGTAACGGGGGGGCACCGTTCCCAATCACTCGCTTTATCTCTCAAGTTTTCTTTATTCAGGAAACTGCCTCACAAGGCACGTGAAGCTCTTGCCAGTGTGCCACATTCATTCGCCAGCGTGTCTGAGCACATCAAATGTGCGTGTAGCATCACCATTCCTGGCCAAACAAGATCCTAATGGGTGCAACTGATTATGCAACTTTTACAAGAAAATCGAAGGGGATGTATTAAGCATTTTCTGTTTCATTAAAATAAAGTGGTCACTACCTAATTTTCCTAAATGCAGTAAGAATGCATACACGCAAACTCCGATACTTATGCCTACACCCGGAATATCATTCATATAAGCAACGGTTGAAATGTAAAAAAAGAATTACTGTAGCACCCCTTCACTAAGTGAAAAAAATAAACCGATAAAGCCAAGGGAAAAATTCAAGCCATTCCACTGAATGTGAAAGCTGTTGGAAGTGCAGAGCAGTGATCGCCATAATTGTCTCTAGCACCGTTATCTGCTCACTGCTACCACCCATCACGCTCTTTGCTGACCTGTCTCACTCCTCTCCTGATGAATTGAACGAAGGTTTGTCCAACGGATTTCAAATTCCCCACCGTTGCAGTGCTCGCGTGCCCCCTGCCTGAAACAGCGCCAGCGGGAGTTCTGTTCTCTTTGTGCTTGCTTTTCATCCTGCACGTGCCGGCGGCGCCTTACTGCGCAGTTTGGAACGTGCCATTTTTTTCTTGCACTGCCACTTTATTTTCACTTCGTATCGTTAAACCAACGAGCATTTCTAACTAAATGAACACAGGGGCTGCCAGGTCGTTACGTATATTTTACCTCAAATGTAGTTGCAGTTTTTCTTTGTGCTAAACAACGAGGAGATGTATGACAAGTGCCAGCGGTTCACAAGTTTCGAATGGTTATGACTATATAAACCGCTTGTAGAGCCACGGTACGCTGTGTGGCTCTACTTGGGTACGTTATCTCACTGCGCCGCCTGATTCCGGCAGTTGTTTGATATCGAGCAGCATAACAGAGAGCGAGCTTCGGCGACAAAGTGAGCCCCTTAAGTACTCTGCACTTAATAAAGAGGATAATGCCATCATGTGGCACTGATCATTCACCTGATGCACACGATTCATTCACCTAACTGTATGTTCCTAATTTTGATTTGCACTATATGCGCACAATACGCACATATAAAATGACTTCCACAGCAAACACATGGTCACGGTGTTTGTTGTTTTGGCCCGCTGACATGAAGGATGGCCTTAGCCACGCTCTGAGGTCTTCTGATCTTAATCCGAACATTCGAATAATTGCTGACATACTACTGTATGTTGCTGAACATTCTGTTTACTTGCCAAAGAATGGCAAAGTTGTGTCCAGTAACCAAGCTCATGATGATAACTTTCCAATGCGGTAGGTCGCCACTGTGGCCCAAACTAACGCAGATAAAAAAACAGTACTTGTAACAAAAGAAAATTTTACCAGAGATGCGAGACACATCTGCACCTTCGGCACACATTAATGAATCTGTCGCCTTCCACTGTGGTGCACCTCACAGCCAGGTGCAGTTTTGGCACGTAAAACCTCAACGAGAACAAATGTGCAAGCAGTGAAGTACAGGGGTTGTTGCAGTAAACGGAACAGCAAAACAATATTTTCGGAACACTATATTTTAGAAACACAGTTACCCATTCTCTGCTTTACCTAGGCAGACAGTGCTTTATAAATTGCTCATTGAGCAATCACCATTCGTCGCTTACCATAACTGTTTTCCGCATTTTCTCATTTCCAAAGCTTTGTTGCAAACGATTAAATATATCCGCAAATATGGGTATACAACAAAGGTTGCAAACAGCATGATAGCTCAATTGTGCTTTGCAGCAACAAAATTGAATAAAGAAAGTGTGAACAGACTTACCCCTTCTCTTCTCAACTGGATAAAGAACTGTTTTCTCTTGAACGAGATTTTCACTATCTTTGCCCTAAAAGGAATAGGCAGGATTAAAAAAAAAGGCAAACAAAACTTGTTAAACACCAGTGTCACAAAAAGGGAGAAAAAAAAAAAAAAAACATTTGCGAGATAAGCGAAGATTGAATTCCTCTCACCAGGAGAAGGTGTTGATCCGAATGTTGTTCTGAAAGACTACCAGACCGTAGGACGTCACGCCAAGCTGAATCTCAGCTTGTGTAGAGTCCTGCATAAAAAACAGGGGCGCAACACTGATTCCGGTCCCTTCAAGATTGTGAAGCAAGCCAGTGTGCACAACAGTAAAGGTCCTTCTGGCCCTTTCTCTTCCAACTAAAAACATACCTCAGGCACGCAAAGATTGCTACAACGCAACTATGTATGTAAGGTACGAGGGTCCCTCGAAAAGATGTGAAATATCAAACGCTCTGAGCAGGGAGTCAGAAAACAAATGCCCGGTGATAAAGCTTCATCTTATCGCAGCACATACACTGATACTGGGTCACAACTTAAGAACGACAACGGCAGTTACTCCTGCGCTGCATCACTGCTGCTGGCGGTTCCTCCAATTGGCGCGAAGAGTGAATTACTGCGAGCATTTTGAATGTGACATAAGTCATTTCCATGATTATTTTTCTCATCTAATCTGCTCATAAATTACTGCAGCTATGAAAAACAAATTATCTGAGAAAATACAGATGATGACACGTATTAAATGCAATCTCCTTTCAAAATGTGTGCGTGCATTGACATCTGGATCCATAGCTTTGGTGGAGTGACACACTACATGATATGTAGTTCATAACTTGTACCTGAATGTAGCTTGGCACCATCTACTGCCAGCAACATCTACGGCTCAGTCAAGCTAGGACATGTTGCTCCAGGTGCGGCAAATTCGCAGGGCCGTCTTTGTCGAAAAAAGGTATCATGTCGCAAAGCATCTTTAAGCCAAACAATAAATCAATAAACCAAATAAGTACACAGGAATGCATTTTGTCAGTTTTGTGTAGACTCGGTGCATAAACAATTTTTTAGACATACCTGAATATTTAAAACCACAAACACATCAAAAATGGTGTTTTTATTTGATCTGCAGCTTTACTACTCAAAGCATTTGCGTTTTGAATACTTGAGCAAATATAAAGAAATAAATGCTGGCTCTGCCACACCACCCATGCATTTACCATGCTTCATTGCGAGGCTTAGGGCCTAGAGTTTGTTCTTTGTGCAACACTGCAGTTTTGCAAAAACAAACAAACAAAACTACCCTAACACAAACAAGCGACACTGAACCTCCTGGGACTACTTTGACGACTGTTCACAGATGACTTGCAGACATGTTGGCAAGTCACCAAAGAAGGCAGGCAAAGTAATATATGCAAATAAAGCACCCTTTGTGCTGATAATTACATGGCGGGGGGTAGAGGGAAAAACACAGCGTTTATTGAAACATGGCTGCCCTTGGGCAACCCCGAACCTAATGAGCAAAAAGCTCAATACAACTAAGAACCCCTTCGTAACCACCAGGTGACATGGCTAAATGTACCACAGCCTGTTGCTGCGTTTGCCGTTGCCGCCAGAAATAGCGGCAGCAGTCCCAATACACAGCCCTGATACACTTCACAAGCGGTATCTTCACTGGTGTCATTTTGAAGAACCAGCAACCTGAATTTTCTGCCCTTAAGCCACAGACTTGATTGCTGTACTGTTTGGCCAAACTGCAAAACCGTGAGTAGTACAAAACCATTTCAGGATATCCCAAAGAACGAAACTAGAAACTATGTCAACCGCTTGTTTTAGGTTTGAGTAACAATTCAGCTCTAAATGGCTGCATAAGGGAAGCAGACAATTTGCAAGCCCAAAAAGGAGATGAGTAGTGCCGTCTCCATTTCCATATTTGCCCGGCCAGCAGTGATTGACCTGCGTCGTGAGAATAAATAGGTTGCTAGACTAACAACGAATGCCTCGTTTTGGCTCCTAGTTTCTCAAACTACACAACCCTCCTCTTTTTTCTCTTGTAATAACTTCACTTCATTAGTTTCCGAAAAAACAAAAACAAAAAAACAAATACAGGAACATTTTTAGAGTCAATATGACTATAAGCCTTTGGGACAATAGCATTTAAAAATGCAAAAGCACGTGTTCCTCTGCACAATGCAATGCCTATGGATCAATGCAACATGCAATCATGCTTACATTCCACGGTCATGTTTATCAAGCTGGGCCTACAAAATTTCATAAATGTATTTTGACAATTTAGCACACACAACAAAGCTTACTTAAAACTGATGGCTGCGCAACAGCATTACCCAAAAAAAGGTTCTACATAAGAGGAAAAACAAAGAGGAAGAAATTTACCCCAGCTCTGAGATATGCTTACATTTGTAAACAATCGAGCATGACAATGTGGCACATCCAACAACTCTACTCGTTCCGTCTAATCGAAACCACAACCTTGCATCTAAGTGGGTGGAAACTGCAAGCACAAGGGTCCCAACCAAGCAGCCCATGCAAGACAAACATGCAAACGTTCCTTACCCTTACCCTTGCCTTGTGCAAGTCCACGCCATACATGTCCAGTCTCTTTGCGTGCTCGAGGAAGTTGAACTCTGCGTCCGCCGAATTCTGGCCTCTGAGGCACAACAAGGAGAGGCAGCAGGGGGTGGGATCACAAGGAAAAGAAAGAAGTTAGTGCGTAGTGGCAACAAAAAGCCAGTAGCAAGGCTTAGGGAAGGAAAACACCAAGTACATAGATTCTAGCAGTCAGGAAGTGTTCGACCACTATTGCCGACTAAGTCACAACTACAGTTGAACCTCGATATAACGAACCTCGATTTAACCAAATTCGCGATATAACAAATTTTTTCAAGTTTTCTATCCAAATTTTGCTAAATCCATGTATTTTTATCTCAATTTTACAAAGTAATTTCGTGCAGCGCTTTCGATTTAACGAAGTCATGGCGAGAAAGGAAGAACGAAATTCCGGTCGAGGCACGTTTTATTTTGCCTCTCAGAGCCAACATTGAAAACATTCATTACTCCGATTATGCGGTTGACAACAATTAAAAGCGATGAAAGAAGCTGCTCAAAAACCGCTAGCGGTCATGGACGGTTTAATAGTGCGGCCACCATTTTGACGTCTCCGTCGTTGCCTACGCCAGCGCCCTCTATGCTTGGGCTGCCGAAGCCTATTTCAAGTGTTTTTTTTCTACGCGTCCTTGCTCACGGATGCGGCTGCTCTAGGTTGTGCTTGATAACCACATTAATGTTTTGATCGTCCATCATTAGATGAGTCTTATAAGCAGCATGAGCACTCCAACAGTGTCGGTGAAACCGAAGGCCACTGAAGTGATGGAATGCCATCGACGTTCTGCAGAGGCACGCAGGAACACGAGAATGTTTAAGAGCAAGCCTTGTTTGTGCTGTCAGCATACGAGCGTCACGTAAAGCCCACCCTGGTCAAGAAACGCCAAGCACTGCTTACGGACTTCTTCACTACGGCTTGAACATCGAGTGCTGGTGGCAATAAATTGCTCTCCGAACGTGGTCAAAACGTGTTCATTAGAACGCTGCAATGCGGAGAAATCGGTTTCTTTAGGGCTCAGTGGGCATAAAAGTAATTGCTTAATCAAATTTGGCCAGAAGATATTTAATGTAAGCTTTCCGCTTTAGCGGGAGCACGTAAGCGCTGCTCCACAAAGTGAAGCGGTCCGTGTGTACTCCGCTCAACTCACAATCATGGCTTTATCTCGAGTGTTGTGGTTTCATCGCGCGCCCATACTGCAGAGCCTTTGTGCATGAAAAAAGTCTTTCAAAAGTTTTATAGCACTCTTCCGCTGTTGGCCCGCCGCACCCCTCAACGCCGCGCCTAAGCCTACCACTGAACGGACAAAAAGAGGCGTAACTTCGAACCAGCACCTTGCCGGGGCGAAGTTCACTGGGGCATGGATGTGGGTTCAATTGACTAACAGCGGCGTTTAGTAGTGACCGAAATGAAAAAAAGAAAAAGTGGAAACCTAGTCTGCTATCATATTTAAGGAGGCGTTGCGGAGAAAAAGCACTGGTTTTACGGCGACACGAACTACTGTCGGCTATCCGAATTCTATTGCCAAAGTGCTGAAGCTCTTAATTCACACAATTTTCGCGGCCAGTTTTGGTACAAATTTCGCTTTAAGTGGAGAGGTAACTACATAGCAGTTGTTTCTGAGCGATGGGCAAGGTTCTGAAACCTCAATAACTGGTTAAATTAACTGTAAAATCGAAACCTCCATTTTACGAAATTCTCGATTTAACGAAATTTTCGCCCGCAAGTACGACTTCGTTATATCGAGGTTTAACTGTATTCTGTTCATGGGTTCAGCGCAAAAAAAACTTGGGTGGCATCATTTGAGGGCCTAACCTCCTTTAAATATCTGTTGGCACTGCAAAATCAGAGGATGGTGACAAAGAGGGCTGTTGCAGCCCTTCCAGCTTGGGAGGAACGGGAGTTGGAATGGACAAGGTCACTAACCCTGTGTATCATTAAATAAAAAGTGCCAGGTCGCAAGTTACACACTATGCTTATGCGGCTTTGACCTCTGTTCTTACCCTGCACAATGATGAGCCGTTTTACAATGCTCCTGAAGGAACGTAGAAATGAACAAAACAATAGGAGGTCATGTAGAGTACGCTTGTGGAGTCTCGAATTTGTCAAATTTTTTAATTGCTTCTGTGTTTGTATGTTCTTGTAGCCTCCATTCCTTTTCTTTTTATTCTTTTCTACTTTTATATTGTGCCCAAAATGAAATGCTGCATGTGCCACTGTTTCCCGGTAAGTAATATCTTGTTTTTCAGATACTATTTACCTACAAACATATGGCTGGTGTCTCATGGTCAGACAAAGTGCAGATTAATTTCAAGTACAAATATTTAATGCCACCAGTCCATGTCCGGCACATACCAGAGGGCTCAAGGCAGCCCAAATTAACATGAATTAAAGCACCATAGGATGTCTTTGGCTCATAAAACTTCGTAGCTTTAATTTGCAGCTCACTTTTGCGATAATTTGATATCAGCCACAGTGCGGTACCTTACAAACACAGCTTGTTCTACTTTTACACGTAAGCCAGTTGGTAGTTTTATCTTGGCCTACGAGTGACAGAAATGAGCGACGTGAAAAGCGTAAACCAATCGGTACCGCAAACTGGTAGTGTGGGCAGCAGCGACAAGCGAAAAAAAAATCTATACGCTGCCGCCAGGGGCCTCCATTGCTGTTGCTCATCGCTGTCACTCGCTTGTAGGCTGAGGTGATGGCCCGTCACTGTGGTTGCCCCCGGCGGCCTATGTGTTAATTTTTTCGCTTGTCAGCTGTCACCTACACTACCCAATTGGTGTACCCACTGAATTATGTCTTTTGCGTTGCTTGCCCCTCTAACTGCATGTGGTTACCTGCTTAGTGCTCTCGGGACATGCCTACTGGCATCTCCAGTAGATGCAGATGGCCATATTAATCAGCAGGATAGAACGGACGCAATGCAACACAGGCTTACTTGTGCAATTTGTGGAGCTCTGCAATCTTCTCTTCCAGCTCTTCCGTCTGATGGGGCACCAGCCTCATGTCAGCCAGATACCCATGCTTGTGGTCATCAGCGTTGTAGTCTCCAAGTTCGGCTGCAACAGAGACCACAATGATTTTTATGCGTTGTTAACCAGTGCCCTTTGCAGTGCAGATCAAAGCCAAAAAAATTTGGGTTTCAGCGATGTTGTTTTGCAGTGAAAGCTGCACGCAGGTGGGTTCCTAGGATTCCGCGTCGTCAGCGTGCAATTTAAAAACTCCTTTGGTGGAAAGAATAAAATTTATAAATTACCCACCAGTGGGAATTGGACCCAGGCTTATCTGCTTCCGAAGTGGAAATCAAACCACCCGTTCCCAGCAGTGAATCCCCATGCACATCTTCCCTCGCTTATTTAAATGCAGCACTTGGTGGACTCTGCACAATACAAGGCAACAATATTGCTGGCCATTTTTCTTTTTAGGTTAGCATGAAAGACTTCAAAAGGCAGTGTGAAAAGAAATACAAAAAATGACAGTTGTCGCCTGTACCCGAGTAGGATGGAAAAATGAACCCCCCTACTAAGCGAGCACGCAAACTAAGGAAGCTGTCAATCCTGGCATGGTGCACGGTACCGTTACTCCCTCATGATCCCCTCCACATGCTGGCATGGGTCAGATTTGGCCTGACACCTTCACAGATGTGTCACATAGACAGTGCGGACACAGAACCATCAGCCAGTACTTTTTTATGCCAAATTAACCAATTTACTTTACAGTATTGCCCAAACATGTGTTACTATTACCACAAAGAATTGTACTCCTTCTAGCTGAAATGGTCACTAAGCCTCCACAGACCTGTCCAAGCCCTGCGCACAAGTTCAAGCTAGGCTATTTTCTGCCTGTAATTTTCATTTATGCATAACTGGATGCAAATTTTGAGGACAGATTATTTCACAAAAACTAAGGCGATTCAAACTTTGGGAGGGTTTTGCATGCTGAAGCTACACATAGGCTGCGAGGCACACCATAGTTGAAAGTTATGGATTAAATTAGATTCCCTGGGGGTCTCCAGCCTGCTATAAAATCTCGCTACATCGTTTTCGATATTCACCTCCGTCAGAAAAACAGTCACCACAGCCAGTACTGAACCTGGGTCCACGTGATCAGCAGCACAACACCTCACCAAACACCGACACATTAGAGTGCCCTGTCCACTCCTTGAATTTAGCTGTTTCCTGGGTTCAATGTTTCGTCCAGACCACGAAATATAACCCCTAGTATTAGGCAAGTTTCTTGCCCACATTTTTTATATGGGACTGCAATGTTTACTACAGGTAGCCATTGTGTAGAGTTAAAAAAATATACAAATGTGACCACTTGGCTGACTGTAGCGCACATGTGCCTAAGCTGGGTGAAATAAATTTGACGACAATTAACCAGGGGGGCATGGGGGGCTCACTCACACTGGACAGCGTAGCTGGCTAGCAGCGCTGCAGTGGCTGGGGGAATGACCAGTCGACCCTCCAGGATGTCCTTCTTGAGTTGCAGGAAGAAGTAGTACCTGGCCACGAAGGGGAAAGGTGCAAGTAATACATTAGGCTTCAAACACCTCGTTTATAGCTTATGGAGCTGGAGCTCCTCAGTAACCGACATGGCTTATACGGGAGTAGTAATATACCCTATCCCTGGTTTCATTGCCTCTAGACACACTTTAATTAAAGTAACCACAAAGAAAAAATACAAGTTTTCGTTTATTACAAAGACTGCTTTTGTCCCAACCACGACGATGCCACTTCTAACGGAAACTTCATGACAACAATCTAAACACAAAGGAAAACAGACGAAGAAGTGGCGAATCCTGGGCCACTTTCTCGCCGAGTCTTTGTGTCGTCGTCACCACCAAGAAACGTGACCGTACGGTTGCTGTGGTGTGTCTAGTTCCATTTGATTGCACCGCTTGAACAGTATCCCCTTAAACTGGAAAAGATTCAGTTCTAGCAAACCTGATGCTAAAATGCCACCAGCCACAAACACTGTCCACGTAATGTGCCTTGCAACCACAGACAATCTTTGCATGAGGCTGACAGCATTGAACTCGCCATTTCCTTTTTTTGTCCTCTATGTAAACCCTGCTTTGCGACTACGGCATACTATATATGTAATAAAAAAAACAACCAGTTTCTCTTAAACTTCTGTAACAGAATGATGAGGGCAGTGGAGAATCCTTTGCGACTTTTCCATAGCTCTGATGATTCTGTTTTGGCCAATAAGATGCTTACGAACAACAATGCTATGATGAATGCTATGGTAACCTTTAGAGCCGGTCTTAGGAAAGGCACCTTTCAGCGACAAGCTGCATGTGAGGTTGGACTTGCAAGGGGCCACATAGCACATTGAAACAATCATATGCTGCGACAGCCACAAAATGACTGCTTGTGTGAAAAGTTACTGCGTCCTGTGTCCTGCTTATTACTATAATTACAGAATACACCATGCACAATGTATCTTTGTTTGCTAGATCTTCAAGGATTGTTAAAACAAGGGTCAGCATGTTATATTTGCCATACTGTTACATTATACATACAATAGCCTTAATATATTGGTCATATAGCATAAGAACCACATAATACATATCATACTACACTATAACTTAATTAATATAACGTTACATTGTCTCGGTTTATTTAGGTTAGATTTAAATCATACACCAATTGCAGTCGCAGCTTTGGAGAAAGAAGCAGTGATTCTTACCTCGTCCACTCCTCCTGAAGTTTGCTTGGGTCAGAAACGTAAAACTTGACACGAAAATATAGCAGGTACGGAGGGCCAACTGCAAAAGCGTACACACAATGGTCGTTCACAAGCAGCGGCGTAGCCAGAAACATTCTGTGGGGGGTGTTACTATATGCTGTCGGTAAGAAAATAAAACGAAAGAGAGCCTGCACCCAAACAATATCCTAGTCATAAAGTATCAAAGTTGAAAATTTCAGAAGGGTTCAGACACCGAACCCCCCCCCCCCCCTCTTCCCCCCACACACATAAGTTGTGTGAAGAAAAAAAAAAGCATATTTGAGCTACAACCACAGAAACATGGGCATGTTACTTTTGATGACCATGGAGTCGGAGTTTTTGATCCTCCTGCTTGAAATACATCTGGCAACACTTTTGTTAAATATTTTTCAGGTAAAGGTTTTTACAAAAAGCATTATACCAAAGGGACACGGGCAAGGTCATTTCCTCCCCCCATTCTTTTCCCATTGATGTATACTTACATGGATGAAAGGCAATACATACCTTTCATCTGTTTTTTTATGCTTTTCACAGGATCGAGCCACCTCTGAAATGCAGTCATGCCAAACAGGTTAGGTGAGCAGTACGCATTTTCTAAGGATCCACTACATCATCAATAACAGAAGGAACAAGCTAACAGAGCAGTTCAGAATCCTTATATCAGACACCAGCGTGGCTCATACCGAACCGGTTGTGGGGCGACCTGCCTTAATTGAGCCCAATTATTTTGCGGAAAAATGATTCAAAACTTATAAAACTGCAGGAAAAGAAGTTTAACTTCCATACAAACGAAATACTAAAAATTTTCCCGGCAAAGACCCAGCAACCAGCACCCATGCAAGTAAACGAACCTTTTTATTGAAACAAAAGTGCAGAAAAAAAAGTTACCTAAAAAGAACAATACTAAAAGAAGGAAACAATAGAAACAATACTTATAATGTGCACTGTATCCATGCACAAGAAGTCAACGAGGTCATGCTAATTCCTTCTCCTGCCTTCAGAGCTCAGAGACTTGTTCAGCACTGGTTATCAACTCCCACGGCTACTTGCACTTTCAGCATCATCATGTACTCACACAACAGTCCCGCTCCCTCATGTCCAGGGCATCCCACACTTGCCCCCACAAACTGGCCAATTTGCTTTTCCATTTCCTCTCACCGATTGCTTCCCAAACCCTTCTTATCCCCTCCACACACTCAAGATAAATTCATCACGATGCCCAGCTCGGCAACAGCTCACCGGAGTGCTACTGCGGCGAGCCACGACACTTGGCAGCCGGGGGTGACTTCAGGTCTTTGCCGTTTCTTTCACAGGTAAACCTCAGTCCCCGAAACAGACTGTGTGGCCCACATGCACTCACCATGCCATCAACAGCCGATGCCTTCTCCGAAAACTGCAGCCCAAAGTAGTCTTTTTCCACCAGCTCGGAGTGTCGGAAGACGAGGTCGAACAGGACCTGGCCCTTGGATCGCTTCTGCAATGGGGAGGGTACGTCCACAAGACGCGCAGCACACAGTCAGTGCCGCCCTGCATCTCGTGAAATGCGCATCATGACCATGCGTTCACAGCAATTGTTTTAAATAGTTTTTTAGACATGAAAGCAACTGACGGTTTTCTAAATAGTGGTTGTAAGGAACTTTGTCGGTGCCCAACATAAAGCCACGGGCTCACAAATGGTCATACTGTAAAAGAAACATGATCCTCTGCAGCTCTGTGTTAATTTTTCCTTAGACGCTAGGGTGGGTATTTTAGAAATAACGTGCCGTTACGCTGTTACACATGAGTTACATCCATAATGTAGACTGCTTGAGGATCAATGCTGGTCGTCCCTTGTGATGGTACTTTATCACACTTTATGAAACTTCAATATATCGCATGCTAAAACTTCCAGTGTTTTAGGGGACAAGCCCCTTAGAGCCTGGGGCTGTAGGTGTCTCCTGTCGTCGTCATAATCATCGTTCGTCTCGTGTAGTCATGGTACCAAAACACCAGGAGACTCACTTACACCTCACACTAGAATGTAACGCATACTAAAAAAAACATGGGAACACTAGTTTACGATTGCGCTAGAGAGCTTTGTGCTTCAAACACAAGAGACCTTTACAGCAACGCTGTATACCTCTACCCCCCAACGGTTTCATCTCCGTTGGCAAAAATGCCAAGGCCCCAAGAATACACGTATAAACTTCATACTTCGTCCCTCCCCAGGTTTCACATTACTGAAGATGGCCCAGGATTTTTTTTTTTTTTTTGAAGCCTCGGGTTTGCCCAACAAAAAGCAGATTTGCAGTTTTCCCTCACAGGGCTTGAATGAAAATTGAACCAGCACAACGGCAAACAAAATGATCAAAATGGCATGGCCATCCCATGTATTTTAACGATGGCACATTAAATCAGTGGTTCTATCAGTAGAAAACAATCATAGAATAGGATAATTATTAACTACACATAATACAGGATGCTCTACTTTTTTAGATAAGCCTAGACAGGACTGTCACTGCAAGCCATGACATTGAGCATGCTGAGAACTTAAAAACGTTTGAGAATACCACAGTGGTTACTTAACAAATATACCACTAACAATGACAGCACCCCTTTATTAGTACTGGGAAGAACATCAGACGAAGCCTCATGAGAAATGCCCCGGTGAATTTATGCGATAAAAACAAATTGAAATACAGGAAAGGCCTTTCAAGGCGTTCCCTTTGAATTCTTGCTGCAATACCCTCTTTAAATGGTATACAAGTCAAAGCCCCTGTTTGCAAAGGGCAAGGATGGAAAACGAACAGTAATTAACACTTTTCCGATGCTCTGAAAAGTGACTCCTCATTCCAGCTGTAGGCAGCGAGGGGAAGAGTAGGGGGGGGAGGGGAGGAGTGCACCCTCACCTGCACGTCGAAGGTGTGCTGGCTGTCGTCGAGGAAGAAGACGATGCAGCGGAGCGTCTTGACACTTTTGGCGTCGCGGGCAGACTCGGAGGCTTGGACGTGGTAGGTGCCGCTGGTGCTGCCCAATGCCCTCCTGGACATGGTCCTTCGCCAGCCACTGCAAAGGCAGGCAGAGAGCAGCCGGTCAATTAAGGAAGGCATCGCAACTAATGTTTGCAAGTTAGCAGAACAAACTATTCCAAGTTTTCTAACAACAGGATGCCGAGCTAGGGAAGCCTTAACAGTAGTAACCCTCCGCGGCAAAGACACTTTCATGATTTTAATGCCATACACCAGGGACTGACAACATCCTGCCTGAGAGAAGCCATTGTGCAGCCCCCCCTGGGGGATTCTTGGTGGCACCCACACAAGAGGCATTCAAAGAACATACCATCGCCCATTAGTATAAGTTTGCCGCATGTGCGGCACGGGTCTGCACTGTGTGAGCTTTGCAGGTGCACAAGGTGGCACGCTCCAACAGGCTCCTATAAAGCCCCCTAGTGGTACCAGCACACAGCAGGGAAGGCCTATTCTAGGGGCTTAGGTGCTGACATTACAATGGCACGCACAATCGCTTCCACGGAGAGCTTCGCAACGCTATTATTACTTCAGGAACCTGCGAGACATTTCGAGCTCTTGAGGCCTGTTGTCAAATGGCCTTAAGTTCCACTCAGCACTGTTACAGAGGCAAGGGTGGGGGGATGAGGTGAATTCATCACCTCGCTCCCTTGATGACAGACAAGCTGGCCCAGTGCCAAGTCCGTATGATGCCATTCCTCCGGCTGTGTTTATGTCATGACGTAAACACAGCGCCGCGCGCTGGCATTTACTACCGCTCCGCGACGTGACTTCCTCATTTCCCCTAGCTGTACGTTATCTGCCGCAACACTCCCTCTCTTTCCGACATCCTTCCTTCCTTCCGAGGTCAAGTGGACACTGACATTTTATCCTTTGAAATGGGCGTTCACAAATGCTGACATATTAGTATGCATAGTAATAATGTAAATACATTGTATTTACCGTAAGCACATTCCGACAGGAACGCGCGAATATTCTTAACTTCCGAATATCGAAGCGAATAACACAATATTCGATTTGGCTTCGAGTAAAACGGCACTACCTAAGGATTTCCAATATTTTCCAGGTGTATTTCGAAGTTCACAGACGCACACGGGGAGTTGTTTCAACTCAATAAACTGAGATACATGAAATAATTCCTTGTTAAAATCAGGGCTTCCTGGATTAAAACAGGTGCAAAATATATTCTTAGCAATCAGTTGCAATTACTTGGGCACCGCATCCATCGCACTTCGCGCGCTTGCAATGAACCGCCGCTAACATGCACTGGCCTTCTCCGTTTGCACAAGCGGGCTTTCCGGCAGTGCACTACTGACGCGCGGCGAAGCAACAACAACAAAAGGTTCAGGAAATCTTGCGCGTGAATGGCGGAGCTCTTGTAGGTGAGCGTTGCCGGACACATAGTTGAGTTTCCGTGTCACTGTTTATTTGCATAGTTGCGGTGCTAGTAATCGTCGTCATATGCATCGAAGAGGTCGTCGTCGTCTTCGCGGCAAGTGGTGGATGCAAAGTCATTCTCAGCATTGTAGACTTCCGCCAGCTCAACTGGCGAAGTTTATACTGAGCAATGAAGGACATATCACCACGCCTCTGTACAAGTTTAAAATTAAGTGCATTTGCACACATAAAGAGAATTTATTAAACAAGGCTTGAACCACAGCGAAGCTGCATGATTTGTTTATACGTGAGCAATGAAGGACATATCACCACGCCTCTGTACAAGTTTAAAATTGACAGCTGCATTTGCTCATGGCCATTTTTCGAACACGCCACAACAGGGGATACGTGCCACTTTGCACTGTGCTAGTAGTAGTCACCGTTAAGGTGGCTAGAATTCTATATCGTAGTCTCCCTCATTCCAAGCATTAGATGCGGGGTAGTGCGGCAGCACTGGAATTCATTCATTCATTCATTCATTCATTCATTCATTCATTCATTTTATTTATTATTTTATTATTTATTTATTTATTTATTTATTTATTTATTATTTTGCTAAAGCATTGCCCGAGCGGGGGACTCTGCGGTTGCCGCGAAGCCCGCGGTCACGAGCGCTCGGCATTCGCTCGGCTTTTTTTTTCAGTTTTTCTTTTATTTTCTTGCTAAAGTCACTGCGCGTGCCAGGAACGCTCGGCGGTCGCCGCGAGACACGCGCTTACGAGCATTCTTTTGGTAATTTTTCCTGCCTCATCGAAATTAACGGCTTTTACAACAGTTCTGCTGTTTTAAAAGTGCTTTCGGGTAGTGACTCTCATGACCTTCACATTGAGCCAACTTTAGGGCTGCCACCTGCCCGATTTCGGATCGGCCCGACCAGTTTTTTAAACAGCGGGCCGTTTGCCGGCCCATACTTAAAACCGGCCGTCAATGGCCGGTTTTTTGGCCCTCGTGCAATGATTATGTTCGTCTTGGCGTTTTATAAGCGTCCATTCAACAACTAAGACGATAAATATGTGTCGACAAGCTGCGTAAAGACACGTGAGCAGAGAAAATACACGGGCGAGCGCGCTGCCTAAGATGAGATGAAGGGGGACCTAGGGGAGGAACAAAACAACCAAGCGAAGCACTAACCAAGCTCTCAATCACTTTTAGTACAAACGTTATGCTGATTTTTCTTTAAGAAAACGCGACAATAAATGGCACCGCATGTAAAAAACATGGCGTCTTTTTTAAACCCAAATTAAACATTCTATATACCACGCCCCCCGCCCCGCGAAGGGCCGTTTTCTCTTGTTTTTTTTTTCTGAGGAAAGGTGGCACCAACATTTTTCTTCCTCCATGGTGGCACCCTAGCCAACTCTGCCCTCGCGCTTCTCTTTCCACATCCCGATGACGTGATTGCGCTCAAGCCACTCCGGTCACACCCTCTAGATAAGGAAGCCCCGCTAGTGCTGAAATTATCCTCTGTATTTTCATCGAACGATGCGAAAAGGCGATTCTTTTTTTTTTAACCTGCAATATTAATCGGAATGATGCGGTAATCTTGTCCAACTTCGTACTCCCAGAAACCATGAGAATTTTGTTAGCCCAATGGCGTTGAGACAGCGCACAGGCGTAGCCCGCGCTTGCGCCAGCTTTCGTCTCAACTCTCTTCATACGTTTATATTAGGCATGCAATGCACTTCACGGAACCCGTATGTAGCGATGGCAGCGCCGATGGGCCTCCACGGGGCTATGTCTCCCCTCTCACTATGGGTATTGTATTTCGTTCCCTTCCGTCGACGGGAGTGAAAGGAATCGACGCCGGCGGCGCTAGGTATTGTTCCCTGAGCATGCATCGGGGGAATACATTCTTTCATCCTGACCGTCAGTAGGACGATGTGTGTGGTTGGGGGGGGGGGGGAAGGGAGGTCAGGCGCACTGCTTTTTGGCGAGGAGCGGTTGAAGCAGGCAGGCCGGCGACGGAATCCGCTAGCTTCGACGAGTTTGTCCAGAGCTGCGGTCCAGAGTTGTCGCATCGTGACTTGCTCCCGTGGCGGTTTCTAGCATGGAGAAAGAAAAATTTTTCTTTCCTCCATGGTTTCTGGCGACGCCACATTCTCTAGGTGGCGTTGTTTCTGGACGCCAGGGCCTCGCGCATTCCTCGCCAACCGTGCGGCGGTTCGGCACCTTTTTGGCATCCGGGCCCCTCTACCAGGGTTCGTGCGGATACCCTCCTCGTGCGCGCGGCGCATTTTAATTTTTAACCGTTGTCATTGTAGCGCTCTTCATCGTCTGCAGTAAAGATATGAGCATACGTGTAAATAGGCTTTTCTTCTTCGCCTACCTGCCTCGTCTCGTCAGCGGGTCCTGACACGACTCCACGGCGACAACACCACATCACCGACGAACCAGCAAACTTTACTTCATAATCAAGATTCTCGTGCGTGCGGCGCAAGTGTGTCTTGAATGTAAACTTCACGCTACGTTAGTACAGGTACAGGGAACTAAAGGACCCGCCAGTAGAGGATTGCGTAACGGGGGAAATGCTATCATGCGATGAGGGCATGTCTGAGGGGGTTTATCAACGAGGCGAATTGTTATGCCTTGCGTTGACCCTTACACGAAGCTTCTTTTATCTCCTTAGAGCGTGCATAAAAGTTCATTTCTTTGTTATAAGGGAATAGCGCCAGTCGCACAGCTTGTCAGAATGTATTGTTACACCTAGCTCGACTGCATAAAATAGTCTGAAGCCCTTGTGGGAGTCACCCCAGTAGATGAAAGTTGCCCCGTGTAAAATACAATACTCCCAATAAAGCGGAAAGCAGCCAGCAAGATAGCCTTGTTTTTTTTTTAAGAAAAGCCGCCGGATAATTTCGCGAACCCTCTTACATGAGCCTCTTGAATTTACTACAGCGTAGTTGCTGAGGCGTGCTTGAGAAGCTGTAAATTTTAGCTTTATTATAGGAAATCGCTAAATGTTTGCTTCGATTAGCAACTACTTTATAAAAATACGTGTTCGCTGCGTATTCGCACACCCCCAAAAACAATAGTACACGACGGTCAAGGATGAATTTCAAACACGACAGGTAAAAATACCGCACTCTATAGACTCTGCATTCTTGAAGCCGTCACAGTCGATGATAATTTACGAGGACTTGTGGGCGGTTACAGGAATTTAAGGTTACTGGGACTTGCGGGAATTTTTTCGCCAAGTTATACAAGTAAGGCGCTACGTTTTGGCGCTACATCAAAACATAAAACGCAATGTTCCACTTCAAATGCTTCGTGCTGGTCAAGCCAAACCTTATTGGGCTTCAGTCGCAACATCGCCGGGTCGCAACATTTTCACCCGACATTCTGCCTCGCTTTGTTGTCCAACTTTAGACAGCGCATACGCTTGCGTTCTTTCAGGCGAGAAGCCTCAATAGAGAGTTTTAGCAGTCCATCCGTTCTGTCACGTACGTAGCTAGCATGTTTACCGGGACCCGTCTGGGCACTTGGGCATTCGTCACGGTAGGGGGATTAGTTCCGCGCTCCTGCCTTCGCCATGTCCGCGCCTTCTCGCCCTTCCTCCTCGCCCTTCCGCGCGCGCAGGCGTTGTAAGGTGATACAATAACGCCGAACCAGAGGTGAGTCACTCCGCAAGTGCAGGTGCGCTCCATGCCGAACAATTCGCTATCTTTTAATAATAGCCCGGTTCCGAGAAGGCCCTTCCTTGCTGTGCCAACCACTGTATCCGAGTCTTGACCGCCTATTTTCCCAGGCGGGGAAGGGGAAGGGTGTTGACGTCACAAGTGGGTAAGGCGTTGTTTGATGTGTCTTTTTTTTTTTTTTCACTATATTTCCGACGTGTAATGCGACGAAGCCGATACATTGCGCGCCGCAGACTATATCTATATCCCAGTGAACGTAGGAAACGAAGCTTGGCAGGGGCGATAACTTGAAAATATTTGTCGGCTACCCTGCTTCAATAGTGGCGTTATTTTATCCGCTGTAAAAGAGAGAGGGAATTGAAAAAAAAAAAGAAAACCCTTTAAGTACCTTTTCATCAAAACTGAGTGACAACGGTCGCGCCATCTGTTAAACGCTGTCTGGCTAAATTGTTCGCATTCATGTTTACCGCGCCATCCACGCCGCTACGTACTAAGAGACCACGAGCTAAATATTAACTAAAGGGCCGGGTCCTGTAAGTGTTTTTTGAGCACGCCAAATGAACAAGCGCAGTCATTACGTTGGGTGTTAGTTTCTGGAGTGTAATAAACTTAGTAATGTCCATAAAGCCCATACAACTCAACACAGAGTGTTGAGTTATTGATTGCATTAATGCGACCCGTATTTTGGCTTACGGCGCTTCTGCCGTGCGCTTCGGCGACCGGCGCGCTTGTAGAAAATATAACGTCAGTTAGGTGTAGAAGAAAAGCTACGGAGCGTCAAGCGGAGTAGAGGAGACGACAGGACGACGCTGTTGTCCTGTCGACGCTGTTTTACAGCGTCGTCCTGTCGTCTTCTCTACTCCCTGTCTTTGTATATTACGCTGGAGTTCACGATGCATAACCAGTACGAACTCGCCCAACTGTCGATCCTCTTACGGAGCGTCATTTAGGTAACAAGGAATCAATGTTGGCCGATGTTTTTTAACGTGGAGCGTAAAAAAAGTGGGGCAGGCACTATTCCCGCAGCGCGCAATCGCAGTCGCAGCCGGGCACACCTTTGCGATCGCTTTCTTTACCCCGTAGCAGCGCAGCTGCTGATTATCAGACATTGTGGCGGGCCTCAGGGAACCATCTACTGTGCAAGCGCTATTCAAGAAATGTTCAGTTTACCAGCCAGGAAATCTTTCAACCAAGTAGGAAATATTGATGCGAGACAGGAAGTGTGTGCGTCCATCTAGTATAAAGGGTATTTTTTTCACAAACGCCCACTGCATGGCGCGCACATTATCTACGTTGCGGGTTCAAATCCCGGCAGGGCCTTAGATTTTTTTTTTCTAGCCTACAGTACTTTCAAAGGAAGAAAAAAAAATCGGTATGTTTCCTTCCATCAACTTAAACAAGACTTGGGGGTGGAGGGGAGATGTAGGCCGCGGGCGGCAAGTTGTATAAAACTTACGGCAACCAAACCCGCCATATGGAATGGCAGCACTGAGCACGTAAAAAAAAAGTTAACGAACAGCCTTTATACAGAGAAAAACGCTTCTAGGCTACCAGGGGAAAGACCGAGGGTGGTTTAATTGTTTTTTGCCACCATATGCAACTCACACTACTCTTCCGAGACCTCTCGTAATATTGGTTACGCTGTACTTGCCTAATTGATAAACGCAGGGTCACGGAGAAATTTTCGGGAAGAGGGGGGGGGGGGGGGGGGGGGGATCGAAATGCACGACGCACGCGTCACCACAACAAGACCAAGCTCGACATTGGCGCGAAGGAGCGGCCAGCGAAGCAATATATAAAACGACGTCGGTTCGAAACGCATGTACGTGCTCACTCTAACAAATTTTGAGGCGATTCTTTAGTCATTCACTCAATATATTTTAGACTGCCATTATACGTATACACCAACGCGTCGTCGCCGCGTCCGCGCGGTGACTGACAGGGTTGTTCTCTTCTCCCGCGATCTTTCGGAGTGGTGTGAAGCGCAAGCGTAAAAGTGCGGTTCCATTCCTTCTGTCAGCTTTTCAGCCGTGAACGGAGAGCGGGATTCATAAGTAGAATTGTAAACAAGTAACCAACGGAACGCAGAAGGTCACACGGCCCCGTCCCAAAGCAACGCTTGCAGCGCGGTACTATAGTAGTAGCAGACGTGAGCCACCGGATGTTGTTGGAGACGCCACCGAGAAGCCGATACGTCACCGAGAAGTAAGGCATCATGGGCAATATCCGAGCGGAGCCCTGGCGGGGGGCAAGGAGAACGGCGAAACGAGAGAAGAACGTGCCGCGAACGAAAATGCGCTGTTTTGTTTTGTAATAACTGCACTGCACTAATACTCATCCGTCTAACAAAATTCTTAAACGAAGTAGTTACTAGAACACTGATTTATCCCAAATTGTGAACATCCACGCATCGACAAAACCTCTTTCAGGGCCCCTTTAAACCGCTAAAAGTACTCCAACGGCGTGCACTGAAATATCGTAAACACGGGCACGAGCTTGGTAACGCATTAGGCCACTGTAGAGAGTTCACATAGCCTATAGTTTAAGCAGGATGGCAAGTAGCAGCCATGTCGGACAGAAAAAGGGGCGTCATAAAAATATACACGGCGAATGAAAAAAAAAAAAAAAATGCAGAAACTCGTAAGTTGAATAAGCCGCTCTGATGTACACACAGGCTCCTTAAATTCGGCTTCACCACTGTACACACAGGCAATGCTGGGAAGTGTAAGCGTTTCGATACCAAAGTGGGACTTAGAATAAATATATCCTGAAGACCAACCCCAACTATCACTACGAAGCGTTATACACTCAGCACATTTACAGCCGGCTTTACTACTACGCAAAAATGCTTTGTTCGAAAGAAGTTTTCTTCAGGGGCAACATTTCAGATCTTATATGAGAATATGAAGGCGATAGGGCCTTATATACCCATAAAACTCCACGTGTCCATAATTATTAAGGAGCTGTATACAGACGCCCCTTTAGAGTAGGTTTCACTACTATACAAACACAAATGCATTGCTAGGATAAAATTTTTACAAGGCCACTATAAGACGTCTGATATCAAAGTATGATAATCGGACGGCCTTTTAAGAACCTCCATCAGACCCTAGTATCCCTACGGAGCGCTACACAGATAGCGCCTTTAGAGTTACAGTCGGCTTCCGTACTGTGCATAAACGCATTGCTACGAAATCGTTTTACAAGTATAATATAAAGAGTGTGGTTTCAAAGTATGACGGTAGAAGGGCCTCTTATTAAATATCACCACTAGACTCCACGTATCGCAATAAAGCGCTATACACAAGGACCTTTAAAGTCCGCTTCACCGATAAACAGAAAAGCACAGCTCAGAAGACCATCTTTCAGGGGCAGTATAAGGAGTTTGATATTGCAACGAGGCTCAGACACAGTTGAAGATGCAATTTACACTATGCACGGGGCAGAAACTAAGCCAACGCTAACGTCCAGTAGAGCTTCGCGATGCCGCGCCAAACCTTGCAGTCCTCTTCCTCGAGCACTCAACCCTCAGCATCCCCTGCTTCTTCAAAATCCAATAAAACATCGAGCTGACACTGTCCTTCCACACATGAAAGTGTGAAGGCCCTACAGCGCCTTATATTCACTGGCGGATTCCAAGAGGGAGGTCCGGATGTCCTGACCCCTCTCTTATGCTGTATTCGGGTGGTCGTTTTAGAGCGCTCTGGAGCACTCCGGAAAGCGACTCCGCGTCCGGGTGGTCGAAATCGAGCGCTCGACGTATGTTCGGTTGGTCGTCTCAGAGCGTCTCTACTCCGAGCGCCTCCGACTTGCTCTGATTCCGAGCGCCGCCGAAATCTGGAGGCGAGCGGGTCACGTGACCCCGGCCGCCACGACTGACGGTCGCTGAGGCCTAGCCAGCGGTTTGTTGTGGGAGCATTTCGATGTTTTTGCTGTTACTGAAGCATCTCCGCATCATGTCGAAACGGAGACGCCTATTGAGTGTAGGGGAACCGTCTCCGCTGCTTCTGCAGGCCGAAATCGACGCCGAGGACAACAGCAACTTGAAATACCGCGGCCGTGCAGCAGCCGTGCTGGCCGCGCCGCGGCGCCACGGTCGCGTGCTGCTCCAAGATCGGTTTATCGTTCGATTGGCAGTAGTGACTCTTGCTCGGATAGGGGAAGCGTCCGCATCGGCGTACTCCGAGCCAGAGTATCAGAGCTACCACCCGAATACAGCATTAATTTCGGAATTTATACCCCCGATAAATGACCCCACAGGTTGTAGAAAAAGTCTAGTTGATGTTTTTTTTCTATTTCTTGTATTTATGGCTATCAAAAATTTATGTGAATAAAAAGGGCTACAATCTTCTCCTCATCTTCGTCATCACCACTACCAACATCATCAACATCATCATCATCATCCCTGATCGAAGCTCACTCACCCCCCCCCCTCCTCAGAAAAAAACCTGGATCCGCCCCTGCTTATGCTAACAGCATATACGTATGTGGCAAAAGTGTGACAAATGAAGCGTTACATACAGAGGGACAGACGCGTTTCCTCGTGGAGTCTACTTAGGAATGCTCAAGCATTTAAGTCAAGAAGAAAGGCCGATTTTTGTAATGCCACTCATTCGCGTCCCATGCCTTCGTACGCTGTATATTTTCATGACAAATTCACGGTAAGCAATTTCGCTCCTTGCGCCGACCGCCTGTCGGGAGAAGAAACGGCCCCTGCTCCAGTTGTTCGGCGCATTCGTTGCCATTCACGGCAGCAGTGGCATAATGGAACACGGCGCTCACAAATAGAATACCCGGAATAAGACAGCCCGGTGACATCCTTCACGTGGCCTCTTCTTTTGTTCTACATTTCTCCTCTCCCTCCTCTATACCTTCATGCCCTCCCCGCTTCTCTTCATTCTTTATATGCGCCTCTCGCCCTTCTTTCCGCCATTCACTGGCTTAGCTATTCTGAAACGCACTGCCTTTTCTGTGGACCAGACCACAGAACAACGTTCAGCTTTATTCTGTGGACCAAACCACAGGGCGATGTTCTGTTTTGAGCTATTGTTAAAAGGGCCTCAGTCGTCGGCTTCCGTGACGCAGAGGTTTTGACTCTAACGACATGGATTCGAGTCCCGGCAGTTGAACTGTTTTTCTTCCAAAGTTAATTTCCTGCTGTAACATGTTCTGTCAAGTCAATTCTACGCATTGTTTATGTAAACAAGTGTGAATTGGTATGTTTTAGGTCGTTTAGATGAACAAGGCTTAACCATATCGTGCTACGGAGCACAGAATAAACCTGAGCATTTATTACCCAGTTGTCTGACCCACAGAATAGGCACTGCCCCTCTGAAACACTTCGTGAGGCATTCAAACACACTTTGTAAGGACAACATCTCCCGTCCGAATAATCCACTCCTTTGGAAGATTTTTAAATTAACTTAAGTGCGCACAACGGTGTTTTAAAGACGATAGTCTTTCTTGGGCTACTTAAACCCAGAAATTTTGATCTGTCTGTATGTCTGTATGTCTGTCTGTCTGTCTGTCTGTCTGTCCGTCCGTCTGTCTGTCTGTCTGTGACTCGATTCAGCCACCCGGCCAAAGTAAAACAAGGCTGGCGCAATAGTCTTATATAGTCACCGCTAAATCTACCCGTCTATGTCCGGTGTAATGTTCATACTTGCCAACATTGTTGAAGAAGAAAGAAGAACAAGGCATTACGCAAATATGAGACAACAAATCAATACAGAAATGATATTTGCAGTGTTCCTTTATAAAAAAAATCAAACATGCTTGACTTTTGCGAAATTATATACTTCATCAACTGCAGAAAAAGAATTCACTCCGCCGTCGCCTGCTGTCGCCCGCGCCACTATAGCTTCTGGGGCCATTTTAAGAAATCAACCGGCTACAGTTACGCAAGGTTCCACTAGATAGGTAGGTACCACGTTCTGCTTGCAACGCACGTGGAGTAGGGAAACGCGGTTCTTTAAACGTTGAAGTAGGGCGCCTCGATTCACGCGCGTCTTCGCCGTACGGCAGCGTTGGCATCGAGACACCCGGCTTGGAGCAGTGGAACGCGGTAAATTTAAAATGACTTAAGCAAACCTTTGGCATCTTTACCTTGGGAGGAGCGCGACGCAAGAGGAACAACATGAGAGGTGAGCGGGAAAGCGAAGGGAGGCATTTACTTCGCAAAAGCCAATAAAGACTATCGTCTTTTGACGGCATTTGCAAAGAAAGGAGCAGATACGCGGCCAATTTTTTCCTCCTATTTCAACACCACCCGGGCTTGCGTCCTCGCAATAACACACGCACGCGCGCACACACCGGACATCGCTCATTCAGTTGCACAGGCCATCGTACCGGCCGCAAGCGCCACTGGAATTACAAGCGCAGTGGCTTTTCACTCCTGCTCCTCACAACGCTGCAGGCAGGCTTCCGCTGCACACTCACAAAATCTGATTGATTGATTTGATTGATTCATTCATTGATTTGATTGATTCGCTGATTTGATTGATCGATTCACTGATTTGATTGATTGATTGATTGATTGATTGATTGATTGATTGAGTCGCCCGAACAGCCCGGAGACAGTGTCCAGACACCGCCCTACATAGCCTTCGGGCTATTTTCTTCGGGCTATCTCTTTGTTTGCTCCATCCTCGATTTATTTGCGTTGTCAGAAAAAAAAAACACGGCTCTTTCCAGGAAGCATAATAAAAAAATTTAAAACAAAAAGACTTTCAAGCAGCGGCTGCATGAGATATGAAAAGGCAGGAGCAGCGTAACTGCCTCCATGCCTGCACTTTACATTTACCGCGAGCGATGGCGTAGTCAATATTAAATCCAAGCTGCGATATAACATCCGATGCGACACGTATGGCAAATTAAACGTACCGCTGCTGCGTTATTTTGGACAGAGGAAACGAAAAGCACCTTTTTTTGTTACAGAGAAGGGAGGTGGCAGGCCCTGATTTATTGATTGATGGTATGGTTGAACGGGCCCACGCGACGCAGGCGATGAGGCGCGCCGTAGTGGAGGGCTCCGGATTAATTTTTACCACCTGGGTATCTTTAACGTGCGCCGAAATCTCGTACACACGGGAGTTTTTGCTTTTCGCCTCCATCAGAAAAGCGGCCGCCGCGGCCAGGAATCGAACCCGCCACCTCGTGCTCAGCAGCGCCACGCCGTATAACCACTGAGCCTCAACGCCTTAACCGCCGCGGGTCACTCCCAAAATCTGCTTTCGCTCTTTCAATCAAGGTCGGGGAAGGGGGGGGGGGGGGGGGGGGGGAGGGTTGCGGACAACGAAGCCCTGCTTTTCCGCAGATACCTCCTGAAAGAATGACTACTTCGCCATTACGTTCTAGTCCTTGTTTGGAAAAGTAGGAGAATAACTTTATTTAAAAAAAAAAAAAGACAATTTGTTCCGCGGACCCCCCCCCCCCCTTTAAAAAATATATATATATACATCACCGTAACCACCCGGAAACGTTCAGCAAATGTGCCACGGGCGGCTGTCCCGACCAGAGCTGAGCACACATTTTTGCACTGCGTGCATGCCGGCCCCATTTTTCTCCACGCTGCTTACGCACTCTTCCCAGTCTACAAGATGCCGTTTAGGGACCGCACGTTGAACGTCAACAGCACTATACGAGGATTGGAAAAAGTAATGCACGGCCACGCGTGTGCCAGCAAGCGGCACAAAGGCACGAGAAGATCCTCCAGCGAACAATATACGCGCCTCGAATGTACGCGAGTTTGTGCGTCGGCTGATTTTTTTTTTTTTCTGTCCCTACATCGGGTTGTGGCGTTTCAAGCCTCGCATATCGCCGCACTGGCATCGCTCGCATTATTCAACGCGTTCTCTTTAAGGTCAGGGGTTACAGAAGAAAGATATTCAAACCAATGCAAATACTTCAGGGAAGCTAAAGGGCCGAAATCCGATGTTCACTAAAAAGAGATCGTTCACCACGCTACCATTTATCATTGCACAATATGATTATATTACGAGATGCAGTACCCGCTGCATCTTTTTTTGGGGGGGGGGGGGGGGGGGGGGGGGGAGGGGGGTGCTCTGCGACTTCATGCAGCAAGGATCAACACTACTTAATCGAAACCAGGGCATCGAGAATTCTCGCATATTCCCGGCTAAATTCAGAGGTTATCAGAAAGTGCATTGAAAGTTGCGCAGGGAAGCTGTAAAGCAAAAAAAAAAAAAAAACGGTGAATGTGCTATACGGAGCGATGGTGCAAAGTGCGGAGAGCATCTAGCCTATGCATGAATGTTCGTCCTCGTGAAAACCTCACTGGACGCCTTCGCGCTCTTATAAAAAGAAAAGCGTAATAGTGCGATTTTCTTGTACAACAAATTAATCGATGGAAGAGCCGTTTCGAGCTCACCGACGGTGCTGAAATGCGTGTTTCTATTAACGGCACCCGTTTCGCACCAATTTTCGAAACAATAAAAGGCGGTCCAGACACAAAAAGTAACTAAGGAATGCTCTAAGCAGTGGTTCTCAGCCATGGTTTCGGGGACCCCTTGTGGACTGGTGGAAGTGATGGGGGACCCCTTGCAGCGGAGGGGAGGGAACGTAGGTAAATTAACACAACTGGAGCGTGAAACAGGTGCCTTTTATTGCTACCAAAAACATCAAACAAACGTGCCACATCACTTCATTTTGGACAGTTCATCAATACGTGGCACAGTCGCGCTTAAACAGAGTTGCATATCTCAAATGAGTCACGGCCGGACTAAACTCCAAAAAATGTAAAAAAAAAAAAAGCGGGTGAGTGTTTTGCGGATCCTAGAAATGGCTTCGCGGACCCCTAGGGTCCGCGGACCCCCATTTGAGAACCACTGCTCTAAGGTAAGGAGTATTTTGAACTTTTTCACCTGCCCCTCATTTCTCCGGCAAAAAAAAAAAAAAAAAAAAAAATGAGTAAGCATTCTTTGCCTTACGCATTCTGTGCGGAGTACCCCACAACCCCAAGCATCTGCACAAAAATGCACAACTGCCGAAATTAACACATTCAATCGCTAAAATATTAACGAAATCTAAAATGCCCGTCTAATACATCGCGCGCACACGGCGAAGACAAATAAAAAAGGCGCGAAGAAAACCAAATTGAAGCACGATGAAAAAATAGTGAAGAAGCACCAAACCATGTAACGCTCTCTTCATCCGCACAAAATTGCATAACGCCGGAGTTAGCACTTCCATCATTACAATAGTATAAATGCAGATTATTGGTTCAAAGAAAAATATTCCTTATGAAACATGCGGCGAATGTTTACACGTCAGATGACAATTATCAGAACTGCTGCGCATGTTTTTATTTACGTGGACTCTTCGGCCGCAGAAGAAACAAATAAAAACAGAAAATCGTATCTATGTCATCACAAATGTCACGCCCACTCAATACCTAAAAGAAAAAAAATGGTTCCAATCCACGCCGTGAAGGTGGTTGGAAAGCAAAGCTGTAAACGACACCCACAACAATTGCCCATGCGACGTCACTTGAATTCACACACGTGGCTCTACAAAGAGTGAACCAGATATTCTGCCAACAGTTACGTGGAATTCGCGGGAGCACCATCCCGAACGCAGCAGCGTCGGCCACGGCCGGGCTAGAGCGGCGGACTCCGCCGCTGTAGCCCCGGCCGTGTGTCGGCGGAAAGAAAAGGGAGAGGAGCGTCTTTCGTGAGATGACACAGCGGAACCTAGACCTCCTTATGTGCTAGCTTGGGCAACACCACCGCGCGACACAAGCGCAGACACCGAAACAGTTCGGAATGTGCGCTTAGTGATTCCATTTATACCGATTTAAACGAGTACTTAGTTTAGCAAGTTTGAGAATTGCGAGAAGGCTGAGGGAACTTTTATAATCGATATTTATCAGAACCAGTTGCTCCTTTCGCCTTTTGTAATACCTCTTAAAACACAACCGAATTGGTATTCACCAATTTAGAAAACGGAGTTCCATTCGTGGCACGCAGTGCACAAAATGTAGAGAGAGAAGGCTCTTTATTAGAAAAGAAGGCCGAGATGTTTGCCGGAACTGCGACACCGACATGCTACTCGGGGGGGAAGGGGGAGGGGGAAAGAAAAGGCCCCATATATTACAGGGCAGAAGAAAGAGGAAGAAAGAGAAGAAATAAAAGAAGACAGAAAAATAACAAGAAAATGACACTCAGTTTGTGAGTAGTAAGATTACAAAGTCTGTCTTCTAAACTCTAAATCACTGCAGTGACGCCAATCTCGTCCAGATAGTCGAACAACGCCTCCAGTACTTTGCGTTGAGCTGGTGGAGATGGCCATGGACCAAGAAGTACTTTCAAGGTCATTGGTCCTGGGCTGAGGCGCTCTAGTTTCTGCGCAAGACTGCATCTTGCGTGTATGTATGCAGAGCATTCCAGCAGCAAATGCTTCACGGTTTCCGGTGACCCGCAGTTGTCGCAGTAAGGGTTGTGTTTCTATAGCGGCCAGATGTCTGTATTATGGTCTCTACATTTTGTTTTCCCGCCCAGCAGGCCAATGCTTAACGTATCTTTACCGTACGACCGCTTAACTCCGTCGGGTCCGGGTTACCCATGAGGTGCTGTAGAACGAGTTAATCAAGCCGTGCGAAGGAAGCGTGCAATGGACGCGATGCTGTGCCAAAACAGGCCCAAAACAACCGCCGCTAAAGCAGACGACAAAGCCGACGGAATGGTTCCCGCCGACGCGCCCGCCGGGGTAAGCAGGCTCCCGCGCGCGGGAAACGCTGGGTAAGAGCGCCCATTCGCCGCGCCATCTACATTGTGCTCCGTGAGCGAAAAGCGCCCTCCCACTCCCCAGTGGCAGCTGCATCGGGAGTATCGTGTGGCGCACGCCACGACGAAACCGTTGTCTGGTAGAGGTAGAAAGCTTTGCTTTATAATCGCCCACTGCGCCTAACAAGTGCAGAGTTCACAGGCTCCTAACAATTAGCTTTTATGACGAAAGGCTTCAACGGCTCAATTGGCCATAAAAAAAAAAAAAAAAAAGCGGCGTCCGGCATCCGTAACGGGAAAAAAATGCCGCAGCTTACGCTCGTGGTGCAAGGCTGGAGAAGCAGCAGAGTGCACCTCACATGGATTTCCGAAATTGCCGCTGAAAGTTGTCCATGACTGGAAGGCCCGGATCGTTTTGTCCGAAGCTTTTCACATCTCTCCCAAAGTGGACCGCCTTAGTACGCGCTAGAACCCGCGGCAACCGGCTCCGCCAACTCGGCGTCTGCAGCGCGAACTCGCCGTCTGTGCTTCCCCCACTTCAGGATGGAACGAGATTGAAGAGATTTGTACCTACTTTCAAGTTATTTAATCAGGACAGAACCATTTTTGTCTGAACGGACAGCCACCCTTAAACTCGGCAATAGACAATCCCAACCCTGCACCTTCCCGAAAGTGGCACCCCCCAAGGTTCAATCTTATCTCACACAGTTTAGCATAGCTCTTAACCCTCTCGCTACGGCACTCGCCAACATTCTCTCGCAACACGGTAGTCTATACGCCAACGACATAACAGTCCGGGTAACTCACGGCAGTGATGCCTAAATTGAATTCACCCTTCAAATCGCGACGGACACCACACCCTATCATGCGCCCCTGACTCAGTCCCACACGCACCTCCTCACTCCACGCCGCCGGCCCACCCTCTTGGCCTCCCCCCATACAAATCTACATCAATGACCAACCAATAACACCTACGCCAAGTTGGTTCACCATAGTCGGACTGACCCTAGAGCAAAATCGAGGCAACTCTTGCACGATACAAACGCTCAACCGACACGTGACACAAACTGTAGGACTTATCCGCCAGACCAACCCCCGCGGCCACGGTCCCTCCGAAAAAGATGACATATTACCTGCTACAGCTCTCCCCTCACGCACTCACTCCCTTACTTGTACCTTAGAAAAGCGGAACTCGACAAATTGGAAACCTTACAGCGCAGCACTTCTCCTTCCACCCGACACCTCTATAATCCGCCTCCTATCAACTGAAACTTTTAACACGATCCCCGAGCTCCTCGAAGCCCACCGAATTAGCAAACTTGCTCGCCTATCCACAACTCCCACAGGTTCGATCCTCGTGCCCCAACTCAACCTTACTGTTCCAGGACCCCCTCCCCCCCTCTCGCTACCTACCCCTATCCCACCACGAAAATATCGAAATCCTCCCCTCCCCGTCACATGCATCCTACCTACAGCCCACCCCCACGAGGCCGAGGAAGGCGGCAATAGCGCTGGCCATATATATATATATATATATATATATATATATATATATATATCTATATATATATATATATATATATATATATATATAATATATAGAGAGAGAGGAGAGAGAGAAGAGAGACAGATGCCAAGACCGAAGCGAGAGCGGTCGGCTCGAAATGTAAGAGAAAAACGATATTGTATGCGTTTTTCCTGTGTTTCCATTGTTCTTCGGTTATAAATCACTATTCGTGTAACAATCTCGCCGACTGAGCGCTCCTTTTAGAAACGGTCGTTATCTCGGCGAGAAGTTGAATTATTCAGCCATCATGTCAATCGTAGAGGACCTGCTGAGAGATCTTTTTTTTTTTTTTTTGATGGAGCAATATGTGAATTCAATTAACAATGAAATGTATTTGCATCGCATACAGAGAGTACACGATGCCGAAGGCCGGCAGACGAAGCTGTCTCAAAGGGCAGGTTGACCGAGCTGCGGGCCACCCTTTTGTGGCACCAGCGCAATACAGCCAGCGCAATACATGCAGTTTTCAGCAGAACATAAGCAAAAAAAAAAAAAAAAACAATAATAACCCTTGCGACTTCGGAAACCCTCAAGACACCGGTTTAAATGTTACATATGTTCCATGATTTAGTTTAGAGCTAGTTGTTCTTATTTATATTGAATAATTGTGCAGTTTAACGCGCCGAATCTTCACTTGGGCTATGAGGCGCGCCATAGTGAAGGGCTCTGAATTAATTTTGACCTCCTGGGGGTCTTAACGTGCACCGACATTTCGACACAGAGGCGCTTTTGCTTTTCTCCTGCATCAGAAAACCAGCCACCGCGGCCTGGATCCGACCCGCGTCCTCGGGCTCAGCAGCACAACGCCATAGCCACTGAGCCACCGCGGAGGGTAGTTTCTCTCATTTAACTTCTTCGATCGAGGTACAACGTGAAAGAAGGCGTTCCCGCTATAACGATCGAGTGATGCAGTTTGAGTCGGACATGGTTTGTTTTTTTTCTTATTGTACTGAATGTCAGCTACGTGAAAGTGAAATCGCTATATTTGATAGATACAGTTTATTATTTTAATGTCTAATTTTGCGACTGCACAAGTTTTGTTGATAATTCGTTTAAGATTGACGGCTTAATAAAATCTTCCTTCTTCTCACTGATACGTTCTTCTGTTCCTTGGCTTATACTGCGTGCCGATACAGCTCTTCCACTTATTTGTGAACTTGTGATGGACTGAACGATTAAAAAATATCAACGTGCACGACAGATAATAACCGTTAAATGTTATTAGAAACCAAGCCAATAAATTATTTTCCCGAAATAATAAAAAAAATTACGCTTGTCTTACGGCCGATCAGCGAGAGTGACATGGAGGCTTCAAAAATTTCAGCATTTTAAACCAGTCATCATCACCATCATCATTGGCGCCGCCATTTAGGGTCCCAAGGACGCAGCTAGCCCCGAGTAGCAAATTTATTAAGAACAAGCAGCGAAACCAACCATCGTCGTCTACCCCCCATAACACGATAGCATGAACGTGCATTGGCGCAACGCGTAGGAGACAGCTCGAATCCATTCGAAGGCGTTGCCAGCAAAGTGACTCCAGCAGCAAGACTGCAAATCCCTTTGGCAACGCGAGGCGAAACAAGGTGTCCCGGGCGTTCAGGTGGATATTCGTCCTTTCGCATCCTCGGATTTCGTTTGTAAGTGCCGCTGTGCGTCAAGCGATAGACAGTTTCCTTGGAGCAGAATTAGTGCCCACCGTACACGTGGTGTTAGCAGCTACATTTCCGTACATATCCCGCCCCCTAACTCTACGTCTCCATATATATCCCCTCTTTCTCGGAAGGAACACTAGCATGCAAAATTTGCTGCAGCCGCAATTTGAGCAGCCGCCTCTCAGAATCATGGCATTCATTCCAAATCGCCAACGGGACAGGGCAAGTTTCCAAAGCATATACTAATCGAAAAACGAAAAAAAAAATGCAGAAGTGCACATTGACTCACACGGCACGCCGACAGAGCTTGCAAACGCCCGTCAGCGACGGCTCATGCATTCCGCCGCCAAAGCGGCACATCTTCACGGACTCGGTGAAAAAGCCCCACGGAGCGGCCACTTTACGGCTAGGCCGGTGGGCCACGCCGATCATCGCTTCACGGTGCGTTAGCGCCGCGCGTAACTGATACAGCAGCAGGGCGTCTGCCACCCGCTCCGCATAGGCGCGCGAAAGCTGCGGTCTGGCGACAAGGATAGTCGAGCAGAGTGGAAGAAAAACTCGGCTGCGTCGCGACATGCGCCTTTTATGCCGAGCGCAGCGAGAGCATTGTTTGACGGCTCGCCGTCCCCGTTCGCGTGATGAATAGCTTTCGGTTGCCACGCGAAGCTCCAGGTGACGTCGGCGCCCGGAAAGGGCAACGAGCGCGAGAAGAGACCGCGCTATAAGAAGTGAGATACGGTACTATCTCTTCGCAGCTGCGACGGATAGTGACTGCTTTCCTGCATGTGTACAAGTGGCGGAAGCGCGTGCGGTGCGCTCCCGACTGCGCTGCACCGCACGCGTTATGCGGAGGTCTTGGTTCGATTCTCGCTTCCGATCACGAGGATTTTTTCTCAACTTTGATTAAAAAAATTACAGTTACCGTTATCGGCGCAACAAAGCACCTTCAAGTAGGATAATATATATATATATATATATATATATATATATATATATATATATATATATATATATATATATATATATATATATACACACAGAGAGAGAGAGAGAGAGAGAGAGAGAGAGAGAGAGTCGAACCTCGTTAATTCGAACTCCGAGGGGACAGAAAATCTGTTCGAATTAGCCGGAGTTCGAACTAGCGGGGGTCCCTTTGATTGGCGGTACAGCGCACGCTACCAGTATTATGCGCGATACAGTAGGCGGTATTGGACGTCCTTCGGAGTGCAGTTTCAATAATTACGTGCAGCGAAAGTACGGCACACGGAATGGTTAGTTCGAGATGCGAACCCGAAGAAGCAGGCACGCACTTCCGGACTGCGATCCATAGAGCGAAGGTGGCGCGGTTGATGCCAGCTGCTTCAGCGTACTCGGAGCAGGCACGCGGTTACGCCTGTGGGAAGCTGCGGAGGCTAGTGACGCACTGAACTTTGGCCTTCGGCTTCGAATTTCACGAAAGGTAGTCTGCGCGAACGGGTAACATCGTTCGAATTAACCGTGGCGGGTGTTTCAGGTTCGAATTAGCGAGAGTTTTCCCCCATTCAAATGCACGTCACTTTGCCGGGACCAATGCACCTACAGTTCGAATTATCCGTTGGTTCGAATTATGCGACTTCCGCATCATTCCGACACCCGCATACTCATATACAATGCCAGCATCCTAGAAAACCAATTAAGGTATACGGGAGGTACATCATTTTTTCGTATTGAAAAAAAAAAAGACATCTTTTGCGGGCGAGGGCCGAACTCACGACCTTCATGCATACTATGCCATAAAACTATGCTACCTGGAAGGCCGCGCTCCCCGCCACTTTCTTGGGTATTTTTAACAAGTGCTAAAAGCGCTTTCTTAACGAGTGCCGTAATTTATACAGAAACGTGCAGGGCAGCCAGGAAACTGACCTACGACACTTTTAGAATGCGGAATCCGAGCTTAGGGCACGGCAGCGCTCGTTGTGAGCGCAAGTGCGAGGCGTTTTATAACAGCGATCTTCGCGCAAGGCTATCTCTCCCGCCTGCAGCGCCAGCACACATATTTCCAGATGTTTCAGTGCATACGTCCGTGACGCAATATTGTAGGAACAAAGAGAAAAATTAGACGCGAGGGTTTTATTTCATAACTGAAATTGCAAAATGCATTACAGCCCACGAATCGTCCTGAGGCAAAGTACCTATAGTTTCGTAAAAATTCGCAAGAAGTCGGTCCATGTGCATATGTAATCCGCGGCACAACGCAGGCAATCAATCAGCCTGAACTGAAACGCAAGACCACGAACGCGCGGCGAAAAATTCCGCGAAGGAAAACAAACCGGTGACAAAAAAAGAAAATCGGGCAAGTTGCCGCCAGGCAATTGTGTAATATACGCTGACACTTATGAAATATAGACCAATCACGATAGCACATGTGGCCTAAACCGTTTCTTCGTGACGTCACAACACCTGCCACAGCAATGAAATCAAATTATATGCAAGCGAATTCCGAGCTCCTATCTCTGCCAGTGTGCTGGGAGTCTTGGCAACCACGGCAGCGCGCGGGCGTCCCATATCTAAGGCGCACACTAAACTTTCTTACACATTTTTGGCCGAAAAGGGCGTAAAAATCTTGTCCCATGGCGCACATCTTTAAAAGGTGTTTTGGCTAAAAAAGGGTGTAAGGATGAAAAAAGGAGTGTTCGCGTGAACACCCTAAAAAAAGGGTGTGGGCAGCGCAGCTACGGGTGACAATGTGGATCCGCAAGCGCGCAGCATGACATACAGACACATTCAATATGCAAAAGGCACACTTGGATTACAAATGAACTGAGCAAGACAACCAATGGAATGTATACGGACACGAGCACATACTTAGAAACACATCAGCTCTTCTTGCTTTTATCGCCAGCAGAGGAAGAAAGTCCTCCGATAGAGACGGTAGGCTTCTCGCAAAAATCGGATATTTTACCCCTGATTTTGGAATTACGCATTGTATCGTGAGCATATACAAATCAGTATGTGGATATGCAAAAAGTTTGTAACCGCGAGGTAGTTATTATGTTCAATAAGTCATGGAATTTTATTAAAAACCAAACAAATATTCTCCTTCATCTCAACACCCTTCAAGAAAGGTGTTCATTATTTCAACACCTTTTTTCCCTAAAGGGTGTAAAGCTACGCATTGGGGTGTTGGAAATTAAGAAACAGGGTGTAAAGAAGAAAAAGGGCGTAAGAGACCTCCAACTTTGGAGATATTTTATACCCGTTTACACTGATGGACAGAACATTTTCTACTAGCGGGAGGATGTTTCGTACCTCACGATGTTTAAAACAATATTAATTGGCATAAATTATTACCAGTGAAGTTGTTTAAACTTGAGCTAGGTTCGATGGCGATAGCAAAAAAAAAAAATTAGAGCCCTTCCACCCCGTGAAAAGGGATGGCCAACAAAGCTGCGGTGCCCAGCCTCAACGTGAGGTTTGACTGGGTCCAAGGGGTGCACGAAGCAAAACACGTTTGTTTGTAATTTGCGATTGAGCATTGCTCCTGGTTATTAACTGAAAGTCCAGTCCTGTCCAGTCACTGCTCCTCGCGCATGCTCAGCACGGCTCATCACGAGCCACGTGAAACGGCTATCAAGCGGCTCCGACGCAGCGTCAGACTTGGCTACTGCGCAATTGAGGCGCACACATGGGCACGCGCCGGCGCCAGTGCGTCTGCCGCTGCTATGACGCAACACAATCCAACACAATCCCCTTTAATCCAATCCAATCGAATCCAATCCAATCGAATCGAATCCAATCCAATGCCCCTCGCGCTTGCGCAGAACTAGCCACCATAGCAGAACGGCCCTTCACGGCACACGCGAAACTGCTCAACCTCGGCCGGTGTAGCTTACGCTACAAAACACAGGAATCGTGGGTAGAAATTTATTACAGCGCGGGTATGGTAATCACGGCGCATGCTCTATGAAGGCCCTAGGACCTTTTTAATTTTGTATGATTTTTTCCATGCCCCGAGTGTGTGGCGCGCAGTTTTACGATTCCGTGGATTTGAGTGGGCTCCGCAACGTGGCGCTACGCTCGCTAGCGATTCCTGTCTACATCGCTCTGGGACCGGAGACGATCTGCTGGATCCTAGCCTTGCTGTAAAAAAAAAAAAAAAAAAAAAAAGAACTGCGCCGCCTGTAAAGGGTGCACCACCACAGATAGGGTATTATAACAGCGAAGCCGGCTTTCAAGCCTGTTCGAGTGTGAGCGCAAGAGGCGCATGCGGATTCGCACACCTCTTACTACACCATGTCAAAGGTACTAGTCTTTTTGGGATTCTAAAACGCTAAAAAATTGTCGCAGCTTGCACTGGGCGTGCAGGCTGGAGAAACAGCGAAGCTGGGGTCGCCCTAGATTGCTTCCCCCTTCGATCCGTTGGTCAGTGTGGGGGACACACTGGAACAGCCTTGTAAAATCCGGCTAACTTGGCTTCACCCCTCAGCACTTAGCCAAGCCTAGCAAGAACATCGCGAAAGCTAACAAAACTTAGCAAACTTAGCAACACTGGAAGAAACTAGGTCAACCCAGAGCTCCGCTGTTTTTTTTTTTTTATGCAACTGAACACCTATTTCACACCCTTTCAACATCCTGCAGAAAGCCAAGCGTGTCGCAGTCGGTCAACACGCTTTTCGACACACAGATATAGTCTTTTTTATTTTAAAAGTTCAAATTGATGTCTCACGTGCCAAAGCTAAACTTGGGCCATGAGGCGCACCTGCGTATAAAGAAACGAGAGATCAGTGCAGACGAACAATTCTTTTTTTTTTTTTGCTTCTGAGCATTTCTCACGAGGTAGAGAGGATGGTATAAGGGAATGTCTTGTACTTCACAGTGCAATTATGCATGCACGCATGGCCTTAATCAATCGCAACACCTTTTCCACACCCTAGGAAAAACCAAGGGTGTTGATGTTGGTCAACACACTTTTTCCACAGAAAAAGGGTGTAAAGCTACGAAAAGGGTGTTGAGATCCAAGAAAAAAGGTGTAATGGCCTCCCAACACCCTTTTTTCCCACTTGTGCTACACCTTTTCTGGTCAAAAATGGTGCAGAAAAGTTTAGTGTGCGGTGTCTACAGAAACGTCAGGCTCATTTAATCGGAGTGATTTCAAATTACGCGCTCATTTCCCGGCATGTAGTCCACCCTAGCAACCGCGGCGTCCGCAGCAACGCGCGACTGCACCTGTTCCCTCATACGTCTGAAGCCCAAAGCAAATACTGCAACCAACTAGGAACGCTCAGACATATCATCCTAGAGTGCTAGCAAAATCCAAGCCACTAGAAAATCGTAGCTTATTTGGTGGCTCTAGCGTAACCCAGAGCCACTAAATGAGCTACGTTAGCGTAACCGAGCCTGCTCCTGTAGCACCGGTGCGCTGTATCGAAATCCTCGAAAAGTAAACACAACTGTCATGGTTACCAGGCGGCGGCCGGACCAATTCCGCTCGTCAATGTCGGCCGCAATAGAGCGCGTAAAGCTGGCCACTTATGGCTGCCGCCGTGGGTCAGTGTCGTTACTCTTAACAGTTGTAGCCAAGGCGGCGCATGGATACCCGTGAAGAGGGCACCACTCCCGCGAAAGCAACGGTGCTCTTTCTCTCTCTCTCTAAGATTGCATAGTACAGCAAACTGCCTGCTTCCGTAGCGTGCTCGCTTCTCGATCAAGAGATGCATGGTTCGAGACCGATCAGGGGAAGATTTTTTTTTTTTTTTCAGAGTTAAAGGACACGCGCAAAACTAAGGACTCTGTCTACGTCACCAGACACGTCGCCGCCCCCAACATCAATTAGTTTAGTCGTTTTACTCCCCACTCGTCCATCTGTGGCACCTGCCGGCACGACAGTGCCGGGAGAGTATAGCCCACGCTGTAATAGCCTAAGAACGTGTCACGTTCATAGGCCACCTCGACGAAGAGCGCTGAAATCAAACGAACAATAAAGAAGTCAAAAAATAAATGATGCGAACACAGTATACGCCACATGGACGTAAATGTCAAATGTACTGAAGGAAGGCCAAAGAGCGCTAACTGTCCAGCTGTCCTTTGGCGCATTGCACGGGTGAAAGTACTTCGCAAGCGGCGGTAATCAACCGTGCCTAGGCTCTCCATACCTGAGTCGACACCACAACACGCCTTGTCGCCGTTCCTTATTGTTGCCGAAAAGGAAAAAAAAAAAAAAAAAAAAAAAACGACCGACAGTGGGAGTGATTTCGCAAAGGGCGTAAAGCAGCCTCGCTTCCTTTTATAGCGAGCACAAAGAAAACGCGTCGCATTGAGTGCTGTTGCTAAGGCAAGCCGACTGGAATGGGGATGCAGCTTATTACGGCGCAGTGGCATTTACGCGGGCGCGAGAGACAAACGCTTTTCGCGATCCGGTTAATGTATTCGTTTTGTGGCCATGCTCACTGCGCAACTGTATTTTATTTTCAACTAATCGGTTTTAACTATCTTTCTCATTTATTCACTGCTCATTTCACGGCCTATGTCCCAATTCTAAAAACCTGCAGATCGACCTTTAAGACGTGCACTCGATACAGCTGCCTGCGACGAGCTACATCTTTGAGTAATTTTTTTTTTAGTGCTTAAGCATTTTTGTGCGGTCTCCACGAGGAGGAAACTCGGCTGTGACGCCTGATGTGCCACACTTTTGCCGCATATTAAGAAAATGCCGCATATTAAGAAAGAAACATAAAAGCCGCTACAGGGCCTTCATACACTGACATGAGACTCCTCGTATATTGCACTTAAAATGTCTCCCTATATACGTATAGCTATGCACTTTCGTCTCTAAAGGCTTTATTAGGCAGGATGCATGGGTCTTATGAGGTATTTTACAAAATGCGCTAGGGCCTCCATATTTGCATACCATGACCTGTTATAGTGCTTCTGGAAAAATGCCTTACCAGCAAATCGTTCGAGTATAGCAGCGAAGCCGACTATAAACGAGTTCATTGTAGAGCGCTTCTTGAGGATACGTGTAGTGTTATGGAGGTATTTATTCAAAGGCCCTGCGGTCTATACATCGTCATCCTGTGGGACAACCTGGACTTTTACGTGACCCACGGAACACTCCCAGTTACCTTATTTTTTACCTCTTCCTTTTCCCCCTCTCTTTCGCCCTGCTTCCTTTAGGGCCTTTATTCCATTCACCCCTCCCCCGCAGAGTAGCATGTAGGCGAATACATGCCTGCAGACCTCTCTGCTTTCTTCCAATAAAGATCTCTCTCTCTCTCTCTCTCTCTCTCTCTCTCTCTCTCTCTCTCTCTCTCTCTCTCTCTCTCTCTCTCTCTCTCTCTCTCTCTCTCTCTCTCTCTCTCTCTCTCTCTCTCTCTCTCTCTCTCTCTCTCTCTCTCTCTCCCCCCCCCCTGCGGTCTTCCAACTTGTAATATCGGACTGCTTATTCGGCACCTGGTAAAATGTCTTCCAGCAATGCACATGTGTGTCGCAGTGAAGCCGGCTATAAAGGGGCTTCGTGAATAGCAGAGCTGCTTATGCATTTATTTGACAATATTGCCACTTGGGCGTCCCTGCAAAATTTCCTTTTTTCCCCACCCACCAACAAAAAAAAAAAAACAAGCGCGCTAAATATTAAACGAAATTGTTCGAAGATGCACCAGTGGATATTTGAGAGTGCGTGAGCAACAAGTCCCTCTCCTTTGCGGACGCGTCGCTCCAGCTTTAAATGTCCGCAACGCAGCGTTTCTCGCACGCGCCTCGCACACGCGCTAACCGCGCTTTGCGTTCAAACCACCGCAGCGGTCCCGCTTGCTCGCCACCGCATTGGCTGCCTGCGGTCCCGCTTGCTCGCCATTCCTCCCCCTAGCAGCGGCAGCGGTCGCTTTGGCTCGAGGCAGCAGCCTGTCGCTCCTTTCGTTGCCCACCAGTATGGGCCTTTCGTCGCCGTCATTGCCATTCCTCCCCCTTTCACGCCTGCATTCGGACCGGCGCTCTGCTTCGTGTTTAAACCGGCTTGCGTTGCTCTGGTCGGCTCGGGTGTTGCGTACAAGCGCCGCTATCTGTGCTTGAGTCGCAAGACCCGTCGAGGCAGCAGCACTTGGCGGTTCGGCGCACCGCGCGCCCTTCAGCTACTTCGCGGCAGTCACCATGGCACAATTTTTCACCACACTAACAACGTGGCTAGCGTTCCCAAACGACCGTGGTCTCCGGTTCGAGCCCAGTGTGCCGGTAGGCGCATTGCGCGGACTGTTTCCGACCCCACGATTGCCTGCTTTTCTTTGTACAAACGCGCTTACAAATTCAGCTCAGCGTGCTTCTGGAGCAAAAACTGGGCGGAGCGGCGCCGACGAGGCATCGCACACTCGGGCCATGTGTCTCAAATTCACGCCGACTATGACGTAAGAGGCATACGATCGCGTGTACCAATCGCGATAATGAACACATTCCTCCACGTGCCGCGGAATGTCGTCACCTGCGCTCGCTTTTCGCCGCCGCCGCCGAGCCCCTGCCTCACAATGCGTCCGGCCGAGCGCGATTTATTTTAGATTTGATCTTTAGGGGAAACTGCGTTCTTTATTTACGTATTTTTAGCGTGTGGATTTTTGCAACAACTCGGCTAATCAGCCGTCACACGGAACGCTACGACGCAGGGGCTAAAACACGTTTTCCGTCTCACTCTACGGAAAGAACCCGGTACGCGCGCGTGACACCCGGTAGCAACGTAACGAACGTAACGAACGGACTGCTAAAACTCTCTTAGCAGTCCGTATGTTCAGTCGTGTACGTGGTTACCGTGTTGACCGGGACCCGTCTGAGCACTTGGGTATTCGTCGCGGTAGGGATATTAGTTCCGCGGGCCGGCCTTCGCCATGTCCGTGCATTCGCCACGGCGGGGTGAGCCTCCTCACCCTTCCGCGCGCGCATGCGCAGTAAGGTCCCGGTAATCACGGTAACAACGAACACGACTGACTGTTCCGTCGTGTACGTAGTTACCGTGTTGACCGGGACCCGTCTGGGCACTTGGGCATTCGCCGCGGTAGGGGGATTAGTTCCGCGGGCCGGCTTTCACCATGTCCGTGCATTCGCCACAGTGGGGCGAACCTCCTCGCTCTTCCCCTCGCCCTTCCAAAGCGCGCATGCGCAGTCGGGTCCTAGGTAATCACGGTAACAACGTACATGACGGAACAGACGGACTGCTAAAGCTGTGTAATGCTCTGCACTGGGGTTTATACCGCAGAGCTTGTACCGTGCCACGTGGCGCATACGAAACATTGGCAGGTCTGTGGCAAGTTGTCCAGCCACTCCGCTGGCACGCTGCCATCGCAACGATGGCTCGATCATTTTAAGAGTGCAGTGGTTTGAAACGTGTGATCCGTATGCCCGTTCCGGCAAAAACGAAGACGTTTCCTGCAACCTACATACGTCAGCACTCCGCGTTCAAAGAGGACTGCGCGAAAAAGGCATGTCTATTCTTCAGTACGACAATTTTGGCTTATGCGAACAACCAAGAGATAATTGACCTTTAGTGTGTGCGTGTTCGCAACGCACTTTTTTAGAAGCATTATACTCTGTACGCATCATTCGTTTCTTAGTCTTTGCGAAGTGTCCATCGGGCGCCATACGACGTTTTGTTCTGCTAGGATTTGTAGTTTATGGAAGTGCCGCATTACTGAATGGCATGCAGACCTTCCTAGGCCAAGTCCTTTTTCCGGAAAACAGGCGGCCGTTTGGCATGGCGTTTATGTGGCGTGAAAAGGTGCCGCCAGGGCGGCTTCATCTTTTGGACGCTTGCCAGAATTTTCGAGGGTCCCGCATAACTGCCTTAACAAACTGCCCCTTCTCCGTTGTCTGTTCGCTGGCTTGTTAATTTTTGCGAATCATTACTGGCGTAATTGTCAGCTGCGAGTTTGCGTGAATACCCCATGCATTAAAGAAAAAAAAATGCGCGGACACCTGGTCTATGATATGACGAAGTGAATGTGAAAGCATTAGTGCTCCATTGCCGAACATGTCATCTCCTTGTCGTCCCCGCCATTTACCTCCAGCTTATTATTTTTTTTTTGTTTACTATGACTGAGAGCCTTAGACAACCGCCCCAGTTATAAGCCTATGACTAGGATGAACGTCACGAAGCCGAAGCGCTGCACTGCGTGCCAAGCAACGTCAAACTCACTGTACGTCAATCTGCTGGTACCACTAAGCGAGGTTACAACTCAAAGCGTAACCTTATAGGCCTAACGTACCGTCTAACGTCAGGCCTAACGCCAGGATGGAATATACCCGTGTTCGCATGGCGGAACAGAGAGCACGTTTTGCTGAAACGTACTTGCTGCTCTCCTTTTACTACTTCTGTAATTACCATATGCTCAAATTACTCCTGTATGCCTCAGTGCAGGTCTCTAACAACCATTCCTAAGTCGAAGCCTGCCAAGACGCCCTCACTATATGCAGGGTGTTACGACAATATTTGGAACACTTTAATATTTTTTCCTAAGCGAACCGCTGCTTGGTTCGTGCTCAAACTTCACACGAAGGTCGCATTTTGTGGTCTATTTTGTTTGACACCGGGAACCGCGACGGTACTTGCCTGTTTATTCTGGGAATTAAAGAAAAACGATTTTCCCTATATGGGAAAATGGCGGTTGATTTGGACGTGCGAGCCAGTGCAGCCTGATCTTGGAACGACGGCGTCACCCTGGAGTATGCAGAGCGAAACGGACGATGCGTATTCACGGTAGAAAGGAGCCAAATGAGGTAGCAGACGATCAGAAAATCTGTTTCGTTCTTAGTTTACGATGATCACAAATAGTTGCATACAGCTTATACCAATCATAATAAAATATCCCCACGGTTTATCGTTGTTAATAAAAGTTTGATTTCTTTCCTTGCCTGCTTTCACACTTTCTGATCGTCTGCTACCTTATTTGCCTCCTTCCTACCATAGAAGCAGCCAAATGAGGCAGCAGGTGATTACAAAACCTGCTTTCACATTTTCTGATCGCCTACTACCCCATTTGGCTCCTTCCTGCCGTGGAAGGAGCATGAATCCCCATCGTCGTTTCGCTCTGCATTCCCCAGGTGGCGCCGTCGTTACAAGATCAGCTTGCACTGGCTCCCGCGTCCAAATCGGCCGCCCTTTCCTCATAGGTGAAAATCGTTTTTATTTATTTTCAGAATAAACAGGTCAGTACCGTCGTTGTTTTCAATGTAAAACAAAATAGACCCCAAAATGCGACCTTCGTGTGACGTTTAAGCGCGAGCCGAGCAGCGGTTCGCTCGGGAAAAAAATCTAAAGTGTTCCAATTATCGTCGTAACACCCTGTATAGGTCCACCTTTTGCACACATACAGCCGTAATAGCGTTGGGGATGCGTGTTCTTCCCGCGTCTTCCTCCGCAGGCGCCGGATTCGATTCCCACCTTGACACAAATTGGCGAAATGCTTTTGCACACAATTATTCGCTACCATTCTCTTTGGGGGGCGGTCGGGCACTTTGAGTGCTACTTCGATCTTACGACGCAGACGCCGAATTTTCGACTTACCGAGCACTATTGTGCTTTCGTTGCTGAGTAGTTAAGACTCCAGCTTCAGAAGCGTTCGGATTCGGTCCCGAAGAACTTGAGGACTGGCAAAAGCGTTTCGCTTGTCCGGATATGTGCTCAGCCGCGCACGCGCAGTGATGCCGCCAACGCGCGTCATCCGCTGATCCCCTCCCTAATCAAGTGTGGTACACAACGAATGTACACAAGACAGTCAAGCACTGCATCTACAGGTTCAAACGCATTCGAGGACAGTTACAGCGAGCGAAAGAACGTACCGCGCGCCCCTAAGAAGAAACACCTGTGCAGTGGTGATTACCTGCAGTGCCCTCAAACGCGACGAACGCTCCAGTTGCTGGGAGGCAGGAAGATTCCCGGAGTTTTATTTAATGCATCCCTGTGGATGTGCGATAAAAGTCGTTTTCCGCAGAATGCTTCGAAGATGCCTTCCGAGCGCGTGCAGTTACAGGGACTAATATTGATACCAGACAACTGCAGTGCTTACAGCTCGCAAGAAAACACAACAACGATGCCAATAATTAGCACAATTGTTATTTACATTTAAATTACCGGATTTAGAGAACATTTTAAGGCAAGAAAATCTGACGCAAGCACTAAACAAGCGTAGAGTAATAATTAAAATCTACGATCTCGCTGGTGGTTAGGAAAAAGCGCGTCCCCAAACGTCGTCCTCAAATACGTCAGCGTTCAACGCCATTTTAAGATCTTGCGGTCAGACGCTCGTAAAATGACGCGCAAGATGGCGGTGAGCATGCGTGCGTGCGCGCAAGACGGTGGGTGGGTACAATACATTAACCGAATCCGCCCTGCCCCCCCCCCCCCCTCTCCTCAGACGACGCTTACAGAAAAAAAAATTGACAGCCACAAAATACAGCCGCGTAGCCGGATAAGCAGGGCTTTTGACAGAGGAGCTTTTGACAGGGCTTTTGGCCGATTTACACAGCACGCGAAAAGTTTCAAGTTAGACAAAAGGACGTCACCGCAAAGCCGTCTGACGCTTATACAGATATTTTATTACTGACATTTGCATCAGCGATTTCTGACTAGGTACGCTTCCAGGGAATCTGAACAGGGAGAAAATAAGAAGGCGTGTTGACACCGGCCGCAATGGTGGTATACTACATCTTTTCTACAGACATGACACGCAGTTCGAAAACCTTGTGTTTCTGCTATTATCAGTTCACTGGCGAAACTTACTTTTAAATCGCTTTCTTTCAACAGCAGAGCCGTTGTTGCTGGCCGTAAATGTGTGCGGCGTCATCTGAAAGCCCGAATCATAGTTACTCCCACCGTTTACCGCAATTGTGAGCACGCGTTTTACAAGGAGCGCCCGGCGTCGTCCTGGTTAGCGCGTGGCGCTCACAAAAATACCAAGGAAACAGTTCACGTGCGCCCCCGCATCAAGGGGAGGGAGGAATCACAAGACAGCTCGCGCTACAGACGCCCAGTTAGCAAAGCCGGTTGCCGCCAGGTCTAGCGCGTGCTTACGCGTTACACTTTGGGATAAATCTAAAAGCCTGCGTACAAAACGATCCGGGCCCTGCCAGTCATGCATGAGGAAGACGACGATACAGATGGATATGACGATGACTACTACTACCCCAGTGAAAAGCGACGACGGAACAGGTAAATAAACAATTTCAAACCTAATGCAATGCGTGGTGGTGTGTCCTTCAGTGCTTACATAGAAAGAAATCCTCCAGCGTCGCTATGGTTCAAGCCTTGCGCGACCTAGTGCAAGCATCGCCATTTTTTTATCTCTAACGGTTATATCAGTGCACCTGAATGAATGAATGAATGAATGAATGAATGAATGAATGAATGAATGAATGAATGAATGAATGAATGACTTTGATGCAGAGTGGAGGATTAAAAGCCCGCCCTGTGGGTAGCGGATGGAAAAGGGAATTGGGAAAAAAAAACAAGGACCCGTGTTTCCGCAGACCAGTAGTGTTTTTTCAGTCTACAGCTTTTAAAAGCCGCCCGATTTTAACACCGAATTCAGGAATTCCCAAAATTGAGAACGATAGGCTCCATCCCGCTTAGCTGAGGCTCTCGCGAGCGGCCCTGGGCGCAAAAATCAAACGCCCATTCGTCTAACGACAACGATGGTTGAAACGCGCTGCTTCCTCGTGAGCTGCCGTAGGGGTTGTCAGGGCCGGTTCGCAGAGTTTTGGTGACCCGACGGTCGCCGTCAGAGAGACCGAGAAAGCTTCGCTCTAAATCCCCACTGCTTAAGGGGGCCGTGACGACAAAACACAAGTCTGGTTCATCCAAGAGACTGACTCGTCAGAATCACGCTCACACCACTTTTAACGTAAACTTCGCTCAAATAAGCTGTATAATTAGGGAAAAAAAAAGGGAATGGCCATGCGACCCACTCGCTCATTTCCCGCACAGAACCTACGATGTCATACCAGACAGCTCTGCGATTGGCGGAGGCCGGCAAAAGCAAGCGCAAATTAAGCAGAGCTTATAAGCTTGCCGAACGAGCTACTTGCGCTTAAATGTAGGGCACATTCTTTTTAAAGCCGTAAGAATGGTGGGACAAACAGTGGACGTATACGAAAACACACGTACACATATATAATAAGTACTGATGCGCACTGCTGTTGGTACTGCGCGCACTATGCTTGGTTTAGCTGCACAGGACTGCGGGGCTTGATGCCCTTTTGCGGAAAACCTATCGACATGCACTACTCCTTCCTCCCTACACCTCCAATGACAGACTCCTAGCCCTAGGCGTCCACAATACCATCAGAGAACACCTAGACGCTCACCACAGGTCCCAACTCACGCGTCTAGCCTCGTCTCCAACAGGGCACTACACCCTACAAGCTATTAACACCACGCTGATGATGATGATGATTTATATTGGTTTCCCCTTTGTATCGGGGTGATGACATGTCATCTTACCAAAAAAGACTAATATATACCTATGTTTTACATTTTTGGTTCAATACTAGCGCTGCTTAGGGCAGGCACAAAAGCTTATTAGGCACAAATACTTTTTTTTTTTCTGTTACAAGTGGTAACCGTCCTAGGCAATATTCCCCTCTCTGCTTTTCGTCCACCAGCATTCTAATCTTCTTTTCGTCCCCTCGACAGCCTTGAAGTTCACTTCCTCTGTGATACCTTTAAATCCTAGGGCTTCTGACAGCCCAATATTCCCTTCATGTAGATTTGGATGGATACCCTCACATTCTAGCACGATGTGCCGCATAGTTTCTGTTTCTTTTCCGCAGACCACGCATACCCCATCATTTTGTGAATACTTCCCACAAAACTCTTAGTTCGCAGGCAACCTGCTCTAGCCTCAAAAAGCAAAGCACTGCCCTGGGAATTATCGTAGAAATTTTCCTTTCTGATGTTCATCTTCTCAGCCCTGTACATCTCTAACGACGTTTTGGCTTCCATTTTTTCCCCTCCATTTATTCGTTTCAATCTGCCTTGCCTCTTTTTGGGTTACCTTGGCTGTTTTGGATTCCCCACTGTTCTTTCCGTATTTCATCGTTAGCCTTCTAGTCTTTCTTAACCACTGCGTGTCCACGCTTTCAAGTATAGGTACCTAAAAACCTTAGCTGCCTTCGTTGATCCATTGCCCTCAACCTCATCTCAAAGCATATTTTACTCTGAGCTTCTCTAACTTCAAACGACGCCCAGCCCATATCTCCCTGAACTGCTTCGTTAGTTGTTTTCCATGCGCGCCTAAGGCCAGACGTCCTACCGTTCTCTGGTTTACTTCAAGGGCGTGATAGAGTCTGATTTTAAGCAGAGTACAGCATTCGCAAACGTGAGACCCGGAACCATTACTCCTTTCACATTCCTCTTACTACATATTTGTTATACCCCCACAGAGCTCTATGCTTCATTATAGCTGCGTTTCGCTTTCCCTTAACCTTAAGTTGCTCCTCGTGAGTACTTAAGTAGTTATCCCCTTCGTTTATCCACACTCCCAAATATTTATATTCCTTGACTCTAGGTAATTCGCCTTGCTGGATAGACACTACGTCGGTGGTAGCGTCATTGAAAACCATTATTCTGATTTTTCTGCACCGAAATTTAACCCGAGGTCAGTGGCTTCCTGGCCGCAAATATTATTAGCCGCTGCATATCGGTTTGGTTATCAGCTAAAAGAACAATGTCGTCTGCGTATAACATTCCCGGAATATGCTGTTGTACCACTTCGCCTTGCAGCATATGGGTTAGGCTAAACCCTACTTGACTTTCTTCCAGTTTCTTTTCTAACCCTGCCATGTAAAGCATGAACAGTATTGGGCTCAAAGGGCATCCCTGTTTCAGTCCCCGATGGATGTTGACCTGCTGGGCGCATTTCTGTCCTTCCCAAGTAAGGTGCACTCTATTGTCTTTATAGATTGCTATAAGGAACTGTACTAACTCGTCATCTAATCCCTGGAGTTTCAACATTCTCCACAGCCGTTCTCTTTTACGTTGTCATATGCCCCTTTAATGTCCAAGAACGTAATCCATAGTGGTCTATTCTGTGCTTTTTCGCAATTTCAATGCATTGCGTTATCACGAACAGATTGTCATCCAGTCGCCTGTCTTGTCTAAATCCATTCTGCAGTTCCCCAAGTATTTCATTTTCTTCCATCCATGCTTGAATTTCTGATTTTATCGCCTGCATTACGAATCTATACACCACTGACGTTACTGTGAGTGGTCTGTATGACTCAATACTGGCTTTGTCTCCTCTGCCTTTATATATTAAATTCATCCTACTTTCTAACCAGTCCTCTGGTACTTGTTTGGTTTCTATCACCTTATCTATTGCCCTCATAAACGATTCCTTACTTTTAGGTCCAAGTAGGTTTATCAGTTGCATTGGTATTCCGTCCGGGCCCACTGCTGTCTGAGGGGAAACCTTTTGCTCTGCTTTTTTCCAATCAAGGTTGCTCAAACTTATTTCCCTTTCCGCAGTCTTTTGTGGCGCTGATGTTATCGGTGCCGGTTTCCCTACCACTATTATCCTAAACTTCTCACTAATCACTCGATGAATATGCGCCAACGCGTGCTCTCCTTCTAAATGTTCCCCCTCCTCATCAATCAGGAATTTTTGATGGTTATCGTTTTTTGAGCTTAGTGATTTTACATGGTTCCAAAACTTCTTGGATGCGCTTTTGTCCTTCTTCCGTATTTCTGCCATCCATTGTTCGCTTTTCTGCTTGATCTTCGCTTGCACCATTTTCTGCACTTCTAGTTTTTTCCCACGGTAGACATCCCACTTTTCCTTCACTACCTCCGGTTCCATACTAGTTCTTTTTGCTTCTCTATGTTCTCTCGACGCCTTTCTTCGCTGGTCGATAGCCTCTTTTATTTCCTTATTCCACCAGCTTCTCGGCTTTCTCTTCCCTTTCCATCGGTTTCCTTGCTTTGCTTTATTCATCTTACCCTTTATGAACGCAATCTTTTCATCGTAATCCCAATTTTTGCATGGGTATTTATTGATTTTATCTTCCAATCTATCAGCGATGATCTGATCTTTAACTGCTCATTATTCAAATTATTTCCTCCTATTGTACCTATTTCTGCATTTGTCCGGGTTGCGCCTCCAAAGTGCAAGCTAAACCGCTTGTGGTCGCTTCCTAAGCTGTCTGTTCCATTTTCATCTATCCTCATTTCCCGCAGCCTTCCGTATACTGTCTCGGATACTAAACTGTAGTCTATGCTGGACTGCCTGTTACCGCTTTCCCACGTTATTTGTCCGTCACACTTGCTTTCCGTGTTTACTATTACAAGCCGGTTTTCCTGACATAGATCTATCACTAGAGAACCGTTGTGGTCTGTGTATCCATCCAAACCTTCTATATGGGCATTCATATCTCCAACTATGATTATTTCGCCCGAATCTTTGAACTCGTTTATATCTCTTCTCAAACAGTTTACCATTTCCTCATTTTCCTCCCTAGCACTACTTCCGGTCCACAGATACACCACTCCTAACCATGTATTTTTCCCCTCTATGGTGCCTCTAACCCATAGATGCTCTTTACAACTTTCATGCACTCTCTGCCAGTCGGTCCCTTGTTTAATGAGCATGCCAACACCTCCCCCTTTCTTCATTCCTGTGGTCCTGTTGCAACCTTCCCAGACATAATTGTCTATGATAGGTGGGGCTTCTAGGTCCCGGAGGTGAGTCTCGGCTAAAGCGTACACGTCTATTCCTTCCCGTTCAAGTTGCTTTTGAATTTCCACCCACTTATCTGGCTTTCTGCCTCCCTGCATATTTATGTAGCTGATTAAATATTTATTGCATTTGTTTTTCCCTCTCCGCTTACGGGGTCTGTTTTTGTCGTTTACAGAATTGTTTGCTCCATTGTTTCCACTTAAATGGCTTCTGTCAACGCTCTCAGTTACGTCCGTAGGTTCTCCGTTTAGCTCTAGGCCTGGCTGCCTCCCAGCGTTGAGTGTGCATGTGTCTCTTGCTTCCCCTTTGTCTCCTAGTTTGCCTTCCTTAGCTGCGCGGGGCCCCCTAAAAAAGCTACCGCTCTCCCACCTAAGCGCCACCCCACCTCGTTTCCTAGCCTGGGGCTGAAGTGAATCCCGTCCCACTGAAAAGCTTGCCTATGTCCGATGCTGCCCACTACCCTGTTCACGTCTATCACTTCAAGCCCAAGTTCCCTGCCGCACCTCACGATCTCGCTGTTAGCAGCGAGTACTACCCGTTCGGTGTGCACGCCCTGCTTCATCACCTCCGGCACGGTGCAGACTGCAATGCTCACATTTGGGGCCGTCGCCCGCAGGTCCTTTACCCCCTTCGCTATCTCCTGGCCAAGTTTTCCCTCCTCTCCCTTTAGAACATCGTTAAGCCCCGCGGCAATCACCACAAGGTTTCTAGCTTTACTAGACAAGGCCAGCTGCCCCTTCGCTGCAGTCATCACCGTCTGCATCGTTTGACCTGGGAAACACCCCACCTTCACACGCTTATCCCCCTTTACCCTTTCCACTATGGCAGCGCTGCTCCTCTTCATGTTAGAGTCACCCGCAATGATTACCACGCTATCATCTGCCACGTGCCGCTCTTTACTGGTACCCGGCTTATCGGCTGGTTTTGCTGTCCTATTTTGCAGCACGTGGGAGTAGCTGTTGCCTATCGTTGCTTCCACCCCCGGTGTCCCCTCGGCGCATGCCTCCGCTTCGCTGCATGGGCCGAGGTGGTCGTCATTTGTTAGCGAAATGACGCTCCTTTCTAGCTTCCTCTCAGCTGCTTCTAACTTTCCCTCAACGGCCCTCCGTTCATCGCGTTCGTTACTTAGCGCTGCCTCCAGTTCTGCAACCCGCTTAGCTAACCCCGAGTTATCCGCTTCTACGCGTTCTAGCCGCGACACCACTACGCATAACGCCACCCACACTCCCTCCCCCTCCCACCCCCACACCAGCTCACATCCGCGCACACATTAATGTCCGCCCTCTCCCCAGACACATGCACCCCACATACCATGCAGCTCGCCGGAATGCCCGAGCAGTCGCCCACTCCCATAAATACCCCCCAGCGTCACACACCCTCTACACCGACGCCGCTCCGTACCCCAAACGCCCCGCGCACTGCGTTGCAGTCATCGGGCATAACTCCCCTCACAGTACAGCCACTGCCACCATTCCAATCTCTAACACCACGACGGCGGAGGAAGCCGCTATTGCCCTCGCGCTTTCCCAGCGCCCCACCCCCCTCTACGTCCTCTCCAATCCGCAGACAGCCATCCAGCCATTTTCAGCCATCCGACAGACAGCCAACATTTCCCCACAAGCCCTGAAAATTCTGACCGCCCATCCCCCAACCGACACCGTGTGCCTGTTGTGGACTCCAGCCCACACAGGCGTAGGCGCTAATGAGGTGGCGAACGTACGTGCTCGTGAACTAGTAGACCGGGCCACCACTTCATCGACGCCTACACGCGGTGCCCCTTACGGTAGCCCCGCCGGGCTCCTGCATTACAGGGACATCACCCTTCACTACCGCCTCCTCCACCGCCAGTGCCCTCCAACACACCCTTAACTCACCCTCGATGCAGCTCACTGCCTGCGCGTCCTCCAGACCCACACCTTCGCCCCACCGCACTCAGCTCAGCTCATTCGCACCCACCCACACCTTTTTGACTGCCCAACATGCCTTGCCTGCGGGGCCCTCGACACGCACAATCATTCTTTGTGCGAGTGCCCAGCAGACCCCTTTCTCCCCCTTCCTTCCCCCTCCCTCTGGAAGCAGGCGCTGCGCGACCCGGAGGCATCGAGTCAAGACTTGGTGACCACCCGTGCCCTGGCGGTCACGGCGGCCCGGTGGACCGCCCCCACCCTCCTCACCTGATCACTGAGCATAAATAAAGTTGTTTCTCTCTCTCTTGGGGTTGTCTCACACGGCACTGGCCGATCGACGCAAGCAACGGTGCCCTACGTGACCATATCTGCCGAGCGAGCCCTATGTTTCACGAAACGATTATTTTCTACCTGAACAAAAACAGGCCAGGTACAAATAAGATCAAAAACAAACCAGAGGCAGAAAACGGCTTGCCACGGTGCGGTGGCGCGATCTAGGTTCACTAACGGTAAACAAGGCTCCCCAATCGGCTGCAGAGCGGTCGGTTCCGGTGATGTCATTGCAGACCACGAAAACACACGACTCAGCGGGAAAATCAAAATTTTTAGCGTAAATTGCTTAATTTCTCAGTGAATAAAGCATCGTTTGCATCGGGACAAGCGCTGGGGGCACTATAAAACACGAAATGTTTCGAATAAAACAAACCCGTATTTTGTCTTCATGGCTCCTTTAATTAAACCGTGCCGGATTGGCGCAATCGGATAGACGTCGGCTTCGTAACGCGAGGGACCCAGGTTCGATTCCGACCACGGGAAGCATCTTGAGGCGCTAGATGTGCCTTCGCACACAATCATCATCGTCGTCGTCGTCGTCGTCATCTGAAACCCACTGTGTAAAGTCCACTTTCCTGCAGTGCGCTTTGCCACGGCAGCAGACATACAAAGCTTCGCTTTAATATGGCGATCCTCAAACCCCGACGCGAAAGGCGGCGTCTCCGATTACTGCTCACGTAAACAATCTGCTGTGGGCCGAACACAAAAGACGTCCCTTAAAACACCCACAAATTGCAAGAAATATCGAAACCCTTTCGCCTATGTAATGCCCCTCCCCCCCCCCCCTCTTTTCTCTCTCTCTCTCTCTCTCTCTCTCTCTCTCTCTCTCTCTCTCTCTCTCTCTCTCTCTCTCTCTCCTTCTCCTCTCTCTCTCTCTCTCTCTTCTCTCTCTATCTTTCTCTTTCACGCCTTTTCTATTCCACCCCTAACCTCCTCCCAAGTCTTTTATCCCCTCTTCCCCTCCCCACCGCACTGGGTTGTATGCAGGTGAGCTCCCTACTTAGCTCAATAATATCCCCAGCGCACTTTCCTTTCCTTTCTTCCATCCAATCACTTCTCTCTCTCTCTCTCGAAACCCTTTCAAATTGCGCGCCTCAGTCCCAAAATACGGGCAGGAATGGTGACGCATTGTGGGCCAGCGCTGAAAACATTGTTAACTGCACGTTACCATTCAATAAGTCATACGGTCAAACGGAACTAGGAGCCCCCACACAGATCACCCAGACATGTTCCTGGGCGGTGGCTTCGTTTGACGACTGCCGATCGCCCAGACAAGATCGCGAGACGTCGCAGATAAATCACCACAAAGTCACAGGGCAGTCGCCACTGCTTGATACCTCGTGTTCAATATTTCGCCCAGTTGTTTGGAGCTTGCGACAAAACAACTGCTATTGTAGATAGACTGATCATAATTTTAATCGGAACAAAGCAGCCTTTTTAATAAACCAAACTTTTATTGTGTCTGCACAGCCCCTTTTATCAATCAGCGAGCTGAGGGCGTAGCATTACGGGAAAACGTGCAAGTAAACTCCCCGTTAAGAGTTGAACTCGAAGAGACCGTGAAAATTTGTTCGTAGTAATCGGAAATTATCCTCGCGGTTCACTGGGTCAACTTGTCACTAGCCTAGCTCGCCAGCCAGCGTGCACTCAACAAAAATGCCAGTAAAAAGGTAGTAACTGGTTGCATTTACTAACTGCTTACGAACTTTACCACCCCCAGAACGGTACGTAGGTCCTGCCACTAAGTACGGAACCTAAATGCTATCGTCACTAGTCTAGACCGTAGACTTCGCAACTTGTTTGATACCAACATTCACGGATAGTAACAAAATCATTTGAATTACTGAACATAACTGCAGCACTTTTCTCACTTCATTTCACGATGAAAAAGTTTTTGCAAATCCACTTGCTGACCTGTACATGCTCGAATTAAAATGCATAATTCTAAAATTATCGCTAAAACGTTTGATTTTCGCAACAAGTTCACCGACTCTATCAGAGGACTTTCCGGTGCCGGCTATAAAAGCAAGAACAGCAGATGTAATTCTAAAGTGACTAAGTTATACTCGCTCTGCTCGTGCATCACGTTAGTTTTCTTGCACAATTTATTAGATGCAAAGCATCTCTTGCTCTCAGCTCCGTCGTCCGTCGTCCGTCGTCCGTCCATCCACCGGCCCAGGAAGACACCGGCAACACTGCCGCTCCAGGAGCCCTTTAAGGGGAAGCGTGCTCGTCTCGTGCCGGCCCAGGAAGACACCGGCAACACTGTCTGTCGCTCCAGCATTCCATGGTCGGGTCTATGTCCCTCCCTTGTGGCGCCGTCCACACCCCCACTGCGCATGCTCGGTTCATCTCGGGCCGGCCCAGGAAGACACCGGTAACACTGTCGCTCCAGGAGCCATTAAAGGGTAAGACACCACCGGGCGTTCAGCAAGCCGAGCATGCGCAGTGGGGGTGTGGACGGCGCAACAACGACAAGGGAGGGACATAGCCCCGTCGCACCTAATAAAATTACACCATCTTCCCGTAGGGGAACCCTGAGTAGTATGCGAAACAGCCATGGGCTCAACGCAATTTCCCATTTCGTAGTTCCGGTAAGTGAAAAGTGTGGTAGTTACCATCGAAAGCAAACTGTATTTTAAATATAACGGTAGCTACGTACCTCAACCTAACGGAAACGACGAACTGAAAACTAATGGCACTTGAATTCGACCCCATGGCTGCTTTGCATACTACTCAGGGTTCCTCTACGGGAAGATGGTGTAATTTTTTTTGTTGTCTAAGTGTGATATGTTCGTGTTGAATGTGTCTATGTCACGCTGCGGGCTCAGCCGATCCACATTGTCACGCGTAGCTTTTTACTAGGTCATGCATGACCAGTTAATAAAAGCACTAATTACCTAGTGGATACTGTGACAAGTAACTGGTTAGTGTTCTGTTAGTAAGTGCAACGGCCTTTTTTTTTAAGAGTGTAAGCCATAAATTCCCGCCAAGACGTGCCTGCTTTCTCGACAGACTTCAAGAAATCGATCCGCGAACTCTTGGGCGGCCACGCGCACGCGAGTCGCCGCTCGGGTTAATAATAGTCCAGCCGTTGGGTGCAATCGATTGCCCTCCATCCCCCGTGCTCCGGAGAATCGCGGATTAGAGCACAACAACCGCACGTGGAGCACGTGGCAGCTCAGATGACAAGAGCGATACAAGTGGCATTTGGGCAAGCCTATAAAAGGTGGACCACACAGATAACGTCTCGGGACATGTGCGCGCGGCAGAGGGAGTCATTCAAGAATGTGGTAGAGTCAGGTAGGTACGGCCGTTTTGGGCAGAAAATGTATGAAACGGAGCTGCATACACAAGCAGTAAGACACCGCTGCCACACGCCAGAAGGGAGCAACGAACGGATGGCCAAATGTGGAACCATTATCAAGCAAGAATCCCTGCAAGACTTTCTGTTGCGCTGTACAAGGCGTGATTAAAGGGACTCTGCAATGCTTCCGATAAACGCTCTCACTTTTTCCTACGCGCCTGAAAGCATCGTCAAAGCTGTAGTTATCAACAGTACGAAGCGGCTCTAAGTGAGTTACTCATCGTAACAGATAAGCCTTATGTTTCTCCTTTGCTTTTGTGGCTTTCTTTTTAAACTATCTATCTAATGTGTTTATTGCGGCAATCGAAAGAAAGCCGGCCAATAGACGCTGCACCGCTGCAATGACGTAATTCGAGCGCTCGAAGAACGCCAAGACCGGGAAAGAGAGAAAAATCTTTTGAGCAAGTTTCGAAGTCAATTACTCTGCGACCGCCTAATCTAAGTACTGGATGTGCTAACTGACTACATTCTGCAAGCACTTCCAATATCGAAGAAAGTTGAAAAAAAAAAAAAAAAAAAAACTGGCCGCGTATCTGCTCCTTTCGTTGCAAATGGCGACGAAAGACGCTAGTTTACGGGCGCCCCTGCTTTCACCCTTGTCTTTCACGCTCACCTCTAATGCTGTTCCTCTCCCGTCTCGTTAATCCAAAGATAACACGCTAGAGCTTTGCTCAAGTCCATTTAAATTTACCGCGTTCCACTGCTCCAAGTAGGTGCCTCGATGCCAGCGCTGCCGTATGGCGGAGACGCGCGTGAATTGACGCACCCTACTAAATGTTTATAAAACCACGTTGCCCTACTCCATGAACGTTCAAAGCGGAACGTGGATCCCATCTAGTGGAACCTCCACGCAAATTGCCACGGGATTTGTTTTGCCAACCTTGACAGATTGCCGACTATATGATTTCTTAAACTTTGTTTCTCTCGGTGCCGCCGTGAATAGATGGTTAGAGTAAAGGGCGCGGGCAACAGCAGGCGACGGTTTTCTGTAGTTGATGTATTTCATTTGCTATCGCAAAACCAAAGCATCCATGAATTTTTTAATAAAGGAAAACTGCAAATATCACTTATGTATTGATATTCCGCCTCATATTTGGGTAATGTTTTGTTCTTTTTCAACAATGCTGGCAAGTACGAACACAGACACCGGACTTAGACGTTAGATTTGGCTGTGGGTATATAAGACTATTGCGCAGCTTCTGTTTCACTTTGGCCGGGACTGGGTGGGTGGGTGAGGAAGAGAGAGAGAGAGAGAGAGAAGAGGAAGAGAGAGAGAGACGAGAGAGAGAGCGAGAGACAGAGAGAGATACGAGAGAGAGAGAGAGAGAGAGAGAGAGAGAGAGAGAGAGAGAGAGAGAGAGAGAGAGAGAGAGAGAGAGAGAGAGACCAAAATTTCTGCGTTTAATTAGCCCAAGAAAGACTATCGTCTTTAAAAAAACTGCGCAGAAATTTCATTCACCCGATCGTTCTTCCCAGCCATGCGTCTCTTGATTACAGTCGGGAAAGTGCTTTAACCGTGTTCGAGTCTGCCCGGTTGGAAGTATTTCCGTGACGCCTAGTGAGAGTTTTGTTCCCTTAGCGAGGAGAAAACCGCCATTCTTTCTTTAATTTATGATCGCATGAGTGAAAAGCACCTGAAGCGTCTTCCGTCAAATCTAAAACTGTTGGGTGCCCTCCACCTCTTGCATTGCAACAACATAAGCAAGCTCTCTTCGATGATCTGTTGAAACTTTCGCAAAATTTATTCCGCCCCAAAGTATTTCCGCAGTGAAGCCCGAACATAGTTTTCTGCGATGTAGGCTTAGTGAGCTCAATGACAACTCTGTTAGAGTATTTGGAAGAATGTCCTGGGTGCCAAAAACAGCGCTGGTGCTCAAATGTCTTCATGGATGTCACAACTAGCCATTTCACTGCTCACGCTGCCAGCGTCCAATGCTGCAGTAGAACGAATGTTCAGTAAGACCTCTAACAAAATCTAACTTGCGGAAGAGAACGTCCATAGAAGCCCCGGAGAACATTTTGAATGTAACATTTGTACTAACGAGAAATGACAAGTGCAGTAAGGACTTCACAGCATCCGATATTTTTTGGCGCATTTCAATACCACCACAATGTACATACACTAATGGACCTGCTTGCACTCCAAACGTGGTTGGTTAAATAACTTGCACTCACCCTGCAAATATATCGAATTCTTCACAGCAGACATCTGCATAAACCTTTCGGTACACTGTCAGGTCGAGGTGTCAGCGTTGATGCGTATAGCGTGAAATGGAGCGAGCGTGGAGCGTGTTCAGGACAGCGTAGGCGGCAAGAGAAGACGAAATGTGATTCGACGGAGACGGAATTCCTGAAACTGCTCAATAACGAAATAATCGGGAATCTAACGCTGATCGCTAAGCACGCAACTGTGGCCACCGAAACTGCAGAACAACGCAAAGTGCGCCTGGAACGGCGTGCGGATTCCGCTCGCAAACGGTGTGCGGCAAACGCGAGTGTGAATTCATTCGCAAGTTCAGAAAAGTAGAGTTAAGAGACGTTGGGGCATTTTAAAGCGAAGCTTTCACGGCCCATGGAGCGAGAAAGCCGGAGTCCGGTGTCGACGTGCTTAACGGAAAAGGGGGGTCCTGCTTCGTAAGTGTTCCGTAGCACGAGTCGTTCCATAGCGCCAGCTTAAACTCGGAAGTATACGAGAGGTGGTTGTGCACCCCAGTGCACCGGAGATGAAGCAAGGGAGCGGGAGGACGCAGCAGAACGAGCGACTAGACAAGCAGCAAAATCCACCCCCGTCGTCAACTCCCTTATTACACGGAGGAAATAACGAACAGTGACGCAATGACAGGACCCAGGTCGACGCCGTTCGAAAGCGTTGAGGCGGACCGCAAAGCACAGTGTCCCAAGCCCTTCGACAATGCGAGGCAGAATGAATGAAAGCTTTATTACTATATATCTTTTGCCGGTATAGGTCCCCTCTGTTCAGGAAACCTCTAGGTTGCCTGTCGTGGCTTCCTAGGCGGCGTCCATGCGAGGCAGAAAAGCAAGGTGTCTCCGGCGTTCTACTTGACGTTCGTGCTTTCACATTCACAAGCCATAAGGGCTCCGGTGTCTCCCTCTATCAGGACACATTCGGCTTAAGTCGTGATAAGATCCTACATATGCACCGACAGAACCGCACAACGCTGGAGTCGTGTCAAATTCGCCACAAATTTAAGAACGCACAAGAATGCCACCTTTAAGTGTGAACATTCGCATGACAGCGTCAATATCGGCACGCTGGCTGTGATAGATGTATACAGTAATGACGTATATATAAAGCAATGACGCGAGCGTTGCACCCAGGAGTTCACCTTCCCGTGCACCGCGATCTCGTGCATGCCAAACATTTGCGTCAATAATGTCAGTGGCCTCGCGGATGGAGCACTCGGTGCCTCATTAGAGGCTGGCTATGGGGCACTGATTGACGTATCGCATTGTCATTTGCGTTTACCTTCCTGTCAGTTCACGCAAGTAAACGGGCGTTCAATTGCACACAGAACACTTCATCTTTGTGCAACTACTCCGCGCGTTTGCGGCGTTTGTTTACCGTTGCCTTTACTATTTGCTCTCATTCGAAAACGCAAAGGCGAGCGCTAACATTGCGAAAATGTACGAACTGCAAGGCTGGTTTTCAACAGTTCCTGCGTCTGCATGCGCTTGAGTGTTTCGTTCTACACTTCCCTACAGGTTTGACACCGCTAAGAACAAAATTTCCTCCGCCACATTTGATCATTGTGGGAGTTTGTGCACCCTGCGATGCGACAGTCCGTCCGTCCGTCCGTCCGTCCCTTCGTCTACAGCATGACACGACGAACTTCGTACATATACAGAGGCCTTATGGCCTCACAAATGGCCGCTGTTTTCGTTACACGGTGATGCTCTGTACTAGGGAGAAAAATTCACATTTATACGTTCGGAAATTCCCTATTGTTAGCACTTTTCCCCGCGGATTTCCCAATAATTCACTGTAAATTCCCTGTATTTCCAAGAATTTCCCGTAGGAATTCCCTGTAATGCATGGTGAGGAGCGACGACGCTGTTGGTATAGAGTGTATGTGCAGAGACGAGTCGGAAAGAATCCTAGAGCACTATTTAACCACTCCCATGCGAAGATTTCTACGAGACCTCTTTTATATTTACTTATCTTATACTCCATCTTCTAAATGGGGCACGGGGTGTGTAGGCTAGACACATTCCGCTCCAATGCGTACGCGTATACGAAAAGAAATTTTTGAAGCTTAGCTTCGGAGAAGATCGTAGACGCTTCCAGGATTTTCGCAACTTCAAACAGCTCCAGAGTGACACCAAGCACAGCTGATTCCATTGTTGTCTTTCAACAAAAGTGACATTTTTCCGTCGACGTTCAAGAAGTTAAAAGAAACTGAAGGCAGTGTGCTTTTCTCAGCTTCGCAGAAGAACTACTCCGCATTCCTCCTTCGACGACGTACTGTTTCCAGAAGGACACTGGATTGCTAGGAGGTGCATCTTGCGCCTTATCCTAAACTTTTTGAATGTCACTAACTTCTGTGACTTTGGGTGATTGGATGCGCAAAGGTGCCACTCGGGCGCAGCGATTGCCGGCATGCCTCGCAAGGCTAGGTCCGCCCGTTTACTTTTACTTACACTTATTCACCAACTCACTCACTCACTTACTTAATCACTCACTTACTCACTCACTCACTCACTCACTTACTTAATTACTCACCTCACTCACTCACTCACTCACTCACTCACTCACTCACTCACTCACTCACTCACTCACTCACTCACTCACTCACTCACTCACTCACTCACTCACTCACTCACTCACTCACTCACTCACTCACTCACTCACTCACTCACTCACTCATTGCGTCACGGTGCTTTGCGTCATTGTAATAGAAAAGTTCGCTTAAGCTCACGCGCGTATCTTGCAAGCATTGCAAGCTCCATCCAAATATTTTTTGTACGGTCGTTTTTACACTTTCGGTAGCAAATATCCACCGTCAGGTTCGCGCGCGACATGAATTGCGGTGGAACAGCTCCACCAACTATTTTAACCAATTTAAACGACCGGTGCGTTGACGAGGTGCGCGTTCTTCCGCGTATACAGGCGGGAAAAGATTTAACCAATTTAAACGACCGGTAGAGGATGACATCTTTCCAGTGCGTTGACGAGGTCAACTCTTTGCATTTTGAAGCGTTAGACACCACGCTTCCGCGTATAGCAGCAGACAGGCGGGAAAAGATGCGCTGGCGCAACGCCACACAAGGCTGAGCAAGCCGCTTCATAGGCAAAAAGATGTCGCTACCAGTGCGAGGGGAGCTGAGCCCATGCGTAGAGTGCAGAAAAAAAGAAAAAAAACTCGGGCAGGCAACGGTACACAAGGAAGAGGATACGACATCAGTTGTGATAGATAATATTTTCCAGTCTTGCTAGCAACACATCCATATTGCCCGTTTCTTGCAAGCGAACACCGCGTTTTGCGCCTGCTTAGCGCGTGAGACTATTTGTATTCGTAACCGTAAATAACAATCAACTCGTCGTCGCCTAGTTGAGATAGGTAGCTGGGCGATCGGACGACTATTTGTTTCCGCCAAATTAGCCAAGCTAAGTGCTTTCGTAAAAGTGTTCGATAGACACCACGCTTCCCAGGAGTGCTCTATCCTGTAACGTATGTAGCAGCAGAAAGGTGTCGTCTGGTGATCAGAATAATTCGCCATACAAAGGATTTCCATTCGCATGCTGGGGCGTTTGGCGCACGCCACACAAGCACAAGTTCTTCGTGTTTGCGACCAACAAGCTGGTGGCCTTCCAAAACACCGCTACACCGATGGGGCATGCAACACATCATTATGACTAAGTTGCAATTAGACTAACGAGTGAGTCCCGACTTCGAGACGGACTAGCGAGCATTTTTGTTGCAATTGTCATCAGCAACCCGGATGCGTTTTTTCTAGACTCGCGTAAATAACATATAATATTCATTACGCTCAGGAATCCACTTTTGCTATTGTCCTAATTTTTGCACGTCCGTTAAAGTGGCAGTTGTGATGAAAGATAATATTCAAGTGTGGCAGCGTTATTTGCATAATGCAACACATCCGTATGCAACTGGTGCGTATCAATCTGTGCATAACCTCGCCGAGACGTGACCGCGTTTTGCGCCTTGCGCTTAGCGCTTTGCAGGTTTATCGCGCTTCGCCGACTATTTCATTACCCGCCGCTCTACTAACCCTAGGCGATTTTCTTATAACTAACATCAATATTTTAGAGCCTCACAACCATGTTTTTCTCGTAAATAACAATCACCTCGTCGTCGCCAGTGAATGCAAGCTTGTGTTTTGGAAATAAAAACTGTTCGCAGACATTGCCAAAGCTAACGAGTGTTCGAGACATGCCATGCATTTTCCTGCACTCCGAAACATGGGGCAGGAATCGGCACGCTATTGACTTGGATGGTCGCTTGAAAGCGAAGACACGGCTGTATTTTAGTCCCTATTTTAGTCCTTTGGTGCCTAAGAGCAATTATGTGGGCACCCGCCGCGGATAACTTCGAGGCTGTAGCGAGCATTTTTGTTTTGCAATTGCTCAGCAAATGCGTTTTTTTTCGCGTAAACATATATATATTCATTGCTCGAATCCACTGCTGTCACTAATTTTTGCGTTACGAGCGCTTGAAAGCTTTCACGTTATTCCCTCGCACGTTGCAACACAGCGTATCAACATAACCTCCGAGAAGCGGCAATCGCGCTTCGCCGCTCCTTGCATTACCCGCCGCTCTACTAACCCTAGGCGATTTCTTATAACTAACATCAATATTTTCTCCCGTGGCACCATCTAAAGCACCCAGTGAATGCAAGGCTTGTGTTTTGGAAATATAAAACTGTTCGCAGACATATGCGCGAAAGGGCAACGCCGACGCCATTAGGGGATTAACGACGCAGCAAAGAGACTAACTGATGCGTTTCGTCTTCCCGTTACTCCTTTAGATCGGCGGGGCGAACAGTTAGTCCGCATTTTGCACACGGCAACTCTGCCGCAGACTCCCCTTGAAGATGAACCCCAGGTGTCCCTATTTTAGTCCTTTTTCAAGTGTGGGCACCCGCCGCGGTGGCTCATGGCTAAGGCGTTGCGCTGCTGAGCACGAGGACCGGATTCCCGGCCGCGGCGGCTGCTTTTCTGATGGAGGCGAAAAGCAAAAACGCCCCGTGTACTCGGCGCACGTTAAAGCAGGTGGTCAAAAAATCCGACCCTCCCTCTACGGCACGCCTCATCGCCTGCGTTGCGTCGGCGCGTTAAACCCTACAACCAACCAACGGTGCGAATGGGAAGGCATGACGACAGAGGCGCATGCTGCAGTCTTTGACAAAACGAGTTTCAATGAAGCCGAGTATAGTTGGCAGCGCCCCTTGTGAATTGTACCTTCGCGAAAACCCTTATCTGTGCCCATACGTTTTCGCGTTCTCAGCGAAGGGAACAATCAGCAGCAATCGTTTCCCCGTTTGCCTCGTCACCGCGCGCACATATGTACTTGCACAGGTTTTTCCTAATGTCAGCGTACGTACGTTACGAGGATCTTCAAAACGCACAGCGTAAGCCGAATAATAACTGGTTCGATCAAATGGCAGTAACTTATTTTTAGGAACGGCAACGAAAGAGTAAAAAGGCGTTCGCGTAGCAGCTAATGAAGCGAATTCAGGCGTACTGCTCTGAAGTTATTATAAATGATTAATGAAACAAAAAATCAACACTCTGTGAATGCCGACGAACAATATGTATAGCTCCGTTGACTGGGGCGCAAGTCAAGGAGTGCACGAAACGAAAAACGTTTGTTTGTAAATGTGCGATTGAGCATACATCCCGGAGAATTAGAGGAACTTGCAAGTACTCTAGCTTCATCCTAGCGGCCACACATGGGGCTCTACGGTTATTTCCTGTAGCAACCCAATATAGTGACAGATGACCGTATAATTCCGCAACACTTACGACTTCACTGTGAACTATAAAAAAGTGGGTGAAACTCGGCGTAACCAGAGACTCGTTTTAACGGCTAATTGTCGTAGAATTTGCTTGGAGATAGTTTATATGAAACAAGAGTTACACTAACTAATTAATTATGACAAGTAAACGAAACCCGGCGAATTTCAGTGTTTTTTTTTTTTCCTCAAGATTATTACACACCTACATTATATTGAAAGCTACAGGGCTTTGCCGCCTAATTTGTCGACGCGCGCTTTCCGTCCACGCACGCAATTTTGGTCACAGCCTATGGATTATAACAGCTCCGCTGTAAAAATGGTCACATCCCCCCCTCCCCTTCCCATGTTCCAAAACATACAAGACGGTGGTAAAGTGATTGATTACGCCTTACGAAACACAACAGCACTGGGCGCAAGAAGCGCCCACAAATTCTTAGCTGGCTGATTGCATACATCCTCGGCGCACAAGCCCTTTCGCAACGAATGGAGCTCGTCGTCAAGGCTTCGGAAGTTCACGACTTGGCTTCGCGCTAACACGGATGTTGCCTTTGCCGCCACTACAGAAATTTCACCCTGAAAAAAGCAATCAGTGAATACCTTTAAAATGCACCCACGTCAGCGAGCAGCTCAATGTCAAAAACAAACAAAGCAGCAAGCAAAACGCAGTGAAAAAGTATGCAAATAAATGGCTGCATTCCTCCGCCCTGCGTTCGGTCATCGATTTACATAAAAGTCATTGTAATGACGCAGAACCTAATGATCACAGCGCACTATATGCGGGAGATGACGTCATTCCCTCGATACTTTTTTTTTGTAACACGCGATCTATTTTCTGCATACCCGCACGTCAGTAGCTGGCTCGCTCTTTGAAACATAAGGTGCTTCAACAAACACTTGTGTGATTTAAGACAGCGCGAATGCAACAGGCGGTCGAGGAGTGTGCTGACAACAGGAATCAGTCTGCACGAATAACATAAAAGGTACGCGGCCCTGAACAGGGTTGCCGAAACGTCGGCTTTTATTGCGGCCCCTACTTGACTAGCCCTGAACGCTGGGTCATTCGGGAAAATTGTAAAGGGATCTTCACTGCAGCACGTGTGATCCGCTTCCTGGAAAATGCTCAGTAGCACGCGTTCCTTCATTAAAAACATATGGAGCGAAATGTTCCAAAGTACAGCATCACAACACCCCCTCGCACGCCACTGGAGAAACGTGGGAGATGTGCTAACCTATAGACTCACGCCTCTGCAGCTTACACGAGTAAAGAGCCTCCTCCAGGCACCGCTACATAAATGCAATTCGGACATCCAAGTTCATTATGTAGCGGTTTGACTTTCTGCACGACGTCCCCGACATGTGCTGTGACCACCGGGTTGTCACTTCTAACCGGCATACAATCGGTCACCGACGACCAAAGAAACAGTGGGTACAGCTCTCGTCGGCCCGCACTGCAGGGCCCACTGAGGGCAAATTTTGGGGGACAAAGTGAGTTCGCTGTCTCCTTTCGGCAGTGTACGAAGGCAATTAGATACGTACAGTCGTCAAAAGTATTAGCAACAACAAAGAAGCTGGTGCTAGCCTTTGCCCGGAGTGGTCGCTTACGACAGCACCGGTACATCTTCGGCCTCCGCTGACCTTCTGCAGTCGTCTGCTCGAGCGCATGCGTCGCAAAACCTTGCTGTCCAGCTTGAGCGCTATCGTGAGGTGCCGCTCTTGGTTGTTAACACTTTTGACGACTGTACACACACTCGGTTTCGCCAGAATCGGGACTCATCAGGGAATACAAACACACGCTGTTCTGGAAAAAAAAAAAAAAAGCTTCCCTTGCCATGCGTACCTCTGTTCAAATACAATCCAGACAAGACAGACCCGAGAAGGGAACAGCGCGCGCGTCGGCGCGTACTAAAAAGAGTTCGGTTAGGTGGAAACAGCTGTGTTTTAACTGCACTCGCAAAGTGATGGCGCGTTCCTCTCGATTCCATTCTGCCTTGCACCCAGAGAGCGCGACCCTTGACTCAGTGATCGATCATAAAGACAAAGGCACCCTGCTATCTCCAGGAGCTCACAGCGCATCGCACTTGTGTATACTCTCTCCCCCTGGTCACCCTGCCGGGCGCATGACACCGTTCCAAGGCCTGATTCTTCCATTTTTTAATTTACTTATCGCTGCCACGTTTTATAGAATATTTCTCAATATCAAATTAGGGCACACGATCTTTGCATTTTACAGGATAACTACCCCCACCATTTTCTTTTCGTCCTTACGACGAGAAAAGCCGCTCCCCTCCGCCTCACTTCGGCACATCCTCTTCTTCAGGCCACCTGTTCACCTCTGGCGCCTCATACTTTAATACAGATGGCCTGACCTATATCGAGAAATGTCGTCCCATCAATGCTTTTGTGCTTAGAAGTGAAGCCGACTCTACGGAAGTCGGTGTAAGCGTGGGCGTTGTAAGCTGGCTTTCCCACATAGTGTGTTGCACAGTGAAGCCTACTCGCAGTCACGCTCAACCCGTCCGCGACGCGACGGCCCGGTTTGAGCGGGCAAACCAATAGCCCACAAACAGCTTCGCTGGTCATCCACAGTGGCACAGTGAAACGGCACTGATTTCTTGTTCTTTTTTTTTTTGTGCCTCGTTAGGAATATTTACTCACAACAGCAGGTAGTGACGTAACCAGCGCACAATACAATACGGAAATTATACCTCTCGGAACACCTTTAAAGCTTTTGTTTCCGCCGCACACCGATGAGAAATGAGGCACGTTGTCTCCACAAAATAAAAATAAACAGGCGAAGCTTGCGCTAAGTAGCGCAAGCCTTCAACCACAGCGAAGCTGGAGGATTTCTTTCTATGTATAAGCCCTGAAGAACACACCACTCCGCATTGCATTAGGCTTGAAATTGTTTATCGACGCGTTCCGTCGTCGCTTTTCCGTGTGGTAATAGTAGTCATCGGCATGTCAATCTTCGTCTTCCTCATGCATAACTTGTGGGCCCGGATGGTATTGCCCGCAGGCTTTCACATTTCTCCCAAAGTGCAACTCGCAAGCACGTGCTAGAACCGGCGGCGACCGGCTTCGCGAACTGGGCGTCTGTAACGCGGACGCACGTGAACTGCTTTCTTTGCATCCTTTCGCGAGCGCCACGCGCGAGCCTTGAAGACGCCGGGCGATCCTCGTAAAAGACGTACTCGCGGGCGCGGTAAACGACGAGAGTAACTATGATCCATCATTTTTTGGTCATGCCGCACGCATCACCGCCAGCAATAACAGCTCCGCTGTTAAAAACAAAAGGCGGGCAGTGATCGGCTGCGCAAACGGCGATTGGGACCTGGGGACTCGGGACGAGTCGCCCCACTTGACCCCCCGAGCCGCTTTTATGCAAGGACTGCCCTTGTTTGGTACCGCCTGCTGCGACGCGAACAAGACGCCGCATCCCCGGAAATGGCCGAGTAAAGAGTAAAGGAAAACACGTTCGGGTTCCATGGGAATCCATCCCGGGTCTCCAAGCAGAGTGCATTGCCACCGCGCTATCAGAGCATGTCTTCAGCGGCGGAACGGGAGAGAGCCTCTTTGTGCGTAATAGGTGAACGCGGCCGCACGTGAGCAGAACAGGTGCACCTCGGCCACGCCAGTCCGCCTGTCGAAGTACCTCGAACCAAAAGAGCTAGAAAAAAAAAAAAAAAAAAGAGCGCCAATCCGCCCTGTGAAGGTGGTTGGAAAGCGAAGCTGTAAACGACACCCACAACGATTAACCATGCGACGTCACTTGAATTCACACAGGTGCCCCTACAAAAAGTGAAACCAGAGACATGTGAAATGCGCTTATCCACACCCTTTATTACATCAAAGGGGCTGAGGTCAAATTAATACATGATCCATGAATGGAGGTTGCTTGGTTGAGCTAGGAGTATTGGTGAAGCACATGAGTGGAAACTCTTTTTTTATATAAAATTAGAGGAAGCTTAAACCCGGTGTTAGACGATCTCACTTCTCCTCCGTCTCTGCCACCGCCGGTGGAGGCGACGAGAGCGGCGGCGGGGACGGAGAAGTGAGATACCACGCGTTGGTGTGAGCTTCTTTAATATTTACGAACTCTTATACTCGGTGACAACTTAAAGACGGCACCGGAAGTTGCCGCTGTGCCTTATCACCGTAGCCGGATGTTTCTCCGCGCAGCGCAAGTAGGGCGTTACTGGGAATATTTCGAACATGGCGTGAGCCGTTCCCATGATTTTTTGGACTTAATATGCTTATGAACGACTGCAGTGACCAAAGCAAACTGCGTGAGACAAGGCAGACGATATCGCGCATTCATAGCAAACCCATTTCGAAACGCGCGCGCACTGACGTCACGGGTCCAGCGCTTTGGCGGAGTGATACACTACAATAGGTGGTGCCGTTCTTGAGTTCTAACCGAGTATAGCGCATGCGCAAGGCAAGCACATGGGCGCCACACGTGCCGTGGGCGGAGGCCACGGCGGCGCGAGAGGTCGCGTGATGCTATCACGTGGAATTCAGAGAGAGAGAGAGAGAGAGAGAGAGAGAGAGAGAGAGAGAGAGAGAGAGAGAGAGAGAGAGAGAGCTTTATTACGCAACAATGTGAGAGTGGTTCCTCAGTCCAGGAGCCCATGTGCTGTCCAGGCTGCCGCAGCCCTGGTCACAAGCAGGAGCTGATCAGGTCGACAGCTGGACAGCAGTATCTCCCACTGCTCAGGGGAAGGGGACGGGTTTAGGGGCGGAAGGTCTGAGTTTTTTGTGCAGTCGAATAATATGCGTCAGAGTTCCTGCCTGGTTCCTGGCAGAATTTACACTTATCAGAGTACTGTGTAGGAAAAAGTAAATGCATACGGATGGGGTGGGGAAAAGTGCCTCCTTGAATTTGTCTGAGTGTGAGATCGCAGGGGGTAAACTCGCAGACGTGCTTGCTGAGAGCAACCGCCTGTCTCCGCCTGGGCTCGCAGCTCAATCGGTAAGACAACGGGCTCTCCCTCCGTTTCTCTATTCGTTGCAGGTTCGATTCCTGGCGGTGCCAGTAACTTCTTTTATTTGTTCGCGGGAGTTTTCTGTTAACACCAACGGCCGCGACAGAACCCTTGGGGGATAAAGATAAAAAGCTTCGCTTTAAAAAGATGGTGCAAAGAGCCGAAAACACGACGCGGCAGTAAATAAGCCTTTGATAAGTATCGCCGGGGGAGGCCATAATGCTTTCGCCTTCAAAGCGCGTAAGCAGACTAAAGGGCCTTGAGGAATTATTTTTCCAAGAAGAGTTGAAGTAACCCTTTAGTTAGAAGCAATACGGCTTGACACACGCTCACCGGGAAAGTTCGAAAGTTCACAAATCCGCGTCATTGTACTTGTCACCGCTTGATACAGCTGCTTGTTGGGTTCTGTTAACCTCTCAAGCAGAGGCTGCCAGGTTTCTCGAATGATATTAATCTGTTGAGCCCGACTTCGCGGTTCGAGGTGCAAGTTTCAACTCACAAGTTGGCAAAAGTTTACTTCTTGCTGACGTCACTGCATATTTCTCACGCCGTCATTTTTCCCTTCACAGCCGTGGAATTCTCCCCCCGGTAAACATAGGAAGGCAAGACTTCTGGCGTAAAGATGGTCGAAACTGCGTGGCGCATTTGCATGACAGCCTGTATAATGCCGGCGCCCTATTGTGGCCAACGAATATATAAGCGGAGTGCACACCGAAAGGAAGCGAAACGAAGATACATGTGGAGCGAAGTGCAGATAAAGCGTGTGTCGCGAAGCAAAAACTGAAAACGTGAACTGTTCGCCCAGCCAACCGTAGCATCGAGGGGGCTGTTATACAAATTCGCCGCTCTTTGTCGCCGAAAAGGACTTCGCAAGGCGCATGCGTGCGCGGCTTCCGCTAGGGTCACTAAACAAACGCTTATTAAGGGGCTCGTAGCTCCCACCCGCCTCCGAGTCAGAGCCGTCTGCGAACGCTCGCGCCTCTCCCGTGCCTACTGCGACCACTTTTACGCGTTAATGTTCCTTACGCAAGGCGGAAGCTCTCTGCGCTGCGCTGCCATTGTCCCAAGCGGCGCCATTTCCTGCCCAGAAGCGTCGCTAATAGCTCGCTCACCCAAGGACACATCTCCCCTGCCTGCAACTGCACATCTTGCCACGCTATACACTCCTTCGTCGATTCAGATCACGAGGTCAGAGCGCCAAGCTAGCTCCCCTTCGAACCATCAAACAAACACCGCATGGTCTATCTTCACCGAAAGAAAACGAAGAATACCGACAAAAAAAAAAAAAAGGTGGCCACCTTCGCAATTGACACGCCAAGACTGAGGAAACAGCGGGGCTGGTGGTCTGCACTATCTTCAACTTGGCTTTTCTTAGGTCTGTCCTTTCATAAGAGAAATATGGTTCTTTCCCCGTGCAAACTGAGGTAAATCAAATCATCCACACTCTTAAAGTCCAAAAAGCCAAACTGACAAAACCCGAAGCCAAAGTCCACTTCCACTCAGCCGAAGTCCAAAGCCAACGCCCGCGCTATGAACGCAAAGCAAACGCTGTGCGACCCGAATGCGATGATAGCGCAATCGGATTGGACACCGGTTTCGAATGGAGGTTCGATTCCGATCACGGGAAGCGTTCTTCTTTACTTGGGGCGCGCACTCCCAACACCTGCTCGTGGGCTCCTTGCTTCCTCTCCCCTTTCCCTAACACTTCGCGGCCTCGCATTTTTCCCCTCTCCACTTTGCCGAGCGGAAGCTCCTGTTAAAAATCCGCACGGACAAAAGAAGGATTAAACAGCTCCGCTCTTATAAAAAATTTTCCGTGGTTGAACGCGGGTAAAGCAAGTTTGTCGAGCGAAAGCTCGGTTTTCCGCGCCGCGAACGCTCACTGAACGCACACACAAATTGCACCGCAGGTCAAACACGGTGGCTGCTCGACTCGTCCGGATGGCTGAAGACGCCGCCAGGGTCCAAGGACTCCTGGATGCCGCATAAAATGGCGAAGAGGACTAAGGAGGATCTCCAACCTCTTCCTTTTTCCTCGACCTCCTACCGGGCATACAATAAAGTTGTGTTTTTCTCTGTCTCTCCCTCTCTCGGCGCTATAAGACGCGAACGAGCGGTAAGCCAGTATGCAACCGCCTTATCCTACCATTTTATGATGCCACGCACCCTTACTCTTTCCCCCTATCACCCCCTCCGCACCCTTCCCTTCGGAACGAACCAGCCAATTAGACGCCTTCACTGCGCAACCGCACAAAGCAGTGGTTTGACACTTGGCCGAGTTTGAAGGTCAGATGGACGCTACAAGCTATTTTCTGAATTTGTATACCGGAGTAATACAGCTTTCGCTCTAAAATCATCGATAGACAGTGCATGCCTCTCTCCTCCTACTCGAGTCCCGTTTTTAAGTCACCTCCCCTACAAGCATTCGACGCGGCGTGTCTTACGTGTCGTAAGAAAAATAATAAAAAAACGATAGCGGTGAAAAAATATAAACGCAAACCATTATTTAGTGCATGCCCATTATTTTTCGCGTTTTTTCCTTTGCCCAAGCAATTTCTTCCAGATAACAAGCAACATTGCCGCAACAAGACCTTCTTGGAACAACTAAAGGTTGAGCCAGAGTAACGCTTCGTTAGGCACGCTCTCGTGCCGACTGCAAAAGGTAGATGTTCAGGCCCCGCGAGACAATAACAAAACAAAACAAAAAAGAATGAAACAAGGCTGTGGTGAGCGGCGTTGAACTTAGCTTGCGCACAAAATAGGCGACCGCCGCCGAAGCGTGCACACATACAGAGAGAGAGAGAGAGAGAGAGAGAGAGAGAGAGAGAGAGAGAGAGAGAGAGAGAGAGAGAGAGAGAGAGAGAGAGAGAGCTTTAATGAACACTGAAGAGGTTAGCCCCATAAACGGCAGGGCTTGCAACTTCAGATCGAGGCGAAAAAAGAAGGGAAAGTGGAAAGGAGCACGAAGTAACAATGAATGAGAAGAAGAAAAGGAAATCAGTTCGGAACGTAGAAAAAAAAATTACAGCATTAGGAGAATAAATCTGAGGATCTCAAGGTTAAAAAACCTCGACCAATCCCGAGTCAGATAAAAAAAATGTGGCTGATGCTTCTGTCATAGGAACCAGTAAAACACGAAAGTGAAATGTGCAGCGAACAGCGAAATTTACAGCTGAGCATGATTTGCGGCTCCGCGGCTGTCTTGTGGGTGTGCTTAGCGAGCGACGTTCTGCTGGCGGGTCGCTTCGGCAAAGGTGTACTGGAGTCATTTCCGCAGATATGACGTCAGTGAAATCTTGGGGTGTCGCGGCATAAAAGACTTTCGTGTTAAAATATAAAACCCAAAAACGAACAATCCTAAGTATAACGTACTCTTTAGTACTAAAAGTTGCTTCCCCACAAGAAGACCCTGTGTGCAGGGGTGCACCCTTTACAGGTCGCTTGCTTCGTTGTACTGGCGTCACTTCCGTGACGGATATGACGTCACCGATATCTTCGTGTATCCGGGGAAAAAAAAACTTTCGTGTTAAAAGTTAAAAGAGCCTTTGTCCCTTTCGCCGCGTCAGCGTGATTTTGCCACGGACCAACAAAGTGATGCAGTTCTAAAGAGTTTCCGCGTAGGAGTCGCACAAGAGTTCTTATCGCTGTTTCGCGTTGGGTTGCACGCAGCGGGCAGTAGCCCAAGACACGCCGGATGTCTTCTTTCACAGAGCACAAAGAGCACAATGGCGAGTCCACCCAGCCTATCTTAAATGACCCTGCAACGCTTTTTTTTAACTTTTTTTTTAAATGCAGAGCATTTCAGTAACTCACGATGTCACCCGCGTTGACGTCCGTAGTCCGCACCGTCGTTGTCCCTACTATATAAAAAAAAAAACACTATCCGGCGCCCGGTTTCGATCCCTCGACCCTGCGGGCGGAACGCAATGTACATGGTGCTCTACCCACTGCGCCACAACAAAGCCGACACAGATCGGGACGCTACGAACGCGCCTTATATCGTTGACTCATTCAAATTACTGCTGACGAGCGCTCTCTCGTCAGCAGTTGCCACAAGTGCAACAACATTAACGTAACGCAAACTACTTAACGTCGTGCGCCCCCGGAAATGCTCTGCATTTGATCGTGCCCCTCGCGAGGGGGATGTTTCACTGCGTCTTCTCTCGGTCGCGGGACCCGTGGCGCCATCTGGCGGAGGCGCGGCACAATTTTTAAAAAATCTACGTCTGCAAGGTAGCTAAAAACGTTTTTGTAAGAGAACTGCAAGGTAGATGGTCTGCAAGTAAGATGAAACATGTGGATGGTCTGCAAGAAATAAAATGAAGTGCGTTTATATGTGTCAATGTTCACATCTTGCTTTCAATGCACATCTTGCAGATCAATGCCCTCCACAGGACAGATGAGCTGCCCTGGCGATGTTGTGGAGTGTTTGTGTCATGTGTGACAGGTATGAATTGTGATGTGTGTAAGCCGATTCTAAGGCACTTCCCACTTGATGCTGCGCCGTATATGATAGCACATATACACAGGTGGTAGTTTTTTTTTTGAAATCTTCAATGCTTGCAGAACGTAGTCACCCAACACGCCCAGTACTTAGATTAGGGGGTCGCAAAATACGTCAGCCAAAAATTACTGCTCTATGCCCATCAGATAACTTGGAAAACTCGCTCAAAAGATTTTTCCCTCTTTCCCCGTCTTGACGTTCTTCGACGGCCCTAATTACGTCACTGAGGCCATGTAGCGGCTGTTCGCCGGTTTTCCTTCAGTTGCAGCAATGAACGCTTTTCGATAGCAACTTTAAAAATAAAGCCACAAAAACACAGCAGAAACGGAAGGCGTTTCCGGTGCGACGAGCAAATAACGCAGCGCCGCTCCCTGCTGGCGATTACTAGTAGCTTTCGCAGTGCTTCCGGACGTGAAGGAAAGAGTGAAAGCGTTTATGGAAAGTGTTGCAGGGTCCCTTTAAACAGAAAACGGTAAGTGAAGGCAACGTTCAGGCGTAGTCGGTGAAGGACACCCTCAGTTGGCTTTGGTAGGCATCGCTGAAACTGGAAATTGCACTAATTGTCAATCGCACGCAGAGCCAACGGTATCCTAAGAGGGTTCTGCCAAGCTGACACTACAATTTCCATCCCAGTGTAGAAACGGCCGTACTTCCTTCTTGTCTTGAATACGGGACTCGGGCAATGGAAAAGCAAATATTTGACTCATTTTGCGTTCTATAAAATGTAGACTTTGCCCGCGAAGCGACGCGCACAGGCGGGAAATCTAGGAGGGGCAACGTACGCTAGACAAGAAATGTCTGGGACGAAGGCAGCGCTTTCTCCAACTCCGGCGTCCATTCTCGTTTCTCCTTCATGCAGGATGACGACACGTATGAGATGCAGTACAAAAAGGCAGAGACACTGTCACACAAAACTGGGCACGTTGCGGAACCTCGGGTAAGGATTCATTACGTGGTTGCTCAACCGCAGTAACCGCAACAGTGATCAATACTCCGGGGACGTGCGGGGTGCCCGAAACAACGCTGAATCGATTGTGAGGCCGTCCGGAGGGTGGCCACGCTACTAAATTCACTTTCTCGGAAAAGATAAGATATGGAGGCTCATCCCGTTCGGCGTCCTCCCAGTAAACTTAGGTGCGCCTGAAGCGACGTGAGCGAGCATTAAGCGCACTGTTCCACCCGAATTTCTTGGCTGCCACGCTCACCCGCGCGCTCGATGAGACCAACTTTATTTACCATGATAAGGGTCGGAAACTTTCGCGAAGTATGGCTCCAACATTACACTACCAACTATTACTGCTGCGGTTAACTAGTGCTGCTACTAGGCACATTTACTGCGGAATGTCCTCGCTACGCGCTCGAACGCACCACCATTAAGCTTTGTCTGGGCCTACCCGTGTCCGCCCAGATCTCTGTGCGGAGTGGGGTCTTCTTGGGCCGTGGCTCACAACAGGAATGGCATGTCTTTCAACAAAGGCGCTCTTAACGTCGGTGTGTCTGAGCAGTCACGTGTTTGTGAGAGCCCCATATCTTTGCATATCACCTCCACCCCTATCTGGTGTAGCAAGTCAAGCGGGTAGTCTTGCTCACCTCGCCTGCCCATTAAGGATATCTCTCTCTCTCTCTCTCTCTCTCTCTCTCTCCCCCTTGTTCTTTGTTTCGATTGGCCACGTTCTACTCGTAGTCATCCATTGTTCCCTTGCAGGAACAGAAATGACACCGCAGGAAGACCGGCCAAGGATTATCTATAGCGGCTAGATAGCAAGATATAATCCCGCCAAACTTCCAGTTTAATCGCCTCTAGTATTAATTAAAAATCTCTATCCCTGTCTCGCGGCAAAACGACAGTTATGAGTCGTTAGGGAAAAAAACCGCTTATAACTGAAAGGTGCCCATTAAGGCGCGCATTAAGGGACCAAAACTACTACTACGTGTGGGAGGATATGAAGGGGGGGGGGGAGGGGGAGCGTCGACGCACAACCAGAATGAGTTTATCCGTTCAATGAAATGTGACAAAACACGTACGGAGGCCTCGCTCGTACATATAGGCCAGCCATCCACCCGCGGTTAACTATTCACGCAACCAGAGGTTTCTAAATTTTTAACTAGCGGAATCCTCATCCCTGCAAGCAGGGCAGCTATGCACCTGACAACGCAGGGGCGCGAAAGCCCTCTCTCCCGATCGACCTCTGCGGCTTGCACACTCTCTTTCCCCTCGGCCTGCCGCGGAAGGGAGAGAGCAGCCAGCCCGCTCCAAACGACGCTTTGATGAGGGAACGCGCGGAATAATTAAACGAGAATCGCCCCAGAACGATGGGGGCGCGCTGGCCGGTCGTTAGGCCGCCGCAACAAGGATATCATTGGGGGCAACTAATGCTGCGGTCACCAGCCGGATGAGGAGGGGGGAGAGAGAGAGAGAGAGAGAGAGAGAGAGAGAGAGAGAGAGAGAGAGAGAGAGAGAGAGAGAGAGAGAGAGAGAGAGAGAGAACTGACTTAAACCCGCGGTTTGTTGGCTGCCTATGTCTAGCGTGGCTACATCAGCATGCTGTTCAAATGGGCCTTATTTCATTAGGCGCGAGACAAGCTTTGGAGAGAGCATTTTGTTTATATGCGCAGTTACGAGTCAAGGGATGCCTCGGGGAGCTAGGGTCAGAAAGGACGTATGGAAGGTATAAAATGATTGATTTTTTTTGCTTAGCCCCCTGCAAACCGTAAGAACCGACAAAGGTTCGACCAAAGCTTCTGGCCGTAAAACAAGGGGGGGGGGGGGGGGGGGGGATCGCGTGGGTAATCCTTCTTCAGAGAAAGTGCTATGAACACAAAATGCGAGAACATAATGGCGGCGCATACACACGCGCAGAAACTGTCCCTCAGTCCCTGCAAATTCATTTTATCTCCCCGGCTCAAGCATGAATTTAAAAGGGTGCCATCTTGAAGCTCTGGATAATATTCCATTAAAACCATCAGGACTGTGCAACAACAACAAAAAATGACTTGTCCATTCATGTGTCGCATCCCACAAAGATTACTTTTGAAGGGGATAACCTCGATATTAAAAAAAAAAAAAGGAAACTGTTCCAAGTCGGCCCCTGGCTCTTCGGTGACCAAACGAGCTCAACCCGCACGCAAGAAGCTGGCCAGTCACTCTGTCACGTCGCGGGCCGTCGACGGGCACAGGGCTCGGTCACAATAGCCTCTACATTAAATACACCCTCTACGTTCTGGAAAGCCCCCCGCTGATGGCAATGGAAAGACTCCGCCTACACAGTAGTCCCCCGCAGCGCTTAAAACTGGCATTTCTTCTAAGCGACCGATTTCGCCTTACAGGGCAAATACCCCGCCTTCACACGCACAGATGTGTGTGAGAGAGAGAGAGAGAGAGATATAGAGTAGCTGGAAAGGGCAGAAAAATCCGCTTATGCCTTCTTGTTCTGTCAGACTTTGTGTGTCACCACCAATGAAACAATGAGAGAGAAAGATTGTGTAATCCTGCGAAACAAAAGGAGAGATTACACCAAAGCGCTTTGCAATACCCTCACGAAATAATGATTAAAAAATACAAGCAAGGCTGGTGCCTGCGTATCCGGCCGGCAGGCAAAAAAATAATAATAAAAAAGGAAAACGAGGAGACCGCGACCTTGTCCCATGGCAGTGACGCGTACGTCTCGCCTTCACCGCCACCGCGGCGTTCACGTTAGAAGGGAACGCTTTCGAGAGCGAGTTCCGAGAAGGCCGGAGATGACGGGCCGAGTAGGGAGAAGCAGACAGCGGGTCGTCGTAGTCGCGCCATATGCGTCCTCGTCCTCCTCCATCGGGGGATGAGGAGGAGTCGCGTATCAATCGAGCGTCACATCTCTCGGCCGCGAGAGGGGAGAGGAGGGCTTCGCAGAGACGCGCAGTCTGCTTCGCCTCGTCAAGGACGACGCGGTGACCATTGTTGTCGCTGCGCGCCTCTACAGCGGCGGCTGCGCGGCAGGACGGAACCCTAGTGCCGTAGAGCTGCGCGAGAGGCATAACGTCCGTTCTACAATCCTCGATTTCCCCTCTGATTGCTCTTCAATGGTTTTTGCCTGCAGGCGCACCATCAACGTTGTACGTCGATCTCAAATCGATTCGAGCTAATCTCCAGCATAAATCATCAAAGGCAATAATACATCTACCGTGAAGTCATGTACATATCTCGTATTACGTAAGAACATTACGAAGCTGTACAGGGAAGGTTACGGCTGTTGGCAGGGCTGTAAGACGAAGAGCGGCTCGCAAATGCGCCTCGATTACCCTTTTCTGGCATCACGTACAGCTTTTTCTGGCATCCCCGTACCAAGCGGGTAAGACTACTTTGCACTACGGTCAGTTTTGCATCAGATATTGTGTTGGGATTCTACAAGTACGCGCAGCAAGAAAACGCGCGGCGGGCTTTCCCGCAGCGCAGCGAGGTGCTGTGGAGAAGCTCCGAGACCGTTCTACTCACGTTCGCGGCGTTGTGTACAATCCAGTGTAAATCTGTGTAATTGCAATCGAGTGACGGTCAGCTCCATAACCCTTTCTTATACGACGAGCATTGGTAAAGCATTTGGGGCTGCAGCGCTTCACCTTTGCAGTTAGCAAATAGCCCTGAAAAAAAGTTTTGGGAACAGTCATAAAACTACATTATCTACAGAAATCTAAGCAAATGGGAACTCCATATTCTCCTTGAAAATCAACACGCTTTCCAACCGCGTTTATTTTGACTGCATTTTATTAGCGAAAAAGAGACGCGGACGAAGAAGAAGCACACAGGACACTAGCGAGTGTTCTGTGTACTTCTTCTTCGTCCGCGTCTCTTTTTCGCTAGTAAAATGCAGTCAGATAACAAACTAGCCCAACTTTCTGCCTTATTTGATTACTGCATTGCATTCTGGCCTCCGACATCTAATGAGCGGATTCGGGCGCAGACAAAGCAGACTGGGACCTACGCCGCGCGTAGCCAACGGTGCGGCTCCACGAATACAGGAATTACGGCCTCGGGGCTGCGTTTCGACTCCATTAAAACAAGAGCACTGGCGCAGCACTGCGAATTACCCGTCAGTGTACTCCTCCACACGCCGAACAAACGGCAGGGGTGAGGCGCGCCGCTCACTTCGGTAATACGAGACCAGGCGTAAGTAGGGCGCAGATTGGCGCCTGATCGTCGAAGTTAGCCGCCCCACTAACCACACGCAGGCCGAACGGCAGCGTAAGGATGGCACGGCACCCGTTTCAACGCACCGCTCGCTTTCGCTTGCGATGTGTGCACTGAAACCGCTGCGACGACACCGCCGTGCGTCGCCGGGCACAAGTACATAGTATTAAAGAGGTACCACAGAGGAATCGGGCGGACGAAACGCCCCCTGGCCGACTTTCTTCGGACTTGGGCGTAGCCAAAAAGAGGGGGACAAGAACACACCTTCTAGAACAAATGCTGGAAAGCGCTGGGGCGCCTACCGCCTTTACAGAAACCAGTAAAACGGCTGGTAGTTCTTAACCACACCGAGGCTTTTTTTCAAGTAGTTGCTAGGTCCGGTGAAGGTCTGTCAAGGTGTTACATCAACTTAGCGCGCGAGTTTATTTTTACCAGTGCGATGCACAAAATAAGACACATATATTATGCTATCACAGCGGCGTTTTCCCATCACAAATTCAGGACTTGTTAATAAGATACTTCCATATCAGCAGCATCGCTTAAAACATGCCAACACAACGCTGCATGAAATGCCCTTACCGAAACACAACTCACCTTCACTGCTTTTGCGTGCATACGTGCGTCGCGTGCCTTGAAATTTTTGGCGCGAACGTCAAAAGTAAGAGATGAGGAGGAGGAGGCAAGACTTTTTTTTACTTTTTTTCGAGGAATATATTCTGTATACCTTGCAGATGCTATGTATATTTGGTATAAGTAAACTATTTCTGTATTCTTAATACCAACAAAAAATTAGAACGAAAGAAATAAAGAAAAAAGTTGCCTGCGTGAGGACGGAGGTCTCTAAGGGCCCCCGTTTCAACGCAAACCATAAGAAAGGTCGACCCAATTTTTAACACAAACATAAAAAATGCGGACCAATTATTGTACCCACGACAAAATTCCCCACAAAGATATAAATGCAAAGATATAAATGCAAAGATATAAATATAAATGCCCAAAACTTGTGACATTTACCTACAGCAGTTCCAAGCTGGATAATATTACGGCCCTCTGCTGCTCTGCTTTAGAGAACAATTAACCTCCGCATCCACGACGAAACTTCCCGGCGATTGATATTTCCATCGACCGCTAAACCCCCCCCCCCTGCCTAATACCTGAATCCCCCCTTTGACGTTTGTTAATTTTCAACAGGTTTCCAATTCCTGGCGCCCGAGTCATTTTTCGTGGTGCGCGAATTTCCGTTAAAACCGCACCTGTCCAACTGCGCAAAGGGCGAATTGTGAGAAGATGAATTCATTGCCCGTTCTACCCGCGAGACGGCTTCATTCTCTTTTTTTTTTTAATGCAGAGCATTTAGAATCACGATTCACCCGCGTTGGCGTCCGTAGTCCGCATCACTACCTATATAAAGAAATAATACCACCGGCGCCAGGTTTGTCCACGACTCTGCGGGCGGAACGCAGGTAAGACACTTTACCGACTGCTCCCGGAGCCGACCAGAATGGAAGGTACGAACGCGCCTTATATCCTTGACTCATTCAACCGTCGGCCACAGGTGCGCCCTCTCCCCGCTCTCCTCGCCTTCTCTCCGCTCGCAACACCCCTCTCTCAGCCGCGTTCGGTTCGCGTTCATGTGGCGGCGCGATTTCGGCGCTATACACTCTCTCGCGAAGGGGCATTGGATGGATTGGATTCGATTGGATTGGATTGGCTTGGCTTGGATTTGGATTGGGTTGGATGCATTAAAGTGGATTGTGTTGGATTGTTGTGCGTCATAGCCGCGCCCCGTTGCGTCGTAGCCTCTCCACGTGCGTACATAGCCGCGGCAGGGGTTCACGGCACGTTTCACGTTTCACCATCGACTTTTATCGACAATGTCTACGCTGGAAGACAACAATTACAACAAACAACAACCAATAAGTAATCCATAAGACTTGCAGGCACACCCCCCGCGGAAATGCTCTGCATTTGATCGTGCCCCTCGCGAGGGGGATGTTTTGATTTTTATTTCCGACTCCACCCCCACCCTGAGACGAGCTATTTCAAATAGTCCAGCAGAAGATTCTTCGCGGGACCGGAGGGCGTGCCCGTCTCATCGCCGTTTCGTGGACAGAGAATACCCTCATAAAATGACGTCGTAAAATGACAGGGTGGGGTGGTAAAAAGGCTCACCTTAAAGTCGATCGCGAGAGAGAAAGAAAGGAAATTGAGCTAAGCTATACTCATAACACGTGTATTGCACATTTTTTTCGCTGCTTTACACGCGCGCACACGCACGCACAACCTTTTTTTTTTTTTCGAATAGAGGGAGTATATAGCTCTCGACGTAAAGGCAGGCGACCGTATGTAGCTTCCTCGCCAACCTCACATGACCATAAAGGGGTTGGCAGTCTGAACCTCTGCCACAGACCTTGATCCTACTTAATAATTACACATATTAGGCGCTAAACGGCTATGACCGCGTATTCGCTCCACGTCATGGTTTCGTCTCGGGAGGCAGGCGACGCCCACTCACCCGAGGAAGCCGGGCGCCGTGCTGGGGCAGTCATCCACGGGCAGTCTGGCGCTTCCTCCGTGAGCAGCAGCGGCCGCAGCTCACCACCGCGCCTGCGCACAGAGAGGGAGGCGGGAAGAGTTACTACAAGGTACACGCACATTTAGGCAGAAAGCACACGCAGAGGAAGAAAAAAAAAGACAAGGTGGTGAAGTATACTTGAAAAAGTTCACGGAACCCTCGACACTTTTTATTAAAGCTTCTGAATGCGAAAGCGTAAAAAGTCCAATCCGCTTTTCTTTCACCTCCCCGCGTTATCGAAGCTCTTCGTCCCGTTGTCGCTTGAGCTTTGCGATCCGGTCGTTGCACCTCAACGCTTTCGAATGGCTTCGATCTGTCTCCCACGCGTTGCGCCGCTACTCGTTCCCGCCGCCGAGTACCGGGAGAAGAGTTAACGATGGGAGAGTTACTTTAAAGGTGCATGCTATGGAACGCCTCGCGCTATGCAACGCTTCAAAGACACGTGGTCAACGAACGGTTCATTGGCGGATCAAGAGGGGGGCTGTCCGGATGCCCTGACCCCCCCCCCTCAATTTGGGAATTTGTACCCCCTAGAAGATGACCTCTCAGGTCATAGAAAAAAGTGTAGTTGAATATTTTTTTCAGTCTTGTATTGTGGTTTGAAATATTTCAGTGGATAAAAAAAGACTACTATCATCATCCTCCTTTTATCATCATCCTCATCATCACTGGTAGAAGCCGACTCCCATCAGCAAAAAATTTTCCGCATTTCCCCGAGGGGAGCATGGGGAAGTGCGAAGGCACGGGCGATGCGAAGTAGCTTTCTTGGCCAATCGACCCTAAGTGGGTATGTGGTGGGGTCGCTTTCGCACTTAAAAAAACTCTTCTTGGCCAACGCCTAAGTGGGTATGGGTGCGGACGGACGGCGGGCGGGGGACGCGAGGATTGAGGGTCGCTTAAGATAATACTGATTGTGGAATTAAAAGCTATTTAATTCCACACTAGCCTGGTCAAAGTTTCCATGACTTGTGGGCTTGGCGCAGAGGGATCGGGATGTATACTACAAGGACACAACATTTAGGCTTCAATCCCATTTCGGTGAGGTATATTTGTGTACAGAGAAGTTACATCTTAGTTACAAAGAAGGCGCCATTAGGGATTTTTTATGTTGTTAATTTCCCGTAGGGAAGTGGTTAGTATCACGAAGATACTGCCGAATGGGTAGCGAAGGAACTCTCTTGGCCAATCGCCCTAAGTGGGTATGTGGTGGGGTCGCTTTCGCACAACTCTTCTTGGCCAATCGCCCTAAGTGGGTATGTGGTGCGGATGGACGGACGGCGGTGGACGCGTGATTCAGGGTCGCTTAAGAAGTGCATTCGCACTTAAAAAACCTGGATCCGCCCCTGGTTACGCTATCTACAGGCGCCGACACCGCCTTTCTCGCTCAATAAGCCATCTAGTGCTGTGGCATTAAACCCCAATTACAATAGCTCTGATTACGTAACGAACGCCCTTCAACTGCACATTTACTGGTTACAACAGCGCGCTGACTTGCAAATGAACCAGTTGACAGAATGAAATGTAGCAGCGACTTTCCCGCCATAATGCGAGAAGGTGCTGGTACTCCATGTTAGCTTAACAGGCGGGTGATAATTTGTCGCCCCTTTCTGCTTCGAATCCCATTTAGCGTTCTGGGATTTAGATTTTGTAAGGGCGCAACTACAACTAGAGCTAAACGGGAGCACAAAATATATCGGCTGCGAATACGAGACCAGCTGGGGCTCTCCAGTGAGCGCGGAAATCTCATACACCCTACACACGGGCGTTTCCTGTTGTTCACCTACATACCTTCACTAGAGGAAAAAGAGTGGCCGAGACCAGAACCTGAGAGCTCGCGCTCGACAGGAGAAGGCCCTTGTGGGACTCCCAAATTACTGCCCTCGCGAACACCAAGACAAACTTTTGTTGGCGCCGTGCCGCGCTTCATTCCGGCGTGCCGTTTTGCCTAAACTTCAATTGCATCCATCGTGACATTAGCGAAACGGGAGGGAAAGAGCACGGAAGGTGGGAGGGCAGAGAGGAGAGGGTGTCACGTGGCAGGGACGCCGACACTCGCAGCGAAGCTAGCAGATACGCGTCCAGTTTATTTATTTTTTTATTTCAAAAGCTAAAATACAATATGGACAGGCCATAGTATGCAATGCGTTCAAGACACCAGTAAGTTCTTCCGTAGCTAACGCTTCAGCGCCAAGTGATACCTCTGTCAAACGTGACTATTTAAATGCACTTCCACAGAGTGTACTGGGTGCGGGAGCAGCTAAACGGCAAACGCGAATGGCACTTTGCAATCAACGCACTTTAGATGAGTGCGTTCCAGAAACACACTTTACCGGGGCCGGGTCGCTGAGTGAGTAATCTCGTGATTAGGGGTAGGAAAATCGGGAAAAATAACATAAAAACATAAAACAGCGAGCATTTAGATGACAATAAGTAATGTTACAAGTTATTGATTGATATGTTGTGGAAATATATTTTAAAAAAAAGAGAAACGGCGATGAAAAACAAGAAAATAACGTCGCTCGATGATGATGATGATGATTAGCGGCTTCCCCTTAGTAACGGGGTGGCGTTGCACAGCGGCCTTAGTAGCAATGCCACTGTACAATCGCCTCGCCGAAAAATACAAACAAAATAAATAAAAAATAATATCAAAATAAAAAGAAAATACTTCTACGAAATTTTTGTGCTAGCCTGACTTGTCCGCATGTCTTCCCAGATTGTTCTCTGCTCTTTTCCCACCAACATTCTAACCTTCTTTTACTAACCTCTACTGCTGTCCAATTCACTTTTCCGCTCTCAACGACGTGCCAGCGCCTCCTGGCGGTGTTTTGCTTCATGGCAGGCCGTTCTTTGAGGCGTTTTCGTGGGTGGTTTCTTGTGGCCCTGTGGTTGTGTTACCCGTTTCAGCCTTGTCTGTTGTATTCCACGCTTTCAGGTAATTTCCTCCAAGTTATAATGCTGCTGCGATTCGATGCGCAGAGAATAACAGTGAAGCTATCAGCGCGCCGGTGTTCAGTCGCCGCCTGGACTCGGTGTTTTTTGTGGACTCGCGCGAGGCGCCGATTTCGATTTTGAACAATTAGCAAACACAACGTAATGTTTACATTGTTGCACACGTGATAAATAGAGGAAATGTCAATTCATCTTGCATAACGAATTCCATCGTCACCGACATCATGGCCAAGGGCACTTTGTGTCGTCGTTTAGCTGAGCGCACCCAAAGTTCGGGAAGCCCGAGTGCACTCAGGCACGTTTGACAGTGGTATGAGCCTTCAGCAAAACTGGTAACCCGGAAGAACTACCACGCATAATCAGTTCGTCTGTGCGATACACTCGTTAAACGTACGTTCATTCAGATGATGATGGGCCTCACTGCACACGTCACGCGCGAGCACCCCGCGTAAACCCGCCGCCGCGTAAACGTACCCAAACTGACACGGTTCCTGGTCGGCAACACAAAGCTCGTGCCGGGAAGAGACAACCGCCACGCACGCTCATTAATAATCAAACAGCGCTCCTCGCCTCCCTGTACGCCCCGTTTCTCCGCGCAGCGCCGGGCAAAGTTCGCGGCCGCCAAAGACAGCGCGCGTCAGGCGCGGCGGGACGTCGTTTGAATAGCCGCGCGTCGGCGGAACGCAAACGCGCCAGATCCAGGCCATGTAAACGCGTCGCCGCACGGAATAGGGCCGCGACAGGAACCTGACGTCAGACGCCGACGGACGGAGGCAGTAGCATGCTCGGCTAAAAGGTATGCGGGGGGGCTGAAGCATACGTATACGACCGCGTAGGCTCCCAGTGCGATACATGCAAACGCGCGCGCGAATTCACCCCCCCCCCCCCTCTCCCCTCACAGCCCTGCACGAAAAGACCTTCATCTCTTCCCGCTAGTGCAATGGATGTCTTGAAAGGTCCGCGTTTTTCTACGAGTGCATACCGCACTGAGAGTATAAATAAAGTCGGTCCCGTTTACTGCATTTCCCGCGTGTTGCGTTGTGAGAGCTCTGTCCCAGTGCAACTACACTGGACTTAAAACAGACTGGGATACTAAGTTTTTTGGGATTACACATTTCTCTCTTGCAGTTCCGTGAGAACCCGTTCGCGATGTTTTAGTGTATGCCTCTGCACCCTGAAGGTGCCCTTCAATGCAAGAAAGTTCACAGCGCCCCCCCCCCCTCCCCCCCGCCCCCTCCACACTTGATTTCATATTCATAGTTATAAAAGAAGTACCTCCTTAACCTATCAACAAAACAGTTATTCTCGAAACAAAGTACCTTAGGATGAAGTTAAATAAGGTTTTCGAAAGCTAATTAAGTAGGATATAAGCACCTACGATATGAAAAAGCAAGATATATTGACATTTCCGAGCAAAGCAGCGACGCAGAAGCCTATCAGCACCACTTGCCTCAATAAAGGATCTTCCGCATAACAAATCAAACAAATGCTACAAAAAAAAAAAAAACAGGAAAGTGTTCCATTTCGGTTTACGCGGAAGATTGTAGATCAAGGAAGGGATTGGGACAAACCAACAACGCATCCTGCCTTTCGAGGGCCCCGCTTTACTCGCAAAGAGAAGATCAACAGGGAGTGGGAACGAATTCGCTAGAGTCGTTGTTTCGGAAGCAGGAACACGCATCTAGATACGGCAAGCGGGCTCGAGGAGCGCGGCAGTGAAACCGACTTCCCGACGAACGATAAGGAACGGGCGACAAATCCCCCGATCGCCTCATCGCTCTTCGCACGTGGGAGCGCCTTCTTCCGACAGACGCTTAGTCGCCGAGGCAATCACGACGACTGCGCGCTGATCGAGGCGCTTCTTTATCTGCTCGTCGATAAAAGGAGGGAAGGAGAAGTACACGGGGGAGCGTGACGAGGAAGGAAGTCTTGATTGGGTCGCCGGAGCGCAGGCTGGATGTTTTCCCCATTCTCGGGGAGATTAATGAATGGAAGGGGGAGACCGACCTTCGGGGGAAAAAAAAGGGGGCTTCCACGGATCGGACTTGCGGAAATGCCACGGCACCTTTACAATGGGGCTACACAGAGAGTGGACGCGGCCGATTTCAGGGTCTTCGCCCAATTAATGAACTGGGCAGCAGCGGCCCACAAGGAGAATTGGGCGTCAACCGCGGTGGCTTGTGCCTGCGACGGTCGCCACGTGCGCAAAGCCGGCTTGTATAGGGACGAAGGGGATGAAAGGGAGCGCGACCAACGGGGCTTCCGTTGCCATGGAGACGCGCCGCCATTCAGGCTGATCTCGTTTGAGCAAACCGAATAGCGTCGTCTCCGGACCGATGCGAGTGGTCTGCCGATCCGTCGTCGCGCTAGCAAGGACGGTGACAGAAAGGAGCTGTTGCTAGCCGGTGCCGAGAAACGCCGTACTTGCGCTGAGAGTTAGCTCTCTCTACCTAACGCCATCATTTTTTTCCTAGCAAATGCGATATTACGGCTGGTTCCCATTTATACTCCTGCAGTAACGGCTATAACGCTGTAAGTGCCGCGTATTGCAGCTATGCTACAACGCGCATCGACGAAGCGCGCTACTTGATTAATTTTAAATTCCCCACGCTTCATTCCCTCGGGAGCAGCCGCGGGGCATTCGAGGCAAGAGTCGCCGACAGCCACAACAGCGAAACGATTTCGCGCGTGACGACGAACCACATCTTCTAACCCTCGGTTGAGCTTCCTCGAAGTAAAACGTACAACTGCACGCCTAAATTCGGCTTCACCTCTGAACACAAATGCATTGCTAGGAACAACTTTTTTCTGCGGCAATATAAGCCGTCTTATCTAAAATACGGAGGCCCTGGAACCTCGCTTTTTTTTTCGTGAATTTTTTCGTACGCTGAAAAGACGCCGACGAGTAAATTACGGTGCGAGACCCTGGGTTTCTAGCCATATACTATAACAATAATAATAATAAAAAAAGAACAAGGGACGAAACACGAGTTCATGTAATTAGTGTACACCGGCAGTTTCAACTTGTTCTACAACAGATAAACCCAAGCCTGCAGGTCCGGGGAAGGGATACCCGTGTGGAGAGCGAGGGGACGAGCGAGAAGGCAGCAACTGCAGGGGCGAAGTCGAACAAAGCCGGGTACGTGTCCGGGCTACCCGAGACGGCAACGCGACGCTGCTGCCGCCGCCTCCGCAATCGCACCCACGAGAAAGAAGGGCTGCTTGCGGAGGTCCCACATCACCGGCTGCTGCTGCGGTGGCGGAGGAGCGGGCGATCGAGAAACAGGGCACGGAGACCGGCGAGGCGCGCTTTTTCCGGGCCAGACAGAACGGCGCAGAAATCGAAGTCGCCGACGACTGCGGGATATCACAACAAAGGAGTCTGCATCGGACTACGCGACAGCGAAGGAGAATGCAGTCACGCCAGCGACCACGCGACAGACGAACGACCGGTGAAAGGAGGCGGCGGATGAGAGTGCCGTGTGCGAGCACTCGTCTTTATTTAGTGGTGCAGAACTACGAACGCTGCTACCGATAGCTTAGACATTTGCCCCTCTATCAAACTATCACAATCCCATAGGGGAAAAAGGCAACTATGCAGACTTCAACAAGGTTCATTTCATTTACCCCACACTGTTCAGCTACGAATGCAAACAACACGGTACGGGAGTGTAAGAGCGACGAGGGACTACCACAGTTCCTGGCACAGCTAGAGCGGAACAGTGGGACGGCCCTGCTCACCAGCGCAGGCCCGCAGAACAAGCGTGGCACGGTGAACCGGGCTATTCACTCTGCTGCAGGATATGGCATCTACGAGGGAGCCACTCACCCGAGACCTACCCCTTGAGACAATCACAGTGTGATCATTCACCACTCCCTTACCCCACTTGAACTCAATAAACCTTTATACTACTACTACTATTACTACTACTACTACTACTACTACTACTACTACTACTACTACTACTACTACTTACTACTACTACTACTACTACTACTACTACTACCGGTAGTACAAACAATAGGCAACTATCTCTGACCACTCGTAAATGGTCGATAGTACACTACAACACTCGGAGTAATGCTACTGGCCATCGACAGCTGTCCAAACTATCAGCCACCGACTGTCGCAAGATTATTGGCATAGTATTATTGAGGTTGGATGAACAAAGGTCATCAATGTTGGTTCTTCTAGGCTGCCAAAAACGTCGAGGGACCTCCCACGAAACCTCGCCTCAAAATAACACCAAAAATCCGCATAATTAGTACTCCTAAACCAAAGAGCAGGTAAAGAGAATCGATCACCACATATTATCTAAACTTATCACTGATGGATCTTCGATCACCTTTTCTGGTAGATTGCCCAAACTTATTGGACGGCATCTGGATTACTCCCGAGCTCTCAAAATGGGTGTAGTGCGAGCAATAAGATGAAAACCCTATCCCACCGATGCACGTAAACTGTGCCTCCCCGAAACAGGAACGTTACCCTGAGCACTACGCTAATTAATGCCACCGAAAGTCATTTATTTCATTTCTGAAGACACGACAGGTGGGAAAATGTTTGGGCCGTGATGATTCATCCCCACGCGGAAAACAGCGCAGTAACAACAACGGTTGAGACGAGGACCGGAGAAGCGCTCGTCAGGTCCTCGCCTCGTCCTTAGTCGTTACTGCACTACGTTTTCCGTGTGAAGGCGCACATCTACAAGCATCAGAAGGCGAATGCATTTCAGTGAAACAATTTATTTTTAAAAAGTCAATACTTTCTCTTCACCAGCTCATGCACATGAATTCCGCAATTTCAATTTTATTATCGCGAGTTTAATTAAGAATTAATATTTGAGACTTTTCCAATCCATCACTGTACTTCTTTCGCTAAGACTAAGCTATAATTTCAACCAAGCGTAGAGGATGAGGAGGGAGGAGGGGGAGGGGGTAGATTCTGCTGCTGCGACTATCCTATCCGTTCCTCAGGTGAAGCCAGCATGTCACGTATAGATGTCGCAGCTCACGAGTGCCGTAGTGCTGGCCATGCCCCAAGACGGCGTCCACAACTGTCCACCATTCCATCGGCATACGACTAACAGAAAACTATCGATAATTTTGTGCTGTATACATGCAAACGGGCTGAACGACTCCTGAAACATGTAGCAACACCAGTAGATGAGTACCACATCTTAGGAAATGAGACAGATGTATTCGCTATTCACAATCAAGTTCTTGTGGCTTATATCTGACTATGTATTTATTTTTACGATATCGGATTGATTAGGCGAGTTGTCGACACCATCAACCGCCCCAACATCTAGGCTTGATGCGCGAACATCTGCTGCCAACAGGGCCAGATACGGTTCCCGCACCCGGCTGCTCGGTTTCATATACCCTCAACGGATGACCCTGAGGGCGGTCGCGAATACGTCGGACGTCACACAACTGAGAGCTAACCGAATTCTTGAAACCACGTGGCCCAGGGCAGATCATATCAACGCAACATCAAGCGAGAAGTTTCCGCTTCATCTGCGTACCCGAAAATTTCGTTTAAGCACGTTCCTCTCAACGAGAAGGCTGATCGATTAGAAACCCGTCCGAGCGTCGAGAAGACATGCTCGAGTTGGCTGGCTGGGTGATCGCGGCACGAAGCAGGTGCCTTGTTCGCCCACGGCCCCGGCCGGTGCGATGGCCCCGTGTTGCGTGCCAGCCGTGCCCAGGGCGCGGACGGGGTATTCTGGGAGCCGTTGCTCAGCGCCCGAACACGGGAACTCCACCTTCTGCTGGCCGCCGCATTGCGCGTTTCGCGAACGGCCGATTCGCATTCGCCGCTACAAGCGCGCGAGGGAGCCGCTCCCCGGCCGCGAAACGCGGGTTTAAAAAACAGAGGGAAGCCCAAGAAGGGTCGGCCCAAGAACCAGGAACGGAAAGAAAAGCGGGCAAACAAGCGCCAACCTCGCCACGTGAAGTAACAACGTGTTGTGATAGGACTGTATAGCAGTGCGCATCACTAGCTGACCCACGCCCATGGCCTCACGATGGAAGGGCTGCACGCACAAGCACGCTTCAGCGACAGCCAAGATGGGTGCAGTTCTTGCCGGGCACCAGTATATTATTAGCGCGAGAGCCCTAGATGTGACGTTCTTGAAAAGGCCGCAATTCCGATGCGCCCGAAGCCTCCTGAGCACGAAAATACAAGACTAGCCAAGAGGAGGAGGCCCGTCTCCGTTGTCTGGCCATGCACAGAGCGGCTCGCCTGGCGCCAAGGGAGACTCGTTTTTTTAAAGCTAAGCCTAGGCTTCCTGCGTTTTTCCTGCTGGCGAGCAAAATCAGTGTCTCACGGCAAAGCCAACTTTATCGAGAATGCAAAAAAAAAAAAAACGGCTCTAACTCTCGTTTTATCAAAACTTTAAAAGAAAATTATATGACAGCTGGCCGCCAAGAGGATTCTATTATGGATTCTATTAATCGTCACATACTGCCTAGTTTCCTACAAACGAGTCAGCACCTTTGCTCAAAATTTTGTGCCACCTCAGTGTTGTCAGCTACGCAGCTTCCACGGCCACCCACTTTCACAGAATGTAGCTGTTCGCGGTGCTTCCTATCCCCCTGTTCCTTCTTCTCTCTCTTGTTCTCTCCGCCTTCTTCCGCCTCGTTCGGGTCTCTCAACGCCGCCGGCGAACGCGTGACCTCGACCTCCCCCGCACTACCACCGCATGCACCGATAGAAGGGCTTTCGCATAATTATGACCTCCCCTTCATCCACCCGTAAGCGGGACTTCCTCATTGGAGATATGCGCTTCTTCGCGATCTTTCCCAACTACCATCTGAATCAGACCATTTAAAGGGACCCTGCAACACTTTTTTCAACTTTTTTCTACATTCTAAATGCTTGCAGAACGTAGTCAACCAAGACATCCAGTACTTAGATTAGGAGGTCGCAAAGTACCCCAGTCAAAAATTACTGCTCTGTGCCCATCTTGGAAACTTTCTCGAAATATTTTAATCTCTTTCCCGGTCTTGGCGTACTTCGACCGCCAGAATTACGTCATCATAGCGGTGTAGCGGCTGTTGACTGGCTTTCCTTCAGTTTCAGCAAAGAATGCATTCGATAGTCACGTTAAAAATAAAGCCACAAAAGCAAAGCAGAAACGGAAGTCACATCTGTTACGGCGAGCAAATCACGCATTACCGCTCCGTGCTGGCGATAACTACAGCTTTCGCAGTGCTTCCAGACGCGAAGGAAAGAGTGAAAGCGTTTATCGGAAGTGTTGCAGAGTCCCTTTATACATGCTCAATTTTCCAACACAGAAATCAATCATGTAGTCAGGGTGGGCACCTTTCGGAAGTGTCGCTCGCGAGGCCATGAGCTCATGTCACCGAACGAAACGGTTTTGCGCTCGGGCCTTGAATGAAACCGCGAGGGAGAGGTTCGCAGCGGTAGAGGCGTGAAGGCTGCGCAAGAGAGCGGTGATGCGCGCGCCCTGCGTCAAATCACGACGTTCGGTTGGCCAAGTTCCGCGGCAGCAGCTAAAAATCGGCGCCACCCACGCACCAGCCGGAGCTGCAAGCCGAAGGAAGCCGCGCTGTGTTGGCTCAACGCAGAGAGAAGGCGGCACCGTCGCGACATGGACGGAGTGAACCACAATTAGCGTGAAAATCGATTAGCTTCGAGCAGTAACCACGTGCACAGGCCGGCATCTGCATTCCCGCAATCTACTGGGCCACTACGACATTTTGTAGGGATTTGATCGCCCGCACGCCAGGCACAGTTTAGACCTACTGTACTAAAACCTGTAATTTAGTGGTGAAAATAGGAAACATCGCTCACGTAAAGGAAGGCTTCTAACCGGATTCACTGCCGGAAGCTTATGAAGGGACCATGGAAACAAAATATGACATTATTAGAATGTTAGAAAGCTTTCAAATTCTCTACAATGACGTAATACGGGCCAGCACTAAAAAAGAGTGTTAACTGCACGCTCACAGTCAAGTGATACAATCAAACGGGAACTAGAGGCCCCACTACAATCGCCCAGTCATGTTTCTACGCGGCACGTGGCTTCGGTCGGCTTCCGCCGATCGCACAAACAGTATTATGTGACGTCATAGAGAAATCGCCGCAAAATGGCTGGGGAGTGGCCGCCTCTTTATGCGTTTAAACATCTCTAATGTTTGTTTGAACCTTCCGACAAAATTGGTATCATTGCCATCGGGACAAAGCGGTGTTTTTAATGGGCCAAACTCGAATTTCGTCTTCGTGGTCCTTTTAATGAAACCCAAAGTGGCTGCTTGCAGCATCGCAACATGACGACTCAAACAGCAACCGTAAAACGTCAGCAAAGAACAACCCCTTGCTGAGACGTTTTCCAACTGCTCCCGTCATCAGGGAACGAAAGCCTCACGACGCCCCTTTTACATGAATCCATCTCAAACCCTGACGCTAACCGGCCGCAAAATTGTCTGCCCTGCACTCTACCCATGCGGTCTTCGACGTTTCTAGCTTCCTCAGCCACGTACACAAGAACCGACGAGAAAACCCCTCCTGCATTATTACCCTTAGTTACTGCACGAGTGAATAATTCAATAACGATTTGCTTCCAACAAGCTTAGGAGAGGGAACTCAGCGGTCTTGACGAACTCTCAATGTCGTTGGCCACGTCTCCTGGTCTTGTGTAAACCGTCAGGACCTCTCGGTCAGGACCTTTCGGGCTGCGGCTACCCTGACGCCTTTGTTACATCCATGGAAAGAAGGATGGCTCTACAAACTACGCCCAGTGCCGGTAAAAAGAAATGGCCTGTCACTCCTTACGTCCCTGGCTCAAGCGAAGCTCTGGCTCGTGTTCTGCGCAGCTGTGATGTGCACGTGGCACACGTGCCATCGAAGAAGCTGCGACACACACTGACCCACGTAAAGAATAAGCTTCATAAAGAAAGATTTCCCCGGAGTGATATACGAGATCCCCTGTGCAGACTGCCACTCCGTGTACGTAGGCGAAACGGGTTGCTTTCAAAAGCGGCGTCGAATGCCCTCGCCGAACATGCAGAGCTGACGAGCCACGAGATGGAGTGGGAAAATGCACGCATCATCACTACGAAGAATAATTCGGCCGCAAGATTAAATTTAGAAAGGCTCTAATAATACAGACAATGCCTAACCCCCTTAATCGCAACAGCGGAACCTTGCACCCAATGTATGCACGCTGCCTACGTCATGTTTTAAAGCCTACTTAAGGCCGTTTTTGTATGCAATAAATTCATTGTGAACAAGGCTCCCGTGCGGGAGCCGAAACGTCTTTTTAAGTTTTTTCTTAATCATTACTTGGTCGGTTCCCTCTTCCTCGCTCAGACGTCATGCAAACACGCGATTTGGCGAGAGAATCAAAATTTTAACTTAAATTCATTAATTTCTCAGCGAATAAAGCATCATTTGCTGCCGGACAAGCGTTGGGCCAGTACATGACACGAAATATTTCGAATAAAAAAAAACTTGTATTTTGTCTGCATGGCCTTTTGAACAAAGGTGCGTCTGCATTAAGTAGTGAGAATGAAAAACAAACCGTCAGTAGGTCCCTAATGACCCTCCGATTTAAATAGTACAAATAACAAACCCGCGCACACCACTGATAGAAAAATACAGACGCAGCCTCCCCTCCCCCCCTCCCCTTCCCCCCACCTTAGAAAAAAAGAAGAAAAAGCCGACAACTACGTGCACTACGCGTGTAGAACGGGGACTACGGTCACGACACTGAACTTCGGGAGCGACCGACTATTATGCCTCATTTCCCTTGCGGGTCGTCTTTTTTGCCTATTCCTTTCTTTTCTCTCTCTGCCTACTCGAGGCGTTGTTTGACCCCACGTCGCGGCGCTCCAGATAACCTCCGAGAGGCCACATTGGGTTAGGGTAATGTGCCTCCGGGCATGAGTGCCCGTGCCACTGTCGCTCGCAGGGGCGTAGTCTCCCAAAACTCCATTTACAAAACGAAAAAAAAAGGGGGGGAGGGGGGGGAATAGAACGAAGGCACAAATTTTTCAGCAGTGCGTGTCAGTCACAGTCCGAGCTCTCGCAAATGCGATTTACAGCTGGTTCGCCAGCCAGCAATTTTTTTTTTTTTTTTTTGTCGCGCGTTTCTAGCGCTTCCGCAAGGTCTACGACTTCGCAAAGTAAGCAAGAGCGAAATCGCCCCTAGCAACGCGTCGGCGACAGCACGAGGAACGGCCGTAACGAGGTCCAAACTTGCTAAACTGATTCGAAGTTGGGATGAAGGATCTTACTGAAGTTCAACCATGCGTCTCTCCAGAGCTCCCACAAAAACGTGGTAACCTCTTAGGCACGTATGGTCCAACGATTCCGGTTTTTTTTTCGTTTCTTTCGTGAACGCAATATATACTAACTACTTCACAGTTACGTACATAGATAGTCTGGCACCTAACTTTTACTAAGGTTTAAAAAAAAAAAGACCAAGCGCTCAAGCGAAATCGGACCAATCACATAGTATCAGTCGTGATGTGGACTTCCAACCAGCATCTTTTTTTCATTACTTAAGTTTTAGAATCGGTGATTGAAAAGATTGTAGAGCGCTTCGATAAACTACCCGAAGCAGGCATTTTCTTGGCGATACGATTTCAGGCACTTTTTTTTTTTCCTTTGAAAAAAAAAAAAAAAATACCTCCAAATCTGAAATCATACGCGGTCGCGCAGCTACTAAAGCGCTCCCAGGCGAGCTTTATTGACGGGGGCGCGGCTTTCATTTCCTCATTCCTGGCTTTTTTTGCTGGTCGTGATAATGGGATCTACATAAGCGTGGTGAGGTAGGGAAGGACGTGGTTTAAAAGGAAAAAAAAAAGCGTCACGGCACCTGCAAATATAATTTTGTCAGAACATAACCAATAACTTTCAATAATAATAAAAAAATTGGTTGTAGCTCCACATGACGATCAATAATATGCAGTTGGTATAATTTCGGTAGATCTCTTGTTCATTTTTTCAGCCTTGGTTCTAGGAAGGAAGGAAGGAAGGATGTAAAAGTAAGGCAGGAATTTTAAGTTTGCTATCTATGCAGGGGAAGAAAGCGAGGACGGGCAAAAGGAGAACGCAGTTATAAAAGAACGGTGAAAGGTAGGACAGAACTTACCTACCTTTCACGCTGGGCCCCACGTTAGTGCGCCAACCATCCGGTTTAGTATTGTCAGAAGAATACCAATAGGTCTTAGTCTGACCGAAAATAAAGTCTATAGTAGTATAGTGTCCTGTACAAGTTCTTCGTTCGCAATTAGCTGGGAAATTCTATATATCATCTACACGTTACGACCCCTCTTTGAAGCCATCTGGCTACAAAGAGGAATCGCAACGAGTAGATGATATACAGAGTTTCCCAGCAAATTGACTCCAGCATGCAGTTCGCAATCCTCGGCGTAATGTCTCTGTAGACATTACGCTGAGGATTGCGAACTGCCAATTTGCCGCTAATACAAGAGTGCGATTAAGAACACGCTTACCGTCGTTTACAGATGTGCACGGCTACTCGCGGCTGCTACGAGTCAACCCGAGTAAAGAAACACCTCAAGCCATATGAAGCGGATTGTGCCAAAAGTGGGTGCAGACACAGAGAGAAGCAAGGACAGGCGCACGCGTGAGATTTTCGTTTCCAGGTTTAAAACTTCTCTTCAAACCTGCGCAAGGATGCACGAAGAAAGTGCGCGACACAAATATGCCCAGCAGCTGCAGTGCCAGCGAATGTCACAACGCTTACGCACTTGATCGACGCCATACAAGCCAGACGTCACTAGCGAGGTGCAGGCAAGGGCGCTGCATAGACGTCACTCAATTTGAGCACTTAAAAAAAAAAACGGAGTTTCGCTGTGCGTAAGAGTGGCGGCGTTATGCACCCACTACGGCTACTTGGCCATAACGCGCGTTTAAGAAGACGACAAAAGTGGAGCAGATTTGACCATTTAATGAGAAAATCGACGAACACACGAACGCCCCAATCGAGCCAGCAATCGAGAGAGCAGTGTTACGATTCATCGAGCCGCTACCATCTGCGCGCGTGCAGGTTCTGTGCAGAGCTTCAGTGCTGTGTAAGAAAGCCTGCCTTCCTCGGGCAGGCTACAACGTGCCGGACAACGGCCGATGCGTTGACGCCTCGCTGTTGCTTCCTCAACCTCAGCGGCTGCTAAAATACAAAGCAAACTTTTCTTCGTGTTGAGACTTGCACCTGCGAAGCGGAGGCCGCAGCCGAGATCGTATCCCGCTGTCGCCCTGATCAGCCTGATGTAAGCTCGCCCGGAAGGGTGATGTTCCTGTACCATGTCGCTGATCATCTCTCGCTACGCAGTAAATCAGTTAATTTTGCCTTCGGCGTTTTGTCGTCGTCACCAAGGCAGCTGCTTCTGTTCTCCACTCGCCACCACGCTACCACTACATGACGGAGGCGACGGATCCCGGTTCAGGAGCGCTTTCCCGAATGTAGCACCAGACATTTGTGGACACGTTCGCTGCAGACAGAACGCGACAAAGCACTTACACAAGCGATGTGTCGACATAGCGCGTGTTCGAAGGCGAGTCCCGGCGGCACCAAAGCGAAACGGGAGCCAAGGGCCGTATACAAAGTAGCCGGTAAAGAAGCGGCTGCAGTCAGCAGTCAGAAGCAAGTGCCGAGATCGGGTCGTTTCCACGGTAACGCAGAAGCTCATTTGACAGGCGGCGCTCGCCTTGCAGCCGAAGTTCCGAGAACACGACATCGGGCTCGTTCTTTTCCCTAATTGGAACCAAAGGGGGGTAAAGGAACTGCGCACGCGGCGCCAACTCTGTCGCTGGCATTGCTGTTTTTAAGGGGAAGGCCGTAACCGCCTGTTTTTCAAGCACGCGCATTGTAAGGTACAGAAAATCGGTGGTACAAAAAAGTCGAAGTTGTCGTCGGGGCGAGCGCCGGCCGGAGATCGCGTGCCGGGAAAGGTCACAGCAGCGCGGGACGTGCTGTTGGTCGGAGGGCGGTACCGAGAAAGGGCGACGAAGCGCGTGCCGGGAAAGGAAAACAGCTGCGCCAGAGGAAGGTAGGCCCAACACCCTCTAGACGTTTAGGGTCTAGGCCCATTCGTCACAAGTCCACTCGTCATAGGCCAACTAGTCACAGGTAAGCTGGTCAGGCGTGCCAACTCGTCATAGGGCGTCTCGCACGAGGAATTCTCGGGTTGCCCGAAAATTCGTCACACGGAAAAGTCGCATTAAGTGCTTGTTTTGGAACGCCAAAGTGATGTTACCACCTGCTATGCGTCGACTTTTAAAGAAAGGTATAGGCGAGTGCAGGGACGTAGCCAGAGGGAGTATTTGGGGGTTCGAACGTAATCCGAAATTTTTTCCAGGCCGCACGGAGCCAGACTTAGTGCATATTTCGGCAGATCTTCTCCTTCTAATAACACCCCCCCCCACCCCCACCCCCCTCGAAATAAGTTTTGGCTACGGCCCTGGGCGAGTGTGCTTGAGTTTTCTGCTGAAGTTAGGTTAATATACCATCACACCTCATTAATTATGTTATAATTATAATTGGATTCAAACTTATATCACATGACGCGCTTTTGTACCCTGACGCTTCTTTTTTCAGGGGGGGCACGTGATTTGACCGTATACCATTCTTCCTGACCCTTTAGAGCCAAAGCTTTGTTTTCAATGTCGCAGAGCAGTGAAGTCCAAGCGACAAAAATGAAATACATACAAACGACAAAAAACAAGAATTTTCTGTGCCCAAATTTACATGGCGAAATTGCTCTGCTATCAGTCCTGCTTTCAAAACATAAGGGCGGGGCGCGCTGCTTCTCGCCCCCCCCCCCCCCCCCCTTCAGAACAGCGCTTCAGCTGCGTTTAAAACATATGTGCAGGTCACACCACGACGTGGTCACACAAACCTCTCCACCACCCTGCCTTAGAGTACCATTTTCCATACCAGCTAAGTACTTAACCTCAAAGCCCCTGTATGCTCAGCCCTTCAAAGCAGTCCAGGTCACGCTGACTAATTCTACAAAAAAAAAAAAAAGAAACAGCGCTTCAGGGCGTTATAAACGCGTGCAGGTCGCACAGGTCCCACGCCCTCCTGTATTGTTGAAACCAGCCTCAGCTCCGCTTTCGTCGCTAATTTCCCGTCAGTGCATGCTTCAAGGCTTTCGTTCACGTGGTGGGGGTGCAACGAAATCCGTGCGACGAAAAGGCACCTTGGCTGAGAATTCCTATCTCGAGATGGCATTGTATTAAAAGGCCGGTGTGACGAGTTGGCCTGTGAGGAGTTCTCCGGTGACGAGCGGGCTTGTGACGAGTGGGCTTGTTCCCAAGGAATTTGGCTTCCAGGCCACTGCTCGCAGCATACGAGCGTGCTCTCGAAGTACCGACGGCGCTGATAGCAGAGCGGAACGATTGCTGGTACAGCGTCTCTGGCTGGTTAAGTAGTGACGGGCGCGGCCGCTAAGTTCAAAAGAAAATTTAACAGCTGATCAACAGGAGGTCCCACTCGGCTATTGCTTTCCCATTCTTGAAAGGCTGTAGGCATTGCCCGTAATTTTTTGTGTACGCTCCGACATCAGCGCCATCAAACGCGAGACCAGTATGCTGCGAAACAAAATGCTTGAAGCCAGCTGCTTCCGAAATCTGCAAAAAATCCAGTTGAGAGGTAACTCCCCTTCTACCTTTCGTAAATAACACCCGTAAAACAGCCGCACTTGTACCGCGCCAAAATAAACAGCGTGCAAAGAACTGCCACCGTTTCCTGCGGTGTCCCGTTTACTCTCCCCGCTTCTCTTTAATTTTGCCGCCGGTGCAGCTACACGGCGCTCCGATGCAGTTCGGCCACAGCTCCCGTGCTCCAATTTACTTCGACGGCACCTGTAACATTGGCATCCGTCCTCGCTCAAAAACCATATGCCCGCAAGTTACGAATCTCACTTTTAGCATCTGCATGCGCTGAGAATGTCCACACAACCCACGAGCACGCGCTCAAAAAATCGGCGATGAGGTGAGTAAGGCGAAAACTAATCTAAAAAGGGCCCATCTCCCCGCGAGGGGGACTCGAGTAAATGCGTCGCATAGGGGGGTGGGTGTATTGCGTTAACGTTTGTGTTTGGGGAGTTGGTGGTAGTGAATGCGTTTGTATCAGCAGCTTCTTGACGTAGTTGGAATGAGTCAAGGATATAAAGCCGCGTTCGTAGCCTTTCATTCTGTGTCGGGTTTTGTGGCGCAGTGGGAAGAGCAACATGTACCTCGCGTTCCGCCCACAGGTAGTGAAATGCGTTGATCAGCAGCTTCTTGACGTAGTTTGAAATGAATCAAGGATATAAGGCGCGTTCGTAGCCTTCCATTCTGTGTCGGCTTTGTGGCGCAGTGGGTAGAGCACCATGTACCTTGCGTTCCGCCCGCAGGGTCGTGGGATCGAAACCAGGCGCCGGCAAGTATTATTTTTTTATGTACCGTACCGTACCGTATATAGTGTAGGGGGAGGGGTGCGGACCTGTTGTTGAGAGCGAGGAAGGTAGCGTGATGCGAGAGAGGAGGAGTGGGGGAGAGGGCGCACCTGGAACGGCTGTTGCGGACGGCCGAGCACGCAACGCCGACACGCCGGGTGACATCGTGAGTTAAAGAATTGCTCTGCATTTAAAACAGCCGTTAAATTACATACACTACCACTGAGATTACACACGTTTCAAAAAAGAAAACAAACACGCGTCGGAAACTCGTACGCCGCGAACGCACAGCTTCAATCTGCGTCCGTAAGCAAGACTCGTGCGAAGCAAGGCATGTTTATTTATTATCCCACCGCCACCCCGCACAAACGTTAGTCACGAGCGAACAAGCGGAATATAGTGCAAGGCGGGCCCAGTCGGAAAGTACGCCAGGTTGTTCTGGGACCCGGCCCGAGTCGGGCGACGATTGCTACGTCAGCAGAAACTGAAGCAGGAGAAAATGGGACGCTTCGAAGCGGGCGCGCGCGAGTACGATTTCTGCTCCGGGCGAGCGTCGAAGCTAAAATGTTGCTGACGCTGCTCCTTCCACTACAAACAAACGCGATTCATCGCCTATCGGGAGAAGAAGCGCTGAGGCGACAGGCGCAGCTGAGAAGCGGCGGTACGGCGGCCCACGGAAAGTTAAAGGGGGAGCCAACCGATTTTTGTCGAGTATATGTATGCCCTCTATCCCAAATGAAAGGGCATCACTGCGAAATTCCTTGAACCGAAACTTTTTCCCCGATGGGGACCTGGAACGTTTGAAAGCGGAAATTTTAGGTCTACCAGCCTTAAGGATGCTGTCAAAAGGAATGATGGCAACTATGACAGAGAGCCGAGCGGCAACACACTTTTATCTGTACGTGAGATGAAAAGAGTTCCATAGAAACTTGTTTAGAATAATAAAGTGTACTACTTGCCTATTCCTTTACGCGGTTTTTGAACCACGCCTTAAAACCGACGGGGCTGTTTGTACACGTACGGTAGTGTAACGTTTATACGCTACATGACACCACCTTTCAGGATTTCAGGAAAGCGTAGTAGTGCCAAATTACGCCTATATCCGTCAATTTATTTACAAATTCCTTGCGGTTACCGCACTATGTAAAACACTAGCTTCCATGTTGTGAGATAGAGGACAGGCACTCCACAAAAGCGGTTGGCTACCTCTTTAAGAGGAGGCGTTCTGAAAGAAAAAAAGAGAGAGATACGACGCGCTCTTTTAATCTCAGGCGAGAAGCACGCAGCGAGGGTTAGCGACCCTGGCGAGAGTACACACTGAAAGGCCGAGTGCGGCTCACACGTACGGAGGCCCCTCTTGACCTGGAAACAATGGCGGCGTAGTCGACGACCGGAAGCGGTTCCCAGATGAGGCCACGCACGTTGCGCGCATTTAGCAAGAGGCCACGAGCTTATAATACACCAGCAACATGGAGGAAGTTCACCAGCAGCTGTTGAATGCGTACCGTCGGAGCTGCTCTACATTCTCACTGCGAAAACGGTTTCTTATATGCAGGGTGATTTATATCTACCCGCCACCAAGTTTTAAAACAAAGCTGCCGACGGTAGGGAAGCAACATAGCCCGGAACGACAATTTATATGAGCGAAAACTTCGGAGATGCAGGTGTCTGATCTGAAGACAGATTTTTGGAGTTTCGGTATTATATGGCCCCATTTTCCTAATATAAACATCAGCCCTGGACGAAGTACAGTATAGAACCCCACTCTTACGTTCCTCGGTGCTGCGTTTTCCCGGCTACTACGTTGGTTTTGTCTAGTCCCGGCGTAGCTCACAAGAGTCTCATGTATTAAAATCCACACTGTTACGTCGCGGCTCAGAGTATGTTCCCGGATCATTCGTCGCTATCTGACACTCCGAACCCGCCCCGGCAACATGCGCGGACCGCCATTTTGACGTTTGACGAGCCTTGGTCAGACTTGGATACAGAACTGAGTGCATGAAGCCATAAAAGCACCACCGCAAGAATAGTACGCGCTCTCGTCGTCGTCGTGCGCTTCAAGCTTTGAGAACACCGTTGGACTTGCAACCGCGAACTTGGTCGTGCCTTGATGGCGTCGCGAAAACGGGAGGCGCTGCTCTCCCTTCAAGAAAAGCTTGACGTATAAACGCAGTAGACAAGCAGCCAGCGCGGAAGAGAGTCGACATAGCTATAGGGACCTTGCGTTGCCACGTGTGGTGTTTTCCAGCGATCGCAAAAAGCGGCAATCCTACATTCTCGTTTTTTTTTTTTTTTTAAGGTTCCAACGCCAAAGTCGCAGAAATACATGGTTGCAAGTCAAAGCTACGCTGTTTTCGTTCATTTTCGAAGGTTTCCTCACTGCTGCGTTTTCCTGGTTGTTAGGTTTTGTTTTCCCGGTCCGGTGAAAAACGTATGAACGGGGTTCCACTGTAGCCGAAAAAAATATTTTTATGAATTTCTGGCAATTAAGACCTGGTAGGTACACGGTTTGGTGATAAGCTGGGCGAGTTGGTAGTGGTTCATCTTGATTGTGAAACGCAAGCGGAACAGAGGAAACACGAACGCTCGTGTACTCATCTCTTTCGTGTCGTCTTTGTTTCGTTTTCGCTGCACGATCAAGAAATAACTTCTGTCTGACCCTAAAACTTGCCTGCGAAAAACTGCACTCGTTATACACTGCCGTGTATTCATTTCGAAACATAGCGGACGGGTAAAAGAAATCATTCTGCGCGAAAACACAACACCCGAAACTCTTTCAGGCTCAAACTGAAAGGCGCGGTCAATGGATGAAAGGCGCGGTCAATGCGAATGACACTTTTAAGTAAGCGACCCGAATGCACTTCTTAAGCGACCCTGAACCTCCGCGCGCAGCCTGGCCGCCGGCATGGCACATACCCCGTGGGGGCGCACGTGGAGATCTCCTCGTCTTGGCCCTGGCAACGGGGGAGATGCGCGCGCTGCCTGGCCGCACATACCCACGTGGGGGATTGGCACAGACCACGTGGGGGATTGGAATCTCCTCGTCTTCTGACTTGCACAGACCAACGGGGGGAGATGGGCGCGCGCTGCCTGGCCGCTGACAAATCGCTCTGGCACATACCCACGTGGGGGATGGCACAGGAATCGGGCGTGAGTAGGGCTAATGCACCTGCTTAAAGGAGTACTGACACGAAATTTCAAAGCTGAGATCCGCTCTAGCAATCAAGTACAACGACAACACAAACAGGTGTCTGTGAATAAATGTATCTTTCTTTTTTGTAGTTGTGTGTGTGTGTGTGATCTCTCTTTCGCGAACATTACCGAACCGCGCAAATTCAACTCGTGCATTCGCACTTTCACATTCTTCCCCTCGGGGAAATGCGGGGAATTTCTTTTAGCGTAATCTTAACACTGCACATATTCGAACTAACATCATCTGCTTCTGCAGTACCGGCGGTTCGAATGCGCAACTTCCCTTCCTGCCACGTACTCCCGTTGTCAGTTCCTTCAAGATTATTGGGCAAGGCAAGGAGGCCAGATGGCGAAACCAGAGGTATTTGCAAAGGTGTGTGGCCCCATAGGCGTGCTCCAGCTTCGGGTTGACTACTTGGAGATGCGCCAACGAATTTCGCAAGAAACGCCCTAAGCAATCACGCTTGCGCTTGAATGTCACTCTCACTGAGAAAGGCGCAGGTGTTGAAAGATGGTATGTATATTTAGCGTGCGACCTAAGAACTCTTTCTGCGATTGATTGCTTGATTCAGTAAAAATACGTTTATTAACCTACTGAGTTGCGGTGTCAGAAAGCTGCCCCATTTAACAAATCCGGACGGACGGACGGACGGACGGACGGACGGACACACGCACAGAGAGAGAGAGAGAGAGAGAGAGAGAGAGAGAGAGAGAGAGAGAGAGAGAGAGAGAGAGAGGGAGAGAGGGGGGTTTATTCAAGTGAAACCCGAACTTGCCCCAACCGCCAACCAAGTGAGAATGGCGCCCCGTTTTGCTGCGAACTAGGGAGTAAACCCCGAGTGAACGACCCTGGTGCAACTCTGAATCCTTCAGGGACACCGTAAGAAGCGAAACAAAACATCGCGCGCCAGACGCAACAAAGGCGTAATAAACCATCCGGATGGAACTGATGATAATGAAAGCCCGTGAGGCTACGGCACACATCGCAAGAGTACTGTAATTAGAAACAGCACGCAACGAGCAGCGCAGTCGGGGGGTTCAACCGGACCATAACACTTCAGGGAGGGAAAAGGAAAAAAAGCAAAAGAAACGCCCTTCCGGGGTCACTGGAGATGGAGGTGCCCCCAAATCACCGCCCCACAGTTTGTCCCATGGCCCCTTAAAGCACCTGCGGGGCCCACCGCGGGCACAACGAGCTCGAGGACACCACACGGCACGGACCTCCACGTAGTCTCATTCGTATGCCGCGCAAACAGCGCCTCGGACAGGACAAAAGCCGAGCGACGTCGCGGTCTAACGCCGAGCCGCGAGGTCCCGCAAACGCCTTGGGACAATGCCTCACGGGCCAGCCGAACAAGTGGATGCAGCAAGGCGCGCGCTGACCGACCAAGCGGCGAACAGGAGGCCAGCGCCGAATCCGGAATAGCTCGCCCTCTTGTTCCCCCTCTCCGCTTCCAGCGCGAAGAAAGGGGCCCGCTTTGTAGTATGCAAGCGGAGCTCCTCGTTGTAGCGAGCCCGGGTATTTTCGGCGCAATGGGGGGAGCGCATACCGCAGGGGCAGTCGGCCCGGTGCACACGCAGGATGTAGCGACGATGGGCCCCAACTCAAGCGACAGCTATTCAGCTACTACTCCCTTCCGAAGTCAACCGCGCACACGGGGAACATAAAGGGCCGCACGACGCGTCGACAAATGAGGAGGAGGAGAGGAGGAGTAAACCAACACCACCTATAGTCTAGGTGGTGTTGAGTAAACTCAAGTGGGACCAAAAACTATATCTGGAATCTTCTTATCGCTGGTCCGTCAGATGGCTCCCAGACTCCCTCGGCTGCGGCGGTCAGGCCACGGCCACTCGATCTGGCCGTGGTCAAGATGACCCGAAGACATATATTTGCCGTCCACTGCAAAAAGCTGAACCCGAAAATCAAATGCACCCGCACCCCCTTTAGTACACACGAAATAAACTCAGCTCCTTTCCTTCGCCACTGTCACCCCCCCCCCCACCATTACTCCCCCCAACCACTCTTCATCCCCCCCCCCCCAACACCCCTTCCCTCCACCTTCCTGCTCGGCCGGTTGAGGTGTCGGCGCCACGCGAGACAGTTACCGGCCCCTAACCCCAACAATCACTTTCTTCTTCTCGAGCCAGCGGGACTCTTTTCACCAATTATAAACTAACCGTAAACAGGTGTGCTTCGGTCCGAGTTTTGAATATACCAGCATGCCTGACGCGCTAAATTTCGCATTTTTTCCATCTGATGTGAATCGCCTAAATTAAAAACTAATGCTCATGGATGTTTGTAAACACAGGAGAGAGAGAGGAGAGAGAGAGAGAGAGAGAGAGAGAGAGAGAGAGAGAGAGAGAGAGAGAGAGAGAGAGAGAGATCATTGCCTCAAGAAGCGCTCCGCACCAGCCCTTAACGACCCAGTGCGTAAAATATCCGCTTCCTCATGCACAGCGACGGTAAAAAATGCGCTTTATTTCGGCAGAAAGAGACCAGATGGCTCCGCACCTGTTCCCCCTCCTACCCTTCCCTGCCCCCTGTGCAATGCCGACCGAACCACCATACATCACCTTCTCTGGGACTGTGCCGGACTCTCCGAGGAACGCCGTAGGTGTCGACCTCGTCACGTCACGTCCCTTCAAGAATGGATAACGCCTTCGAGCGATGTGAAAGAAACTTTAATGACTCCGTGGACATTTGCTGGACGTACAGTCTTGTGAAAATGACCTAAATCATGTGGTCCGTGTGCGGAGCGGACACGCGCTGTGATTGAACCCCATCCCCCCGCTGGTTTACTTCCCCTCCCCCTCCTCCTCTTCCCCCGCACGAGGCGTTCGACCTCTCCCTTCTTAATAAATTCATTCATTCATTCATCATTCATTCATTCATGCCCAAGCCCAGCAAAAGAAGAATCCATCGACCACTTCTGCTCATTCCCGCCTAAACCGCGGCCGACAAACCCATCCTGCGAGCGAACACGTCCACCTACATGTAGCATCTGCAAACGTGGCGCCCATCCTGCCTTGTGCTCGAAATTCTGCGGGAACACGCGCGTTCTCATCTCCGCGCCATACTCTTCAACCCGGAAGTGGCTCCCCAACACATCTCACTCAGCAGCGGCCCGCTTCTACTATTTTTTTAAGCCGCCAGGAGGGGAAAAACGGAGGAATACACGCATTCGCCCGGTCTCTCCTGCAGGCGTTCGTCTCAACAAAAACAACGGGGGGCATAGCTCGCGCTAAAAAAAGCTGGCTGCCCGCCTGCCGGGGCGAGCACGCATGCAGATGCGTGGGAGCCCGCACAGACGCAAACATGGCGTCCAGTTTCGGGGCAGCGAACCACCGACGGGAGGGAAGAGGAGGAAGGGCAACAGGCCGCAACCTGCAGCGCCACCGCTGAAGGTAGGTGCTCATTGGAGAAAGAGAGAAAGTACAGCAACGGAACACGCAGAACGGAATCGCCTATGTCGGCGAAATTATTAATTATAACTCAGGGCCACCGCGGGGCGGCTCTAGGCCAATCCCTGCTTAGCAGGCTCCGCGACGGCAGTGACGCGGCGCGAAAGTTGAAGTAAATCGCTAGTCCCGAGTTCCGTGCATTGTTTTTTATAGGTTCATTCAGCAACTCCGCGGGTCTAAGCCCACGAAATAATCAGCGTCGGCCACGCATGGTGCTAGTCTAGCAGCAACAACTGCCCGGCATGTGCCGGAGGGACCCAAAGCTTAGGCTCCGCGCCTCGAGGCCTGACAGCAACCGGCACCCGCAGCTTGGAGCACACTGCGTATACAATGAGTATTTTTCCCAGCGTGTACCGGTTAACGACGTAACGCTTCAAGGCGTGACGTTAGGCCTAACGTCTTACGTTTAGGCCTAACACCAAAAACCTTCCAGCTGTTCCTCACGACAATCCAAGCCACGTCACCACTCACTACGTCGAGCACTGCATGGATACCGGTTGACGGCGTTAGACATAAATGCGCATGCGCGACGCTAGGAGGCCGGCGCATGTCCGGGTTGCCCCCTCCCTTTGCTGCGCATCAACCGTTGTGCGAGCGCGTTATGAACCGGAAAAAACGGGGGGCTTCACGCACGCTCACGCCGATTTCACAGAGGTAGCCATTTACGCTTGCGCGTAAACAGAGAGCCAGAGACAGAGAGATTAAAAACACCCTAGGTGTACGCAAAGCCCTTTGCAAGAAATAAACGGGACAGCGCGGTAATTGACGGAAAGTGCGGGCGTTTACAGGTAGGAGAACTTCCGCAGCCCGTTTAACGTTCGAACAATTCATCACGGCGGGAAAGCCTATCCTCCAGGCTGGCCACTTTGCCGCGCCCGCCCGAAATGGTTGTGGACGGAGCGGATTTAATTTCCCAAAAGGGGCCATCCACAGGTACAAAGCAAAAAAAAAGAAGGAAAAGCGCTCTGGAGGGAATTCAATTAGACGCGTGAACAGCGGTTTCTTTTCTCTTTTTCACTCGACACAGATAACAGGTGGCGGAGGTGTGTCCGCGAATGCCAAAACGCAACTCCGGTCAATTACTGTGACGGCATAAGAGACACTAATGGTACACAACAGGTACGCACATTCACGGCTCGCTGCTTGCGCATACGCCGTTATGTGCCTTTTTTTTTTCTCGTCCGACTTAAACGCTTAAGTGCCAAAGTGATTTTCCAGTATACATGTAAGACAGGGTTTCCTCCGTCAGAAGTTTCCGTTCTACTACGTGGGACGTTTCCTTCCCTTTTTTTTTTTTTTGCGGCAAAGAATACATATATTCATTCAGGTATTTCAGCAGCTTAGAAGGATTAAATCTTGTCAAATGGAGGAGGAATGACACTGCAAAAACCCGACTGGCGATTTCATTGAGACAGAAACAAGAAAACGAGACAAAGTAAGAGCAAATCGTAGTCCAGTAGGGTGAGCAGGGCTTATCTTGAAAAAAGTCAATCCAAGGCTCAGATACCTTATCTTATACGCGCTATTCGATCTAAGCTTCCACTTAAAGCCGATGAAGATATCTAAACGAAGTACTCACGCTGACACGTTGCAGGCGCTAGCCATTTCGCGGCGCATAAGGCCGGGTGGCGCGGTATTTCGACGTATCGACAACTCGCTCAGGGAAGATTAAACAGTCGACCACCCTGCCCTGTGCTCGCCATCGCTAGCGGAATTAACGAACGTAGCATACTTGCACGATACGTCAAGAAGAGGTTCTGCCGGCGAAAACAAGTTCGTTCAAAGGTAGCCGGCACAATTCAGGTCGCGATCACGGTTACTGAGCCCATGCATGCGCAGTTTTCAAACATAAGCTCCTGAATTCCCACTCTTGAGAACTTTCGCACTTGGTATCACTGTTCTGGCTGTCAGAACGGCATTTACGTCCTGCGCGAACGTCCGACGATAATACCACTTCCCCCACAACCCCCCTCTTCCTGACAGATTTCCGCATCCCGCTTGGCCCGGCATGGCTACACTCAAATGGCTAACTTGCCGCTGGAACAGCATTGCTCTAGTGGCGCATGTCCAGCGCCAGCTGGAGCTGGGCTACAACCGCGAAAGCATGTTGGACTAAAGGTGCTCAATCCTCCTGGATAACAATGTTTCTTCAATCAGTCAGTCAGTCAATCAATCAACCAATCAATCAAAGAAGAGCGCCGCTCCAAAAAAACTCCTCGTACATCCTAGCACAGTGCACGCGAAACAGTCCGTATAATAGTTGTCACTTTTTCTCCCTTTTTATCCATGCGCTACAACATATTGAATTTCATGTCCTATAATAATTAACGACACAGAGACCAGCACAGAGTTCCCTCGACAGCTCTTACATAAACCTCGCAGCAGAGGAACATCCCAACCAAACGAAGCAGCGCCCGTTCACGTCTGTAAGAGTGAGTGAACAAGGAATTGCATCCATTTGGTAAACGCTATCTCAGCCTGCGACGGGCTCGTTACGAAAGCATGGTGCATCCATCGATCCGTTACTGCGCAAGCGACGATTCAAGTAGACGCCCTGAAATGAAAAAAGAACTGAAACTAAAGCGTGGCAAACTGTTCTCATGGCGACGCAGTGAAACATCCCCCTCGCGAGGGGCACGATCAAATGCAGAGCATTTCCGGGGGCGCACGACCGTAAGTAGTTTGCGTTACGTTAATGTTGTTTGCACTTGTGGCAACTGCTGACTAGAGAGCGCTCGTCAGCAGTAATTTGAATGAGTCAACGATATAAGGCGCGTTCGTAGCGTCCCATTCTGTGTCGGCTTTGTGGCGCAGTGGGTAGAGCACCATGTACATTGCGTTCCGCCCGCAGGGTCGAGGGATCGAAACCAGGCGCCGGATAGTATTTTCTTTTATATAGTGTAGGGGGAGGGGTGCGGACAACGACGGTGCGGACTACGACGGGACAACGCGGGTGACATCGTGAGTTACTGAAATGCTCTGCATTTAAAATGAGTTTTTTTGTGGAAAGGTTGCTGTGCAGTCGAAAGACTACGCGGAGATATGTTCTCAGCACGGTCGATGCTGGAAAACGGCAAAGAAAAAATTCGGGGAAGCTTGCACTCACGCGCAAGACTTGAATGGCGAAGCTGTTGTAGGTGATAATTAGTTTTAGTATAGTTGTGGTGTCGTGGTTGACGTCGGCGGCATGACATTTCAATGACCTTACGTTGAGCAAGGCCAGAGTGAGCACGTCGTTTTGGTCGACGCTTTCGTACGCCACTGTGCGAGGGCGATTTTTTTTTTTTAAGCCAATGTCGGCCAATCTCCTCAAGCGGGCATGCTCGGCTTGAAGAACGTGCGCTCTGAGGCACGCGGCGAACGCTGGAGTTTTTTTTTTTTTTCCTTGCCAATAACGGCTAATCTTAAGCGTACCAATATGCATGACGAACGCGCGCTCGAGGCACGCGTGCACGAGCGCTCGGCATTTTCTTTGTATTTTTAGAACTGCAGGCGCCATGCACAAACGATCTGCTTAACAGCTTCTCTATTTAAAAAATGGTGGTTTAAGGCGTCTTTAAAGAGTGGTGCTTCAATTCTAGCTTATAGATATTATTTTCAAATATTTTTCGACCACTTTGTTGGGTTATTTTGTATTTTTTTGAAGCGCACTTCTATACTAACCTGAATGCAGCGTACACCATTTAGCCTTGTTCAGCAATTTAAGAGCAGCCAAGTTGACGGCTCGTTTCTAGAAAACTTTGCAATCGGGTGTAAGAAATCAGTAAAGAAAAATGCGAGAATGAAGTTTTGCGACAAAGGGTACAGCTAACTGCGACACACCTGCAAAATACAACTACAGGTCTAAACTGTTATGAATCGCCTATCTAGGTCTTCGCAATGTTCAAAATTGGAGGTGCGTAGGCGTCCGTTCCGTACTTATTGTTTAGAACGATTGTCTTGTGGGTGTGAACTGCGTAACTCATAAAGGCGTGTTCCTTACACTCCCGCAAAACCCGCTGTTCTTCGCCACCTAAAGAACGGACCGATTTCCAAAACTGGCGCAGCTTGTGCGAGGCTGGAGAAACAGCAGAGCTGGAGGCCCCTCTCACTTCGCCGGATACCCGACTATTCAACGCCAACGCTACAAATAACCCAAAGGAAATAATGCTGCTGTGCGTCCGGAATACGATGATGGCTCAGGTCTGCCAGGTGGTATCCATGGCTATCTAAAAGAAGTTGTGGACTCGTTACGTTTTCTGTGCGCACGGTTTTCGTTAGAGTATTTGAGCGCAGTCACTAGCAAGAGACTGTATAACGATCTCTGCGACACTGTTTTTCCCATTCCTATGTACAGAATTGCTCACTCGGCTGGCAAGGGTCGAGATTTGTTAAAACGGGTTAAAACATTGCCAGTTGCACCGGGATGTAAAACATTTTTCTTTCAACTACACACCGGGACACCCGCCATGACAATAAAGGAAGTGCAAAGGGTGGTTCTTAAGGCGGCTAGGTACATAATAAAGAAAGAAAAAAAAATACTCTCAGATTCTTAAGGCGTGTGGTCTGGGCCGCTACTGTAGACAGAGAGTGAATGAGGAAGACATCCGTACCACCCTCTCTTACTACACCACCGATGAACTGGACTGTTCAAGACAAAGCCCTAACAAAAAGGATGTGGTGCGCGCTGAGGTCCACGGAGAGCTGCAACGGACTTCCAGGCGCTTCACGACACGGTCCGTGCGAGAAGCTTACCGCACCGACAAGCTCGCACACCGTGCACCTCCCGAGCTGGCATCACGAAGTTCATTTCACTGCGTTCTCACTGGGTGAAATGCGCTCCATACCTTCAGGTATGCACGTGCATTGTGCCAACTTTCCCACCTGGTCCTGGTAGCCCTCCAAAACGCAAGTGGACGTTTGTTTTCAAGCAAAACGCGTGCAGGCTCTCATCTACTTATGCCCGCAGCCTGCAGCCATTGTTTTTTTTTTGGTTAATGTGAACGTTGTCCGAAAGCCGAAAACTTGACGATGGATAAGTTCGATGTTGAATTCGAAGAGGAGGTGGTCATGGCTTCCTGGGAATCTGGTGAGCTTATGAAAGTCGGTTGAGAGACCCACCGACGAGGTGTAACGTATACCCCGTCGCGAAAGACCACAGCCCCAGCAACCCGTCGTCGACGGCACCTGTAATGTACAGACAATCCTGCATAGCTGTGACGCAAGGAGGCTTCATTCTGGTTCAAATGTCGTAGGGGTCCCGAAGTGGGCACAGAAAACGTGACTGATTGTTCAGGGATCTTGGCGAAACAAAAAGGTCGGCCTGGTAAAACTTGCGCGTTCCTATGTCGTCGGTACTGTTCCCCGCGAACCACGGCGGAGGAATATGATATTCCTCCACCGTGCGGCGAACTAAGGCGTCTCCTGCGAGGGCGTAAAGAGTGCCTTGCACAGCTCCAGGGATGAAACTTCTTTTTCTTCTCCGACAGTCGAATTCGAAGGGCGGCAGAAGCGGGGAATTGCGAACTCGGCGAGTATACAGAGAAACGGCTCGAGAGTGGGCTGCCGTGCTGCCGCAGCCAGCGCTTCCGCGGCGTGCGCTGTGTGCCGCATAGTAATCGGGGGCAGCAGAGGCAGCAGCAGCAGCAGACGTTCGCAGCGGGACGTACGGAGGAGGAGGAGGAGGAGGAGGAGGAGGCCGGGTTACGACGCTCCTTCCCACGCGTCGGCAATCGCCTCATCGCCGGATGATGTATGTACGGACGACTGCCGCCGCCCTCGCCGATTTGCACACCGAGAAGCGACGCACGCGCACGGCACTGCAGCTAAAGAACCGCCGCCCTTCCCCGAGGCCAGGGCGAACCGGACAGGTGAACGGATGCCGCTACCAGCTTGGGAAGCTTTTTCGACCAAGACGTCAAGGCTTACCGCAAATGCTGGCCAGTTCCGACAAGCAGTACGGGTCATGAATGACGGCTAAAAAAAAATATATATAACTTTTTTCCTCTCTCCCTGACGGCTAAGGACAGGTAAACACTTTCCCTTCGCCACAAGTTGTTTAACGGAGAAGGGCTTATCAGCGCAGAGCGTCATTACTTTCCGCGATATCACGGTGTTGTTAAAAATATCGACTGAGGTAACCTCATCGCGAACTTTTTCGAATCCTAAAAAATAAATATAAAATGCGAAAGGCGCAGCGGCCTCTGTCGGTAAACATGTCTAGCCCGTCTACATGGTGCGAATTTCGCCTGCGAATTCGCAGCTGCGGCGCCGCTCGTGCGGCAAAACCATCTATTCTAATTGTTGTGGCAAATTGACAAATGTGAACGCCGCCTTGGCATTTGGCAATTTGTCGTAGCAGTGAAAAGGAAAATAGATGGTTTGCCGAACGATCATTCTCACCATGCAGAACGGGCTTAAAGCGGCAATACAAACGCCAAAATTAATCGTCAATTTTTTTTTTAGAACTGCGACCTCGTAAAAAAAAAAAAGGCCGAGAACGATTTATCGAACTGCGTTAAATACCTAGCATAGATGCAAGTAAATTTAACAGTAAAGAAAACTGCAGTTTCCTCACACCACCGTTAAACTGCGCTCACATAACCCAGACATTTCTGCGATCCTCTATCCTCAGCAATATTAATTAATTGCTTTGATTTATTAAAGGAATCTCCATGGGTGAAGCGTTCCACTCAACCAGAAGCAGGGACTGAGCCACATTACACGTATCTCTGTGAGCGCCGCATTGAAACACTCTTTTCAGGATACGAATTGACATCCTTCCGAGCCCCGAGACCGCACTAGCGCACCTCAATGGCGCTCCAAAAAGGGATATTGGAGAGAGAAGTCTCCGCTGAACAATCACCAATAAACGCCAATAATGCTCATGCGTGGTTGTAGCTGTAAGAGTAATTGCGGTGAGTGATGGCATAAGTCGGATTCCGCCCTGCGCAGCCGGGTATTAGACCCAACACCTCCAGTGCAGCATTACCACGGTCTGACCCTTTCAAACTAGGAGCGGGATCAAAGTTGTGGAGGGGCGATTCCACCGCGCAGCTGACATAACTTTGCTGCAACTAGACATACATCAGTCAACTCGCACAACTGGACATAAAATGACCACGTGCACCCAAACACCCGCAGTCGCCTTTACTTGACTCTACTGTTCCCCCTCCCTGTCAGTGTCCAAAAAAAGGGGGAACAGATTTGACTTCCGGCATTATTCGGAGGCCAAATCCTAAAAACAAGTAAGCTACATCTGTCGTTCGTTGAAGAGGAACGCATATCAACACGTACAACTGCCAGTGAGAACTTGTGGGACAGAAACTTGGCGCCTTACTGAGCGCCTTGACAGAAAACTTGGGTCAGCCCACGGAGCGAGGAACAAGCTATCTTCTTGTGGCAGCCAAATAACGTCACAAGCATTTGGCGCGCACGTTACGCACGGGGGCATCTGGTGGCGGGAGAAGAAACTACAAAGACGCCGCATTCCGCCAGGTCACCGTAAAGTGGCGCAGACACAGTGTGGATGAAGCCGCTATCATTTCATTCTCCGTCGCAGCTGCGGAGCTTCGCATATAGTCCGCGTTAGCATTCATTGTGACATTATCTGGTCGCTCACTCGCGCCCGCAGCAACGCATATGTCGCCCCTAAAGATGTTCTCGGTCCGTGGGTCATCACAATGAGTGATGGTAATCAGGACGCAGGAGTAACGCCCAGCGATGGGCAGACGAGCATCCCACATCAGAGAACAAACACGCGGTTAGCTGGAATTAAGAGGGAAGAAATGGACTTGTGCTGGGCGCGTAATGAGGACAACTGACGATCGGTGGACCACCGGGGTAGCAGCGTGGCTACCAGAGACGGGACTATAAGTAGAAGTGCATCAGTTTGATTGAGATACAAAGAAATTAGGAGACAAGGAGCGGACTAGGGCGTCGCAAGACCGCAGCGGCTTGGGGAACCCAGGTTCGGCTTTCGTCGTACAGTGCACACAGGCAGGCTGCTGCTGCTGCTGCTGATGCTGCTGATGATGATGATGATGAAATCTACATTCTCTCTCGTTTAATAACGGCCTTGAGGCTCCTTTTCTCATCGGTGTATGTTTCTGCTCTATTCTCTAACCTTGAAAGTTTGCACCCCACCCCCCACCTCTTCCTTGGCTATCTTCCTCAAATGTCCTGCGGAAGCGTATACGCTAGAGGTATACCCTACTTACACGCCAGATAGCCCCGACACGTACGTAGGGCGCTGACAAATGGGCCAAGAGCAGCCCGCTCCGCATACCGGGATGTCCTCCGCTTGTACCTGCTTCCGGAAAAGGGCGTCTCCCCAAAACGCGCCCGTCTCTCTTTTTTTCCTGTTCCCCCCCAAAAAATGCGCCGGAAGAACAAGCCCGTCTGTCGCCACACGTCTACCACCCACCCCGCTTCCACCATCGACATTAGGTAATTCATTCACCCAGCGGGCTCGACAAAGCTAAGCCGGTAAACTACCTCCCTTTTATTTATTTGCGTCTACGCTGCCACCGCCTAGCTTTTCCCGCTTCTCCTTTTTTTCCCCTTTCTATACCAGCAGCCGATTTCCGTCGACCGACAATGACGTGCCATATTAATGGCCGCCGGTCACGCGAACGAACTCTTCGTATACGACCGAGCAACGCAAAAGGACGACGGACGGCCACAGGGGCGTACGTGCGAAATGCGCTGCCATAACGCGACGCCAATATGTCAGGCGACACGCCCAAGGTATACAACAGGGAGACTACGCAGGGCGGGTTTGTTGTTGTTGTAGTTGTTGTTTCATCGACAGCTGCAGATGTTTTCATTTCCTCAAAAGGGTGTTTGGAATCAGACTCGTTAACGCTTCACGTTAACGTTGACCACACGTTCGTATCGAAAGCGGTGTTAATGTAGAAAGGCACGTTCAGGATCTGTTCACGCTAATTGCAAACTGGCCCGTCCTACATAGCAACCACCCCCCGCGCAAAGATTATTCTTTATTGACAGGTCTTGATATATTTATAAATCAGCACTAACTTTCTGATGACCGACGCTCTCCCTTCGTTTTCTTGGCGGGCCTGACGCTGTGCTAATTGTCTCGCTGAGAGCTTAGAGAACGCGTCACACGTCTCGGTGCCATTCTCCACGCTTAATCTCCCCCCTCCACCCCCCCCCCCTTTTTTTTTCTATTACCGCGACATCCACTGACATCCTTCGACCTCTTCATAAACAAAGCGTAGTGCGCCACGAGCAGGATGATAGAGCGGAACGGCTAGAAGAATGGGGCTAGCGCTATGAAAAGATGCGCCGCGAATTATTGGTTTGCTTGTATATTTTCCGACGCGCGACCGGGTCCCACCGCTGCCTCTGCGTGCTTGATGGCATAGGCTGCACTACATCCACCACCGCCTCGGGTGGTGACGCTAGCCTATTCGTCTAAGATGACGTTCAACACGGGCACCTGTCGTTTCTCTGCCTTGCATTTCTCGACCGGCTGTGCTCTACATTTCCACGCACACCATGCGGCTTCAATTCTTACAGCAACTCCGCTCTCTTTTTTTTTTCCTGGCTTTTAAATTTTCTCTCTTCCCGTGGTTCCGGAGACAGCAAAACCTAAACTTCAGTGCTTGCCTAGCGCAAGAAAAATAAATTTAACCGCGTAACTGCTTGCTTGGCTCCAAATGATGTAGAAAGACGATAGCCTTCTGCCGGTGCCCCTGCCACGTAACCAAATTTCCTTTAGGCACTTCCCGTGACGAACTCAATAAAGGTTTGTCCAATTCGATTCAATTTTCCAGCGTTCGCGCCGCTCCCCGCGCCACCGGGTGGGGCAGCGCGTGCCTTTTTCTTCACCTTTCATTTTCTTTTGGTTCTGCTTGTAACATCAAGAGCTCTTTTCTATGTGTTTGCTTTTTCGCTCGCCTCTCTTCGCCGCATGTTTCTCACGCGCAGTACAACACAACAGGAGAAACAAGAGCAGTAAGACGCGGCTCTTGTCAGTTTAGGCCCGTAGCTTCAAAGGAAACTGATTAATCGGGCTCGAGCGGTGGCAAGATCCAGTGGAGTCTTGAAATGAGGACCCCAGCCACCGCTCTACAGTGAATATCCCTTTGTATTCTTTCTTTCTCCATCTTCTACGCTGAAAACCAATCCAAGTTTATTCTTGAACAAGAAAACGCCGGTTCTGTAGGTTCCGTACCTACGTTTTTCCGTACACATGCCCGAGATTTCCTTTCCTCTGAATAATCTGGACTAGTGTGAACCATGGCAGAAATTTTTCTAGTCTAGAACGGTGGTGCATATAGTATACACTTTGTGATCAAGCATTGCTTCACTTAGGTCTGTCCGTTGAATCGAGTATGACAGACAAACAGACCAAAATTTTCGCGTAGCCCAAGAAAGACTATCGTCTTCAAAAAAAAAAAAAAAAACTATCAGGTTTATAAAATGATTCAGACTACAGCGCAGATAAAACGCGCACAAAAACAAAAGGAGGGCATACGCAGCGCTCACTTCCAACTGAATGTGTAATGACCCGGAAACCCTTGCATACACGTCAACTATATTTATAAAAGACGTGTTTATAAAAGTTCAAATTTGGCGGTACTCGCGGCTGCTCAGCCACCCCGGGGCCTTGCTGCTCGGAGCAGCGGAGAGATAACGCGCCGCATCCACGCCCGTCTCTCCAGGTCACACGCCAACACAGCAAGGCGGTGAGAAGAGGGCCGCGCGAGAAGGAAGAGCACGAGCGAACATTCGGCGTTGCCCAAGCCCGGACGGAGGCGGAAGAGGAGGAGGATGTCGGAAGAGAAGAGAAGATGAGCAGGGAGAAAAAGAAGATGCGCCTCACGGGGCGGCGAGCGTGCGACTCGCTGTGTACAAGCCGTGCCACGGAGGTCAGGGCAGACCGGGAGGCGCCAGCCAGACGCCCCGGAGTCCACGGGCATCGTGCCCGGGACAGGCCGCTCCGCACGCATCCCTCCTCCCTTCGCCGATGAAACAAAGACGACGGACGGGAGGATGATAATGAGCAGCGGCCGGCCGACGGAGACGCCGCGGCGCAGATGAGCCAACGCGTGTGTGTTCGACCACCACAACGTCGCACGAAACTACGGCAGCCACTTGCTGAAACGCTACCGCCAACCGCAATCCGGAATGCAAACTTTTATGCGGAGCACGAATTGCCCGAGGCGGCCCTTAGGGTTAACAAGGCTAGCACAACCAAGACAATATTCGAAATCCTTGAGTGTCGCGTTGGAAAGCTGACCTCGGGTGACCCCGGCGTCGACACAAATCATTCAAAAACCTAGGTGAACAAAGCATGCCAGCCATGTATGAGAAATGATTAATGATTACTAAAGCGAAGATTGATAACTGATCGATGCTAATGATTAATAAGGCGGGATTAAGGTCATTAAATCAATTGATGCGAATTAATGTGGATTACGAGTAAATTAAGACGGATTAAAATAAATTAAGGAGCATTACGATGGGACCAAGGTGGGTAATGATGAATTATGTCGTATTGAGATGGTATAAGGTTAGATTAGGGTCGTTTTTAAGGCGGATAAAGGTGAATAAGGATGCATAAAATAGCCTGGCTGCTGTGTCGACGCGTGGACGAGTATATAAAAGGTGCTCGTAAAGACAGTAAGCCAGGCTTTCGCTTACGGAGGACGTAAGAAGACTACTCCCGAGAATTTTTTTTTTACAATAAAGTTATTCTCTCTCTCCCTCTACCCCTGTCGTGCATAAGAGCATCAGAGCAACTCGGTGCATCAGGGCATCGTCTTCCACCAAAAATAAGTCACACTTTTCGTACTCGGCGCGGAGGCGTATACAGCGAAGGTCAAATGAAAAACGCTGTACTGCTGCACTGGAGGGCCTGAATTACAGCCACGGATGCAGTTTTCTTTGTGCGCGCGCCCGGGTAAGTACAGCTGCATGTGTTGTGCGTGTCTATGCGCGTGTATGTGAATCGCGCTAATACCACTCATATAAAACTTCGCTGCATTATCAAGAAGCCACTTCGTGGCTTCTTTATACTGCTCACGCCATTTACACACAGTGGCTCATGACGATGCGTCGAGACATACGCGCGTACGTATACGGACAAATTCTTTCTTGGAGCCAGGCCCAAATCATACTTTATGATTTAAAAATGGGAAAGGGCCGAGAGGGAGGCCGAAGCGGGCGCCTTGCCTACATCACAAAGTCTCGGCGTTAAACAACACCTTCTTCGCCAATAACCTGAGTGGGCTATATATCAGAAAGTATCGGCGCTTAAAACGCACCATCTACGCCAACACCCTGATTGGGTATTTGTGACGCGAAGGAACGCGTACCGTCAGAACCGAGACGCGGCATATTTTAAGATCAAAGGGGCAGACAACCGATTTCTTGGAGTGCATGTGATCTAGCGTCTATGAAAGCCAGCGTTTTATGTGTTGGGGTATAACCACAATGAATTTAACATAATTTTAAATTTGCACTAAAATTTCTGAAGTCTGAAAGGTGTCGTCATGCAGTGTCTAAACGAGACACGTATACCTTACGTGTCCAAACAACTCCGTCGATTTCAACGCGTAATTCAAAAGCCGCATAAAGGAATAGGAATGGTTGCACGTCACTGTTGTTGTAGCCGGGGAAGTTCTTAAATACCTCTTCTAATCTCACGTGCAGTTAAAAGTATGTTGCCGCCCTGCTCACTGTCATAGTTGCCAGCATTCCCTTCGGCGGCCCACGCAGGGCTGGCAGATATAAAAATTCCGCTTTCAGAAGTTCTAGCGCGCTATCAGAAAAACCGTTCCGTGTTAAGTGACGCCCTTTCGTTTGGGATAAAAAAAGACATGCTCGGCAAAAATCAATTGTCTGTCACCGTCATCACGTTCGGCGTCAATAAAATCTGGGGGTCGCAGCAGGTGAACGCTTCCCATCATGTTACTCCCACTGCAAGGCGGTATAGCGACCCAACAACCCCGCTGTCGGAGATGCAAGCGTCGGCGAATGCAGGAAAGAACAATACGAGCGCTTTCATCCCGTCTCCGAGCTAAATTCAACCCGCGCCACAACGTTCACTCTTTTTTTTCAACGCCTCCCAAAGGTTGCACGGTATGCGATGCGCAACGCGATGCCTGCTGCCCTCGCCCCCGATCGCGGGTGGACAGGCGGTTAAATACCTGTCCGCTCTAAGAAGCGGCTTGCGCCGACGTTGGCCTAACGAGCCGGAACCGCGGCATAACGCGCGTGGCCGCCTCCTTTTGTTCTCGCAGCGCAGCGGCGGCGGCGGTGACATATCGCGCCGCCCAATGCTCCGCCGGGAACAGCGCTCGAGGAGCGCCGTCGTCCCACCGCTGCGCGCGTAGCAACAGCGCCCCCGTCGCACTGCAAGCGTTCAACGACCTTGAACGAGCAGTGCGCCCAACGACGACGACGACGTCGCCGAGGCTGCGACACCGTAGACCCCCACGGTCGCCGCAGCCCAATCGCGCAGCTGCAGGTTGGCGACAGGTACACACACCGATTTGGAACACCAGTGGCCAGCGACCGACCCTTTAAACGTCTACGTACACCCAGAGACCGGAACTTGCGTTGGCAGTCAGGCTGTGTGCAGAAGGTCGCGGAGATGAGCATAAGTGCTTCCCATTCAATCAATCAACGGAGATGAAAAATTCCTCGGCACTTCAGTGCTGTTGCGTGCTCTGAAGCCCACCGATCACCAAAGACCGCTTCACTAGTGCGTGCGTCTCTTTCTTCGCTTTCCGTTCTCCGTCTTTTGACGCGAATCACTGCGACGGGCAATTCACGCGACAGCTTACCCACAGCGAGACCCCTCCTGTTCTACTCACCAGACCCCACGTTCACCTCTCACGCGGCACGCACCAGGATAATTCTCCTTCCATTACGGCAGGGTGCCCGGTAACTCGGCTACCGCCCTGGCGACCCGGGTTCAAATACCACACGAACTCAAATGTGTTTTTATTTATTTATTTTCTATTTACATCGGCGGCAATTTTCAGTACCCCTCCTGTTGTCGCCGACAACAACTATACGGTCACTTTCCAGCTTTCGCCTTAGGAAAGTGATTTCTTCTAGAAAAAAGATGCTGCTTTTACAGGGTGCTGTTTTGTTGCCACGACAAAGCGGCGCGACAACGGGGGAGGGCTCAAACAGCCCCCTTGCGTTCCTAGTGCTTACAAGCCTGTGCATACAAGTTTCAGCTGTGGCGCGGGAATTGTAAATTAGTCGAAACATCGGAAAATTCGCGCAGAAATGAAAACCCCGGCGACATTACAACTGTAACAACGCTTGGGGCCCTGAAATAACGTTGCGGGCGATACATTTATAGGAGGAAGCGGCATCGAGAACCATCCCGCCGCGCCTGGAAGGAACCGCGAAGAGCTACGACCGCGAACATCAACTCTGGGCCGTCCAGCAGTTCGTGAGGGCGCTCGAAAGGCACGAGACTCGCGAGCCGGCAACGGCCAGCGGACGGCTCGGACCGAGTAACGGCTAACCCCTAGGACGACACCGGGCCCGCGTCACGGCGCGCAAGAACGCCGATCTGCAGGCACAAACAAAGTGTACTCCAATCCAATTTAAGGGCCCCCTTTGGTTCCTAGAGCAGCCGTTTCATTACAGCGTAGCCCCATCCATCAGGGCTCTTATCAAGGCTTCCGGGCTAGTGATCTTCTGCGTGTCCTTTATGCGCCATCCGAGATAGTCCGATTCCACGTTGCAGGACATTTGTACATCATCTTCAGTTGTATCGAATGGAGTGCACAAACGACAGCGTGCATAGCAGCCAGCCCAATAGGGATGATAATCATCGCGTCCCGGTGAACCTAATCAACTTCTCTTCATCAAACATTCCCCTTTTCCTTCGTTTAGCACCAACGTTTATTCGTGTGCGCCAGCGCATGCGCAATTCTCATTTCGTGGAACGCACTTCAGATGGTGGATGCTAGCTGCCTTGTAGGCGCGGCGTCCTTCCACACCACACAATAAGCCGGCTTCTCTCCGGAGCTTTGGCAGACCTCTGGAACAGACCTTCGCCCTCTCATGGACGTGGCAATAGCCAACACGGTTTATCTAGTTCGTCTAGCAATAGCTCACAATTATTACAGCAACGCGCTCTCCTAACGGAAGTGAAACAAAAACGAGCTGCCTCTACGCGCAATCATGCGGCACAATTTGCTTTCTCTCACTCTCACAAAATAGACATCACAGGTTTCAAAGATTTGTACATTGAGAGAAATGTACAAATCTATGAAACCTGTGATGTCCATTTGGTATATATATATATATATATATATATATATATATATATATATATATATATATATATATATAAGTTAGTAGAGACAGAGACAAACGAGAAAGATAGAAAATAGAAATAAGTGTACTGACGTTTCAGGGAGAGGACTCCCTTAGAGTACTCTGAAGAAAGGGAGTCCTCTCCCTGAAACGTCAGTACACTTATTTCTATTTTCTACGTCTTTCTCGTTTGTCTCTGTCTCTACTAACCTTATATATATATATTTTTTTCCTCGCCGAGGGTGGTTTCTAAATATATGTCGGATCCACCTAACCGGCCAAGCGGGTCGAAGCAAAACCTCAAGATGAGAAGACACCAACCGCGTGGCCCCAGGAAACATTAACAAGGAGCGCGCTGTACATACATGTTCACGAACGAAGATCACCTTCATTTTAGTGCGAAAAAGGCTTCAGTTCAACGAACTGCGACGTGATCCCTCGCCTTACGCCTTTCGGGCAGCCAATCTGTACCTTGGCCTGATGAAATGGACGCAGCGCGATTCCCGTTTCGATATTTCGCTTACAACATCAGCAAGCTGAGCGAAAGAGCGTGACCGCTCTGCTGAGCCTGAAGAGCCATAATTCGCACAATACAGGCACACCAAAATTATCCGAAAATTCCCAGAATCTCTAAGGTGCCAAGGAACAGAACTAAAAGACCGAAATTCGAGGAAGGGCCACACTCAAGGGTACCCGGATGGGTTTATCACCGACATCCATTCTCTCTCTACAACTGCACACTGTCGAACTGCACTTCTCTGGCTATTCCTATAAGAGACCACTCAATAGCTAGTTTCGATAAGGAAGCACCGTGTCTTATCAGCCAATATCGACATAGCCGACACTTCACGCCTTACATGAAAGTGCAACCGCAGCAAAAACCAGCGGCGTGTTCAATACCAACTGGGCATGTCTTGATAAGAACTCGTTCAAACGCGACGCCATATCGCGACAGTCTATGTTAAGCACCAGTCGCAGATCGCCGCGATAAGACCCCGGACGTAGGCAAATGTCCTGGCTTTTGATAAAACCTCAGAAAATCAGCCCTCTCTTCGTGCTGGTCTGCACAGCTTACTTGGGTTCCACCCATTTAAATAGCTTTGCATGATTTCCCAGGCTGGACATAGCTACTCAGTGAGTTTCAGAGAGGTCATTTCGAAAATTCTTTAAACTCAAATGCATGTTTTCCGGGATTTCTGGGGGAGTAGAGAAGCTACGCACTGCCGTGGTTGACTCTGAGCGAGAAAAATATATAACGTCACCAGTACAGCATGGACTGTGCTAACAAATTGCAGAGCAAAAAGTAAGGAGTTTTATTTACCAAACGGGGAAAATTCAGAAATCCCGAACCCACATGAACTTACACGCACACAATTATCATGCGCAGTGTTCAAACATGCAAGAAATCGGATCCAAGTACCCTTTTTTTTTTGTTTATATCCAGCTTGCCTCGAATGTCGAACCAAATACGAAATATCTAGCTGTACAGCATGATTTTAATTATTAACACAGCATGCGGGACAATACGAATCCAACGTTTGAAGCCGTGGCCGGATTATACATTCGACAACCGTAAACAAATGTAACAAATGAACATTTAGAAGCAATGAATGGTTCGAACTAACGCCTGCGTTTGCTGCTAAAATGAAGGACGTCAATGCCGCAAAGCACCCCATCCACCTTTTTGCTTTTTAACATCGACGCCGACTTGTCGTTTCAAGTTTCAACTATGCGCCACGGTTTAAGCTATGACATTCGCTTCTCCCGCCAGAATAGCGCGGGTTACGAAACAACCTCCCTTAAACGCAGTGGCTTGATAGTAGATTCTGGTGACGCAGACTTCGAACAATAGGATGGCCTCTGGATATATTTAAATTGGGATAGCTTTACAAGAACCTCTTTCAGGGCATGCTGGTTACCGTTTAAGAACATGGTTAATAACAGCGCAAATAAACGAAACAGACGAAAGGGGTCCCGGCCCGTGTATCTCCTTTTAATTGTGTTTCGTTCATTTGCGCTATTAACCATGTTTTGGGGATATCTTTGCATACAAAGAAGACAGAAGACCTCAAATCATGCAACCCGAACAGGAACATACAAGTACAAACCTAATCATTTCGTTTTAATGTTCATTGCTTCGTTTATTCTATGCTGAACGTAGTCCCACCCATATTCCTACCAACAGACCTACCTAAACATTGGGATCGCGGTAAAGTCAATCAGTGTGCGAACCCGAATCGATCATCACTGGCCGTTTCCAAGACTGCCATGCAAGGCACAGTGCTGGGAGAACGTATACACACAGCGAGAACCCGCGGCAGACGCTGTCTGAAGTCGGCTGAGTCAATAGGCTCTTGCGATGAACTGCCCTAGCTCACAAAGAGGTCACCGACTGCCCGTGGAAAAAGAAAGCCCAGACAGAGGGTAAAGGCAAATAGCCTGGCAGTTAAGGACGAACAGGTCAGCAACGAAGTAAGCCCCAGGGGAAGAAAAATAAGCGGAACAGTTGCACCCCCCCCCCCCTTTTCTTCTGCTCGGCTTCCCCTAGCCCGTTTCGCATAGTGCAAATGCAAAACGCCATTCTAGACGGAGCCTATTTGCAGCAAGACGAGCTCTTGCGGACCTCGCAAGTATGTTCCGCCCACGGCCAAATGAACGGATAACCTTACGGAATAGATTACTGCGTTCACCTGTACTCCCATCTACGAATTAACCACCGTACATTGAAAGAATGAGTTATATAGGAGTATATCGCGCTTGGGACAGGAATACGACTGTTTCAGCCCACCCTCTCGTAAAGCAGAAGCTGCGGCCTCGTCAAGCTGGCAGTGTTGCGCATTTGTTCCAGCTTCTCCTATCAAGACAATCGTGTACTAGGGATCTACCGTATTTGCGTGATTCTAACGCTCCCCTGATTGCAACGCGCAAGTAAGTTTGCTGGAAAAAAAATCGAAAAATAGTTTGACGGCGATTCTACCACGCAGATGTTAAGAGACATGACACCACGTATACCTGGCAGAAGACGTTTTATTTGACGCATGCAACTGTGGCAGCGAAAATTCCTTGTGCTTCTTGCTCATCCAGCTCCAGCTGGCATTAAAACTAAAGCGGGGAACATTGAAAGCTGATTTGGTTTTGAGCCCGATTGTAACGCGCACGCAAATGCCAACAGTACTCTTGCCAAAAAAAGATGCACATTAGAATCGTGCAAATACGGTATAAACTGAATTTGGAAGTCCAAATTAAAAATATACAATGCGAGAATGATCACTGAATAAAACCTTGATTGACTCCCTCTGTATGGATGCGCTGCTTACAAAAAAAAAAAAGAGAGAGAGAAAAACTCTAGTACGAGCACGAAACATTTCCCACGTACGTCGTTGTTTTGACTCTGCGGATCCGTATAAGTCCCTCCAAAAATTTTCGCTACACTCGCAGTAATATGTAATTTCGTACTAAATAATTCAATAAAAGAAATGAGTACCAAAAAGAATTGAGTAGAAACTCTCTAGAGGGCATGGCCAGGTAGTAGTAAGCTCTTTTTCCAGGGGCTCACCTGGCACACACACACACACACAGACCTTCGTATGTTTGCTGTGGAGTTCTTTGAGCCTAGGTGATTTTATTAAACGCCGTATAATTAATTAAAGGCCCCAGAACACTTCATTATATGCCCCATATGAGTCATCGAGTCATCTACACATCCGATCCTCCCTTCTCCAGGCTGGCGCGATATCGTACAAGCGTGTATATTGTATAATTTGTACATACCTATTGCTTGACTGATGGAGGCGAAAAGCAAAAACGCCCGTGTGGAGAGATTTCGGCGCACCGCCAAGATCCCCAGGTGGCAGAAATTAATCCGGAGCCCCCGTCCACTACAGCGCGTCTCATCGCACCTGTGTAGGGTCGGCGCGTTAAACCTCATAATCAATGAATATTGTTTGACTGATTGTGGAGCCCCGAATCTACACCTGGGCTATGAGGCGCGGTGTGCTGCTCCGGATTAATTTCCACCACCTGGGGATCTTGACCGTGCTCTGCACACGGGCGTTTTTGCTTTTCGCCTCCATCAGAAAAGCGGCCTTCGCGGCCGGGACCGAACCCGCGTCCTTGGGCTCAGCAGCGCGACACCTAGCTTAGCCCCTGAGCGTACACCAGGGCCATAGCCATAATTTTTTTCGGAGGGGGCTATGGGTTATTGGAATGGAGGAGTTTTGCCATAGGAACACTAAGTCTCGCTCAAACCCTGCCAGGCGAAAAATTTGGAGGGGGTTCGAACCCGAAACCCTCACTCTGGCTACGTCCCTGGCATATATACTGTACACCTCGATATTATATATACCTACACTTCGTGTCACACGTTCCGGGCTGGCGGGCGGGCGCACAGACTTCTGGAGGAGGAGAGCAGTTTAAGGCGGCTTACGCAATAAAAAAAATAGCAAAAAAATACCATGCTAACCCTGTTATCACTAAAGGCCCACAGGGTCCACCCATCGGTTACACTAACGGAGTTAATCCGCAAGAAAAGTGAGGCCATCCCCAATGCTTAGCCATGCTGTTGCACTTGGGATATGCACTCCCAGATTGCGCCAGAGAACAAGGCCGATCGTGCAGTGCTGCCCAGGGAGCCTTCGACGCCGCGACCGTTGAGCAATACCGGCAGCCGGCCGCCTGCAACCTGCCCCGAGCCCGCGAGGGACACCGCAGAGACGACGCCACGCAACGCTGCCCCTGTTACAATGGCGCGTCAGCCCGGAGAAAGGCGGCGGCGGCGGCGTTGGAAATAGCCTCCCACGTTCGACTTCCAGCGGCGCTTATCGGCCGCTCCGATGCATAGAAAGTTAGCGTCGCTGCCTATCACGCGTCCGCAGGAAGCCGCCGATAACCGGCACTTGAAGAGGAAAGGGCCCGCGCAACCGACCCGCTGCCCACCGGAGCCCGTTTCGGAGATCCCACGCAAGCGCTGACTTCCCCCGGTGCACAGAGGGATCGCCGTTACGCAAATGCTCGTGCATTGCGAAAGAAACGAAGTGGGAAAAAAAAATTTCCCACCTGAAGTTCTGCGCTCGGGAATACACCTGGGCTAGGCTATAAAACTAGCACCGTGGCGGAAGGCCGGAAAAAGGGTACTCAAACAGAACTTTCGCGCTCGCAAACTACACCTGCAAGCTGGGTAATCAAAAAAATTAAAAAAGAGCACCACAGCTAGGAGCTCTGCAGATTAATTTAGCCGCCCAAGTTTTAGTTTTTTTAAGCTGAGCTTCGTATGACTCGTTGATGGCGATGTTGCCCCAAAACGCACTGCAGAAAGGCCAATTTTCTCTGACGACGACGATGATCGTGGGTGAAGCGATATATGGTTGAAGCGCGAAGGACAAGTGGGTGAGCCCGTTCAATACGTGGATCTCGTCCGCCCTGCATTCAAACATGGTCTTGCACGTGATATTCGACCACTACGCGTCTGCGACGTGCAGGTGCCGTCAAAAGTAATTGGAACACGGTCTCGTACATTTACAGGAGGAATTCCTTCTTCCAGAAACCGCCTGGCTGTATTGTTGTGCGTTTAAAGGAGTCCTTCCTAAAAGAAAAATCTTCCCGTAAACCGGTAAGAGCTGTCATAAAGCCAGTAAGAGAAATGTTTTGTGATATTCTCAAATCCTCGTTCCAATTACTTATGACGACACCTGTACGTGGTCGACTACCTGAACGAGGTCGACCGCGGTGCGTCCAACATGCGCAATGCGGTCGCAGAGAAACCGCACACGAACTACGCGCAGGTGCTGCGGGTTTTTGGCGCCAACATCCCCATGCCGAAGAGTCGCGACGGTGAGTATATACGTACACCACGTGTCTACCCGAAGAGAGATCTAGGCTGTGCAAGACGATGCTCGCCGAAAGCCTGCACGTGTCGTCGACAGACGCCTGGAAGCGCAACGTGGTGCAGCGCTACTAAAGCTTCCGTTCCAACAATCTTTCGATAGAAAGGCGAGTTCCTTTTTTTTTTTTTTTTAGAAGTCCAATACACATATAGGAACTTTGAGGAAGCGAAGAATTTGTCAATCGTTAGTTAATCGATCGGTGGGGCAGCGAAAGGAGTAAGACGGCATTTTTTTTTATATGTTTTCTCAGAATACATTTTAGCCGGATAGCGTGACTAATATCAAAATCATGCATTTGTCCACGCTTGCGGCCCAGAAAAAAATCGATCTGCTTCGATCCACACGCATAAGGAAGTTTATACGCACGAAACGAAGCGCGTCTTTTCACTTTCTCAGCTCTTCATAACCTGGCACCAAACCTCTTCAGAACTAATAGCTTTGTGTGTGTCTGACGCCAGAAAACGCAAAACACGAAAACCCCAGCCGATGTGTTAAATGGAACAGCCCGCGGAAAGTAGTTGTGTTTGCGCTTATTTCAGAGCCCCAACGCTTAGCGGATAAGAAGCGAATTCGAGCTAGCTTAGCATCCCGGGTATAGTCTAGCAAGGCACGGTAGGCAGGACCATGGAGCCACCGATGGTAACGAGTGTCTTGCCGCAAATCCTGACCTGCCACCAACCCCGTGTTTCCTTGGAATGTCGCGGGAAATGAAAACAGAAAAGGGGACTGTAGCACACACCGTAAATATGTAACGAAACCTGAGGAGCATTACAGCGAAAGTCAGCTAGGGCACATCAGAGGAAATTAATAAACGGTGCCTCGGTCAGAAGGGCACTCCGAAGGGAAGTTCGGGGGGCGATTTTAAGCGCAGTTAAGTTATTGGCTTCCTCATAAATCAATCGATCCTTGGGTCGAAACGGCGTAAGTTTCAGTAGCGAAGCGAGTATAAGGTGACCCAGTTCCGTGCGCGCGCCTGTCTATACAAGCATAGCAACTCTCATAAGGTATGCACCACCGGCAGAGAGCAAATATCACGGCCCATGCGGAAGCAGACGGAAAATTCGTCTTCGCGGCCATGGGCAGAAAGTGGTTCGCACAGTCCGCCCTGTGTGCGTGTAGGTCGCACTTTTCCGTCACGGCTGAACACGTGTCACTCTGCCGTGGCAGCCTGTGAGCACTTGAGGCATGAAACTCGGCCGGTTACAACCACTTTAGGCTAAAATCACGAAGTCATAGCTGGGCTACTATGAGTTCGCAGCGTGACGAACACGCAGCGCCCATTATAACCCTTTTTGTACCACAGGATAATGGCGTAGGAGGACTGGCTACAAGTCCGTGCGTACGTGCATCAGCATCTACCATCACCATCACGGCAAACATTGAGGAAGATTGACGACTACGACGACGACGGTGGGAGTGTGTACGTGCGTGCGTGGACTAACTCAATACAAAACGGTTCGGCATTGCCGAAAGCACATAGTATCTAACTGAAGGAGAAATCGACAGAGGCGGTGGATATTTTAGCCGAAAATACATTCGGCAGAGGTTCGACGGTCCAAGCACCCGAAAGAAGACAAAAATTCGCCCGCAGAGATAGGGACTTCTCTTTTCTTTCTTTTTTTTTTCTTCTGTGGTTTCAGAAGCGCAATCCACTGAAATAATTTTATTAATTAATCGTCCACATAGATCGAAACGCGTCAGCGTAGGGGGCCGACCCTCTTCTCTCTCTGTTGTGTGTTCAAAAGACCCTGTTCACGAGAGACAAACGAAGAAAACATCAAAAATAAGCGACAGCAAAACACAACGGAATAGGACTAAAGCGCAGTCAAAAGCAACTCGTATCTGCGGCACCCTCTGTGCGCGACGTCACCCAGTCGCGTAGGTCCCTGACCGCCGATTGTCCGAATCGCGCATAGTTCGACAACTTGCGGTGGTCTGCCCCTCGACTAGAGTCCGACCGAAGTAGCACTGAAGTCGCATCGACCGAGTCGGATGAGCATCGACAAAGTAGGCATCGACCGAGACGGATGAGCGGTGACAAAACGGCGCCCGCTAATTGTCCTCGGCGACCGCAGCTAATTGTCCTCCCGCGAGGGTTTCGGCGTCGGTCGACCAACAGCGCTCGCGCGCAGTGGCTCTACCGCGGCCGCTCCTGCGACCTGCTCGCCCTTTGACAAGAAGGAAACGAAAAGACAACAATAAGCGAAAACTCTACAGCAGGTTTACAAACGTGTTCCCTCTACGTGCAATGATGGATAGCTCATCATGATTACATTAATATCAAATAATAATGATGATAATGAGACACGCATCATCATCATCGCCGTTGTCAAAAGACAGCGCGAGAACTACGAGAGCGCCACGGTAGAATTGCGCAACCCGAGCATAAAGTTCCCGCCAGTTCGGCGAAAACAGCAGCAAGAGTGGGCGTCAACAGTACACTAACTGTAACATTAACACCGATGGTGCCAACGCACAGAGCTCAGTCAGCGTCAGCTGATGATCAAGCACGAAAGTACACTACTCCAATGTACTATCGCCCGTCAAATGAAATATATACTGTTCGTACAGTTCATATAATCGGCCTCCACTTTTCCCCAACTTTGTTTTTGTAACTAATCCACGCGTCATTTTGGCTTGCATGGAAAGAAATCGCGCTATTTGTGTGTTCAGGTTCATATTTTCGTGTTCGCGTTTCATTTGACGCCGATATTACGCCGGTGGAGGGTTAGGAGGCGGCAGGCAGTGCGGACATCGGGATCTCTCGAGACGTGCCTCACATCTGCAGTCACGTCATAAGAGGTGGGAGGGGGTTCTTGACGCGGAATCTAAAGATCCACAGCGTTTCAATGCCAGCGCAATAAAGGGCCAATTGGGCGAAAGAGCCGGCGTCGGAAGCCGAGAAACAGCTGACACGGGACCGCGAAGCGTTGCATGCTAGGCAAATATTGGTCATGCGCGGAGCCACGTGGGAAGCGGCGAGTTGCAGCTGCGGGTGCGAGTTCGGCATTCGGAAGCGGCACAGAACGCGTCTGCTGACCTCGCACAGCGACGCACCAGTCACCGTTACTCGCAACGCCAAACTACAATTGAACTCAGCGGCGTTCAGGGAGACTTCGATGCTTTCGCATTCACACCTTGGGTGGAGCGCTTGGGTGGAGTTTTGTGCACTCCCATCACTGCCTCCCATCCAGGCTTCTGAAAAGTCACGTGGTTACGTCAACATTAACCGAGGCGGAGACAGAATCTGCCTGCAGCGCCGGAGGATGGCCTATCTTGTAAACACGCCAATATTTATGTACAACGAAACACGTTGCGTACATTCAGTTTCACTCGACAAAAAGGCGCAGAAAATGCTGCTGTTATGTGCTTTCTTCTAGGGTTCACGCAACTTCTTCGGCCCCCCGGTAAAGGACTGAAGGACTCTGGCATTTCCCTGGGCAACGCCAAAATAAACGCTTCAACTGCTCATCAACACGAAGGCTTCGCTTTTTCGGCCAGCAGCATTGGAAACAACCCCACAATCTTCATAACCGTGGGCGCATCATCGGCATCGGGGCATAATAATTAGAGACTCAGCGATCTCCCTTTGCGATCAGCTGACAATTGTTTCCCACTGGACTAATTCAACTTCTGACAATCGTAGTCCCCACGGCCGCCGTGTGTTCGGGTTGGAAGAGAGGCAGGATGAATAGAAGCTGTAGTTCAGTACCAGCAGAAATAAAGTGTGAAAGTGTCGGTGCAGTCGGGTGGGCACACGTGCATGTGTGAACATAGTCTGAACTATTATACTTCCGCAGACGAGTTAACCGTGATTCCTTTCTATTAACGTAGGAAACACTAAAAAAAATTTGCGATCCACCACTCACCGGCCGCCGCACCCGTCGAATGTTCTTGCTGCAAGTAATCCAAATCCGCACAGGAACGCGCGCACGAATGGGCGAGAACACAGGCACAAAAAACTGCATCTCACACCACAAATGCCGCGTTTGTCACTTCGCCCGATGGGGAACTTTCGACTCAGGCGGCCGACGGCACTGCACAAAAGGAACTCAAAAAAAGAAGAAAAGGAAGCACACGCGCGCAGAAGCAGCTCGCCGCGGTACCGCTGTCAAAACTCGCGCCCGGAGCACGTCGACAGGTGAGGATCAATCCACCACCGGCTGGCTGACTGGCTGGCTGTCAGGTGGCTAACCTCCTCGACAAGAGGAAAAAGATCAAAATAAAAAAAAAAGCTTTCGGGGGTGAAATAAATGGCGCCAATTATGAACAGGAGAGGGGAAAGGGGAAAGCCCTGTCAGGGAGAAGCAAGCCACAGCCGGGGGACGGCAAGGTGCGACGCGCACTGCTACTACTACTACTCTTCACGGCACAAGAGAGGGAATGAGCGCGCGCGCGCGCGGGTGGATGCAGTCGACGTCAGCGGTCGCCGTCGGTTCTCGCCAGCGCGCCCTTTGCCCGGCTGCAGACGGGCGGCGGCGCTGCCGCGCGACCTGACGTCAGGTACGGCACGCGCAGCGGCGGCGGCACCTTGCGAGCGAGCGAGCGAAGGAGCCGTGCGGCTCCTGAATGGCAACGATTCAAACCGACGCGCGCCAAGAAGCTGTCAAGACGGGAAAGAGTGCGAGAGGCGTGATGCAAGGTTTCCGGTTAGACTTTCGTTCCGGTCGTGTGCTAAGTTCTAACCTGGGAGAAAGGGACGTCGAGTGGGGGCCACTAATCCCCAGCCGCCAATTGCGGGAGCCGTACCAGGGGCTTTACAAAGCGCTTGGGACAAGTTCGAACAAGAATCAACCATTCTCCTCGCGAGAAGTTCCGAAGAAAAAAAAAGAGAGAAAAACGAACCCAGCATTGTACTCCCTTGGCTTCCAAAAATTATTGAATCAATTATTCAGAACCATATTCAGTCACCCAACGTTTTCAGCTACTTCTGTCAAATATTCGGGCGCAGGAACAAGCGCCGGGGATTCAATCCATTCGGCAAAGGCTGTGCGAAGCGGTATCGTACGGCGACACAAATGACGTCACAGATGCTGGCATTTACCGTCGACAACGTAATTACGAGAGCGCTCTAAAACCGCCGTTTGTTTCTCTCTCTCCCACCCTCTCTTTCTCTGGAACTAACTTTAGAACTTCATCAGACACAACACGTTTCTAGAGCCCGTTTCTATGGCTCCCACTCGAAGCTAAAAATAATGATATCGTCCGGCATAAAATATTCCAACGCTCAGAACAACCGGAGCGTCAGCCGTCTTTCCAGAGACGAAAAACGTCTTTCCAGAGACGAAAAACTGAAAACTGGTCAATAGTCATCTTCTATGGCGCGCCTAATAATACCCCATTTGAAGCTTCGGCACGTGAACCCCCATTTGAAGACTTAGCAACAAAAGATGACCGACCATCCAGGCAGGTTTTTCAGATGAAAGCCGCACATCGCACAAACTTCAGAAAACTTTGGCCTCGCCCCGAACAGCCCGGATTTTCAGCCGCGCGACTGTGTGTGGGCTGATACATGTTTTCCTTCGCTAGAAACTAGGTCAACCCAGGATAATTCATCAAAATATTCGGTAGAATTTAGTTAGGAGAAACAAACCCAGAGCGAAGGGAACCCAAAATTTGAATTTCGGCCCTTTCGCGCTGCCGCGCAAGCCGCGGCCAACGTGCAACCGAGCGCCGAAGCAAACGAGCCAGCGTGCAGGGGAGCCCGCCGCTCAGGAGCGCGCCTCTTCGGCGGGAAAAGCAGGGGGCACAGAAGCGGTCCCTGGAAGAGCAGGGAAGAGCAAACACGCAACACAAACAGTGGAGGCGGGTTAGGAAAGAGGACCGCTGCCAATGCGTGCGTAAAGGCAGGCAGACACGCACGCACTTAGGACGACGAACGACGACAGGGGGCTTCGCCACCGCGAAAACATTTCGCTCGACCGACATTCATTTCCCCGCCTTCCGCTCGCCCTCGCTAACCCCTTCAAAAAGGACCGGCCGCTCCGCGCTTGATGGCTCAATGCGTGTTTGGCAAGCGCCCCTTTCTCCTCCGCCTTCTCGCTGCCGGCTCGCACGCAACCCCTGCACAGGGATTTGCGCACAGAGGAACGACCCGCCAGCAGAAGACCCGAACCCCCCGAACGAATCCTTTCAAAGTTTCGCATGCTTTCAAAGCCTGTAAAATGAAATTCCCTGCGCAGCCTCTTCGGTCACCGCGAAACTGGCAGCAACGGGTCACATACAAGGCCACCTTCACCGCAAGTTTAAGCATATTGAGACTTAACAGAAGAACCTATCAACCACCGGACAAAATCCTCAATAAATTTAGAATAAGAGCCCACTCTCAGGAGATTACAGACAGACCCACACTGGCTACACTACACTCCTGGTACCCCATGATATATTCTCCTTTCTGCCCGCGCTGCCGGGAGAGGGCGGACGGTATGGGTAAAAAGGGGCTTTAGGTATGGACACGCCAGTATACAACTACACACCCAACCACAAACACGTCAAGGGAGCAGTGAAAGGCCTCCCTGCTCAGCCATGACCCTGCCTGCCAGCGATGGCTGGTGGAGAGAGCCACAGTGGCGTTGGAGGCCGGTGGAATCCTGGAATTAGGATAACCACCTTTTTCCCTCCCCCCTCCTTTCTTGAATAAATATTTTTCAATAAATCGATCTCTTCGCGCAACTCAAGAGTGCTGCCCCGAGAAACTACCCCAACATTTCGGGCTGTTTCTCGCGACAGCAGCAACCCAAATTGTGGATTTCAAATAAATAAAAAAACCGCAACAAAAAGAAAGTTTGCGATGGTGTCTTTTTTTTTCCTCCCTCGGTGCTAGCTAGAAAGCCGAGCTAACCGCTATAATTGCATGTACCCGACTAAATATATGTTCGTTTCAACATGTCTCTTCAATTACGACGCGCCTGCCTCTTGGCGCAACTTCTTTTGCAGCTCACGGAGTTCCGGGACACACGTTTATGCCGCCATTTTTATGCGCGTTTTACGTCACACTGACAACAAGCAAACGCCATTTATGCCTTCTCTCTCTCTCTCTCTCTCTCTCTCTCTCGTTTGCTTTTTTTGTTTTGTTTTGTTTTTTCGTTCGCTGGATATCCATACTGAAACGCTGCCGAGGTCACCGGTTCTCCGACACTGCGCGCTACGTCAAAATCCAATCATCCATCAGTTTCCTAATATAGACAAGCGTGCGCTACCGCGTCCAAGAGGGAGACAAAATGACATTTGACGGCTGATCGTGCTCGCAGGCGCTCCGAGCCGCACAACGAAGCGCATCGCGTTAACCTCCAGGCGAGCCGAAACAATTGCGTCGACAAAAAAAGAAAAAGAAAAGAAAAGGAAAAGGCGCGAGCTTTCAAAATCGCTGGATGACGTACACGGCAGCTTCTATTTTCTCGCTAACGATGCGCGTACCTGCTACACGGGGTCGGAGCGACAGCGGTGGAAACCGGCATCCCGCACGGGAGGAGGGAGAGGCTGCAACACTGGAGACGACGGACGATAATATTGGAAACAAATCACTTTTAAAATGAAACGGGTGAGGGGGGGAGCAACGAGTGCACGGTGGCGCAATGCACGCACTCAGAGAGAAGCAAACAAGCGCACTGGAGAAAACCCCAGCGCCGACGACAACCGAGAGCTGCGCGGCGACACTGTCGGCAGCCAATTTTCCGGGTGAAAACGCGCAGGGGGGGCTTACAGTAGCAGAGCGAAGAAGGAGCTTGGCACCGATAGATTTAAGTTTTAAGGAGAACGACAACGTATTAAAACGAAGGCACTAATCAATCACTGCGTACGGCAGCCCTGTTTCTTTTTTTTTTTTTTAGAGGATGGAATAAGGGGAAGGGGGGGGGGGGGGGGGGGAATCTGTGTTATTTTTAGAATTCTGGCGAGTCCCACAGCTATGCGCACACCATAGGCACCCCTAGAGCCACTAGAAGCGTAGCTTATTTATTTCTTCCCCCCCCCCCCCCCCCCTTTCACTATAACTTCACCTTTGCTATAAGCACTGGGCACGGAATCGACAACATAAAAAATGTCGGTGAGAGATGAAAAGAGAAAGTGGGCAGCAGTTCCCGCCGTCTTGCAGGCCTCGCACAATGGCGAAGGAGCCCGTTCGACACTGTGTAGGCTGGTGTACACGCTGACCTTGTTCGCTGTCGGTAGATGAGGCTGACCTCTGCTCAGGACAGTACTCCTCTCATCATATGGGGCTGCTGTAGTTGTGGCCGAGCGGACATGCAAAATCGACGCTCCGAGTCCGCGCTATCCCATAACACAACCACACTAAGGAGGCGAGACAAATTCATTACGGGGTTTAACGCGCCGAAGATACGCCTGGACTACGTGGCGCGCCGTAGCGGAAGGGGGCTACGGATTAATTTCGACCACTCGTCGATCCAATCTCGACACACGGGCGTTTTTTTGCTTGCTGCCTCTATCTGAAAAGCAACCACCGCGGCCGGGATCCAACCCGCATCCTTGAGCCCAACAGCACAACGTCTTCGCCACTGAGCCACCGCGGCGTGTGGGCGGCGAAACAGCGGCTGTTCTGCCGACAGAGGTCTGCGCTCTCTCGTCCCGCTGGCTCCGCATGCGTGAGAAGGAATCGAGCGAAACATCACGCGTAAGAACCCCCGAGACCGCAACTATTGGATGCACCACTCAAGGGAAGGTAACTCGGGGAAAGGCCACTGTATACGCTCCCCATATACCCGAGCGGCCACAAGCCTATGCTGGTGGTGACTTAACTGATGAAATCGGAAGCCAATCCCATACCAACTTATGAGGACGCCGAGGAGAAGCAACTGCCGGCAAGATCTACAGTATGCCGGCAAGATCTACAGTACAGATCTACAGATCTACATAAATCACGCCAACAACTCCTACGTAACAAGTGGCGCAGTTTAAGGGGGCAGCCGTGGTGCACGGTCGATGGATACCGGTTTTAAATGAGGCCAACACCACCGCTAAACATCACTGCACGCATAAAGAATTTACGCTACCGTGTCCAAGATAACCACGGTCTGAGTAGGCATTGGTTTTTCATCTACCAAGTGTTTCGTTACGTGTAACGCTACAATTAATAATGACGATAATAATAATCGACGTAGGCAGTACTTTCTGAAACCATGCATGCCACATGGCAGCCCCAGTGCGACAGAATCACGCATGAGTTTAATTTTTCATTTGCGCAAAGGTTACAAAACACGCACGACATGCGATTTTCTCAGGCTTTCTCAGAAATGTGACGTCACATCACGTCAGCTCACAGAGGCCGGATTTTTAGGCACTAAAAAAAGCGCGTTTTAGGCGCCAAAAAACAGGCAGGCAGAACCGCGTTTTAGTCTTACCAACGTCGTAAATATAGGTACCACAAATTTTTACATAAATGAAAATAATTTCAAACGAAGACGTGTGCGACCTGTATTTACGACAGGAAAACCAAAATTGATGTTGTTTATGATGGCACAAAGGCGCCAACAGTTGAAGATAGCCGTTCAATCGCCTCATAAAACTTCTGAACAAATGGCGATTAATTGGCTTAATTCAACAAACGCGGTGCTCACATTCATGCTCTATGGCCACCGTCGCTTAGAGCGTCGCATATAGAGAAACAGGCATGGAAAAGAATACTTGAGAGCTGGGAACACGGGTTTTAAAAAGCGCTATACTGGGGTACAAGTCAAGAACGGCAATAGCTGATGCAGTGTTTCACTCCGCCGAAGCGATGGCCCCGGGGGTCAGCACGGGCGCGCGTTTTGAAAGGAGATTGCGTTTGAAGCATGACATCACCTGCAAAAGCAAGCGCATATTAGCAGGGCTTATGAAGTTTGCCGAACGAGCTATCTGCGCTTACATTTAGGGCACATTCTTTTTTATAGCAGTAGGAATTGTGGTGTAAACAGTGAAAGTTACGAAAGTACACGCGAACATAGAAGTACCGATGCGTACTGCTGTTGGTACTGCGCGCACTATGCTTGGTTTTAGCTGCACAGCACTGCGGCGCTTCGGGATTGTTTCAGACTACACTGGCCGATTGGCGTAAGCGACGGCGTCTTGTGTGACCCAGTTTGTACAGCAAACACCGTTTCACGAAACGATCATGTTCTACCTTAACAAAACCAAGCCAGGTACAAATATTATATGGTCAAAGACAAACCAAAGGCATGCAGAAAACGGCCCGCCGCGGTATGATGGCGCCACCTAGGTTGAGTAACGATAAACAAGGCTCCCCAGCACATATGATGTCATTGCAGACGTCGCGAAAACACGCTATTTGACGGGAGAATCAAAATTTTAACTTGCATTGATTAATTTTTCAGTAAATAAAGCGTCGCTTGATAACGGACAAGCGCTGGGGGCACTACAAAAGACGAAATATTTCGAATAAAACAAACTTGCAATTTGTCTGCATGGCCCCTTTAAGCAAATCTAAGCTTTATCCACTTAATAACGGCATTCCCTTTAAGGAAATGTCTTTTAACGAAGCGTCGCCTACCCAGCCCGCTTTCAGCGGTCGCCTCCAAAATGTTCTCTTAAATCGAGAGAAACAACGAAGGGAAAGCAGGAAGTTCCGAGTGCGTAACGAATTCATGGTCGCCCTCCTTTAATACGCGCGAGCGTGCGTCTCCGCAGAGACGAGGACAGCTTCCTTTCTTACCCCACAGCTGCACTAAATATGCGCCCGATTTACGAACGCATTGCGCTTCAAAGAGAGCGTGCGGGGGAAAGAAGGAAAATTATGCGATTCGCGAACGCGTAGTGCGACGAAGATGAACGCGACAAAATGAAACAAAAGGGGAGAATGCAGTGGAAGGAAATGCGCGAGGGACATTTGAATGCGAGATGAGGCAGCACTCGCTATTCCTTTCAAAAGCACTTTATGCGGAGGGGGAAAAAAAACGCAAGTGCGGAAATGTACACACGGGGTGGCAGCGCCTGTGCTGACGGATGTTTACAATGCCAGCCATTACCAAACGAACAGGAAATAGAAAACTGAGATCGCTTTTTGTCAACGCGACATCGAGGCTATCTAAAGATAGAGGGGGGGGGGGGGGGGGGGGGAGAACAAACAGAAAAGAAAGTGATATTGGCCACACAGGCTCGCATAAAGAGAAACGGGAATATAACGCGGCCCCATCGCAGCATAGGAGAGAAGGACGGCCACGACACTATATTCATTGTTCGACGGCTTCACAATTTTTTTCAGTGTTCTCTGCCTTTCAAGTACTGTTTCTCGCCATTTTTATTATTCTTATTTAATGTAGAAGCACGGAGACGACAAAATGACATCTTGCCAGCTTCGCAGGCCATGCGTAGTTATGATGGCATCGGAGAAGTAGAAATAAAAATACACTTTTTTTTTTCAGCGCATCCACTTCGCTTTCAGTTTTCATAACTTCTCCGCCGATCCCGTCAAGCGCTGCGACCGTGCGTCAAATAAGGCGTCCCGGCAGTGGACAGCAACAGTGTATTCGGCATCGGTAATTTTTTCTTCTCGTTGGCGCTATAAATACGCGATGAACTTGGGGAAAAACTATTTGATCTTTAGCATTTCGCAAAGGCTGGCAAACAGCACGCGTTACTCAACAAGCGTCCCTCCGACCAACAAACGAACGAAAACCAAGCCTACTCGAGCACCAAGCCCCACGAAAAGGGAGAACGCATTCGTATAAGGACGCTAGCGTAATACGGCAGAAAAGAAAATAAAAAATAAATAGCACGCTATAACTTTCCTTCGCTTCCCATTCTTGCTTCATTTTTCGAGCATTCTGTTTATTCTTGTTGGATGCTTTCGGTGAATAGCGACGTCTAGCGTACAACTCCTCCATTGGCTACTCGCAAACGATTCCCTGTCCGTCCTCAACGGTGGTTCCTTCTCAGCTAACGCTGCGCAGCTTCCCTTATCTCCGCTGTACAGTGCGTCGAAGCATTCGTCACTCTTGACAGAAAAATCACCCCGCTCGCCACTCCCCTCGTTTTAGGTTTTGCAGAGCTCTTCGTCGGAATCATGACTACTACACCTGCAGGCAGCTGCTCTTCGGAACCGTTCGCCACTCCCCGCGAATATACACAAAAACCCCATCCGTCACTGCACTGTACTCATGTGCCAAATTGGCCCTATCCGTGACGAATGCCGCATAATACGGCAACTCACGACGTCGCTAAGTTTTGCCCTCCAGCAGAGACCATTTTAGATGACGGATACAGCGGAAACGGCGTTATGTTGAGCAACTAGGCTCCCAATGGACCAGTGGGAGTTTCTAAAGCGCTGAGACTTTAATGTTTAACGACCAGTGTTGTGACGAATGTTATAATTTAACATACAATTTGCATCTCAAATACGACTGAAGACTTCAGAGGTAATGCTTACAAGGCTTGAATTGCAGAATACAGAACAAACGCGGATCAAAAGGCGGCTGTCGATTCAACCCAAATTTTGGGTATATGCCGAGAAAAACAAAAGATAAAACAAGAAAACAATGAAAAAAAAAGTGCACGCGCGCCACTGTCTCTGTTTTGTCTAATATAGCATATGCCGGGCGGAACACAGCGGGCGAGATTAAAGGACAACAGATAAACAGCGCATAAGCGACGCGGGCCGCGCCAGACGGTGGTCTCGACCGGCGCCACCACTTGACAACCGGAACTCCGCGACGCGCCACTAACCGCAGCGCCGCAGACAACCACGGCACGTCACATAAACCGGATACGCCGCAACAATTGCGAGTCCGCATTCACAAAAACCGCAGCGCCGTTAACTAGAGACGAGCGTTTAGGTATATAGTAAGAGCGTACCGAGGACATGCGCGGTTTACCAAGAGGATGGAGGGAGAGAGAACAGGACGGATGGAAGAGGCAGAAGCTGCATACGCCAGGAGGAGGAGGAGGAGGAGGAGGAGGCAGTCGGAGCCTTCTGCATGCAAGCCAAGCAGCGTCATGCAAGAGCGCCTCTTCGGAGAACGCCGAGGCCTACGTGACGACTAGCTCGAAGCAGCGCAGACGCGCGAGCCAACGGCCTTTCGGGGGGTGAAATATGAAAAACCCGCCGGGAACATTGCTCCTTGCACGGGAGGGCAAAAAGAAAGCGGATGAAACGCGGCAGGAGGATCCCGCCGTCCATCGGCTGTCAAAGCGACTTCATTAACCGGCAAAAAGACAGTCAAAATGACGGGGAAAGAGAGACGACTCACGAGACGGCAAACGAGCGTCGCTTGGACAAGCTCGGGAAATACAACTCGCAGTGCGGTTAAGGGGAGAGAGAGAGAGTAGAAAGCAACACCGAGCCCTCGTCTCATGCCGCTTTATTTTCGTGTCCACGTTATAACGTGAAGTTCAAGCGCATTTCCACTGTTGCCGCCTATTGAAAACTTCAACCGCGTTTAAATCATAACGCGAGCTTCTTTTTTTTTTTTTCATTCTTATTACTTCGTAATTTCACTACTCCGTGAACCCAGCCACTAGCCGCTTCACATGCGCTTAAAAAAATAATAACGGGCACTGACAGTAAATTCCCCAATAGCTCATTTTTCCTCCAGTCCTCCGTACCCTCCCCCGGTCCAACCCCATCGCACCTCACACCGTTTCAGTCCCCGTCCGCTACGCACCGCCGACGCTCGTGCGTCCCGTTGCCTCACATTCCGCCGAGTTTCCGGGCGACCACGCACCTACCGAAAACAAGGCCTCTCCCCTGAATGGAGCCGAGATCAAAGTGACGTCCCCACTTGCAGCACAGCACTAGCTGTCTGGCGTGGAGTGAGAGAGAGAGAGGAGGAAAGCGACGCGCACGCCTCCGTTCAGCGCCTTCCGACGGATTCCATTCATCCCGTCACAACCAGCGGCGCATGCGACGCCGCCAGGTGTGACCGAACTCAACGGATCGCGGTCGCCGCAGCGGCCACTGCTGGGTTCCTTTGTTTCGGGCGCATTGGTCCGCTACGAGGGCAGCTTGTGGCTTTGCACCGCGCGCAGGGCGACATATTCCGGGTAACGTATAGTCACTCCACTGCAAGGCTGATGTGCGCGCGTACGCACGTGCACGCACGTGTGTGCCAATCGCCTTGCTTGGCTCTTTTTGCCACCCTAGCTTCGCGCGAACGCCTCGCTTTTTTCGCAAACCACGGACGCCCATCCTTTCTCCACAAGCCACAAATGACGCCTATTTGAGTTCAGCGTCCAACGCACTGGCGATCTAACTTCGGCGCTCTCAGCTGCAGTATACGAATGAAGGCGAAAATGTACGCAGAGGCCAACTTCACCACAGGCCGTTGACGACAAGCCAGTACCACCATTATTATTGCGAGAGCAATAAGTGGGCCATCTCAGAGAAGGAAACCCTCTAATAATGCACAAGGCAGGGTTAAAGGGAGGGAAAGGGTGTTGAGACGCTCAAGTGTGGGTTACGTTCCTTAGACCGGGATCCCATTGGTAGAGGCCGCCGCCCGTGCCCGCTGTACCAGAGCCCGCGGAGACTCCAGGTCCGAGGGAAATGTCGGCACAACTTTTCGTCTTCGCCCCGTCGACAGGGCGAAAGGAGACAGGGAGGAACGCGTGGCTGTAGTGGCGCTGCCTTCACAACTGTCCCCGATGTTTCCATGGGGGAGACAAATCGAAGCGCGGCCCGCCAGCTGCCAATGCCTCGAAGGGTCTTGCGACTCCCCCCTCCCACTGCTTGCACGCTTAGGAGAATCGAGTCCGCAGACAGAGCGGGCGGCACAAGAGGAAAGGATGGGAATGACGGCAACGAAATGTCGATGCCGGTGGGCAACAAAAGGAGCGGCAGGCAACCAGCGACGCTGCCGAGGCGAGCAAAAAGTGAGACCGCTAGAGCGCTCAGCACAGTTGTCACGGCGTACGAGGGATTTTTGAAGCCGGAGCCAGGCGTGCGCATCGGGCTGAACCTTAAGTTATCGAGGGAGAGGGGCGAGACGTTCACGCATTCTTAAAGATCCACCGATGAATCTAATTTTAATAGTGAAGCTCTTTAAGCTTGAGCGTGGTCAAGTGGCGTTAGCAAAAAAAAAAAATACCAGGAAAAAACTGTGCACCTGTAAAGAGTGCACCACCAGCAGACAGGGTACTATAACGGTGAAGCCCGCTTTCGCGCATGCTCGAGTGTGAGCATGAAGTGCGAGACCCATGCACGACTACAGCACGCGATTGCCATTGACTGATCGTTGCGACGGTCGTACAGAACCGGTGTTGGCGTAGTACGCTCGTTGGAGGAGGCTCACGACGTGCGACTAGCGAGCCAGATGCAATCGTGCGGCTGTTGCGACCACCGTGCGGCCGCAGCCAATAAGAGCCCGAATGTGTCGCAATGACGTCACTGTGAAAGCTTCTTTATAAGCATCGAAGAGGCGCTAGTAGCAGTTCTGAGTATTTTGAAGGGAGTAGCGCGGGGCGCGCTCGTGCGCTCTCCGCCGACAATACCGACACCTGGTAGACACATCATTTGCCAGTGGTACCAACAGCATGAACGAGCGGAATTGTCGGTGCTAAACGCCCCCACACCGCTTTACTGAACATATAAAATGCAATGTATAACGTAACAGCACTATTCATATTTACTTCAAGTTGATAAATGTCGTCTTTTCTAGCTGCCAGGACTTCTCTTGCACATATCTAAACATGCAGAAGTGCGCCTAAGCAGGGAGGCAACCATGGAGAGAAAACAGCGGGAGGAGCGACGCCGACGATGATCGCATGCTGCAGGCACGCATTGGAGCATGTCTTCAATTCACGCGTACGAGGCTTATAGTCGTGGCAGCCGTATTTCCGACCAGTCGTGCGTCACATACGAGGGCGCAGTCGTGCATGTGTCTCTCGTTTAAGTGCATATGTGTATGCGCACCCCTTATACTATACCATTTTAAAGGTGGTAGTCTTTCTTAAGCAACTAAAACGCAAAAAATGGCGCCGCTTGCACTAGTGGTGCAGGGATGGAGAAAACCAACCTAGCTTGTCAGTGTGGGGGACCGACGGGAACGGCCTTGCAAAAAACCGGCTGAACTTGTCCTCACCCCTCAGCATTTAGCCCAGCTTAGCAAGAACATCGCAGGACATAACAAAACTTAGCAAAGCCTAGCCAAACTTAGCAAAACCACCAGCGCCGCTGTTTATGAGCCCCTTGCACCGCCAGTGCACGCTGCACCATTTCTTCTTTTGTTCATCGGCTGTGAATATTTTGGCGCCTAAGTTTCCGCGTGGGAGCACAGATAGCACAGGTGCGACACAGGTTCTCAGCTATTTTACAGAACGCGGTGGCCGTACACTAGGAGAGCCACTTCGATTCCGTCACAGCGATCGAAACCGAGGATAATTAGCTTGATCGCCCGCATGTTAACGCAGCGCAATCGATACTGCGCGATTCGAGCACCGCAATCCCCACAAATGCGCCCTTCCACGTATACACGAAACAGGAAAACGCCCGGGTGTCTGCAAGAGACCGTAAATTCCCATTTGCCTTCAGATAACGCGACGCACTCCCCCAGGAAGCTTAACGGCGGACTGCATCCGAGCGCATCGTTGCATTCGCCGCATTCGCCGCCGTTGAGTAAGCACCGGAAGTCATTTTCGCCAATATTTTTCTTTTCTTCTTTTCACGCGGCACGAACATCTCACGGACGGCGCGCGACTAAAATAGAAGCAAATAGAAGCAATAGAAACGGGATTCCATGCATCGTTACGGAACCGGGCTTCGGGGAAATATAACTAACGCGCATTAAAAAAAAAGAAAGCAGGAAACAACAACGAGATTGACGCAGTCTCGGCAGATTTGACGCACGCCGCTCAGTGCAGCAACTCCAGGGCTCCATACAGCAGTCAACATAACATGCCAAGTGGTTTCTTGATACCCTCATTTCTAAATTGTCAGCGACACCCGACATGCCGAAACACTTGTACATGGTCAAGAGTGCGCGCATGCTGTGTGTGTGTGGATGCAGTGAGAGATCCAGCACCTTGACTTTGAGATTCGGGGCTAATTCTACCGTAAGAACATCGAATGAAATCACGACAGATGGGTACATATTCAATAAAAAAAGAAAAGCTCCTTGACTGAGAACAATCGTGACAAGACAGTCCACGCACGCGCATGCAGCAAGGAGTGATGCTGTTCCGTCCATTAATTAATTATTAATTAATTAATTGAGCGAGTGGTTGATTTTATGGGGTTTCACGCACCGAAGCTACACCCGACCTATGAGGCACGCCATAGTGGAGGGCTCCGCCGTATTAATTTCCACTAACTGTAGATCTTTAACGTGCGCCGAAATCTCGAACACACGGACGTTTTCATTTTTTGCCTCCATCAGAGAAGAGGCCGCCGCGGCCGGGAACCGAACCCGCGTCCTTGGGCTCAGCAGCACAACGCCTTAGCCACTGAGCCGCCGCGGCCGGTTGCTGTCCATCCAGGTATGATGACGCAGCCCAACAGGTGAAATATCATACCGCTCCGTAACGTGACACACCATAGTTTGTTGAGTCACGTCCTTGAAACCACGCTCAAACACGCTACAAACGCACGCACACACACGGAGGCCGCTTATGTCCACCAGCGCTGCAGTGTCCCTGGCAGATTCCTATGCGCGGTTTCACTTCCGAGGGAGTGGCCCCGAACGCGCCTGTTCAAAGCGATAGTATGCACACACACACACCCAGGAAAAAATCGTGTACGCCTCCGTCTAACGACGACGATGGTTGAACGCGAAGCTTTCTCGTGGTGGATTCTTTAGTTGGCCAATCCCACACTGCGAGTATGTGCTACTCTGGAGATACGCGCCACTTTTCCGGAATACCCACAGCAACTCTCGGGGGTGCACTCCGTATACTCTAACGGTTGGGTTTCGGGTGTACAGCGCGAATCGCGTACCTGCTGTTTGGCGTTCGCTTCGCCCATGTCGGAATGGAGCAATGGGATAGACGCCGGCTTCATAACGCGAGGGACCCACGTTAGATTCCGGCCACGAGAAGCGTTTTTTTTTTTTTTCTCCTTTCAGTTCACCCCCGATGACTCATCATCATCGTCAGAGAAGGTTGGCTTTCCTGCACGGCGTATTGGCGTACAACGGCATATCAGTGAGGACAATTTTCGCTTTATTAAGGACTTGGCTCCTGCTCCCATCACGAATCACGGGCGCAGCGCGCCCGATTGATGTCTCTTATAAGACGATACGATCCAATTGGATTGCAGTGCGCTTCGGGGAACTGCAACACGGCGCAGCCAAAAAAAGGAGGACAGTGCCCAGGTAAATCCGTTACACGACAGAACAGACCTACAGCCTTCATGCTATTGAGAAACGGCTGAAGGAACATGGGACAGGCCTTCGCTCTGCAGTGGACACAAAGGGCTGATGATCATGATGACTATGCTTCAACACGGAATTGGCAGGAAGGCCTATAGATAGGAGGCACGGGCATTCGCAAGAGCACTGACAACAAACTGTCCTCCGGCGCGCGCACTCCCGCTTCTATATTCTGTGCTGTAACCGCACTGGAGAATACACGTGCTCCGGATGTTGCCAAGAGATTTCGAGACGTCTGTTAGGCGGCTTGCGTTTTTTTTTTTTTTACAGCGAATATGTTAACTCCCTCATTTTCTTTATTTCTCGTTTTTTTTTTTTTTGCGTGCGTAGAACCTTTCCCTTTCGCCTCCAGCCAAGAGAGAAGGGGAGGAGAGGGGGAGAGAACGTCTATTGCGATAATTTAAGGTGTTCTTGCAGGAGTGGTTCCCCTTCACAGGAATCCATGAGCTGCCTTAGCCTCGACTGCTCTCTCGATGAGCAGGAGCTGGTCCCACTGCTTTCCCACTGCCTCCTGCCAACCCCACCTTGTTACGGCCAGAGTATTTCAATGCTTTGAAGGACTCTGCTACGGCGCTTCACATAATGAGATAAAATGGCGCATATTGCCCCTCGGACAAATGTCCTCACATCAATTATGCATTTGGGTTTAGAAATAAAGCACTTTCAGAAGATCGGTGTACGCTTTGTCTTGGTAAGCTGGCTTTCCCGCATTGTGTGTTGCCCAGTGAAGCCTACCCACCAATAATAGGCGGCAATGGGCGCGAACACGGCGGAAGGAAACCACCGAGGACGATCGGGCCGCAGCGCCACGCGGAAGCGCGATGCCCGTGCGGACCCCGAATACCACGAAGCCGAAAATGCAATCCCACCGCACCCTTCCAAGGCACGACGGCGCGGTTGGAGCGGGAGTTTGTGGCCAACCAATAGGTGACCGGTAAAAACCGCAAAGGCTCATGGGTACAGTCTGCTTCCGCGGAGTCCCGCCACTTCCGGTTAGAGATATCTCCTGCCCTCCCGTACGCCTGCGCCTTTCACGCGCGTGTGTGCGTGTTGTTTATCTGTTTCCAAAAAAAAAAAACGCTCATGTATCGCGCATTCAATTGTGAATAACAATGATTAACTCTACTATTGGCTTCTCTAAAAGGTAAGCAATTTGTGACAAACACACATGCGCATGAAAGCCGCCGGCGTCGGGAGGGCAGGAGAGATCACGAACCGGAAGTGGCGGGAGCAGACGACGTACCCATGAGCCTTTGCACTCTTTAGCGGCCACCTATAACCCACAAAGAGCTCCTCTGGTCATTCACCTTTACAGAGTGGAATGACACAGACTTTTTTTTTTTAATTTTGGAGACTCGCTTATTAACTCGGGAACATTGTCAAGCTCGCTAGAGCTTTTATTTCCGAGCCCACTTCTCCTTAAAGTGAAAATAAACAAATTGAAATTGAACTGAGAGCCAGCACGATATACTTCCTCCTTTCAATGTAACAAAACTGCACATCAGAAAAGTAAACGACCCGGTATTTTTCAGGTTTTAGCGACTCGCTTATTTCCTTTCCTAACAGTAACCATGATGGCACTTGCGCTTTTAGGTGTAACGAAATTACAGAGCGGACAAAAAAAAATCCGCTTTAAAGGCAGACAGGCACAAAATCAAGGGGAAAAAGTTCGCTTTCTCTCTTTTTCCTTAACAAAGGCTGGTATCGAATACACACCGTCCCCGATACTGCCGCGTCAAAGCACAGCTTTTGCGAGCCGATCACACAAAATATATCCTTTTCACCTGCCGAAAACTACGCTTGGGAAGCCGCAAAAAAGAAATATATGTTTGTTTGTTTTTTGTTTTCTTGTTTTTTTTTTTTTTTTTTTTCACCCACGCCACGACTTCTACGCTTTGATCTTTTTGTATGCCAAGCCAGATCTCCCTTCCGATAGAGATTCACGAAGGAGGTTCCGCGGAACCACACACGCACACAAAAGAAGCAGCAGCTCAGAAAGCAAGGATACAAACCGACAGACACGCCCGCTTTCCGAAATGATGGCGCCAAAAAAAACTAAAGCGGGAACTCGCGGCAGAGAGTCACAACGAGGTCTTTTCAAACTTCCCGCGACACCATGCTCTAGCGAAAAAAAGATGATCCTCGATACGCTGCACAGAAGAAAAAGAAAGTGCCCGAGGGCCTGGCCTGCAGAGCGACGGGATAGCGCGCCGTTCCTTATCTAAGCAGTAAGCAGCGCAAAGATGACACGAGAGACGATTTAATAACTCGTCAAGACGACATTAATTCCCTAATGACACAAGAGGTCGAGCGGCTCTCCAGCGGCCGGCAGCAGCCGTGGAGAAAAAAAAAAAAAAGAAAAAGGAACTGCTCTTTAACCTCAAGTAGATGGATGCGGGGGATTTTCTCTGCACAGTTTTTCCTTTCACGGTGTTCGCGGGTGACAAGACCAAAGTCAAAATATATCAACTTCCTTCCTTGGGGACCGAGTGCACGGGGCATCAGTTGTTTTTGCTGCGGTGCATCGGCTGATCCGGCGTTACTGCGCGCGACTTCGGATGTGGACGCTGCTTGACACCAGGCACTTTTGTCCGCGTCTATTCCCCGGCTTTCACGCATTCAGTTTTCTTGTTCTGCTATCCACTTTAATAAATCCTCTCAGCACCTTTAAAGATGTTGACGTTACGCTGCAGCAGGTCCCTAATCTGACTACCGTTGAGAACCTCATATAGCAGGCATGCAGAAAGCACGCATGTCGAATTGTGGAACATCCAACAAATTAATAAAGAAGAAAAAACAAAGCCCCTTTCTTAGAGAAAGATGGCTGAACACGAAGCTTTCTCCCACGCAAATTGAATCAAAGTCCAAGGCCAACGAACCCGTAACGAACCCAAGTTTCGCGTATACCAGTCATTTATTTATCTGTACTGCCATTCTGTGTTTGTACCAATTCCGTTTACTGTACATCGATGGCTCTTTTTACTCCGCCAGCTTAGCGCGAACGTTTCGTTTTTTCCTGTGGTTTCGCGCCGCCGTCGGCTTCGTTTTTTTTCTTGAGGCCGCAAAGGAAAGCTGAGTGGACACGAATCGTGTTCTCCAAACGTTCTCAATTTTCATCATCATCCCCGAGTTGCTTTCCTGCAGTGCGTTTTGGGCGCTCACGGACGAATCTGTGAGGCATTCAAAGCTTAGCTTTAAAAAAAGCGGGACATCGCAAGTGTTTTAAAGCATCTGAAACCACGCACGATAAGCTTCCCCACTAAATGTGCAGTCGAGAGTTGCTGCTTATTTTTTCGAAAACCTTTTAAAGCGCGCCGGAGCGTTCTCTCGGACTTCTATTGCCGATTGTGTAATGACCCCGGGGACGGAGGAGGCTGCAGGTTCGTCTTTCAGCTTGCGAAACGTAGCGCAACGAGAAAAGAAGGTAGCAGAAGCGACTACACTAAATGTTGGGGGCCATTGCGCAGTCGCATGAGGGAGGTTTCCACATTACTGACTCGTTTCATATTTTTAGCGCGAAGTCCCTACTTGCCCGCAGACCTGAATTTAGCACCTGTGTGCGAAGCCATTCCTCAGCTAGTTGAAGAAAAAAAACTGTACTTGATTCCTCTGTCATAGGAATCGGTAATACACGAAAGCGAAATGTGCAGCGAAATCTGCAGATGAGCATGATTTGCGGGTCGGCGGGTGTCTTGTGGATGTGCTTGGCGAGCGACGTCCTGCTCGCGGGTCGCTTCGGCAACGGTGTACTAGCGTCATTTCCGTGACGGATATGACGTCAGTGAAATCTTGGTGTATCCCGGCATAAAACAGTTTCGTGTTAAAATACAAAACCCGAAAACGAACAACCCTAAGTTTAACGTACTCTGTAGTACCAAAGGTGGCTTCCCCGCAAGAAGACCCTGTGTGCAGGGGTGCGCGCTTTACAGGCCGCTTGCTTCGATGTACTGGCGCTATTTCCGTGACGGATATGACGTCAGTGAAATCTTTGTGTATCCAGGAATAAAACACTTTCGTGTTAAAAGAGAAAAAAAAAATTGGCCACGTATCTGCTCACTTCGCTACAAATGTCGTCGAAAGAGATAGTCTTCTGCCACCCCTGTTACGTAAATGGCTCTCTTCCCTCCCCCGCTTACACCGCGTCCCCGCCCACCATGCATGCTCTTCCTCTCCCTTTCGATCTCCCCGCGATAAACACGGAGAAGGTTTGCTATAGTGAATTTACTTTTCCCACGTTCACACTGCTCGCACGCAATCTACGAAACCTTTCGTTATTGTGGGACTTGGAATGCCGCCACGAGGTATGACCTCGGGCGCGAGCTCTTTCTGTATTTTGGGTCAGAATATTCTTTTCAGTGCGTATTTTTAATTATATCGCACGCACATCTATCTTCATTCAAATGAACACTGCCTAGTACCAGATTGTGTTAAACGTTTTGCCTCAAACATGCCTAAAGTTTTCTTTTTGCTCAACAATGTTGACGAGTACGACCTATGCTACCATATTTAGCGGTTTGGAAAAGTTTTGCCTACATGAACTTCTCGTTTCAGAATTCTCTCACCTTTTCGCCGGGTGGCTGAATCGAGGGACGAACGGACGGATCAAAATTTCCTCATTTAAGTTGTCCAAGGAAGACAATCGTCGTTTAAAAAAAAAAACGCCCGGGCAGGCGTCGAACCCGGGCCCTCTCGGTTGCGACGGGAGCACGCGTTGCTACAGACATGAGCGGGAGATGTGAGATCGCTCATTACCTCAACCTTGACGGTTTTCAAAACAGCTATTTATTATTTAAATATTCAGCTTAATTTCCTGGTTATAGCGCAACCCGTGGGAAGACAAACGGTGGTGCAGTACAAGCCGCAACTTGCGCAATTCCTAACGTGCACGGACATCTATATCTCTGCATGTCACCGCCAGGCCCGGCATACAGCGCTCACTACGTTCGCATGGCGGCGGGTCGTTTCAGTACAATGCGTTGAGAGCAACGGCGTCCCCCTGAACGACTCGCAGGGCTATCGACCACAGCCGCAGCTTGTTTACAAGCTCTCTGGATAAGACCGCGCTGCGCAGCGAGCGAGAGGAAAGGCTGCAGCTTCGTTTGCGTACGCCCATTAAACAAGCTCGTTAGGCGCACACGAGCTCGAAGGAGAGGCCGCGGTGTCCCGCAGAGGGGAAGCTTGAACCTGGCCGCACGGTCGTCGTGCTCTGCGGCCGCAGACAAGCGTTAACGAACGCCGACGACGTCTGCCCGGCGATTAGCTGCAGTAATAACCTCGCCATAAAGTTGCGAGATCGACAGACGCCGGCTACGGAGAAACGACGTTCGAGCAATGTATTATGCACTCGGAAGCACGTGTACCGCGACTGCTATACGAACATGCAAGCCGTTCATATGCCGCACGTACACACCTTGCGAGCATTACTTGCTTTCTAGAGTGCAAGCACTTCGACCCTCGCGCTGCAATCTACAGCTACGGGGAACATGCGTGAAGCTCGGTCAGAGAGAAAATGTCGAAAGGAAATGGGAATATTCCCAGGAGAAAAGCACGCTCTACCAGTGCGCTCGGAAATAGGAAGCCAGTGAAAACCATAGGCCGCGGAAAGCCTTTCTGCTAACGTCATCAACTGCAAAAGAGTCACGTGACTGGGTCTTTCTGAGTTCGTGGCCGTAAAAAAAGGAAGTGAGGGGAAAGATGACGGCGTACAAGAGACTCGCAGGGTAATCGAAGGAAGTCGTGAAATGGGAGCAAACAAAAATTCGTCAGGGCACTTCAGTCAGCTTAGATGCTTTGAAGGTGAAAGCACAGCGATACCTTTTGCTTCTTTAGTGCTACATCGTGTTTGCGTGTCTTCCCTTTCGTTTCTTCGACCACTGGAAAAAGGGCACAACACCACCGGCACAGAATTAAAAAAAAAAAAAAACATGTTTTCACTCATTCACGCGGCAGTATCCCCAGAACCAACCAGAGTTCCTTTTGACTGACATGCACCTGTTCTAATCACGTGTCGTCACGTTGACCTCTCACGCTATACATCAGCGCTGCACGCATAGCTCTTGTTCCGCCGCTGGCAGGGTGCGGAGGCCGCACGGCGGCAATGCACTCGGCTCCTAGCTTGGGAGACCAAAGTTCGATTCCCACACGGAACTCAGCCGCGTTTCTAAAGAGAATCTTTCTATGCTTCGCCCAAACACGCTGCAGAAAAGCCAACTTTACACGATGAGTTTCCCAAAACGATGTTGAAGACGACGGCAATGATGATGATGATGACGATAAGCGAAGGCACATCAAACGCCACAAGGGGGAAAAAACGCTTCCCGTGGCCGGAATCAAACCTGGGTCCCTCGCGTTATAAAGCCGACGTCTATCTGATTGCGCCATTCCGACAAGGTTGAAGCGGTTTGGATTTTGTACTTCGACTCAGTTGGCATAGGAAAAAGTTTCGCGTTTAACCATCTTTCTTTTAAGGAAGGGGCTTTGGTATTCTTTTTGTGCTTCCCAACATCGGCCACTTTCTGTACTGGACAACAATGCAGTTTCTCGCACATGTATTGGGGCATTTAAAGCCTTCGCCTTAAATTATACGGAATAGAGAAAAGTCCAACGCATGCCACATGTCCACCCGAATCACGCAGTGGCCAATCTCCTTTAGCGTGCAACGTTTGATAAGGAGACGAAAGAAAGGTATAGAGCTACCAGGGAATGTTTTTGGCCGTCGACTGCGGTTTTCGTTGCTTGGCATCCCGCTCGTATAAGGGTGACGGAATGTGCCATATCGCTTCAGGATTCCAATACTACACCCAATTTAAGCGTTGCCGCTATCGAGCGACAGCTTGAGTAAATTGAATTTTGTTCGCGACAGGTGGATGCTTTTCTATGTTATTACTTACCCTCTGCTTTGCCTCTGCCCTTATTCCAATCTACTGTCACCTCCTTCCACGGCTTCGCAGTTTACGTTGTCTGTATTACTTTTAAATCGACAGACGCAGACATTTAATTTCCTCACATGGAATAAGGATGGATATAGTAAACACATACCTTTGTTAGCGAAACCGCTTTATTCAAAATTTGAGAAATGTGAACAGAATCATGTATCTGCAACGGAGTGGAGGCCACCATTTTTGAAGGCCCACGTTGGTGAGTTACAGTGCAGCTTCCGAATGTGCCTTTTCCACCAAAGCCAATCTTGCCGTGGCATCGGAGTGAAAAGGCTCGAACTGAACTCAGAAATAAACCCTCCAGAGGGTTGGCGTACTTCGGCGCCAACTCCCCTACTTTTAAAGCGACCATAGCCAGAGGTTCCTGGCCACACCTATCGAAGCTCCAACCAAAAAGAAAACTGGCTTTACTGTCTCTTAAGATTTTCCGTGACCCATAACTAGCAAATATGAATTCACGGATGATGTGAAATTAACCAAGGATGATAAAGTATCCGTAGAGTAGTAAGGTGTGCCGTTAAAGCCCTGCTTATATTTCTTAGTGACTCCTCTCTGGATTCTCGGCTCTAGGTCGCAACAAAATTTAACAGACTGCAGAAGAATATCTCAATTTTTTTTATGAATGATAATCGTGCTGAAAAGAGGACTGTAATAATCTGGTTCAGCGCACCGTTGTATGTGAGATGTTTATTGGTTTTACCGCTTGTACATAGTTCATTTGTTGATTTCATTTCATTTCTCATACCTTTCGTATTCATTCTTTTCTCTTTTTGTCCCAGTACCTTCGACTAAGTGGGAAGTAGGAGGCCCAAGATCAGTTTCTCAGGCCGACCTCTTCTCCTTCTCAGTAAACGTTTACACTCTCTCTCACTCATTCCCCAATTTCAGTAGATTTTGAGCGCTCGTTTTCCACTAAAAACAGCATCTTCAAAGAAAAGCACCGTTGCTCTGAAAATTGTGGGATGATGCTTGTTACAGTTTCCATAAATGCTTAGACAGGTAGGCATTTCTGGGTGAAGGAGACCCATCTGCCTATCAGTAACGCTTGATGTGTCACACGTTCGCCGCATATTAAGGAAATACTGTCAACGAAAGGCGCTCAAGCATTCACACTTTCATATCAGGCTGCTCTTACTGCCCCTGAAGGAATGTCTTCCCAGCAATGCATGAGTGTAGTAGTGAAGAAGACTTTAAAGGGGCTCGAGGTACAGTGCTTTATAAGGACACAAGGTGCCTTATGGAGGTATTTAACAAAAGCTCCTACTTAGATGTCAGGCTGCATTTATTGCCCAAGGAGAAATGTCTTCCCATCAGTGCATAGCGGTGAATCCCAAGTTAAAGAGGCTAAAGGAGGAATATACTAAAAGGCTCCAAGGCCTTGATATCACTTTGATATCACGCTACTTACACTGCTGCTGAAAAAATGTTTTCCCATCAATTCGCGTATGTACAGCAGTGTATGATTTATCCGACAATACACACCTTTGTAGTGCTCGTTATTATCATTATTAATCTACAGAGGCCCTGTTTTTTTTTTTTTAATTACAGAATATCTGCGATATAATAATGAACCTGACGTCGTAAATACTTGTTCATACAAAGTGGAACTACAGCAACTTGCAGCATTAAAAGTTCGCTACTTTATTTTGCGCCAGTAAGCCGCCGAACTAACTCTGAAGTATAATAGAAAGTACACAGCAACGCGCATCCAAACATAATACATGTAAGAAAACAATATAAAATTCCAGAAGCACTCGGTTAAAAAAATATAGCAGCAGAAGACTTCAAATTGACGTCAAATTCTACTTTAAATAAACGCACAACACAACGACCTACCACCTGTGCGCCAGGACACATGCTAGTTTCGGTTTAAAACGCTTAAGACGAGACGAAGCGCAAAATGAGAAAAGCTTAAATGCTATGAATGGGGAGGTCGCTCAAGCAGCTGGTGCGTTGTCGTCCGCCTCGCAAGACCACTATTATACATCGCGGTTCAAAACGAAGGTCCGAAACCAAATGCAGATTCGCTTACACCCATCAATGACGTCTCATTGCATAAGTTCTCCTTTTCGGGTCGCAGCTAAAACATCTTTCGCCGTTGGCGAACACCTGCTGTGCGTTTTGACATTCCGCCGAAAGACAGCGGCGTGCCGCTAATGACGGAACAAAACAAACGTCGCAAAGGCATCGCTTCCGTTTTTGCGCCGGTAGTTCATGCACCGCACGGAGGGTGCCAGGGTCGATGTTTCCATACACGGGAAAAAAAACACGGCACGAATTACTTTTGCGCGTGTGCGCAGAAGTATGTTTGGAACAGGGTTCTGAAACAGTCAACGACGCATGAGGAGCAGGCGTAAGCGAGCCGCAAGGCGATCGGACGCCGCTGCGTTCATTCTACTGCAACAGCGCGCACGATGTTGGCTTGAAAAGTCCTGCTGTGTTCGCACGCGTACTTCATTGTGAGGACATCGTGGGAGCTTATCGATTTTTGAAGCGACGCGGTAACTTTCTCAGCATGTCCCAAAGAAGGAGAGTTCTTTTTTTTTTTCTTCGAAGACGTGAGAGTGAACGACGTCGGACTCACCGAGTATTTTCGTCTTGTCCGTATTTCACATGGCAGTACTCCTGAAGAGCTTATCTTCGGGGCAAAATCGCAGTGGGGTCGCACACAGTATGAAATCACATAGCACAACGCACACAGCAGCAAACGCTCCACTACTGCACCGCAATGGCGGTTGTCACGTGACCCGAAACGGCCGATTTCGCTTTGGGTCTTGAACATATGTTTTACCAAAATAACCCCCCTAGCTTTTAAACAAAATAATGTACCATTATATTTTTTTATTGTATTTTAGAATGATAGTTGCATATTTTTTTTTCTAAATTTTGAACTGGCGCTTTTTCCAACCGTCAGGGATCGCTTCATTCGAAACAAATGGCAGCGACGTTTCGAACGTCAACAAATATTCGAATATTGCGTTCGTAATATATGATCGCAAAAGCATGATAGAGGCTGGTTTAACCTGGGGAGTTTCCAGCACTCAAGCGAGATGCGTAGAAGACGTCTCATGCTGTATAGTGCGCGAATACTTGTCCCGAAAGGTAGCGACCCGTTTGTTGACGTTTCCTTAGATACCGGCCCAGTGATGCTCGTTTTTTCGCCAGGCGCAATGCATCGTTGCGTGCATGCATCCTGTGTACTCAGCGAGCTTGCTTTTGCGGCCGGTGCGAGCGCTAATTTGGTGCCACAATATTTACAGGGGCTCAGAGATACGCTGGCGAAAATGGACAAAGAATTCCCCAGAAACGAAGGTTGCTTTACAGCGAGGGATCAGCTGATCAAGGCTGCCTTTATGGAGCGCCTCGTACGAGACAACAAGGTGAGACTACCTCACTGTCAGCGCTAAGCCCGCGATCAGGCGTTTAAGTCCGCCGCCGAGGCAATTGGTTCTTTGTGCTCCTAAGAAGGGGGTTGTCTTATGCCTTTTTTTTTTAAGGAGGTGTGGGTGTTGTGCCGGCCAAGTAGACTGTGCGAAATGTTGCCGCACTGCGCCACCATTGGCTGGTCGTGATCATGTGACCATCTGCCGTCAGTCGGTGTTTTACTCTCTCCAGAACAGCTGCATTGTTTTTCGTGCATGCTTTATTCCTGTGTATTTTAAGCCAACTTCTAACCGAACCCAACCGAACCCGACACCCATAAAGGCAGGTCTAGAATAAACAAAAAAGGCCGCAACAGAACCGAGCGGATCTGTATTATTACCTAGTACCGAATTTCTGAATAAATAAACACCATGAATAGGGCGCAGAAAATCACAAGGAACAACGTTCATAAAAATAAGACAACGAAAATTGAAGAGGGTGGGATCCAACCAGCAACTCCACGATCACAAACCAGTAGTGCAACCAATGTGCCACACTAACCACAGCTGACTGTGCTTTCGGCAGAGGTACACCTACCAGGCACAATGAAGTAAGCCTGAACAACCAATGTGAAGACAGTGCCAGCAAAATATCCCTATCAGCTAAAGTTCCAGCTGCCGGCAATACTTCCACTATAAAAAAAGAAAAAAAAAAGTAAATCAATGTGAGTGCTTCCCGGGTTTTTTCGGTTGTCAAAGTGGGCTTCACATTTATGTTTTCTTTTCACTTGTAGGCAAGGGACTCTCCTTTTCGAGCGCTGCTCGAGATGCTTGTCTGCGAAAGGCTTCAGAAAAAGAGTGCCAAGGGCAAGCAAAGCTCAAAGCCAAACTTGCCGCTGCCAGCAAGCGCTGGTTCAAGACACGCGGAGATGAATTTTAGGAACGTCAGTAACCACGTACCCACGGCCGAAAAGGGGATGAAATCCGACAGCAGCGACTCTCTCAGCTCCCTCGAAGGGGCCCTGCCCGTGAAGGCCATTGCGGAAACGGAGCGGCCTCAGTCGGCGCGGGGTCGCCGAGAGTCCGGAGGTTGCATAGTGCGCCGTCCGACCAGGAACGACATCGAATCCGTGCACCGGCTCATCTCCAAATCACAGCAATACCGCGAACCCACCAGGACCACTGCATCGACTATCCAACGCATGGAAGAGGCGCTAAGGCTCGAAAATGGACTTCACGAGACAGATGGAGACAAAATTGACGCGGACCAGTTGCTTGAAAAGTATGGAGGTAAGTGGGTGGAAACAGTCCGAACAGGGTGGGCCACGTTAGCTTCATTGGATGGTAGCATTCTTGGAACATGGTGTAGGCAGTGGTGTCTTGCTTATGTCATCCCTGATTGCAGTCCACTGCACTCTGTTCCCTACAGGCCTGTGGAGTGAAAAGTTGCTACACTTGACTTACAAGTTAACAGCAACAGAAGTTGCCCCTGCACTTGATCATTGCAACCAGCTGTTCCTCCGCACTGCACAAGCAGTGTATTACTGCGACTATTTTGAGAAGCAGGCGCAAAAAGAAGACTGAGTTCGGCACATAGGCTCCCGATCAGAGGGAAAAAAAGGTCACTAGCACTGTTCTGCACTTGCGAGCTAACCAAAGGTTCATTTGTAAAAACTTTGGGCAATGCTAATTTTGAGTATGAAATGCTTATTACGCTTTGAAATTGGTGTGATGACAAGTGTGCGAAGTGTCGTTGGCAAGCTAGAAACCTAAAAATGCTCTGCCAGAAAAGCAGCAGAAGTGATCGGCACACCTGCTGTCGCCATCCGCCGTATGCATACCAAGAGCATTATCTCACATCCAATGACTATCACTCCGTGGCACTGGCGGAAGTTGAAACCGCGTGTTCCATCATTCAGGTTAATTCTGTGAGCTAGAGTACAAGCCTGACACTAGTGAATGGAGGAAAACGAGATTTCTTCATAAAGTAAAAGTCATGACGGAGCACCAACACAATGAGCCCTCCCAAGGATGCCATCTAGTGTGCCTCTAGTTTTGCGGTTCATCAGTCTTAGGAACGCGGTGAAACACTGTTACGGTTTTTATAAGGAACCCTGCTACATTTTTTTTTAACTTTTTTTTTATATCCTAGATGCTTTCAGAACGTAGTCAACAAACACGCTCAATACTTACAATAAGGGGTCACAATGTACCTCAGCAATAAATTAGTGCTCTATGCCCATCAGATAACTTGGAAACTTTCTCAAAAGATTTTTCTCTTTCCCAGTTTTGGCTTTTTTCCACCCCTGGAATTACGCCATTACAGCATTGTAGCGGCTTCCGGCCGGCTCTCATTCAGTTGCGGCAATGAACGCATTTGATGGCCACTTTAAAAAAAATGCCACAAAAGCAAAGCAGAAACGACAGGCGTATCTGCTGCGACAAGCAAATCACGCTGCAGTGCCTCTCGTGCTGGTGATAACTGTAGCTTTCGCAATGCTTCCAGACGCGAAGGAAAGAGTGAAAGCGTTAATTGGAAGTGTTGCAGAGTCCCTTTAAACATAGGAGCACAAGAGCTTTGAATGCAGGGCTAAGCTAGCGTGTCGCTGGATCATACGTTTCGTCCCCGGCGGTTCAACGCAGGTAACTTTGCCTGGCATCAGCTCAACTGTGATCACGCGGTCAACGTTGCAAAGCGCCCTCCTTTCGGCACGTGGGGGTGAACGGAAGCTCTCGGCCAGGGCGGCGTACGCGGGCGAACCGTCCACCAGGCCTGCCCAGGCACTGCATACGCCGAGGATGGCTGCGTTTCCCGGCAGGCAGGCAGAGATGTGGGCGGAATTGGAAGCCGCTAAAGCTCGGACACTGCAGCCCAGACACGAGGTAGGATTTTTTTCTGGAAGGATTCTGAGTACCTTGCCAGTGTCTTCGCTATGTGCCACAAGGTTAAAGGGAAGGGACCATGAAGACAAAATACAACACTGTTTGGTTTGAAAGAACTAGCTTTTGGTATGTCGCTCTGTTCTATTCCAGCCATGAAAGACTGTTTTCTTTTTGTAAAAAAAAAAAAAATGCAGTATTGATAAACTGTCAAACTTCGCACTACACGGCGCCAGCAGTGACAAAGTAGAGGCCAGCATTGAAGACATAGTTATCTGGATTAACTGCATGCTAGCATTGAAATGATACAGTCGATGACCGATAATTCCGGACTTCGTGGTGAAGGTAAATAAGTGCCGAACTATCGAATGTCCGAAAAAAAATGAATGCACGAAAAAAAAAAATTTTTTTACGCCTTAGGGCCCCTGGGGATGAAAGAAGTTGTCGATGCATTTCTGCACGCAATTCTAGTTACGTGCAGCCAAGTCTGCCTGGATCTCCTCTAGTGTGGCATAATTGCTGTATGCTGTCCGCTGATTTTTTTTTTTTTTTTAAGGCAAGATCGTAGCGCTTTTTAAAGTTCCGAAGCCAACCATCACTGAATTTAAACCCGTCTATGCCAAGTCGAAGGGCAAGGGTCTTGGCCTTTTGCTTCAAAATGTGGCAGAAAATAGGAACATGTTGAGCGACGGTAGCATTAAGCCATATATCCAACACTTCCTCTAACTTCCAATAAAGGCCTTGCCGCACCCTTTTCCGCTCACTTGCAGAACATCTCTTCATCGCGCCTAAAATCTTCTCCTTATTTTTCATGTAATCCGATATGGTTTGTTTAGAAACACCAAATTCTTGGGCAACTTCGACCTATGAGCAGCAACTCAGCACTTGTTGAATGATAGCCACCTTCTTCCTTATTGTCAGCCTTTTGTATTTGCTGCGGTACATCAGCATGGTCTTCGGTGCGGACGGTGAAGGCGCCATTTGGCGCAGACTTCTTAGAGACAGCAAGCTGCTGCCTAGCATGCAGAACTGAACAAACAAACACAGAACAGCAGGATGATGTAAAGAATGCAAAAAGGCAGACAGACTGGCAATAGCGCATCATCGGCCCATGCATGAGGATGCCGGAACAGAATGATCACGATGTTTATACGACCTCACAGTTGAGGCCGTGCCTCCAAGATCGGCGTTTGCAGTTATGAATCTCTGAGGCCTCACAAGACCAAGCCTCGAAGATCGCCAATTACCTTTTTTTTTTCTGGGGCGAACCTCGTATCGTTGAGGTGCCAGAGGAGACAATGGCGGCCGATTTGGCGTGCGCAACAGTGAGGAACGGGGTCCATATTATCGAATGTAGAGCTGGTGGCTGTCCGAAATATCGGTCGTCTTTATACATTAACTCTATGGGGCCATCAGCGGTGCCGCAGAGCAGTCCAAATTACGGAGCCTGTCCGATTAATTGTACGTTGACCATACTATCAAATGGAACTAGTGGCCCTATTACAATTTCTCAGTGGCTTTGGTCGACGACCTCCAATGGAAAATGCAGCCTAGGGAGTGGCAATTCAGCACATTTCAATTGAAGAAAAAGAGAGAGTGACAGAAGGAACGTGGTGCCTGTTTAATTAAGGTGTTTCTAAGCAAAGCCAGCACTCAAGTTAGACACACGGAAGCTAAAGCAATTTCCAGCCTCAGACTGGTATCACTCTGCCTGCACGCTTGCATGAAGTCAACGTGCTGATTACTGTGTGTTTAATAGCTCACCAGTGACATTGCTGCTGACGTTGTGCAGTGGGGAATTCGAAGATTTGGCATTGTTAGTGATCTTCTCTTCTTGCTAATTTTTTTCTTTTCGGAACACCTTTCGGGGCTGGAACTACATTATAAAAGGTATCAAAAACTACTTTGTTGAAATAAAGTAAGGGTGTCTGTTGTCTTCACATCTTTTCAACACTCTTCTTTCCATGCCAGGTTTGTTCTCCGACCTTGACGACGTCGTACCTGTTACGGAGTCAGAGTGCACCACGGCTGGATGCCTCACGGAGGAGGTCCAAGCCTTCCGCAAGTCCGGAGAATGGGCCATTCAGGGATGACAGAGGGGAACACTTCCCAAGGACATTTCTTCCCATCAACAATGATGTTGAAGTCAGCGACGTAGCGTTCCAAGACACCTACATTGACCCACTCGTGATCACCTCCCAGCGTACCACATTCAGGCCCATTACACGGCAAGAAGCTGTTGTAAGTAGGGCTGCATTTTATTACGCTGCTTAGCTTTAAAGGTCAACTGCACACAAAATTTTAACCTCCTGAAAAGTTCTATTTCCGCATAGTATGCCTAAAAGGACTGTAATATACAACATATGACTGCTGAAATACACGTATCCGCGGTGGAAGCGACCATCAAAAATCAGAGATTTTGAAAGTGAAATTGAGGAGAGTGTGGCCATTACGGCCAGGCTGAAGTGACATTAGGCATGCAAACAATGTCATGTCATGCAAACACTGTGGAAATGTGAAACGTTGACATTTCCATATGTTTAGGAACTCAAGGAACTGCTGTTTGGGACCAGAACCGGCACATTTGGAGAGGAGTGGGCTTCGCAGGGCTTCACCTTCACCAAGTCCAATGCTGTTCCATACGGCCTGCTTCAAAAGAAGGTGGGAAAACCATGTGACTGAAAGAAACCGAAGCAAGTGGCAGGGGGACGGTATTCCTCAAAGGGACACTTGTCAAAATACAAGTTGTTGTAGATTGATATATTAGCACGCCAGGAGCACGAATATACCACTCTTACGCATAGATTTTGTAAAATAAGGTGGAAAATATTGAAAACAGGAAGATGGGTGTTGCCACCACTGGCTATGCCACGCAACCACGGTGCAAGAATATATAGGAGGCGAAACGAAGCTTCTAAATGCTGTCAGATAATGTCATGAGTGCTTGTCATAGGTTAAACTAGCGGCATCTGCTGCGGGTGAAGAAACTGTGTAGCTGCCGCGACTGGCATTTCACTGCTCAGCTCCGGAATGAAGTGTGGCTGCTATCTTTTCGTCCATCAGGTGCTGCTACCCTCTCCTTTGCCATCGCAGCTGCAAAGCTTTGCAGTCCGCCTTGGTTTTCTTTCCGACATTATCTGGTCGCTCACCCGTGCTTGCCGCAATGGGCCGTTTTGCCTCCAATATAAATATTCTTGCTCCGTGCATGCGTTTTATGCCAGAAATGGTTGAAATTCCGTAACAAATATATTAGCAATACGCCTTCACAAGTTTATAAAAACTTAACTGGAAGTTTTGGTAGTGCCATGTTTGAACGTCAATGAACAAAAAGAAGGCTAGAAACAATATCGTGAGAGCCCAGTCAACAGATCACGCAGCGACCCCTAACTCCAACAAGTTCGTTTCGGTTTAGGTGCAATACCTGGTACAATACTAGGTCAGGTAATTGTGTGGCCCTTGTACAGTGCTGTGGGCATGGCCACATTTATTATGACCCCCTCTGTGCTTTTGCTGGTCTAAAAATACAAGGGAACGCTTATTTTGGCTAAAGTCAGTATTTTCAAGTATACACAATGTCTGGCGTAGGCAATGTTTTCCCTGGCTACCACTGGATGGCACTACTTGTCCACGCTTGTGGCGATACCAGTACGCGAGGAGGCACGCTGCAGACGACTGGTTGGTTCAACGCCAACCTTCACGCAGCCTCTAAACGGCAATATGTTTTTCTTCAACAATGCGCCAATACTGATCATGGGTTTCTATGAAGGAACGTTTTGCTTAGTGGTCCAGAGCTGGAAATGACGTTGAAGTTTGGGAAAGCATGCCTGATTTGATGGAAACTGATGAAACCGCTCGTTACATGGCAGCGTTGTATTCCGTTGCTTCTATACAGCTATACATCACCGCTGCCTCACTTGCTTCCGGTTAATCGTGACACAAACAGCAGTCGCTGTTTGTGTCATGGAATCACTTTGAGGGAAATGTGGAAGGGAAATGCGTTTTTTGATTAGCAATTTCATAGCAATTATGGCATCTTTCGGCAACGAATCAACACTAAAATGGATATGGGAAGGTCAGACTTTCGTTTGAAACCACCTTACTGGTTGTCTTCAGTGTACACCCCTTTAACACCGAGTAGAAAAAGGCCGGAAATTTCTTCTGAGCAGGTTAAGTCTATTACAGGTTTGTTTTATAGCCATTTGTGTGTATACATCAGCAGTTCAGCACTGCACACGCACTGCTGTGCTTGAATGTGGCACCAGCACCTGGTGACCAGGCACGCGCATTGACTTTCCGTGGCCGTGCTGACCAAGAGGGGTTGTAGTTTTCTTCCCCAGAAGGGGTGGGGGAGTGATCATCACTGCCCTTTAAAATAAGTACCCCAACTGTTGTGATCGCGCGATCCAATGACACTCGGCTCCATCGAACTATAATTCAGTACAAGATCACTGTGCACCATTTTTAAAGGTCTTTACTGGACTACCTATGGACTGCCTAAATGCAAAAATTTTGGTGCTTTCGTCACTAGTTTCAACAACTCGGCCAAAAGAACTGTTGAAAGAATGGTCGAACACGAAGCATGTATAGGCAAGACCACTCCAAACTACTAAAGCTGCTGGCATGGATAATATATGTGCACATTATTTAGGCATATTATATAGGCGTATTTGAAGCAAAATGCAAATACATAACTGAGAGTACCAGCGTTCTTGTAATTGAAACCGCATGTTGGATGGGTTTTTATGGTGGCAAGTAAAGATAACTGCGCCGCAAAAACAGTGGAGAAAAGAAGCGGGATAGAAGCAAAAACTTAACAGTGTCATCCCGTGCTGTTATAAGCAGAAAGAACAAAAAACAAAAGAAGCAAACAAAAAGACATAAGCTTGTACTAATCGATGCTGTGCAACCTGTGCGAATGCCTGAAAATTGACGGGAATGGAGCTTACCTTCATTGCATTCATCATGAGGGTAATGAGAGGCGAGTGGGATAGCGTGACAGGGGGGGGGGAAGCAGGGGTGGCAAAGGACAGTCATTGCTTGGCAGCATTTGCAATGAGCAAGCAAATACATGGTCACTCTTTTATTTTGCATTTATTTTGAGCAATCTGATTAGCTGCCTAGCGGGCAGCAGAAACTGCATGCATTTAATTCATGTGCAGTACCATGCCTGTACGCATTCTCTGTTTCTGGGTCAACGTGTGCACCTTTTGACCGAGTCAAGTCATGTCGGGAACATGAATGTGTGCGGGTGTCCTTGTTACCTTGTTTTTTCAACGGCTACGGGTGTCGCTGCTGTTTTCATTTCAGGGGGGACCGTGTGGCGTCCTTGCTGCTGTGCAGGCGTACATGATCAAGGAGCTGCTCTGGCCGAAAGGAGCGACCCAGGATGCTAACCCGGGGTAATGTCTCCACTTTCAAGCAGAGCCGAGTCAATTCAGTGGACCATGGTTAAGGTTCTCCCTACAGACCTTAAAGGATCTATTGCTATTGGGGAGATCGTAATTTTTGTCATGCTTGGTTTGGTGCCTCAAAATGTCCACTTAATGAAGTACTATTGCATTACATGGGGTGAGATTTCCCGTGCTTCTTGATTTGTGAGCACTGAAGTGTGAGTCTGTGAGAATAAATTGCATTAGCTAATTACTGCACACAACAAGCTGAATGCTTGCTACCCTGTGTATTTTAGTGCCTCTAATATACTGTGTTGTCCAAAGCAGACTGTGGATGGCGCATTCTAGTAGTAACTGTGGCATTGGACACTCTACATAAAGAGTTCAAATAAGGCAACTATGGAATGGGTGCCGGTGCGTAATGTAGCTGCACTAACAAGCAGCTTCATAAATACGACAGCTGTGAAATATACAGGTGGGTCTTTTCACAAGAGATGGGACAGGTGTGCTAGGATGACATCTTTAATTTTGACGAAAATTTGATGTATACTTTCTGTACACCGGGGAAACCATATCTGAAGTTATTTTGTAAAAAAAAAAAAATCCATTCCTCAAAAAAATTACCAATGCTGGCTCAAGTTTCGGGTGGGTAGAGCGGTTCACGGAAAATTTGAAACTCTTATTGCCGTAAAACAAAAACTACTGCAGCTATTGCCCTAGTTTTTTTTTATGTAAAGACTTTGCGTACTTTCAAATGATTTAACATATTCGTGTTTGGCTTGAAGAGTGAATTCCTTTTAATGAAAATTCCCAAATTGGGAAAAATTTTGAAAATTTCCAAGATGTGGGGCCTTCTTTCTCTGCATCTAAACAAACTGGGTAGTTCAAGTAATTTAGTGTTGTTCTTTTTTTCTTGGTTAATATTCATGTCAATTTTAGTTTGTTGCCAAGACGGTTCAGTTTGAAAAAAGCACTGTACTGCAGCTAGGTAATGCGTATTGGTATATATTGAAAGCCAAGTAAAAAAAACGTAATCTTCGATTTTTTTTCGAACTTTCACAAATTAAAGCCAAGGTTGCTCTTTATCACCTACATCAAAAGCATGTTGCACTATTTGTGTTGTTTTGCAGCTACAAAGTGTTGCATGCAAGTTGCATGCAGCGCTTGCATTCAACATGCAGGCGTAGGTGCAAGTGTAGTGCCAATTGCATGCAAGTGTGGTGCCAGTTGCATGCAAGTGTGGTGCCAGTGTTAAAGGGGCACTGACACAAAATTTTGAAGGCGAGATAACTTCGGAGATAGATTGGTGGGAACACATATACATCATCTGCAAAATATCAGCGGCGAATACAGCCTAGAACATATTTAAAATCAATTTTAAAGTGTGCGAAAGGCAACCGAGCAGCCAGCAGAGGACCACGCGCAATCGACATCCCGAGGATATTGTGTAAATAAACAACATCCAAACACGTCACGAGTTTGTGTTTGCCGCTTCCGCACTGCCGGCGTTTTTCGCCGGCTCGCCGCTCCAATCGGAGGGCCGGAGGGCGGAGCTTCTGCTCTCGAGAACGAACGACCCGATCGTTGGCGGCGGAGGCGCCGTGATTTCGTCAGCTCATGGGGCAGCTGGCCGCGACCAAAGTTCTACAGCGATTCCAGGCACTCTGTTTCTATTACTGTTTATTACCATTGGATGCGAAAACGCGCCGGAGGCACGAAAAGCCCACTGAGCTAGCCGCACGGTCGTTGTGCAGGCGGCGGCCACGGCCGCGAAGTGGCCAGGCCGGCGCAGGTAGCTCGAGTGATAGCTTGTTACCGCTGCACGAAATTGTCCCCAAGTCCCGACCATGGTGGCTTACATGAGAAAGGAGTTAATGATGCGATGGCGGGTTGCATTAAAAATTGTCATCTGCACCGCTTACGAGAGCGGCACTCGAATATCCGCCGCAGTGCTAAGCCGAACACATCTGTAGGCGGACCTGTAGGCAGACCGGCCGGCTGCTCCCAGCGCGCGTCTTGCCACCCACCGTCTCGAGCGTCGCGCGTCGTTCTTTAGCCGCGGTAGCACTTGCACTCGCAGCGCCTGCGTCACATCCACGGTCGCTTTTTAATTAAGCGCCTCACGAGATCAGTACGTGGGGGCATTCGCAGAAACTTCCGTCGATGCGGATTCGACAGTGCTACGGCAGCTCTGCTCTGTGATATCCCTCCGACGGTCATGTGGTCAGCTTTTTTCACACAAAATCCATCGTTTTGCGGCACTCGCTGAAACCGAAACTGCGACTGGCCGCATTTAAAATGCCTCTAATTAAACAACCGTCGCACGCTGAAGCAAATGAGGTTTCTACAGGTTATAAGTAGGTCACTAGCTACTTATCGCAACAAAAAAAACAAGATGCAAAATTTTTGTGTCAGTGCCCCTTTAAGTTGTCAACTCGCAGTCATTGATGGTGAAGAAGTTTGCGACTATGCAGAAAGGCAATGTGAAATGCAGTCCTAGATTGTCGCCATTCACATTTCCGCCTGCCTAATTGTCGAAGCTAGCGTAAATGCACCTGAAATATGGAGGCCAGCAACACCCCTTCCCATTGTCCTTGCAGTGACCTCCAAGTGGACGTGCCCCGAAGAAACGCCGCCCTCACTAGGGCCCTCGCATTCATCCTGTGGCAGGCGGGCGACTCGAAGGAGGTCGTCGTGGCAAAGTACCCACATTTGCTCCTCAGATGCTGCATTAGCATGCGCACGTCTCCTTTTGAGTGAACGTGATGAACGCTCACTGATTTGCTCCCGCAGCCCGACCGGCGTGAACGTGACCCGATCGGACGGCCACCTAGCCAGCGACGGCATCATTGACACTGTGAGCAGAACTGCCTTGCAGTGCTAGAGACGGCCAGGAGTGTGACCCTGCCTTTACCTTTGCAGCTGACGCTGTCGACGTTTAAGTCGAAGGCGGCAGTGCAGGAGTACTACAGCTCCTGTATATTCAAGGTACGCTTCCCTTTTTTGTAGTTGTCAGGAGTCTGTGTGCCATTGCATTTCTAGCATCTTCAAATCATGCAAAGCTGCTTGGAGGTGCACAGACCACAAACCTTTCATGCGTAGTCCAGTAAGGCCTCTGGTGCTAAAAGGGGAAAAAAAAAACGTCCTGGACCTAAAAGGGTGGCAAGTACTCGACTAGAAAAAAGGGAAGATAAACTGCATGCTTTCATGAGGCTGCTCTGTTGAAGTTGAGAACCACAGTGAATTGAAGCCTAGCATTCCAAGCATGGTATTGCAAGCACCTTGCCGCCCAAAATTCTGTTGTGCACCTTGGGCCGTGCACATCTGCATGAGGGGCAAAAGTAGAAGTTATAGGCAAGTGAGTTATTATTTCATAAATACTGTATAAGATACCTACTGCCTTGAATTTCTTAATGCGTTCTGCTGCTAAATTGTTTAAGTTGTGAAAGCGTAAAGCTATTGAATATCGGGCAATAAACACAGTGGAACCCCGCTGATACGTTCCCCGGACTTAGGATGACCCGCTTCTTACGACGGATCACCGCGGTCCCGGCAAACTCCCCATAGAAACAATGCTCTAAAACCCCCGATGATATGACGCTCGAGCACATGCGGTCCGCTTCATACGACGGACCCTGGCGCGGAAAAACCAGTGTTTTCCCTTATTTTACACCGCTTCGCCGCCTCGTCTCGACCTTCTTTATTGTTAGCCCCCGTTTGATGCTGCTGGATGTGCAAAGGCCCGCAGGCAGGCCAAACGACTTGCTGAAGAGACGCAAGCAAGCAGGTGGGTACTCGTGATCGGGAATTAACATTAGACAGCCCCACGCGGCAGCAGTACGCCGACGTGCCAACCGCGAGGAGTCGAAGTTCAGTTGGCCGGCGGTCCGTGAATTTGAAGCTGCCGCTGAGCCACCAACAAGCACGAAAACACATATGATGCAACCCCACAGCGACGACCGATACCTTTGCTCTCTGCTTATCAGTGTCTTTCAAACCTGCAATGTCACTCCGCTGTGCCTCTAGTTACACGCGTCCGCCGCAAGGGTGTAGACACGTACCCGTTGGCACCGCCATTTTGGTCCACTCACTGGCCGCCGCAGCAAGTCACTGTAGCAAGACCGTGCTATAATTTTTACCGCAACACGTTTTACTTGCAAAGGAAACTAAAATAGCTATGTGTTGAGCACTTTGACCCAATTGTGACGGCACGGGACCGTTCAAAGGGTGGCCTACTAGGTTGGCTACTATGCCGGCATTTACCCGCACCCCGGTCGTACGACACCCCGGTAATACGGCGCTTTCTCGCAGTCCCTTGAGACTCGTATTATCGGGGTTTTACTGTACTTGATAACAGCCACAGTGGTTCCACTCGTATCATATGATGCATTCCTACAGCTCAGGTTGAAGCTGCACGCCTGAGACCAGCTTGTACAATCTAGTAGATCGCCGCCAAGGCAGTGCCCTGAGCTAATTTCGTAGATGCCATGTTGGTAGCCATATGCTGTGGTTCATTTCTGATGCATGTGTTGTGGAGCGTGTCACAGCCAATGGGAATTGAACACGCAACAATTGTTGCTGCCGGTGTTGGCGCCAATGCATGCGCTTTGTCCTCGTGGCACCATTTTGTTCATATTTGAAGTACCTAAAACACCGTGTTCTGCACAGTGCCATCGTAGAGTAGCGGTTAGGTCACTTGGCTGTCACTGCGTGTCCCCAGGTTCGACCCCTGCCCTTGTCAGAGTTACCCAGTATGCACCAGTTGAAAAACTCCCCACGTATTGAAAACCAGTTTGTGGCTGGCCCCTGCGCTGGGAGCAAACAGGGGCAAGCATGGGACGAGTGGATTGTCCTGCTGTCCGTTGACACAAAGTTGAAGTAGCACTCAAGCTTTTGCAGCTGCTGCTGTAAGTCATAATGGATTGGATTAGATTGGAAGAGACTTTGCTAAGACATAATGGAAAAACTATGGAAATGTAAGTGAACATTACCAAATGTATTGTTTTATTATTTGGAAAGCAAGCTTTATGAAGTTCTGTTATGCAGTAAATATGTAGCAAATCTCAGTTTTTGTCTCTTAGGTGGAGGGCGAATACGATTGACCCTAAGTTACAATAATGCACGGAATGCTCGCATAGCCCAAGTTCTTAAGTGGAGTTTCACAACTGGTGTATGCTGACGAACTCTCTCTCCCTATCACACTATTTTTTTTAATATGTTATACGAAGCTATTTGTATGTGGTAACGCATTAAAATTTGGCTCATTCGCGTTAAAACTGGGTTCAAAACTGCATACGGAGGACTGCCTCTTATATATCGAATAAGGGATGGGAGGGGAATTATGTCAATAAAAAGGTGCCAGGACCGATCCACTCAAACCTCGTGCGGTCACCACTGTGACATCGGGGCAGTCGCTCAGGGCGCAAAGCTGCATAAATTGTACTGTGTTAAGGGTTGCTGCAACTTTCTTTCCGTCTCCTTTTTTTTAACACTTGAAACACTTTTGAAACACTTGAAACGCACTCAGTTAATCGGAGCATCCATTTCTTAGATTCGGCAGCCATGAAATATGCAAAACAAATATTGCTGCTGCGAAAAATCAATACGCCCGTGTGCCAAGATTTCTACAGATGTTAAAGATTTTATAGTGGAGGGGGGGCTGTATTTAAGAATGGTTTTCTTGACTTTGCAGCTCCAGGAAGAAAACTGCTCCAGCTGTGTCACATTCTTGATATCTGTTTTGATGACACACGGCCTCAAAAGGTATGCTACTGCAACATTGGTCACGGTCTCGTTTTCTTAAATGGCATTCAGTGTTTGTGTGTCAACTATTTTGGGACAAAAATGCCTGCTTCTTTTGGTTGACAGGATTCGCGAGGAAATGGACGACGAGAACAGCTCACTGATTGGGAAGCACAGCCACTGTAACCAGGTAAACAATCCTCCCCCTTCCATGGAAAGGAAGCATAGAAAAAGAATCATGGAAAGGAAGCATAAGCATGCTGTAGGAATTATGTCTCCTGTGTTTGCTTTTGGAGACCTGTCAAAGTTTCACTATAAAATTTAATGGCAGCAAAGTCACTGCATCTGCTTGAACATTGGGCTTATCGAGGATTTTAAATAAAAAGAAAGAGGAAAGAAGTAATCTTAAAAGCGTTACTCGGACGCTTATCGAAGACGTGATTTGCAAATTTGCATGAGCATTGCTGCTCTGGCTGATTCAATGTTTCTTTCATGATTGCAGCATCGTAGGGTGACGCTCGTACATACCATAAACCCTCGTTACAACGACTGTTGCTTTATGCACTTTTGACTGGGTTAGTCAAAGCATATCGATATAGTTTGCTATAGATTGCTGCGCTTAAAGTGAACTTTGAAGTTGCGAATGCGTGCTCACAGTATCGCTCATGGTGCTTACGAGTTGGCGAGTAATTGTCCCCGTCGCCGGTGAATTTCCTGCACCCTTCATGTTGCTGCACCTTTTTCTCCAAGTGACCCTTTCGATGCTGAGCAAGTGACCGTCCTTATCGCCAGCAGGGTAGCTTTGGCCCCTCTTGACCAGGCTGTGTGAAGCTGGGCACATAATTGTTTGTGAACAGGTGGAAGGCAACTTTGAATCCTTCGCTATGGCTGATGCAGTTACTACCGTCATCACCCCAGCTAGGAACACTGAAATAGCAGGCTTGGTTCTTGGTGGCCTCGGTGAGGAAGTCGCCAAGGGCTGATAGGTGAACAGGCTCATGCAATACAAGCTGTGGCACAGATGCAGGTTAGCAGTTGGAGTGCACGGGGGGTGACCGTGACCTCCAGCTGTGCCTAAACAAGCTAAAGTGGGCACTCCGCGTACCCTGGCAAAAAATTACCCAACAGAGTCATCTTACCGCCTTTTTTATACCTACTCAATAAAGGTGTGGTTGGCTGAATATGTGGCACTTTCCACTTCTGTAGAGTTGCCATGACTAACTTGGCTGCACTAATAGGGAGCAGCCATGTATGTCAGATTACCACTTATATTGAATTTTTTCACCGTCCCATTTACTTCATTATAACGAGGGTGTGCAGTACTTATTTACGCGTGTGTGTATGTGTGAATTGTGGGCAAATCCCCGTGATACATGTTGTTTAGCAGTTTAGAAGTCAAGACCTTTCAAAAACACCGGCACTTAGCATTGGTTTGTGTCATGTTGACAGCGTGTTTCCAACCAGCACAAAGCATGTTACAACTTGCTAGTTCATGTAAGGCATTTTGTGTTCTAAAAACACTGTGCTCGTCACATCCTGGAACTTGAACCTTGGAAAGGAAAAATTTTCTTTCAACATGTGTAACGCATGTGTTTGTGCATGGGCACACGAGCTAAAGCTTTGGCTTAAATGAACCATGGGGACAAAATGCAAGTATGGGTCATTCAAAAGACTGCTTCGTCCTCATAACAATGACGCCGATTTCATCGCAAACTTCATAATGAGTGAAAGCTCGTTAATTTGAATTCCAATAATTTGAACTTATGTATAATTCAAATTAATAAATTAATTGTACGATTTGGTCTGGCCGAGTGCCCATAGAGGTCTGTGTATGATAAAGCCCATTAATTCAAACACAAGTTGGTTCCACCACGAATAATCCAAACTACGCGCCACCGCGCCAGCGGCTTGGGGCCTGGCCATCGGCTAAAGAAACGCACCCGCTGCCTGCACATGAAGCTGCGTCGCCTCCGGAAAGGAGAGAAAAACGTAGAGAGAAGTTAAATTTGGTAAAAGCAATCTAAAACACCTGTGGCAAACCTTTTACGAAGAAGTTTCTTTCGGGGACCATGTCGAGATCAACATGAATTCAGGGTGTAGGGGTGTGCTGACAGGTGGCATCATTTCTGAGGTTAGATGTGCAGTTGGTTAACCAAGGACCACACTAAAGACAACGGGGATGGGGCAGACAAAGTGCCAGTGTGGCCACCTCTCAGAAGTAATGACCAGATAGAATGCGGCCTGTCGCTTTTCAGTTTGGAAGTACAGTTTGGAAGACGACTTCAAAGAGACCGTAAAAATTTGTTCGTATTATCAGAAATTCATCTTAAGCGGAGGTTTTTGCATTGTGAACGTTACAAGAGAGCTAAAATTTTTGTTCGTCTTAACCATAGTGTTTATCTTAACCAAGTTCTTCTTAACGGGAGTCCAGTGTATATGCAAAAAGAAAGCCTTCCAACACACTCGTCGGTGTGAGAGAAAAAAGGTGCTGGCTTTCCATTCAAGGCAGACTTTAATGGCAGGCTTTCTCTAGCAATTAATTGCTGACATGCTCTACTGCTCCCCATTCACGTTGTTTGGCTCTTGTTCTTCAGTTTCGTTAATTCGAGTGTTTAATAATTTTAACTGATGTGGCACCCATTAGCAATTTGAATTAACGAGCTTTTACTATGGTAAAGAAAACTTGTGAAGCAGGGGCGACTTTTCTATGACGTCACGGAATCTTGTTTTTCACGCTCCACTGTGCCCCACCCCATGTGGGGCTGCCCTAAAGGCCCTTTCCCTCTAATTTCCTCCAACGAGCAGTGGGAGGGGGCACTGGGTAGCTCTGACCTAGGGGCACAACTCTCCCTCGTGGACAGGGCCACCCCGACCCCTTAAACCTACTGCAAATAAAAAAATTCTCTCTCTCTCTCTCTCGCGCGATTGCCGGCCACCAACCTAAGCCACCATCAAGAAACATGACTGTAGTGGGGCCTGTAGTTTCATCTGATCATATCACTTGATTGTGAACATGCCGTTAAAACACTGATAAAAATGCTTTTGGTGCTGGCCCATATGACGTGACGCATGCCCGTAATACGTCACTGTTGTACGAAATTTAACATTTTTCAATCTTCCTCACTTTTTTTTCTGTTAAAAAAATGTCTTTCATGGCTGGAATGGAGCGGACTGAATTACCAAAGGCTAGTTCTTTAAAACTGAGCAAAGTTGTATTCTGTCTCCATGGCCCCTTTGAATTCCCCTAATGTCAGCTTTTAGGGGTCAAGCACCTTCGTGGCTGGGGCTGTTGGCATCTCCTGTTGTCGTCGTCGTAACTGTCATCTCATGTAGTCAAGGTACTAAAACACCGGGAAGCTTGTTTATGCCTAGAGCTAGAACGTAACGCGTACTAAAAACACACCGGCACACTTGTTTACGCCTCACACTGAAGCGCTTCGTAACACGTACTAAAAATACACCGGGACACTTGTTTACGCCTCGCGCTAGGGAGCTTCGTGCTTCAAAGGCAAGAGACTTTTACAGCAAAGCTGTATACCTCTACCCCCAATGGTTTCATCTCCTTTGGCAAAAATGCCATGGCGCCAAGAATACACTTATACACTGCATGCTTCGCCCCTCCCCAGGTTTCACATTAGTGCAGATGGCCCGGGATTTTTTTTTGTTTCCAACATTGTTTAGCCTAGTTGGCCTAGAAGATGGGAAAGCCTGGAAATTTCTAAAATTCTTTTTGTTTCTTTCATTTAAAGTGCTTGGCAGTGCTTTTAGTCTCACTGTCCCTACATCCAATGGTCTGCTCATGATGAGCCTCTCAACAAATGAAGTCAGGAATTTTTCGCCGTATCTCGTGTCTAAAATTAGTGGGGCAAGGGGGTTGAAAATTGGGGAAATGGCAAAAAGAGTGGTTCAATTGAAGGTGCTGCCACTCAGAACAGAGCAATAGGCCATATCGCCATCATCATTCACAGATATTAGTATCAGAAGGATTGAATGCTTGTGATTGTAGATGGGACGAGCCACCACGCTATAGTGTGCTGCATTTGAACAATGGAATGGTAACCAACTGAAGACTCAAAGCATTGCACCTTACGTACTCTGGGCAAACTGTGTAAGAAGAAAAAAAAAAGAGGTCTCCTCTTGGAGTGCAAAATGCATGTGTGTTCATATGCTCTTCAGAGTAGTTAGTGCTACTCCTAAAAGCATATGATGATGTTCTTGCAAAGTTGTGCTCGAGACCTATTGTTTCTGTTAGTTGGAACTAACATCTGATGAAGGGGCCCACATTCTTCACACTCGCTGCTAGTGCTGTCGTCGATACAGTTCTGCAAAAGTTCTCTGGAATTACTGAATGGGGCAAGGGCATATGTTTGGTATCTGTGGTTGCAGTTCAGAGCACAGGTAGGTTAAAAATATGCTCAATAAAGGTTCAAATTCAAAACTGAAAGAACAAAAGGTGCAGTTCATCAGTTGTTCCAGTGAATTACTCCAAGTGCTTAGACGTGCGAGTCTCTCTCTCTCTGTGGCCCAGGAAGTGGTGAACCTGCTGCTTGTGGGCAAGGCAGTGACCAACATCTTCAACAACGAGGTCAGCTTTGGCAGGGAGGAGACCACTGTGCTCAGGGGCATCACCTCCAGGTCCAACATTGGCCTGCTGTCGCTCTACGAGCACTACAAGTCCTGTCAGGTGGGAATGCGGCCGGCATTTGTCCACAAGTGTGGGACCATTTGTGACCATCTATGTGTCAAAATAAGCACATCTCTTTAGTACTTTAGTCATTTGGTAAATAAAAGTAGTTCCAGGGTAGTCTGCCATATTTACCGTATTTACTCGCGTAATGAACCCACTTTTTTTCCATAAAATTCGGCATGAATTTGGGGGGAGAGTTCATTATGCGGGAAAAAATTTCAACAGATTTTTAAAAGTTGAAGTTTCATACAGTAAAGATGCTAAGAGAAGCGCTGTTCATAGCCTTACCATTTTCATAAAAACCCAGAGGTAATTATGCAATCAAATTTCTTTTTTATTCCCATCATGCTAGTGGCCCCCTACTCGCCATGGAGCTGTCCTCTACACTGAAGTTGCTTGTTGCTTCACATTCATTGTCGGCCCACAGCGCACCGTCTTCCGTGCCATCAAGGCACTCCAAAACTTCTTTTCCAATGCCCGGAAACTTCCCTTCTGTGGGCCCACGAAACGCACAGCGATCCCTGTTCACCGCCCAAAAACCTCTCGTTTTCGCGCGTAGCGTACAGGCACTCGGTCAACACTGAAGTGCCACCCAGCCACGTGGTTTCCATACGCATCAACGCATGCCCCACCACCTTCAGTTTAAAACCGGCTGCGTAGCTCATGCACTGGCTTATCGTACGGTCTGCACCAGGAGCTCAAAAAAAAGGTCGGAACACACCTGAACAACAAAACTATGGAGCGCAATGGGCGAAGTTGCGAAACAGCAAGAGCAGAGGAGTGCGGAGTACGTTTAGTGCTTTGTTTGCACACCACAATGTTTTCATGACACAAGGTTCGCTTTTTGTTCAGCAGGTAGTGCACCACAAGCGTGCAATTATTACATTGTGAGCCATGGCATTCGCACTCACGTCTCCAGCTACTGTTGAGATTCCTTTTTGTTGGAATGCGTTCTTAGCGTTTCTGCTCGTACTGTAGTGTGATATCAAGCTAATGTGATAGTCTACGGCATGAACAACCATGGTGAAATAAAAACACGTTCCCACTGCATTTTTTGTTCAAAGTGACAAAAAAAGTAAATTCTTAAGAAGAAAAGTTGGGGGAGGGTTCATTACGCGAGTGAGTCCATTACGCAAGTAAATACGGTAGTTTCTGGTCATTTCTTCAAGAGCGGTTCCTGGGTAGTTAAACAAGTGAGCTTTGCTCAGCTTGCAGCTAAAACAAGAGTGCTGGTTGGAGGACGGAGACCCAAAAACTAAGATAGGAGCCAGATTCCACAAAAAAATGGCATGGTCTATTCATGTGGCTCCTTTTCCTTCAATCTGCAGTGGGGGTTTTGAATGCTTTCAGGCACAAAGCAGAAGCGAGACACAGGTGCATCAGCTTTCGCAGACATTAATTTTACTTCACCTTCCAAAACCAGAAGCAGTCTGAAGCCACTCAAGCTCAGGCTTGGGCCCACTCCTCACTCCTAAATCAAGTGTCATGCCAGCCTCGTGTGGTTATCCTGGCCACAGCAATGCCTGCCTGTCTTAAGGCCCAACCACATGCAGCATACTTTCGGCGTTTTCATGTGCCGATGTCGTCCCGCATCGACGCGCGTCAGCGCGCGTCGCCAAAAAATGCATGGCAACATGAGCTGATGCGCCAGATATCGGCGTCGACGCAGCGCAAGACAGCATCGGAAAGCGGGCGGCAGCATCCGGGTTTCGTGTCCTTCTCGTGGTTTGGGGTCATTCCTTTCAGCAGAAAACAATCAATTTCTTTTTAACCTGGGTAATCGGTTGCCTTGAGACAAATTGCAAGCTATTTCTGTTCTAAACTGCTCATTCCTTCATGGCTTGTTTGGCTTTCATCGGGGAGATCGGTGATATGCGATAGCTTTGTGTGAGTTAAATAAGGGAGCTCTGGCTACATCGCTTGCAGTATTAGCATAATGTGGCTTGTCTGCAAAATTGGTGCGTGACGAGCAAGCATTATCAACGCCAGAATTCTAGCGGCGCATTCCATTCCATTCGTAGCTACCGTGGCTTGCACAGGGGAGACCGGGGATCTGCGATAGCTTTTCTTGACTCAAATATGGGAGCTGTGGTTACATCGCTTGTAGCACTAGCATTATTGTCCTCAGCTCCAAGATTGGTGCGCAAGAAACAAGCGTTACCACTGCTCAAACCTCTCAAATACGACCAAAACAAAGCACCCCGACAATATTCGAGGGCAGCCTCGATAAGTATACTGAATTCTTCGAGGCCGCATCGTGTCCTGGCGTGGTCGAGCGGTTGAGTGCTGGACGTCTGTTTTGAAAGTCCGCGGTTCAAATCCTGGCAAAGCCTCGATATTTTTTTTTTTTAACAGGGTTCAGACAGGGTTTCAGAGTACCTTGCCTTTTACCCTACAAATGATGTTCGACGGTAACCTCAGTATCAAGGCAGCGCTGAAATTTGTTTTGCTTACACTTGGAATTCATGAACGTGCAGTCGGTATATAAGATGAAGGTTAAATCAAGTAGCAAGTAAAGCAGTTGTGTGAAGTGCGTCTTCATTTATCATCCTATCTTATTTTGTTCAGATTTGACCGTTCTGACTTGAGATACATTTCGTAGCATTACAATATTTGCCCGCCAACATTTAAAAATGAATAAAGAAACCAAGTTTTTTTTTTTTTTTTTTTTTTTTTAATCCTAAAGCTAGGGTCTTGATAATTGCTGTTCAAGAATCGACAATAACTGCTCATAAACAACTCCAACAGGATGGCATACGTGTACAGAAATGCCCGCCGATGTAGCGACTGGCGCGCGACTTTGCCGGTCTCATACGGTTGCTCGCCCTCTCCTGCGGGTCGGCGCGTTGCCGCTGAACGACGCTGACGCTCGCGTGACGCGTGATTTCGTGCCCATGTGGTTAGGGCTTTATACGCAGAGAATGACTATTTGATCTTGTTTGGGCACAAATAAATTAGCAGTACCGTATTTATTCGAATCTATGTCACTCTCGATTGCAGGCTGACCCCCGAAATTCGATAAGGCCGAAAAAAAAAAAAAAGATAAAATCTTACCTCGAATGCAGACCGAATGAAAAAAACGCTGTTTCATTGGCAGAAAACTCTGCATTTTTATTGTGTAAGCGCACACTTTGTAGGCACGTACATATAGAGTTTATTCGTCTGTCATCGTCACCATCGTCCGCAACATCGCTGTCCTCTGTTGCTGAGTTCACCCCAGAGGGCATCATCCTTTCTTTCGTCCATCGCGTTTGAAATACAACACTTTTTGAAAGCTCTAATGACTTTTTCATCTGGAATTTCATTTCACGCCGTGGCGATCCAGTTCAACAGGTGGCCGAGCAAAGCATGCTTGATGCGCGCCGGTTGGGGTGAGCTGATGTTCTTCCGACATAAGCCAGTCGGTATAATGCTTGAGGAGCCAATCTTTAAAGGCCTTATTAATGACGACGTCAAGCAGTTGGAGTTGCCTAGTCATGCCAGCAGGGATTGTGGCGATGTCTGTGCCAGCACGAGAAAGCACGGTCTTCATGCTGCCAGTCAGATGGCTGCAGTAGGAATCGAGGGCTAGAAGTGACTGTTGGCACAACGCGGCCCCTGAACGGCGTTCCCAAACCGTTTTCACCCAGTCCTCTATCAAGCCGCTGGGCATCCAACCTTTGTCGTGAATGCGCACAACATTTCTGGGGAACTTTCACCGCTGGTAGAGTCTTGCACTTGAATAGTGTGTATGGAGGTAGTTTTCATCCATCGGCGGTGCAGCACAACATTGCTGCCGTTCGCTGCTTTTCGTAACCCGCTGCCCTAAGGTTTACTTCCTTCGCACCCCTTTTTGTTCATGGTGTATTCCATTGGCATGTCGAAGAACGCTGGGGTTTGGTCGGCATTTGCAGTGTGCCCCAGTTGGTAGCTCTGTACCCGCTGTTTGTCCATCACGTAGCACTGAAACTTGACGAGCTTCTCCTTGAAGCCAGCGGGCAGCTTCTGACACACAAAGGTCCGTCGTTTTGGGCTGAAACTGAATCATTTCGTGAAGCGCGTTGCCTAGCCCCTGCCTGCTTTAAAATTGGCTCGTGCAACACCCTTCACGTTGGCAGCTTCCCTGGCTTTCATCTGGATAACCTTTGTTGTCATGGGCATTCCCACTTCCCTTTATTCCCTGATAAAATCTGCAACAACTTCTTCCACATCATGGTGTCGGGCTGTTTTTGATCTAGTGAACGCCGTGAGCGTTGCTGCACAGCTGAGCAGCTCGGTTCGTTGTTTGCACCATCGTCAAACATTCTCTTCAAGCTCGCTGAACTCATGCTGTACTTGCAGGTTTGAAGTTTTCTGTGCATGCAAAATGACCTTTCGCTTAAAGGATGCACTGTAGTGGCACCGCTTGGTTGCTGCCATCGCTTCTCAAGCACAGGTGGTGCAGGCGTTTTGCAAGGACGTTGTTAAAGCGCGACACTTCCAAAACTCTACCAATACGACTGCAATGAGCGATCGCTTCCAGAAAACTGCATGGCGAGAGGCGCGACCTGCTCAGAGTTATATAGAGCTCATTGTAAATAACTCTGAGCAGGTCGCGCCTCTCGCCTCTGTGGGCGAGAGAGCAGCTGACGAGCGAACCGCAAGCAGGTGCTTGCATCGAGCCCCTGCGAATAGGGCGGCCCGGCATGCACCCATGAGGGCCGGGTTGTAAGTGCCGAGCGCGGGGACTCGCATCGAGACCCTGCAAATAGGCGCCTCGGCGTGCGCTCATGAGGCCGCAGCGCCAAGGTGGCAGAATTTTTAAAAAATCGCTTCAGCCGCGGGCGTGTCGTTGGCCACTTTTGTCGCTACTCCTCAATACTGGCTTGCTGAAATATTTGCGTCACAGTGAGGGGCAAAGTTAGGCGACTTCTGGGAAATCGGTACTCGCACGTTAGGCCATGGTGCTTGGAAGAGGCACGAGGAGAACTAGATATATCCGCTTCGCATCACTCCTCCACAATATGTAATAATCGTTTACATTGAGTCTTAGAAAGCGCTTCAGCCGGCGGGCGTGTCGTTGGGCCACTTGTTGCTACTCCTCAATACTGGCTTGCTGAAATATTGCGTCACAGTGAGGGCAAAGTTAGGCGACTTCTGGGAAATCGGTACTCGCACGTTAGGCCGTGGGTGCTTCGAAGAAGGCTCGAGGAGAACTAGATATATCCGCTTCTTGGATCATCATCAGCATTCCTGAGGATAAAAAGAACCTGCCATAGCGTTGCTGGAGCGGGTGTTGTTCCCCAGGTTATTCTTTTTATTTTTGGAGGGGGGAACATGGAAAAAGATTGGAAGAATTGGTACTGTGAGATTTCGGAACAATGGACAGTATGAAGCACACAATAATACGGTTCGCCTGTGTAGACGGGAGGCCGCTCCTCTACCGCTGAGACTGCGCGACCACGTCACTATGCAGCTACTGTAGAATGTCGTGAAAATGAGCCTCGGGCGCGCATGCAGAACCGCCTGCACATGGCAGCCTGAGATCGGCGCATGCCAAGCCGTCATGCCGCTAGTGTGTCCGGGTCCTCAACGGTCAAACCGTGGTACTCAAATCTAAGCCAATCCCCCCCACTTTCATACAGTGTTTTTTCTGAAAGAAAAAATCAACCTAGATTCGAGTAAGTACGGTATCTGTTGTGCCATACATGCAACTCTGTGGATGTGGAGTGTCACTTGCTAAAGCTCTCATCATTACTTCATAGTTCATTGGCCCTTGCAGTGCTATGTTACTTAAAGAAAATAAGCTTCCAAAAATTTAAATTATTTCCTTAGTATTCGTTTTTCCCATCCACAGCAATATTTGTCACATGTCCACATTGACTGACGAAGTGTTAGAAAACGGCGATTTGACGTTCCTAACCATTAAGTGTATTTCCACACGAATAATTATTAGGAATGGGCTGCATATTCATAAGCTCATACAAACTGAATCCAGCATCTCCTGCCTCCCTGAACTGGCTGCAGGCGCAAGAAATGAGACAGACGCAGTGCCCAGTCTTCTTGATCCTCAGTGGTGTTTCCTGCTCTTCCTCTTCAGGTGGGCTCGTACTACAAGGACCCCAAGTACCCCATCTGGATTGTGCTGAGCGAGAACCACTTCTCGGTGCTCTTCGCCAAGTCATTCGTAGCGCTCGAGCCCGGCGAAGAGAGGTTCGACCTCTTCTACTACGACGGAATGAACAAGCAGGAAGAGGAAGTGCGCCTGACGCTGGGTACGAACACTGCACTGCGCGGCGATGCCTCTTCAAATTTGCCAATTTTGGGAGTTTAAGGGTCGGAGCAAACTTTCTTATTTCTTGGCGTATTGTAATGAAATTCGGTAGGCACCTTGGAAAGCACTCAAAAATTGTGATATTAAACGTTTCATAATGATACCTTCAGTAGTTTTTGTGTTACGGAGATTTACAGGTTGTCCACTCGTGGAAAGCCTAGAGAAGTGACAAAACATGGTAGGAAGTTCTAAATACTTTTACATTGTAGCCAAAAGAACACTACAGGGTATGACATTCCTAGAATTTTTTTTAAACCCTGTGTTTTTTTTTATGTATAGCATCATTTTCACCTGTAACCATTTGTACACAACTAGTATTGGCATAAATACTAAATAAAAAAAAACTGCCCGAAATTGAAAATCAGAAAATGTCGTACCCTGCGGAACACTTCAAGAATTAAAAAGAAAAACAGGAACAAAATCTGTCCAGTGGTTGCAGTGGTATCCTCTCCACGGGCAACAGGGAATGCCTGAAACGCACTTTTGAGAAAACGGCTCTCAAAGTTTACAGAACACTTGATGTCCCTCAAAAGGCACCGGATGCATTGTCCTTGCTGTCCTTGCTGTCCTTGCTAGAGAATGATCTCTTGAGCTTTTGCCTCTTGATCTGATGTGGTGTCGCCAAAATGGGTGTTTTTCAATCATCGTAATCAATTTTGCTTCCGCCTCCCCCCACAAAATCATTTTTTTAGTGCTTTTAGAGGCCGTTTTTTGGCACAATATTTTTATACAGCATAGAATAAGAGTTCTGGAAGCCAACGCAGGCAGTTCCAAAAATGATTTCTTTCGGCGATTTCCGCAACCCGATCCTTGCGTCCCCCCTTAACATGCCTAAGCTACACCAGGGCTATGAGGTGCGCCATTGTGGAAGGCTCCGAATCAATTTAGACCACCTGGGGATCTTTGACGTGCCCCGAAACATTGACACATGAGTGTTATCGCTTCTCGCCTCCATTTGAAAAGCGGCCGCAGCCGAGATCAAACCTGCATCCTTGGGCTCAACAGCAGCAGTGCTTTTGTTGCAGGAACTGCGAGGTAGAAGGTTGCATTATTACCATGTGTGCTTTCTGTAAGTTGTAGCATGGGAGAGCTTGTACGAAGGTGGGAACATAAACTTGATGTTTTGATTTAAGCATTTTTTTTAGCTCTTTTGCTGCTGTGCATATTCAAAATCGATCCCTTTGATCGACGATTTCAATGGTTAATTTGATGGCGTTTTAGGCATTTCTAGGACAAGTAAATCCATCTGATGCTTAGCTTAGAAAATACCTTTTCAGTATCAGTTCTGTTATCATTTGTTCTGGAAATACATCATTTGGGATGCAAATCTGTATCTCTGGAGTATAAAAATTGGGCGTGGCAGTCATGCTCTGCTGCTTGGGAAAAAAAGCTCGTACCATTTGTAATTACAGTGAATCGGCACTTAGTGTTTGTGATTAGTGCACCAATAGTAAATCAGAAGCCGATTTTCCGTCATTGGACTTGCGCTGTCAAGGGAAAACACCGGTCCTGTGGTGATACTCAGTCAATTCAGCTGAAAATATTACCAGGTGTTTATAGTTATTGATTTTAACTGGTTTTATAACAATTTGCATGGGAGGTCCAGTGATAGTGACAGATGCCATTATGACCACATTCAAATGTTTTCAACAGTTTGTTTTATTTTCTGGACTGAAAAAATTCTTATTTTTAGCAGCTCACAGTTATCCAACTGTGATCTGCTTTGCCATGGTGCTTTCGTGGTACACTACTGCTCTCCCAAAAAAGCACGCCACTCGTGATTCTAACTTATCCACACCTGATTTGTGTCATAAGATCTCCAACTGCGAGGCCCAAGTTGACGAGAGTCCACTTGTAATCGGCTCCATTCTAATGGTTATTTCAGTAAAACTGACGAAGTCTGCAACAGTTGCCATTTTTGTGGGGAAATGCATGTGGCACTGCAGTACGAGAAGTGTTAGTTATTAGACCACCTATGTTAAGTGACAGTTCCTCAGTGAAGCGGTGCTGAGCTCAGTTCTATTGTAGTGTACTATCTGCAATAAGGGCTGTGATAGCAAGTCAGATGATTTTTTGACAGCTGAAGCATAATAAACAGACACTCAATGTCAGCAAGTGTTCACCACCTTTTATTTTCAACTCTGAGTGGATTGCTTAGCATTCCCTGCTTGTGTAAAAATCTCGTCCTGGTCATAAATTCAAAATTCACCATTGAGAACGCTTTTACGTAATGTGGGAAAGATTTGTTGCCAGCAGTAGGGAAATGTCTGGTTTCTTCGAGAGGGCTGTCCAAAAATGCACCACTTAAAATTGAGAAACTGCTTCACTGCATTATGCGGCACCACAAATGCTAACATTTATTCAAACACCAAACATCGACTTTATTGTGATAAGAGCAACATCATCTGCAGATCCTTCGTAAATAATGGACAATTGATTGTTATACACGAAAATTTCCAGTTGCTTGATTTTCTGTAGGTTGCTGCACTTTTTAGGGATGAAGCCCCTTAGGGGCTCAGGCTGTCGGCATCTCATGCCATGATGTAGTCACGGTACTAAAATACTGGGACACCCATTTATGCCTCGTGCTAGAACGTCGTCGTCGTTTCATGTCATCATGGATGTAGTGATGGTACTAAAACACCAAGACAATCGTTTACACCTCGCGCTGGAACGTCGTCGTCGTCTCATGTCATCGTCGATGTAGTGACAGTACTAGAGCACCGGGACAATCGTTTAAGCCTCGCACTAAAAACGTCGTCTTCGTCTCGTGTCATTGTTGATGTAGTGATGGTACTAAAACACTGGAACAATTCATTTACGCCTGGCACTAGACGTCGTCGTCGTCTCATGTCATCGTCGATGTAGTGAAAGTACTATAACACCGGGACAATCGTTTACACCTCGCTCTAGAATGTTACGCGTACTAGAAGAGCACACTGGGGCACTCGTTTTCCAACGCCTCACGCTAGAATGCTTCGTGCTTCAAAGACACGAGACTCTTACAGCCAAGCTGTATACCTCTACCCCCAGCAGTTTCATCTCCGTGGGCAAAAATGTTAACGTGCCAAGAATGCTAACACGCTGCATGCTTCGTCCCTCCCACGGTTTCACGTTAGTGAAGATGGCCCGGAGTTTTTTTTCCATGAAGGCAGTGCCCTGAGAACTTTTCCTTCTGGCTGTTTAAACGGCCTAAATTAAGACGAGACAGCACTAGTGCTAGTTACCATTATGTGTGCTGCATAGACTGTTCGCTAGTCAGTTCTGATGATCCCACTTATGCCATGAGTTATGTTCTCTGTGGTGACCAGTGCCCTTCCTTGCAGATCCTACAGTTGGCATAACGAATGAAGACGTCGTGATGACACCCCCCCTTGAACTGTGCATTCAGACAAGGTATGCCCTCTCCCCACGTTCCCTCTTCTTCCACTTCAAGCCACTGTAATTTTTTCCCCTTTTCTGATTTCATAATTGCTTCGCAGTCTACTTTTTCACTGCTATGAGCTCACAACATGGCTGAGTTGATATCGCTTACTATCACTTGCATAAAATTGATAATGAAGTCCGAAATGTGGCATTATCAAAGAGGAGTTTTCCAGTTTTCTTTTGGCTTGTGGCTGGCTTGGCTTGTGACTGCAGATGCTCGCCACATAAGCTAAAATAGCAAAAAACTGTTCTGAAGCATATTGTAAATGGGCGAACGTATTTTTCGGAAGATAAGGCTATTGACCGTTTTAGCGTTGCTGAACGGAGGGGTACATTCTCCATTTTTGTCCAGTCTTAGGACTGACATACCCGTGCATTTTCCGCCCACATACCTACCTCCCAATGCACCTAGGAAAGAAACCGGCACTAAGCATGTATCACCCCCCTTACAAGACAAGCACTAAAAGAACCAACTCCTTTGAATGCATAGCATGCTTTGTCGAGTACACCCACAGCCAGGTTCGTGTAACGCCCTGCATTTCTACAATAATGCAGATATCACGAAAGTTTCACCTGCAATCGCTATAATAGCATAAATGGAGATAATTGGTCGAACGAAATTTTGACAAACTAAAAAGATAAGTACAATATTGTGGATAATGGCAGACCATGTTTGCCCTGCATTTCCACAATAATGCTGATTTTGCAGGAAGATCCACCTGTAATTGTTATAATAGCATAAATAGAGATAATTGGTCGAACGAAGTTTTGAAAAACTGAAAAAATAAGAAAAATTACAGAAAATGGCAAACCGTGTACCACCCTGCATTTCCGCAATAATTTTTCATTTCAAAAGCTCACTAGCAAGATGTAGCTGGTGAGCTGCTTATGTGCTCGTCAGTCGGTTGTCATTTGGCAGTAGAAAGTGAACTGCTTTGCATTTCTGGCCGTTGCACTTTTTGCTATTGCTCTTTCTACCACCTTGAATTTCCATGCTGTGAAAAATGTCTTGAAAAAATAAAATCCTAGTTGTAAGTTTGGCGCTCCCAAGTAGAATTCTAATTGTAGTTTTCCAGCTTGATTTTGAGTTAGCTGTCGAATTCTGGCCTCTTTGTGCCAGAGCTTTGAATTCGATTTCATTTTTACTCCCATCCTACTTAAAGTAAATGTCGCTTCGTTGTTGCTTTCAGGTGGAAAGGTGCGCTGGTCTCGTGGAACAACGCCGAACCACTGCTGTGATCTTCTCTGCTTGTTGGCAATCCCGTTCTAGTCGTTGCGGAGCGAATTTTAGTCGTTGTTTGCTCTTCTTTCGAGTTTATTTGAGCTGAAGATCAAAAACGTGCTGCTTTTATAGTGAATATACACACATTTTACAGTAGTCTATGGCTGCACCTTGTACATAGGTTCAGCAGGTGTCATTGTAAGCGAGGCGCAGTGCTTTTTCCTATTGCAGATATTGCGTGCTCATTTGCCCTTGCGGCCTGCTGGAGTGTGCTACATACACTCTGTACGCTCAACAGCTTGTGTGCATTACAGAATAGTTGTGTTCACTCGCGGCGTGATCATAGATTGCAGTCAAGCACACACAGTTGCTACAAGTGCAGCAAGAGGGAAGCCCAGAACTGTATTTGAAAAGCAGGGTGTCAAGTACGGACTCAGCAATCACGCGTAGTCATATTTTACCTTTGGGTGCTTTTACCACTTTTGCCCGTTTTGTTAGGCTTTTGACGTTCATTTACACCGAACAGTATTTTACATTGTGTTTTATGTGATTTGTGTTTTAAACAGGCATCTTCCTTTGTTCATCACCCCAATTGTAACAGGCTAAATGAAAATTGAAATTTGTGCCTAGTTGGTTGGTGTCTATCCCTTGGAAACAAGCCCTCAATTACTCATTCTGCTTCTATAAATCTTGAATATTGGCTCTGTTGTTTCGTTCTTTCTGAAGACTATTGTCAGTGTGGTTCGAATTGGAGTGATGGTGAATTGCTGGTGTGTCAGCCAGCCCTCTTGCAACAGGTGAAGATGACCTATTCGAGCAATTTCTAGCCTGTCGTGCTGGGACCATGTGACTGCAATGCGTGGTGACATCAAGTACTCCCCTTTTGTCATTATTTCTTTTTTGTCTGGTTGCTGAGACCAGATTTCATTTCCACAGGGGTCAGAACAAATATTGATTACCTAGGCAAATTGCTGATGTTATACGCATTCTATTCCGGCTACTGAATGTGACATTGCCATTACTTTGAGCTCCACCCTCGCCAGTTGCTTGGTGACGCCACAAGCTTTGCTTTCCTTACTGCAAATCAAGCAAGAGAAGTTCAACAAACAAGTTTGCCAATCTGATGACCGGCTTGGCTATATAACTTAGCATCAATCCTACATTATGTGCCGCAGATGTGTCAGGACTATTTGCGGGCACAAAAAATGTGATAAGGCTGTACCAAAGAAAGCAGGTCAATGATGTGAAATGTTGGCAATGGCAATTTCTTTTTTTTTTTTTCTATTCTTTTGTGCCTGTTCGGGTTTTAGAAACATGTGCCGGGATTGCGGCAAAGTCAATTTCGTGATTTCTATTGTCATCATTGGTGTGGTGTGTAACGAGGTTTCTGCCACAAGGTTTAACAACAGAAAGAAAATAAATGTGGGAGCAAATGTTGTACAGAAATTCACGAGCTTCACAGTCCTGAGAAATCGCATAAATTCTGACAAGTTGGCACACGTATGAGAATTGCTGAAGGTGTATGCTCCAGCCTTTTCTTTTTTTGACAGTGAATTTGTTTTCGTTAACTTTGTAAAAGTACAGCAACAAGTACTTTTATAACTTGGCATCTTTTTTTTCTGCATACTGAATCACACATGACAATATGGTGACTCCACATTTCAAGCTGCATGGAGCTTACAATTGTCACAAAATCCGATATTGTAGCGTTGAGAATAAACATAATTAAAATCTAAGCAACTGTGGAGGGAATTATACAAATCTTCAGAACTACCACTAGTGGCCAGTGCTACAGGGTACAACCTCTGGAATGCTGGGTGATGACATCAGTGGTCTCTCCATGGCATCACCCAAGAAGCTCACAGGAGGAAAAGTATTCTAGAAACCCACTGAACTGCTTTCGTTAAGCACAAAGGCGATTGAGACATTGTATGTCAAGCCGCTAAGCCTGTTATAAAAAGAGTAGGCAACTTGTTGCAATTCTTCCTGGGGACCAGCAAGCTGAAGTGATGCAACCAACAAGTTTCTAGTTTTTTAGCTTTTGTTGGTTTAATGTTACGTGTATTTTACAAAAGCCTCTAAATTATGAAACAAAGTAGACTATCATTATGCAGAGTTCACATAAGCAAATTTTGACAGACGTGCTGAAAGGGAGTATTGTTTAGTAGGATTCTTGTAGTTGCAATGGAAAAGAATGAGCTTAGGTTTATCACCGTAATTCGCATGAATTTCTCGAGCGTCAGTGCAGACAAGTGCGCAATGAAGAACCAAAGACTGTAACATGGCAGGCTGCTAAAACTAGCCACCAACGAATAAACGCAGTATGGACTAGTTATAAACATTGTTTCTTCTCAGAATGTGAGAATGTTGTAGTAGTAGTGTCTGCAGAGCTGTTCACTAAGACGAAAAAAGCTTCCCTCAAAAAACCACCCTAAGCCTAATTGGCCTAATGGGGAAAGCTTGTTTTTACATCATTGTTTTGTCGTCATGATGTTGTGTTTCCTAATTACTGCCACGCAGCAGTCAAGACTAGCCTTTCATTTTATTCTGTGCGGTTTATCGGCCGACTTGCAGATTAAGCCAAATTTCTCCTGTACGCTTTGTTTATGGGTTAACGGGTGGCATCGACAAAGTACGCTCTTAGCCGCAATCCCGTATTTCAGTAGAAGATGCTAGTCAGGAGTGGGTTGGCTGTGTGCGCAGTAAGTCCTGCCGCACAGACCTGAGTGGTTGATTTCGCCTCGTGTAAGAGGCAGAATTCTGAGTTGTGTGCATTTTAAGGCGCGACGTTGTTGCGGTTGCAAGGCCTGTGACCACCAACCACCATCACTGCGCAGAAACCAACAAAAGAAAACTAACGCCCGCCCCGCGTTGCTTGTTTGTGTCACATCTGTGTCATCTACGCTCAGCCAATCAGGGCTCACTCAAATTGGACACTCAGCCGGACATGAAGCAGACAACTCAGAATTCAGCCTCCGGTCTTCGTGCTTTTACTGTTTGTTTCGGCTCATTTTTTTGTTGCTAATAAAATGCTGTGATAATTTTGATGTGTTGTCCAAACTTTTTATATCCCACATGTAGCAGATAGCGTAGGATGTTCGCAACGTCTTAAACTGTTAACAGCAAAAAGTTGTGGTTGTGCCTGCTATAGGGAACAGCAAGGGACTCACCTGATCACATTCCTATTGGACTTACTAATTCATGACCCAAAAAGTTTACAGATACATGAAAATGTTTCTAACGGCCTAGTTTGCTCTTTTTATAAATATATCATTCCTTCACTAAAGACATATTTTTAAAATAAGCAAACTAGGCTGTCTGCAGCATTTTCACAGATCTGCAAAACTTTTCGTATTGGTGCACGATGGTTTTTAAGCTCGTGGGTAATGAAGTAGCAACTCCCATAGGAATTAAAAGGTGAATAGCACTGAAAGCTAGCATTTTTTTATTCAGTGCAAACATTGTTCCTGTAGTTGCTGAACTAGAATTATTCAGTAGTGAAAGTTGCATTAACATAGAATGTAATGTCCGGCAATGCTGTATTCGCAGTGTGTTTCACAAACTGTGATGCATGGCCCAGTTGGCTCAATTCTACAACTGGCACACATTCCAACAAAAGGGGTGGGCCAAGGCGTAATAAAATGGCTAATCAGATAGTAATAGTCAGCCCCTTGTGATCACCCGACTGTTTCAATCGATTAGTTCCAAACAAACAGTAGTTCGTAACATGTTCACCTGATACTGAAAGTAGCAACAAAATGGATAGTTGGGCAAAATAATGGGTATTCTTTTTGAAGTGCAACAGAACAAAGAACAAGGGGTGCAGAAGAATGCACGAGACGTTTGCCATCTTGGCGCCTGTCTTGTGCATCCTCCCCGGGAGCCCGCACCAGTCCAACCAAGACTTGATAAAACTACTAATGATGTACATAATTTGTCAGACTCGCCACGGTGGTTCAGTGGCTAAGGCGTTGCGCTACTGAGCGCGAGGTCGCGGGCTCGATTCCCGGCCGCCGCCGCCGCTTTTCTGATGGAGGCGAAAAGCAAAAACGCCCGTGTGTACAAGATTTCGGCGCACGCTAAAGATCCCCAGGTGGTCAAAATTAATCTGGAGCCCTCCACTACGGTGCGCCTCATCGCCTGCGTTGCGTCGGCACGTTAAACCCTACAATCAATCAACCATAATTTGTCAGTAAGAACTCTAGCCAACACTAAAATTCGCAACTGATCCCTCACTTAATGATGCTTTAATAGGTTTGGAGGTCACCTGAATGCATCGGCAAGACAGCTTTGTAGTTGTGTGCTGCCTACCTGATGCATATGGTGGCGGTTGTGTCTGACCGAGCCAGTAGTAAGCAAACAACTCTATGTTGTCTGAAAGAAAAATGTACTGGGGCAGAGGCCATTGTCCCCCCATAGGTTAGAAAAAGTGCAAATTAGCACAATATGCCTTTTTTTTAATTCATTCTAGTCCACTACTGCATGCGGTGACGTGCCAGGTTGTGGTGCAGAACAGTTTTCTTCCCCAGCAGATGACCCTCCAAATTTGCCCAGCAACTGCTTGGCCTTGTCCTAAACCAGACGTGCAGTATCTCCAGATTTATCCAGGAACAGCCTACATTTCTGGTTTCAGTTTTGAAGTAGCATGAACCATGATGAATTATTACTTCACCTCCTAGTACTTGAATGCGTATGAAACACCAAAACTTCAGCAAAGAGTTGTGGCCAAATAGTTAGAATCCCCGCTTCTTCAGGCGACCCCCGGTCGACCCGTGGTGTTGACAAAGTTTTCAATTTTCGGATCTGTGCAAAAAGTGTCGCGCTAGCATGGGGTTGGGTACTGATAAACACATTTTATGCTTTTGAGCCCAATATCATCCATCCATCAGGAATCCATCATGTGTCCTTCATGCATTCTAATGCTGCCGATGCATAACAGAGCCTAAACAGCATTACCATAAAAATGTAGAGAAGGTTGGATGTGATGAAAACAAGTCTTTGAACAATCTTTTCCATCCACAGCAATCTGGAAGTATGTTGAATGAAGGTCCATAGATGAAAAATGCTCCATATATGAAAAGTTTCATGGAAATGGTCCAATTCATCATCAGTACTGTATGGGAGGATATTAGATGAACCCTTGAGTAATCGCATTCAGGCAATCGCAATCGCATGAGCAGTGATGACCAGGGAGTGGGAGCCTCGCACTGCACTACTTGCCATTCAGGATGGGACGTGCAGTAAGGTCATGAATAAATTGATTTGATTGATTGTAGGGTTTGACGCACCGATGCAACGCAGACACGAGGTGCGCCATAGTGGAGGGCTCCGGATTAATTTTGACGACCTGGGAATCTTTAACGTGCACTGAAATCTTGTACACACGGGCGTTTTTGCTTTTCGCCTCCATCAGAAAAGCGGCGGCGGCGGCCGGGCATCAAACCCACGTCCTTGTGATCGTGAATAAACTGGGTTCATGCCACTGGTATCAACACAATGTGTCACTGCTGGGGCCTGGTTGAAAGGGGGATAATGAAAGTAGGAAATGTCCACATGCTGAAACAGGAGACTTAGTTGTTCAGGACGCTTGGGAGATAGATTCAAAGCCATCATTTTAGCTCAGTTCAGCAGAAGAGGGCTCAGGTGTTTTCTACGAGTAAGCACCAACTGCTAGTATTTTGTACTCGTCTAGACAAAGAAAAAATTTTGAAATTGGCAGTGGAGCTCAGTCTCAGCGGAATGTTCGTCACTGCATGTGGAATGGTTATGCTATGGTCCAGCAGAATGTCAGTTACAGCGGAGGCAGCACAGTCATCATCACTAAAGGGAGACAAGCAGCGAAACCAGAAGCTCTAGGAGGCAACATAACTTGCACCATGTAACCGAAGCACAGCAGAAATTTGGTGTTGGTACAGGGCAAAAAGGTGGACAACATCTATTGGGTGGCCCATAAGCATGCAGGCATGGTCAATAACAAACACAAAACCAAGGATGATGTCGCAAGGTCACTGACTTGACAGTAAACAGAACAGTCTGATTGTGTCCAACAACTGAAACACTTGTGTAGCACATATCAGCAACTACTGCTGTTCCCCTGTCGGCAAGTTGCGCACGTGAAATTTCAGGCATCGAAATCTTGTGGAGCCTATGACAAAGCTTTGCACTCACGACCGACGCTTGGACCCCTGCATCAATCAATGCAGTAACGCTCACACCATCGACTTCGGCGCCCAGCAAATTCTGCTTTTGTAGGGCAGGTCAATGGAGGATTTTCGGGCCAAGTTGTTCACATGCAGTCATCTCCACGAGTGCACATTCCTAGTTCTCTTGCGAGGTCAATCGCTAATTTATCGGTGGGAAAACAGTTACAATGTGAATGAAACCTGCAACGCTGCGATGGTGAGTGCCCTCTGGATCTGTAGGTGGGAATGCGGGCATCAAGATGTTTCAGCTAGCCCAGGGTGAAAAGGAGTAGGCCGGGAGCCATACTTGGAAAATCGGATATTGTTGTTTCCTGCTTGCATAAATACCTCAAAGGGGCCATGAAGACAAAATGCAAGTTTGGTTCATTGGAAAGATCGCCTCCTTAGAATAACACTCACACCACATTTAATGCAAACTCCACTAAAATAAGCTACATGCAGTATTAGGAAAAAAGGGAGTCGTCAAGCTTGATGATCACGGGGAAGCTTTCCAAGGAGCTGCTACCTTGCATCACTAAATGAAGGCTTTTAAGCGTAGCTTATTTAGTGACGCTAGTGCTAACCCTTGCATGTGCCACAGCAGGTGCTGCAAATTCACGCCCAGTTTCTAGAAGCAGTTGTGGGCCATCGCCTTCAAAGCAGACTGCTGTGATCTCTAAATTTGCCACTGGTTGTTCATGTGTGTGCGCTAGTGGTAAGCAGTACGATGGGCTCTTGCGTTCATTCGCATGCGTACATCCTTTGATTGCACTTGTACGCAATACGAAACATTTCAATGAAATTAAAACTGCAACGAAACATTTCAATGATGTCAAAACTGAAACAAAGCTTTCCGCCTGAGCTGAGGCAGCCTACTTCATGTTTGCTAGCTGGGCTTGTGTCTTATAAAAAAACATGATGAGCAAAAGTTGCCGCATGCATTTATTTTACAGATCTGTGATGTCCCAAAATGTTGTGAAGGGAAGTGTATGGGGCAGCATAACGTTTTTACGATTTCGCCATTTTCTGGCTGATGAGCAGCTGCACATTTCTACTTGCGGCATTTTAATCAACTGATATAGGTCGACTTGCGTTTACATTTTAGAGTATCCTTGATGGGCAACGTGGCCGGAGACCCAAGTTCACGATTTCCTCGCAGACAAAAATGGTCCGTAGTCACAGTACCAGTACTATAAGTTTTTGTCATTTCTCTGCTCGCTAAGGAGTTGTTGCTGTTGACTGTAGAGCGTTTGTGGCACATTTATGATTGGTGAATCCAACTTGTTTGCGACCTTCAGGCAGCGGCCAAGCATTTAAAGTTCCCTTTACACAGATTAAGAGGCTTGGATAATTGATAATGTTGAAAAAAAAGGGCCATTTCCATAGTTGTGCAGCGCAGCTGGTGCCGTTACTCTAAGTTAGCGGTTCACAATCTGGTCAAGTCATCCGGTACAGCACTTTTACGCGGCTGATGTTTGAGTAAGTAGGTCTTTGCAAAACGAAGTGGCTGCTGTGTTATGGAGCCTCGTCATCATCATCATCATCGGCCTATCTACGCCCACTGCAGGGCAAAGGCCTCTCCCATAGATCTCCAATTATCCCGGTCCTGTGCTAACTGCGACCAATTTATCCCCGCAAACTTCTTGATCTAATCTGCCCATCTAACTTTCTGCCGCCCCCTGCCACGCTTGCTTTCTCTAGGGATACACTTTGTTACCCGTAATAACCAACAGTTGTCTTGCCTTCGCATTACATGCCTTGCCCACACCCATTTCTTCTTAATTTTTACTAATATGTCCTTCACACGCTTTTGTTCCCTGACCCACTCCGCTCTCTTCTTGTCCCTTAATGTTACACCTATCCCCTTCCATTCGATTGCTTGCTCAGTCGTTCTCAATTTAAGTTGAACCTTTTTAGTGAGCCTCCAAGCTTCTGCCCCGTAGGCAAACTGTTGTAACAATGCGTCAGAGCTCGCTCACACTGCCTGCATTCAGTGGTGATGGCATCGGCTTAATCGGCAGTTTTTGCAGGTGCACTAAAGGCCGAATAACTGTTTGAACTGATAGAAAACACCTCTGAAGCACTTTTGGCTTTGTGCAACGAAAACCAATGCTCATTTTAAGCACACATAATTAAAGCTGGCATGCATGTCCTGTTTCTCGTATTTTTTCCGTGATGTAAGGTTGCATTTTAAAATGTAGCCAGAAAACTGCCACAGAGACAACCAGTGTGGTGCTGCCAGACAGGAAATACTATTCGTGCAACTGGCTAGTATAACAATCAGCAGGGCTGGCAGCAGGAATGGTCTCACGTCCTTTTCCACTGATTGTCGCATATTAACTATACTGGCAGTGAATAGGATAGAGCTCACGTCCACCACTCCACATTTCATTTCGCTTGTGCAAGCCAAAACTCATCAAAGAAGCAATGCTTATGGCTTTTGATTTTAAAGCAAACTGTTTCATAATTATTTGCTTAAGTCTACGTCAATTTAAAAATGTGCTTAGCTGAAGTTACAACATACAACACAGTTTGCACTCGCATGCCCCTGCCTTCCTGTTTTATGTATACACAAAATGTTAGACAAGCTTCGTTAATCCTGCTTCATCATTCACGCTTGCAATGTCACATATCGTAGTGCGGCAAAGTGGGGCAATGCCAGTTTCCCACATTTAGTACATTTTCAGCATTGATAATGAACTGCGAGTAGTACAGTTGGACTTACAGCCCTGTAATCTACCAATACTACAGCGTAATTTCTTTTTTCACTGGAGTGTCTCCAGAAGCATGGCCAACACAGCTGCTCTTAATGTAATTAACTTTGCAGAACGAAGGCAACACATCCTTGATACACAACGCGTTCAATTCCATAAGGCTCACAACAGGAGCTTTTTTTAACGGCCAGCTGTCGACTGTTGGATTTGCTGAACAGTCTGCGAGGTTGTTCTTGCGTATGCCGCGGCTCGTGTCATCTTCATGAGTGTTGTACAAACCTGGGCCATACCAGGCAAAATGTTGTAACGACAAGTGGTGGCAGACACTTGCACACAGCTCAGCCCCTCTGGCCTTTAATGAGACAAGAAGGGCTCTTCCTTTAAGGGGGGACACAGGTCTTAAAACAACTTCTTTTAATTTGCAAGAAGTAAACTTTGTGAGACTCGTAAGTCTTGCTGCTTTTTTTCCCACCGATTTCGAATAGGCCATTATTTTTTGAGCTAATCAATTAGTTCCCAAGTTAATTAGAGATAATTAGTCATTTTTTTTTCAAACAATAGACAAAACAGTGTTGGTCATAAAACTGCAATCTTTATATTTTCCACCACTATGAAACCTGGTGAGTGCAATCATCAAAGCAATTTTTTGATGCATCACTTGGAAGTAATTTTACTGCTCAAACTTTGGTGGCCAGTGGCAAGGAACCATTTTGAGGGCCCATTTCAAACACCGAAGTTTAATGAGCTGTAAAATGGCTGCTTATCTCTAATCTTGTGAACTAATTGACCAGCCGAAAAAATAGTGGCATATTCAAAATCAGTGAGAAAAAAGGAGCAAGACTGACAAGTTTCACAAAGTTTACTTTAAATCAAAAGAAGTTGTTTTAAGACCAGTGTCTCCACCTGACCCGTGGATATAAGAAGATAAAATGAATGTTAGCTGCAATGCCCTTACATAGTGCAAAACCATTGCAGTCACCCCTTAGCAGCCAAGGTTCACCTTGCCCGTCTTGCCACTACGCACCACTCACCAGATATCCTACAACACATGCCAACAATGCTTCCCAAAACTTGCACTCCAATACTTGCCGCTAAACAATATCACAGTCAAGAGTTTTGTTTCGGCTCAACAGAGCATAAAATTGGTTGTCTCCACTACTGGTTGTAGTAACATGATACATCTGGTATGCAATGTGCACTGCTAAAAAGGGCTAACCAAATGCATATACATGCTAGTGCTTGCTAAAATAGCAATCCACAAAGAAAAGGTGCAGAATTTTCTCAGTTCTAAGCACTTTCTTTCACTTTAATAACTAAAATGTCTTGGAAAAGTGGACATTTTAAGGTGAGTGAGCTTTGAACCTACACTCCCCTCCTTAAATTCGCATCTTGGATTCTAAATAAAGGGGTGCTTAGAACCGAGAAAATACAGTAGTTTTCACTTCAGTGGCCAAGCCCACACGGCATGCAAAAGCAAAGCCACCTGACCATACCAGGGCACAACTTCAGCAGCATTTTCCAGATCCCTCTTGGAGGAAGCAGAGTGACACACTCGTACACACTTTGTGTCTCTAAAAATTTATTCGAGTGTCATAGAAATAAACATATGTACACTAAAAATAATACACTCACAACTGAAAACAGTCTGTGTGGCTGCCCCCCCTTGTTTGGGCACGGCAACATCGTGCTGCAGCGTGTACACCGTACAACAGAGAGAGCAACGCAGTTTTTCCTCGGCATCATCCCCCCCGCCTATGCCCAACGTCAATTAGACAACGCCCCACTGACCTGAACCACTTGAAATACACGTCGCACAAACACTGCAACATCACACCCTGGAAGCTACTACAGAATTACGTACAACAGTACGACACCAAAACATACATCGACCATTGGTGGCGGTGTTACGTGTCTAGTAGTTCCACATCTAGCACACAGTGTGTCAGCACTACCACAGTGGACACTGGACGTGAGCCATCGTATATAACGTTATCACTTGAATTTGAGCCCCGATGCATAGCGAAACAAAATCAGACTTGCCTTTCAAAAGCATCATCACAACCTCTTGGTAAAAATTTGGGCCTTTTCCCCCCCGCGCCACAAGCGCCGACCACTGCAATTCCCGAACGCCTTTTTTGCAACCACCTCCCGTCACGTCAAGGTGCAGACGCCCCAACAAGCTCGTATGTACACACCACCACGATAACAATCGTAACCAAGTGACGCAGACACCTCCTTTGTTCGACAAAAGCAAACGCTTTTTCATGCCTACACAACAAAAAGCATGGCAGCCAACTCTCGACTTTCTGGGGGGGGGAGGTCACGGGAATAGAGAAAGTTGAACTACTGCATACACGTTAGTACCTACAGAAACACAGCCAAAAAATCAGCTTACCCATGAACAGCAATACCTGACCCTCGTAGGGGGTGAGAGAGGAGTGATGTAGTGGAGAGGAGGTGTAACACTGGTAGGATAACATATAGCACTGAGTATTATTGTTCTTTGCCTACTTGTTTTTTTTTTTTTTCCACCCTAGCCCTTCTACTCTGTGCAAGGGGAAGAAACCAAACTGTCTGGTGCGTCAATGACTTTCCAACTGACGCAGGAACGGGCATAATGCCACACTGACACACTACAGCTGCGACTTTACTGGGGACACTCGAAGTCCCAGGCCGCACCTTCCAACAAGCTGCACCGGCGTGTAAAACGGTGCGGTGCACACTCGACATGCAACACCCGAGAAGTGGCTTTCGAATCACCAATGTACATTTGATGAGAGCGCAAATGTGATTGGTCTGGAGTTGGGACTAGTTGTATAGGGGGACACAAAGGGACTAAAACCACAAAACGTGCGGGCATCACACACACACGCATGCGCGCTGGGGCACTCGTACACGATACTTAGGCGGAAACTGTATTGTTCGCTCGCTATTTTCCTGCTAAAAGTACGACAGAAAGGCTAGTTGAGAGACAGAGAGAAGGGAAAAATGTACAGTTAGCGTCAAGAGGGCTCTTGGCATACAAGCCTGGTGCACACACTGAAAGAATACTGAACGTGTGCCTACACGCATTTCTCCATTTTCCTTCGTGGACAAACGCATTAAGCCAAAGCTTGAAATGGCAGTCGTAGCACTGTTCCCTGGCAGCTAGACTAGTGCCAAATGAAATGAAGAGTTACGCTAGATTTATAGGTAGTAAACAAAATCTCAAGGCAGGGCATTGAAGGTTGCAACCAATCCCAGCACTAACTTGGCCTTCCCCACATTCGGAACAAAGCGTGAACTACGCTCAACGTGCCAAGCACAGCAGCGAAAACAAACCCAGAGGGTGCTACCTGCCAGCTGTGCACATTGTACGCAACATACATCTTACGAATTAAAAAGGTACGGTCATAAAGGAAAGAAGCATTGTAAAAAGTGAGCACACTAACTTCTTAAGCAATACATAAGGCTCGAGACGCGAGAAAAACTGTTTCCTTCTACTTGCACCACCCTCGGCCAAAACTTGCGCGAGCCCCGACGTTCCGGGGACGCCACATAGGGTCGGGAAATGAGGCTGCTTCAGCCCGACAGCAGCACTAGCCTGCCTACTACCGTAATTATCGCTTCTCACACACCCAGATGCTTCAATATGGGGCAAAGCCGAGCGGCCAAGGCCGATCCAAACAACCCAGGCAGATTTTGCACCACCACCTTCACCACAACAGCTCTCCAGCACACTCAGAAAACACACCTACAGCCCCAACAATACGGCCCGGGGAGAGGGTGCCCTGTACAAGCACATACTTATATCACACGCCACTGGCGCAAAACTCTCACCAGAACTGCCAGCAAAGGAATGGGGGAGGAAGAGGCTGTCTGAACCTTTTGGTAGCACAAACAGCACCTCTCGGCAGAGTCAACCAGGCCTGGGGACTTTTTCCGCCCAGCGTAGTTTTGCACCAGCAGCAGGCACACGCACACGCACACAAACACACACGCACCGCCAACAAGAACAGGTAAAAACTAAGTGCGTGCCAGCAAACAGCCAGGGACGAGTAAGCAAGCAAGCAAGCATTTGTGGTGGGGGCAAGAAGACGGGCAGGAGGAAAAAGCAGCAAAAATCACAGCGCAGCCAAAACGACGACAGAGTCACGGGGTTGGCTTCCATAAGCTCGCACTCTTCTCTGGCACTACGGGGCCCTTCTGCCGCATTCGCACGCCGCGGCAAGGAGAAAAGCACACGCGCTTGCAATGTACACACATGGCCGTCAAAGCAGGTCTCCAGGGGTCGGAAGGAGCGGGGACCATGCCACAAAATGCCCAGGAGCTTCACAGTCAAATCGACGACGAGCAGGAGGTGGAGGAGGAGGGAGAAGACGGAAGAGGAAAAATACAACAGAGGGGGACTGTCTCAGGGCCGGGTGAAAACAAAAGTTCACAGCGGTTACATGGCTGTCGGCTCCTCCTCGCCACAGCAACGAAGTTAATGCGCTTTCTCGCCCCCCTCTTTTCACAGACGCACAGCACACGCACACACACACGCACACACTCCACTGGCAAGGAGCTCAAGGAGAGAGGAGGGGTGTTTCTCCCCCCTCTCGTTGCCTTTTAGTCCATCGCCTTGGAGATGAAGTCGAGAAAGCGCTTGGCATACTGCTCAGGGTGCACCGTTGAGATCTCGGCGCCGGCGCCGTGCTTCATTGTCTTGGCGGCCTGCGCGGTGCGTTTCTTCACGCCGTAGTGCGTCAGAACATCCACCAGAGCCATGAAGTAGACTTCTTTCTTCGCAGAGTCTGGGCGAAAGAAGAGAGAGATAATTAGAAGAAAAAAAAGCTCCCCGCAAAAAACCCCACAAAGATCTGCATGTTCCTCAAGCCAAATTTAGGTGACATGGGTTTGTTCTGAGGCCTCAAATCACTCGGACACGCAACCAAAAAGAAGGCTTCTTGAAAAGCATAGCGTGAGTGATCAACAGCTTCAAATTCTTCTACTATATTGAAGCTAAAAAGAAGAAAAAAAGACAAAAAAAAAGCAAATGTGTAATTATAGTTCATTTCACAAGCTGCATACAGCAGGGCAAAAGCTACGAGGCAGTTCCACCTGCCCAGCAAGGGCACGAAAATGCCTTCCAAGGCCGCTACTTCATTATCGCGTGAACATGTGGTGCATGTCGACGAAATTTTCGTATTGCTCCATCAACAGAGTGAGCAATAGAAAAGCACAGAACAGCAAAGTGGATAAAGCGAGTGGAGCGAGCTGCCTTCACAACAGAGCCGACGTCGCCATAGTGACATCCTAGTCAAAGCATGTCATGCCACCTGCCTCTGCAGCGTCTCAAGATAATTGCAAGGCATCCGGCTAATCCTCAGTGGTACAAAAAGAGGGATGAGATGCCCACATCTTTTTCCAAAGATCATCGCTGGAGCAGCACGCGCGAGGACTGACCAACCCGCGCGGACGGCGGTCTCTTGCCCCACTGCCGAGCTCCGCGACAGAGGGAGGCCAACGCAAAGACGACGAACGAAGACGACAACGACGACGTGGAGTGGGACCCGGAGCCCCTCCTCAACGTACGGGAGGTGCCTGGAGTGGTACCCGGCTGCGGCCGGGGCGTCACCGCTCTCCGTGCGCCCACCCGGAACTAACACGACAGCAGGCAGTGCTACTACGGCCAACTGCAAACAACAGTCAGGATCACGCCGGCGCTCGCGCATCACGTGTGCCCGGACTGTAAACGCCAGTGACGTGTGTAGTGTGTGCGGGCAACATCGCGCAACTCTGGCCCACATCCTGTGGGACTGTGCAGTGCACCCCGTGGAAGCTGCCGACCTCTACGGCCGGCTGCCGGACACCATAACGAGTGCCGTATATTCGACGGACCTGGCCGCACAAACTCTAGCTGTCCATCAGCTCGAGGCTGCTCTCGCCAGGCAGAAGCGGAGCGAGTCGCAGACGGGGGGGAAAGGGACGAACTCCCGAGTACCTTTCGCGCACCGCTCACGCCGACGCCGGCGGGGCCTAGTCCCGAAGACGTCGTGAACGTGGGTGGGATGTGGAGGCTCTGCGCATCCCGACCTCCCACTCCCTGCTGGCCATAAATAAAGTCTTTCTCTCTCTCTCTCTCCACACATTTTCAACTAATATTCGTTGCTTCTTTCCAGCCAGCCCTCATAGAATGTCACAGTGAATTAAGCACACTCACTTGGAGAATTAACTCTTAGCTGTGTAGCATCCGGATGCTGCATACAGCTTGTGAAATGAACAGTATTAAAATGGTGCTGTTGTGCAGAGCAAATTCAGCCCTCACATGAAACATTTTTCAATGCAATAACACCCACTAGCCCTCTGAATACTTTGAAGTTGTGACAGCAGACGAGGATCGCATGGATAGTTGCTAATACGGAAAGAGGATGACGTAGCTCCCGCTCCTGATACAACACAGCAAGAGCTCATAAACTCAACTGACCACCCCAGTCCACTCATGCCACCATAGTGGTCCATTTGTTACCTAGCACAAACAATTGTTTATCTACATATTGATAATCCCAACTGCACATACCATGCACGGGTGTACCCACATGATTAAAGCCATGAGAGGTTGCGATCCCCTTTTACAAGGGAAATTACAAATCCCAGTTCACTCGCAACTCTCCCTACTCTTATAGGCGAGAGGCTGACCTCCTTATCTCCTACCAACGTTTTGCACTTGGTCTCATGCACTTTTATGCACTTTGACTGCCTGCAGACACGTAAACTTCCTACTAGCACACAGCACTGAGGGAAAGATTGATTGATTGATTGTAGGGTTTAACACGCCGACGCAACGCAGTGGATGGCTCCGGACTAATTTTGACCACCTGGGGATCTTTAACGTGCACCGAAATCTCGTACACACGGGCGTTTTTGCTTTTCGCCTCCATCAAAAAAGCGGCCGCCGCGGCCGGGAATCCAACCCGCGACCTCGTGCTCAGAAGCACAACGCCTTAGCCACTGAGCCACCGTGGCGGGTCTGAGGGAAAGAGACACGCAATGGAGGTGAAAAGCGAAAAACACCCATGTGTCGAGATTTCAACACATGTCAAAAAATCCTGCAGGTGGTCAAAAAGAATTCAGAGCCCTACACTACAGCGCGCCTCGTAACCCATGTGTAGGTGCGCTGCAGTTTAAAACCCAGTAATTTGAATTTTATCGAAAGAGAATTTTTTTGAAATTAGAATTTTTTTCGGTGCGTACTGTCTGTGCTGCTGATGGCATAGATGTCCCTGCCCGGGTTGAACAGGCCGTTGGAGATTCCCAGCTCGTTGCGGAAGCGTCCACCTCCGCCGGGGGAGTCCGGCGGCGTGGGCACCGCGTCGGCCAGGCCCGAACCAGCCGAGTCCTCATCCTCCTCGGACTGGGGCAGGGCATCGCTGCCCCCCGTGCCGTTGTCTACCTCCTCCATGAGTGCCTCGGCCCGCTCCCGTTCGAGGGCTTCCTGCTCTGCCCGCTCCACGTCATGGATGCCCAGGCAGAGCGAGTAGTCCATCACGTTCATCTGGGCCAGGAACTGTGCACAGCGGGTAGGGGAGAGTAAGAACAAGACAGGAGGGGAAACGTCGCTTCTAGTGCGGCCAGATAACGTCACAAGCACTTGGCCTAGTTTAAGGCTAGCAGTATTTGCCACGAAAGAAGAAACTGCGCAGCTGCTGCAGTCGGCATTTAACTGTGCAGCTCCTGAATGAATTGTGGCCACTATCGTTTTGTTCATCAGGTGTCACTACCCTCTCCTTTGCCGTCACTGCTACGAAGCTGTGTAGTCCCCGTTGGTTTTTATCGTGATATTATCTAGTCGCTTGCCATTTTTTGCTCCGTGGCTGCTGCTCACCACACGACAAGGGCAATGCAACTGCCAAGTCATTACCCAGGAAAGTTCTCAGCTCGTCCTTTTCAGACAGTTTTTCTGCCTCCTTCAATCTCTCGACACCTGCTGTAAAGTTACAAAAGAACACCCACCCAAATGACAGAGATATCAAGTAAAAAATACGGGACAGGCGAACTTTTGGGTCAGGTGTGAAAATATACAAGAAAGTGGCCGCACCGCCAGCCAACACTCTGGATGTATCAAGTAAAAAAGCCGGAAAGGTTGTGCCTATTTTGTTCAAAATCGAGACATCGGCGGTGTTCGTGGCCACGGGACGTTTTCACAGAGGGAGCTCCCCGGGGTTTTCAAGGTGTCAAAGCTAGCGAGAGTTTAGGGGCAGGCGATCTTTGGGGTCTTTTAGTAAATTGAATATTTCACCCCTAAAGAGGGGTAGGAAATGTTTTGGGAAAGGGCGTCCTCTCGGAACTTTACAGTACTGTGCTACCAACGTCCTCCCCTTGTTGCGTTTCTTGGGGTTTCATGCCCAGACCTGGTTGTTTTGAGCAGCCGATTTTTTTTCACTGTGGCCAAAATCAGCATTGCAACAACGCGGCACGTCTCTCCCGTGAAGGATTTTGATTTGACTTGATTGATTATCACAGAGGGAGCACAAGACAGCTTGCTCTACAGACGCCCAGTTTGCGAAGCCGCCGCCGGTTCTAGCACATGCTGACGCATTCCACTTAGGGAAAAATGTGAAAGCCTGCGAACAAAACGATCCACGGCCGCCAGTCGTGCACTAGGAATATGACGATACAGATGGATATGACGATGACTACTACTACCATAGTGAGAAGCGACAAACAACGGAACATGAATAAATAACAATTTCAAACCTAATGGAATGCATGGTGTTGTGTCTTTCAGTGCTTACATACAAAGAAATCCTCCAGCTTCGCTATGGACCATGGTTCAAGCTTTGCGCAACTTAGTGCAAGCTTTGTCTTTTTTTTTTTTTTTTTTATGGCACACTGCTAGTGCCAGGTAGCCAAAGTGCCATTGCACAATTTAACTTAACATCCATATTATTACTGCTGAGGCAGCGCCGCACAGCTCTTCTTTCTTTGTCCATGATCTAACAAGAAGTTGAGCAGTACATACAGTACAAGCAACGCACACGCCAGTACGCACGAACGGCTTCAGTCGTGCTGCGGCGACACGATACTCTAAGTTTGACTACAGAAAGAAAGTACTCTGCAAAATAAATAGGAAATTTTCTGAAGAACAGTGCTTGAGGCTTACGGACGATTACGGAGCTAGAACAAAGGTTCCAGCCCCAAGCTGGTAAGATCAGCGTCTTTAGATCAAAGATTCTTAGAATGCTATTTTTGGTGTACACTGTTTGTAAAAGACCAAGATGCCACACTTTGCATAGATGCCACAAATAGCAGAATCAATGCTACCTGACAAACCTGTGACCACCACAAGACAATTAATGAGTCAAAAAATGGCTGCTCGCCCCAAAGTCAGCAAGCGTGAATACCGTATTTACACGATTTTGAATCGGCTCAAATGTAGGTCGACCCCCCAAAATTGCATCTCAAAAAACGCAAGCGTAGGAAGCAGCCCGTTTGAACGCTGTTGTGAAAGAGTGCCGAGAGAGTTCTTAAGGCCCAGGCGTCACCCCCGGAAAATCTTTTCAAAAGATTTACCAGGGGTGACAGCCCAGGGCACTCATGACAGACGGGACGATTCAGCACAACACAGAAGTGACACAAGAACATGCGGCAACGCGGCCGCCTAGAAAGTCATATCACAAAAAGAAGCTCTTCCGTCAACTACCAATACCCCCCATACGGCAGCTCTTCCATCAATTATCGATGCTCCCTCAAAAGCCATACACTCGTGGTGCGCGCAGTAGATGTTAAAAGAGAACAGCTTTTTGTATAAGCACGCAGAATAACCATGCACTGTGGGGTGAGCGGGAGACTTTATTCCCAATCATGAGAACACATTCACTGTGAGATAACACCCATCGAAGCTACCGGCAGTGGCACTGCAGCGCGATATCAAAACAAACAACATGGCGGCTGACACTAGCGGCCGCTTGCGATTTCCTTTGATTCGCCAGTACGCTACACGCATTCGAGAAGCGTTTTGTTCATCTCTAATAAACAAAATGAGTATCACCGAATCCCTTGAATCAATGCACGGCGCTGGTGGAAGGTTAGCCACTCTAGGTACCGTGGACAAAGTGCACAGATAGGGAACGCCAACTTTCAAAGTCGGCATCAGCTTTATTGACGCTAGAATGTATGGAATGGTAAACGCTGCGCTTCGACCGTAACCATAGAAACGAGGGTGTTATGCTTTCCCAAGCTCGTAGCACCCCTGATTTCTCGTTTCTTTTGCCGTTACAAACGGCACAAAGTTCACTTTAGATTTTAAGTCGACCCCCCAACATTGGATTGTCAAACTTGAAAAAAAGGGGTCAACCTACAGTCGTGTAAATACGGTATTGTTTTTGTCTTAATATTCAATTGACTAATACATAAAAAGATGAAAAGTTAAGTTGCATTTTCCAGTGCACAAGACAAATGCAACCAATATGAGGGACGCAGTTATGTTTTCACAGAACTCGCATGCAAGCAAATGCTGTAAGAGGCAACGACGAGGTTCGTTATTTCTATATTTTCTGCATGCGAAGACTGAACCACTCACATGGGAAAAAAAGAAAAAAAGAAAGGAAGGAAAAGAACAGGGTGGAGATGATAGAAGAAGTCCAGACGCCATAGTTTCGGTTTTGGTGCGCGAGACATGAAGCTGTCTCCTGCGACACCTACAAGAGCCTAACAAAAATAATCTTAATGCCGTTGGCTCACTGAAACACTAAACTCAAGAAACTCCACACCAGCAGTTTGTCTTTGTGCTTGGCGCATCTCCATGTGGTCCTCTTTCAGTGGCTGTTGATGAAGCCTTGGATGGTGCGGTGCATTTGAACCCAGTTTCGACCTACTGCTAAAAACATCCCACTGGGGATTACTGTTTAGCGCATCGAATGCAAAGCCGAGCTAAAGGGGCGATGCAGACTGCTCCTCAGCATAGGTGCTATTTTTCTAGCAAAATGACTTAGAAGGGCGGCTGCTCCCAAATCACCTGCATCAGCACACGTTGCTGGCACCACCTTTATGTTGGCTTTGCTGCAGGACACGCTCTCACAGCACTACATATCCATCCCTGAGCCTCTTACAGCATAGCCGCAGCTATGTTGATATGTCTAGCACTACTACTAGTACTTGGCAAGATTCGGCTACAGCCAGTACTTCTCGAAAATGGTCCGCACCAGCGCCTAAATAGCCGAGGCAATGAGCAGAAGTACAGCGGCACTCACATTGACATCAGCAGTCAGTATCTCCAGGAATCGCTCCTTGGCATCCGTGCCAATGTGGACCTTTGTGCCGTCCTTCACTAGGTCATTGTCCTTCAAGGTGGGAATGTCTTTTTCCTAGAGGGCAACGTAGACACACAATAGAGGCCAAAACTTGGTGGATAGTTCAAAAGCACAATCTACAAAGCACTCATGCTTGGCAAACAACAGTGTACCCTATGTAGTAAGTGCATGCAGGCAACAACATTGTGTCACCATCTCTTGCCTCTACAAGAGCCACAAAATGCTGCTTATGCTAGAACCTGCACAATGCTGTTTTCAGTTGGCTGGTTCCCATAGACAAATACAGTTTCTTCTCCGTATAATTAGCCCATGCAAATAGCTATTTTTGCTTCTGAAGCAAATAAGATGCAACTAATGCTCCTTTTTCAAATACACTCTACGCTCGTTACAGCGGATCTAGCAACAAAGGGCTTCTGGTTACAACAGACCATTCCTGTTTATTTGGTCTCCATGCACTTTAAGTGGTGTCCACTTCGCCCATAACAGGCCCGGCTATAGCAGACTATCGGCTACAACAGACTACATATTAGGCAAAAATTGTTTTTACTGAATGTTAATATTAGCGGCCTTCCGCAGTGCCGGCACCCCACATGCTTTTTCTTTATTATTTTGGCAAGGACACTACAATGTCTGGCAACATTGTCAGCATAAAACAGGTCATTGGCGCAGCCAAGCCAAGCCAGTGCCAGTGGCCTTTTTTTTTTTTCCCTCTCCCCTTGACAAGTGGCATGAGCGGCAGGGGAGCTGATTTCACTAAGCAGAATTCTGCTGTCGTGCATGGCAAAAAAAACAGGCCAATATCGCCAGAAGTACGGGCCTGTCTAAGCAGACAGTCTGCTCAACCATCGAGAACAAGGCCGCTGCCGAAAAACACGACTGCGGTGAGGTTGAAGAACAGCGCTTTCGAATACGCGAAGTGGCGCAACCAAAGCTCGACTCTCCCCTCGTAACAATTTTTTATGCAATTAAGAATTCAGGTTCAGTGAAGTTCGGCCTTTATTATTCCCATGCATGCATCATTCCCATTCCGTTCGATGAAAAAGGTAAGAAATTAATGGCTCCCATCCATTGTGTGCAATCTGCCGCTGGCCGTGGCAAGTCCAACTGGTCTAACTTTCGATTTCACAGCTGTACATCACATTATTTCAGATCAGCGGCTTTACTGACTGAACAGACTATGATAATTAAAAATGCGGCAGCTGCCTCAGAGGAACATCAGGCAGCGAACCAATTTGTTTGACGAACGGTTTCGGGTAAACATGCCTCGTCATGAAGGGTTTAACAAGAGCCTGGTTAATTCTGCCAGCCTTAGACTGATTTTCATAGCTGGTTAGTAATTGTTCCTAGTCATTCTTGCTTTACATGCTCAGCTCAGCATGTGTCTCTATGCATTCGACCGCATGTGCGAGGCCTTTTCCAAGTGCCAGTGCTAAGCTTCGAAAACAGCATTAGGCGATCCTTTTTCCACCGCATAACGATGTGCAGAGATGCTGCAGGCGTGTAGAAAGAACAAAGTGTCTGTAGCATGTATATGCAATACCGGTCAAAGTACCCACTTTATGCTCATATACCCTCCCCCCTCTCCCCTCCTCGTTCGGATACTGTACTTCGGATACAGCGAATATTTTTTTCCGGATTAAGAGGGTTTGTGGTAACGGGCGTAGACTGTAGTTACAGGACGATGGGAACATTTTGTGACTGCTGATACGAAAACTTGAGTGTCCAATTTTTCAAATAGACTTTAGTAACTGGCACAAAAAAAATATATATATGCAGAAATTCAAAGAACTGTCTACTAATGTGCAGCATTCTTACGCCACTTGTCTTCATCGTGATTATTTTATTGCCTGATTTTGTCATGTGTCGTCAAATACGTTGTGTTGTATATTTGTTCTAAAGCTTACCTGTTCCTTTTTGCGCATTGTGTACGTTTACACCATTATAGTGAATAACTGCCTTGACCTCGCTAATAGTGTATTTTGCAGATGCAGGGCATAGTGCATGCTTGGCCTGTTTTCACTATATTTTTCTTTGTGTGTGCAACCTTCATTGCAGGGCTTTCTTTTTTATTTGAATATTTTTTTGAGGAGATGTAGGAGAGATATTTTTGATTTTGTTATTCATTATTGTAAAATTTTTCTTTCCATATTTTTTGTATTAATTCATTTGACCAATTATCTAGATACGCTTTACATTATTATAACGATTAAGTGTGTTACTTCCCCCAATTATGTATTCTTGAGAAAATGCAGGGCGTTACATGGTCCTGGCTGTGGGAGTACTCACCGAAGAATGCTACGTATTAAAATGAAGGCTCATTTGAAGTGCGCTTGCCATACCGTCCATGCTGTTTTTTTAGTGCTTCCAAGCTGTCCAATATTTAAAAATTATGTCAACTCTATGACATTTTAGTCTTTACAACAAATACTCCAAAATATAGACAGCTGATCAATGAGGTGTTCGCCCTCACTACATTTAGGAGTACATGCCAAGAAAAAAAATATACGGCAACAAAAGCAATTCACTTGTCACGGTGGCTAGTTCACAAGGGCCACTGCTACCTGCTGCATCACATGACAACACTGCCAACTTAAAGCTTGCACCAAAATGTGCGGATACTATACAGAAGTATGCAATCACAAGGGCTGAAAGGTGCTTTGGACACCTCGTGTAGGGCAAATTTCCCCAAACTACGCAGAAGTCATCTTTGGAATACTGCCTGATTTAGGGGGTCATGCAAGCACACACCAGGGGTGTAAATTTCCTTTGCAGCGGTGAGGAATATCATCAAAAAAGATGTGTAATGCAATACATGAGGTTGAACAAGCAGAACTCACCCTCTCTTTTTCGCTGGCTTCCCTGTCCACTGTGGATCCCTGTGAACATTCGCAAAAAAGAAGTCAGCACGCAGATTGTTTAAACACCACGTGCGTTGTCATCTGCTGCTTGTTCGGAGAGATAAAGCGCTGGGCAAAGAAAAGGATTATAGCCAATCTATTGCCGGAGTTATTTCTACACGTTGTACACACCACGGACTAAAAATTCTGGGTAGAATTTCGGTTTCAGTTTCAGTTTATTATTCGTAACAAAATATACAATGTTAAATGACCAGATTTAGGGGAAATCCCCAAGGTGGAGTAAGTTTCTGCAAAGGAAAATTTGACATCCACCTCAATGCAGCCATTCGGCTACAAAGGAAAGCTGTACAGCTTCCTCAGAAACTTCGCAGTTGAAGAAAAATCCTGGACCAGGATGAATTTTTCTTCAACTGCGAAGTTTCTGAGAAAGCTGTACAGCTTTCCTTTGTAGCCATTATGGCTGCATTGAGGTGGACGTCAAATTCTCCTTCGCAAAATATACAATGTGTCAAAAATATTTTACAGTGCGAACGTAGCTTGCACAGGGTGGCAGTTTCTGTTTATAACAACGTTAAACAGGATTAAATAGGGCAGACAGCACAGCACTAGCAAGAATGTAACATGGACGCAGAAGTGATTTGCACCTGATTAAAAATCTAGAATGCCCACCTAACTTGTATACAAACTGTGCATTAACAAATAAAATGTAGATCTTTACCCTGAAATGGGCGGAAGTCAAAATTCTGAAAACTGGAATAGCGCCAAAAGGCATTGCAAATCAGTGTGACAGATGTAAATCGGCAGATGCAAAGGGTGTGTGGTGTTTTCCTTTTCTTCCTCACATTAGACATAAGCTAGGGCTGTAAGCTGCCGCTAAGCCCTCAAAAGATTACGCGAGTTAAGCGATGCAGCACAGCCACAAATTTTGCTAAATTTATTTCAGTGTCCTTTTAATTCTGTGCGCCGGGGAATAACAGAAGCAGACACTAAATGCCTATCACACTCTCAACACTGCAGACGTTTCACAGTTACAAATCAGCATTAACAGGTATAATGATGCTCACTATCCCTTGCTAGTGCATCCAAAAAATGAATAATCTATTTTATTAGATGCTGCCTTAGAACTTAGTTTACTTCAAGCAAAAGAAATTGCCACTTTTCATTTTGTCACGGACTCGTCCAAAACTAAAATAAAGAATAAAGTGTTGCGAACATTTATTCCATTGTTAACTTTCTTGTTCTTCATCTTTTAAATTCACCATAGGTACCTGCTGGCATAATGCTTGTTTGCATGCCTTTGATTGCATTTTAATTTCTTAAGCAGTACCATTAAGAACAACAGTATAATAATGCACAAAGTTAGAATTAAGCAAATTTTGGCACAATGTGTAATAAAAGTTACCTTAGTTAAGGTCAAATTACCATTAACAAAACTGACAAACCGAAGTTTTGGGCCAATGGCTCACAGCACAATAAAATCATGCAGTAATGCAAGTACCATGATGAAAGAAGTATAGGTGATGGTGCATTTTGCTTTGTGGGGTAGCTTAAAACATCAAGGTATGCTACCGGTTGGGGTGTACGCATGCTTTATTGCCATTCACAGTCATGGGAGATAACCCAGCTGTCAAGTTTTTTATTTTGCTAAGGTGGCACGTAGCGGTACTCAGATGTTGAACGTATATAATGCAACTGAAGAGCATGGCTAACAACAGTGCACAAGACGTGTGGCCACTGAAGAAAAACTTGAAATGTCTGTGGACAGTAAAACAACTGTGTATCGACAGTTCTGGGCTCTCCTGACGACATGTATTAACGTGCAAGCAATCGAGAGCGCTGTCAGAAATACCTTTTTTATAAATAACACTGACCCGGCCTAACGATTTACTGATGCTTAAATATTGAGCACCAAATGAGGGAGCAGTGTTACTAGTGCTCGGTTGTAGATTTTCTGGTAATTGAATTTATCAGCTGAAAAATTCTGTGGAACCCGCTGCTAAGGCGTTGAGCTGCTGAGCCCAAGGATGAGGGTTCGATTCCCGGCCGCCGCGGCCGCTTTTCTGATGGAGTCAAAACGCCAAAACGCCTGTGTGTTCGAGATTGCGGTGCACGTAAAAGATCCCCAGGTAGTCAAAATTAATCCGGAGCCCTCCACTATGGCATGCCTCATAACCTGTGCAGTTTTGGAGCGTTAAAACCCATAAAAAAAAAAAAGATTCTATGAAGAAAAATGCATTCAGGGATACATTTCTAAAAAGACGCAGTTACTGATAATGCATTGCCCCATACTGATTGCATGTTTAGAGCAAACGCTATGGATAATAAGCCAAGTGTTATAGACATTGAAATGAAAACAAGTAGCACGCCAATGTGTCGAGGAAACGAACCGACAGCAAAAATGTGTGATCATCAGCCATCCTTATTGGGAAGACCTTTGCTCAATGCTCAACCAATTTCCATTTGGATGAGTGCGGTGTCATCGCCTAAACACTTCTTTACACCGTGGCACGTACATTGCTTCCAACACTTTGTTTAAATGCATTAACAGCTAGAGCTTGCTCCTCCACACAAGAAAATTTAAATGCAGCACAATGACAACGCACTAAGCACTTCAATCCTGCGGTGTAACAGGACCACACAGTCATTAGTATTTCCACTTTTACATCCCCCGTTGCGGCAGCAATTTCACCTTGAAATGCTATAACAGCCACATATCCCCACACAATGCAAACATCTACGTGGCTAAATGTGCTCAACAGCGAACAGTGCTGACAGTGACAAGTGCAGCTGACGGCAGTGGCGGCACGACGAACAACAGGGGGGGGAAAAGCAGCCAAAAATGAGGCCTGAACGAAGCATTTCACACTGGCAGGCGCCCAACACCGTTTTTTTAACTGCAGGCCACAACCAGCACAGTTGGCCCTGCATAAGCCTGTGCTAAAATGAAAAGCAACGTCAAATGCACTACTTTATCCCATAATAAAACGACATCACATTGCAAGTGATTTTTCTCATGGTCAAGGCAGTGTAAAAAAAAAAAAAAAAAAAAAAGACTTGTTGTTCATGAATTCACAAGATAAGCTAGCTTTTAATCAGAGCCATTTTCGATACCCAGAATGCTTCAAAACTCTTGTCGAGCTCCTAAACGAGGACTGAACTAGATCTGCACATGAACGTGACATAGTGACAGCTTGTGCTGTAAAGTGTGGCCTTGCCAGCCCATTCATGTTAGTGTCAAGCTTTTAGTAAACTAGCAGTGTGCGCGGATAAAGGGAAACTCGGTGAATACAGTATCGGGTGCAGGGTGGGGTGCTTTTACCGACAAAAGCTGGTTAGGCAAAGCCTCTAAGGTGCACACCAAGCGTAAAACAAAAAGGCCTCCAGTGCCCTTACCTGGATAAGGCCAGATGACGACCTGTGCTTTAACAATGGGCGAGGCTTAGCACTCAGGTACCCCTTCACATTGAAAACGTTTCCTCATCAAAAACCTACCACGAAAGCATCATGGCGGGTACTGGTGCCCACGAAAAAAAAAAAAAAAAAAAAAAAAATCTAATGCACAGGGTCGCAGCAGGCCAAATTTGAAGGAATCGCATGTATGCAATAAGCCAGGAGGAGAGTGTCACCTCCAAATTTGGGACACAGATTAGTTATTTGAGCAAATTCGGCTAGAAAGAATATGTATAAATGACTGTCCATTGTCCGCCGCTAACAGGTCTTTGCAATCAGGGCGAGATATGACTGACTAATGTTACAAAGGTTGGAATATTTTTAGTAGGAGTATGCAAACTGACCAGAATTCATTCAAATTTGGATCCCTGCTGCGCGATTTTTCAGAAAGCAGCAGCAACACAAAAACTTGCAAAATTAAATGTAACGCCACACAGGGTTGCTGTTTCTGGGCAACGCATTAGTCTCAAAAAAGTCTCTACAGCATTTCAAAAACTCTGCAGCTCAGAATGGAAGCATTCCTACAAACTACCTACTTACACTTCACACCACACCAGTACTGGTTATGGGGTGTCTATTCACTACACAAATACTATTGAGCACAAACACAGCAACATGGCATGGTGGCCGTGAGGGGTCAAAACTAGACGTCAGGCCTTGAAGTGAAGAAAATGTTGTACATTACCAACTCTTTTAACTTTCAAATCTAAAAAAAAAAAAAAAAAGCAGCCAAGGAACCAGTACCCAAGAACTTGAGGTCAAGCATGGACTAACACACTAGTAACACTTAAAAAACAGCACAATTTCAAACCAGTAATTAAGCTACTTAGGCATTTGCAAGAACAAAAAGCATTTGAGTATTTTGACAGCTTCAGTAAGTATATCTCTTCTTATAGGCATCTTAGAGAGTACTACCAATTTACTTTTACTGAGTTGTTATAAACTGGCAATCAACCCAGGTAGGCTGTATGTACATTTTAACTACTAAGCTATGCACACGCTAAAAAAAGAAACAAGAAGAACCCTATGATGTCCAAGTTAGAAACAAATGGCCCGGAAACCACAAACAAAATCGCTACAATTCTATTTTACACACGTCGCAATTAACAAGTGCAACCCGCCACCACTACAGTCACAGCCAAACGCAGCCTTCACGAATAACAGCCACGCAAAAGAGAGCAACATCGAGTTGGGAACACCGCATCTACCTAGACGCCAACAATCGCCAAAGTCTACTAGCCAGGAGGAAACAAGCACCCACCGACACCAAGCAGCTGTGCAACTGACCAATATATACAAAGCAGTCGCGGTGACGCGAACGTGCGAGGGACGGAGGAGGAGGAGGAAGAGGGGGAAGGAGGAGGGGCCCACCTTGAGGTCGTACTTGACGTGCACGTTGAGGTGGCTGCTGAAGATGTTGCGGATGACAACGAGGTAGGTCTCGGCCCCTTCCACGGTGAGCCGGTACATGGCCAGGTACTGGGGCAGCAGCGTCTTGCCATGCCTCTCCACCACGTACTGCAAGCGGGTGGCAGGTGGGGCACATCAGCCATCTCATGGGGCTGCTTTTCTACACTGAATCATTTTTCTTACAGAGAGCTGTTAATGCCATCTCTGCCGGAATCTTTCGTGACCACCACTGATGTAGATGCGCAAGGAATTTACTCCTCCACGATCCACTCATTCCACGTGCATGCATGCGTGTGTGCGCGTGTGTGGATATAAGTTACTTTGCTGCTGGAGATTTTCTTTTTTAGCCCGTACACGTCAAATACTCTGCATGTACAAGTATGCATGCACGCACACGCAGCCTCCTGCCAACTTTTATTTTGGGGGCTGAGAAATAATACGAAAGTTTTTAATAAACTGTTCTACTGGCATATCCTGTGAGGCCTGCATTACCCCCCTCTCTCCAAAGGCCCGCACAGAAGGGGTGGGAGGAAAAGGTTAGAATGGACGATCTACAACTTTGCCTACCATCAAATAATGACTGCCAACGTATTTATTTTTTTGCCACATCCGTCCGCCAAGCTTACAAGGCTTTGACACCATGCTTTCACTGTGACAATCGTCATTTGTTAGTGCCCTGAACAAAAACAAAAGAAAAAAAAACTAAAAGATCATGTGAAATAGGCCCACTGCACCGAAGCGCTTTTCAGTTTTAAACCGATTTTGTGGTTGGTCTTGTTTTCCTTAGGGAAAGCATGTTTTTTTCAATCAGCGCTTCTTTGGACAAATTTTTGACCGGCCCGATTATCTACCTTTTTGTAATCCTCACCAAGTAAAAACAAGAAACAGTTACTTTACGCACTCATAAACGATTGTCTAAATACGCACATAAGTGTGCGGCAAAAGTGTGCTTGCGTCTGCAAAGTTTTTTCAGGCATGTGTGGACAAATTCCAGGGTTGCAACCATTTGGCAAAAAGGGCACACTTGTTTTATAGCCCATTACATGAGATCTAACAAGGGCAGTTCTAGCAGCTGTCTCAAAACTATGATTGCGGGTCCAGAAAAAACCAGCGCCACTAGATAGCTAGCTCAGTCATAATAATAAGTTCAGATTCTTAATTGCCTTGGTGGCTCACTCACGTGCTCTGGCCTAATCGGCACCCAACGTAACTTGCTATTACTGACACAATGCAACACAGAATAAGCAAGAACACAGATGAATACTAGCTTTTTGTATTCCATAAAATTTCCGTGCCTTGCTTTCAATTAGAATTCCGGGCATCAAGGCGAGGCAAGTCCCATTCCTGCTATATATCTGGACAAGCTTATCCCTCAAATGCAACGATATGGCATGAGCTAGGCAAATTCGAGTCACAATCAAGCAGAGTTCAGATATTGGCAAAGAAAACAGCGGTCGAGCGAACTTACCATCTCCAACCGGGGAAAAATGCGTAAGAGACAGGACGAAGGAGACCACACACAGGTATGAACCTTCAACTCGCCCAGCTGTCTTTTTTTACTCATCATTCAGGTATAACCTCGACAACGACATTAGTCGTGGACTGAGCCTTCATTATATATAACACAACAACTTAGAAAACAGGATCAACAAGCTTCAGCTTTAAATTCAAGAATAGCTCATAGATTCCAACAGCCTAGAAAAAGAATTCCGAGATTTAGGCTCACACCCGCCGACAGACACGCAGAGTGGGGGCAAATAATCACCGGGTGGTACTCCTTGAGCAGGACGTGCATCTGCTCCACCTCCTCACTCAGCAGGGTCTTGATGATGAACAGCCGGTCGTACGACTGGTAGAACTTGGAGCCGCTCCGGCCCGGGGAGTCCACCGCTATCGCCTGAGACTTGGTCAGCGAGTGCTGAGGGAAGAGACAGAGAGGGGACAAAGCAGAGAGCTTAGCAGGGATAATAACTAGAACATAGTTATTCGAACCGATAGTAAGAAAACGCAGCTATGTTGATGCTGCAATGACACTGTGATGATGCTATGACATTGTAGTAAATTACGCAATTACGATGCGATGATGTAGTGCAATCACAACAGGATCGTTATTCCTTGTCCATATGCAGGCTCCATCACAACCATATCACCTCATGGCCGTGAGCTGCTTTTAACAGGCCACTGCAACTAATGCACCCCAAGCTGCCCCCTTCCTGCACCTTTGCATGGGAGACTTATGAAGGACTATTGTTCGTCCCCCTCTGGTGGCATAGGCTCGTTAAAAATAACAGTAAAAGAAGAAGAGACTGCCACCCCTGTTCCAGCTAACGCCATCTGTTTGCCTGTTCACTAAAGCCCACCTTTCTTGGTGGCCCATTGCCCCTCCACTTCTAAATTTCTGTGTGTACGGTTAAATAAACCCCCTATTAATTGCATTGACGAGGCAAACTTCAGTAGACGCATCGACAAAACTTTTACATTAAAAAAGAAAAGCTGCAACTCATATTCAAAAAATAAAACATGCACCTGCCACCAGTGTCAGAGCAATAAAAAGGTCATTGCCCACACCTCCTGTGAAGCTACGAGCTGAAAAGCGAGAGATAAGTTGGGGGGACATGCACGCTGCATTCCTCCACTACATTTCAGGGCCACTAAATGGAGGTGGGCAAAGAAGCCGGAAACACACCATGTAGACGCAGTCGTCGATGCCAAACCTTTCCCTCAGGTTTCGGAAGACCAGAGGGCAGTACTCCTTGACCTTGAAGTGGCTCGGCATGTTCTCCCTGCAGCACAAGGAACAGAGCGAGAATGCCATCACACAAATGGACGACAAGGCTCATCAAGTGCGATCACAAGCACTGCACGGGCCAGGGCTCAATGCCACGGGCTTGGTCCAGGCTCGGGCTTGAACCCGAGGGCCGGAGCTGAACTCGGCGGGACCACTCATTAAAGGGCCTAAGGCAGGCCTTTGAGTCCACACGTACGTGAGGGATTGCACGAATTGAGGCCTTCTGTGCCAAGCTGAGGTGCACAGGCTCTTCGGATGTCTCAGCAAAGAAAATAGTAAAACATTATGCTTTAATGTTCTGCTTTTCACAGAAATAAGCATTGTTTTCACCTGACTAAAAATAAACTACACAGAAAACTTCCCTTCAAGCCATTTCTTGGTTACCGCTCTTGCGAATGCACTATTACCAACCCGACACAATTTTACTGCAGTAGTAACGCAAGGGTGTCTTTCCCTGCTTGTGGTTTTCTTTTATTTTGTACAATCAAGGCAAGTCCATTCGCAACAGCGCAAACATAAAAGCGTAGGCTACGGGACAGATCGGTAACATCTCCGTGGGAGAAATGAATTGTTATACCAGGCCCACTGCACCCCGGTATAAGTAGGGTCGGGCTGGACTCACTTGTTCAGCCAGGGCCGGGCTGGACTCCTTTAAGAACGCCCGGGCCCAGGCTAGGTGTTATGGGTGATATAGCTTTGATCACACTCGGCTTCACAATGCGGGCTCGGGCCGGGCCCGGGCCTTAAAATCAGACCCATGCAGTGCTTTATCACTATCCACTACCACTAGACAGTGGGGTGATCAAGCGGCAGCACTCACTTGTTGAAATGGTGGTTGTCCACCTTGATTTTGGTGAAAGCCTTGAAGTCGTCTGGCATCAGCATCACCGGGACGTTGACGTGCGTGAGGCCATTGATCTGTGATGGGAAACAAGAACAAAGAAAGCATGTTTAGAGGAAGGCCGAGACTACAGTTGGACGGAATGGCAATGAAGCTGGCTACTCCTCGAGCGAAAGAATCGACACACCTCAATTCGCAGGTGCAATAGCCTTTTTTGTTGTGATACACAGGACCGACAATCAAGTTCGTGTGTCCTTTCACGTGAGCCAATTCAATTTTTTTTTTCCCACACGTTCCTCTCTCTCTTGCTCTCTATGCTTATAGGCACCAGTCACTGCCCAGAGCATAGAGTTAATACTACTGACTGCCCAGAGGGGTGATACGGAGCCAGCAACATCCAGCGCCACCTTCGGCAGGTACGTGCAACACTAGGTCGTTCACCGCGTGCCAGCACGTTAATGACTGGGCACGCTCCTTTTTCGTCGCACCCGGTGAATACATATAAGTAGCCCCTTTTGTGTTTAAAATAAATTGTATTGTTCTACATTAATTCTGCCACACAGCGCACACGAATGAAGACGGATTTTCTCGGGTAAACTCGCGTATGGGATGGAAGGTCAAAACAAGTTGGCATGACGCCCAGCCAACTCGCTTGTCCGGAAACTGTACATATATGTTTACGCGCGCGCGCGCACGCACGCGCGCACACGTTTTTTTTTTTTTTTTCGCTGATACGTTTCCGCTAGGTGAAATCTACCAGGAATGGGGTGATATATACAAATGAAATCCCGCCAAGAATGCCAGTGTGGGCATAGAGGAAATGTTCGCCTAATTTTTGCGTGAAAATATTAATTCATAAATGGCAGCAAATAAATCAAATTAAAAATTAACGCCCCGGGCGGGATCCAACCACAGAACCTTCGGATAACGCGACCGACTCGGACTTCCGTTAAACAGGATCCTTCACAGATGCCTTGTTCCGGATTGTATAATTGCTCTGGAGAAGACGGCGGAGCCAGTACGCACAGCCCGCACAGCCTGTTCACTGCACGACACTTCGCTACTCGAGCAGCCGTCGCTTGAGGCTCGGATGAACCCGGCGTACTGGCCGAGCGAGTGCGTACGTAAAATACACACCAGTACAACGACCAGCGCATCTCCATTTCACGGACCGCAGCGATTCGACGCAAGCGTGGCGTGCGGGCTCTTCTAGGAGACCGAGCATATGCTCGTGAGAAAACGCGCCGACGAACACGAGCGGACTCCAGCATGACGTCAAGAGCGCGACTCGAAGAACCGACGGAGATAGGCAGCTTTCGTCGTGTTCTCAAGCCTTCCGTTCAACGAGTAGGTTGAACGCAACGCTGTCATGAACGATAGAGATCTCGCCCCCCTCCCCCGGGTATCCAATGGCGGCGAAACAAGGCGGCGGCGCGGTCTTCGGACAGAGGGCAAGAACTTTCTTCGGGCAAATGCGGCATTTGTGATGCCGCAACGGTATTCCATGCGGCGCGCAAGCAGAGACACGACCGTAAACAGAAATGGCGCAGCTACATTGCGAAAATCACCATGCAGGCACGCTCAAGTCACGAAACAGGAAACGCAAAATCACACCGGGAAGCGGGAACCCTAGAGTATGTATCGCAGGCCAAAGGCCGTCGGAACCGTCTCCAAAAGCGGAATATGCGGCCACCGGCACTCAAACCAAAGCCGGTTATACTGAAATATTGGACATATTACGGCGTCGCGTATAATTTATTTCTTTTTCACCACGAAAAAGAAGTTGCACTTGCTCAATGTGGCCGATTTCACGAGCACCATCTCACCAGCAGCTGATACTTTCAGTTGTCTCCATGAACCCGCAACAAGTCAATCCAGCGCATCCATAGGTTGTTTGAATAAATGCTCAATCTAATAACTAATCTCAAACTTCGATTTACTGCGCAAATAAAAAGGAAAAATAGCCTGAACGTCAAAGGCGTTGCACCTGTCCTTCCGCCCAACGAAGAAACATCAGTACACCATCAGCTACAAACACGCGTACTCGTACAGTCACAGCCAAATGAAACGAGATCACGCAAATAAGGACCGAATGCGTATTTTATTTTCATGTAAATTTCAAATTTTGTAGGTTTTACGCGTCGAAAATGACACCTAGAGCCCTTTTCTCGACTGCATTAATTCACCGTGAATTTGTCATGCTTTTTGCGTATAACGTAAGCACTCGGTGACGTAATGCATGCATAGCTATGACGACACGCCGTGTAATTACACTTAGCTTATAAAAATCCCAACCAAGCTATCAAATATTGCGCACAAAAGATGTATTATAAAAACCAGGTCAGCATTAGGTTGGCAAGCGAACCACATTTCTCCAGGTTAAAATTCGCGTACACCATAAGGCGTTGATCCAAAAGCGAGAGAAAGGCGGGCGTTGAGCTAAAGAACATCACACAACGTTTTTTACCGTATCCATTTATTTCACCCGCCGCAATGGCTCAGTGGCTAAGGCGTTGCGCTGCTGAGCTCGAGGTCACGGGTTCGATTCCCGGCCGCGGCGGCCGCTTATCTGATGGAGGCGAAAAGCAAAACCGCCCGCGTGTACGAGATTTCGGCGCACGTTAAAGATCCCCAGGTGGTCAAAATTAATCGGAGCCCTCCACTACGGCGCGCCTCATCGCCTGCGTTGCGTCGGCGCGTTAAACCCTACAACAATCAATCAATCAATCAATCAATCAATCAATCAATCAATCAATCAATCAATCAATCAATCAATCAATTTATTTATTTCAATCGCTTTTAGTGACAGTTGAGCTCTCTGCTTCAATGCAAGCTTTGTTGCGTTATCACCTTCCCGGCCGTCACCACCGCCACGCTTTCGTCTGCTGCTATGTTACAAGTTTATGGCGTGATTACAATAAAAGACGGCCGTGACCATCGGTTGTATGACGCGATAAGGGCAGCGAAACGCTACGCCTGGTAACGCGCCGATTCACTCATTCGTCAAGCTCGACTTCAATCAGCGCAGTAATGAATAAAACTGATTTCTTTGTTATTTTTCTCTTGAATTCGATCATGTGGCCCTCCAGTTTACTAGGAGTGTGGACCAATGTCATACGTTGGGTTCTTTTAAATGGAGCTTGTACTGCTCTTTTATGCTTCTGTTGCACCAACCAATTCCTGTTTTATAGCCCAACATAAAAAAAATACGGCACGTTATTTGTTCCGTTATCGCTGACATGTAAACAGTCAAAACTATTGTTTTCTTCGCTAGATAATAGTTCCTAAAACGCGTCGTGCGAAACTGCGCCTGCTGCAAATTCACGGGGATTTCACGGGGCCGAAGGCCGGTGAAATTTTTCGCCCTGTTTCACGGCGATAGCAGCCGCCATTTGCAAACTGTTGCGTAACATCACGTCACATTTACACAGACTGAAGTTGCCAATGTGTGACGCAAGCGTTCCCGCCAACTGTTTATATTACGTCACGTCTTCTCAGCCAATCACGAAGAGGGCGTGACATACAAGAATAGCAATGACAGGCCTACGTTGTCATGCTCGCTGCATTTCGTTTATAGTTTTTTTTCATTCCCTGCCAAGAATTATGCGCTTTCAGTAGAGAGCAATAAGGCAAACTTCAGAACAGGTGCCAGTAAACGCCTGAAACGTAAAAAGGAGGACACCACACACAACAGCTACACTGTACTACAACTTATCAACAGGAAGCACGTGACCAAAAGTGAAAGCCACTCAGACAAAGCCTTCGCTAAATTCACAGTTCACGGTGAATTTACGGCGTCGAGAATATGGGCCCCTGTACAATGAGGCGCGCCGTAATATAGCGCTAAGATTAATTAAACGTGCGCCCAAATCCCCACGCGCGTGGGCGTTTTCGTTTTCCGCCTCCACCAAAACATGTAGATAAAATTGCTGCGGGGGTAAGTTGCGACGACGACGCAAGATAAAACAGCGTTTCCCAAGTAAGTCCAAGGACGTACGCCATTATTTATAAGCGAAATCTCGGTTATAGCGTGGATCTTCGTGTTCCATTTATCCGTGAACGCCTACACGACTGACTGCTTTCGAACTCCAAACGTCAACAACTTCGCTGCCATCAATGCGAATACGCGAGACGTCGTGTAAACAAAATTCGGAAACCAATCGCGCGAAGCGTATGAGGCAACGGGGTAGTAAACATTATTCTACGGCCGCCGCAGGGGACGACCTTTCGACGGACGTTCTTTTTATGGAAGCGGCGGAGCGTCAGCAACCTGTTCGCTGCGTCAAAGAGACGACGCAGGCGCGCGTATACTACGCACGGGCGGGGAATTAAAAAGGGAGAACGCGGAGAGAAAAAGAAAAAGTGCGGAAAAGAAGAAGAAGGTACGAAGCAAAAGAGAGGAGGTGGGCGTCGAGATGAGCGAGGAAAAAGGGCGCGCGCTCGAGATGACTTTTCCGTGTAACGGCCGCGAGTGCTGCTTGTATTCGCACGCGCCGGCGCGAAGAAACGCGAACTCTGCACTACGCACCCACGCCTCTGTCGTCTCTAGATTCCTCTTTTCCGTACCCGAACTGTTTCGTTCACTGGTTTTCGCGAAGGCAATAAAAAAAGAAAAGAGGAAGCAGCGGCAAACATTCTCCTCTCGGACATCATCCTGCTGATGTACCACGGATGAACGCAAACAACTGCCTGGCAGCACGTGGGTGGTGGGCCCGACTCCGTCACCGAGAACCGTACAGTTATGCAAGCGGATCTGGCTAAGATGTGATATCAACGCCTAAGCCCAAAATGGCTGGACCCAGAGACTCAAAATTTCAGGGATTGGTTGATTGATTGATTGTGGGATTTAACACGCCGACGCTTCGCAGGCGATGAGGCATGCCGTAGTGGAAGGCTCCGGATTAATTTCAACCACCTGGGGATCCTTTTCGTGCGCCGAAATGTCGAACACACGGGCGTTTTCGCTTTTCGCCTCCATCAGAAAAGCGGCCGGGAACCGAACCCGCGTCCTTGGGCTCAGCAGCACAACGCCTTAGCCACTGAGCCACCGCGGCAGGTAGAATTTCAGGGAAACACTACTACGATGCGTTCCTATAATAAAGCTGCATTTATTAGCAAACTGCATTTTTCGTGTGCTCGAGAAACCTCGCGGCAAAGCCAGCCTTACCGCGAATGCTGTAAACGCTCTCGTCTTGACGAAGCTTTCCCAACAAAAATCATACTAAAATTGGCCGCTAAGAAAACTATTGTTACGCCGAGTTTCACTTACTTGCCACAATTAGTTAGCACGGAATAAACAACTTCGTACCTTTGATTAAAATTCTGCGTCGTTTCTATGTCATGTGCTAAACAACCTCGCATGGGTCGTCCACCTTCAGGGTGGAATTATTCATGATTTTCTGATTTATTCGACGTTCTTCGTGTTCTTCGGCGACCAATATCTATGGGGCATCACCTCCGAGAATCCCACTGCACCGATAGCGGAAAAACGAGAAAGCTGCGCTGTTTTCACTCACAATGCAAGCTCCGCTAATTTTCAGTAATCAGAACTCTAACTGCACCCCATTAAGCCAAACTACCACTAATCAGCTCGAGCGGTGCTTAATCGTAAAGCATTTCACAGCTCAGGTCTGCCCTGGAAACTCAGAAATGTCTGCAGCAAAATGTTCTAGCAAAAATAATCTGCAGAAATTCAGAGAACTGTCCAACGCGTAGCATTCTTATGCCGCTTGCCTAGTGTGCGAAAGGAGTTGGAGTATTTCATTCTTTTTAAGTTTATTTTATTTATTTTATAGCGATGAGGTGACTAATTCGTACTGTAGAGTTGGTCCATTTACGCTATTTTTATACTTATCTGCAACGTCCTTTCGCGAACTTATTATTGTTTTTTGGTTTTAACGGGAGATGTATAAAATGCATGTTATAATTTTGTCAGATCATCTTTGTAAAAATCTTTTTATCGTTTTTTTTATTTTTTGGTTTTTCAATATTCTATTTGGCCAATTATCTCCATTTACGCCATTATAACGATTAAAGGTGTTACTTCCGCCAAATCTGCATTTTTGCGGAAATGGGGGGCGTTACACGGTCCTGGCTGTGGGGGTGCTCGGCAAAGGATTCTGCGCATTAATAATAATAAATCCCGTGCACCTGCGTGACATGGAGTGCACATGTGTACACGCTCGCGACGAGCGACGCGGAATCATCCGCACCGCCGGGATTCTTTCCTCTGACGCACGGGAGGACCTCGGTGGCGCGCGCACGGCGGTCGCCGCTGACGCGAACAGTTGTCACGACGGCGCGACGTCGTCTAGCGCAGTCACGGCGCGCCATGTCTCGCCACCACCTTGGACGACGACGCATGGCGGCGCAGTCGACTGAAACGACCGCCGATGCCGAAGACCCGGAGAGCTCCTCGTCGTGCACACAAATTGAGCGCGTCCTGGCACGGCACCTCGGTCTTTCTCGATTTAACTGCCCCAGACGGTCCTCGGGCAGTCCGGGGGCTGACCGAGAACCGCCGCATTGGCGTCCCTGGCATTCGACGGGCAGCACGGGGCTGACACTCCAGGGGTAGAATGCTGAGTGTTGTCTATTCCACGTCAGTCTCGAAGTGACCTTCGTGAGCGAGCCCTGATTGGCTGAAAGCAGGAGACCCGGATTTTCGAGCGTGTCAGGGCACGCCACGTTGTTATGGACGCCAGACAGACATTTTCAAGATGGACGCAACTCTGAATTTTGCCGCTATGACCGAGACCTTCAGCGTCTTGAAATGCATCACGGAGACGAAGTAAATTACGCAACCAATGCTCGCTCCGCGAGGGCTCCCTAAATTGGCGTTTCATCAGAGTGTGAGCGCACGTAGGTCGCCACACGGCGTTTTCGGGGGCTCCGCCAACGGTTGGCGACACAACTTCTCGGCGCAGAGGACGTTCGATTTGACCCAGAAAAAGCGGGGCAAAGGCGTTCGTTCGGGTGGCGAGACCTTTGGGCGACGACAGTGATGGACGACACGCGCCGGTGGGCAGAGCTAAGCTCTCGCTCGGCCCCCCTTTCAGCGAAGCTCCGAGAGACAAAGGAGGCTCTCGAAGAGATGGCACACGCAGAAGACAATAGGACAAAATAAGGCTTCGGGAAAAAGATACAACGCGTGGGAACGGCAGCTCGGCACTTTGTTCCGCATTAGCAACGGCCGTTCGCCCAGGAGTGCGCCGGGACGACGGCCCTATAATATATATATATATATATATATATATATATATATATATATATATATATATATATATATATATATATATACATAAATGAGCCAAACCCATTTGCCCAATGGGAGTTTGCTTTTGGCTTGACTGTTCTGACTGTTTCGTGGGTGTTTTCAGAATAGCTTTTTTCTTTCTTTTTTTTTCTTTTCAGAGCTGGGTTACCGTGAATTCATACGGCAGTTACGATATCCGCGAAATATATGTCCCCAGACGTCGATGTCGACCCCCCGTCCCCCTGAGGGTACGAACCACTCCATTAAGGTGAAGAAGAGATCAGCAGCCTTCTTGTGAAGCGTTTTCGAAATTCATTGCAACGTAATGAAGAGCTCGTGAGTGTCGTCAGGCGTGCTCAAGAAAATTATCCTACCGAAGAATTCGAAAAGAGCTGCTAATGCTGCCAAGTAATGCTGCCAAGAAGACTCACCTGTTCTTCACGTATAGCTCTACTGTTCTTGAAGCCCTGTTGCATACTACCTGTAATGCCTTTCCCGACAAAACTCCATCGCACGTACCCTTCTTGAAAGTAAATTTATAGTTTTCATAAGAATGCCGCATCAACTTGACTGTTTCAATTCAATACGACTGAAATCCAAACTTATCATCCCAATATTGCTCTATTTCACCGCATAATTTTATTGTGGCTGTAAACTTCCCCTAGCTGACATGTGAAGCATATCATATAATAGCCGTGACTACGTTGCATCTAGGCCCAGTAACAAACTTCCCCTTGTTTCTCAAATTCGTTTTAGGTGGATTTACTCGCACGCGCGCGCGCTCTCACTCACTCACTCACTCCTTCACTCCACTCCCTCACTCACACACCATACGCACACGCACGCACACAGCTTCGCTCCGTATGGTGCCTTATTCCGTTTATCAGCGTCACAGCTGTCCAACTAAGCAATATTTAAGTACTCCAAAGTGGACAGACCTACATGTACTAAATGATGAAAAAAGGCGTGCCGGGAATGACACAGTGTGGAGAAGCGGAAGCCGAAAAAGAACAATAAAAGAGAGAGATAAGGCGCTCGCCTGCGGGCCACTAGCCGTGTGCACGCATAGACAAATACGAAAACGGGCGGTGCAACGGTACACGGCAGTGCGGCACACAACAAACTCGCGACTAGGAAATAACAGGGAATAAGAAAATACAAAAGGGAAAGATACGCGATACTGGGAAACGGCGAAGCAGGTAGAGCAGACACCCGCGACGTGCGGGATTTCGCTCGGTCAAGGTTTCATCTCAGAAGTTCGGAAATGACAGGCCCGTGTCACGACAGATGACGGATGTACTTCCACAGGCGCGGAGGAGACTCGGCGCAGCGCCACGGTGCCGATGGCGTTGGGCGTTGGCCGTGGGTGGATTCAAGGCCCTTTCCGCCGATCTCGATCGCACGCCACCGATTCCGCCGAAACGGTCTTTAAATGCGGGCAAAGCGGCTTATATACATATATGTGGGCGGCACGGCGTAGGCGTACACCTGGACATGTCACGACACAAAGCTTTCGACACAGCGGGGAAGGGGGAGGGGAGGGGGGGGGGATATAGACCATAGACGGCTGCGCCCGATTTAGACGCGTTCCGTGGCCAAGTACCTCGGGAAATGACGCTTTAATCCAAGTTGGCAGCACTCACGACAGTCCGAGTGTGCACCGACAATTAAAGTTAATACGCGCACGGAATAATCGGTGTCCTCGTTCTCTCTATATACGTAATCCGGAAGTTCGCCTGACGGCATGGAGGTGTAAGATGTGGCAGCGCAGGTAATCAAGCTTAGGCGATGTATGCCAAGGACCGGTGTCGAAGGCGACATTCTAAATTTGCATCGAACGCACAGTCACCTGGCGAGGGCACCGCAGGTAGACGGGGTCCCCGATATATTTCTCGCACCGCGGAGAGCGCTCTAAATCAGTCGTCGCAGTTCTCCGTACGAAGAGCTTATGGACGGCGCGCGTGCGACATTCGCCCCAAAGTGATTTCAAAAAGTGAGACAGTTCATGTTGGCGGCGGGTGGAGGGAGTTCGATCGGTAAGCTAAATACTCTTGTCCGCCATGAACACTATTTAGTCAAAAAAAAATTGGCGCAGCTTGCAAGTACTACTGGTGCAAGGCTGGAGAAACAGCAGAGCTGGCGGCCCCTCTCCCTTCGTCGAGACGCGGATGTTGCACCTCGAGTGGATTTCCAAACTTGCCGCTGAAAGTTCTCCATGACTGGCAGGCCCGGATCGTTTTGTCCGCAGCCCTTCAAATCTCTCCCGCGCTCGGACCGCGGCAAACTGGCTTCGCGAACTCGGCGTCTGTGCTCTCCACTTCAGGCGTGAACGCACGTTAACTGGCGAGCAAAGAGCGGCGAGAGATTACGCCACGAACGCTGGGCAGAGTGTTCTCGCAGGTCGAGCTGGCCGACGCCGGGCGCTCCACACGAGGCGCACGCTCACGTGCGTTCGGTATTATTTCTCGATATTTTTGCGAGCTCCTCAAGTGGCGCGAGCCCACGCGCAAGCCCGGACGACGCCGGGCGCTCCTCACGACACGCACGCTCACGTCCGCTCGGCTGGGCTGAGTTTCACAGTAAAGCTGCACGGCAGCCGTAAAGGCATAAACAGCTACGCTGTTAAAATAAAAGAAAAGGAGGCAGCCCATATCTGAATAAACACGGTATCGGTCTCGATTCCCACCCGTAAAGCTTTTCTGCGTCACACAACGCGGCCGCACCCTCTTGCCGCACCCGCGCGCTTGCGCGTCACAAGAGTGCAGGAAGAGCGAGATCTTCCGCGCGCTCCCATTCGAATCACGAGGCCCGCGGGCGGCCGCTGACGAGAAGCAGCCATGCGCCCGCCACGCACCGAGTCACCATCGCACCGTCTTGGCGTCGCGGCCTTGGAAGCGGCAACCACGTGTCCAAAGAGTGGCACTCGGCCAGCCCCGTGCACGACGAACGCTCCGAGGAGCCTCCGCGATTATTTAACACGTCCAGCCACGGAGAGAAAGTGAATCACGCAGCGGGCCGCCACTCTCCGTTTCGTCAACCGTACGAAGCCGCCCTTCTCCCTGCACAACGCAAAGCGTTAACTAACATGGTGAGTGGCTGCACAGTGCGCCTAAAGCAATCTACTAGAACATACTGAATCACTGTCATTTAAACGGGTACATGCATTTATTTAGAACACTTTTACACAAAAATCACACGGACTAAATAAAGGACTGCAGGGGTTCGAACCCAGGCCGTTACAAACGGAACCAAAGACTACCTTGAAGCCACAAAGTTCGAATGCCGGGTCGTCTTTAGCAGTCCAAAAGAATGTCGCAGTGCTGAAAGCGAATTCCGTGTAGGTGGCGATAAGTACTTTCACTCCTGTACCGTATACGAAGCGAAATGGCGCCAGCGCTGGGGCGAGACAACGGCCCGAGGTGCAGCCCTGCCACGACGAAACAGACGGTGTTCATCGCTGTGACGACAATGCCGCTCGATGGAGTGATCGTCCATCGTGCTACCGAGGCAAGTTGTCCCGAAGTTGTCACCTCCGAAGTCTTCACAATGCTGTTCCGGGCGTCCGGCGATGTTTTAAATAATACGGCGCCTCTTCTTTTTCGGCGTATTCAAACGCACTGCGGTGACCTTTCTATTGCTGGTGCGTTCGTTGCAGGGTATTACCCCTCACAAAGAGCGAGATTACCATTCCGCCCCCTTGTGACGAGGTGCAGATAAGCGTTGAAGCTCCGGGAAAAGTACAAACCATTGTACTTTGCCCGATGCATTGTTTTAACGCGCTCACGTCCAGCGCTATAGCACAACGAACAGACGGCGCTAAAGGCTTTCCAGCGTATACCTCGGTCTCGGCACCCTGCGAAGCGGGGTTTGGTCCGCAATAGCGCGAAAGCTATAAAATAGTGGCGAGGGAAACAAAACAAAACGTCAAAGGGTGAGGACGAGTAAAAAAAAAAGCAATACGCACACGACGCATCGAAAACAGAGGAGTCTTTGTTACGCAAGCGAAGCGCACGCAGCGCGCGCGGAGTTTCCGCGACAGGAATAATACATGGCTTCGCGGCGAAACTCCCGTTTCTTTCCGAGGCGACAAATCGGATTGAGATGCCGCCTCCTCCCCCGCCACGCGCTGTGTGTACACACACAGACGCCGAGCCCGGCCCGGAGAAAGAAATCCGATCAGCGGCGCACTGATTCCAGAGCAGGTACACAAACACGCCCAGCAGGACTCGAGTCTCGACCCCTGGCCTATACGGAAACGCGCGGGCGGCCGAACAGAGGGAGCCACGGCGCATCCATCTTTCGCGGCGGAACAAGTACACGGCTCACGTCGCGACCTAACGGTATTCGGCTGATGGGAAAGCGCGGACTCGAGCATTCTTCTATGCGGGACACGCGGCGGCGGCGTCACGACTGCGCTGTCTGCGCAGGGCGATACCGCTGTGCGTACGCAGGGCCGCTACGCAAACGCGAGCTGCACTCAACGCGCGCACGATACGCGGCAAGGTTAAAGCGCTGGACACATGGGCGACTGGTGCACGCGATTCGCATGCGACTGATCGTTACGACTAATTGTTAGGACCGATTTTGGCGGATCAGTCGCATGCGAATCGCGTGCACCAGTCGTCCATGTGTCTAGCGCTTAAACCTCCGACGCTACCGGACGCGGTGGAAGACTTCTCGCCCGTATTCCCGCATCGCTGGCGTCACAACTTCTCACCTAAAAAACGGGATCAAATGCGAAAATGCAATCGCGGGGAAATAAAAAAAAGTTCGGACGATTGTCGAGCCCGAATTTCGCGAACGCCACCTGTAAATGCCCACGTCCCAAACCGGCGTGCAGTTTTCCTGTAGTTGATCTCTAACACAAACCCGCCGCGGTGGCTCAGTGGCTAAGGCGTTGTGCTGCTGAGCACGAGGACGCGGGTTCGATTCCCGGCCGGTTCGATTTCTGATGGAGGCGAAAAGCAAAAACGCCCGTGTGTACGAGATTTCGGAGCACGTTAAAGATCCCCAGGTAGTCAAAATTAGTCCGGAGCCCTCCACTACGGCGCCCTAAACCCTACAATCAATCAAATCTCTAACACAAGGTTTAAATTCGGAAGCCACAAGCCATTCATAGGGTTCAGTTTATAGTCAGCCAGAATCGTAGGTCTGTAGTGGTTCAGGGGTTTTTCCCGCGCTCATCTGGAATTCCGCAGCGCCCCGGTTAGAATCCCGTCCAGCGGAAAATTTGCCCAATTTTGTTTTCAACTCAATTAGTTACTTCTTTGCCGGAGCTTCCCTAAGAAACGAGGCCTAATTCCAAGCAGTTTTAACCTTTTTTTTTTATCCATTGAGCAGTCCGGTAATCCGCGAGCCGATGCTCATTTGCAGAGCGCCATGTAGTATCCGCTTACACGCACCCAGCGGTGCGTCTGTAATCGCAAGTGCCATCATTCTCGTCCTTGCTTGTCTGCGAACACCGTGGTCGATAACGTCAAGATCGATACTGCAACCCCGGCGTATAACAGTGAACAGGCACTTAAAATTTTGCCCCCACCCCCCCCCTCCCCTCTTTTTTTTTTTCTAACGCCTCTGTCGCGGATACGCGATATATTATAGAGCGCTGGGCTTTTCTCTTCTTTTGTATAGCTGAGCCATACAAAATTACCGACCTAAAACTGCGCGACGGCCCAGCAAAGGACCATCGAATAATCACCCCTACGGCGCTCCTATTCAGGCATTCCCCCATAGTAACAAAATGGGGGCTGCTAGAAAAGAAACGAAAAAAAAAAAAGGAGGGGGAGGTCTATGAGAAGTGCCGGGGATCACAGGCTAGGCGAAGCTTACCTCGACCGCCGCAAAATGCCGCACGAACGGAAGATTAATGAACGGAGTGGAAAGTATACGACAACAGAAAGTGGCAAAGAATAATACAAAGAAGCGCCGATATGACGACACATACTGCAGAAGAACGATTAATGATGAAAACAAAGGAACGAAAAGCGCGGGAAAGGCTCGCTTTTTTTTTTAAACGAGCGCAGCGGCGCAATGTGTACGCTTGGGAGGTCTGACCAGCAGGCCGGACCGTCGGTTGGAGCGACTTTATACGAAGACAAATGGGTCAGCTTCCGACCGCACGCGCAGGTACGGCGGCTGCTCACCAGCTCTCGCTCACCGCCGCAGGGTATACGGCCAAGCGGATCGGCAGTGCGGCCATAAGTGTGCATCGCGGTGAAATGAACTTCGTGGCGCTGTGACAAGTCGCGGCTTTTGTATATGGACGCATGGACGATGCAACGTGATACAGCATGGAAAAAGTGTTGACCGGCAAAGTTCGCTGCCAAATCATCGCGACAGGACACAACCCTGCCTGCTTTATTCGAAAGATTGGGTTTATATCTCGCTACACTCTTCTTTTTTCGAGCGTTTAGTTTGCCGCAGGACATAGATGACGGTGCATGAGTTGATGAGGAAACTTGCAGAGATGAACATGAAAATGACCCCTTCACGGATAAAGTCTTACATCGCTTCGCGGATGAAAAGATGATGGGTTCCCTGTATCCATGCGGTGTAAGCCTGTTACTGCCGCACCACTTCATGGGCCCTTTGGCGGAGCAGCCCGACGCCGTAGGGAAAAAAAAAAAAAAAAACATCAGTTTAAATGGGTATCAAACTTTACTAAAGCCTAGCAGGCCGTTTCACAGTGTAATAACCATACGTCTCGTCATGAGCTTCGTTCCGGCTATGCCTGTACTCAACTGAACCTTGACTGCCTCCTGAGGAAACATCCGGCGCGACGAGTTCACATTATTTCGACTTAAAGCACTCGCGCTGTTACGAGAGCCACTCGCCAGATGGCGCAATGTGCCCTTTCGTCGCCTACACATTTGGTTTTGCAACCTGTTTTTTGCTCTGCAACCATTCGCTGATCGGCTCATCCGCGTTAGGTCTCGCTTGAGGCGCAATGAGTCCACGGAGCAAGGCCACAAAACTATTTCAAGTTGCGTTCTATCGTCACCAGCAAACGAGAGTCACAGGGTCACACGCCGTGTGCGGGCGAGTTATCTCATGAGTCGCACGCCGCCCTTCCTTCTGTTTTCGTTGTTACATAGCTAATGTGAGGAAAAGATTGGCAGGAATGTTTTTCCGACGATTACAATTACAACCAAGTATGCAGGATACAATGGCGTTACATCTTCACATTTCACTGAAGGTTCTCTCTCTCTCTCTCTCTCTCTCTCTCTCTCTCTCTCTCTCTCTCTCTCTCTCTCTCTCTCTCTCTCTCTCTCTCTCTCTCTCTCTCTCTCTCTCTCTCTAATAGCGCTACAGTTGACCCTTAAGGTTGCCTCAAAAGCGATGCAAAAGCCTTCAGTAATCACCGCTTTCCTGAAAGGGGCTTTGAACACAAAATACAACCTTGCTCATTTTGAAAGAACTAGCCTTTGGCAATTCACTCAGCTCTATTCCAGCCGCAAAAGACGTTTTTTACCCGGAAAAATGCACTATTGAAAAGCTTTCATACTTTATGGGCAGGAGTGATTTAATACGAGCCAAGATTAGAAACAGTTATCAGTGTTTAATTGCACGTTAGCACTGAAGTTATGCGTTCAAACAGAACCAGAGGGCCCCGCTGCGATCGCCCAGTCACGCGTCTTGACAGTGATTTAATCGGCGGCCGACTAACGCAAAAACAAGGTTCTGTGACGTCATAGAAAAATCGCCGGAATGCGGCTGGGGAGTCGCCACTTGTTCATCTGTTAAGAGATGATATTAACCCTGTCATTTGCTTGAAGTTTGCGATAAAACTGGTACTGTTGTTATCGGGACAAGACAGTCGTTCTAATGAAACAAACGTATTTTTGATTGATTGATTGATTGTAGGGTTTAACACGCCGACGCAACGCAGGCGATGAGGCGCGCCGTAGTGGAGGACTCCGGATTAATTTTGACCCTCTGGGTATCTTTAACGCGCGCCAAAATCTCGTGCGCACGGGCGTTCTTGCTTTTCGCCTCCATCAGAAAAGCGGCCGCCGCGGCCGGGAGTCGAACCCGCCTCATCGCGCTCAGCAGCACAACGCCTCAGACACGGAGCCACGCGGCGGGTACCAACAAACTTGTACTTTGTCTTGATGGCCCCTTCAATCCTCGACGATCGAGCTTATTTTGCGTACCCCCGCTTCGACGCGCCTCCCACCACATTTGCGCAGCACCGCGCGGATAACATCGATTGTCGAATTGCAATTACCCGCTAAACCAAACGAGGCAACTTGAGACTGGACAGTTAAGTGGAAATCGATGGTAAGCGCTTCATTAAAATCCGGAATGAAGAAAGTTCGATTCTGTAGCCCCCAAAAGATTCGCTTGTACATTACAAGGCTGCAAGTTCTTGGTCACGATAGCAACGCGCTTTATTTAGCGAACAAAATCAATACAGAGTTATAGCAGAGCGTAGAACCGGTCCCGGTACGGTACCCGGTACACGTAGGCATGCGCACAACCAGTCTTGAAGCCCCTGCGCACGCGCAGTAGCGCCGACTACTTACCGGGTACCGTACCGGGACCGGTTTTCCGCTCTGCTAAAACTTTCTAGTATCTCCACGGTATAAGGAGCCCGACTAACCGCAAACGGTTTTTGCTAAGACGTGCGATGCGCAAAAAGAAATCTTACATCACTGTTCCGTTAATTTAGGAGGCGAGTTAGAGTAAGGAATTTGTGCCTGCTCACGAAGTTGCATTTCTAAAGAGAACACAAAAGAATAGGAGGAGGACACCATGACCCAAAGTTTAATAATCACGCTACGGCAACGGAAACACAGCGACGAGCCAGCCGTTGCGCCGCAATAAGAAACAGGGACACAATGTCGCGATACAATGCCTACTGTGCTCCGCGTGATATTCTGGACCAAATTATAAACCCATGCAGAGTTGGATCTCGGTGCCAGGGTTGAAACGAAGAGGTATGCTTCAGGGGTGGAACAGGGTACATAGGTTTGGTAGCAGGGTAGCAGGCAAAATTGCCCTCTGTAGCAGGCGTGGAGCAGCCAGAAAACGCGTTTGAAAGGAGGCTGTCACCAGGGAACTGGGCCAGCCCTCTATCTACTGTATCATATCAGGCGTTCTACCATGCACTACATACAACCTACTCCGAACAAGGAACGCCGTTCTCAATACTATATCTGAAAATTTACAATATGCAGAGTTATCTTTCTTCGGCCCCAGAGAGTGCACCGCGTTATCACCGCTCAAAGGGTGGCGCGGAGTCTAACGGGATCAGATAAACGGCCTCGCTTTGTGTCTAGTAAACGGCAGCGTTAAGCGAACTCACGGCGGCATGACGTAAAATAAGGGTTTCGCTTGCGTTTTTTCTATCGAACTGCGGTTTCAGGGCATGCGACGCAGAACATAGCCTTGCCTCCGCCCATCACGCCGTTGCGACAGTCGACGAACGCACGCCGTATAGACTACGTTACGAGCACGCGTACCATCCTCCACATAAGCAAAGCTCACCCCAAAGTTCACAGGCGAAAATTAGTAATTACCTCACAACTAAGGCGAACCGAATTAACCTACCAGGGCAAAGCGTCCATGACCCTGTTCGTTCAATACATGCAGCTACACTCATCAAAAATGTCCGACTGAATTGAAGCTCACCTCCAACAAACTACAGCCTTTCATGAGACTATTATTTGTTTTCTATCTGTTTGGGATGTGACACAAATACATTTCACTTATTTTTGGTCATTTTCCAGTGCTTGTGGTGCAGCGGCAGGCACAGGCAAAAAAAAAAGACGTACCAATGCGGCGCAAATAAAACCAAAGCGAGGGCGGGGAAGACGCCTAATGACTGCAGCCGTTCATAGCATTGATAAAACCGAAACCATAACCACCTTGAAACCTAAAACACGATGTTTAGCCAAGCTTTCGGAAAAGGGCATCATGGCGGTCATATCTCGGGGCTCAATTCGGGCGCTGTGACGCAGGGCGGCGCTGAAAAACGAGCTTGGCGCAATAGGAGTGGTTCGGCGCAGGATGGATGGCGCAGGTATGTTATAGGCGCTCAATGGCGCAAATGGCGCAGCTGTTCCACCAATGATGCCTCCTTCTCAACGACAGGGGTATTTCTCCCTTTTAAAGTCCCGAACAGTATACCATCTACTGAAATACACTACCGGTAACGTGAAAAAATCGCCTGCGTTGCGTCGGCGCGTTAAACCCTACAATCAATCAATCAAGAAATGATTTTTCAAAGGACTACCTGATTTGCTGCAGTGGTTAGTTGCAGTGGGGTGAATTTTGCAAAGTCCAAGCGCTCCATTCTAAAGGCGGTGCATTTGCTCATCCTTGACTCAGCATACACCCCTCGTTTACGAGATGCGACGAGGGGGATCACCACCCCACTTCAAATACACACATAGGCCTCGGTAAAGAAATAGCTCTGAATGTTTGTAAACAATGGGAAGAGACTGAACACCCGTCGGCGGAATGTATACAGCTTTGCAGCAGTCAATATTTTGACAGCAGTCGGCGCCATGGGCGGAATGCGCCTACAGTTTGTACGCGCGGCGCTATTTTGACGTCACGCTGTGACGTCGCATATCCCGACCACCCCGTTACCACCACCCCGCATTCTACACTCGGTGCGCGGGTTGTTTCAAACCCCCAGCGATGCAAAGACAGAAGAAGCAGGCGCAGATGTAAATCTTTCTGGCAAATGAAAAACAATTTAGCCGTCAAACGCAGCCGCGCGGCGGCGACAAAGGAAAATTATACAGCAACTGCCCTTAATCCTCGACACACAAGCCAAATATTTTCCGAGCACCCCAAGAACGCTTCCAGCTCCACGAAGAAGGCGCGGAAACAAAACAAAACAAAAACATTTCGACGAACAACTGCCGAGTAACGGCGCTTCCAGCATTTAGAGATATCGGCGGAGATCAGCTAAACGACGCCTCCGGCATCGGAAAAGAAGAGATTGGAAAGAGAAATTCGAGAGCGTGCCTCATTTTTACGGCCACGAACGGGGCGGAGAATCGCAAGAGCTGCCTCTCCACATCGGCCTCGGCGGCACTCATGATCGCTGGGCCCGCCTAATAAAAGCCCCGCGGCCGTAACAAAAAAAAAATTTCGGAACGAGCCCGGTGTTCCGACGGGGCGGCCAAGCGCGCAAGCACGGGGTCGGGAATCCTCATTCGAGTGGAGAGGGAAAGGGGAAAAAAGAGCACCCCCTCCCCCACACACACGAAAACAAAAATCTGGAACAGTGAACAACAACGCACAGTACGCCCGCTACGCACGTAGACTTCACCTCACCAATTGCGTGCAGCACGGGAGGAACAAGGCACCGCGCACTCTGGTGTGGAGCTCGACTTGACGCGGAGTAAGCGAACAAAGTGATTCTCTCTCGCACGCAGCACAGATTTAATTGCCGCGGCCCAAGGGTTACTCCATTTCTCGTTTGAGCTGATACGCTCCGGTACACGAGCAGATGTACCACTGAATATATTTGTATATTTTTTCTCTTTTTTTTTGCGTTCTCTTTCCAAGATGGAGTGCACCACTAACTGACACAATGACTATCCTTCCTTCACGCACTGTGCCACGCTTACAAGCACTGTACATGCATACCAACTGCGCATTTGCGTGAGAGTACTTCTGTCTGCGACATTCAAATCTGGGTTCGCGCCAGTTACGCCTGGCTTATGAGGTGCGCCGCAGTAGATTGAAGCCGCCTTGGATCTTTAGCGCTCGCTGAGATCTGGGCACAAGGGCATTTACCTGACTGCGTCTGTGCGCGTGAGATAGCGGGTAGACGCCCCCACCTCCCTTCTCTTGTTGTTGAAAATGTGGTAGCTAAAAGCTAGACATCTCTAGACAAATTGCCTGCTTTGCTCTAACGTCACAAAGCAGTCGCAGGGCCGTCAGATTAGCAGTTCATGACGGCACAGAATTTTCGGAATTAGTTGTGGACAAAGTGAAATAAAAAAATGAATTTTCGCTAAGGTGAACGCGAGTCGTTCTGTATCGCTCGACCATAGAGAGCGCCATTTGGTTATTCTTTGTTCTGCTGTTTTTATTTTTAGTTTAGCAGCCACTTTGTGGTCAACGGACGCATCTTGCATCTTGGTGTTGCTTGCGCTGCACAAACACGTGGGGATAAGGCCAGAAAAAACGCAAAAAAGAAACGGCTTCACGCATTTTTATTGGCATGTATCGAGCAGCGTCCACTTCCGTATTAGTCGCAGTGTTGGATAGACGGACAACGTCGGAACAAAGAACGGGTAGCAGGTTGGCGTCTCCTAACAACGCCCTGTCCTGTTACTCGCGCAACATTCTTTCGCTCTGCGACCTTAACTGACAGGCCTCGCACACCATCAGGCACGATTTCACAAGAAATTTTACGAGACAATTTTTAGCCCTTTCGCGCTAAAAATTGGTACCTGCGCGCCGCGGCCAAACCATAACGTCGAACTCTACAGCGCGGAACGGTTGGTTCGTCGCTGTTACTAGCAGTGCGGGACAATCGACCGCAGAAATCAATTGTGTTGAACCCGCCCGCTGCGACACACACCGCAAATAGAACTCGGGAGCAAGAGTTAATCAGCCCCGTAGAGAAAAAGGGCGCCGCCGCTACTGCAAACAAAAATGCCCGGCGCGCTTCTCAGCTAAGCGCGTACAACGAAGGGGAATGTGCGAAGGGAATCGTATGGAGGTTAAAAAGGTGTCTGCTCTTACTCCGGAGACATATTTCAGCTACTAAAACTGCTTGTAAACTTTAATGAACGGAGAGGATAGGAAAATGGCTGCATCTAGAGGAACTTCGACCCGAATACTCATCAACCTTGCACACCTCTTAATTTTGGAAAGCGGGACAGCTCGGCTCTTCAGCGCAACATACGGAACCTCCTGGCTTTCGTTCGCGCAACACGGAAAGACGTGAATCGAAGTTGACCGAGCCCCTCACACTGAAACATCCATTCTAATTGCGGGTTTCTATGCGTTGAACACCTGCGCTGCGAGGCGCTCCATAGTCGAGCGCTAGTCGATTAATTTAGAACACCGAATGATTCTCAACGTACGCACGCCTCCCGCACATACGCGGCCGCTTACTTAATCCGCCACCACCGAGTAAAATACCGCGTTATTCCACCTTGTCAAGGTGGGTGACCACCGAAGCTGTTTGCGGGTTGGCCACAAACTCCCGCCCAAACCGCGCCGTCGCGCCGGGGAAGGGTTCATCGACACTGCGAGTAAGCTTCTCTGTGCAACACGCAATGTGGGAAAGCAAGCTTACACCGATCTCTCTAAAGCCGGCTTCACCCCTAACCACAAATGCTGTGGTGGGAAGACAGTCTTCCAGGAACAACCGACGCCATTTCCTCCGGAGGCGAACTAGGCGGCCGATGGGAAAGGGTGTGCTGAAGTGAGGAGGCCGGGAGCAGCTTTTCTTGTCCCACGGACGCAGAAAAAAAGGAAGGGGGGATGAGGTGGCCTATAACAGCTCCGCTGTAAAAAAAAAACAACAACTTGCGCGACTGAGAATCGAACGCGCAACCTCGCGATCAACATCGTGATTGCACCTGAGAAACGTGAGAGCGTGCACTTCTTCCAAGTCTACATCATCAATCCGGCGCCCCCTCTCCCCCCTTCGCCGTTTTTTGATTGAATTGGTTACGGTTCCCGCGTGCCGCTGCACGCAATTCGAAACAAGCGTAACCCCGGGCCCGCCGTCTGCAGTGGTGTGAGCGGCGAGAATCGGGGTCCCTTCGCGGCAGTCACGTCCGGCCGAAAGCGTCTCGCCCCTCTTTCCCCTGCAACACCGGGGCGCTCTTCCAGGCGTGGTGAACGCGGAAGAATGAGATGCGCGTGCCCCGACAGCGCAATGAATCGACGGCGCGGCAGTAGTGCTCCACACGAGAGCCCGCACAGAAGCCGCTCTCGTCTAGCCTAACCTGAACGGGCATAACGCGTGGCGCATCAGCGGCCAGCTACGCCTGGAATGCACCCGGCGAGGCCCTGGCGAAAAGGGAACGTCTCCGGCAGACCAATTTCGGCCGCCGGAACCTCGGCAGCGCCTACGTGGCAGCAACACACTGCACAAAGGCACCCTTCGGCTCTGCCAGGAACGAAGCGGCCGAGGTTCGCACGAAGCGCGCGATGCACACGTTGAACCGAAGGCGGCCCCGCGCGAACAACAATGCATACCGCGGACCTCTTCACACATCAGGAGTTTGCCGTGCTTCGCCTTGAGCGAAAATCGTTATGCTGCCTTGGGTGAAGTAAATAAACTAAGCAGTGACCCCACGTCTGGTCTAACATTCCGAGTAACATCGGATTAGCAAGACGCTTCCAAGGTGATTTCCCAGAAGCGAAGGTACAGCTACCTATTACTGAATGCAGAGAGCAGTCCTTGAATGCTGCGCAGTGACTGCAAATATTGGCGTGCCGGGCGACCGACTTCGGCAACTGGCGCACCTTTCACAATCCAATCGAATGTGCACTGCTCCCGCTCCGATCCCCCCCCCCCTCCCCCCCTTCGAATTTTCGCTCTCGAAAATGAGGTTCGGAAGCACTAGCAAGAGGGGAGAAATCCCTGCAGAAGCCCCAGGAAAAACACGGGCGGATGTATGAAAATGTATGCGGAAATTTGTATTAGGGCGGTACACACGCCAAAACAGAAGCGGAGGAGGAGGACGGGGAGGACTGCAGGGGGGGGGGGAGGGGGGGGGGGGCAACAAGCGCGGCATTGCGGTGTCAATCAGACGGGAAATTAAGAAAAAACCGCGGCACAGCGAGCGTTGGCCGGGGGAACGTCGCCCTTCCTTCAACCAATCGCGGCGCCGGCGGCGGCGTCGCTTCCTGGATCGTGCCGTTTCCGACGTGAAACGAACAAAGTGCCGCTCAAAATACGCCGCCTCATCCGGCCTATCGTTGCGGGAACATTTACGCCGCAGGCAAAACTCCTCTCGCATCCTCCCGCCCCCCGACGGTTCCGCGTATATGCCCCCTACAGTTTCCGTCCTCCAAAGCGTATCCGAGGACGTAGGAGGACGAGAGGAAGTAAAATAAGAAGACCGCGCTCCCATCCGGTCAGTTCCTGCGATCCCTGCTTCACGACGAAAGAAGCGTCGCCACACAACGTATAGAAAAGCTTCTTGGACGAGGTCTGAGCGCCGCGGGAGGGCGGGGGGAAGAAAAGAAGGGGGTCGAAAAGTGTCCCTTTGGCACAATGCGGAACAATGGGCGCACCGACGAGAGAAAGATGAGCGGACGGCGCGACGCCGGGGCGGCTAGTTCGACGTAGCGGTATAGCAGGTCGCTTCGCTGATGGCGCGGCTCTGGCTCGCCCAGCGGGCGTCAGTTCATTTCCGCGCGCAGAGGCGAAAAGAAAAAAAAAAAAAGGACGAAAACGCGGCTGCACGGTTATATATACGCGTATGTACAGAGTACGCTGCGGGGGGGGGAATGGTGGGGGGCATGGGGGGGGGGGGGTGTTGGCGAAGGTCATCCGCAGCAGGTGCACTGCATCCGTGCGTCGTACGTGCCCTGGAAGCGAACGCCATGCGCCAATGCGTCAGTACTCAGCGAGCGCCGGGGAGTCGTCAGACGTGCCGCATACCGCGCGCCAAATGTAGCAACAACGCCGCTTGATTGGTCGCCCTGCTGGTTGGACCGCGCAATGTACACCTCTGCGCGTCCGCGATGCCCCCCTCTTCTCCCGCGGAAAGCAAGGCCAGGCACCGTCGGAATGGGCTTCTATGGGTTCACGTGATCATAAGTAGGCCGACTTCAGATCTTAAGAGGAGCTTTCTGTGAACACGCACGTGATGCTGCGAGCGCTGACGGTGCAAATGCGAGGGAGATTAGCCGTTTCACGCGAAAAGTGAGAGGAAAAAAACATTGGGGGGGGGGGGGGGGGGGGCAGAAATGCACATGCGGTCGCCTCGAGATGTGCAATAATGCAGGTTGCGCTAACAGCGGCATCAGACGCGTATTTGAAGGTCGTGGGTTGGGTTACACCCGAAGAGCGTGTTTTCCACCGCTTTTTATTCCGAAAAATAAATGCACTTCAACACAAAAATGGATAAACTCCTTCCCAAATGTCTTTTTTTTTCGTCGTTTACTGCTGGCTTTCCGTTCTGCGTTCATTTAACGAGTCCCTCATCTCCAATTATGACTCTCTCTCTCTATCTCTCTCTCTCTCTCTCTCTCGACGCGTGTGCGTACGTGCACGCCACTTTCTTGCTATCTATGCGCGCGGGTACATAACAGTCAGAGTAAAACTCCATCGCAGCGTGGTGCGAGCTGTTACGCGGCAGTAAGACGATTGCATGTACGTCGCGCACCAGTGCTGGAAATATTTCCATGATGCGCGCGGCGCCGCGAAAATACAGCCAAGGCTTTGTTCGCTCTTTCCCTTTTATCACTCACCCCTGCATGTATGATCAAGCCGTTCCCCAAGCACGCAGCCAAGCGTGTATATGCGCCGAGTATGCAGGCAGTGATTCGCTGCTGCACGCGGAAACAGATTTTTGCGCATGAAGGGCACTTTGAGATGTGCGCGCGCGCGCGAATGCGAATACGCGCTCTTCCCAACAACGACCTCCCTTATCCACGCGAATACATAACACGCACGCACAAACGAGCACAGAAATCGGCATATGTTTCGTTCGGCGCTGTGCCGTCTGTGGATAAACTGTATACAAGCAGCAGAATTGCACTCAGAATATGGCCGACTTGAAACGAATCGATTGATAAAAGCGGTGACTTAAGTGACACGCTAAAGGATCAGTTTTCGGCGTGCGAGGTAATTAAGAAGATACAGAAATTCTGAGCACGGGTTATTAATTCGTAGCCATTCCCACGCCGCTGCTCCGATCCTCCAACCTTACGCTTCCTTGGTGGCGTTGAAGGAACAGCGCATCAACCAAGAACGCGTATTTCTCTTCGTTTTTCTTAGTTTAGTTTCGCGTGAAGGCGCTCAATTATTAAACCTTCGTTACCGCGCGTTAATTCTCCGTTTTTATTTCTTTTCAGTTTTACGCGATGAACGGCTGGGCGCAAGACAATACAAGGTCTATACAAGGTCAACATTACAATCAATACAATGCAAGACAAGGTCAATAGCCATATTGCCAGATTTGGCTATCCATGGCAAAATTGGGCTATGTTTTGTTTTTCGCTCGGTTACATTTTTCGTTTGGTCTTGCGTTTTTTTTTTTGTTTTTTTGCAATGTTCTACATGTAGAGTATTATTAAAATTAGCTGTCTAAACTTTGCCAATTCGAATTTTTGTGCAGATTCTAGGCCGTTAGTTTGGGATACTCGGAAAAGAGTGCGATAAAGAACAGCGTGTTAACACGAAACCCGTGACCAGATACTAGCCTGGACCAGAGCGCTAGCGCGGGCAAGTGATCACACTCGCTTGAACCACCACGACTAGTGTCACTAGATAAGACACAGAGTACCGTCATTGACGTAAGGTGGCTAGCCATATTAATTGAGGCACGCAAGTGAGAAACGGCGGCCATTTTGGTGTTCATCAGTGTTGCCAGATTGCCGCTTCTGCGGCCTGACCGCTAACTTTGACGAAGTAGTCATTTGTAAATAACACCGCCGAAGACGGAGCAACACGGCACCCTCGGACCCACTTCTGCTGCTGCAATGCTGCGAAGCGCGTTATCTTTGATTCGCGTTCACAACGGCGCCAGTCGCGCGCAGCCGCAGAGCAGGGAGGGCAAGCTGAGACTACCACAGTTGACCGACAGAAAACGCATCACCAACAAAATTGCGGTGCCCATGAACCGTCGCAGTGTAAACAAATGTCACTTGATGCGAACTGGGCAATGACTACGGCGGCGGCACGGAACTATAGGAGAAAAGAGTGCCAATACTTTCTAACCTTATGTAGTGACACTAACCACAACCGCCTAATCCCAAGCTGAACTCCACTAAAACGGTTCGCCAAGGCTAAACGTTTCCCTGAAGGGCATAAGGCTGGAGCCAACGGACACGTGCCACTGGCGAAACCATAATCAAAGCAGAGTCTGTATGCGCTATCGGATGACACACACAACAGTGCCACGGGACAGGTGCTATCGCGTGGGCGTACGGAATACGGCTGTACCTTAATTGCTCCGGCCATGTACATGCGAGCGTCTGACGTTCAATCGATGAGGCATACACACTGCGGGCAAGAGGCGGGTTCCAACCAGATTGATGGAGCGACCTTTTTCCGCCTGAAAGATTGGTATAAAACTCGTCCGGGCAGCCCAGTTCCGAGCATGCACACGTTCTGTATAAATGTACGAACATTCTGCTTCTGCTGTGCTTCCCCTTTAAAGCGATGGTACGCCGATCGATTCATTCATAGTCTGTTGCGAACGCTGGTAAACACTAAAAAATGAGAAACGACCTATATATCATTGACCTTTTTCAAAATCAAACCTTACAGTAGGAGCAGCGTTCCCCCCTTCTCACATATCGTACCGCTCCTAAACAAGACAAAACTAACGCAAAGAATTCCCCACGAGTATACAATAGTAATACCACTTGCGTTTGTAGCTGCACACGGAGAGATAACGCCTTAGAAAATTGAAAGAAAGATGAAGCCAAAGTACAGATATTTCGGATAATTCCAAAGACTGGTACAGTCGGGATCAATTTGAAGGTTATCGCGGGAGCGACAGCGCCTTAGCGTGACACTTTTTAGCATCAGCCACAACGAGATTATGCTAGGTTTGCTTCTCCCATGGCTGTTCCAGGCAGTGCGCGCACTGCCGTCAAAGACAATAAAGGACAGGCTCGCTTCTTTTTTAAATGCAGAGCATTTCAGTAACTCACGATGTCACCCGCCGTTGACGTCCGTAGTCGGCACCGCACCCCTCCCTACTATATAAAAAAAAAATACTATCCGGCGCCAGGTTTCGATCCCTCGACCCTGCGGGCGGAACGCAATGTACATGGTGCTCTACCCACTGCGCCACAGAGCCGACACAGAATGGGACGCTATGAACGCGCCTTATATCGTTGACTCATTCAAATTACTGCTGACGAGCGCTCTCTCGTCAGCAGTTGCAACAAGTGCACCAACATTAACGTAACGCAAAACTACTTAAAGTCGTGCGCCCCCGGAAATGCTCTGCATTTGATCATTTGATCGTGCCCCTCGCGAGGGGGATGTTTCACTGCGTCTTCTCTCGGTCGCGGGACCCGTGGCGCCATCTGGCGGAGGCGCGGCACAACTCGTAGCACTTTTTCTTTATCCTTTTCTCTTGTCATCGACATACTTCGCACTGATACGCAGCCTTCTCAGGATACGCAGCCTTCTCAGGCCCTGTTGTGTAAAAAAAATGTAATTTGCTTCCGCAATGCCGAGGTATCTTCGGTGTTATCAGGTTGCCGAGGAACGAAACAAGGATACGTCACCCAAAAGGAATGAAGAAAAAAACTGCGGCAGTCGGTCTTTGCAACAATTTTATGCAACAGCCAAGGGGTGAAGGAGGGCAGCATAATCTCATCTTCGCGAATGAAAAAAAAGTGCCACCGGAACGGCGCTCTGATCTTGCTTGCTCGGTGCTCCCGCGATAACCTTCAAATTGAGCCTGACTGTACGTCAGCATGACGATCATGCCAACTTTAACGAAGACTTAAAAGCGAGATTTGCGGCCGCCGACAAAACCTATGCCGCCAGTAAACATGTTTCCGAGTTATATTCGTGCCTTTGGTTCCGTTTGATCCCACCGCTTCTATTTCTCTGCTTTGGGCACCTCACCGATGACGTTGCTGTTGACGTTCGGTAGCGGGAGATGTTAAAATTCATCCATTCTAAGTTAGTGAAAGAAAAGAAACGTCCCCCGGTAAGGGCATTTGTGAAATTATTCGAAAAAACACAGGTGTACACTCGCCTGGTCTATAACTCGCGTCATCTAAAAAGAAAAAAAAAAAAATGTGCCCGCACAATATCAATGCCCTGTTTATCACTCTATGAAGTATATTTTCAAGGGCCCGGACCCGTACTTCACAAATCATTATTTCGTACGTCCAGGAAACCACACAGCGTCAGGTTTTTGCCCGTGTTGCAGAAACAAAATCACAAAAATAAAAACGAATTCAATGAATAAAAATAAATTGAATGTCGCGGGAAGGCTCCAAACACACTCGTTCCACCAACCTAATCACCCGCTGTACTGATCGCAGCGCTGATGAACCCGGACGGGACGATCTCTCCCTTCTCGCTGTACTACGAAAGTCGAACGATCGTGCCTTTGTTGGAGTGTCTGTATTAGAGAGTTTTAGCAGTCCGCCTGTTCCGTCGGTTCTATCTCACTACGGCGGACAGTCGCATTACGGCTAAATGTGCGCTTACGGCTGAACGTCGCAACACGGCGGAGAGTCTCACTACGGCTGAAAGTGCATTACGGCTGAACGTCGCAACACGGCGGAGAGTCTCACTACGGCTAAAAGTGCATTACGGCTGAACGTCGCAACACGGCGGAGAGTCTCACTACGGCTAAAAGTGCGTTACGGCTGAACGTCGCTACACGGCGGAGAGTCTCACTACGGCTAAAAGTGCGTTACGGCTGAACGTCGCAACACGGCGGAAGGGGGACCCTTTCAGCCGATCAGCCGTTCAAATGTTCTGCTGCTTGTTGCGTTCAGCATTGTCGCAGCTGGGCGTTACGGGCAAGAGCCTGCATATATATTTCGGCGTGTCTTTCCCGCATTTTCATTGTTTCTGGGACTTGTTTTATTTTTGTTTATTAATTATAGCTCTCCAACGTATATCTTCCACGTTTTTGCATTAAAACAGTAGCCACTATGCCATCAACCCTAACCCCGCGCGCAATATCCCTTAGTTGTGTTCTTCAGTGTATTTAGATTGCTATTGTAAAATATACACATTGTGGCAGAAGCTGCCAACGCCAGAAGCCGCCAACGCAAAAAAAAAGCAGTCATTGCACAAGACAGAATCATGCGCATTTTCCTGAATCGCCGACAAATGCCGGTCAAAGATTTCGTAAGAGCGATAAGATTGCCTGTAAGATTGTCTGTTTGAAAGATTGATTGATTGATTGATTGATTGTTTTACGCTCCCACGCAACACATGCGATGAAGCTCAAATATCCCCAGTGAATTTCCTTTCCTTTTCCCGTCGAAAACCACAACCCCCAAGGCGCGCCGTAGTGGAGGGCTCCGGATTAATTTTGACCACCTGGGGATCTTTAACGTTCGCCGAAATCTCGAACACACGGGCGTTTTTGCTTTTTGCCTCTATCAGAAAAGCGGCCGCCGCGGCCGGGAATCGAACCCGCGACCTCGTGCTCAGTAGCGCAACGCCTTAGCCACTGAGCCACTGCGGCGGGTTGTTTGAAAGATTGACTGAAAGATTGAATGCTGTAGTGTTTTCCTCTGTCCACTTTTCGCCCATCCTGCGCCATTTGTTAACCACTCATTTTGTTTTATGAAACCCAATTTATCTCATGCCTACGCGAAGATGACGACGGTGGTTGCGTCGGCGCGTAAGCTATCTCGTGATGGATTCTTTGGATGCCAATCCCAGGGGCATCTTGCCATTCAATCAATCATCAGGGTGCCTGGCCAGGCATGCGCAGTGGGGTGTGGACGCCGCACAACGGCGCCCAATCAATCGGAGGGAATCAGGATCACCATAAGCTGCTTCGCATCTACAGAAGCAAGTTTACTACCGGCACTCTTATCGCTCTTACGAAATATTTCTTAAGACCGGACACATTTGTCGGCAATTCAGGAAAATCCGCATGATTTCTGTCTTGTGCATTTGGATCAAGGACTGCTTTTTTGATGCGTTAAAGACGCGGCTTCTGGCGTCTATTGGCAGCTTCTGCATTGAGGAATTAAAACAGAATGTATATATCATTTGTTACAATAAAAGGAGCAATGGGTCTAAATACACCGAAAAACACAACTAAGGGATATTGCGCGCGGGGTTAGGGTTGATGGCATAGTGGCCACTTTTTTGTTGCAAAAACCTGGTATATACGTTGAGAGCTATTATTAACAAACAAAAATAAAACAAGTCCCAGAAAACAATGAAAATGCGGGAAAGACACGCCGAAATATATATGCAGGCTCTTGCCCGTAACGCCCAGCTGCGACAATGCTGAACGCAACTAGCAGCAGATCATTTGAACGGCTGATCGGCTGAAAGGGTCCCCTTTCCGCCGTGTTGCGACGTTCAGCCGTAACGCACATTTAGCCGTAGTGAGACTCTCCGCCGTGTTGCGACGTTCAGCCGTAACGCACTTTTAGCCATAGTGAGACTCTCCGCCGTGTTGCGACGTTCAGCCGTAACGCACATTTAGCCGTAGTGAGACTCTCCGCCGTGATGCGACGTTCAGCCGTAATGCACTTTCAGCCGTAGTGAGACTCTCCGCCGTGTTGCGACGTTCAGCCGTAATGCACTCTTAGCCGTAATGCGACTGTCCGCCGTAGTGGGACGATGCCGTTCCGTCGTGTGCGTCGTTACCGCGCGGACATGGCCTTCGCCATGTCCGCGCATTCGCCACGGTGGGGGGCGCCTCCTCTCCCTCCCTCCTCGCCCTTCCACGCGCGCAGGCGCAGTCGCGTCCCGGTCAACCCGGTAACTACGTACAGGACGGAACAGACGGACTGCTAAAACTAGAGAGTTTTAGCAGTACGTTCGTTACGTTCGTTACGTTGCTACCGGGTTTATCGGGACCCGACTGCGCATGCGCCATTTGTTCCGTACGCGGCCGGCGTCTATCCCGGCGCTCTGCTTCCGTGTTACCGTATCCGGAGCCCGCAACCGGCTTGCTCGGGTGTTGAGAACTTTAGGCTTAGCGTCCTGGCGATCGCCGCTATCTGTGCAACTGCGAATGACACTCCATAACACAACGTTTCACCTCACTATCATCCCCTTTCTCGCATGTGAAACTTTATTTGAGCTACAACTGCCGTGAGCGATCGGTGACCGAGACATCTGCGTAGCCTGTTTCGATGCTTCCGAGGCAGGTATCGCCATCTCTCGGCCGCGCGCCGCACTGCGCGCCGCGGCATCCACGGCCGGTCAGCATAGGCTTGCATCGCGGCAGATATATCTGATCGCCGCTTTAAAATAAGCCCTGAGAACAATCCCTAGCACAATTTTTCACCCACACTAACACCTACTTTCTCGCAGGTGGAACTTCGTTTTGATCAGATTGATTCGGAAGAGCAGCGACAAGCGGTTGCTACCGTGGTATGCGCCGGTTCGAGCCGCTGAGTGTGCCGAGCTGGCAGGCGCGACCGGCGTGTGCGTGGACTGTTTCCGATGCAGAAAACGCTTCGCGATTGCCTGCTTTATCCATTTCTTGCGTATGCTCCGTCTGTTCCGTTCGGACCGTGTTGACCGGTAACCGTTTGGGCACTTGCGCATTCGTTCCAGTAGGGTGGATTAGTTCCGCGGGCCTTCCTCGCCATGCCCACGCATTCTTATGGTGGGGGTATCCTGCTCGCCCTTCCCGCGCGCGCAGGCGCAGTCGGGTTCCCGTCAACACGGTAGGAACGGAAGACGCGGAGCATACGGAGTGCTAGAGAGGCCTTGTTGTGCGTACTTCAAAGGGCTCACCCCTTTCTTTCGTTCTTCTTCACCTGCAGTCCTCAGCTTCACGTGTTTTGTTCCCTGGGCAACGTCGGGGGAACGCTTTTCTTCCCTCCTGACCGCCAAGGGCGGACGTCAACTGCTTTTTTCTTTTTCTTGAAGGCTGTGGGGGGGGGGGGGCTAAGGTGGGGACGGCAACACGGGGAGAGCACGAAATTTTTAAAAGGTAAAAGTAAAGCCCGACTGAGTCGCAACACGGCGTCACGGCGTTCAGTGCAGCTAGTTGCGTTCAAGCGCAGCTGGGCGTTACGGGCAAAGCCTGCAACACGGCATTTTCATTGTTTTCTCCAACGCAATCTTCCATTAACGAGAGTCTTACAGGCTAAATTGGCAGAAGCTAGCAGTCTTACGAAATGCGCATTTTCCTAGATTGAGCTCAAATAAGTGAACGTAGTGGATGATTTTCTCGCAAGGCCTGCGCCGATTGCTGAAAGATTTCTGTTGACGTTTATTCGTTAATAGCAGGGGTCTGGCCAATGCGCATACACGGCGAAAACGAACTATACAGGTGCATTTTCAGGCACAGCTATTTTGATGGCATTAAAGACGGTGGTGCCGTCTATATTATCATAAAACAGAGAGGAAGATCATTTTTAAAAGGAGCAATTTAGTATCCGTCGAATGCGAGAACTCTAAGAAAACCCAGCAAGCGTATGAAATGCGGGGACACGCCGAAATATATATGCAGGCTCTTGCCCGTAACGCCAGCTGCGACAATGCTGAACGCAACTAGCTGCAGATCATTTGAACGATCGGCTGAAAAGTTAACCACATTTAGCCGTAGTGATTCCGCCGTGTTGCGACGTTCAGCCGTAACGCACATTTAGGCGTAGTGAGACTCTCCGCCGTGTTGCGACGTTCAGCCGTAACGCACTTTAGCCGTGAGACTCTCCGCGGTGTGCGAGCCGTAACTTTTAGCCGTAGTGAGAGTTGTCCGCCGTAACGCAACTAGCCAGTGACTCTCCGCCGTGTTGCGACGTTCAGCCGTAACGCACTTTTAGCCGTAGTGAGACTCTCCGCCGTGTTGCGACGTTCAGCCGTAACGCACATTTAGCCGTAGTGAGACTCTCCGCCGTGTTGCGACGTTCAGCGTAACGCACTTTCAGCCGTAGTGAGACTCTCCGCCGTGTTGCGACGTTCAGCCGTAATGCACTCTTAGCCGTAATGCGACTGTCCGCCGTAGTGAGATAGAACCATGGTTTCTGGGCGCCAGGTCCCCACGTGTTGTACCTCGCCAACCGTGCGGCGGTTCGGCACCTGTTTGGACTCCGGGACCCGTGCGGCGATGCCCTCCAAGTACGCTGCGGCGCATTTCAATTTTAACTCGGCTTTCATTTTGCCTCGTGTTCCTGCTTCATCGTCTTCTGTAAATACTTGTAAATAAGACTTTTTCTTCGCCATCACCTCCCGAGTCTCGTAACCGGGTACCACACACCTAGTGTCACTAAATAAAAAGATTTTGGAAGTTTTGGTTTGATGTACACCGCGAACTGTCACGAGTGAAAGCGCTTAAACTTTACAAATCGCGCGTGTTGTTTCGCCGTGTTCTTTCGTCCTCATTCGTTTTTTTAATCTTTAGGCGCTCTCCCACTCATTTATGCGGCACCAAGTAGGCCCCACAGATGTGTTATTAATGTCACAAACGCCTTCACCCCATTCTGTTGCCAATTCTGGTATAAAGCTTGGCCTGTTCACTTTAGATAAATTCTACTAGGTTGTGCATTCTGTAGTATAACATGAAACTCTCAGAACAAATAAGAACAAAAGAAAAGCATTCTGTGTGCACTAAGTTACGCGTACACTAAAATTTTCAAGACATTTTCGCAGCCTACATTTATAATGCCACTGAGCGTTAGCATTCTGGCATGTTCTAAAATGCCTTGATCACTAATTGCAGGTATACTGCTTGCGATCTGTTCTGTGGCTTGTAAACTCGGAATTTACGACATGATGCTGCCGAATAAGGCTGTTAGACGTATTGTGGGGCGTAATTTAGCAGTTTCAATTTCATGCGAAGTTGACAGAGAGACATTCAAGCGAGAAAGCATTCGCACAATGTTCTGCATTTGACTTTTCTTGTTTGCTTATTGTATTGAATTGTTTGTTAGGACCACTTCGAAGACAGCCAATTTGAAGCGGGCAGGGCTGATGGCCGAAAGCTCCTCAAGTGGAATGCTGTGCCAACGCTCGAAGCCTCCAACAACCAGCAGAAACGGGCTAAGGGGAAGGTTCCGAGGAGGCCAGGCAGTGAACAAGCCCACGGTATGTCACTGAAAGAATACTCCCAGAAAATGAGAACCATTTCTGCACTCCATTAACTGGAGCTAAAAATGACCTGGGCGTTAGTGCTGAACGGGCTGAAGTGTTAAAAACCTTTCGAGCCAAATGAGAGTTCAAGCATCTTTCTGCATCACCTAGCTAGTAACGTCTAGTGTCACTAAATTTATTTAGGTGACACTAGTAACGTCCATATCAGAAAAAGAGGTGGCTGCATTACTGAATTTTTCTTAGCCGCTAAATGATAGCCGCTCACTAAAGTTCACTGAATTCAGTGCGTACAAAAACCAGCACTATATTGGGGTTTTGTATCAGGTAGGGTTTACTGGTGAGTTTTATTTCCTGAAAGCATCCATTTTGGCACTTGATGACTGAGTTGCATTTCTTTGTAAAGGAAACTATTGACAAATGAAACATGTTCAAGTCCTTTGAATTCAATTCATCGAAATTTAGCCGCAAGTGGTGTCGCAAACTTTATATAGTGCTACTAGCTAGTGACACTAGTACAACCAGGAATGCATTTACATGTTTAACAGGCCCTCAGAATAAATGCATACACAGACTGCAGCTATAGTTAAGATACCATGCGAATCGCCATCCTGTTCCAGAAAGAAAGAGGAGGCTGTGAGGGGATAAGAGAAGAATCTTAGGGTATGTCCTCTAAGTTGCAGACTAGAAAAACGTTACCAAGCTATTCTAAATTATGTTTATGAGTTTTCTAATATTGCTAACCGAAATTTAACCTGCGCTTGTTGCTGGGTAAAAGCCAGCTTCACCTGCATAAGGTTATTTAGTGACTAGCAGAGTAGGGATTGTGCCCGGAATACATACCTGCGGATGCAATTCGCAGTTTCCCCCCGAAAAAAAAAAAATCCAAAGCATGGGGCGGGTTCAGCTCGTCTTTTGTGTTCTTGATAATTTTAATGCCTGCTTCTTGAAAGTGATTTCCAAGGTGACTGGCAGAATCCGCGGAAAACTTGCTTTTCGGAAATCAACCCGGAAAATTAGCTACATGCGCACAAACTGACGCAACAATCGAATGGTGACGTACACCGGCTAAGTTGCTAATATTTGGGCTTGCGGATCGTTATCGCTCGCCTCCAAGTTAAACGGGTCGTTTAGGTGGATCACTCGTCATTGCACCGAGCGTTATTTTATCTTAGGCGCGGTTGCCTTTGCCGAAATAACCGTTTTTCGCTAATTCGCAGCGCCCGTATGCGACATTTCTGCCGCAAAAGTTCGGAGAACCGGGCAGATAAAGGGTTACTGTGAGCTACTACAAATGCTTGCGCGGTGTTGGCACTCTGTTACTATACATTACTTGCAGTGCACTTGAAAGATCCTGCACAGGCGAAAAGCGGAAAGCGACCGTGCGTTCTAGATTTCGGCGCACGTCAAAGATCCCCCAGGCTTTCAAGGTTAATCTGGAGCCCTACACTACGACGCGCCTCTTCGCCTGTGTAGCGTTGGCGTGTTAAATGAAAGATTGTGCGTATGAAGTATTATTTTGAGACCATTAGCCAGTAGCTTCTGACTTCGAGGCACCACCGCCGGCCGCACGGCCCCGCCAGCCCCACCGTGTTGTTTACAAGCGACCCCGGCGACCCGGTCAAAGTTAGCTGCGAGAAGGTAGAAGAGACAATCTGGCAACACTGATAAGCACCAAAATGGCCACCGCTGCTCACTTGCGTACCTCAGTGACGGTACTCTAAAACCTTATTTAGTGACTCTACACACACCCATCCACGGCGACACCAACCTACCTCCACAACGAACCAAACTTTACTGCGATTTCGTAATTAACTCCGATAGCGCGGAATAATCAGCCCAATGCCAAAAACAACAGCGTCGTCAGTCCTTCAATTATCCGACCACTGACTGCTTCCTTGATTTTTTTTTTTACCCTTTTCGTTCACGGACCCGCGATGACGCAGATCTATACCATATATCGTCCAAGCTTCTCAGGCGATCGCACTAGGACGAGAGTTCGCTTCAGTGTGCGCGTTTAACAGGTGAGGAAAAAAGCAGAAAGTTGAACCACGACGAAAAACCACTTGTCTTCACGTGCACGAACTATCAGCGAGCACGGAAGGGAATCGGAAGCCCTCTTCGTTTGCTCTGCAAAAACGCTTTCACCCCTGAAAAGTGAGGGGGGGGGGGGGGGAGGACTAAAGATGGCGACTTCCGCGGAGAAGCTTCCGTCTAAAGCGCATACCGTCCCCTCTTCGATTTGCAGGAAACGCACTGCACGCGAGGTCGATAAAAGTGTTCTTTGTACATTCTACCCCAAATTCCTCCCCCAAGCTTCCGGCGCCGACGAAAACGCGGCGGACCACCGCTCGATTTCCGGACGGCTACGAACACGGGGTTTTCCAGCAGCCGCGCAGTTGTGCAATTTCCAGTGCACCGCCCATCCTGCCCCGCTCACGAGTGCCGTCTCCCCTCCGGGCCTTTTCGGAAACAGCGGACCACGGCGTTTCAAGCGCCACAACGAGCGAAGCATTGCTCTAAATTTAACGCGCCGAAGCTAGACTTGGGCTATGCGCGCACCGTAGTGGATCGCTACGGATTACTTTAGACCCCCTGGGAATCTTTAAAGCCCGCCGATATCTCGTCGAGCGCTTTCGTCTCTCGCCGGTATTCGCCGCGAGATCGACATGTAGGTGGCGACAGCGTCGCGCTGCTAGTGTGGATGCTCCGCTGAGCGGCCCGGGAAGAATGCACACTGTGGGCGCGCTTAGTTCCTTCTTCGTGCCGTATGTGAGCATGAAAGGCGCAGACAAGAGTGGTACGCTGTAGTTCGGTTTCTCAACGTTCACTTTATTGCACGGAAGCGGCAATAAGTTTTCATTACTACGCCGAAAAAGCGGCGACCCTCCGGGAATCTCAGAAAGGCCGAAATCCGACAGTGAACTTGTACGCCGCGGCTCGTAGCAAGCTCGATCTTTCCCGACTAGAGCCTTGAGCCTTCAACAAAAGTATAAATAGAAACAAATAAGGAAGCCTCGAGCTCCGAAATTCAGTTTACAACGGCAGTTTCAATCGCTTTCATTGGTAGCATGCCACATTCTTGCATTTGTGGGATGCCCTGAAATGGTAACACCACTTAACTACCCCGACATTTTTCTAAGATCTACGATGTTTTCTGTGTGTTCGAATGACAACATAAAATTACCGAATTCTTCCCCAGCGCAGAGATATAAATGCTACCGTTTCAACGGATATGTTGCGCGCAGCTGTAGTTCAATGAAAGTTTTAGCGACTCTGAAGGCAGATTGATGAATAACGGTGTCGGGTCACTTATTTAAGGCTTTCATAGCAAGTGAACTTGCGAATTAAATTGCTAACGCCCGCAATACAATCAAAATCACATGTTTAAGCGAGACGTTTGCAAAGTTACAAGCAGGTTCACATAAACCAAGTTTCTGGTACCTCACAGTAAGCACACATTTTGTGTTACGGCTGCATTGTTGACCATTTGCGTTCCTTTTAAAATCTAGCAGGTGCCTAGAACAACGAGATTTGTCTGCATTCATGCGTAATGTCGCTTACGAAGCATAAAGATTGCAAATGAAGTTGCCCGGTTGCAGATGTAGTAAAACATTCCTCTTTATTTCTCATTACGAAATAGCGCAACGGGTTCCCGGTAACCGCTTGGTGTTGTAAACTGAACCTCGCTTTTGTCTTGGCATTTAATTCTTGAGACCTGACCATAATAGGCATTTGGTTATGCTGAGTGAAGCACATTTTTGGACAAGGTGTTTCATGGGATTTGAAAATGGGGTATTTAAAGATGGCACACGAAATGCTACAGGACAGACAAGCTCACAAATGCTTAATTTTACCAACAAATCCCTCTGAAATACTCTTGCGCATCCACAAAAACGTATTTTAAATAATACATAAAATTACCAACACAGTATAAGCAACGAATGTCAGAAATGGTATTTAAAAAAAAAGGAGGCTACGGGAAGCATTCGATCACACCGGCGCTTGCGTGCGTAAAATATGTCCCCAGTGATGTATGGGCGATATAGCGCACGGATCGTGTGCGGTGTAAATGTTTGTTTGTTTCTTTTCCTAAAGGGACACAGCGGCATTTTACAAGGGTGTGTCAAATGTACGGGTATGCACGGGGCTTGTCGCTTCTTATTCGTTTCTTGTTTATCCTTTAAACAACCCCCATGCCACCTTCCAAAAGCATCCCTTGATGTTCCCGGAACGGCAACAGACTGCACTCATCAATTAGAAAGTACAATGTGTCGAAATAATGTTTACAGCACGTTTCATGCTCAAGCGGTGACAACGGCGACGAAGTTTCGTGGAACTAAACTAGCGCATTATCCCGCAACGGCCCCTGAATATTGCGCTTCGAGAAGAAATGCGCAAGCAGAGGTAACTATGCCATTGCTTAGTGCCAAACAAGTGCACATATTCGTTGTTTTAATGCGTGCACACGCGTCTTGCTCCACGCGCAACGTGAACGAGCAGACGACGCGAGAGCGCCATCCACACTAGGAGCGCTTCGTCCCGCCGCCGCAAGGGGCCGACTCTGTTCGATCTCGGGGTGAATACCACACGAAAATTCTGAGGGAGATATTGCAGCTAAAAAAACCAAGTGAGTGTACCACCATGATCCCTTAACCCACTACGCCTCCTCAGCGAATCTTAAACAATAAATTTAGTTATGTTGCATAAAAAAAAACTGGATTGCTTCCCTGCACAAAGATTAACTACCGTGCTTGACAAAGGCGCTAGAAGCAATTACGCATCCGCCGCGGTGGCTCAGTGGCTAAGGCGTTCTGCTGCTACTGAGCGCGAGGACGCGGGTTCGATTCCCAGGCCGCGGCGGCCGATTTTCTGATGGAGGCGAAAAGCAAAAACGGCCGTGTGTGCGAGATTTCGGCGCACGTTCAAGATCCCCACGTGGTCAAAAATAACCCGGAGCGCTCCACTACGGCACGCCCCATCACCTGCGTTGCGTCGGCGCTCAATCAATCAATCAATCAATCAATCAATCAATCAATCAATCAATCAATCAAAAGCCAATACGCATGCAAAAGCGGGCGAGATGCGTTTAAGTTAATGGAGAGTAACACGTGCAACGAAATAAGCCTAACGCTTTAACATTACGGATTAACAACGCAAATACGAAAATCCAGAGAACAAGTTGGGATTGAGACAAGTCGGGATCGACGCCTGTCTCTTCTTTTTTTGGCGTTTTATTTCTGAGTGACGCGCGCTATGCAACACGTCACAGCTAATGGGAATCGCTGTGCCGTTCACCTGCCGCTGGTTTCCGTTACGGCGGGATCTTCGAAAAATATGGTAAATTATAGAAAAAAATTCCCCCGCATTTCCCTGAGGGGGAGAATGTGAAAGTGCGAATGCACGGTTGTCGGCCCGCTTGCGGCGCTTGCGCTCGGCCCCCGCAGCCCACCGCCTCGCCGCCTTCTCTTCCATCTCTTCCATCGGGTTTGTAGTATCACGTGTACACCACGCAGTTATCAAGCCGCTATAACGCCGCTGAGTCGCCAACGCACGCCGCTGACGACGTAGTTTGAATGCGTTAAAGATATAAGGCGCGTCACTAACACTGATATCACCGTCGCGTCCGTGGCTTGGTCGGTAGAGCGTCGCGCTGCGGCCGCAAAGTCCTCGGATCGAAACCTGGCGCCGGATGCTGTTTCTTTTTTAAATATAGAGGAGCACTGCGGACGCCGCCGCCGCCGCCGCCGGCGGTGGATGGTTTGGGGTCGCTTATAAAGTGCATTCGCACTTAAAAATCTTGCACCCCTCCGTCTATCCGTCTAACTACGAAGCTTTCTCGTGAGGGATTTCTTGGCTGTCTGAATTTGGACTTAGAATCGGAGACGGATTGGACTTTGTCTCGTTCAGCTTGTTGACTGAATGACTTTGACCCTTCGCCATTTGATGCTCGCACGAAGAAAGCTTCACGTTCAGCCGTCGCCGTCGATAGACGGAGGGGTGCCTGATTTTTCTGTCTAATTTTGCGCGTCCATGCACCCCTCTCCAAATTCAAAATGCTTCGACACTTCGACCGTGCCGCAATGGCGCATACTAATAATAAAAAGAGCGTCGCAAGGGCGGAATCGGATAGGCGCCGTCTTCATAATGCGAGGAACCCACGTTCGATTACGATCACGGGAAGCGCCTTTTCTTTCACTTCATCCGTTATCATCATCGACATGAAAAGTTGGCTTTCCTGCAGTGCGTTTTCGACGCGACATACGCCATCAGCGAAGCATACAAAGCTTCGCTTTAAAAATAAAACAAAAGCCGCAACTGCACCGGACACAGTGAAGACACCCATAATCCCTTCATCCGACTCCAGCGCGTTGTCCCTGTCGCTGACGGCGACGATCGGCTCGAGTTTGCTTTTTACTCGGTTTCGGAACGCGACTCCGGAGAGTTCCTCCTGGAGAAAAACGACGCCGAGGCAAGAAAACGGAGCCGCGGCGGCCGGAAGGTATATGACTCGATTTCCTGAACTGCGAGCGCACTCCCATAAACAAACCTTGCGTCGAGGGGGCGGCACCCTGGAGAATTATGCCGCCGTTCGCCGATCCACCCAAGCACGCACAAAAGACTCCCGGGACGATGCTCTTTACACTACGTGCGCTCCGATATGCCGCATCACAAGTGAACGAAGGAGGGAAAATAAAAAAAAAGATGAACGCATCGCACTTTTGTTTCCGTTTTCTTTTTTTAAAACGCAGCGTGCGCACAAACCCATGTTCGCCGCGAAAAGAACAAATCGAGCGTCTTCCGTTCACTGCTGCTATTTTTGACCGAGCCCTTGCCTCTCGCATCCCCGAGGAGGATATGTTTCATTCTTCGTGTTTTTTTGCGTTTTTCTTTATGAAGTTGAAAATAACGATGAGTTAAGACCAAAAAAAGAAAATGAAAATCGCAGAAGCAGATCGATATACAGACAAGAGTCGGGTCTACGGAACATACAGACCTCGGCGCGCGCAGATCCTACGCACACAGTACTATCATGATACATTGAAATACGAACAACGGAGCGCGTGGCTTTCAGCACATCCTGACGACGGGCCGCGTATGCGCAGTGCGAACAAGTTACGAGAGTTCTTGACTAACCTTGGTATGAACAGACCATCGTCTTCCCATCATCTGTTGGGCGCTCAGCACGAAATAAAAAAATAAGTAATATAGCTGCATGCGCCGTTTTCACTCAGCACAGCGACAAAAGAAGAATACAACGCGAGCGCTACGACTCTCCTTCTGTATCGTCTGTACGCGCTTTAAATGTGAATACGATCCAACCAGCTCGACTTTCCGTTCTACTACAGCGACAAAGTTATTTATAACACTCGTGTGAGCGTGCGCCGAACGCGGCAGGAAGAGAAACCAAAACGCTCACACGCCGAACGATGGTCTTCCTATTCCAAGGTTGGACACGAACTCTTTCGTACTGCGCATACGTGGCTCGGTCGCCAGGACGCGCGGCATGTACTCAAAGCCACGCGCTTCGTTGTTCGTATTTCAATGTATCACGATAGTGCATACGTACTTACAAAGCTGTATTTAAAGGGTCCATGAAGACGAAAATACGAGTTCATTAAAGAGTGCTTTGTTCCAATAAGAATTGCGGGCAACTTTATCGAAAATTTAGAACAAATAATCAGATGTTAGGGAAAACAGACGAAGCAGCGACGGCTCACCAGCAACTTATTTGCCCGACCTTTATGACGTCACGGGACTTTGTACAATCGGCGAAGGCCGACCAAAGCTACCGCCAAGAAACAGGATTGCGCGATTGTAGGATGGCCTCTAGTTCCGTTTGATCGTATCAATTAAAAGCTAACGTGTAATTAGCACACGGATAACTGTTTCTAGTTCGGCTCATTACTGTAGTGCTAAAGTTAATTTGTTTTTCAATATTTCTTGCTTTAAAAAAAAATCTTTGTGGCTGTAAAGGAGCTGAGTGAGTTACCAAAGGCTAGTTCTTTTAGACTGAACAAACTTTAATTCTGTCTTCATAGTCCCTCTAAGACAGCGCGCGATTTAATTTCCTGTGCAGCGCAATCAAGCGCTTCGCTTTCATGGAGCGTTCCGTTATCTCACCTGCGGGCTGAGCGCTCGCGAGCGATACATGTTCGCTCCTTAAAAGCGGCGTTACTCTTGCGCTGCCGGATCCCCCGACGTACTTTGCATACACTGCAGATTTACGCGCGAACGTAGCGATTTGGGCGTGCTCATTAGAAATCGTGAAAATATCAAACACCATCGCAAGCAGCTCAAACAGCGACCACAGGAAGACGAGTGCTTATTAGTGAGTGTCGTTCCCGTTTGGTCTTTGTTAAAAGTGCGCTGGTGAAGAGGTAGGGATGTACGGTTAAGCTTCGACGGCATACATCCCTTTCGTTAAATGATTAGTTACATCCGGAACGACCTTATCTCAGAGTACATTCTGTAGAAGCGTATTCTACCCAAGGAACAAAGTACAAAGGCTTATAATCGCGTAAACACGGTACTGTATTCAACAACGTCTCCATGTGACAAGGCTGCCAGCAGCGCTGAAACCCGGCGGACTACCTTTTCCCGTTCAGTTAATGTTTTAACGGTGTCGACACGATTTACGTAGCACGCTCTCCGAACCGAGAAGGCGTTACGCACACCGCGACAAGGCAATCGAACCAGCAAACAATGCCACACAGTTGCCCTCGGTACAAAGAACGACCTCGATTTCTTTGTCCAATCGCACCCTCTTTGAGTCTAAGTGCCCGAATACAAGTCTCCTACGAGCGCTCCAGCGAGAAAGAGCTGCGATGTTACCCTCTTCTGTCGCGAAAGAGGGCAGAGTCATCGATTGACAGCAGAGCCGCCCGCTTACCGTATTTACGCACGCAGAGGGGCAAGCACATGAGATAAAGAAAAAGTAACGCGGCGGCCCACATCGCTGAGCGAGGAAAGCGGGACGAAATACGACGAGGGCCGAAAATGAGGCCGTCCTGCCCCACGATTACCCCGGCCTGTAATTGATCTCGAGTCAAAAGGAGTGTCATTCGGTCGAGCCGCCGGAGGACCTCGTCCGATGATGGCAGCGCACGCGTTTGCGAGAAGCGACGATGCGGTCACGAGAGTTTAGTGTGTGTGTGTGTGTGTGTGTGTTGGCCTCGTCCCGATGTTCAAACTGCTGCGAGTTGGTATTTGATGCAAATATTGAATGTTCGCAGCACCCTTTCTTTTTACGAGGCTTTTCCTTCTTTTCGTATGGGATGCTACCAGTCTCCGGCCATCTCACATGAGACCCTAAAACTCCCTGTAAAGGGTGCTTCACCCCGAGCACGTGCGTGATGCAGAGAAGAACTTTATGGAGGAGTACATAATGGGTTTGTATTTTTGCATGACGCCATTTTAAGACAAACTAGTTGATGTTCGAAAACACGCATGGACCCCGTAAGCCGAATGTAAGCGAAAATAAAGTTCCCTAAAACCACCGCATGAGAAGTGCGAACTGCGCTAATTGTGCCCGAAGGTTAGTGGAATGGGAAGACAGTTAGCGATGGAGTTCACCGCTGTAAGATATATTTGTTTTTTTTTACGGCACTGCTAACCACACAGTGCCGCCCGTGTAGTCAGCACGCTGCGATAAATCTCTTCCGCCGATCCTTTCAGAGAGGGGAAGCAGCAGATCATTTGCGGTGAGATCTGTACGTCATTGCCGCGGTGCCATCGCCCGCCTAACGGACCAGACAGAGTGGAGCCAGCAGCTAAGAACGCCCATGAAGGCAGATGGGAAGTAGTTCGCCGATTCCTTGATGGAAAATAGGAATTTTGAAACAGTAGGAAGAAAATAAAATGGAAAAATATATGCTGGAGAATTGTAGGCTGCGTCACAAGCGGGGGCACACGCACACACAAAATGATTTGCGTTGAGGAGCCGTTTTAATGGAAAGTACGCGTCTGTTTGCGCAGTACGGAGCCCATGTGGTTGAACAGTGTGCACCTCACGCACGTCCCCGGCGACGGACGCGGAGAGTTTGACAGTTTCGGGAGCCAGTTATGGAACCACAAGCAAGCAGCGACCGCACAGTTAAAACAATTCGACACTATAGCTGCCTTCATACAGAGCTGCTCAGGCGGCAAATGAAGTCGAACAAAAGCAAAGGCAACGAGAAGGGGAGAAAGAGCCGGTTGTCATTCCAGCTTCCCCCTTGCCCTAATGGCGTGACCGGTCAATCGAAGGAAAGAGCAACGCGCCCTACGCCGCTACTCCTCGGCACCTGCCGCTAAAGAGGTTCGCAGCGAGGTCGGCGACCTCCATCCACGCCGAGCGTCCTCTTCCAACCCAGGCGCCGTCATATGGAGGCTTCCTCCGCGCACAGCGGACTCCTTGATGAGCGTTCGGGCCCCCACTTAACCCGGCCGAACAATAGCCCCACGTGCACGAGGTGTGACAGGGCTGGAACTTTCCAGCCGCACGGGCAGCAGCAGCCAGCGACAAAGCCGTCAGGCGCACGTACTCGTGAGTGCTCCATTCAGGACGAAGCGTTCTGCGCCCTCACGTCAAACACATCGTCGCCAGAGGAGGACGCGACCTTTCTCGTAAGAAGCGCGTCCGCAGCGCGACGAGCGGTCATGTTTGATCAAGGAGCCCTCTGGGATGCCGTGCACGGACAGCGAGATATCAGCGCGCACGCTATATATGCTGAAAGTGTCACCCGGGTGCGGCGACGACTATCGGTGGGATGGGTGATGATCCTGCGCTGCTGGTGGGTCATGCAGACATTTACTTTTTGTGGCGGATTGAATAAAACGTAGGGAATAGTGAACATACCGCTGGGCTTCCTGCTGGAATGCCCATATACCCATATAGAGAGAATATTAGGCGAGAAGAAAAAAAATAGCAGTGGCTCAGCTCGGCTATGCCAGGATATACGTAGCGTGAGCTAAGGTTCAGCTGGTTATTCTTAGCTTTCCTGGATGGCTAGGATTAGCTTGATTATCATGAATACTGCTGATTCAATGACACACACACACGGTATACGCATTATGTGACACATGTATGTTTATCAAGCGGCTCCGGCGCAGCGTTACCAATCGCCCCAGAGCTAAGCTGGTTCCACAGGCGCACGCCGGTGTTGCTGCGACGCACGAGCCATCGGTTCCACACCCGGCCACCCCTCGCATGATCATCAAGTGGACCGGGCCGCCACGTGCGCAACGGAGGTCGGCGAAGACGCTGGGCGCGTGGGGTGTGTGAGAGACGCCGGGCAGCGAGCAACGTTCTGTGCGCCGTGTGACGTCACTGCTCCTCGCGCATGCGCAGCACGGCTCTCCAGGAGCCACGCGAAACTGCTCAATTTCGGCCAGTGCAGCTCATGCTACAAAAACGGTCCTGGGCCCACTGATGAACTATTTTAGAGCACAAGACCTGGATGGCACGAGACAAAACGAAGCGTAAAACGGCGTCGTCATCAGAAGCAGTCACGTCGCGACGCACGCAAGTGCTATCCACGCACTAGTTACAGCTTTCCTCAACTTCGCAGTGTATTGCCAGAGTCTCTGCAGGAGACAGGCGCCTACTGGACAGAAAATATCTAACAGAAAATATAAGGCTAGTTTCAGTAGGTTACCCCAAAATGCTCAAGCTTTTGTTCAATTTTCAGTGGTCGTCTCGTCACTGCGGAAAGCGTCACGCGCTCGTATTTTGCCTGACAACTATTTGCGAGTTTGTACAGAGTACAGCACGCAACCAATGCTGGTGATATCCCCGGTAACCAATCCCTCTCACTATACCAGCCTGCCATGTCTCTTCAGGTGTGGTGAGTTAAGCGTTTGGCTTTAATTGTCGATTACCGTGGCATCAGCGAGATGCACGAAACGTATAATATAGTGCAGGTTTAGATACAAGGTAGCATTATAACTCGAATAACATTAACGCGGTGCTCCGGGCTGACCTAATCAAGTTCCTGACCCCCCGCGGTGGCGCAGTGGCGAAGGCGCTGTGCTGCTGAGCCCAAGGACGCGGCTTCGATCCCGGCCGCGGTGGCCACTTTTCAGATTGAAACGAAGAGCGAAAACACCCGCGTGTCAAAATTAATCCGGAGCCGTCAGCTACGGCGCGTCTAAGAGCCCAGGTGTAGCTTCGGCGCGTTACACCCCCAAAACTTGAAAACTTTGAATCTAATTCACGGAGCAAGAATATATAGGAGGCGAAAGGGCCCATTGCGGCAAGCGCAGGCGAGCGAACAGATAATGTCACAATGAAAACCAAGGCGGACTGCAAAGCTCTGTAGCTGCTACGGCGGAGTAGAGGGTAGCGGCACCTGATGGACGAAGTTATAGCGGCCGCACTTATTCCGCGGCTGAGCAGTGAAATGCAGATTGCGGCAGGCCGCGCAGTTTCTTCACCCGCGGCAGATGCCGCTAGCTTAACGTATGACGAACGCTTGTGACATTATATGGCCGCGCCAGGAAGCCTAGTTTCACCTCCTATCTTATTCTTGCTCCGTGATTTAATCAAGTTCGGGCGCGTTGGTATCACCGAGTCATCACACCGACGATGGCGCCGAGTTTGATTATGTTTCCCGATTCAGCCCAACGCTCTAGGTGGCGTTGTTCAGCCTCGGAGAGGGGCATCTCGGAAGAGGCGAGAGGCGTATGGAGGAGTGGTCATCTTTAAGGAGATTCCCTTTATCGTGAGCGATGTGTACCGCGATCCTCCCTCCCTTTTCGCGGCATCTCGGAAAGCTTGCGGAACTTCTCTCAAATAGAATGAAGAGGACGGGCACGTTCAAAGGAAGCACGACGTGCCTGCGCGCGCCGCTGCAGCGAAAACAACCCTCCAAACTCGCTACCCTCGTTCAACTGATAGGGCGATCGGCAGCCGCTGCGTCTTTCCCGTTCGCGCGCCTCTTCCACACCGCAGGACGCCTGTTGCCGGGGCCTGCGTATGCAAAGCGAGAGAACCACCGATGACTGAACTGCGGACGGACGAAGAGAGCGCGTGACTCCGCTGGGAACGGCGAGCTGCACCAGGAGAGACGAACAGACAAACCATAACAAGGGCGGGGGAGCCGTAAAGTGAGCGGCGAAGCGCCAAGGACCAACCGCAGCAGCAGCGCCAGCCAGGCGTGGTTCCTGCGATGGACGCACGCTTCGGCGCAGTGCAGTGCAGTGAAGCGGCAGCGAGAGGGGGAGAGGAGAAGCAGGGAAGGCGCCACAGCGCACTTCTTCACCCCGTCGACAGTGTACGCGACGACAGGCAAACCGGCCGTGCAGCATCCTTTCTGCCGTTTCTTTTCCAAAGCAATCGCCAAGTTCAATTTCACTGCAGTGGAGACCTTGGCTACGGTCGCCCAAATAAGAAGCTAGGCCTACCATCTTGACGACGTCGTGCAGAGGCCTTCTCCGCATCCTGTGAGGCGTCGATCAGTCTCGGCTGTTCGGCACCGGCCGCGCATCCGGAACGGCCCCCGCGGGTATATGGGCGATGCCCATCGGTGCCCGCGAGCACGCACGACCATAAGCATCCCGCCGGCGAACGACGAGGCGCGGCAGCCGGCGCTAACGGTACCAGCAAGAACAACGACCAGCCGCAAGTTCCCTCTAGCTGGCCAGCAGAGAAGTTTGCTCCTCCGGCCGCCGCTCCTCCTCTTCCTCGCGAGACGGGGGAAAGGCACAGCCACGAGCCAGTTTTGGCAATCTCTGCGCCTGGGCGCCGGGATGCTGCAAGTTGCCTTCTTTTTTTCTTTTACCCCCTGCCAGTATGACGTTGATGCGCGTCGCCCATTTATCGCCGCGACGATGTGGTTAGACTCAATTACCCAGCTAATGACTATGGCCGTTGGATTGCGGTATGTCGACGACGAGGATCGATGAACAGACGCGTGGGGACCGAAGCGACTATGAAGGAAGCGTGATAGGGAGCGTCGTGCAGCCATTATTCGGGAACGCGAGGAAGAAATTCCACTTTAATGCGCATTTAGCATTCCTTGTATGATCTCCGGAAGAGAGAAAAAAAAAAAGAAACCAGGCGGCGGTTGCCACTTGACTTTCCGGACAGCATTGGGCGCAAGACGCTACCAGGCAAGACGGCAGCTCGAGCAAACCAACCGGGGACGCTTTTAGTAATCTTCCTAATGTCTGTAAGGAACCAATTATGGAGCGGTCATCTAAAACAGGCGCTCTTTCGATGCAAGCACTCCTGCAGTTAACTCTCTCCCTCCCTCCCTCTATTTTTAAACGTTTTTGCATCAATTTTTGCAATTATTTAATAATTTTTCTTCAATTTTGGGACGTTGGACTTTTTGTCATTAAGGGAAAATTTCTCTCTCTCTCTCTCTCTGACCAGGTGGTCTACGAACCGAGGCACTCATACATCATAGAGTCTAATACTACTATACACTAGAGGGAAATCTGGCGCCAGAGTCTGGGCGAGCCGCGCTTCAGCGAACGTTCCGTCATGTACCGGGCATGCACGCTCCACTTGCCCTCGGCATGGCCCATGAACAGGCTGCAAAGTTGCCTCTGGCTGCAAAAATGCAACAATACTACTGTACCAAGCTTGATCAAATTTATTTTGTTATTGTAAAATGGGAGCTTCAAAAACATTTGTCAGGGATTATTTAGAAGCTTCACGCAAGGTGAACAAGTAAAAGATGTTACCCTCCCTTTTTTGTTGATTCTGGCTTCGAGACAAAAAAAAGAAGCCTTGTGGCTAGCCAAGCCAAGTAGGGGAGGAACGTCGCTAGCTGCAATGGCGGCGCCCACGACGGCCCGCAATGGCAGCGCCAGTATGAAACTCTGTGCATCCAGTAGCACCCCCCTCGCATCGCACAACGAAACATCGTGCAACGAAACGCTCTTACAGCGCGGGAGGTCAACCCGGAGCACCACGACGCTTTTTCGGGACGGCGCTTCGATAGATGGGCCCCACTTAGCGGAGAAGGGTTACATGGCGATACGGCGACGGCCACGCTCTTACAGCGCTGGGAATCAATTCCGCGCGGCAACTCTCCCCAGGGCGGCATGATACTCGGGCGAAGAAGAGAGATCGCCGAACACCCGAGTGCTACCATTAGGCTGCTATACGTGGAAGCGCATCGCAAGGAGCCGGAGGTGGCTCGCTCGTATATACCCTCGTAATGGCCCACTCCCGGGAGGACGCCGCTCGTACTCGTCGTCTTCGGCCGTTGCAGAGCGGAACGGCTGGTGGCCCCCGAACGACATTATACATTATCATCTGTGCGAGTTGTCTCACGGCACATATCGAACAGAGAGAGAGAGAGTGTGTGTGTACGTGGATGTAAATAATATTTTCCACGGCATCTTTCTCCCGGAAGGCTCAGAGGACACGTAAAGGCGTGTGTCCCCGCGTGTGTGCATGAAAGCAGCCTAACGCAGCTCCGAGAGGGCCCTGGGTGCAGCCATCCTCTTACACAAAGACTGAGCAGTTGCAAATTGGCTAATATTTGTTTGCCCAGACTTTGTTTCTATAGAAAGGTTTTTTTCAACTTTAAGAAAGCGGAAAACGAAAAAATTTCCCCGCATTTCCCCGAGGGGAAGAATGTGAAAGTGCGAATGCAGGAGTTGAATTTGCGCGGTTCGGTAATGTTCGCGAAAGAGAGATCACACACACACACACAACTACAAAGAAAGAAAGATGCATTTATTCACAGACACCTATTTGTGTTGTCGTTGTACTTGATTGCTAGAGCGGATCTCAGCTTTGAAATTTCGTGTCAGTACTCCTTTAAGCGGGTGCATTAGCCCTTCTCACGCCCAATTCTTGGCCAATCGCCCTAAGTGGGTATGTGCTAAAGAAATTAGGAACTCTTCTTGGCCAATCGCCTTAAGTGGGTATGTGGTGCGGACGGACGGACGGCGGTGGACGCGTGATTCAGATTACTTGGCCAATCGCCCTAAGTGGGTATGTGCTAAAGAAATTAGGAACTCTTCTTGGCCAATCGCCCTAAGTGGGTATGTGGTGCGGACGGACGGACGGCGGTGGACGCGTGATTCAGGGTCGCTTAAGAAGTGCATTCGCACTTAAAACGCTCCTGTGTCGTTGTTTGGGCGCACGTCAAGGACTCCCACACCGGGTAGTCTAAATTTGTCCTTTTTTTCCACCACGGCATCTGCCATACCCCGGGTGCAGCTTCGGTACGCAAGAAAACAATGTTAACGCGAAAGCACTAAGGGAGCCATTTAGCAAAAAAAAGCCGGCGTCGGTAGCCTGTTCCTAAACCACGCGCGTCGCATTAATAAAAGAACCGCGCTGTTAAGCGCAACGCCTGGGCATGCGCAGAGCCACGTGGTAACCGAAAGGTGCATCAAGCATGCGCCACGCTGGCCTCACCAAACGCCGCCACAGGCACCAGCGAACCAGGCCGCTGAGCGCGTCAGTAGAACGCTCAGGAATATATATCTCAAATGATCCCGGCCGCTATGCAGCAAAGATAACTGCGCAGGAACTCTTGAAGGGGCCACGGAGACAGAACACAACTTTGGTTCTTTTTAGATGCGGAGCATCTCATGCTCGGGGCTGTGTCCCTTCCTTCCTTGTCCGCCGTCCGCACTCTACTGCGCATGCGCGTCTCTTCAGCCCCGTCAGCGTTTGGGCTGACGTCAGCGCAGTCCACTACAAAAAGAAATAGTTAGGCGGCGCCCGGTTTCGATCCCACGTACTCTCTGGCCGCAACGGGAGGTACGTGGCGCTCTTCCGCTACAAACCGAGACGGGAGCATGTGCTACGAACGCGACTTATGTCATTCACTCATTCAAACTACGTCAAGAAGCTACTGATACAACGAAGGCACGCGAAGCTGAACGTCAACGGAAACGACGAACTGAAAACTAATGGAACTTCAGTCGACCCCATGGCTGCTTCGCATACTACTCAGGGTTCCCCTACGGGAAGATGATGTAATTTTTTTCTTAAAGCCTGATTTGTCCCCATAACAGTGGCACCAATATGATCGAAAAATTCTAACAAATCATTCAGATATTGTTGAACACAGATGAAACAGTGCAGACAGCAACAGCCAGTTTTCCGTCATTTCTCTATGACGTCATGATATCTTGTTTGAGCGATTCATTACCGTTGACAGAGTAGTGAATGATGACTACCATCGCCGAGAAACAAGAACGGCAATAGCTCACTTGCGCGTTTTCAAAGATTGCTATGAATGCGTGATATCGTCTGCCTTTTCTTACGTAATTTGCTTGCCGTCGCTGCAGTAGTTTATAGGCATATTAATTCCCCAAAATTACGAAAACGGCTCCGTGTTGTGTTCAAAATATTCCCAGAAACGCACTACTTGCGCCGCGCGGAGTAACATCCACTGCGGTGACGAGGCACAGCGGCAACTTTCGTTGCCGTTCTTAACTTGTACCCGAGTATAGTTTCGTTTTATATTATCGCTGTAATGCTAAGGCGCAGTTAACAACACAATGATAACTCAGTTCTTACAACTGGCCCGTATTACGTCACTGCAGGGCGAACTTTGAAAGTTTTTCAGTATTTCTGTGTCCTTTTCCGTTTAAACAAACCTCTTTCGTGGCTGTAACGGAGCTGAGTAAGTTACCAGGAACTAGTTCTTTCAAACTGAACAAAGTTGTATTTGGTCTTCATGACTCCTTTAAAAATAATCCGCACCAGTTTAATCGCAAAACTCGCCCACATAATAAAACTCGAAGAAGCACTCAGCGACGTCCAATTCATAAGAAGCGTTGAAAAAATCTCACACTCGAAACTCGTATTTATTCGGGAAATGACCAGGTCAACCGGACTCACAGAGCCGGTCTTGAGCTGGTCTTTCCTGCGCACCAGCCACGCGCCCTGCAAATGCATTAAACAAGTACAGAACGACGCTGACGCGAACGGTAAAACTTCCCACAGCAGCAACTCCGCCATGCTTACGTGAAAACGCTACGTCAAATATGAAGAGAAAGATAAATAAGACCGACGTCACACGCACGCATACTCAGCACACTGCGTAGCGCACCAAAACAATTCGCGATCCCGTAACAATACTTCTACGCGCAAACACACAGACACACGCACATTAGGACTCTGAACAAAAGAAGCGGCAAGAGAAGCGCGACAGAAAGCTAGATTCAAATAATAAATGCCCTCAGCAATAAGCGAGGCAGCAACCCAGCGCCGGCGGCAGGCTATTGTATTCCACGGCGAAGAGAGCCCGGACGCGCGATAAACGTATGCAAATATATGAGCGCCATTATCTGCGCCCGCAGGTCGTCGTCGTGAGCTTACTCAGCCGTTGATGCCTTAAGCAGCCTTAACAGCCGCGATTACGGCCTCGTCGTCGTTGCGAGGCGCAGACCGTCGTCTAAGACGACGACGTCTGCGGGCAACGCTATGCTATACTATATATATACGAGCATTATATCGCTGGTGGCGTCAGCGAAGCCTGTAATGGAGCCGACGCCCCCGCGCGCGAGTTATTTTCGCAAGCGGCGAAAAACGCGAGAAGTTTATGCAAGACGAGCTGCCAAAGAGATAACGGGGCTCCGCTATAAGCATACACTAAGCCTACCCTTACCCCCCCCCCCCCCCCTTTTTTTTTTTTCGGACACCCTGCCAGACGTTCTTTTCGACAATGGAATGGACTGCCGTGAAAAGGCGCCGTTATATGAGTATCTGTGCCACGTGTCGAGAGCCTACACGTGGATGGGCTTAAGCATTAAATACCCCCCCACCTCCAACCACCCACCTCTTGCGCCATATTTCTCTGTGCTATCGTTCAGAAACACCGTGCAGTCTACACGCAAGTACGATCGATTCGGTTAAACCTGCGTAATTTTTCGCCACTGCCCCAACCCCCCCCCGCATCTCCCCCTCTTTGCTATAGCGTTTAGCAACGCCAAACCAGGCGCCACCGACCCGATCGATTCGGTGTCCGCGCGTGCTCGGTTAAAAATGCCTGCGATCAATAACGGTTAAGTCGGAAGCACGTCGGCTTCAAGCGCGTACACAGCTTGGTAAGCCTTTGAAGTTCTTAAGAAAGCATTAAAGATAATGCCTCAGTGGCACATGCTGCACTTTGTATTTCATGTACAACGAAATATGCGAGATAAATATGAGGCGAAGACGAGTGACAAAATGCCCCGCGAACCAGATAGCCGAAAAATAACTAAGTCGACATTCCCCACGAGATAGTCGTGACTTGTGAGCGTGTTGAATGTGTTAAAAACGCCGGAAAACCAGGTACGAGTGAATACAAAAGCTGCTTGCCGAATTACCTCAGAGAAGGTGCAAGTTCACTCCAGATATCACGGCGTTTGAAAACGTTTTCTTTCTCCTTTTCCCTCTCTTTCCTTTTCCCGAGCGCGCGCGCGCGTGCACACGCACAAGCACACACACATGCTGCTATGCTAGAACATGGCCTCGTTTGTTTGAGAACAAATTTTGCGCACATCCTTGCCCAAGGTGGAGCACGCGCCCAATAGGCCGAAGCGGTTTCTTTTGACTCTGACTATGTCAATAAACATTCGAGGACTGAGAAGCGCAGTAAGGAGGAGGGACCTGTGTTGATGACAGCGCACAGTACGGGCGCAAGCCCGAATACAATTATACAAGAGGACCGGGAAACGGCTTCATAAAGAGTGGGTAATTTTATATCCAAAATATAGAGCGTGTAATTAAGCGAAAAAATAAACCCTTGGGGATGTTAAGACTGATCCATACAGACCCTTTTGAGTGCATGCATAGAAAACTGCTGCTGCGTATACTACACAGACGACAGGAAAAGGAGGGGAATATTCATGAACCACATGATACCTGAAGTCAGCCGGAGGCCTATACTACACAATCGCCTGGAGTGACGCCTCGGGCAACGCGTCCAACTCCAGATATTACTGAACAGACAACGAGACAGTGTCCAGCATTACCCCCGCCGTCTTTATCATTGCGCACAGGGCACCGCTGCATCCCGAATCGCCCGTTCGCGGCCAACTGATGCACATGGTTCGACGCTCCTCGGCGCGCGGCGGCCGCGTTTCTTCCGCTTCGTTCGCCGACGGACATGTTGGCCGGCGGTGCGCTGTGCCTCGCATACAAGCGCATTTTCCGCTCCGCCTTATCGGTGCAATTAGGCGAGCGCGGCCGCATAAACACGGAAAATCCATCCGCGTTTATTTATTCCCCCACTAGGGCCAAAAGAGCCCGATAAGCGCGCACTCACGAGTGACCAACCGCGCGTGGGCTGTCATAAATGTTTCCGTTCTTTTGTTTTTACCTCTCCCGCAGCGACAACGCCATGTGACCGGACGGTCTGTCGAGACACGCTGCACACAGGAGGCAAAAGCTGGCAAGTCGGACTGTCGCAACGAGCAACGTGCACGCGCACACACGCACACACGACGCCCGCATTTTTGCTTTGAACCCGGATGCAAAGGGAAGGATGGCGCTAGTGAAACTACGGCGTTAACATGATCTTTAAAACACTAGCGCTTCGTTTTAGGGGGCAAAGCGCCTTAGGGGCTCGGGCTGTCGGCGTGTCGTCGAATTCTCGTGAAGTCACGGTACTAAAGCACCGGGACACTCGTTTTCCAACGCCTCGCGATAGAACGTTTCATCTACGTGGACAAAAACGCGTACTAAAAGAACACACGGGACACTCGTTTTTCGTTGGCGCTTGATTGCTTCTATTCCGCCCCTGTACCCGCTTTAACTTCAAAATATGCAGTTCTCCATTTCGAATTTTACTTCACCTCCATCTTCGTAATTGGGATGTCGCGTATATCAACGTGCGCCGTAAGACAAGGTATACTTACAATCTTTGAATACACTTATACACTGCAAGCTTCGCGCCTCTCCTGGTTTCACGTTAGTGGAGATGGCCCGGTTTTTTTTAGATTACTGATTTTACTTCCACCGAGGGCTCATCCCAAGCTGCCCTGAGAGCAACATTCTAGTGAGGAGAAACATGCCCTATATCTGGGCAGGATATTTCCTAGGAAAGCAGATTGAGTCCCGAACAGGCGACTAAATTTTAAACTCAACTGAAGTAGGCAGCAGAGTAACGTTTGCATGCATTAGTCTCATCCTCAGAGAAAAAAAAATTGCCTGCGTATCTGCTTGCTTCGCTGCGATTATCGCCGAAAGGAGACACCGTCCTGCAGCCCCTGGCACGTAACAGCCTCTACTTTTTTTCCCTTCCCCCATTCACGCCCTTTCCCTCCTTCCTTGCTCCTGCCATAACGGATGCAATGAAGGTTTGCACAATTCAATTTTCCCGCGTTTTCGCGCGCCACCTGTGGGGACCTTTTGTTTCTGTTGAGCTTGGAGCAGGTCCTCCTCGCCACGCGCATGGCAAACAAGTTCCACTGCATCCACGAGACACGTGAGTCGGTCGGCGCAGCAGGAGCTAAAATCAGTACAGGCTGTGGAAAAAAAAAAAAAAAAGAAAGAAATGCGAGGGAAATTAGCCCGAATCCCGAGGTCAGCGCGATGCGCAGCCGCTCACAATGAGACATCTCGTTATCCACGTCGAAAAACAAGGGCAGCACGCAGCTGGTCTCAGCAGCCGCGATTTCCCCTTCGCGCAGCGTCAGCGCGCGGGGTCCTTCTCCTCCTCCTCTCTCATCCTCCGGATCGAGTCAGTGGAGAACAATGTCGCCCGCGCACACGCCTGCGGGGCCCAGTTGCATGCGTCAGCGGAAGCGACGGACGGAAACCGAGGACCCGAAATGAAGAGCCTCATCTCCGTTTTGACGTGACAGAAGTTTGCTGTGTTTTGCTTCGCTTTTCCCCTTTTGCTGTTGGATTTGTTTGATTTTTGTTTTGTTTTTAGTCATTGCGGAAAACATGTGTCCGTGCCCGCTCGCTGTATCCGTCAACAATCAGCTCGTCACCCGACGGAGACAGAACTCACACGCGCGTTGAAGAAACGGAAGGAACGATCTAAATAAAAAGTAAAAGAAAAATTGACGAATTACCGGAAACAGCAAGGCACACTGGCCTACCAAATGCCAGCCCTTGATGGTGCGTTATCGGCCTCGTGTGCGTGGTTATATGCAGATCGAGGTTCGGTTGAGACTAGCGGCCCTAAATAAGCTACGCTTAAGAGTACCGCCACTTCGTGCACCCAGAAGCGTCTGGGGGCCATTTTGTTTCTGGCTTGCAGTGTTGCCATCTCTCCCAATGAAACCACCCCTAGTTGTGACGGGCAGAGTGCGACCGGCCGCTCTAGCGTCCGCGTAGCAGAGAGAGAGAGAGAGAGAGAGGGGGGGGGGAGAGGCGCCCAGAAACAAAATGACTGCGCCTATATGTAAACAAATACCACGTGGTGCCGACCGACCAATTAAAATACTGGCGGCACATAACAATGAGAGAAAAGAGTGCCGATACTCTTGGGGGCTATGAGGGTGCGTCGGAACCCCTCCCAACCCGTCCGAAGACGGGCCGGAGGAGCCCCTGGAATCCGATACACTAAAAGCCTTTACTTAGTGACGCTAGTTGAGACGAGACAGGACAGTATACAGGCACACAGGGGAGTATCCCAAAGTTGCTGACGCGCTTTTTTCACTATTTAAATGGGCAATAAAGACAAAATACAAGGTTGGTTCACTAAAAAGACTGCTTCGCCCAGGTAATAATGACAACCAATTTTGTCGCAAACTTGACAAATAATCGAAACGTTGCAAAAAATACGAAGCATTGGCGACTTTGCCGTCACTTGCGGCGATTTCTCTCGGACGTCTTGTTTGCGCCATTGCCGGCCGCCGGCCTAAGCCCCCGCCAAAGCAATATGAGTGGGCAATAGAAGCAGTTAGGTTTTAGTGTATTGATTGAGTGCTAACGTGGAGTTATCACACTGACAACTATGCTTTTCGTGCGGGCCCATATTGCGTCACCGTAGCGCGAAATTTGAGTTTTTAATGTTTCTTGTCCTCTTTTCGAATAAAAAAAGACATTCTCGGACGGACTGGAGCTCAATCAGTCAGTCAAAACGCCTGCAGTACCGAACAACGACTGCTTGTAATTAATACTGTAGCGGGTTGACAAAGGTAAACGCGTTTGGCTATCGGCGCTCTTTCTCGCCCCCCCCCCCCTTCCCCCAATGCCTATACACATACCTCCAACGAACATAACGAGCAGTACGGAAGCACATCTGTCAGTGTCAACGACAGTTTTATGTAAAACGAAACAGCTGTGGCGGGGTCACGCATCTCCCCAGTTAGCACACCTGCGCAGCACGTGATCGGCGACAACAACGAAGGGACGAATGCCCGCGCCCACTGCTACGCTTTTTAAAGGGCAGCCTTCTGTGCCTCACTGATGGCGTTCTGTGTCGCGCCAGAACGCACTGCAGGAAAGCCAAGTGTACGCTATGGGTTTCACAAAACGATGATGATGATGATTATAAGCGCAGGGCCATCAAGCGCGTCAAAAGAAAAAAAAAGCGCTTCCCGTGCTCGGAATCGAACCTGCAAGGTGGAGACTGCAGACCAGAAGCGCATCTTGTGGGACTGTGTCATGAACCACGAAGAAGCGATGTCAAGAACTATCCCGCCGCGCCTGGAAGGAGCCGCGAAGAGCTACGACCGCGAACATCAACTCTGGGCCGTCCAGCAGGTCCTGCGGGCGCTCGAAAGGCACGAGACTCGCCAGCCGGCAACGGCGAGCTCGCGTCTCGACTGAATAGATAGCTAACCATCAGGACGACGCCGAAGCCCGCGTCGCCGCGCGTTAAAACGTCGTTCTGCAGGTTTAAATAAAGTTTATCCAATCCAATCGCGTTTATCCGATGGCGCCAATGCGGCACGGTCGAAGCAGTTAGGATTTTGGACTGACTCAGGTTTCATGGGAGAAAGCTTCACGTTTCAAGCATCTTTATCTTCAGAACGGGGCTTTGATTTTTTATACTACGGTACCGCAAGTCAACGCATGCTATTCCTAGATTAGTACTCGAAAGCGACGAGGCGTAGCCGGGCAGTCTTGCCGCTGTCAAAATTACTTAAGACAGGAAAGTTGTCCCGCAGTGATAACCACGGCAGCATCCACAGGATGCGAAACTATAGGCACATTGCGCTAATGTTTGCTTCGAAAGCAGCAGCGCCATTTTCCATATCCTCGTGTTTGGGGGCGTCATGTGAAGGATGCCACGCTCATTACGGCCACCCCAACGCAGTTCCTCAGGACCAAAAAATGACAGTTCTTTGTATGTTACGGCCTCTGTTGGCAGGCGTCGCCCTGGCCGGGATGCCAACAGCCAGGATTATCACCAGTCGAGCACAGGCGGCCACACAAAGAAGGCATCTAGGGCAGCGCCATGATAACACAGGCCTAGACGAACGAAAAGTGGCCCAGATGAAAAGACGTTAGTCGTTGATATTGAAGCCGACCAGTCAGATTGTAGGGAATACAAAAGGCAGAGAAGAACCGATGCATTCATCACGGCCGTCTTTCTTTACGCCATGTCTCAGTGTCAGCCACGTAGATCGGCCGCACGGCACGCCGCAGGAAATGGGTGATAACTAGTCGAGAAATCAGCACTTTTTTATCGATTCCCTGGTTCTGTCTACCGGCAGCTATATTAGAAAAAGTGCTGCGCTGATAGCGGCCCCTGTCAGCGGAACATAGCGGAACTTTCTTCTTGGCTTTACTCCGTTCGAAAGCACTTCAAGCGCGCGAAGAAACCACTATCGCATATTCTCGTGCAAAAGGTAACCGACTCCCCTTTCGCTTCGCTGGCGCCCAAGAAGAAAACTGAAGCATATGCTGTCCCAAACGATAATCTTATAGCGAGGCAACTTTGGTGCGGATGCCAGTAAAACACCCACTGACGGCGTTGATCTTTCTTCGACTGTCATGTAGGCTATCTCTTCCTCTGCCTTAACAAATGCTCGAACGTACAAACCCTCGTTACAAAATAAATATGGTTAGCCTGTACAATAGACTCGCTTCTACCAGAAGGATGAAAGTGAAGAAGCGATTTTTCAAAGTTGCTTCCAATTAAAAAAAATGTTTTGCCCTGCTTCATCTACTTGTTTTGGACAAAAACGATTCAGACCCAAGCAAAAACGCCCGCGTGTACGAGATTTCGGCACACGTTAAAGACCCCAGGTGGTCAAAATTAATCCGGAGCCCCCCGCCACGACGCGCCTCATAGCCTCCGTTGCGTCGGCGCGATAAACCCTACAATCAATCAATCAATCAATCAATCAATCAATCAATCGATGATTCAGATTCCACTCAAAGGTCTACAGCTCATGCTCAGACGCGACAACCCCAGGTTCACTGCAGCTCAGCTACGGCAAGCCTTCCACAAAATGGAGGCAATTAATCTCCTCAGGCATGCCGGCCAAGCTTAAAACTTGAATGAAAACTCTTCACTGATCGGGCATCAAGTGAAAAAACAGTTGCGCGTCACGCAAATAAAACCTTCAGCCACTACGGACATCACAGCCGTGCACTGCGGGCACGCCCTTTCAGGAGCAGCCGTTTATATCGCCCGAGGACACTAAAACACCACCCAGATAAGCGGGGCTGCTCGATAAGCTCTAAGGAGACGTCAGATAACGCCGCAACGCGGAAGTCCAATTAGACGCGCCTGTAGCAAGTAGCGTGGCCAGGATAAAACGGCGGAGGGCGCGCAAGGCAGAGCGACCTTCGGGTCACGGCGGTGTTGGCAGTGGCCCTATCTTGAGTGCTCCTCGATTCGGCAATGTTGAGTACAACTGCTAAGTACAAAAAAAAAATTGCAGAAAGTACAAAATGAGAATAGCAGGATAAATAAGTCACACGCTCTCCTATACACAAATGCACTGCCGGGAACATATTTCGCCAGGCGCAATATAAGTAGTCTGCTGCAATGAATGAACACACAAGGGCGTTTTATTAGATACCTGAACAAGACACCCCGAGCCCCTTTGAAGTCGACTTCTCCGTTGTACACATATGCATGCAGGGTAGACCTAAATGTACACAGAAGCAGTTTGACATTTAATAATTAAAGTATAGCGCCTTTCATAAATACCTCCGTAAGACCGCATGTATCCCTCTGAGTGCTTGCTATACACACAGACACTATACAAAGTCGGCTGCCCCGCTAGACACAAGTGCACCGCTGAAAAGGCATTTTCTCGGGGTGCAATATAGGCGGTCTCATATGAAGATATGAAGGACCCACGGCCTTTCATCGATAGCATTTTATTATACGGCGAGAGCGTGGTACGTCAGGCGTTATTACAAACTGACAGATAGCTTCTCTCGCTAAGTCACAAATAAACGATACGCATTTGAAGGAATTCATAGCATAAAAATGTCTGTATCGCCTGTTTTTTTCCCCTTATGAAGTCTATTAAAAGGCCTGCACTTTGAGCAATCCCCTCCTCGCAACGCGCTCCCCTTGCGGAGTAACAACCGTGTGAGTGACCCCGGCGCGCTCGTCGTTGTTCTCCCCCGTCCAGCAAAACAGGCAGGTCAAAGCCGCCGCAGACACGCGACCCGCCAGCCGGCGCCTTGTTTTATAACTTCGTCCCAATGACGTCTCGGTGACAGCAGCCGACACCGTATTGCGAAAGGACGAAGAACGCGGCTCTTCGAACGATCGGGCCTGCGTAAATACAAACATGCTCGCATATGCAAAATACACAGACAGCGGTAGCTCGCCCGCACTGGACGGTGTCACGCGAGTACACGGGTGATGCAACCGAGTTTATGCAGGGGCTGTTAACACGATCGCATATAGCAGCTCGCTCACCTCGTCTGCTGCAGGGTACGTCCATCGCGGATCCTTCTTGACACCGCCATGCGAAGGAGGCGCTCGTTCAGAAAGCGGGAAACAAAAAATACAGAGGTGGAAGGGAACGACGACGTCGGGTCGCGAAACGATCGCCCGTTCGCTCCGGAAATATCACACATTCACGGAGGACCACTGCGCCGTCACTCATGTTGAACGCATTATATATATATATTATATATATATATTATATATATTATATATATATATTATATATATTATCTATATATATTATATATATATGACATACATACATGTACATAATACATACACACACACACACACACATATTCGGTGCCCCGCTGCCGCGGCCCCCAAAATTCATTCCGACATTTCACTCGCCCACTCTCTCTTTTATTATTTTTTCTTTATAGCTGCTCTTCGGCCCTTGCCTTCATCGTCGCAGGCGGCACCGAAGAAATTCCAATAAGACGGCATTGGCGGCGGGCAGCACCGGTACCCTTCGACAAGAGAAGCACGAATGGAATAAGAATAACCCCCGAGAAGGAACTCAGGCGGGCGCTGCTATACGGCGCGAGCGGCTATACTTCGCGCGATCAAACCCTCACAACCCTGGGAACAGATCAGAAGGCGCGCCGCGCGATACCGGCCCGAATAAGCGGAGAACAATCGCCCGCCCAAAATCCCCGGATTATTGTAATTGGCGCGCAGAAACGAACTCGGCAAGCGCCCGTGCAAGATATGGGCTCTCGGATGAAGGCGCGGTTGAAAGAAGAAAGCGAAAAAAAAAAATGCTACGCATTAAAACGAGAGAGCATTACTCAGCAGCAGTCGCGCGCCGGCACATTTCGTAAGTTGCGGCACGCTGTCGATCGTTTCGACCAGCAAAGCAAAAATGGGGGAAAGAAGACCCTGTACACGCGAGCATGGAAATAAAAGACTCGCTATTCTTGGATCGTGCATCCAATATTGTCGCGTACACGGGCTTAACTAGGAACTCTGCGCGCGGATTATGATAACGCAATACAGTGCTCGGATGAGGCTGCCGCCTCGGCGAGAGGCGCTCTTTTTGCCGCTGACGGCAGGCACCCGGCCAATGAGATGAAACGGTAAGCTGCCACGGCCGATGGGGAAAAGAATGGGGGAAAAAAAATAGAATGCCGCCGCTTCGAGCAGCCGGGCAATACTGCGCGCAAGAGTGTTGCGTGCTTTTTAATCAAGGTTAGCTCTGACGGTATAAAGGTAATCAATCCATTCGCTGCTGAGCACCGCTAAATCGTCGGCTGCCAAAAGCACCACAAAGAAATTGGAAGCTGAATTCCCCGCGGGTAATTAATCATCCTTCACGGCGGCGTGAACCATTTCGCCACATTCTTTTACTTTCTGATTAATTCAGAACGAGTGCGAAGGAACGCGCCCAGCAGCAACTTTTCTGTTCCGTGGTGGTACGACGTCGATTAAAAGAAGCGATATGCCGAAGTTTTCTTGAAGAAGGGAGATCTTTCTATAGGGCGCTCGAAAGAGGCTGCATGGAACGTCGCGGGGTAACGCTTATTGGCAGGTTGCATATTTGCCGCTCAAGCAGCCGCGCCATTTTCTATATCCTGGTGGTTCGGGGCGTCATTTCTATTGCGAAAGATGGCATGCCCATCACAGACGCTGTTCGTAACATTAAATTTACGTAACTGTCGACTTCCTGCCCGAGATAACAACAGCCATGATTATCGCGAGTCAAGCCACAGGCACCCACAGAAAGAATGCATCTTGGATGACGCCATGATAACAAACGCCGAGACGTACGAACAGTTTAAGTGACAGTTTACAAGACGATAGTCGCTGATATAAACCTTCTAATCAGTTAATTTTTCATAAGGTCAGGATATGTTTGGGCTGTGTTGCGCATGCGCAGGTACATGTTGTCGACTGCGCCAATTAGAGGGCCGCCAGCACAGCCCACTGATAAAATGGCAGCTCCCAGGGCGACGAAGTTAAAAAGGTGTATTGTAGCCGACCAATCAGGTTGTAGATAATAAAGAGGCAACGAGGAACCGATTCATCTATCGCGGCTGTATTTCTTTATGCCTTGTCAGTGTCAGCCCCGTAGACTGTTGGCAGGGCACGCTACAGGAAGTGGGTGAACCCTATTTCAGAAATCGGCACTCCTTATCGATGGCCTACCGTGCGCTGCAGTCAGCTTTTTGAGAAAAAATGCGGCGCTCGCAGCGGCCTCTGCGTATACGCAGCAGCACAGAATGCGTGAAGGGCAAAATTTCGACCAAAACGTATTACAGACGTTAAGGCAATATAGCGATGCAGTAAATGCCCGAGTTGAGGCAAGTACACGGAGGCGCACTAAAGTACCCGTAGTTAGTTTTAGGGTGATTAATGCCCCGAAATTTCAGCCCTAACGCATGGCGCACTGGACTTTGAAGTGGGAAGCTGTGGAGCACCAAGAGGTGAATTTTCAAAACCACTTGACGCTGCTTAGCGTGAGCCCAATAATCTCACACCCACTGGAGCTTTTCCTCTCCACGCGAGAGACATAAATGGGGCAGGGAATCGAACCCGAGGCCGTGTTCTCCGAAGAGAAACGCCTGTCGTTGCGACCAGAGTCCTTTCGCGAACGTCGAATGGACGCTTCGTCGTTACAACATGCTCCAGTAAGGTAAAGATATTTTTTTAATTTTTTTTTATTTCTGGGTCAGATGCACCGAAGATGCACCTGACGGGCTAGGTATGAGGCACGCCGTAATCGACGGCTAGACTAATTTAGACCATCTGGCGATATTTAAACGTGCGCCGAAATTCACCGCACGGGCGTTTTCGTTTTATGTGCGGAGTACCTTAGGACCGTACAATGTTCGTCCGCATCCGTGCGCATAGCATTTACAATCGCAAAAAATCCCACAGGCACCGGCAGGATTCGAGCCAGTGTCTGGTAGACCAGACAGAGTTAGTGCCAGTCGTCTTACCCATTGGGATACGACCGTGAGTAAGTACCCGAGAGTCAAACGGCTTACTCCCTCGCCTGTAACGGTGCGGAGTACCTTAGGACCTCCCAATGTCCGTCCGCATCCATCCGTGCACAAACCACCATCAAGCGAACATCAAGCGAAATTCGATTAGAGCCGTGAGTTGCAGTTTCATTTAGGGAATAATCAAGGTGCAACTCACGGCTCAAATCAAATGACGGTAACGGTAGGGGCGCAAATCGGATGTCACTCGGGGCGCAACTTGGATGTTATTTCGAGTCCCCGTACTCCGCACCCTCGCCATCATCCACGGAGTGGAGATGCTGCCATTTTTTTATCCCCCGTCAGAAAAACGGGTAGGATTAAGTTTCACGTACGCAGGCAGGCACGCACGCACGCACGCACGCACTGCAGTGTAGCTATCCACATAAAGGCGACTCCTCCTTTTTCTCCATTTTGTTCAGAATATATATAGGACGCCTCAAACACTTTTCGCCACACCGACCGCAAAACTATAGGTGCCAATATCTTACAAGAGGCCCAAACAACGCACATGTTTCATTTATTTATTGGGTAATACTGCTAACCACAATAAAAGTGGTTGTAGCGGAGTGGTTAATACATAGATACATGTGCACACGTTTGGATTAGAAAACATCAAAACAAACATCAGAATACTTCAGTGCAAACACGCAGCGATATCCCGAGCAGCTGCCTCGAGATTTAACAAAAGTGCATTTATCTGGCCCCCATCTAGGACTGGAAACCAAAAAGGACGACTCGAGCGCTGTAGACGAGCTTGGGAAGTAACGCGACACGGCAAACGCACAGCAGAAGCAGTTACTCAAGATCACCGCGCAGCGCTTTCTGGTCTGATTTAGCGGGCACTTTTAAGAGAAATCTGCAGTCGTACCAGTGGAGTCTGTGCGACAGCCATCAGAACGACACGCCAGCGCACCACCCATTCACAAGCAAGGACGTGACAGACACGCTGTCTCCTCGTCAGCTTCTCTCGTAAACGAGTCCCTCGGGCCCGCTTTTCAAATGGCAAACAAGTCCCCGTACACACAGACCTGTTTTCGTCTCACTCAAAACGAGCAAATAAACACGCGTACACACACGCCCAGAGACAAATCGACACTCAAAGCTCTCAGTAAACATTAACGAGACCGGGCAGCAGAGCTCGCTTTGCAGGAGAAGAACGCCCTCGGATCTTCTTTGTGCACCCATACCATTGCCGCTTTGTTTCGACTTATTGCAGGAAGCAGCGCCATCAGAATGAGAGAGCGCGCTCGCTCGCCAACCGCACGAGCCATGCGGAGAACACAAACGACCAGGCAGCGCGAAGGCAAAGCACGCGCGGACGGGCCGCGGAGGAGGCCCACTAATTACGTTCGCGCTCGCCCCGACGACAACAGGCGCCGGGAGGCAGCGAGAAGAGCTCATTTGCCCGGAGTACTTTCGATCGGCCTCCGCCGAGTCGAGGATATACATACCGCCAACTCTGCGCACTGGGCCGAGCTCTCATTTCGCTCCTTTTCGCGTTTTCCCCCGCCACTTTATCCTGGTTTCTCTCGTTTTTCAGGTTGCCTCCTCCTAGAGAGAGAGAGACGAACTTTATATTGCCCGCCCCTTTTCACCGCACACGCCTCCCGAGAGAGATGAGGGCTAATTTGAAACGAAACGGGCATCCGCCGGATCAACGTCATTTCGCTTGGGACGGTACTGAGAGAAAAAAAAAAAGCGCGAATTTTCGTGCAAAAACTTTTGGCGCTACTCAATTACCACTCGCTGCGCCCGAGAGAGCGGATCTGGCGGATGATGATGCCCGGCGAGTGATATGGCACGAAAATTTGGTCTGCGCTATAACGTTACGCAAATGGAAACCTCACGCTTGCATGGCGGGTACACATTGTTATTGCGAAACCGCCATTTGCCTACCAGCCTGAATTTAGCCTTTCCGTGAAGCGCCGCTGTCTATACGAAGCTGCCCTTCAGTTAGCGTAAGAGAAAAAGACCCCGTTTGATTCGCATACTAATTTCAGCGTATTCGATTATCTTTTCAAAATAATTCACTTCATATAAATTAATCTAAATGCGTATTTTGGCAGAAATTCCAAATTTTCGTATCTTTTTTTTTGTTGGTGGTGTTTACAGCTGTGGACATTTTAAGCACCCGACAACAACGACAACGCAGGTTTTTCACACGATGGAACACTCGATGCTTTTGAATTAAAAAAAAAACGACTCGCAATAAATTGGTTTTTCCTCAATCCTGCTTGCATATATGACTGTTTACCTTACCGCCCCGTGTATTTCCAAAGAAGCTCGGATTACAGTAGCGCATCGCATCAAAGGTACAAGTATTCGGTGTTTCCAATCCGTCCGAAAACGTGAAGACATCCGAGTCCCTCGCTATTAAACTTGTCCGAAATACACATTTCAAATTCGCCGCGCGACGAGGTAAACAGCGCCTCCGTACAGAATCATAAGAAGCCATACAGAGCAGCCCGCGTCTGCCGATAAACAAGTTTCATAACGGCTGAGAATTGAATGTCCTCGGTCGCTCTAAACGTTGCCCGGAAGTAAACAGAAAGTTGAGAAATGAAAACCCGAAGAAAAAGAAAGCGAGGAGTGACAGGACGAGAAGAGGAAGACAGGACAATCGCTATTTGTCCAGACACGGCCTCGTATTATATGTATTTTTACTTCCGTTTTTTTTTTATTCGTCCGTCGCCTTTCGGTCATTTAGAAAGGAAAGCCCCCCACAAGAAACCGGACTGGACGTACGAAATTTCGCGACGCGTGTCAGGCATCCACAACAGACATATTCCGATGCAGTCTACGAACATCGCAATTCTGTTGTTTTGAAACATCCATCTTGTACTTAACGGTTGTGCACATTTCCCTTGCTCGATTGTTGCATCATTTTTTATCCTGTACTATTGTCATCGTTCTGCTGTCGCTTACTGCGGCTTGAAACTTGACCGCAGCAACGCACCTCCGACTTCCAATCGCTGCAGCACTATCGCGATAAGAACGAGCACACAAGAGTCCTCGTGGATAGGATTAATACAGTGCACGCTATCACTTTGAGTATCACGTCAGGAGAGCGAACTGCTATTTTGAGCGATAACTTCCAAAAAGAAGAAAAGAGGAAAGTCAGAGCGAAGAGAAAGAAAGAAAGAAAGAAAGAAACGAACCAAAACTAGTGCGAGCACATAGCGCGGCAAGCATACAAATGTGCATGAGACGGCATGTAGGGCTAGGTGCGTGGTGTGCGAATCGCAACAGCCTAGCTATAACGATATCACGTCGGTCATGACATTTATGCATACACTGGCCTAATGCCGTGCGGTAGATAACGTTAATGGAGGGAACAGATGCTGCTCCTCCACGGCTACAAATAAAGAGTGCTATCGCAACTACAAAAAAAAAAAATCGCGTGTTCGTTACGGACCGACATCAAAATTGAACAGTGACAAAACAGCGAAGTCTTGAACACCTTTTCTTTTTTTTTTTTTACCGGGCTGCTATCGGTACGCTCTAGACCGTCTTGCAATCGCCAGCACGCAGGTTACAACGCGCCGATTCAAAGCGCTTCGCCAAAATCAACCAGATGGCGACGAGCGTCGGCAAAAAAGACTTTCGAGTAAGCGAAGTTGGAGAAACTGTAGACAACATGCGCTACGCCGGGCTCCGCAAGGCCACCATCCTGGCGACGGGTTGCAACGGAATTAAAGTGCAAGTAGTATTGCGCAAGTAGAGTTCATCGGCCGAAAATGATAACCTTCCACTCCTGGGCTGATGCGGCAGCGCGGCTGCCCCGAACTGTGCGGCTCACAAGACCAAATTACCCAATCTTGTCCTGGGGCTGAGGCCCCGCGCGCATAAGGCGACCACAACCTCCCGAAGGGAGAAAAGAGAATTGTGGAAGTAGTTCCCCCGTTTATTGTCACGCACAGTGTTTGCCTTCCAGAGATCTCGTCCCCAGTTGTGCTAACAAGTAAACTCCGTTTTACGTCCTAATTGTTTTCTGATCCTGTTCCAAACCCTGAGTACGAACTTACTGAACTTTTCTGATGGAGGCGAAAAGCGAAAACGCCCGTGTGTTCCAGATTTCGTCGCACGTTGAACGATCCTCAGGTGGTCAAAATTAATCCGGAGCCCTCCACCACTGTGCGCCTCTTCGGCTGTGTAGCGTCGGCGAGTTAAATTTAATAATCAATCAAGAACTTACTGAAGGGCCTTTAGTTGGTGTTGGCATCACGGCGAACACGTTTTCCCAGCGCTTTAATTAACGCACTCGAAAGCGACGTGGCTATTTGTTGGGGCATCGGAGCAGACACCCCCCAGGGGTTGCTCTGAACGTCTCGTGCGCGCACTAACTCCTCATTCCCCTACGGGGCGTCTACACCACTGCCGCCCCCTGTCCCCCTCTCTCTTACGTACTACGCAACCAAAAGTACGTGTTTGCAGGGCACACACGCACTGGCAGTTTGTACGATATAACACCCGCCAAGCGAGGACGCTGCAAAGTAATCGACGCTTCGATTCGCAGCTCATGTTTTGAAGTGCGCGTGTACAAGCTCTGCATACTTAAACAGATAGACGACGACGAAAACACGGGGTGTGCGTGATCGCCGAAGCGCGCTCTGCGCCGACTCGTCGTCGGGTACCACTGCGATTTCAAGCAGCAGCTTAAAGACAGCCTATAGCGTTGCGAAGCGAGTTTATAGCGGACAGATACTTTTTTTTTAACCTCGCATTTACGCGCCCTTAAAAGGACGCATACCAACCAGGCAAAACAGGTTACGCCTACCTCGCGCTTCGCTGCAACGATATACCGGAGCAAGATGCCTACGCCCGCGATGCAGAAGTCGATGCACAGCAAAGGAGATCAGGAGTGCCCCAAAGATTAAACCTCACGCCATTTGATGTTGCTTCACTGTATGCGGACGACGGCTGATTTTATTTTTGGGCGCACAACAGCGGCGCCACGCCGTCAGAACGGAATGTCGCCCCAGGTAGCGTTTCTCTGCGTCGGTGGACATAACATCTATAGGCGGCCCTTGTTTACGCTGGTCACACCCCACATTGGAACGGTGATACATACAGATTAAAGCCTCGTGGCGTGCCACAATTTTTTACTCTTCGCGCTAAGAGTGGTAGGCTGCAGACATCTTAAAGATGGACGCCGTTCTTAGCTTGCTTACGCAAACGTCTGTCTGTCTTGTTTGCAGGCAGAACTTCGGGACTCCAACCTGTCTCCTTTGGGAATAGTCCCGTCTCCTCCGTGCGTCCCACGTTACCTCCTGCAGCGCTTACTTTCGCCTTGACCACCGACCAACTCATGCAAGAAGCCACATTTCTCGTGCCTTATCCGAGAGTAGCCAAACTCTTCCGGACCGAATCCCTTAATTCGGCCTCTCCCCCCTAATACCCCCGTTTCCCGCCCGTTTATGGCGATAGTCCGCAAGATACTGAAATGCTTTCCTAGCTAGTATACTTTCCTGGAAGCAGAGCTGCTCTCTCTCTCTCTCTCTCTCTCTCTCTCTCTCTCTCTCTCTCTCTCTCTCTCTCTCTCTCTCTCTCTCTCTCTCTCTCTCTCTCTCTCTCTCTCTCTCTCTCTCTCTGTGTGTGTATGTGTGTGTGTGTTCGTTCGTCCTCAAGTCTGTCTATGCGTCTGTCCAATCGTATCCCCATCTCCGCCCGTCTGTTTGTTTGCCTATCCGTTTGTCCGCCCTCCCTGTCTGCCTGAACGTGTGCGCGCATAAAGGCCCGTTCACACTGCGACGGGAATTCCGTCGCTATGTCGCGCGGCGACAAAAATTGGTCCCGACCATTCGCCAAAAACGATCTTCGCGCGACAAAGCGACGGAATTCCCGTCGCTTTCTCTCGCTTTCGTCGCAAGTGTGAACAGGCCTCAAGTCGACCCACGAGCAGGCGCGACGCCGCAAATTCGCGCGAAACTCAGCGGTCGCCGCAAAGGGCACGCGTTGTTTTGTAAGGGAGGGGGTCGACAAACAGGCGCGCCGAACGTGGTTGTTTTGCGCTGCTCCTTCACGGGCGAGCGGGTTGCCGCGGTGGGCAAACAGAGCGTGAAAGCGGCGGCGTCCAGGCACCCGCGTGGACAGAAGGTCCTTGAGCTCGTGAGACAGTTTCCGACACACGGCGAGCGACAAACAGCGCCGGCATCATTGTCTCCCGCGCACCACTCACTGTTCCGTCGTGTGCCGCTTTGCACCCACGAGGCAAAGCCGGAAACACGCTGCGACGCAAGCACGAAAGCGTGAATCACGCGCGCGCGTGCGGCCTTCGCGCGAAACGCAACGCTTGACACGGCGCGTGAGTCTCAACGCTAGCTGCAGCAACCAATCTACTGACCCCCGCGAGAAACGCGTTTTTCCCGCAGTGCGCGCGAAAGCGGGACAAAAATGTGGGCACCGCAAAGCTTTACTGACCGATTTTCTCCCCCGCCCAACGCGCGCGTGACCAACAAGTCCGCCCAAAAGGGGGGCCTACAAGGACAGCGCAAAGCTTCACTGAGTTCTGTAGACTCGATTATGCGCACACGCCGGTATAAGCGCATGATCTTTATTTCTACCGGACTCTTTCAGCCAGGCTTTAGCAGCTAGGCTGACGCGGGCCAAGAGGTGAGGTAATGAGGTAATTTCTGCGATTTCCCGTCTCGAATTCAATTATGATTTTAAAAACTTGCCCGTGCTGATCCCAACCGCGAGAAAGAAATCAGGCGCAGAATAGGTATGGGCTGTGTAGCACTCGGCAAACGTTCCCAAATAATTAAAAGCAAGCTACCTCTATCACTGAAAATAAGGACATACAACCGGAGCGTCCTGCCGGTGATGACATATGCAGCGGAAAACTGACGTCTCACTAAACAACCGGGGAGAATACTTAGATCGGCTCAGCGGGCCATGGAACGAAGGATGGGACTAACGCTCAGAGACATGAAACGAGCTACCTGGATCAGAGAACAAACTAGAGTTGACGATATCATAGTTCAAGTGAAGAAAAAGAAATGGACAACCGGTGGATCACCAGGACAACAGAGTGGATGCCGAGACACGGGCCTAGAAAGGGAAGCCCATTACTCGGTGGAGAGACGGAAATAAGGAATTCCGGAAGCAAACACTGGACTCGAACAGCGCGGGACAAGAGCGGTTGGAGGTCGATGGGAGAGGACTTCGTCCTTGCAGTGGACTTAGTGGGCTGTTGATGATTAGGAGAAGAAACACATCTCTAGAGGGCCACCCCGATTATCCCACGAACCCCGCCACAACAGTTAGACGTCTGACTCCCAACTGCATCATTAATTTACGCGGCACAACGTAAAATGAACAGCACGAACGGGCCGCCGCAGAAGCTGAATTACGCGTAATTATACGAATTATTCTTTCGTACAGTGATTCATTATCCTTGACAAGTTAGAGCAAGGAAAAGTGAAACTTCGTCTGCTGAGCCACTCATGCGGCGAAGGAAACCAGAAAGGTAGAAAGAAGGCGCAATTTTCCCTCATCACTTCAAACGACGTGATGGCGTCAGCTGTGGAACCACCACCACAAGTTGGCACGGCAGAATTTAACTTATCCATCATCATCATCATCACCACCTAGAGCCCATTCGTGTCCACTGCAGGTCGAATGCCTCTCCTTGAGAATTCCGACCCCGCATGTCGCGGGCTTTCCGAGCCCATTCTACGCCCCCAAATTTTCGTATTTCGTCATCTATCAATTAGCCCGTGTAAACTGTACCTGGAGAAAACAATGCCAGCAATCACCATGATGTACGCCCAAATTAAACATCTAGAACTCATGATAGCATATATTCGAATTGCAGGCCGTGTGACATCGAAGTGGTCGTTGGTGATTATGATGATGATAATGATGATTAGAGGCTCTCATTAACTGCACCAGGGTGACGGTCGCAACAACCGACTTGCCTGTTTTATTCAAACTATTTTCCCAACCACAAAAATCTTTGTCGCTTTGCTTCCCCCTTATCCCCCCCTCCCTCCCCCCGGGTCTGAACTTTCACCACTCCCTCATACCTTTCCTGCCCTTGCACCTCTCTCCCTCTCTTTCTTTATCTCTTGATTACTCCTGCGCCATCATGGCTTTCCCACTTTTCTTCCACCAGCACTCCAGTCGCCTCTTCGTCACCTCTATGAACCCGTAGGCTTCTATGACACCGTAGGCTGGGGTTGGGTTTTGTTGGGCTTCCCCTAACCCCAAGCCCCAAAGCCTTCGTCACGGTGACGCTTAGGGCGCCGCCTGGTGATCTCTTTCAAGCATATGGAAATAATTATCCTAACATTATGATAAAACCGGCTGCGTAGAATCAAACGATTCCAGCACAAACTCTACTATCGATCATTTCCCTTCTAAGTGTGCGTGAAGCGATCAGGTTCAGCAAAAATTGTGTTACAGCAATTTCATTTCCGTGTACGTGCGAAGCGATTGGGTACAAGGTTCGTGACGATAGACTTAGCGAGACAGCACGTGCGCAAGTCTAAGCACGCGGCAGTTGTAACTTTCTGTGCAAGTTTGATAGACATGCGCTTCTTTACTCGCGTGCCCCTTTGCTCGTGCGCCCCTCAGAAGGGATGTTGTCGCCGCCCTCGAAGTTGCACGACCCAGGCCGCATGACGCTGCAGGTCACGGACGACACGTGCGCTCGCTTTTGTTGACGGGACAGCGACCTCCTCGTAGCACTGGTACACGGAGTCGGCACGAGGCACCCGACCGGGAAAACACGCCGGGGCACAAGACGAGCACAATTATGCTAATGCCGCTGGTTATATATACATGCACGTCGGAGATATAACGACGTCGCATCGATCCATTGCGGTAGCGCAGATCGAACAAGGCTCGTACCGCTTTGCGTGGCACAGCAAAGCGGTACTAACGGCGAGAGCGAGCCGTATTCGGCCCCCCACTGCGCGAGGAATCGAGTGAGACGTTCGCAATGTCGTTCACGCGACCGTATACTGAACTAACGTACCGCCGCCTGGACACACGAGAAGAAAGAGAACTAGTTACTAGTAGCAGGTTGTATCGCTCTTCGAGAGCAATCAATGCAGACACAAGACGCCCCTAAACAGTACGCGTGGGAACCGCTGCTGCCACGAAGTTACACCTGTTTCCTCAAATGACGCTGAACTCCCGGGACCAGCAGTAAGCGTTCGACCAGCACATTTAATCTAAAAAATAACTGGACAAGCCACTTCAATAAAAGAAAATTACATTCAATAACCGCAAGGTGATTGAGATTTTGTGACTTACGGCCGTGCAATTATGATTATCCGCCGTGGACAGAATTCCTCCGGTACTTAAGATTCTATGGTGCTACATCGTGTTTCCGCCTATTTATTAATTCGATTTCCTTTTCTTCCGTCTTTTGGCGCGAATTACTCCGACAGACAGCCTGTGTGCCGTAATTCGTACGACAGCTTCCCCGCAGTCAGAGCTCTCCCCCGCGGTGCACAGGCTGTTCTGCTCACGTGCCGTCACGGTCACCTGTCACGAGGCGCGTATTAGGATAAATTTTGCCCCCCCCCCCCTTTCCCCTTTGCCACGGTGCCGAGTTGGGGCAGCGAGAACGCTCTCGGACCCTGCTCTGGAGACCCGGGTGCAAATTCCACATGACCCCAAACGTGTTTTTATTTTCTCTTTGCAGCGGCCGTCATTCAGTACCATACGTGTCGACATCGACGATCACTTTTCGGTGCCTCCTAAACAAGGCCTCTTTAAAAAAAATAATCCCAAGCGCGGGAATGTGTCATGCGTGCATACGTGTGTACTGGTCAATTTTTGGGCGTGATGTGCGTGGATATATCATGCATATATGCATCTAAAATCAGCAACGGCGCGACCTTTTCTTTTTTCTTTTACTGAGAAGCAGTAACCTCTACCGGTCAAGGGTTCTGTCGCGACCTTCGGCGTCAACAGAAAACTCTCCCGAACAAACAAAAGAAATTACCGGCACCGCCAGGAATCGAACCTGGACCCGAATAGAGTAACGGAGCGACAGCCCGTCGTCTTACCGACTAAGCTACGCCCACACAAGGAGACGGGGAGACGGACGGTGCACTCAACGAGCACAGCGGCGGGTCTGCCCCCTGCGTTCATCCAAAGCCCTCCAGTGAAGTGCAAACCGCATAATGCACGATAACGGCATTCCCGTGGTTTGGGTTAGCGGCGAACGTAACAGCGTCGGGGAAGGGGAGGGCGCTCTTTGGCGGCGACGCATGAAACAAGGGTGAGGGGGAGGCAGTAAGAGAAAGGACGCCATAGCCGCGCGTGCCACCTCCTCCTCACCCTTCGCCAGACGCTCCTTTCCGTTTTCTTTCGGCCGTCGCTGCTGCGTTCGCTCACCTCTGGTTTTACTCTTTCTAGGGCCACCTGTCTGAATTCAAGTGACGTCGCGTGGGTAATCGTTGTGGGTGTCGTTTACAGCTTCGCAGTCCAACCACCTTCACAGCGTGGATTGGGGCCAATTTTTTTTGTCTTCTGCCACCAATGTCACGCAACACCCTCCACCCCCTCACGTAAATGCTCACGCTCTTCACCTCCCCTCTCGCTCCTCCCAGGGTGAATGCAATGGAGCATTGCTCAATTTAAATTTCCCGCGTTCCCACCGCCCGCGCGCCATCTGTCGGCGGGACCTTTTGTATCTGTTGAGCTTGGAACAGCTCGAGCCGTCATCTTCAGCTTTAGTGCTTGCTTTTACGCCGCCTTTAGTGAACACCATCGTTAACGTCTTTTTTTTCTCCCAATCCAACGTGTATTGTAATTAGAAGAAAAGCTGCTACCACCGATACGCACACACGGAGAAGGCACACGGCACAGCGCCGTGCTTCCCGCTTTGCGCGCCCGTTTAACCGCGCAGGAGAGCCCGGCCGAAAATAAAGCACTTCCCGGCCACGAAACGCGCGAACCAGACCCGCTGGCAGCAGCGGCGGCTTCCGGCATCAAAGCACGCGGCGCACGAGGAGCAAGGGCGCCTGCGTCGTCGTCGTCTCGCCGCCGCTGCCGTCGTCGTCGTCGCCCAGACTCCCTTGGGCGGACCTTGACCCTAATCACGAACACGTAACCCGCGCGAGAGAGACATAGTATGTCGCTCGGCGGGCAGCAGCGCTGGAGCTGCGCGGACGCTTGGAACCGGTGTCGCGAGGCGTTACAGACATGCCAGCAGCTACTGGCAAACACACGAAGGACGGTAAAAAAGTGCCATTTAATAAATGCGACCGCATGCGGAGACCCTCTGCTCGCAATAAACAGGCAAAGACGCCGCTAGCTACTGACGCAGCCAAGAAAATAAAGATTCCCGTTTCACTATTTTCCAGTTTCTGCTGAAAACTTGTTCATCCTGGCATTTGGGATACGGCCTATTCAGACCCACTGCATGAAATTGAAGGGAAAGTGGTAAGCCAGTCCGCTACCTAAGCGTTGAGTGGGCGAACGCCTCGACGCCTTGCTATTGCCACCACCATTTTACGATACAGAAATACGATGAAAAACGGGGAAGTGGAAACTTTCGCACGCGGAGACGTATCATCACCATCAGTCCTTCGGACAGCAAAAGCCCTGCATCAACCACACATCGTTTCATTTCTCGGAGATTTTCTCGCCTCTTATTTGCCCACGAGGTTCTCTACTGCGCCCGATCCTGATCCCGTTCCTCGGTAGCCATTCCGTTGTAGGTCCTTCGCATCGCACCCCCGCCGCAGTTCCAATTCTTGCCTCACGAGTTTAGCTGGGCTGCGTTCTACGCGAGTTTTCTCCCCACCCCATGACGCTTGCTGTCCCTACGCGTTACCCCCATCATCGCTTTACCCCCGGCTTTAGGAATACTTTCGCTGTTCTTGCTGTTTTTTTTTTTTTTTTTTTTCGCCCGCGGTGCTCAGCAAAGCCCAAGTTTCCGCCCCACGAGTTGGGTGCCGCAAGTACGCACCGACGACAGGAATGACGTGAACTTATCCGTGGCTTCGGCCAATCTTGAAAAGCAAACCTCGGCACTGGTAAGCGCGTTTACAAGGGATGAAAATCATACGAAGGCAAGAATCAAATCAGCAGTGGCAGATGTGTACGTTTGGTCACGATCGCAACGTATCGCACTGCAAGCTACACAGAACGCGCAAAACTCTCGTTACATCGCTGCCTGTTGACGTAACTATTTCTTCTAGACAGCAGGGCCAATCAGAGTCAGTTGCTGCCAGTGACGCCAAAAGATTGAAGAAATAAAGTCAACAGGCGACGCGTACGCAACCTTGCTTTTCGTGCGTTACACCGAGCTTGCGTGCCAGAATTTAATCAAGGGCACCGGCCGGAACGAGTCACAGGTGCGCTAACGACGAGCTGCAACAGGATAGCCTCCGTCCTTAGATTAGCTGTAACCTCACTGATACCTGCTCCATTTTATTAGCCGCAAGTCGAGGCAAGCCAACCCCTACCGCATCTCTCTTTTTTTTTTTTTCCTCTACCGTTTAAAGGACCTTTGAACCAGGAAATGTAACGCGCACTGGAAACTGTCAGAACGAAAAGGCTAAGCCGCAAACGCAAACGCTGCTGTTCGACGCGGAACAAGTACCCAGTGTCAATGTACCCGAAACTAAGCTTAAATGCAGCTGACATCGTGCAACTCCGGCAAGCAAGCCCCCACTAAAAACACGATTTACGACAGGATGGCCTCCATCCTTAGATCAGCTGTAACCCCACCTCACCGATACCTGTTCCTTCATTTTCATACCCGTAAGTCGACCTACGATACGCGGCGCGCTTTGATTTAGGGCTACTCCACTAAGCACAACTCGTAGGCTACGGTTTTTTGTTAAATTCTCGCACGCGGCAGCATCGAGAACACGACGTTGAAGAAAATTTTAAACGACGAGTTCGCTTAGCACAACAGGCCACTTTCGAACGCTTTATAGACAGCCGCACGTATTCGAGTCACTGGTCATTGTTAGCTTCGTTTTCTACTCGTACGACCGGAATCACGACAAGGCTCGCCTCACAGCAGGCCGCTGCAAAATGATGCGCAAAGCGTCACCGCTCTCAGCCTTGCGGCGCGGGAAATGATCGAATGCGCCCGTTATTATTGTTATTATTATTGCGTGAGAGATACATGAGGCATGTCGGCAAAATGTTCGCGCCGATAGCGTCGCTCTGTCACAGAGATAGCAACAGAAAGCGGAGAACAATAGAGTGTAGAGAATGACGTTGCCAGGGGGTCGGACCGTCAGTAGAAGCGGCACCCGCCTCTGCCGACGCGCCGGTTCGGTCGCGCGACGTCTCGACGGGTCCCGCGACTCCCGCCAACACTCGTAGGCGCTGTGGAACTCAGTGTGCAGCCAGCGCAAGCAGGACAGAAGATGAAGAAATTGGAGTGACAGCGATGTAATACTGGCGGGAAACAAAAGCAGCGGCAGGCACTGCTAAAGCCAGCTAACGTGACCACTGAGACGGTTAGAACGCAAAGCGCGGTTAGCACGGTGTGCGAAGTGCGTGCGAGAAACGCGGGCTTTGAAGCCGGAGCAAGGCATGCGTACAAGGTTGATCCTCAAGTCCGCGAGGGCGAAGAAGTAGGCGCTCAGGCATTCTTAAAGCTCCACCAATAAATCTTCAGTTAAACCTTTTTTTTTTCTTCGCTAACGGGGTTGAAGCCGAACAATTGCAGGGTTGAATAGAACTCTTTATACTCCTGCTTGCGCTGTACACCGAAAACCTGCGGTAAATTCCGTTAAAATCCAGGAACAAAGAACCGTCGAGCTCCTTATCAAACGGTTGTGAGAGATCTCTTCCTGCTTCCTCCGCTGGCACTAAATTGCACGTGGGACACGGGAGCAGTCCGGATTTCAAAGGAGCGGCGTTTGCGACATTTGTCTACTGTGCAGCGGAAACAGCAACTTCCTGCTGGAATTCCCCTGGAGGATTGAACGGAAGGGGATTCGCCGGTCAGACGGACCGGCGAATTCGTGTAACGGATCAGGAAAAAAAAAAAAAAAAAAAAGCACGCTTATTGGAAAGAAAGGCTTTCAGCCAACATTGTCGATCCATATATTGGGCAATACTGCGCTTCCAAATCTAGGGCCATTTTTCAAGTCTGCAAGACGCAGCGCATCATTAAGGAGAAAGGCGAGGCCGACGATCGCAACGACTCCATTTGTTATTCCGATTCCGCTCGGCCTTTATCTCCTCCCCATTGTCTGGTGGTCTGTCTAGGCCACCTTCGATATAACACCAGGTAGCTAAAAATGAACTACTGTCGTTCTTGTACCTCACGGCGACGAAGGTATGCGACGCGTCTCGGGCCGAACCAGAATGCACTATCCTCCCGCACCATTTTAAATTTAAATTAATCTTTTTACGCACTCACGCAACAGTGGGTTATAAAGTCTGCTTCAGTGGAGGGCTCCACATTAATTTTAACCACCTGTGGGCGTCGTTAGCACGAGCAGACGTGTTTCGAAACCAAGCCCTGGGAAACACAACGCCGCAGCCAATGAGCCGCTACTCAAGGTATCCAAGCATCGTTTTGAAATTCGAACGTTTCCTCTTTCATCCTGACTTACGCTGGATAAGTTACCGGTGTCCTGTGTTTTGATGCGCGCCTTACACAACTCCACCCTAAGTAGAGCAATGGTTCCAGACAGCAGTGCATGATGCCTTCGTTTCGTTCTCCCTCTCGCGTTACACCTTTCCCGCTGTCTCTCAGCGCATAACCTCGTGCTAACTAGACTAAACTTGAGTCCTTTTAGAAAGGATCGTTTTTCGCTCACGCGTCGTAGTATAAAAATGCCCACGACCGTGAAGTAACGCCTGCCAGCTGCAGCGCGCATGCCAGTCGCGACAAGTTTACGAGTCGCGCACGCGGGTCGCTCGCAGCAACAACAAAAGCTGCATTCCCGAGACAGCGGCGCACATGCCGTCGTCGGGGTCACCGGGGGAGAGTTCGTCGCTTCGGCTATTTCGTTCGAACGCTAGTCGGACGTCTTCGTTCCGGTGCGACAAAGCGGGAGACGGTCGATAAACAAAATTTATTGAGCACGCGTCCGCCCTGAATAAATTGCTAGCGTTTAATGCGGCAGAAATAAATTCCGCGCTGTCCAATAAGACGCGCTACAATGCCGCGAGACGGGCGAAAATCGGAAATTAGAATGAACGCAGTCGCGCAGATTTATCGAGGAAACAGGTTACACGTTATGATCAAAACCAAAAATGCAAACAAGGGCTATTCCGCCCTCAGCCAAGAGGAAATGGGAAAAGACGAGGAAAAAGATATTAACCGGGGTGCCACCGATCACGCACCGTCTATTGTGATTTTACTTCCCGAAGTGTAAAATATGCTTGTTGCCCTCGCGTGCGGGTTTCCAGTGAACCGTACCGACCGAGTAATTTAAACTTATGGCTAATATGTAATGGAAGTAGATAAAAGAAAGAAAATGTGGCGAGAACATGCATTAACATATAATCAATCGTAAGTTGTAAATGTGGACGTGATTACGAGTAACGGACTCGTCGAAACGCGTTTATCTTGCTAACAAAGGCTCAGTACGGACGTACTGCGAAGTGTCCCTGCGTGCAGTTCAAGCACGTGCAACAACAATCGCCTCGGCGCAACACCAGACATGCGGCGACCACGGGAACACCATTGATACCACTCGTATCGCGCGTTGACAACAGCTCTCAATGGTGCCGGCCGTATGAGCGACGACACACAAGGCCAACACGCCACGCAACGAGATAAAGCATCTAAAGGGCAAAGCAACTAATCGCTGAGGTAGCTGACACTCCGAAACCAACACTGATTGGGTGTAAACTATAATGCGCAGAACAACGGCGGTGACGGTGTAAAGCCACACACGGCCAGCATTCCCTCGTCAGAACATGCATAAATGCACCTCACTTCTATCAAACCAGACCCTCCTCGGGAAAGTCTGGACGAACCATCGCATTGTAGAGTGTTCAGCTAATCATCAGAAACAAAACAGAGTATTTGATCGGAGCGCCGTGAACTTGGTCTAGATCGGCATGACGCTTCACTGCTGCACGCGGAATGATGTAAATGTGAGGTTCTTATATACTACGCCCACGGACCACTTCACTCGAAAGACGAGATCGAGCACGGATTAGTGTTTTCTCTGCTGGCTGGGCGAACGAACACTCCCCCCTTTTTCGAGCGCACCGCGTCAACCACGCGAAAACCGGCCGCCGCACGGGAACCAGGGGGGGAGGCCGCAGCAAGGGCGTGCTTCATGGCTGGCGGCTACCCGACAGCAGCAACCTCCCCGGTTAACTACGATCGCGGGAAACGTACCGAAAGGCGTGCCGGGCATAACCATCGCGCATTAATCGCCCCGCACGGGGCGTTTAGGAAGAAAATCTAGGCCTAAAAGCAGCGCAGGTTGTCCTCGGTGGGAAAACGTCGACCCGAAGCCGTTTGACGGCCGAGAGAGAAGACATGAGAGAGAACAGGATCGGCGTGAGGCTGCGCCAGGTGCAAACAAACCGTCGCAGGAGGGGAACCGGCTTCATCGACAGCGACGTATCTACAGCGAGGAACGGCGGCGAGGCCGGGAGAGTACTCACGGTGTGGTTGACACCCCACATGAAAACACTGAGCAGAGGCTCGTTGGCTCGGAAGAGTTTTGCCTTCTGATGCTTAGGCTTGAAGTGCTTCTTTTTCAGTCGGCTGCTGCCCTTTGTGGTGAGTCCCGACGCAATCCCAGACATCTTGGCTTCGGCAGAACGGCTCCGCACCGAAACACACGGGCTTGTAGCGCGGACACTGGGGCGAAAGGTGGACCGATACTACCGAGACATCCTGCAAGATGCGGCCGATGCTGTCTGTAATGGCTCCTGGCAATGACATCTCCCAGCGTGCACCGCTCGAGCGCACGTGATGTTGTGCTTTGAAGCTCGCTGAAGAGGTGGCGCCACCAATCAGAGCTCGGCGCTGTTGGCGCCTTGTTTTGGTTTCGGTTTGTGTTTCGCGCGCCAATGAAGCCAGTTTTCAAATTGCCATTTCCTCCCGTTGGGCTTCCGCCTTCAATCAGTCATCACTGCTACCTCACCTTAGCTCAATCAAAAGTGTACTCTTATCTGGCAGCCAACGATTGTTTTAAATATGTTGTAAAGACAAAAAAATTCTTTCACCCACTCTTTCTTTTATTTCACGGGCCCGAGCAGCGGTGACGGCTCTCGGCTTTCTGCACTAAGAAAAGGCCACCCACCTTTCTGTTATTTTTTTTATTTTTTTTTCATTTGTGTTTACTCAGCTCCAGGAATCGTTTTTCTCACTCACTCTCATTCATTTTTTTTTCTTTTATGCCAGAAACCAATAAATGCTATTTTTTATTGTATAGTATTTCAACCGAATAATGAGCAGACACGCCTACTTAAAAATGAAAATATACAGCGATACAATAATAAGAGTACACCCGAATTGCTCGGCGAAGTTCCTTTTTTGTTTCATCTTCGCAGCACAAAATGGACGAATCCCGTCCGTTGCGCTGCGTGGAAGAGCCTTTACCATTTCGCCAGTTTTTCAACGTTACTATAATTCCTTCTTTTTTTTCTACATGTATTTTTATTTTTGCTGTGCGAAATAAACATCATTCATGCATCTATAAACATTTATCGTCTGAGGAAGTGAGGCTAGGTACGTGAGAAAGAGGACACACAAACACAAATCTCTCTCTCCTCTCTCTCTCTCTCTCCTCTCTCTCTCCTCTCTCTCTCTCCTCTCTCTCTCTCTCTCTCTCTCTCTCTCTTTGTGCATTGTTGGCATATTGTCGGGATAGGGGGTGTTAAATATTTATAAGAACACCTACGCATAACGGACGGGGCGGTAAGAAAGGAACGACAGGACGGGTGCGTGCATGTTTTAATACCCAACTACTAGCCGCTGTAAAGCCCGTCTACTAATCCTGCCTTACCCTGCTTTATCGGGTTGTCGTATTTATTTACAACAAACCCTTGCTCGACTCAGTTTTTTAGGCTCTCTAATGGAGACGCAGTTGGTCCCGTGAATAATGCAGCCAGAGAATAGCGAATGTTATAATCCATACGATCTTCAACTAAATCCGGCAGAAATCATTGCAGGTAGGTGCCCATGTCTATTCATGCTTCCCGCTGGCATAATTTTAAAACCCGAAATAGCTAGCCACTGTTATCCCGCTGCACTCTTTAACATTTACATTAATAATGTTTATCCAAATCTACCCGCGTGCAACATTTGTAATCTACGCAGGAGATACTAGCCTATTCATAGCGCAAGATGACTACGGCGTGTGCAAAGCAAACAACTTTTTTTTTGTTGTTTTAATCGGTGTTACGCTCTGAATAATTTATCAGGAGGTCATATTCTTTATGCAAATAGAAAGCAGTTAGCGAAAGCTCAGAGCTTTCCCTTGGTGGTCGTTCTGTTGAAGCAGTAAATAATTTTAGAACATTAGAGGTTTCTTTAAATCAGAACATTGTGCTTTGGGATATTCATACAGAAGATGTAGAGGACATCGTGCGCCTCAGGCTCTCTATCCCGAAGCTGCGAACTGCTTTGAATCATAAGAGACATTTCTTTTTTTTCGAAGTAAGCCATATCCCCAAACCGAAACTAAGTCAGATAAAACAGCAGTGACAAGAAAAACTCGGCACCTTTCCCCTACAAAAGAGGTGGCAAGAAAATAAGCGAGATAACGCCCTGCAAACGTGTACGCAGATCGTAGTATCGTAGTATCGCAGTAGTTCGTATCGAAAACGAGCCACATCCTGCTGTTGCACGGACCAAAATTGAGCCAAATCCATTTGCCCAATGCTAGTTTGGTTTGGCTGTTCGGACTGTTTCGTGGGTGTTTCCAGAAGTCTTTTGTTGTTGTTTATGTTGATTGCTTTTCGGAGCTGGCTTGTCACGCATTAAGACGTTAATTAGGAGATCGGGAAAACATATATCCCCGGACGTCGACGACAAAGTGAACGAAATAAAAAGTGAATGAAATGAAACTGAGAGATGTGGAACAATAATTTCATCTCGTCTCCCCCGTTCCTATGAAATAACTCTGGTTATATTTATTTTTTTTTTACTCCCACATTTGTCATTTTAGTACGTAACTAAATAGTCGCCGCTTACAAGGCCTGGGAAATCCCCCTCCCCCCTCTGAGGGTATACGAACCACTTCATTAGCGTGAAGAAGAAAGCATAAGCAGCCTCCTTGTGAAGCGTTTTAGAAATTCATGGGAAGGCAATGAAGAGCTTGCTTACTTTTTGAGTGCCTTCAGTCGGGAACAAGAAAATTATCCTACGGAAGAATTCGAAGAGAGCTACTATTGCTGCCAAGAGGACTCACTTGCTCTCCATGTATAGTTATACTGTTCTTGAAGTCCCGTTGCATATGTTTAATGCCTTTTCCACCAAAACTCCGTCGCACCATTCTTTAAAGTCAATTTAAATAAAGTTTTCATAAGAATACTCCATCAACTTGACTGTTTCAATTCATCATCATCACCAGCCTATCTACGCCTACTGCAGAGCAAAGGCCTCTCCCATTAATCTCCAAATAAGTGCGAGCCAAATACAAACTTATCATCTCAATATTGCTCAAATTCGCCGCATAATTTTTAATTACTTGTGGCCATAAACTTCCCCTAGCTGACGTTAGAACATATCATATAATAGCTTTGACAGCGTTGCATTTAGGTTCGGTAACAAACTCCCGCTTTTTTCTCAAATTCGCTTTAGGTGGATTTGTCTCATTTCGACAAAAAAAAAAAAAGAAAGCTGCTCATATATTTTATTTATCACTCCTTATTTCTCTCATACATAAACTAAGGGAGGTAAAACAAAGACTTCCAACAGTAATGAAATCTCTAGGCTACAGAAAAAAGTCGTTAGAATTATTTCAAATGTTCAGTTATACTATTTTGTGTGTTATACGAATACTTGGCCCCATCAGCATCGATGATTTGAATTGCTGATGATTATGGGATCGGATCTCTAGAGAACAGAGTGGATCCCTAGAGAAGGCAAGCGTTGCAGGGGGCGGCAGAAAGTTAGGTGGGCAGATGAGATCAAGAAGTTTGCGGGGATAAATTGGTCGCAGTTAGCACAGGACCGGGGTAATTGGAGACTATTGGGAGAGGCCTTTGCCCTGCAGTGGGCGTCGATAGGCTGATGATGATGATAATAATGATGATGATGGTGGTGGTGGTGGTGGATGGGAGACACTTATTGGGGGAAAAAAGAGAGACAAGTACCTTAGTTAACTTGACCAAATTAGCTGCTATTGTTGATGTGAATTCTGGACCTTTCATGAAAAGTATGAAGACAAGTTGCGGAGATCGAACGCTTGGAGTAAGAAGAAATGCCATTTCCAGAGCTATATTTCATCAGGCAAATCACCTATGATCGTTTAATAGTTTTGTAATAACTCATATCGTGTGTGTGTGTGTGTGTGTGTGTGTGCGCGCGGGCGTACGTGCGTCTGTGTGTTTTATAAAGCAATTAGCTAGGTAAATAAGGAACACTTCGTAGATTGAAGACAGCGAAACAACAAATCCGAGTATTCTGAGTAACGCAGTTGTCCACCGCTAAAACATACGCTCTATTAAACAGCTTCGGGAACATTTCTGCACACTTAAGAATTTTTTTCGTGATTTAAATTATACTCAAGCAATTCCTCTTTAACGCTCACCGTGGAGTGTGCCGTTTTATAGGTTTCGCTGGCGGTCGGAGTAGTCCGTTTCTCTTTTCATGCAGTGTTTACGTACTCATCGTCATTTATGAATTTCGCCGCCCGGCCTAGAACTTTGTAACTGTTCATCAGGGCCGGCGTTAGGCATACGTGCTAGGCTTTCGGAATTTCTGGACCACGACCATAAAATTGTGACCAAAGCAGCACAGTACCTCTATCGATGTCCTCATGGAAGTGTACGTACTCCCTACTGGGTATCTTTGAGGTTTCCCCTCGCTCATGAAAGAAGTCGTTTTAAGGGCGAAGCTCCTTAGAGGCTCGGGCTGTCGGCGTATCCTGTCGTCGTCTTATGTAGTCGCGGGACTAAAACACCGGCACACTATTTTTCCAGCGCCTCGCGCTAGAACGCTTCGTGCTTCAAAGACACGAGACTTTTACACCAAAGCTGTATACCTCTGCCCCCTAACGGTTTCATGTCCGTGGGCAAAAACACTAAGGCACCAGCAATACTTATGCACTGTGTGCTTCGCTCCTCCCCGGGTTTCACGTTAGTGGAGAAATACCGGCTTTTGTTCAACGAAACCAGAACAGCGGTGGTGTACGCAGGATTTCATCTCGGTAGGGCAGGCACAAAAAGGAAAAGGAAAACATGAAAGGAGAAAAAAGTAAAAAAAAAACAAGAAAACAAAAAGCCGAAGCAAGGAATTCAAACAAACTAAAAATACAAAGACTTCGAGATGACGTCATTCTCCACATAACTTTCAGATTGTCTTGCTGTTTTTTACCCACATAAATTGCAAAATAGCAACTTTGTGGTGAGAACGTACATCGAATCCGTGTGTGGTTGGTGCATAGCTCATCCACACAGAAACAATTATAAGTAGTCATATTTTTTTACAGGCAGCTTAATTCTCATCTTCCGTCCCTCACTTCCCAGGGTCGAAAATTTCGGGGTTGTGGGGAGAGGGCGCAGCCCCCTCGGCGTGCCGGTATGCCTACCAGATTTGGCCGCTTTTTTTTTTTTTTTTTTTTTTTTGCAGAAGACAATCACCCATTTTTGTAGACGAAAACAGCGATGTTCGAACGTACAGCCTTAGAAGAACGCGAAAGGTGGCATTTTAAACTCAGGTGTCCGCAAGTAGCAGTTGAATCGCGCCGCTATACGCCTGCAGAAGTCGGGCGTGGGGAATGACGGTGTCGAAGAAATTGGTTTGAAATATGAAATAAACTTGCGTGGAATTTCTAAACTTGACATTATCTAGCGTTGGCTGCTCGTTCTTTTGCTTTTATTTACATAATTATTTGATTGCCTGGGGCTTTTCCGTACCTACAACATGCGCTGCTGCTGATGTGATGTCGCGCTACCTTCAAGCACCGAGTTATTTGTTCTCGGCTAGTAACCATAATAGCCCAAACCACGAAAAAAATGCGTGACAGTATTGTGATTCTATTTATATTTGTCCGTTTTAAGTAGAAGGGAGGCAGTGGGAGCTCATTGTGTCGCGACGATAAGAGTTGTTTCTGAACGTCACGCTTGCTATATACCCGTGATCGTCTTCCTAGCTGTATTTCTGTTTCTGCCTCCGTTGATTTCAGTGGCGTTGCCAGGGAGGTGAGGGGGGTTGGGGTGTTCAAACTCTGTTCCCCCCTCGAAATATTTATTGATAAATGTCCCCTCCACTTTCTTTTGAGAAAACTTGTCTAAAATCTTATTTGGGTGGAGGCGTAACTCCCCCAGGCCTACCCCCCCCCCCCCCCAAAGAAAAAAATCATTTCGGCTACGCCACTGATGATGATGATGATGATGATTTGCTATTGGTTTCCCCTTTGAAGCGGGGTGATGACATGTCATCTTACCAAAAAGGACTAATATAAACATGTTTTACACTCTTGGTTTAATACTAGCGCTGCTTAGGGCAGGCACTAAAGCTTATTAGCCCGAAATACTTTCTTTTCCCTGTTACAGGTGGTAACTGTCCTAGGCAATATTCCCCTCTCTGCTTTTCGTCCACCAGCATTCTAATCTTCTTTTCGTCCCCTCGACAGCCTTGAAGTTAACTTCTCCTCTGATACCCTTAAATCCTAGGGCTTCTGGAAGCCCAATATTCCCTTCATGTAGATTTGGATGGATACCCTCACATTCTAACACTATGTGCCGCATAGTTTCTGTTTCTTTTCCGCAGACCACACATACCCCATCATTTTGTGAATACTTCCCCACAAAACTCTTAGTTCGCAGGCAACCTGCTCTAGCCTCAAAAACAAAGCACTGCCCTGGGAATTATCGTAGAAATTTTCCTTTCTGATGTTCATTTTCTCAGCCCTGTACATCTCTAACGACGTTTTAGCTTCCATTTTTTTCCCTCCATTTATTCGTTTCAATCTGCCGTGCCTCTTTTTTGGTTACCTTGGCTGTTTTGGATTCTCCACTGTTCTTTCCGTATTTCATCGTTAGCCTTCTAGTCTTTCTTAACCACTGCGTGTCCACGCTTTTCAAGTATAGGTACCTAAAAACCTTAGCTGCCCACCTTCGTTGATCCATTGCCCTCAACCTCATCTCAAAGCATATTTTACTCTGAGCTTCTCTAACTTCAAACGACGCCCAGCCCATATCTCCCTGAACTGCTTCGTTAGTGGTTTTTCCATGCGCGCCTAAGGCCAAACGTCCTACCGTTCTCTGGTTTACTTCAAGGCCTGATAGAACGTCTGATTTTAAGCAGAGTACAGCATTCGCAAACGTGAGACCCGGAACCATTACTCCTTTCCACATTCCTCTTACTACTTCATATTTGTTATACCCCCACAGAGCTCTATGCTTCATTATAGCTGCGTTTCGCTTTCCCTTAACCTTAAGTTGCTCCTCGTGAGTACTTAAGTAGTTATCCCCTTCGTTTATCCACACTCCCAAATATTTATATTCCTTCACTCTAGGTAATTCGCCTTGCTGGATAGACACTACGTCGGTGGTAGCGTCATTGAAAACCATTATTCCTGATTTTTCTGCACTGAAATTTAACCCGAGGTCAGTGGCTTCCTGGCCGCTAATATTTATTAGCCGCTGCATATCTCTTTGGTTATCAGCTAAAAGAACAATGTCGTCTGCGTATAACATTCCCGGAATATGCTGTTGTACCACTTCGCCTTGCAGCATATGGGTTAGGCTAAACCCTACTTGACTTTACTAGTTTCTTTTCTAACCCTACCATGTAAAGCATGAACAGTATTGGGCTCAAAGGGCATCCCTGTTTCAGTCCCCCCAATGGATGTTGACCTGCTGGGCGCATTTCTGTCCTTCCCAAGTAATGAGCACTATATTGTCTTTATAGATTGCTATAAGGAACTGTACTAACTCGTCATCTAATCCCTGGAGTTTCAGCATTCTCCACAGCCGTTCTCTGTTTACGTTGTCATATGCCCCTTTAATGTCCAAGAACGTAATCCATAGTGGTCTATTCTGTGCTTTCGCAATTTCAATGCATTGCGTTATCACGAACAGATTTTCATCCAGTCAACTGTCTTGTCTAAATCCATTCTGCAGTTCCCCAAGTATTTCATTTTCTTCCATCCATGCTTGAATTTCTGATTTTATCGCCTGCATTACGAATCTATACACCACTGACGTTACTGTGAGTGGTCTGTATGAATCAATACTGGCTTTGTCTCCTCTGCCTTTATATATTAAATTCATCCTACTTTCTAACCAGTCCTCTGGTATTTGTTTGGTTTCTATCACCTTATCTATTGCCCTCATAAACTATTCCTTACTTTTAGGTCCAAGTAGGTTTATCAGTTGCATTGGTATTCCGTCCAGGCCCACTGCTGTCTGGGGGAAACCTTTTGCTCTGCTTTTTTCCAATCAAGGTTGCTCAAACTTATTTCCCTTTCCGCAGTCTTTTGTGGCGCTGATGTTATCGGTGCAGGTTTCCCTACCACTATTGCCCTAAACTTCTCACTAATCACTCGATGAATATGCGCCAACGCGTGCTCTCCTTCTAAATGTTCCCCCTCCTCATCAATCAGGAATTTTTGATGGTTATCGTTTTTTGAGCTTAGTGATTTTACATGGTTCCAAAACTTCTTGGATGCGCTTTTGCCCTTCTTCCGTATTTCTGCCATCCATTGTTCGCTTTTCTGCTTGATCTTTGCTTGCACCATTTTCTGCACTTCTAGTTTTTTCCCACGGTAGATATCCCACTTCTCCTTCACTACCTCCGGTTCCATACCAGTTCTTTTTGCTTCTCTATGTTCTCTCGACGCCTTTCTTCGCTGGTCAATAGCCTCTTTTATTTCCTTATTCCACCAGCTTCTCGGCTTTCTCGGCACTGTTTGATTTGCACGCAAGCTATGCCACTTGACCGCTGAGCATTGCAAAGAAAGCCCTCACTAGGATAAAAAAACGATATCCATCAAACATTCTCAGTACATAATGAAGAAAAATATTCAAAGGAGGAGCAAACATTGTTGCATATTCATCAAGTGATCAGTGGTAAGTGAGGGAAATAGAGAAACTGCGGGAATGAAGCATATTATGAAAGTGGAACAGAGAGCTTAGGAAGAGACCACAAGCGACTTATACCTTGCCCTTGGAGGCGCTACCAGAGAGAATAAAGCCATATATGCAGTCGTAGGAACTAATCAAAACAATGAAAAGTTCAATATGGTCGGTGATATGGCGGAATACAAAATAAATAAGCACCGAGTTGGCAATCTGGATTATGACGAAAGGATTGGTTTCATAAATACTAACATGGATGAAGTCGAGCAACGAGATCGATGGAAAAAAGGCGTTTAGAGGACATAGAGAGGCAAGAAGAGCTAGAATGAAGTAAAGTAAAAAAAGTATAGCTACCGAGAGAAAAAAAACTGGAGGCTCAAAAAATTGCTTGAGCGAAAATGACGCACAAAAGCGACCACTGCTAAAAGAAATGTGGAAGGACAAAAGCGCATCCAGGATGTTTTGGAACCATCTACAAGCAAGCACTACGCTCAAAAACGATATACACCAAAAATTATTAGTGGACGATGAGGGGAAACATTTGGTGAATATTTATCAAGGGATTAAGAATGATGGAAAATGTTGTCAAAGATGTACAGGGCAGAGAAACTTGATATCAAAAAATCTCTATGAGAATTTCAAGGACACTGCTTTGCTTTCTGAGGCTAGGGAAGGTTCAGGGATTTATACCCCCTCCCCCCCACCCCCACTTCCATACCCCAAAATTGAAATTCTGTATAAACCCCTGGGCAGGTTGGTCTAGAACGAAGAGCTTTGTGGGGAAGTATATTCGAAATGAGACGCCGGCTTTATCGCTGAGTGGCCCGTTTGAATTTTCCGCATTAAAACGCATTTTTTTTTTTCACTCTCACAACTAGTTTGCCTCTATAGAAAGGTGTTCCGTGACAGCCTGACGAAGGGCCCCACGTGGCATCGAGGCTATAGCTCCCGAGATCTGCTCGGGAAAGCGGATATCAAATCAAATCATATCAAATCTTTATTTTTCTCTTGAGAGAAAGAGGGAGGAAAAGGGGAAAAGCTGCACATTTGCAGCTTTCAAACAGGGATCAAACAGGGATCACGATGAGGTGACTTTGAGGCGTCTAGAAAGACTTTTAAAACACTACAAACCACAATAGAATCGGAGTTGTCCTTATAATGTAGGAGAAGAAATGGCCCCGCTGATGTATGAATGAGTATTTCGTGTGTCACAACGCAGTCACCAAAGCGTAAAACTGCAGAGGTTGCAAGCTGCTTCCGCAAGGGTCGCTAATCGACAGACGAAAATGGCAATTAAGTCGCAGGCGCCGCGCACTTCGTACGCGCAGACGGGCGTCTTCGTACACGACGGCCGCCATGTCTGCAAGCGTTTTAAGCGAACCTTATATTGCTAGGGTTCCACGTATCTTTGGTGTCCACGAACTAAAACTCCTGAAGCTCCACGTGACGTACTATTGAAGTGCGAGACGTTTTACAGCTCCAGGCGTTCGCAAACGAACGTCCCGGTGTGTGCAATCAGCGCGCGGTCCCCACAAGTCACAAGCATTATTTATACCTCATGCTCATACACATCATCACTCAGAAATGCATCTTTAGTAGATTACTTAAAGGTACCATGAAGACAAAACACAAGTTTGTTATTTTCGAAAGATTTAGTGTTTTAATATGCCCCAAGCGCTTGTCCGGCAGCAAACGATGCTTTATTCACTGAGAAATTAGACATTTAAAGCCAAAATTTCAATTCTACCGGTAAATCATGTGTTTCGTGACGTCAGAAAGGACTTATTCAGGGAAGGTACCTGAAACCAATGTTTTTAGATTAACTTAAGATTTAGAAACCAACGTTTTTAGATTAACCTAATCTAAAAACGTTACCTGAAACGGAAGTTAGTGTGTTGTCGAAGGCTGCTGCGAACGGCGAAATTGGTCTTTGGTTGTCCTTTGTTTACTGTCCTCCTTCCTAGGTGGCCCCACAATACCGCTCAGTGCCCAGACAAGGGGGGCTGCCGGGTAACGAGGAGGCAAACAGGCTAGCGTGCGGCTTCACTCACCACCCCCCTGTACCGACGCCCTACGATACCCTAGCACCACCACGTACGGTGAATACCTTCAAAGCGCCAAAAAAGAGCGGGCTACATATCCAATCCCACATCGCGAACTAACGGCAACTGAAGCCCACATGCTACGAAAAATACAAAGAAACACTTTCATTCATCAATGTAGTTGGGCGAAGATTTTCCGACAACGGCACCCCGACTACACAGAAGACTGCAGCCTATATGCGGAGAGGAGAGATTGCTGCCCTCTTCCTCGCCACGTGGGCCTGCCCGCACCTCTGGCAAGATGCCTAATATCAAAAGCCCCTGTCACTAACTTCACGAGAATCACGGGGGGCCGATTTACAGATAAAAAAAACCTAATCAGCCAAGCGAAGACGGGAGCGGAAGCCACTGGAGCCCCGGACCTGGAGTGTCACCTGTGATTCGCTCACCCAACGCGTTGGCTCATCTTTCTCTCCCCCTCCTCAACTCCATCTTTACTTCGATATAGTTTATTCAGAAAGAGACCGCTGTCCGCACTTGCTCTGATTTTGACAGGATTCTTACCTGGCTTACTTCTTTTACGGGTGATAGTAATCGTTCGTGAAAAATTGGGTATGCTCCACAAACAGTGTCACGTAAGTGGCGATGTCGCTTATGCCATTTGGCCAGTGTCATGTCAGACAGGCCAAACGCGCCCGATTGTTGTGCCAGCGTCGGCCGGTATATATTGCGCGCCGTACGCACTGGGGCTTCCATGTTTCCATGTTCGTTCGTAACTCTCATTGCTTTCCCCACCATTATTACTGCGATCAAAATTATATGCATTAGATTTGAGAGCAAACAGCTCGTTGCAAGCTTATAATCGCTGTTTAATTTGTGTTGGATTTTGTCAACCTCAGCCAATCGCAATGAGCTACACATAATACGTCATAAGTTCAGTGCAGAAAAGTAGGGAGAGTGTCGCATGCCTATTCTCTGTTTTCTCATTACATAGCTTATTTTAACAGAGTTTGTGTTAGAAGGTGCCGTCACTGTTATTCTACGAAGCAATCTTTCGAATGAACCAAACCTGCATTTTGTCTTCTTGGCCCCTTTAATAATGGCACCGCTTGCAAGATCAGTATACAGTACAGATAAAAGAGTGTGCATGTATGTACGCGTCTTTCTTAGGGACAACCGCCGTAAACGCTCAAGAGAAATAAAATTTGCTCATATCTTTCACACAAATTCTGCGTCACTATATGTTGTGTGCTTAAAAAGCCATTCAACCTTCACAGCGTGGAATGGATCATGACTTTTTTTCGTACATCCCATTCCTTTTCTGGAATCCTGGCTTAAAGCTGCAGTAGAAGAATGGAGCTGTTGAAGGGTATCCCAGAGGTTCTCCTCCTCAAGAGCCAAGAGTATCGGCCGTTAGGGATATTATATAGAGACGCACTAAGAGCACAGTTCTATACTTTAAAAGCCTGTCTGCATCGTCCCCACCTGTGTACACATTTTGTCACTCGAAGAAAGCAGTCAGCAGAATGTAGACCTGTCAAGGCTGCCGGGTGTGCGAAAGTTTACCTAAGACTTGTTCTTCCCTCGTCCTCTACTATTCGCTAAATTTAGTACTACCAGTGAAGGTTTCCGAAATTTTGCCTTTGCGTAAACACGCTTGCTTGTAGTTTTCAGCTTATTTCTATACTGCGTCGGCGCCGATCCCGTCTTCTTCTACCTTGCTATCGGCCATTGGCGCTGTATAACAAGTCATCTACACCAACTCCCCTGATTTTCCGCATTGTGAAATAATCATGTAGGCGAATTTAAATAAATTGTATAGAGAATTATATAGCCCTGTTACACTAATAAAGCTTGGCCACAGTTGTTTCACCATCTGTGTCAACATTTTCAAATATTCATACATATACAGAGAGACCTGCGGCGATATCCATTTAAGCGTTGTCCGGTGGATGGCATGTGAGTTGCGTTACAGCCGGCCCCTCCCGCTGGGAACCATTTTCGCCACTGTTGTGTTGCCTTAATTCTTTCGAGCCCACGGGTCATTGACCGTTGCGAATCCTAGATAACCGTACCAAGACCCCGGCATGCCAGCGAGTCCATATTAACTCCTCGAATTTACTCCTGTCCCTGCAAAAAGTAATTTCCTGGTAACGTTTACTCTACGCGCTTACCAATTTCTCTTCTCATTTTTGTTGAAGATCTCATTTTTGTTGAAGAGAGCCATTTTTGTTGAAGATCTCTTCTACGGCATCTTAACTAAACGCATAAGGCGTACGTGTTGCAGATACGAATGGTCAGAAGCAGAAGAGACTAGCCGCACCGTGCACGCCCCCATCAGCGCGTCGTGGTGGCTGATGACAACGACGTCTAAACTTGCGCCTCGCGGGCGCGCCTGGCGCACTCCACCGGTTCAGTGTTTACACGAACGCGCCCCGCCGGCACGCGTGTAGCACGCGGTGTTCGACGTCGTCGTCGCCGGTGTCTGCAAGCCGTAAAGCGCGGAGCGTGTGTGAGCGCGCATCGATGGAACCCAGACCACTTATGCACGCCGATACACGGTTCAGATACTGCGCGGGCGTCTGCGGGGCCGTCTCATGCATGGCTGCACCGACGCCACCCACATCCCAAGGCCTGGCGGTGTCTCTCCTCGGTACGCGTCAGTTTTTTTTCCTCGGATAATTCGGATACCCCGCTCTTGCGAATCGCTGACGTTCGCCCTATTCTGGCCAGTAAGAAGGCCGAGCTCGCATGTCAGAGGCGACGCATTAAGCAGGCCTTGCTGTGTCTCAGTTGGCCGCCCGTTTCTCCTCTCTGCTTTCTTTCTCGAACGCCACGCGTCACCACCCACGCACCCCTAGGATACAAACCCAGGTTCGCTCCGTTGTTGCCTGGCGCATGCGAAAACTCTGTAACGCGAGCGTACAAGACCATATTAGCCTATAATAAACGCCGCCTCGACGAAGGGCCATGGACCACACGCATGAGAACCCACAGGCGGGCGCGCCAGGGCAGACACGCACGTACATGTTCCGAGCTGTATACGCACAGGCAGCTTTAAATCCGTTGTTATACCTCGAGGTGCTGAGCCGTGCGAGCCGGGGTGCAGGCGTTAGAGTGCCTAGTTACTTATGTAAAGCATATGCAAACACGTAATTGTGCTGAGTCGTGATAAGATGTGTATACGGCTGGCGGGCTGAATTGGCCCCCACACGCAGCTTGTTAAGACGACCTTGTGCTGCTGTCATGACGTCGCTGTCAAGGGATAAAAAAAAAGGCTGGCAAATCGCTGAGCATTTCTGTCGCATATATGAAACGTTCGCAATTCGCAACAATTCCTAACACGTTGCCGGCCATATTTATTGCGCCAAGTAATGTCAACTACATGAGTTCCAGTTTCTATAGTCGTGAGTCTAGCAGATCACCTTTCAAGCTTTTCAGCGTTTCGGCGTGCTTCTAGAAGAACGACAATTGGGCTAGCTGGTAACGGTTCTTGAACATCTTGAAGTAGTTCTGTGGTCCGTCTACTTCTTCCTTTTTAAACCTTTTAAAAATTCGGTCTCTCCCCCCCTCCCCGATGGAAAAAGAAAAATAAAGCGGGGAACAATACCCGCTCCAGCAAGGCTATGGCAGGTTTAAAGCCAATATAAAATATAAAATAAATGAACGGGGCTAGAAGCAAAATTTTCTTTTGAAGGAAAGCCAATTTGCAGGATAAAAAAAAATACTACTTTCCACGTTTCTTATGATCGGGCAGCAGGTACACAGAGCGTGAGAAGAGAGTTGGCAATCATGAATGTTATTGAAAGTAAATAAAAAAAATCGCTTACAAATTGTCCTAATCGGGAGACCTGCAGCCGAAAAAAAAAATGTGGTTAACAGCGTGGAAAAGTAAAGAAAGAACCGGATAGGAAGCAGAGGGAAAAAAATACAGAAGGTGCTTCAATTATAAAAGTTCGCCACAAATGTCCGTCTAGAGGTAGCTGTTTCAGAATTAAAGTCCAGTAGGGGTATTTCCGTTCACGAGAATAGCTAACTGCAAGGCCCTGCTGCAACGCCGCACACATTATGCACGCTATTTACAAAACGCAAAGGGAAACAGCTCCGAGGCACTCTAAAGTCAATTTCAAAAAGTAGATGACACGGTCCGCGCAATCAACGAATCTTGTTTGATGCTGCGTTTTGCATAAGTTTTTCTTGGCTGCTTCTTGCGTATGCGTGCAAAGAGAGGGGCAGCAAACGTGCTCGTATGAGTTTATGTGCTCGTACACACGGGCTTATATGCTCGTATGGGCTTACGTGCTCGAATGGGCTAGTGTGCTCGCATACGCAAGGAGCAGCCCAAGAAGAATTTACGCAAAACGCAGCATCAAACAAGATTCATAGGTTGCGCGGACCATGTCATCTGCTCAATTCCACTTTTCTGCAAAGAAGGTTTACATGGGCCAAACGGGCCGCTATGTTAATGACAGAGTTCGCGAACACCGCACGTGCCTCAACAATGAAAGGGGCAGAAACAATAGGTGACCGGTAAATAGCGCAAAGGCTCACGGGTAGTAGGACTTGATTGCTGGCTAGTTGGTTCATGACGTCGTCTGCTCCCGCCACTTCCGGTTCGAGACCTCCCCGGCCTTCCCGTACGCCGGCGGGTTTCAGGCGCGTGTGTGGGTGTTGTTCATTTGTCACAGGGTGCTTACCTGTCAGATAAACCCCTAGTAGGGTCAGTCGTTGTTATGTCTGAAATTCCCCATGCATGAGCCTTTTTTTTCCCCGGTGGAAATAGATAAACAACAAGCACACACGCGCGTGAAAGCCGACGGGGCACTGGAGGCCAGGAGAGCTCCCGAACCGGAAGTGGCGGCACTCCGCGGGAGAAAACGATGTACCCATGAGCCTTTGCGCTTTTTTACCGGTTTAGCCCCGTTTACATTGACCCGACGAGGGCGCGTTGAGTTGAAATAAACAGGTTTTTTTGACTCGACGCACTCATGTATAAGCGGACGCGTGAGTCGAAAAGCCGTAGGGTCGAGTCCGTTCGACTCGCAGGCAGGGGGTGGATTGACGCGCTCGTCGGGCTGAGTCGGCGGGCCGTGGGGAGCTGAATACCGTATTTGCACGATTATAGCGCGCCACCTATTGTACCGCGCGGGTAGGTTCGCGCAGGAAAATCCGAAAAAATAATTGGACGTCGGCTTTACCGCGCAGGTGTAAAATACATGACACTACTACCTAGAAGAAGGAGGTTTTATTTTGCGCGTGCAACTGTGGCAGCCAAAAATAAATTGTGCTTCGTAAACTTGCTTATCCAGCTCCTGCAGGGAATAAAACTATAGTGGGAAACATTGAAGCTGTTTGCGATTTTAAGTGTCTTCACCTTCATAATTCTACGTGTGACGGGCTAATTGCAATAGTAGAAAAATGAGTAACAGCTGACCAAGGTATGTCATTCAGGAATGAGTGCGCCGAAATTCACTCACGTGATATTGACGGATTTTTTTATTGGATTGAGTTAGAGTTTGGGAGGACCTCGTGCCTATGGAAATGTTGCTGGCCGATTTGAAACCTACTTCGGTTTTGAGCCCGATTGTAACGCGTACACAAATTTTAAGGCTAGCTTTTAGCAAAAGAAGGTGCGCGCTAGAATCGTAAAAATACGGTAGCTCCTTCTCCGGCAATCCCCCTGCCCCCTCGCCTCGACTCTTTGAATGGAGCTCATATATACGCGTGAGGAGTCGAGGTAGCTGAACCCGCCAGTCAACTCGACCCTCCCTCGTCGGGTCCATGTAGAGTTCCTGTATATACCTAGACCTAGAGTTCCTGTATATACAGGAACTCTAGGTCCATGTATCCGGGGCTGTATAGACGGAACATGTGCGCCAGTGCCATTGCACCCCGGATCTGAAAAGCGTGTCCATAGTGGGGCGTGGTGCGACGAAGCAGGAACGAGAGATAATCGAAGCCTTCATGATATATAAACACGGTGAAAAATGCATTAATGAACCCTCCATTGTAATCACAGATAAAGAAATAGCTGTTATTAGCGGACTGCGACACATATGAGATTGGTACTGTGCTTTGCATTGCCTCCTGAATGCGAAAGGTGTGGAAAAATCTGCGACTGCGCAAGGGAAGGAAATTTGTATTTAGTTAGGGGTCTATCGTTTCAATAAATCAGTTGTAAAGCCAGTGCCGTCCGTGTGTGCGTTCTCCCCTCTTGTGTAGCGTCTTACCACTGGTTCCCACTTCAAAATAGAAACGCAGTTTCTAGATTTACATCCGACAGCACCCAAAATCATAGGTAATTAAAGTTATGTCCGATGGAGCTTTAACCGAATATTTTGAGTTATGTCCAACATAACCTAAAATGGAAATTAGAGATACGTCCGACAGAACCCCCCCCCCCCCCCCCCCCAAATAAAACAAAGTTACGCCGGACGGAATTTTAACCGGCCGCCGTTTTGAGTTACGTCCGAGGTAACCAAGAGTCAAAAATTAAACTTCCATCCGACGTAACCTTACCCAAATGCTTCGAGTTACGTCCTGCATAACCTGAAAATGATATTGAAGTTGCGTCCGACAAAATTAGAGTCACGTCCGGCGGAACCCGAAATGGAATTTAAAGTGACGTTCGAGGTATAGGTCACGCAAGAAAATTTACCATCCTTTCCTAAAGGAAATGGGAGAAGCGCGAAAGCTTTCTCACAATAAAGTTGCGTCAAAAGTGCGTCAAAACATTCGCTGGAAGTGCCTTCGATCGATCGTCAAATCTTCAAAGACCCAAATCGCATACGAAGAACGAACCAATGCGACTGTTTTTTTCGCGCAATAAGTAAACGCATCTACGAACGATCCAGATGTGTATACCGATACGTGGTCCATGAGATAAACATATACTACTGTACTCTTTCTTCAAGGTCGATGCGTCTACTGTCTTATCTGGAATTTTAAGTAACCGTTTTGACCCAATGGGAGGCCGGTTTCAGGCCCGTGACATGTGTCCAGAGACCTTATCAGAGCTTTTCGGTCCACCAACCAGTCTATCGGGAAATGCATTAGTTTTCTGACCGGACGCCGTCGTTCAAAGCTTTCACTTAAAAAAAAGAGCTATGGCTGGCGGAGCCAAAGCACAGTTACGCCCTATGTAATCTACGCAACCTCCTTTTACGATACGTGGCGTCAATTCACAAACAACACGCGTTGCAGCTTTACTCCGAGCCGGTGCAGATTCGGTAAATTATAGTTGAAACCTTCCGATTCACGTCTTTTCGCGTTGGTAGAGCGGTCTGGAGCGTGGAACTCGCACCCTCGCAATGAGGGTTCGAATCCCGTCGTGGCCACGGGAGTTTTTTTCTATCAATCTTAATCAAAGTATTAAATTTTTGTTATACGACTGTACGTGCACTTCTTCAAGCAACGCCCAAAAGTAAGCGAAAATTCACAAAATAGAACCTCTTTTCGCAAGCGCAGTTCCAGTTGAACTCGTGCCGAAAATGATGTCGGCAGAGCCAAGAGTCTTTTAACGAATACAATTCTTAATTGATTAGGGGTAGTAAAAGGCACGCCCTGGTTCTCGTTTTTAACGGGTAAGCAGACGAAAGGGTCCGGTTTTAACAATAATTTGCCTATTCTGCAGCGAATCTGACGCAGCAACATACGTGTCGTTATTTATATTTGACGTCACGTATCATAAAACAGGCCATTTCAATAAGGTAGCGTGACGGTAACTGCACTCGTGCTCGGTCAGCCGTAATTCTTTTTAATTGACCATACGTCGAACATCACTTCAATAAAATTTTCAGGCTACCCTGGGCCCTGGCCGTCAGTTTAATTTTTTACTTTGGAATATGTCAGACGCAACTTCAATTTCGTTGTCAGGATACGTCGGACTTAACTCAGACAACTGGGTTAAAGTTCCGTCGGACATACCTTTAATTTTCATTTTGGGTTCTGTCAGACGTAACTCTAGACACTGCGAAACAGAAACAAGGGCGCGCTCGCGCGCGCAAGGAGAACGAGTTGAAAGCGCAAGGTGCCCGCAGGCGTGACGTCGGTTCGTCAACCTGTGAGCGGCAAAACCCGTAGCAAACCCAGTTACCTTTTGGGGATCTTCAGCCTGGATTAAGAATTTGTTAGGAACACATTCGAATTCCGCCAACGCACTAACAGTGCCACAGATTGCCATTCAAAATGCCGCCGAACCAGCCGACCCGATGCGGCTGCTTGCGCCTACCTGCTGCGCTGGAAGAGCGGGCGACAGCAGCGCCGCTGCTACTGGCTCATTCGGCTGTGACAGCTCTCTCACGGCCCGCGCAGCTTAGTTCACTGCTCGTGTGCTAGAGTGCTACACGCAGTTGCACAAAACGTACACTCAACGTATAAAAGATTTATAATAGTATTCTATCACGCCTGCGGCCGTCGGCCTGATCCAATCGATCATTGTGTCACCGATTCCGCAGTGTTGGAGGAGATCCAGTAGAACCACATCGAGCGTGCCAGTGCATTATGTATATATGTATATCCTTGTAAATAAAAAATTGTGTTTGGAAAAAAAAAAAAGCGGCCGTCGGCCTGCTAGCTCAGTCGGTTAGAGCGTCGTGCTAATAACGCGAAGGTCGTAGGTTCGATCCCTGCGCAGGCCAGTTTTTTTTTTTTGCTGGTTTGTTGCTATGATTGAAAGCATACAGAATGGCTGACTCCTTTTACTGCGGGAAAGCGTTGCACAATTTGTTGAGGGGCAAAGAACGCTAAGCTCCTGAGTGGTTGGATTTGTTGAAACACTAACCTATGATTGAAAGCATACACGAATGGCTGACTCCTTTGCATACTGCAAGTAGCAGTGAAGTTCACTGCGCAAGTAAACAATGTGAAGTTTGCGGCATGCCGGTATCCGTAGTAACGTTACTATCTAGCAATGCTTGTTTATACGGCCGCATTTCATGTATTCTGCACGTTTGCCATCTGAATAAAGAAGCTTTCGTCAACGCTGTGCGACCTAAACACTCTCGCGGCCGATCTATCAGGAGAACGTCTCAAGTAACTGTTCTTCTCCGTCATCATCCAATAGGGCGCCAAAGGCGTTCACGCTCTTCTTGAGACGAACTTGGTCATGAGAATGCAGCCCGAACGACCCCAGCGACATCAAGTAAACTGGAACGTCTATTGCCCTAACCCAGGGAATACCTTCCGGCACTCTGTTAGTGTTTATCACCTTCCTTCCTCTGTTTCCCAATTTTGGCCCGTTTTTCTTTTCCTTCCTTTATTCTCTGCTACATCCCTCCATCCCTCCGACACTACCAGTAAGAAATGTAGCCTGGGAAAGGGTTTCTTTGTACCCTATAGGACCCCAACTGCATACGGATATGCAAGGAGCTCGACCCACGCATATAGAGCACCAAGGCGGCGTCCCGGGGTAACGCTATTGTTCGCGTCGTACCCGAGAGGCTTCGTAAGCCATGCGGTTTATATAGTCATAAACGTTCGAAACTTGTGAAACGCTGGCGCTTGTCATACATCTTCTCGTTGTTTAGTGCAAAGAAAACTATAGGTACATTTGAGGGAAAATATACGTAATTAACCAGCAGCGCCCGCGTTCCTTTAGTTAAGGACGCCCGTTGGGTTGGTTTTTTTTTTTACGATAGTAAACGCAAAATATGGCAGTGCAACGCCGGCACGTGCGGGGAGAAAAGCATAAAGAGAACAGAACGCCCGCTGGCGCAGTTTCAGGCAGGGGGCCGCGCGAGCACTGCGAAGGCGGCAAATTTGAATTGCATGGGGTGGTAACAGTGAGCGGAGTACGGCGCTACAGCCCGTTATGGCAGATCACTGCGCTACTTCCGACAGCTTCCACATTGAGTGGAACGGCTTTAATTTTTTGCTTTTCGCCTCCATCAGAAAAGCGGCCGCCGCGGCCGGGAATCGAACCCGCGAGCTCGTGCTCAGCAGCGCAACGAGCACTGAGCCGCCGCGGCGGGCAGCATTCCCTATGGTCTCGTCTCCCGGACGGGCCAGCATGATCAATGGAGAACTAATATTATAGACCACCATGCTGAGCTTGCAAACTTTACGAAAAGCTCGTTTCTGGAAGAGAATGATGAAGAGTCGCAGTATTTAAAAAAGTTCGAATGATGTACTAGACCCATTCCAGTGGTCCCATCACTGCTTGTCAGCGCCTTACTTTTGCTGTGCCGTTTTAACTTTTGTTGTGGCTCTTGCCTTACTTGTTGGCTTCTTGTGTCAATTTGAGCATTCTTTGACGTGAAACACGGCAAAACCGTATCCCGGAAAGTGTGTCTACGCCTTGTGTCTGCAAAAAATGCGTAATTCGTTAAATTGATACATTTAATCGTTATATTTGCGTAAATGTAGAATATTGGTTGCATTATAACCGACAAGAACCCATTAAAACAAAACACTTGCAGTCCTTCCACTATTGTGCAAGATGGAAGACCATCGAAGCTGTATTGGTGGCAGGGGCGTAGGGAGGGGGGTTTATGGGGCTTCAGACCCCCCTCCCCCCGAAATTTTGTCGCGCTGTCATGCACCGCCACAAAGGCAACCATCTGCATCGGAAACCATCCCAGAAATTTGTCTAAAATCCCAGGAATACTTTCCGGAAAGCGACCTACTCTCCCTTGGTGGCCCGTTTCCCTCCTGACATGCGTAACTCCTATGTAAGGCCTTCATCCTCGGGGGTGTTCTGCAAGCTCGCGTTCCTCGACGCGACGGAGATTCGCGGGTGAAACCGCAGGCCTGGCTGCTTCAGTACCTCCATACAGCCAGGGCCGCCGCCGGAAAGCAGTGCACTAACGACTTCGGGCTTCGTCTCCCGCCCCCTCCCCCACTCTATATGTTGGAAATTTACCTGCGAATTCTTTGCTGTGGTACCGTTCATGTGGCAAAACGACCTATTGCCACAGCTACAAAAAGTAGGTCGATTCGCCGCACGAGCCGCGCCACAGCCGAGAATTCGCTGGTAAATTCGCACCATGTAGAACGGGCGTTCTGTATAAATGTACACTGTGTTGCCAGTGGCACTTTGTTGGCTCCATCAAAATATAATATTCTCGCTTTTGTCACCACAAATGGAGATTTTAACGTTCTTTTTTGTATGTTTGACTAATTCCTGTGCAATTATCCATAGTCCGCGAAGGCTGGCAAGCTGCTCCTACGCAATATATTGACACAGCAGACAGCGGCGGTAGGATTTGTCCCTAACCGTCGCATGTGTGCAAAAAAAAAAAAAAAAAAAAGAAAGAAAGAAATTCTTGGATGGTAAAGCGACAATAAAATAAAACGTCCACCCACAAGTTGTTTGTTTCGTGCTTTTCAAGCCCGATGCGTGTTTTGTTAGTTTTAAATATATTGGTTCCTTGCATCAATGTTTTTGCTCCCTTGTTTATTGACATATATGTTATATTTATTCTACATTTCCATATTTTTTATATGCTATTTCTTCTTATCTAATGATGATCGTTGGATTTTTTTGGCGCTAGACCAGCTAGGGCAAAGAGCACCAAGCAAAAGTGATTACCACAAAACAGCAGGTATTAAAACGTGTAAGTCAGACAAATAGTAAAATGAATTAAAGGTGATGGTGATGGCTGCATAGGGCCTATTTCTTCATATTGTTGCGACCGAGTGGGGGCACCCGATCCGAGACATACTAGCGTGTATGATGCGAGCGGCCAGCCGCTGTGCAGCAAGAACCAGAAGCCGTAGCTAACGTAACTGTTTACTTCATAGCGAGAGGTGAGCCGAAGCCAAAGAACAATGCCCCGACGGGCGAGGTTACAATGACTCGAGCAGAGCGACAACATCGATTCGCTGCTCACAGGAATGAGTTACAACAGCTCTATTTATGTAACGGTAACGTCACAGACTCTTTCCAGTGTTCGTTAGTCGTCGGTAGCCTCCGCGCACGTTGAGTACTCCGTTGCGATATGAAGAGCGTGGAGACGAGCCTCGCAGGCAGCCGCCGAAGTTTTGAAATGCGCCGAGAGCAAAGCGTCTGACGCGGCTTGTCGCAACTTGTTCATGGTGGCGCGTGTTTTCAAAGGCGCACGAGTGGCTTCGCTGGCCGAGGAGGATGCACTTGGCCTATTCGTCATATCTAGACAGAACAGAAAATTGCAAGCAGTGATATCAATTCTGCCACAATTGTCGGAACATGCGAATAATTTCTTTACGGAATACTTTATTTTCCTTGTTCTTGACTGTACTAGCGTCGTATTTCCTGTTAATAGTTAGAAATTTCAGTTAATAGTTATGTTTATTATCAGTTAATAGCTATGTATTTATTATACATATTTTTAATCGCTTCGAAAATCGTATGGAGGAGGTCTAGGTGAAATCTCAGCCCCCCCTCCCCATGCAAAATTTCTGGCTGCGGCCCTGATATATGTGGATATTGAGATAGGTATGCTAACTTGCTATACTGATCGTGTAGAGACACATACACATAACGTTTGCAGAATTATTTTCTAATGTAATCCTCATATAATTTCCTTCGTGGTAGTTTCGGTAAACCCAAGAGTTACAGCTGTTTCCTGTAACCATACACTCTCCGTAGACGGCCGTTTATTGAGAGAAGACTGGAATTCTGTAACGTTTGCAACTTCGCTGTAATTATGACAAGTGATTGAAACTCGTCGTAATGGTAGAGGTGCCCCAACGGCCAATTTGGTGGTGGTGGTGAAAACGTTTTATGAGCCGGAACAAAGTTAGTTGAGCCGTTCCTCTCTTGCGGGGGGGGGGGGGGGGGGGTGTCCTCAGTCCAGGAGGCCCTGGGCACGTGCGGCCAGTTGCGCCCGGGATATGAGCTCTAGCTGGTCACCCAGGTCGCCACTAGCCAGCTGCCTCAGCCGTCAAGAGGTCCGGGGAGTCAAGAGGTCCAACGCGTCAAAAGGTCCAATATTGGATCTCTTGACTCGTTGGGTTGTTGACCTCTTGACTCCCCGTGGACCTCTTGACGTGGCTGAGGTGAGTCAAAAGGTCCAACGTATTTGGGGTTAGCTGGCACTCCCACACCATGTGGTATAGGGTGCATGGGGATGGACAGTTTGCATTTGCATTTGAGGAGGGTACTGTGCAGGATAAATGGCATGAAGGCGTGTGCCATGGGGAAAGGTGTTGGTTTGCAGCCGCCGTAAGATGCACTCGTCGGTTCTTGGGAAGTACGTTCGGATGGGGTGGAGAGAAGTGCTGGTGTTGTCGGCGTAAATGGGCTAGGATGTCAGCGTAGCGGAGGGCTATGGCCGAAGAAGCACTTGGGTCGTCAGCTTCCGAGGCTGCCCGGGGTATGAGGGCGCAGCGGCCAATTTCAGCACCATTTTTTTCAGGGTACATGTATTAAGTTGAGAGCTCCAGGACGTTTTGCACAAGCTCTGGAGCGAGTGCAGGTGATTTTAAAGACAATAGCGCTTCTTGGGCTACTTAAACGCAGAAATTTTGGTCTGTCTGTCTGTCTGTGACTCGATTCAGCCACCCGGCCGAAGTGAAACAGAAACTGCGCAATAGTCTTATATACCCACAGGCAAACCTGAACGCCTAAGTCCAGTGTCAATGTTCATACTAGTCAACACTGTAGAACAAGAACAAGACATTACGCAAACATGAGGCAGAAATTAATACATAAGTGATAACTGCCGTGTTCCTTTATTTAAAAAATTCGTGGGTGCTTGGTTTTTATGATAGCAAATGAAATACTACATCAACTGCAGAAAAACGTCGCCTGATGTTGCCCGCACTCCTGGCGGCATTTAAGAAATCACACGGCAACAGCAAGGAAAGGTCCCACTAGATAGTTTCGACGTTGCTATTGGGACGTTCTAGAGTAGGGCAACGGGGTTCTATAAATGTTGTAGTAGGGTGCCTCAATTTACGCGCGTCTTCACTGTACGGCAGCGCTGGCATCGAGACACCCGACTTGTAGCAGTGGAACGCCGCGGTAGATTTGAATTGACTCGAGCAAAATTCTAGCGTGTTATATTGGCAGGAACGAGACTGTAGAGGAACAGCATTACAGGTGAGCGAGAAAGAGAAGGGAGGCATTTACTTGGCAGGGGCACCAGTCGACTATCGTCTTTCGTCGACATTTGCAACGAAAGGAGCAAATACGCGGCCATTTTTTTGTCGACGCGACACGATATATACGAACGCGATTTTGGCCAGAGCCCATCTCAAGGCAACGTCCCTGTAAAACAACCAAAACAACAAAAATGATCACTACAACAAAAAAAAAATCGTTCTTGTCCGCCTGAGTTGAAAGCTTACTTTTCCCCATTACGGAGTGTACGTGCAGAGAAGCCTTCTGAGCGGCTGCTGGGTATAAAAAATAACCCCCACTGATTGAAGGATGGGAAAATGAAATAGTAATGGCAACATCTAATTCGTACTGGCAAATATATAAGTAGCGTCGCCATTTCTGCGTCACGGTGGTGAAAAAAAATAAAAAAAAAGGTAAAAGGAAAAATTATGAGCTATTCCCTCTTGTGATGGTATAGAAGGCGACACAAAGCTTAGCTGAAAGAATGAGACAATTTTGTTTCTTTTGTGCGTGGGTGGAGGTCATACCTAGGAAAGACACATACATACACGCACATGCTTCTATTTTGACTCTACCGAGCTTGTAAATGGTGCATATAACCAATCTACTTAAAATGTGTATCCCAATGATAAGACTTGTTTGATGCCCAAATCATGCTTTGAAAGGCATGCGACTTTGAAAGGCATGGAGCTAGATCCCCCTCAAGTATTTTTACGTGCGGGCTCGGGCCCCCCTGCTTCATGCCCCATTGACCTTTTTTTTTTTTTTTTTTTGCAAATTACGATCTCGGCGCTCCTATAAATTTGGCTGCTCCACGACGTGACAGTAACCAATTTTACTTTGATAACACTCACAAGGCACGAAAGTAGCCACGGATTGCCGGACCGCCACACTGACGCTGGCCTGCTTGGCGGCAACTTCAGACCGCGGGAGCCGTTTGTCAATGTCCGTGGGCGTCTCAGCCTTTCTTATGCGGGATTACTGTATATAGGCATTTTAGCGACTCAGTGTCGCGACGCGGTGGACAATTGCCGGCTGTGGTCGTTCTCTCCGCAGGACAAAACAGTAAAAGGAAGCCCGCGGCTCCAAGTCAGCAAAGGATATTTACTTGCCATGGTTTGGCGGTTGAAGCAAGCACGTCTCATCAGTAAGTGAAGGCAGTAAACGAGATGAACATGATCAGTGAGGGTCCTTTCTGACCAGTATTTCGTGTGTGCGCTTGCACCGAAAGGGGTGACGGAGTGGACGATGTTGCCTACAGAAGAGGCGGCGCCAGACAGACGAGCATGCCCCCAATGGATGACCAATTCGCTCTCGAAGGTGGCAAGGGAGGCGGTGAGCGAAAGCGAAGACCGCATGAAGGGGCTTTTAGCGAAGGGGCGCCGCGCCGCCGTGCAACAACAGAACTTTGCACTGTGACACCCCTTTTTCCCCAGTTCCATGCTTTGCCGACACTCTTGCCGCCGGGTTCGCCGGCAAGAGTGTTGTGGGTATGCAGTCCTGACTTTCGCACAAGCCGTGTTAGCTCTCCTGAGTGGAAAGGGACGGTTTGGGTGAACGTAAAACTTCAAAAAAGTCGCATGGGGGCGGGGGATTCATGTCAACGCATCCAGCGGCATGCGTAATGTGGCGGCAAGAAGCGTTCGTATACGTGGGCCAGGGCTCTAAGCTTTAAAGTTGTTTGGTCGGGCGTCCAAAGCGTGTCCCCCTTCTGCGGGTGATGCTGCAGAGAGGGGAAGCTTTCACTTTTCCGGTTGGACAGCATCGTTTGTGGACACTTCCCGACGTAGTGAATCACGAAACGACGGCTAGAAAAAAAGGCCGTGCTGCGCCTCGCCGAGTGTGTTCTCAACTTGATTCACACCCTGTAATTGCTAAACGCATAAATAAGGAAGTTCAGCTAGCACGAAGCTCCACCAGTCTTTTCGCAAAGAAGGTACGACAGCAACCGGCCCTGCTACCGGGCCGGAAGGCGCACTCGCTACGGTATGTACTGTTATCTACAATTTTTATTACTTCGGTAGGCCTGTCTAGTCTCGGCTCTTTCGGAAATATAAAATTCGTCACTCATATTCGCTAAACTTCAAACGTACTGAGTCCGCTAATTAGCGCCATTTGTGAACAAAAGTACTTAGAAAGAAGAAGCAGTGCGAAACAAAGACATTTTTTTCACATGGTTTAAAGAAAAAAAGGTCCTTTTCTTTCGAGCGAAACTCGGATTTTAAGAGCTTTAAAATATTGAAGTACATAAAAACATAAGAAAAAAATAATTTTCGCTTCACCCCCCCCCCCCCCCTTCCCCCAACTAAAAATATAGCCCCGGCGTCACCGTATCAGGGTAGATAATCTTTGTTAGAAAAGTGTACTGGTCTTGGTTCATTGAAAAGATTGCCCCCCTAGAATCATGCTTAGACCACTTTTAACTTAAACTTCGCTCAAATAAGCTGTATAATTAGGAAAAAAGGGAATGGCCATGCGACCCATGCACTAGTTCGTTTCCCGCAACAGAACCTATGATGTCATAGCAGCCAGCCCTGCGATTGGCGGAGGCCGGCACAAGCAAACGCAAATTAGGAAGAACTTATAAGCTTGCCTAACGATATATTTGCGCTTAAGTTTAGGGCACATTATTTCTATATCAGTAATAATGGTGGGACAAACAGTGGAAGTTACGAAAGCACACGTAAACATATAAGTACCGATTCATACTGCTGTTGGTACTGCGCGCCCTATGCTTCGTTTAGATGCACATCACTTTGGGGTTGTCTCCGACGACACTGGCCGATTGATGCAAGCGACGGTGTCTTATGTGACCATATTTGTCGAGCGAGCAACACGTTTCACGAAACGATTATTTTCTCCACGAACAAAAACAATCCAGGTTTAAATACGGTCACAAACAAACCAAAGGCAGAAAACGGCTTGCCGGGGTATGGTGGCGCCATCTAGGTTGACTAACAGAAGCAAGTTCCCGCTCCACAAGAAGTTTAGCTGAAAGACCTGCTCTTCTGATGTCATTGCAAACGTCGTTCTAACATACGTTTTGGCGCGAGAATCAAAATTTTAGCTTAAATTGATGAATTTCGCAGGGAATGAAGCATAGTTTGCTTCTGGACAAGCACTGGGGGCACTATAAAACACGAAATCTTTTGAAAAAAAAAAAACAAACTTGTCCTTTGTCTTCATGGCAGGGGCCATGAAGACGCTTTATTCACTAGAAATTAATCAATTAATCCGTTATGGGGCCATGTAGACAAAATACAAGTTTGTTTTATTCGAAAGATTTCGTGTTTTATAGTGCCCCCAGCGCTTGTCCGGATGCAAACGATGCTTTACTCACTGAGAAATTAATCAATTATTCCGCTCCGGGGCCATGAAGACAAAATACAAGTTTGTTTTATTCGAAAGATTTCGTCTTTTATAGTGCCCCCAGCGCTTGTCCGGACGCAAACGATGCTTTATTCACTGAGAAATTAATCAGTTAATCCGTTCTCGCATGTAGCTTGTTCTCCAATTTTTTTCTCGCGGGGCAGTTCCCCTTTCACCGAGAAGTATAATCATCCTGACTACACTGCGAAACGATCCGTGCACGCTGCGCTGCAGAAGCCGTTCAGTTAGCGCAGCTTCACTTTCATGGGTGGCCAGGTGAATGGTTGGAGCCCAGCTGCCCATCCCTGGACATCTACTCAAAATACCGCGGAAACCATCCGCTGACCGGCCCGCTTTCTTTACAAGGAGGCTCAAGCCGCAACTGTGCATGTTCGGGGAAAGTGCAGCTGATAACATCGACGTTTGCGCCAGGTTTGACCCTTCCGTTAAATACTGCTGTGAAGTTTGGTGTGCATAAGGTTAACAACTGACACTTCAGTTAGTGTTCATCTATGTTTTTTTTTTTTTTCAGATTTGTTGCTTCGAATACCATTGTGCTGTCAACTGGGAAATCTTAATGAAATTATAGGCAAGGCTTAAAATGAGCTACGAATTTTAAGCAATCTGCAGGCAGCCATTATTGAATGCACAGGAAAGAGATTTATAACGTCGTGTGTACCTTGAAATTTTCCCCATATTGTACGTAGAACCGCCAGCTGGCAAGTTTAATGAAAGGTTCTTATCAAATGCGTCTAAAGAAGTGGCAAATGATAGTTAGGATAGCCCTTCACCCTCACCAGTTGATCGTCTGGTCGTGTCTCAAGATTTCGTTCACAGTTACCGCTTGGCTTTTATTTCCCTTTCCTTTGTTCCAGTGCCTCCTGCCTCCTCTAATCTGGTTAGGGCAACAAAGCTTCCTCCTGCGTCTATTCTGCGTATACGTATTTTGTTAGGCTCGTTCCTTCTTTATTTTTGTGTTTGGCTGGGAACTCAACCTAACTAACCCCAATACTTTCATGCCAGCTCAGTGGAATGGTCCCGTGATGATGAGAGCTTATCTCGAAGGCCTGCAGTCAATTCACGAATTACAGTTGGCTGTAACATCAATATGCCCATCCCGAGCACTCTGCTGAAGACATATTAATTCTTGTATTCACAACTGGTGAAGAGTGCTTAGGCGTCTGCTGTTTAAGCCTTTGGGAGTGAACGGGAAAAGTTAACAATAGCGAGGGGATATTTTACGTTCTATTGCTTTTTAACTGTTCGCTGTGTAAACTGTTTTGAAAATTGAGTAAGGGGTGAGGGGCGTAATAAAATGCCCCACATTTCGTTTGCAGCGGTGGAAATCTCTGCAGAGGCCAGCTGCTAGAAAGCATATTCCTAGATGATGTACAGTTACCTTGTGTTGCGTGCACGTTAGCTTTTTTTTTTTCACAAAACAGGCATTTAAACCATTTTGTAAACCAACAGGCTTAAAAATAGTTTATGGAGTAGAACTGTGAAGGAATGGTTCTTGTTGAGCTCGACACTGCCCGCTCCCGAGAGCCCTTTTTATTTTCTTGTGCAGGAACTGAAGCCAAGGCCACCTGTGTGGATGGGAATGTCTTTGTTGGTGTTCGTGAACGTTATAGTTCAGCTGGAAGGTGTGTGTATCATGGGTGGCTTCAACAATAAAATGACTCTACTGAACGTATTTTGGTATCAATGGGCAGCATGTGAGCATTGATAAGTGCTTTGATGTTGGCATTTTTGTTATACGAAAACAGGCTATGTGAGGCACCCTGGCAAATCTTCATGCAAGAACACGGGAAAGAAACGACAAAAAAGCTGCCCACACATGGACGCGATGTTTACCACGGCACCCTTAATTGTACTTCTGTACTTATCATTTGCAGTTTTTTATTCCCAAATATTAACCAACTATCCCAGCTTCACCTCTTAAGCCAAATAATAAATACAGTGTTTGTCAATGACAAGTGATTCTGTCGAACGTGTGTGGCTATGTGAAAGGTCAGTGGGTAGCTCTACTTTCTCTGCACAGTTTGTGGTGTGAAGTTCTGTTTCCGAACAAAAAGCCAGCGCTTATAGTAGGTTTTTCTGCACGACACACAGCATTGAAAAAAATCCGAATAAGCAAGTGATACCTTCTTGCACTACACTAAAGTCATGCAGAGAAGGCAAACCACCAAGTGATTGTTTTTTTTTTTTTTTTTGACTAGAAAGCTTTGCAGAGACACCAAGAAAAACACAGCTCTTGTAGCGTGAGCTACACTGGCCGAGGTTGAGCAGTTTCGTGTGGCTCCTAGAAAGCCGTGCTGCGCATGCGCGAGGAGCAGTGACGTCACACGGCGCACAGCTGGCGCGCCGGAGCCGCCGCCGCCGCGCGCGGCTCGCCGGTCTGCGGATTCCATACATAGAGTTTCTTACAATATACACTAAAGAGGAATCTGGCGCTAGTGTCTATGCGGCTCACATCAAGGCCTTCTGTCTAGTCATTCCTCCATGTGTGTACTCATGGACCGCCATCGTGCGCTCACCTTAGTTTCATCATTGGCTTGGATTGAAACGCTTTTGTGGCCGTATATTTGAACACAGGGCCACAGAAAACGCAAAGAATGGTGTGTTATTATACAAGTGGAAAATAAAACAAGCTGTTTAAAAGCTAAGGAAAAAGGAAGTAAAGCGTATTTTTTCAGGAACGGTTGTACCTACTATTCTGCACGTCAAGCTGGTAGATAACAACAATGTTAATATTTGGGGGGAAACTAATTAAAGACTCGTATTTTATTAACTTTAACATTATTTCAGATAATTAGTTGTTTGAAGAGTTTGGAAAGCTTTTTGAGCGTGCCTATGAAAACGTCGTCTTCGTGGTGAACAGTTGCACCGACCGTCAGCTCCAGTTTAACAAAACTTGTTGCTGGGCGAGTTGGTTCATACTTGAAGAAAAAAGAAAACGGGGCCGTAAACAGTCGCGGAAGAAGAGAAGATAGGAGGGATACAGCCGCCGGTATCTGTTGTATCTTGTCTTCGTCGAAGTACGTTTTGTTTCTTTTTTTTCTTCAGCTACAACTTTCGCGGGGGCATATTACCCGCTCAGTCATACGTCCCTCGACTGCGGCATGAACGAACTTCAGGTGCGATCACGCAATGTTTGCCGTTCCACCGAACACGGCTACCACATAACAGGGAGGATTTCGGCTTTCTCGTAGCTCATAGATGTGTAAATACATAGTGAAGATAGCCAATCCTAAAATCCGCTTAAGAATCCAATTGTCATGCCAAGCCCCAGCCCAAAGCGGGGGTCTTCCCATAACCCCCCCACGAACACATGGCTTCCCAGGTGCAGTTTAATCTCTAGTATACTTACTAAAAAACTCTATTGTTCCAGAGGAGTGACGTCTTAGCCGCGGCAGGCTCACTGGCACCGGCGCGTGCCCAGCTGTGCGCCTCCGTTGCGCAGTAGCCAAGTCTGACGCTGCGCCGGAGCCGCTTGATAGCGCCTCTCATTTTGATAAGCAACCTAATCCTAGACAACCAGGAAAGTTAAGAATAACGAGCTGAACGTTAGCTCACGCAACGTATATCTTGGCATCGCCGAGCTAAGCCACTGCTAATTTTTTTTGCATGACACCAAAGCTCTGCTGGAAAGCCAAAACGTGCAGCTTCTGTAACTGCAGATTTGCTGTATGATGGGACTGTGAATATATTGAAATAGGGCATTTGTTTTTGTAGATGTTCACGTCAAAATATATTTACCAAGCTGGCTGGGTAACAAAAGTTTTGAATGAGGTTACAACGAAATGTTTTATGAAAAATGATACAATACTGTTTGCTTTAAATAGCAATAACGGTTTAAACTGGTTTTGACGCTAGTTAAGTGGCCTTTTGGAAATAATTGTCAAAAGCTGAACAAAAGCAACATTTTATACAACTGCAATCATGTAAAATAGCGAAGAAATTCAGCAAGCATGCTCCAGCTTTAGGTGTATACGTCTGCAGATCACAACAATAATAAAGGGATGGGGAAAAAATCCTAAGACAAACTTAGTTGAGCTACTACTACGGTATTAATAGACAGTTACAACGTGGCAAAAATTATTAAAAAATAGTTTGGATACTACTGTGGAAGAATATAGGAAACTTCACTTGGCCTGGTTTACATTTATCAGTACTGAACTTCATGTTCCGCCCATAACACCATTGAAGAATGTTACGCCTGCATGGACTCGCCACAACAGCTTTTACGGTATACACACAGTTTTCTTCGAACAGAGGTGAAAGAAAGAATGCATCATAAGCAGTTCATTAATACATAAATTAGAGACTAATATTAAAAAATGAAATTAGGGAGCTAGCAAACATGAGGACTGTTGGTACAAACTATCAGCCGAGTTACCTCAGGCTCGCACAATTGCTGGAGAGGCTACAAACAAGGTTTTCGAAATTCCCAACTGCGAGCTTTCCCTTTTCTTTTGCAAAAAAAAAATGACATCGAGATAAGCCTTTGAGAACTGTGCCAAATCACACAAATGAGTATTTCGTGCCCAAACTCTCCAGCTAGACCTAACTCCTGGATGCACTCACTTGGAATGCCTCGCATAAAAATTGATCAATGAAAACCTACTCTTTGAACCTGCTTAATACTTAGCAGAGACTCACTGCATTGACTATTGCATTGCATTGTGTGGGTGGGCCACTGGTTTACACCTTTGGAGCCTGCGGGTGTATCCTGGGCAAAAAAAAATTAAGCTACAAGTTAGATCACACGAGGAAATGTACAAAGCGTGCGAAAAACTGCCCGGTCCCTATCGAAAAAACCCTTATGATTTTTATATGGGCCCCATAAAATTCATATGGGCCCGTAAGAATTCATATAGGAACCCATATGAATTTTTATGGGCCCATATGATACGGACCCATAAGAAGTCTAACCACATATGAATTCTTATGGGCCCATATTAGATTCCCATATGGCATCTTACGGGCACATATGATACGGACCCATAAGAAGTCTAACCCCATATGAATTCTTATGGGCCCATATGAAATGTTCATATGGATTCTTACGGGCATATAATATATGGTCCCATAAGGGATCGATCTCTATACGAATTATACGGGCTTGTTTCAACCACCATTCAGGGTTATATGTGGTTCACGAAGTCATGTGGGGGCATACGGGGCACCATGCAGCTTTCTGTGGAACTTTCTGTGAGTGATATAAAGCTATACACAGACCCACGTTGTTACCACACTGTTGCAGATCGGGCCCGTAAGGTTGTAAATGCTTACACAAATTAAAATTCTTGTTCTACATGGGCAATAATTGTGGACTAAAAGTATACATTTATTTTTGTTCACTCTCATAATGATATTGCAAACAGCGCATTAAATATGTGCACCGTACCCAACTGATTCCCTGTCACAAACGGCCGGCCAGGCCCTCAATTTTCTCGTTCGGGCGGCCAACATGACGGCTTCCTCAGCGGAAGCGGCCATTTTTGGTCGCGCTTCTGGACCTGAGTCACCCCGTCCGCTTTTCCCGCGTTTGTTTGTTTGTTTGTTTCGCTGCTCCGAAGAGGGCACGCGGCGGAGTCGCGGGGGCCCAGGGAGAGAGGGAAAGAAAGGTGCAGGACAAGGGGGACAAAGGTGCGGCACCGCCGCTGGCGATCGGGCGAAGTTTATCGGGGTGCGAGCGGCTCAGCGGGGGCTAGGGCAGTCGGCTGGAGATTTTTCAAGGTGCAAGACGCTGGGAAGGGTCCGGCGGTGGCGCGGCTTTAGCGAAGTCCGTCGTTAGGCCCACGGCGGGACGACCAGCGCCTAATCTACGGGAAAGAGTTCGCCTCGTCGTCGTGGGTATCAGGCCGACCAGACCTCGCACACCGGATCCCCGAAAAACGTAAGCGGCTTCCCGACGAAGCCGACTCGACTTCGCCGTGACTTTCCGTCCTTGGACTCGCGGTAACCCATAGCCACGCCTAGCGTTAAGACGTATGCCTCCTCCTGGTTTTTCCTGTGTCGCGCCCAGCTTTTGATCAGACCTAGCTGCTAGGTTTTTTTCTTTTTTGTTGTTGTTGTTGTGTTGCATAGTGTTAGGATGTAAGCCCCTGTGTCTCTGTATTACCCCATGGTGTAATGTTTTTTGTTTGGTTGTCACCGGTCTAGTTAACGCCGTGCGTTAGCCGACCGGCGCGCACGTGCGCACATTGTAGTGTCCGTTTAGCGCCTGCAGTAATTCCTAAGCGACCCCAGCTGCACGCCATTGGAAGGGAGTGTCTTTGCTGGGATACTTGTTTTTGCTAAGTGCATATTAACCAGTTTTCACCTCATTGCAATTAAGCTTACCAAATTAATGTGAACATGGTACACTTTCAGGTGCATTCGACCACTTCATAGGTCAAGTGGACACCGACGTGCCGGCAAAAACCCGACGCTTGAAGATGAACTGGTTTATTGCAGAGATGCGTAAAGACTTTAAATGAAAGCGCATCTCTGCAATAAATTTGTTCATCATTCAGCTCTGCATGTGTGTTTTTGTACACAAATGTGGCAATAAATGCCTTACAAAGCAGAAACCCCACTGTCTCCTTGCAAAGAGAAGCCGGAAAACGCGGCTAGGACATTCACCACAGCAAATATTTGTGTTCACACGTCTAAACAAGCGAAACAAAAGTTATTTGAGCTTTTTATATGGGGATGTAAAATATACGGGTCTGTGACACCATATGAAATCCCTATATGACAGAAGCCCTATATGTTTCCCCCCATATCACCATATCCCCTTATACCCATATCCAATAATGCCATATATATGGGCCCCATAAGATCCCATATATGGTGTTTTTTGGTAGGGGTTTTCGATAGTCTTCCTTGCTAATATCCCTGAAGCCGAACACGGTACATCTGTGGGGACCGATTACCTTTCCTAGTTCTTCCTGCAATTGTTTGCAATTGTAGTGCGCACGGTGATTAGCAAAAATTATTTTGCCGCGTCTAGCCCTCGCCCTGAGCATGTACGCTCCGTCGATATTTTGGCGCTGCTAAGGTTGTCTTCATTTAGATAAAGATGTCTTCTTTTCGAGGACACACGTACCGCGATTTCAGGCCACCTATTTAAGCATTGTGAACTTTCTGTGGTGCAAACTGTTGATAGCAGATTCTGCAACGCCGACATGAGTCATCAGGTTCACATAATTACGCTCGGACTGTGTCTTTTCTTGCGGGGAACGTGGGTTGTTCGAACGGGGCCACTCGGCAGCGAGATGTCTCACAAACGCTTAAATCGTACGCAGGTGCCATCGGCGTACGACAGGCGGTCACTCACAGGGCAATATTATACCCCTGTCACACGGGCACTTTCAATCGCGATTGAGTCGATCCGGATCGAGCTCAATCCGGATCGGGTCCCTGCTACACGGCAGTTTCAATCGCGATCAAGCTCGATCCCGCTCGAACTCAATCCTGGTTTCTCAAGCGCGATCGAGGCTTCCAAGCGCGATCGAACGAAAGCGGCCATTCTCTCGTCCCCGCTCAGTAATGGCACAGAATGTGACAACTTCAACTAACGCCACAAATTGTGTCAAATAACTTGACCCAAATAAGCGTGCGGTAATATTTACACAATTACGTATACCGACGACCGCGCGAAGTTACCAGACGCCGGCCGCAAGTACATTGTTAGCGCCATCTGGCGTACACGAGTGCAACCCGTGCAACTTCTCGATTGCGATTGAAACGTGCCATGTAGCAGCGGCAGTGCGTCGAGCGCGCTCGATAACTCAATCACGATTCACTTCAATCGCGATTTAAAGTGCCCGTTTGACAGGGGTATTACTCGCGAGCGGTTTTTTTGCTACCACCTGGAAAGGCTGGCTTGGTCCCCGCGTGATCCTTAAACATGAGCAACGTTCTCACATTGTCAGATAGTTCTTCGAACATTATTAACTCGATCCAGAAAATCGGCACTTTGCCCCCGACTCCCACTTCCGGATACGCGAGACGGCTGCAGTAGCAGCAGCACCGCAATAACAAAAATGGTTTGTTTAGAAAACTTCCAGCATTCTAATACCTTTCTAGCTATCAATAATAAAAAAATATAATTTCGTTTATACTGCGCTAAATAACTACAACTGGTATTATTACGACGTCACTATGACATAACTATGATGTCACGCGGTAGAGGAGTCACAGCAAGGGGTATCTGTTTCGGGGCACGAGACGCTGGCCACGAACTTTTAAGCGTCATCAGCTGTGCAGATTTTGGTTTCCTGAAGAAAGGCCGCATTTGGTCATTCAATAAATCGAGAAGATAGCGCCTCCGTTTTGCGGAGACGAGGCTGACTAAATTTATAGAAAATAGCTTCCTAATTTGTTTGAAAACGGCCACCGCTCGCGGGGGCGAGGGGGCTCATCCGTTTCGGGTTAGATGCTACGTCTTTTTGGCCTGCCAGATTCCGAAGGGTGCGGCGGGTTCGGCGTGGCACTGGACGGTTTCAGGCTGGCCGGCAATGCATTCTTTCCCGGTGACCGTAGCTGCCTCGTTGCTGCCGTCTTCGGGGCCCCCGAGGGGAGAGCCGTGTTTTTTTGGTGTCCCTCGGGACTCACGAGTGGTTCACCATTTTCGCCTCCGTCGGCGCCTCCTCCGAAGCGGGGCCCACAGCCCCACGGCCGTATAAGCCCCGTTTACATTAAGCGCGTTTACATGAATGGGAGTTGTTATTATCATATCTGGGAGTTGTGGGGTCGCATTTCCGGCATTACCAGTTTCCGGTAGCCGGAAAGTTGCTTGTGTTCGTTTTGGAGTCCATCGCGACTAAAGCGAAACCAGCGGGTTGTTCCCCGGTCCACCCGATCAACTACGACGATCGCTAAGCTAAATGTGTACATTCCGCATGTCGTTCGCAAGAAATGGATAGGCGGCCCACAAAGCGGCTCGAACCGGCGCAGACCGCGGTATGTAACAGCTTGCCGCCACTCTTATAAATCAACCTTATCGCGAAAAAAAAGTTCCACATGCGAGAAAGTAGATGCTAGGGATTATAAGCGCTGATTTTAAAAGCAGCGATCAGATATCTGCCGCGATGCATGCTAAACGGCCGCACCGCATCGCGGCGTACGGTGCGGCGAGCGGCCGAAAGATGGCGCTACCTGGGCGGAAGAATCAAGCCAGGCCGTGGCACGGCAGTTGTCTTGGACACTGATCGCCCAAACGGCATTTATCGCGGAAATAAAGGTCCACATACGAGAAGGGGGATGGTATTGTGGCGAAAAGCTGTGTTAAGGATCGTCATCCGCAGTTGTACAGACAGCGGCGATCAAATATCCGCCGCGATGCTAAGCCTAAAGTTCCCAACACCCGAGCCGAGCAGAGAAATGCGATGCGACTGCCGCTACATGCGTTCGGGAAGTCGCATTTGCGTTCTCGATCTACCCTGGTTTAGCGCATCGGATGCGACGCGTCTTCCAAGCGAATTGGCCTGCTTACATGCGATGCGATGCGGTACGGTAATGCGACAAATCCAATGCGATACGCTACTGTCGCATTCATGTAAGCGCGCTTATTGACCCGTCGAGGGAGAGTTGAGCTGAGAAAAACGGGTTTTTTCGACTCACGCACCCATCTATAAGCCGACGGGGTGAGTTCAAAAGCCGTCGGAGCGAGTCCGTTCGACTCGGAGGCAGGGGGTGGTTTGACGCGCTCGTCGGACTGAGTCGGTGGGCCTAAGGTCCCTTAGGCGGGCCATGGGGACCGTAATACCGTATTTGCACATAACGCGCCACCGATTTTAACGCGCGGGTAGGTTAGCGCACTAAAATTCAAAAAAGAAAAAATAATTTGACGTCGGCTCTACCGCGTAGATGTAAATGACTTGACACTACGTATCTGGAAGAAGGAGATTTTATTTTAAAATTAGTGATTTTAAAATTAGTGCGCTGGAATTCATTCACGTGGTCTTGACGCATTTTTTCATTAGATTGAATTGGATTTTCGGAGGACCTCGTGTCTAAGGCAATGCTGCTGGCCGATTTAAAGCCTGTTTCGGTTTTGAGCCCGACAGTAACGCGCACGCAAATTTTAAGGCTACTTTTTAGCAAAAGAAGGTGTGCGCTAGAATCGTACAAATACGGTAGGTCCTGTTCAGGGAATCCCCCCGGTCCCCTCGCCTCGACGGTTTGAATGGAGCTCATATAAACGCGGGAGGGGTCGAGGTAGCTGAACCCGCCAGTCGACTCGACCCTCCCTCGCCGGGTTCATGTATCCGGGGCTCAAACTCTCGGGAAAGACGAGTGGTTGACCCTTTTCGCCCTGGGCCTCCATCGGCGCCTCCTCCGAAGCGGGGCCCACAGCCCTACGGCCGCATAGTGGCAGGGGAGAAAGGGTGCTTTGTGTCTGCGCGACGTGCTTGGTGGTGGTGTCGATGGGAGAGACTAGTGTCACTAAATAAGGTTTTTAGTGGCACTAGGAGAGACAAGGCCGCCATCCCTTCGGCTTCTTTATCTGCAGTGCTCGTCATGGCCGCCATGTCATCTGCGTATATGCGTTTCTCCAGCCGGGGCCGCACGAACGCTCTCTGCTTTTCCCTGTCGGCGTACGAGAGCGTGCAGTTAGCATGGTCGGGGCCGAAGGAGCGACACGAACGGCACAAAGGGCGTCTTGCAGCACATACTGTAAGACCCCATATGGTAGTATCGGACATCTCTGTACGGGGGCCTGGTGTTGGATGTACTCCAGCGACGTGGGGCTGGACGAGATGATGTGATAGACACTGCTCGCTCCTGTCATGTGCGCGAGCCCGTGTTTTCTCCAGTCGTCACATGTTGAACATGACCGGTAAGCTTATGGGGATTGCAAATAAATTTGTATTACCTACCAGGAACACCAGAAGTGCTTTCAATGTAAATTTTATACTTCCTGTAACACGAAAAACTTATGGCTAACCGCTACGACGATATTGCAGAAAATTGCGCAGCAGTTTGCTTGGACAAATTACAATTGCCAATAAATTTCTGTCTTGACTAGAAAAGTGCTACTTGAGCCAGCACTGCGTGGAGTTCGTTTTATTTGTTCCATGTAGCATCGTAACATTTCATCCAATTCTGCAGTGTATGAATTCACTCTCGCTTGACGGAACCGTGCAAAGTTTGCTGCTGTATTTTATGTGCATGCAGTGAGTCTACACAGTGGCAGTGGGTCTACGCCCCCATTGGCACAACATTTTTTATGTGTGTTGCTAATACCGAACAGCTGAAGATTATAATAATAATACAAAAACTAGTCGCGACCCAGTGGCTCTGACGGCATCGTCGGAGAAGTCGATTCTGGATACAAATCAGTTCGTTTTATTTTCCAAACATATGTGACATGTATCCACACGAATTAAATCCACGAAAAGTTGGGTGCAGTTATAGGAATTTCATTATTAAAAATACAAAAAAAAGGTAAAAGAAAAGGTTCCGTCGGACGTAACTCTAGACACTGCGAAAGAGTCTGGAGTTACGTCCGACGGAGCACAAATATTAAAATTAAAGTTACGTACGACGGAAGTTTAACCCAATGTTTTGAGTTACTTCCGAAGCAACCTAAAATGGAAATTAAAGTCACGTCCGATATAACCGAAAGCCGAAAATTAAACTTTCGTCCAACGTAGCTTTACCCAAATGCATCGAGTTACGTCCGACGTAACCTAAAAATGAAAATGAAGTTGCGTGAGGAGACGCTTTCCACAGTAAAAAAAATTAAACCCCTTCCACTCGGCTGTAGCGCCGTTATCCGCTCACGGCTACCACCCAATGCAAATCAAATTTCCCGCCGTCGCAGTTCTCCCCCCCCCCCCACCCCCCCCCCCCCCTGCATGAAACTGCGCAAGCCGGAGAGCTGTTCTTTTTTTTTTTTTTTTTTTGCGCTTGCTTTTCCTCCCACACGCGCCGGCGTTGCATTACCACTTTTTTTCGCTTAGTATCGTAAATGCCAACCTAACGGGCATTTCTAACTAAATTAACGCGGGCGCTGCCGGTTAGTTACGTATATTTTGCCTCAAATGCACCTGCAGTTTTCTTTGGGCTAAACAACGGGGAATTGTATGACAAGCGCCAGCGGTTCACGAGTTTGGGACGCTTATAACTATATAAGCCGCTTGGCTTTCGAAGCCTCTGGGTTACGCCGAGACGACCAAACGCCGTGGGATTCTACTTGGGTCCAGCTAGTGTCACTAAATTTAGTGACACTAGGTCCAGCGAGCGAGCTATGACGACAAGGCGAGCGCCTAAAGTGCTCTGCACTTCAAATTCAGAATGCGAGACGGCTTTGCGCAGCCCGAGGCGGCGTTCCTTTCAACCACGTCCCACAAAGGTTGCGCTGCGCACCAGACGACAAGACAGGCGGGAGTCCCGACAGGACGGCGACGCCGAGGAGGCATTCGGGGAAAGACGCGGGTATTGTTTCGGCGTCCGGTCGCTTTTCGTTTTGAAGGATGCGCGGAAGGGGGAAGCGCAGAAAAGGGTTCGGAGCTCCGTCCCGCCTGTCCGCGGCGCCTGGTCGTCCGTAAAGAAACGAGGCGTCGGGTTTCTCGCTGCTTTCCGCCCCCCCTTCCACGCTGCCCGTCTCGATGGTCTGGCTTTTACAAAAGGCAGCGGGCACGAGACAAATCCTCCGCGCAGTGGCTCCTGCCCATGCTGCCGCCCCGCGTGACGTCACAATGACGGCTTAGTGACGTCGTAATAATAACCGTTGTAATTATTTTGCGTAGTATATTACGAAATACACATTTTTAAAATTTCAATTGAAGATTTAAGGTACATTCAATTGCTAGAAGTTTTCTAAACAAACCATTTTTGTTCTTGCGGGAGCAGCCGGCGCTGCTGCTGCTGCAGCTCTATCGCGAATACGCCCTATCCGAAATTGGGACGAAGCCGCTATTTTCTCAGGCCGACAATGTGGATAAAACGGAGTTCATAATGTTACATACACTGTTTGAAAACGTGAGAATGTTGCTTGAGTTTAAGTATTGCATGGGGACCAGACAGCCTTTCCAGACAGTAGCAAAATAACCGATATCGAGTAAGGTTGGCCCGTGACCGCCTGTTGTACGCCGATGGCAGTACCTGCGTACAGTTTAAGCGTACGTGAGACGACATCGCGCAGCCAACTGCGCAGCCCCGTTCGAACAACTCACGTTCCACGCAAGAAAAGACACAGTCCGGGCGTAGTTATGTGAACCTGCTGAGGCATGTCGGCTTGGCGGCATCTGCTATCAACAGTTTGCACCACGGCAATTTCACAATGCTTAATTGGTGGCCTGAAATCGCGGTACGTGTGTCCTCGAAATGAAGACATCTTAGCAGCGCCAAAAGATCGACGGTACGTACAGCGCTCAGGGAGAAGGTTAGACGCGGCAAATGAATTTTGCTAATCACCGTGCCCATTACGTTTGCAAACAATTGCACCAAGAACTAGGAAAGGTAATCTTTGGTGTCGATCCCCTCACATCTACGACGTACGACCCACTACACTAGATCTCCCCTTCGGGAAGATTAGCAAGGAAGACTGCCGAAAATCCGGCAGTTTCTCGCACCCGTTGTATATATTTTTGAGTGGGCTAAATTGCAGCTCAACATTTCTTTAACATGTCCTTATCGCCTTGCACAGCGGTTGCCTCGCGGCGCTTTTTTCTTGTGGGGAGGATCGCTTGTAATTATTTATATGGGTATTTTTCGAGAACTTGTTGCTGCTGCACGCCTAAGTAAGCCTAACGCATCCTTTTTTGCCCGCTTCTTCGCCCCGCTTTTTCCATGCTTCTAGAACTGTTTTGTTCCCATTGTCTTGCAGTTCGCGTGTCATCGGCTTTACGCCCCTGCATTCGTTGCCGATACTTGTGTCTTGCTACTTTCATGCCAAGCCTTGTGTTTTGATTATGTTTGCTCGGTGGTAAAACGAGTGGATCAGCGCGTCGCGTCGAGGCTAACGCGGCTATAGCTGGCTTTGATGACATAACACGAGCGAAGGCAGTGTGAGCGTGCGCAGGAATCAAGTGTCGTCAGGTATAACGCAAGGCATCGTCTAACGCAATTCGTTCTCGCATGTACTAGCTTGTTATATTTTTTTTTCCCCGTGGGGCAGTTCGCGTTTCGCCGAGAAGTGTAACCATCCTGACTACACCGCGGAAACGATCCGTGCACGGGTCGCTGCAGAAGCCGTGCAGGGAGCGCAGCTGCAATTTCGTGGGTGGCCTCGGGAATGGGTGGAGCCCAGCTGCCCGTCCATGGACGACATTTACTCAAGATACCGCGGAAACCATCCGCTCACTGGTTGGCTTTCTTTGCAAGGAGGCTCAAGCTCCAACTGTGCAAGTTTTGGAGAAGTGCAGCCGATAAGATCGACGCTTGGTCCACCGTGGGCGCTTGCCACCTTGCCCGATCCGTGCAATTCTTGGCATGTCAAGGCCACTGCTGCACAGGGCATTAAGTCGTGACTCGTGATCACGAAGAAAGTGAGCAGATTGCTTAGATTTACACGTTCTTATTTAACAAATTTTTGAAGCTGCGGCGGGCGCAATGAATTTGAGGACGAAAAGGAGGACGAACTACAGCGAGCTGCACTATAGCATATGGGCATGTCCGCAGAAACCACTCAGCGCACACAGATCAGACATTAGGGCACGAGAGCAAGCAGGAGGTCTGTTCCTCGCTGTTCTGATCCTCGCTGTTGTTTTTCAGGGGCAGCGTGAAATGACTGATCTTCGCGACGCAGTGGCGTCACCTTGATTTCATTGGGGGGGAAGGGGGGGAGACGTACCGTCTGAACAAAAAGAAAAGGAAAGCAAAACATGACAGCAAACAAAAAAAAAAGTTTCAGAAAGTTAGAGAACAAAACAACGAGAATTTGCCATCAAGTCAAAGTTAAAAACCAGTCCTTTTTTTTTTTTTTCGTTTCTCGCATTTCTTCTGCCCCGCAAAGCGCATAATCAACGGTTTCTGTATACAAACCCCTGTGAATCCCCCTGCCTTCTTGCATCATTCAACCGTTGTAATGTCTGCGCATCGTATCGTCCTCTTATCGTCCACTTTCGTCGTAGTCACACCCAGCGCAGTTCCTGGTGAAGCAATGACTAACTAGCCCCACTTGTCGTCCTTTCGATCCTCAAAAAACAAGCACTTCGGAATCGTCCGTCATGGTGAGAGCCGACACGGAAGCTATTCAAGCTAGGTGCATAACTTTCGTATATAGAAGTAATTATAAGCAATCATTCATTGATGACAGGAAGTCATAACCTTCGTCGATGTTTTTCGGCACACTGAAAATTTCGCGGGAAGCGAAGGAGCCTGGGCACCTATAACAACACCCCGTGCGCCCATTGCTGGTCGCATCGATCAAGAAATTAAAATAATTATCTCTCGATATCATTTGATTATGGGCACAATCAGTGGCCTCGTCCGTTTCCCCTCACTCCTTGAACCGAAAAGTTTTGTGGGGTAGGCAGGTGCGTCCCACCGGCCACCCCCTTTCATCTGCCTGCTGGAGTGATTTGAGATAAAATGAGCCAGCCCAAGCAAGTGAAGAGAGAGAGGGGGGGAGAGGAAGAAAGTGAACCGACTGCATCCCCAAAAAACGCGAACTGTCTTTTCTTCTTTCTATTCCCCCTCTATTTTCTTCCTTTTTTCTTTTTTTTTCAGCATCTTTTTACTAAAGTTCTCCGTGCAGACCGCAGCCCTGATCGCCTATTTGACACAAAAAGCGTGCTGGAGAAAGTGGTAGCGGCGCAGAAGACTCACGCGTGCGCGCATAAGGCCACCGCGAACGCACCGAAAACCGCGCTGCGGCTGTCGGGTTCCCCCTCAGAAGTGCAAGCGAACACATCGCGCGCTCGAGAACGTGGACCCCCTGGGGAGGAGGAGGAGGCGGCGGAGGCGTATTCAGGGAGAGAGGGCGAGGGTGCAGCTTCGAAACGGGCCTGGCCTCGGAGATGCCGCCGCCAGCCGAGAAACCCCATTGGTCCTACACCTCCGAGCAAGCCCTGCCCCGCTCTCTAATCCCCGGCACATCCCCAGAAGAAAAAGCGCGCGGTCTCGGCGGTGTGTTGTCATTTCCTCGCTGTGGGCCAGCCAGCCGTGATCGCAGCTCCCGTGCGAATCTCGTTTCCCTCAGCCATGCCGCACACTCCGAGCACGTTCCCGACCACAGCCGTCCAGGAGGCGAGCAGCTGCCTACCGTCGGCCGTGGATAGCAGCCACCACTACAGCCGTGCCCTGCAGGTCGCCTACCAGAGCCTGTCCACGCACCCGCACCTCTACGGCCAGCACGACGAGCACAGCAGCCAGCTGAAGCATATCATCTTCGACCACCCGCTGACGCAGCTCTTGACCAGCAATGGCAACGGGAGCTCGCACCAGCAGCTGCCGTCCCCCAACAGCCCGGAGGAATCGCTGTCCGTCGCGGACGCCGGGAGCGTCGTCAAGAGGCGCAGGTCGTCGCCGCAGCAGCAGCAGCACCTGGCGGTCAAGCGGGAGAGCTCGGACGGGGAGTCGTCGCCGGACGGGTCGCGGTCGCGCAAGCGGCCCTGCCAGAGCATGGATGAGCTGCAGAACCAGCGCATGCTGGCCAACGTCCGCGAGCGGCAGCGGACGCAGTCGCTGAACGAGGCGTTCGCATCGCTGCGCAAGATCATCCCTACCATGCCGTCGGACAAGCTGAGCAAGATCCAGACGCTCAAGCTGGCCTCCATGTACATCGCCTTCCTCTTCGAGGTGCTCAACTGCGACGAGCCCGACAGCAAGCTGAGCAGCCAGTGCAGCTTCATCGCGCACGAGCACCTCAGCTACGCCTTCTCCGTCTGGAGGATGGAAGGAGAATTCTCCGCGCTATGAGCCCGCCTGCACGCCGGGAGCACCCGAACTTATTTCCCAGGTGAGCCACTGTGCCCTTTTTTTTTGTTTTTAATTTCCCTCTCACAGAGCAGGTTTCGATGTTGTTTATGAAGTCTGCAAGGTTATTTTGAAGGGATTTGAATGAGGATTTTTGCCAGAGAATTTGAATTCATGCAAAAGCCATTTTACCCGTTCGCTAGCGCCGAGCAGCTGGTCATTCCTTAAACCTGTCCCGTAACGCGACAGTGCCGGTTCGCGCCTAACTCCCTACATAAAAGCAAACACAAGTACGCTGGTTTGTGGTTTTTGGCACTAATGGTCTCGGTTATTGAAAGCTCGAGAGCGCCAATTCAGCTGAATTCGCGCTGTGTGCGCTGAAGGACTGCGCACGCACCACGCGCGTTTTCGTCAACCCGGGAATAACGTTCCTTCCCAAAAGCAATGGTCGGCGTGGTCGGCCACTTTTTCCCCTCTACCATTTGCCCGATTTGCCTTTCACTGCGTGCCATAGCAGTCACCGTATCACCGGGCCCTTTCCCTGGGCGACGGGTTTCTGCATCGTCGTCATTGTCTCCTTTACTTTGGCTGCATCTGTTGCACCTTCCAGCGATGTCGCGAGTTGTTTCTGGCCCACCGCACCACCTGCGTTATCTCTTGAAGTGATCTCCCCTTCTCCAGCCACTTTTGTCGTATGGTCAAATGATATTTCGGTGAACAGAGCAGCTTTTTTTTTTTGCCATTTTTGTTACTGTAGCCCGGGTAACGAAGTGCCCAGACCATATTCAGCGCAGTTCCGCATGTTCTGCCCATGCGATTTCTGTTGCGGCAACAGCCCTGGATGGTCCCCGAACAGCTCAGGACTATTCCGCCCTGACAAATCAAGGAGACCATAAGTTGCAAAGGCGGGGTAAATAAGTTAGTCGTCTTTTATTATAGGAAGTTTATGTAGTGCCGGCAGTGTTTTCTGATCGGTGTTACTGGCTTGCTTTTATGTGATCGGCTTTTTTGCCTCTCAGCATATAGCTTTGTCAGCTGTGGTAGCGTGGCGCAGTGGTTGCGCCTCTGTTTACTGATTGGATAATGGCTGGTTCGATTTCCCCTTCCTTCAGACCTTGTTTTCTCTCTTTTTTTAATTTCATTAACGTTATTCCTTTTGCCTTATTTTTTCTTTCTTTTTTTTTTCTACTCAGTAGTTGGGTACTACCGTAAACGTTCCAAAAGAACGCCCACTCAAATTTCAGAGATATCAATTGAAATATACCAGGTGGGCGATCTTTCGCGTCAGGTGCGAAAAAACTACGAAAAAAGTGGCGGCACCGCCAACCATACCTACAGAGATATCAAGAAAAAATGCGAGATGGGCGAACTTCCGGTTGAAGTGCGGAAAGGGCAAATTAGTGACGTCACATGAATCGATGGTTCGCGTTTGTTTTGTTCACTTATCGGCGCTAAAGCCATCGATTTTAGGGGGTGGGCGATCTTTAGGGTCTTTCAGCAAATTGAATATTTCACTCCTAAAGGGGAGTGGGCGTTCTCTCGGAACTTTACTGTAGGTAATTCCAGGGCGAAAAAAACAGATGGGGGGCAGTCGGGCGCTCTTATTTTTAAGCGCGGCTCTCACAACCGACGTGTGAAGAAGGTTCCCCAATTATGGCGATTGCCCGAGGCCTAAATAGGCGATTTTATGACCAATGCAAGGACTCGATAACACCTTATCTTCCCGCAAGTGATTGAGAATTATGGTCGATAGAGAAGAAGAAACGTGAAAGAAGCTCGCTGGCGACGGCACGGACATCAAAAGAAAACGAAAAGTTAGTCAAAGCCGAAAGTAATACGAAGAACGACGAAGGCAAGCAGAAACCATAGTCATGGTTGTCCAGAGACAAGCTAGTTATTGCAAAAGGGGAACCCCTGCAGCCTTGCTTGAACGCTGCACTTATTGCGAGAAACTTGGGTCCCCCCATTGCCATTTTGGACTTCTCCGGAGTATTTTTTTTTATGGCGGTACTATAGTGGTGGACTGGCGCATCGAAGAAACATCTTGTTTCCTTGCGCCAACACTGTGTGCGTGTGCATAATGTCGCAAGTTTTGTGAACCTTCGGCTTTCATGTTTAAGTTAGTCGAGAAATCGGAATAGATTCGTAGCTCACCACTCTGCGCTTGCATTAGTTGATCTGTGGTTCCCCGGGGCACCATCAGTAAAAAGGTGCTACTAAGAACTCCCTTCCCCCCATATGTATAAGTGAAGCTGACTTGCGCTATAGGTTCTGACTGAAATTAGGTGCTAGTGTAAATTGATTTGTTTCTTCCAGTATGGTGTAGCTATCTTGGAAAACAATGTTAGTGAAATTGGTGGCTATGATAACGCCATAATTATTCCGAGTTTCATTTACTTGTCGCCGTTAGTTCACAGTGAAGTTTAAATGGTACAGGTTCTGTCAATCTATGGCCGTCGACGGAGGGAGTGTATATATAGTAACGGAAAGCGGCTGTTGTGGAAACCGATAAGACAAAGTACCGGGACGTACAGAGGGATCCATGAATTGGCTAAGGCGTTGTGCTGCTGAACACGAGGACGCGGGTTCGATTCCCGACCGCGGAGGCCGCTCTTCTGATGGAGGCGAAAAGCAGAACGCCCGGGTGCACGAGATTTCGGCGCACGTTAAGTATCCCCAGGTGGTCAAAATTAATCCGGAGCCCTCCACTACGGCGCGCTTCATCGCCTGCGTTGCGTCGGGGCGTAAAACCCTAAAATCATCATCATCGGATCCATGAATTCTAGTTACATAATGATGATGATGAAGTTAGCATTCGCGGGATGCCAGGGACTTTTTCTTTCACAACAACGTCTTTAACTCTTGTTTTATCGAAACTATCCCGACACAGACTATATGTGAATTAATTTAGAAATTATTGTGAGGAAGTCAAGCGTATGTGTCTTTATTCGATCACTATAGTAGTCACCATACAAACCATAGCCGTCCACCGATACATTTTCTCTCAAGGGCTCGCAATTTCTTATAGCTTTCTCATTTATTCGGGCACATCGGCATTGGTTGTGAAAAAAGCCAACCTTAAAGCATGTGCTACGTGCATCAAGTCATGCAGCGAAGCCTTTTTTTTTTTTTTGCGTACCAAGAAAGGTTTTTAGAAAAGAAGAAAAGGAATGAGAGCCAGAGTTTTGAGAAGGGCTTCGCGCACCTCCATTGTTCTAGAGCGGTAGGGCCTTCCTACTTCGATATCACGCTGCTTATAGGTTGCTGAAAAAAGAAAATGTCTTCCCGGCAGGGCGTGTATGTGTGGCATTGAAGCCGACTTCGAGGGGGCTCGGTGTTCAGCGGAGCGGCTTAAACATTTATTCGACAATTCCGGTTTGAAGTTTCTGGAATTTTAAGTGCGAATGCACTTCTTAAGCGAGCCTGAATCGTCCGCCGCCGTAGTCCGCATAGCAACAGCTGCGGGTGCGCGCGCTCCTCGTCTTCCTTAGCAACGGGGGGAGAGCCTGGCCGCTGACATGGCACATACCCACGTGGGGGATTGGCCAGGAATCGGGCGTGAGAAGGGCTAATGCATAAAGGAGTACTGACACGAAATTTCAAAGCTGAGATCCGCTCTAGCAATCAAGTACAACGACAACACAAATAGGTGTCTGTGAATAAATGCATCTTTCTTTCGTGATCTCTCTTTCGCGAACATTACCGAACCGCGCAAATTCAACTCGTGCATTCGCACTTTCACATTCTTCCCCACGGGGAAATGCGGGAATTTTTTTTTTTTAGGGGCTCGAGCTCTTGCCGCCTTCTGCGGTCGTCGTCATTTCACGTGGTCACGGGGCTGAAACACCGGGACACTCGTTTTCAACGCCTCGCGCTAGACTGTAACGCGTACTAAAAGAACACACCGAGACACTCGTTTTCCACCGCCTCCGGCTAAAACGCTTCGTGCTTCATAGACACGAGACTTTTACAGCAAGGCTGTATACTTCTCTACTGCCCCCCCTACCTGTTTCATCTCCATGGGAAAAAATACCAAGGCGCCAAAAATACGCTTTTACACTGCGTGCTTCGCCCCTCCCCAGGATTCACGTTAGTGGAGGTGGCCAGGATTTTTTTTTTGTATTCAGTCTCTTCATGTTTTGCGGATGTGGTCGGAAACCATGCCAAGCCCTGTCGTCTAATACTATTCTGTCCGACAGCATACTAGGTTAACTCTTAAGATCACATAGAAAGGTATGTACAGCCAGGCGCACAGCCATCAGGGTAGTGTAGATAGACATTGTTGTTAAAAAAAAAAAAAAACCTGTTTGCCCTCTACATCATATTCCAACAGAAAATAAAACGCCGCCTCGCGTTGGAGCGGACTCAAACCGTCGGAGATAAGCTGAGGCAAGCCTGCGGAAATTGCCATTTTCTTCTTATCGGATGCGCGTAGCACGCGAAATTCCCGCGGATTCTCCAACGGGTGACGTCTTTAGCTGGAAGCTACAGAGCCACTAAATCAGCCTAATCAGGTGACTCATCCTTCTCCATAGCTTTCCGTGGCCGAGCCCACCCCTCAACGCAAGGAGTAGTGACCGTCCCTAATGCGAGAATTGTTAGTGCCTGTCACTAAACGCTTTTTGTTTTCCTCTCAGAACGGCATAGCGGCTGACCGTATACGCATGACGGCTTTCTCGGTAACAGCGAAGCTGTTTAGCAAATCGTAATTTTTCGTGTCCGCAGCCAAAAATACCGAGAAATTGCCGAGCCCTCATGTGTGCGTGCCTCGCGGCGACCGCCCAGCGTCCCCGGCGCACGTTTTTTAAGCCAAACGTGCCCAGTTAGGGAGACTAAAAAAAAAGATAAGCGTTAGCCGTAATTGTGGCAACACTTGCTCGGAAGGAGAAAGACACCTCATATATCGTTCGCCCCTCTAAGGTGATGTCCAATGATTATTACTTCAAAAAACAGAAAGAAGCTCACACTTATAGCACCAATGATGGATTAAAGGTCGTTTCGGCCGCGAAGAAGGAAGCAAATCGGCTGCAATCATGGACTTAGACCTCAGTGATGGTCGTGAAGGTTGCGTACAGCTTCCCTACCTTCAAGTCTTGCTCGTTAGAGTAAGCTTCCTTCATTTTTTCGTTTGTTTTTCTTGAGGGCGAGATGAATGTCATTAAAGGGACTTTCAGTCGGCGGTTGAAATTTGAAGGGGTGCGCCTCTACATTTGCAGATCTGCTGAACACTCGTAACCTCGCATGCGATAGTGATCCAGATCGTTCTTTGCTGACTCTGTGACTGACGAATGTTTCTGCTCGTCTGTTGAGAACACTTGCTAATACGCTTACGTAAGAGGAAGGGGGACGATATCTCGCTGCATAATAGAGGAAACAGTATTATGGCAGGCGACCATGGAGCTCATCCACCTGCGCACGGCATCATCTCGCTTTTTGCCTCAGCCAGAAATAGCCTCTCGACCGTGCAATACAGACCTGCGACCATGGCCCGTATACCTACGGAACGTAATTGCCACTGCACGGCCATGTCCCCGTAAGCGACATGATATCAAGCCTCGGTTTGTGTATTGCTGCCGCATGAAATTTTAGGGAAACATTTCGTCGGTCATTGTCGACGTGAACAAACAAACAAGAAAATCAAGGCTTCCTGAGAATGCAGTTTGTGGACTTCCCAACGTTTATAACAGGACTATTTTGTTCTGTTAAACAGCCGATTGGTTGCAAGTTTAGCAAGGTCATTTGGTTTGTGCTAATTTCAAAACTCTGCCAAAAGCTTAATTAGCTCTTAGTAAATGTTCCAGAAAGTGTGGGCAATAAATGTGTTTCCGACTGCTTCATTAATCGCACAGACCCGCGCCATACATCGTGGCCTGCTATCAAGTGTCGGCAATACTTCATCGGGCTGTACGGTAATTTCAAATTCCAGAGGAGTTTCATCGTTGCGTATGATGTAGATTACCCTTCATTTCAGGCGCGTTCCAAGAGCAAGAAAAGAGCCTATACTTACTGGCGTGATGGTTAGCATTCTCGAATTGCAGAGTGGTAGCTCTCGAAGTGAATCCAAGTGGAAAAAAACAAAAGAAAATAAGAATTTTAACACGATAAGCGCCTGTTTGGGTGCCCTGCGCACTAAAGAGAACAAAAGGAGAGTTACGAGAGAAAGTACATTGCATAAACATAAAGCAAAACGTTCGAGAATGAGTAAACGCAGTACACTGCATGCGTACAATGCCTTTGGAATCAATCTCATCAGTCTGTGTATTTCAAAAAGCGAAGTAAACCATTCGTAGCATTTTGGTGGTGCGACATGGCCCACACTTGCGACGCACCCAAGACAGTGAGCATCGCAAACTATAAAAGAAGTATCCAAGTTTTCGGGGTTTTGCAGAGAATTTACGCCTCTGCGTTGAGTAATGGGCACGGTGGCAAAGAGGTTTTCGGCACTCTCACCAGTGGCACACGTGTAACAAGCGAGGATGTTTGCCGTACCGCTGGTGAAAGTATAAGCATTCGTAAATTGCTTCCAAACATCCTTGCTTCCAAACATCCACATCCCTTTGGGAGGAGGAAACTGTCCTTCCGTACTCCTGTGGACGTATACTGTATAAGCATGCGCGGCCGTAGCCTTGCGGGATGCATCCAGAGTCGTGAAGGAGGTTAGGTGACCTAACACGACGTGGTATTTCGGGCCTTTTCGTTCACTTCTATATTTTCCTTTCCCTTGCGATAACTTGGCAACTTTACTCCCCCTGGTATACCCATGCCGGTGTCGACAAGAGCCTAGACGCGCGCTTCCTGCTCAAAGAACACCTCGGAAACCACGAGGTCCGCGACATACGACACCCGTCATTCTGGACTCGCAATACACGGGTAGTTACGCGTGAGAACGACCTTCTAAACGCGGCTACAAAGCCGTCAACAGCACAGTCTGGCCATCCGCCCCTCGTTCACGTTCTCGAGAAATACGCACGGCCGTGCCGCAGGGAACCGTCATGCGCACTCCTCTCTTCGAGGCACGCGCGGACGCAATCCCGATACAAAGGACGTACACGGCGGGAAACGCGTGTCTTCGCTTCCTCGTGAGTGGGCACGGAACGGACAACAATCGACAAGGCGTCTCCCCTCGCTCCCTGGTCACGTTTTGTTGGTTTCTTCCTCTAGCGCCGAACCACCACTGCTCACTACACCAGTGCTCTGGCTGCGCGAGTCGGGAAACGAGCCTCTCTTTTGGTTGAGGGCGGTCTCAATTCTTCCGCGCAGTACATCAAGCAGCAGACAGCAGCACGGTTTGCGAAGGGGAAGAGAGGAGGGGGGCGGGGGGTTCTGTGGTGGCTGCGGCCCCTGCAGTTCACTTGTCAGCGGTGCTGTAACGGCCGGGCAACTGCGAGCACTTCGGCCACGCTTGCATGCCTGCGACCGACCCGTGAAGGGCCGTTTCGGACAGCCCATAAACCACAGCTTGGCGGCCCAGCGCGATCAAGGGCCACGCGCTCGGACACATTTATGCGGCGCATTTGCCGAAAGCCGCCTCCGGGCGTCTAACTGCTCGTCGCGTGGAGAACTCTTGTACAACGTAAGCAAGTGAACAGAAGGCAAACAAGTAAAACGGGGGCTGTGCTCGTTAATGCAATATTGGTGTCCTTTTTTTTTCTTCTCTTTTGAATTCAACGGCGTCTGCGACTATCGCAGCGTGTAGTGTGTGCGTAAACTGGTCCTATGTTTGTCTAAACAAGCAGATGCCGGTCGTTAGGCCTTGTCGCGAAGACTGTTCAGTGCAGTCCAATGTTTATGTCATTTTCTGAGACTGCAGCTCTGATATACACGCAGAAAGAGACTCATGGCGCAGGCTATTTTCCCGGCCTCCAGATGCACGTGATTGCGCGATACCATCGCTTTACGTTGGTTTTCTTTCGCGTTTCTGTACTGAACTTGAAGTTGTTTGAGCACGCCTTTAAGGCTGAATATTACAGGCGCCTTGAAGCTTTAGCACATTTTTAGCGCGGCACAACTATACAGTCCGTTCAACGAAAGTGCGTCTGCGTCGTGAATGCGATATGGTACCACAAATCGTTGGCACCAGAAAGACAACTGTCTGCGAAAGCAGGTGCGCGGCGGTCTGACGTCGTATGCGACGACCCGACGTTAGACAATGTCGTGGTTCCGGGTCTGCCGTCGTCAACCGCTACCAGTAGTTTGACGTGCAAAGAGTTTGACGTTGCTTAGCACTTCGTTGGGCGTAACGTTAAGGTTACCATAGGCCTGAACGAAGGCATTCCTCCTCCTACTCAAGGGAATTGGCCGACGACACACCCACTTAAGGGGATTGATTGGCCACTGGTGATGACTAATGCCGTCAGAAGCTCATGACAAATTCACCAGTTCTCATTCGGCTGGGACGTCCCCATACCAACCCGCACACATTCACCACCACACATGCTTTCGCACATAACTTGCGTAAGAAGTCCTAGGTGTTTGAATTTTTGGACTGAGAACCGGGTCTCTCTAACGCTCCCTTGTTCTCCATCTCTATATTAATATCTCTTTGTCTGTAGGTATGTATGTATGTCTCTCTCTTTCACTATCTGTCTATCGATCTCTGGATGTCTCTGTCTGTCAATCACTCTCTGTCTTAAAAGAAGGGAAAATGCAGTTTCATTCAGGACCCATAGTCCTCCAGCTATTGTGGAAGACCCCACCGAACAATAGACAACAGACATGCTATGCATATTCATGCAGATTGATAGAGATCGGGCAATAAATGGACTCGGAAGAACTCGCGATAGGGGGGGAGGATGACTGGATTGTCCCGTGGATCATTGCTTTTTATTTATTTATTTATTTATTTATTTATATTTATTTATTTATTTATTTATTTATTTATTTATTTTAGTACTCTAAGGGCCTGTGATGGGCATTACATAGGGGGGAAGGGGTAAAAACAAACACAACACTATTTCACAGTTGAACGAGGCGTGACATACAAAACACATCGTTCATTCATTGTTCTTCCTCGTCTCTTTTTTTATTTAACAGGGAATGTATGAACTCAAATAACTTAGTACTGCAACAGGGTTATGTATAAGGTGATAGCAAGAGCATCCCGTAACATCAAAATCGTGCGTAGTCAAATTGCAAAGCATACATACAATAAAATCGAACATTTCCAAACTTTGTGCACATTACAGGACTACACTAGACAACTTAAACTGCAAGAAAAAAGTGCACAATTTTTGGAATACGAATACGAATATTCCGGAGAAAATTGTTGGGGAGGTGGGACGTTCGTAGAAAACGCGGACTTCGAAGGCTGCGGAAGCCAGCAAACCGCACTTCCGGCGCTTCTGAAAAAGGAACGCAGCATGTTGTTGTTGGCGTTCCTCCATGGCATTGGTGGCACGCTTCTGATGCGGCTGCGCAGTTTTGGGGAAGCAAATCGCACGGCACCCCCATCGCGCTGCTGTCACCGCGCGGCAGTGTGGTAAATCGATCGCACAGCGCCAAGTCACCCGTTTGATTTCCCGTAGCGACGGCTGCTATTTTGATGGAGGCGAAAAAAAAAAAAATCCCGGGCCATCTCCACTAACAGGAAACCTGGTGAGGGGCGAATCATGCAGTGTATAAGTGTATTCTTGGCGCCTTGGCGTTTTTGCCAACGGGGATGAAACCGTTGGGGGGTGCAGGTGTGCAGCTTTAATGTAAAAGTCTCTTGTCTTTGAAGCACGAAGATCTCTAGCGCGAGGCGTGAACGAGTTTTCCGGTGTTTTAGTACCGCGACTACATGAGACGAACGACGATTACGACGACAGGAGACACCAACAGATCCAGTCCCTAAGGGGCTTCGCACCTAAAGGATTTCTGTGCGGGCAGATTTCAACCCACGTTAAAGGTTCCCGGGAGGAACAAATTCGTTCGTAGCCCTTCAAATCCGCACTACCTCGAACCACTGGCGTTTCTTGAGCGCGTTAGCCACCTCCCCTACCTTTATATTTTTTTACAGCGAAGCTGTATATCCCCCGGCGGTGTTCGATACCTGTCCGTCTAGGCGCCGCGCCGACACGTACAAATGTTTGTTTCCAATTTCTCGCGAATGCTGTATGTATAGGCCTCAATCTAACGTAGGTAGGTATCTTGGAAGAACTCATACTGCAATCGGTCTCTGAGACGAATGTGACATTACGCTCAGTTCTATATTCTTTGCATAACTACAGTCCAGCCCACTTGTAACGAACACATCGGGAAGCGGAAATCAGTTCGTTCTATCCGTTTTTCGCTATATCTGGACATAAAATATATGTATACAAATGGTAACGGGAAACTAAGATTTGTTTGTTATAGCCGAGATTTCGTTAAAAAGGGGTTCGCTATAAGTGGGCTATACTGTACTTAGTTTACGGTCCAGGAGCAAATATTGTGTGTACGTACATTCATGTCCGTGTATATATACTGTAGATTGAGGCTACGTACTCTGCCCATACGGGGCCAGCACTCTTCCCAAATGGCCTGCGGCCGAACTGAAGGCCCAAGGCTCCCATTCGCGAAGCTCAAGATTTTCGTGTACGGGAGCCATGGGCCTCGAAGGCCTGCGGAGACGACTAATCTTGTGTTGTTCGAGGAACGGCGGGTGCGCGCGTCCCGATTTCGCAGAGAAAGCCAGGGACAACCCAAGAACAACAGAAGAAAGAACCCAAGGACAACAGAAGAAAGAGCGGACCTGTCTCGCGAGCATTGTTTTCCTAGAGCGCTTCCAGACGCCCTCGTTCGCTGACCGTTTGACGGGCCGTCCCATTAGCGTTGCGGGAAACGAGGACAAAGTGCCGACGCCCGCGTCTCTCTCTTCGCCCAGGCGCGCCAGGACAAAGCTGGTAGGGTTGGCAGCCAAGGGGACCAAGATTTGGGATGAGCGCACTGGGAAGATAAACGTGCACGCACGCCTGGTATAAGGAAGGCGAATGGAGCGGAAAATCGACTTGGGTTAGAACTTAGAAGCCCATCCTGTTCAGACGGCGGCAGACTAATGTTGAATTCCAATGGCAGATCCGGAGCGGTCACCGTGCTCCTCCGCGGAGCGCGCCGAAAGAGCAGGTACTCCGAAGCTGCCTTTTGAACGCAGCCGATGCCGAACCGTGACGGGAACAAGAAATCCCCAGTATTCTTTGCGTCGCGCCTTCCCGAAATCGTCTGGCGCGTTCATCTCGCGCTGCGCGGCTGGAGGAGGCAGAGAAGGCGAGCAATGCTTTTGTCAGCACCGCCGCTGGCCGCTTGATTCTTGAGGGGCCATCAGGTCGCTGACAGGGGTATTGTCCAGTGGCAGCATAGTTCGCCGCGGCACGGCCGCTGGGTGAGAGCGCACGCAACGTCAGTGCATCTCTCATCCGCGGCCGCGGCGTCTTCATGGACACACCGGGTCGTCGAACGTCGATAAGGGAATAGCACCCCGAGGACGGCAGACTTTGCTGCTGGATCAGAGAAATATCCAAGACGAATTTCACAACGTCTGCTTCGAAGGACGTGGGACTTATTAAATCGTATTATGTATCCCATGTGCGCAACACAGTTGTCTATAACATCGAGTTCAACTTCAACTAGTTACATCTGAAAATTGCTAAACAAACATTCTACAAAAATGTTGTAGACAAAAGGGGTGGGCTTAGACTTCAGAACGGCTCAGTAGTTTTCTTAGTAGTCGTTTTGGGCCTTATCTTGTTTCGCCCCTCGGGCGAGGTAAGATACGGCTCAAAGTACGGAAACTACGTTATCGACAAGTGTGTTGCCCTCTGTATACCATGGGTTACACCTTCTACACCTCCCCTAATTAATTAAAACCGCTCGGCAACTAGATATCGTTCGTTGGGTTTAGCGTCGTTCCCTGTATTGCTTGTTTCTGCGCCGGCGGGGCTGACTTAGGCCCGAGGAGCGCGAATAAATACCACGGAAGCCTTTTTTCGTTCGCCACGCCTTTGCGTTCACCCGACGGGCAGGCCCGGGGAGGCCTTATGAAAACGTGTCGGTCACCCCAAAATCGTTAGAAGCGCTGCTAGCTTTTGAAGGGAGATTTCCTTTCGTTCGCTTGGTAAACAGGCGGAGGAGGACTGCCATTCACTCTTTAACGACCGCGATTACCACCATGGGAATGCCCGCAGCGGACGGGAACTGGAGGTCATTCAAGAGGTCAAAGGTATGAGGTGGCACCAGACGTTCTGTCTACCATGGTTACACTGCTCAGTACCGGGCGAAGTTTCCATTGTTCCGGGTCTGACATGTCGACTCGGCGGCTCGGACACATCAATGGGTGGGCGACCACGCTTTGATGCGCGACGACGTGTTGACAAAGCAAGGAATAGACCGTGTGCCGCGCACGAAGCGCACGTGCGCGACGGGGACTGCCGCGAAATGCGGCGGGGGTCGGCAGAACGCGCCTGCGCTGACCGCCCGACCTGGCTGCGCAGCGCCCGAAATGAACGTTGTGGCGTTGGTTTAGCCCGACGCTGGCCTCCTACATTACAGGTAGGGAGTCTAGCTAGACTAGCTGCGGCCGTCGCATCTCCATGTGGCTTTCTGCACCCAAAACCACCGCAGCACAACTGTGTGCGGTCAACTGACGAGTGGGGAATTTAAGCTTTCGGCTAATCATTGCGCGACAGACAATCCTAAAAGGGGTCATTCTGAAGGTTGGTGCTGATGCGACGTGTTCCAAGAATGCTTTTGAGGATGCTTTGTGTCGGCTACATACCAAAGGAAGCTCATTCATTTTTGTTTTCGATGTCCGCCTACGCCGAGCGGTGCCCCGTTCTTGGTCTCCTCGCGTCGCCCAGAGGCAGCGGCGCACGCACTTTTTCATGTCGAGGGGGAAAAGGAAAGCTTGAAAAGTAAAACGAGGAAAATAAACCAGCAGCAAAACCAAAAACTAAAGAGCAAGCCAAAAGTTATTCCAGTAAAAATATCGGGATGATGTCGTGCTCTACGTAAGTTGCCCATTTTTAGCTGACTTCTTTTTTTCCTTCCAGTGAATTTTATCGCGAAATGGTTTCCAGCGTTCATAGTCAGAGTGCACTAGCAGTCACGTGTGGTTAGTGCGTAGCTTGCGGCAGTGTCAATGAAATTATCGGTAGTCATTATTTCATTATTCGAAGTTACTGGCCTATCTACCCCCTCCCCCTCTCCCACTGCATACGCCAGGCGCCGGGAGACCGCGAAAAAATGAGACATCACTGAGTCCGTTCGCTTACAGCAACTGATTTTTCGAGTTCAGTGTGCAGCAACACAGACGCGTGAGCCACCCGTCTCACGGCGAAGGCACGATGCTAAATGCAGGCACGGCAAGCTGCGGCTTCAATGCATAATATAATTTATCAAGCTATAAATTTATTCCACTTACAAGCACGCGTTTCTCTTGGGCTTCAGCTCCACATACGAGCAAACTTGTCGTTGTCGATCTGGCAAATAGGCGGCTATCGCGGACCGCTGGTCGAAACATTTATCGCGTGTCGCTTAAGCAGGTTAGATTAATTGTGCTTGTAATGATATGTACACTCTAGAGAGAGAGGGAGAGAGACAAAGAGAAAAAATTGGCCGCGTATCTGCTCCGTTCGTTGCAAATGTCGTCAAAAGACGATAGTCTTTATAGGCTTTTGCGAAGTAAATGCCTCTCTTCGCTTTCCCGCTCACCTCTCATGTTGCTCCTCTTGCGTCGCGCTCCTCCCAAGGTAAAGACGCCAAAGGCTTGCTTAAGTCATTTTAAATTTCCCGCGTTCCACTGCTCCAAACCGGGTGTCTCGATGCGAACGCTGCCGTACGGCGAAGACGCGCGTTAATCGAGGCGCCCTTGCGTAACTGTTGCCGGTTGATTTCTTAAAATGGCGCCAGAAGCTATAGTGGCGCGGGCGACAGCAGGCGACCGCGGAGTGAATTCTTTTTCTGCAGTTGATGAAGTATTTAATTTCGTAAAAGTCAAGCATGTTTGATTTTTTTATAAAGGAACACTGCAAATATCACTTCTGTATTGATTTGTTGTCTCATATTTGCGTAATGTCTTGTTCTTCTTCAACAATGTTGACAAGTATGAACCTTACACCGGACATAGACGGGTAGATTTAGCTGTGACTATATAAGACTATTGCGCAGGCATTGTTTTGCTTTGGCCGGGTGGCTGAATCGAGTCACAGACAGACAGACAGACATACAGACAGACCAGCCCAAGAAAGACTATGGTCTTTAAAAATCCCCGAGCTTGATGCGGGCCTTGCCTGACCTCTTTACTGCTATCATGAGCCTTGTACATCTTGCTTTTGCGCTTGGAGTACGTGCCGTCGGCCAATATGAGCCAGGCAGTCATCGTTTCATCTGACCATCTTTTCGATCATCGGCCGATCGACCCCCGATAGGGTCAAGGCGTATTTTATCCAGGCGCATGGTGTCACGAGTGATGGATAGACGGACAGATTTCGGGAATGCCTTCGCATTAAAAAAATGGCTCATTATCGCACTGCTTCAAATCAAGGAACGCATAGTGATTCGAGATACATCGAAACCCATCAATATTTATTCTCTTGGGAATATGATTGCATTAATAATAATAACAGTACTATATAATGACAATAATAACGACCTTTATAACCACGAGCACGCAAATTACAAGGCGGACCCACCCTCTGACGCGTTTAATTAAGCTCTTCAAGGCCTTGGGTTCGATCCGTGTTTTGACCGTTTCGTCTGTTTTTCTGAAGGAAGCAAAAAGCGAACTCTTCGGTGTGTCGAAGTTTCAGCACGCATTACAGACTCCCAGCTGGTCTGAATTAATTCACACTTCTCCGCACGACACTCCTCGCAGGACAACCCAGCTGGTCGATTTGGATGCCGGTTCCTTTTCTCTTGACAATTCACGTTTCACCGGTCGATCGGGAGCGGGCTTGTGTGATTAGCGAGTTATAGCAGAGCGCAGAACCGGTCCGGGTACGGTACCCGGTACATCTGCGCATGCGCACAACCAGTTTTTTCGACACTGCGCACGCGCAGTAGCGCCGGTCGCCTACCGGGCACAGTAGCGGGACCGCGCGGTTCTCCGCTCTGCATGCTATAACTCTCTCCTGCCTGCATGGTCGCTTGGGACGAACGCGCTCCGTGGCGGAGCGCTCCATTGCGCTCCATCGAGAAACCTCGGGTTCAGACGGGGTCTATATCGCGTTCCACTGGTCAATCCAGCCACGAGATCTCGATTTCCACGCCAAACCCGGTTCCCTGCTCCGCTCCGACCACATGAATTTTCCAGAATCCCTGTTTCCTTGCGTTCTAGCGACAGAGTTCCGGTTAAGCGCGGTGCAGATGGGGCGAACTGCCCAGATATAGTGCAAATTTTGCCAGACAAGAACGCTCCCTCCTCTCCACCCTTACACACGCGCTACGACCGACAGATGAGGCAGCAGAAAAAACAAGCAGTCGGCGACGCGTGTTTTCACAGGGACGTTGGCTAAGCCTGCCGGATTACGCCAAGTCGGCGGCCTAGAATAGGCATGGCTGGCGGCCGAATTGAGGGCCGCGATGGAGTAAATAAGAGCAAGACGCGCCGTTCGACCCGCTCAGAATGCTCGATCATCGCTGACGCCACAGAAGAGCTTGCAGCGTGGCAGCATTTTGTGGAAAATTTAGCAGAATATGTTATATCTTCTAACCTGCTTCTGGCTATTTCCTTGATTATTAACTGAGAGGATGAGGGATAAACATTTAATTGTAGTCGTCCCTGGATGGTAGGCCTCCTTGGTCTAGGAGGCATTGGTCCTTTGTTGCCCGGCGGGCCTTGTCTGCCTCTCGGTGCTGGTCTTGTAGGCGTGAGCTGGCCATCTTTCGGGTAGTTCCTGCACCCAGTTGGCAGTATCCAACATTGGCAATGAATAAACGTCGTCTCCCGGAGTTCAGAACCACAGGAGCGAGGCGATGGCGGTAATGGTGAATAAACATCCTTGGTTTGAGTGGAGGTGCTAGTGTTAGGGTGCCCACCCTGTGGGAGGCGTCATTAGTCCGGGATGCCGTGGACCTTGTTGGCCATCCGTACCCTCTCCTCCAGTCGTCGCTTTCGGAGAAGTCGGAGCTGAGAAAAAAAAAAAAAGAACACGCCTGGAAAGCGTGGAGTGGTCGTTAAGTTCCTTGCTTGTAGCCGCGGGTCTTTGGGTTCGATTCCGGTCTCTGCTACTTCTCTTTTTAATGTTTGATGACGGCGCGCGGCACGTCTCCGATTTTGCCAACTGTCCTATTTTGCCGACGTCGGAGCTGTAGCGTCGAGAGGCGTATAAGGTTCTCGCATCAAAAAGAAGACACCAAGCCCTCCGCGTTGGAGTCTACGACCTCTGACCCAGGAGAGCCGGACACAGCGATGCCCGCGCGAGTAGCGCAGCGGAAGTTCTCTTAAGCCCGTCGCGATGAAACCATATATCCGGGTGACGAATCCTGACGGAGGCCGTCTGTCAAGTTCGAATCAACGCCGCGCCCGCGCCTTTTCTTAGAGCAGAATCTCGACGCATGTTCCTTGGATGGTAAGACACAGCGATGGGGAGCGGGAGGGCGCGGCTGTAGGGGACTGCAAGGGGGGCAAACATCACTGCATTTTGGAGAGCACGCTTCTCTCAAATAAAGCGCACGCAAAGTAACGGCGGCGGCTGTCGCCACTCTTCGCGCCACGCAGTCACCGCCGTAGTGTGAGCGAGGACAAGAAATAATGCGACGGGAATGGGCGCTTGCCACAAAGTTAGAAGGGAGCCCTGACGGCGAGGAGCGTAGTGAAGTCGCTCTTATATTGCCACTGAGAGCCGCTCCGCTCGTGGTCTGAGAAAGCAGCGGGGGAGACTTGAGCAAGTAAAAAAAAAAAAAGGACGTAGAGGCAAGACACAGCATCACAGGAGCGAAGGCAGAAAAGTCAAACTAAACGTCTTTTCAAGAAAAGAAAAATCGAGGCGGGAGGGTGAAGAGGCCGCGCATGCGCGCCGCGGTGCGCGTAGGGGAAAGCGCTCGAGCGGCCGTTCACGGGCCGTGGTTCTGATGGGAGCTTCCAGTGTACGCTGTATCGGATGTCGTCAAGCCGTCGTCGTCGGGCGACGCGCTGCCCTGGCTCGGCGCCCCGCGGCGCCCACCCGGCTCGGGCCCCTCTAATGACGCACTCTCCTTCTCGGACCCTTCTTCTTTGCATTTTCTGCTGTTCGGAAGAGAGAGCTTTCGTAGCACGGCACGAGAGAATTCACGGCCCGGGACAACAAATGCACGGGCACGCGGCGCTATACCGAAGGAACGATCAAGATGAGGGAAAAATAGTGCGCATCTTCGAGTTGAGCGCGGTCGTCGCAGTTGACGATCGTTCGTTTTGATTCTAGAGCAAGAACACTGTCCGCACGGGAGTGTTAGTTAATGAACTGGCAATAAGGTTGAGTCTAACTGGCTCGCTTGCATAGAGAAATGAGCACACGAAAATCAAACAGGAAAACGCCAGTTTCCTGAGAGAGCGGGTGCCGCCCGCGGCAGTTACTCCTTTGTCCAAAAACTGCGTACGCTTGTCCGGCAATGCAGCTGTCATACGCCTTTCCCGTTTTTCGGGGCGTTTTTATTTCCTTTTTTTTTTCTGCGAGGATTAGTAGCTCTTGCTTGCCAGTACAAAAAAGGGATTCCATTAGCGACGAACAGCACCCTCGGCGAACCCACGGCCCAGTGGCAATACTGTGATTGGCTTGGAAGCGTTGCGGCGGCAATTGTTACGGCCCTCCTCGAGAGGAATCCTTTGCGTCTTTAATTAAAATATAGCGATAGTGGCAGCACACTCATTTTGTTCCTTTCCACAAGTCCTAACATACGTGTGCAACGTGTAGGTTGTCACCTATATATGCACAGTCCTCCATTGTTAACGGAACGTATAAAAAGAAACTCCGACTTTCCAGTGTCCTTATAATGAGGTAGCGGCTTTATTATCCAATTGGTTAAAGCAAGCCCGATTAAGCCAGCGTTGCAAGCATCTCTCATGCGGCTGCAGTGAAAGGTTGCGTAGCAGCTGCTTCGGCCCCCCGGTGGTTATTTCACGCGGGTAACTCCACGAAGCACCGGCAGACACCCGTATATACACCGGGTAGAACTGTGCGTCCAAGACGACGCCGCCAGCAACCTCAGCCTAACGGTAAACGAGGTGCAGGTAGGTCGGCGCCAGCTTACATGACTGACCGGGGCAGTCACCCTCCATCGTGCATATCTTTCCCCGCAAGTAAATGCGGTATTCAAAAAACTGCATTCGTCCTGCAATATAACACCGCCGCCACGACGGTGTTACGCAGCCTACACCGTTACGCCCACGCAACGATTGCTAGACCTTGTGGTCTCGCAGGTGTGGCTCGTCGGGTTGCGGGGAAGGCGGCCCCGAAGAGGCGCGCGCCCTCATCGCTCGGTCGCCAAGCCGCGAACGGGCCCATTCATCTTAGTCCGGGGCTCGGGGCTGCCGCCTGGGCCGCGGCTGCCTGATACGCGTCCCTCCCATCAATTCCGTTCGCTCGGAAAGATTGAGTGCGCGATTGCGCCTTTTCCCGCCCCGTGTTTCTGCGCCTTATTCGTGCGCGGTGGAACGTGCGGATCGGTATATGTGCCGCGGCCCGAGAAGGACGGGCACTCGAATGTGTCTCCAGACGTGAGAAAGGACGCGCGGAGGGGCCAGAATGAGGCTTTATTGCCGCCTATAAGAATGTGTAGCGCGCAGCCGTCTCCTCTTGAGTGTTTTCGCCTGAGCTGTGCTTGTGTCCTTCGCCGTACAAGGACTTATGAGGCAATAGCTCGCAGGAGGGACGCTGCATAATCCTTTATTTGTGTGTTCATTGTTTTATTCGCTTTGTAGGTTGAGAATTGCGGGTTAAATACAAATCGGGAGCGACTAAGGAATACCGACAGCATTTTGCGGAGCTGGGGATAAAAGCTTCGGCTAAGCTTGGGTTTGATTTGCATACCGTCTGTGCCGCGTTGCGTTAAACCAATTTCCGCGACCTAACAAGGCTGGACAGAGTAGAGGGTAACGTCTTCGTGAGATCGCATAATGAGCATAAAACTCGAACCGGCATCTGTTTTATGTGATCACTTTTATCTCGCCTCTCCTAAACATCGTGGTTGGAACTTTCGATGGCGACGAATACGACGCAGGCACCTAGCTCAACACACTCATAGGCGACGAAGAAAAGGACGAGGCGATGCTTCAAGATGGCTGCTTAGAGTATGGTTCTGTAAATAACGTAAATATATATGCTCTCTATCGACGACGGTCTCCTCCATTGACTCCGTGGACATTTCCACACACCGTTCCAACGCCCCTTTTTTATTTGCTATCACTGAAACCAATTCAACGTGTTTTCTTAACTAAATAAACGCTGGACTCTGGTTTACGTATACTTCTACGTTTCCTGAGGTATGCCTAAGGTTTTTATTTGTACAGAACAATGTGACATGTAGAAGCCATGGCAGCAGCTTTACTAGTTTGGGATTACATGCTTCGCTTTCAAGCCCTCTTTCAACCATTTTTTTTTAATCGGGCAGTTGAATCGAATGACTGACAGACTGACTGAAAAAAAATTTCCGCCTTTAGGTAGCCCAAGAAAGACTATCGCCCTTATTAAGGAATCTGTTTACGTACGCGTTTCGTTGCACGTTTGCCAAGTGGCTGTGCAGGCATACCACCGCAGTGCTGTCTTGCCCTGGCCAGTCGGCGGTCGGCGTGGTGGTGGGGGTGCATATTGCGAGGCAGTGGGCGTACATGCAAGAGTTGGCGTAGCGTAGTGGGAATAAGGGGGGCCATAGGTGAGCGCGTGCATACTTTGTAGATTCGGCCACTACCCGAAGTATCGGGGATACATGAACGAAGAACAAGCCATTTGTTTCTCAAGCGCCGCGGCTAATTCTCCGCGAATTTTTCCCATCCGCATTCGCAGGAGCTGTTCGAGCTGTGGACCACAATCTTCTTCCTGGCACTCTTCCATGGACCACCTGACTGGGCGCGCGCGAGTCAAGTGCGCCCCGTGGAGAAGACATGGTAGCAGCACCGCTACAAAACACCAAGCAGTCTGAGGACGTCTGTATTGCAATCCAGCAACAAGCCTTTTCAAGAAGGCTTCGTTCCAGCCCACATTGGTGCACCACAAGACCGTAAACGTCGCTTTTTTCGAACGCCATTTGTGCCACAATGCGAAGGAGTTCCTGTAAAATTGAGCGCCATGATCGGAGTGTTTGTTTGTTTGTTTGTTTGTTTGTTTGTGTTTGTTTGTTTGCCTGGGATAACCTCTCTCAGCAAAGAGCGCTATTTCTGAACAAGCCACATCCTTAATAACAAACCCCCAAAGACGGGGTAAGGATGTGTTGATCACTCTTCGAGACTCGCACGAACACCGAAAGTTACGGAACTGTCCACAAATTTTTATTTGCACCATCAATGGGCATATGATGTTAAAATTGCACATGTTTCTAGCATAATTGGGAATACTGGTGTTTTCTGGTCACTCACTTCACGCCAGCACATGATGCAGGCTAATTTGACGTGACTATTACTAGTACGCATTCTGCCTGACAATACTTTCAGGGACATATGGGCGAGCACTTTGCCTTCTAATGTGCCAGAAAACGTGAAGGTAAACATTGCCTCTTCGACAGTCAGGACATTTGTGATAGCTGCATTTGTTCGAATACAAATCAGAGAGTGTTATTCTTCTACGCTCATTTGTCTAGTTGTCTGAAGTGCAATACTGATAATGATATCGCAACTTTTCACGAATAGCCATCATACAGCTGTCTTATGTGGTCTTTGTGCATCGATTTCTAATTCATGCGGCGTGCAATACTTGAAATGTATTTAAACGCTTCCAACTGTGCCTTAACCCCATTTCGTGGCCTTATTTTACAACAGCTAACATGTATTTCTCTTGCAATAGCAACTAGAGTAAAAAAATGAACTACCTTGATAAAAGCGTATTTTTACGGTTTTGTGTGTGTGTGTGTGTGTGTGTGTGTGTGTGTGTGTGTGTGTGTGGTGTGTGTGTGTGTTTTGCGTGTGTGAAAGTCGTCAGTGGTTGGTTATATGCGTATCTGCTGCTTCGCGTTTCACGACATTATTTTCCAAGCCTGTCGAAAGTGTTTTTTTTTTGTTGCTGTAAGCGATGCATTCGTTTATTTGTAAATTTAAATGTGACAAGCACATGTTATGGCTGTGCGCTGTGTATATATAGGGTCGAACTTGTGCTTTTTCTCGCCTTGTTTATATTTGTGTCGGTATATTTCGCACTCAAGAATTTGCATGAAAGTTGCGCATGACGAAGGGATATCACTGAGGACGATGCTTTCGGGACGTATTGCAATATTGTTGTAAATAGTATGAATTGCGGCAGTGTGTGGGTGTTCCGCCAGATCACCTATTCGGTTATTTGAGTATGTGTCTAGAGTTGATTCCTCTTGGCATTATTTTAGTTTGCTGGCTTTCACCTGCTTCTTTTGTGTATTTGCAAAAGTATTATTTTGTATACGCAAAGAAAGATGGCAATTTCCTTGCTATCTTCTCCTGTTGTTTTATTCTTTCCATCACTCATGAGTTTCGGAACAAGTATCTGTTATCAGCGTCGCCAAAGAAAAACCCCTCTCATAATCGTTCATTTGTTGATAACGTCTTTTTGTACGTGAAAGTATTGTGCAATTGCTGTTTTTTTACAAGCCGTGGCCGCGGGACACGTCGCAATAAATGTTATGTACATATCTGTACACACTCGTGCCAAATCTTGTCGTGCGTTAAAAATAGGGGGCACGTCTGTTGTTTTAAGTGCATTCGAATTGCTGAGAAAAGAACAATAAAGCTGCTCTATTTTTATACATCGACACTGAGATTTCAGGCGCCTCATTTCGCGCGAACAGTTGTTTTTCATGTGTTCCTATACAAAAAAAAAAAAATACTCGCAACCAATCTAAGTTGCTCCACGAGTTGTACCACCCCATGGATATAAACGCTGGCTACCTCACCGTCTAGTACGCCTGATATTATACTTGCAGAATTCAAGCATGGTCGTTCACGAAGCTTTGTAAAGCCCGCAGGCTCATATATCACTCCGGAGTGCCTCTTCCTAATGACGTCAGAGCAGGAAATAGCCGGTTTCCGGTCCGCGTCTTCTTGCTCCCCCCTTCACAAGAAACGCGTAATCGGTAAACAAGATATCGACAAAAACGCAACTAGGCTGTTAAGATTCTACGCTGAGCTGGCTGTATTGACCCAATTAGGCACACACGTCTCGTATATCTCTCGCACTAATCTCGCCAACAGCTATCGCATCTATGCGCATGAGTAACGGAGGTATGTTGGATAGTTTCCGGGGCGTACAAGCGGCGTCCAGGGCGGCCCCAGCCGACACCAGATACCCGTGACTTGGTAACTGTCACCGGTGGTGGCGCCACCATGGCGCCGGGTCTCTTTTACGCCGGATATGCGCAGCGATGTTTCATGAGCTGAGTCACGCCTACCGTCAGACTCAGATGAAAAGACGGGTTAGATCTCTCTGTTCAGCTCGTACGCACTGGATGCACGTTTGAAATTAAAGTAATGTAAGAGCAACATGCCCCTTCGTAGTCGTCATTAGGAACACAACTCAATTTCGTGATATATGCGTACGTTCTCGTATCAACATTCATATATTATATCGAACATGACTTGCTGTTCGAGATTTTGGAGCCCGTCAGAAATCCCCAGGTGGTCAGAGTTAATCCGATGCCCGCCCTTACGGCGCGCCTCACCATGCATGTGTGTAGCGTCGGCGCGTTAAACCTCACAATTAATCAATACAAATGATTTGCCGATGGAGCGTTTTACGAAAAAAATAAGCAGTGGCTCAAGGACCATGTTCAGAAAGATGTCTGGCCTCACTGGTGCTCATCATCATCATCAGGATGAGCATGTTCCATCACAGCACTCATTTGTCCCTTTTTACACATTTTTGGTGCTGAAACCGACGCGGCAACTAACAGCCGTGGCAACGCCTCAGCGGTGGTAGTCAACTGCGACGGGAAAGCTCTAGACTTCCTAATGAGCAACAAACAGAACATACAAGAAGCCGAAACCACCGCCATCCTAATGGCCATAAGGTGGGGCGAGCACAAAAAGAAAAATCTCACCATAATTACTGACTCCACGAGAGCAATTAGAAACCTAATTTGTGGAATAATTCCTAAAACAGCAAAGAATATAATGCCTCTGACACCGAAAGGCAAACACAAAATAACATGGACCCCGGCCCATCAGGGACTGGAAGGAAATGAAAAAGTGGACTCCCTGGCGAGGCAAATCATGGACCGCGGGGAGTCTGAGCATTCATACGCCCTTCCTCCATACAGTGCGGCTACCGACCGACTCCGGTTATGCCGACTAACCAGAAAACAATGCCGACACCTCATCTTCTACTAGACGCAGAGGAGGCCAGAAATCTTAGGAAAATTCAGACAAATACCTACCCACGTAAGTCTAGATTAGCACTCATGTTTCCGGATAAGTATAACGAAGAATGCCATAAATGCCATCAGAAGGCAGACCTCTTCCACACTATATGGAACTGCCCGACCATATGTCAACAGAACAACTACAATACATCAATAGAGTCCTGGGAAGCGGCACTGTCCAGCTCGGACCTCTCCAGTCAGCGAGAACTGCTGGAAAGAGCCAAGCTAGGGGCTTTCGCCACTGGAGTCCTGGAAATAGGATTCCACCCTTGACTCCACCCCCTCCTCTTCTACCTTTGTTGTGAATAAAGTTTACCACCACACCACCACCACCACCCGGGTGCCGAAATCCACCTTGCGACTGCGCGCCGGAAGATATTCGTGCCAAGGGAAGGCAGAACCAACCAACGAGAGCGCGCACGGCAAAGCTCGCCTTGGGTAGCGAAGTAGGGGGTAGGGATGGAGGAGGCACCCACCAAATTACGTGCACCAGACCGCTGGAAGCGCCAGACTTCGGCTATCGTGGCTAGGGGGTGAGGGTTGAAATATGTGCTTATACTGTCACAGCTTCAATACCAGAATTTCTAAAATCACTATGGCTGTGACAGTGCAGATCAAATGCGAAGAAGCGGAGAATAAAATGTTGCATGTTGGCCTCTCACACTCGAGTGACGAAACATGCACGTGCGGGGGAAGTGGTGTCAGTGCCTTTCCGGCCTGCAAGGGTCTGCCATTTATGGATGATCATCCGTTGGTAGTGGCAAGTTTTTTGTTGATGAGTATTTCTTGGGATTGGCTGAGGGGTAAGTCCTTAGTAAAGATGTCAGGAGGAGAAACAAATCTAAAGAATGTGAATCGATCAATGTACGATTTCTTATACATCGTCAACCGCAAATCCTTACGCTGCATGAATATCCATGTATAGTGATTGTCCAGGTCAGCATACGACAACAAAGGACGAACGACATTGAACATTGTCAATTCCTGTGGCAGACAGGAGGGACGGGCCCTTCAGACTGGGGAGTTAGTTTTGCGACGCTAACTGAATCAGAGTAATAGAATGCGGCTATTTCAATCTGGGGGGGGGGCATAGCATACTGCTGCGGCACGCAAATATTTCCGCCGAGATTTGTTCGGCTACGTACTGCTCAGTGTGCACTTGTTGCCTTTGTTGGAGGTGCAAATCGCAAATCTGCCACCATTCTACTTGTGTTACCACGTACACTACTTCCATACCACTGCAAGCTCCAGAGCAGACAACACCATGGTGGCCCGCCATGGATATGTCGTGACGCTGCAGACGTGAAGAAACATGAACAGAAGGATGATGCAGTTGGGACGCGTAAAAACTGACAGGATGGTGTTTGAAATAAAGGAGCTTGAGTGGTGGGTAAGCATCCCAGCAGAATAAACAAAGCCTTCTGGCCACAGCCAGTGACCTATAGTACTGCCCTTCACAAAACGCATCAATGCAGAAGTAGCCGTATAAAGAGTTCCTAGGTAATGAAGACCGCAGGTGTTCTATTCTGACAGCCTCGAGCGTCCGGTTGCTGGCCGGGAGCAGCGTCGCGCTTGCGTGCGGCTGTTGCAGCTAGGCCTAACGACGCCTCTGCAGGAGGAACCGGCGGGGTCGCTCGGCGGGGGCTGGATTAAGGCCCCCTCCCCGTCGGCGGGCACGTCGTCGTCGTCGCCGGCGTCCCCAGTACGCCGGCAGCGGGAAATCCGATCCTGTCTTCTCTGCGGGGGAAGTCATCATCGCGGAGACCCACGGAGCCGGAGGAGGCCGGGACGCGCGGCCAAAGGTTTTCAGCTGCCGGTGTTACTTGATACGCGATTACGGACGAAGACGGCGAGGAAAGAAGGAGAGGAGGAGGGTGCACAAAAAAAAAAAAAAAAAGGCGAGAAACGAAGCGAAAAGCAAGTAAGGAAAAACAAATGCGGAAAAAACGGTTGATGGTGAAGAGGGTAGACGCTGAGCCTTTGATGCTAAAGTTTTGCTTCAAGCTGTCCCCCGGGGACATTGCTCTTTTGCATACAGGAAAAAAAAAAAAAACCGTGAATAGGCACGAAACGAAGAGCGCGACGTAATTCGTGAAAAGTGGCTTTTCGAGGAATTGCGCTCTGTTCTGACTTTTTTAGCGTTGTCTCCGCGTGTTCCGTTAATGGTACCGACGCAGTGGCCGACAAATTCACGGGGAGTGTTCGCAAAGCAAGAAAATGAGAAGCGGTTGCTCACGCTAGCGAGCAACCGGTTTACCGGTCCTGGAAAGTCCGCGAACAGTACGAGGACCGCCTTTGCATGGAAGGTTTAATAGTAATACATTGAAAAATTGATCACAGGATTGAATTTCAGGCAGTTCGCGGACGGTCAGGAAATAACAATGGAGAAGGCCCATTGCTTGCGCGGCAAAAGAAAACTCTGGGCCTTTTCAAACCTAAGATAGTGCTTGTTCCACTCAGAGAAAGGTGGAAGGACAAAGCAGACTGTGAGGAGTAAAGGATTTGAAACATGACAGTTTTATTCTTTCTTTTGCCCTCTTGTACCAATTGGTTTTTTAAAGAAAAAAAAAAAAACGAGATAGCAAGAAACCAGCCAGGAACACGGACCACACAAAGCGTCTTCACAATCAAACGACATTCAAGTTGGAAGCAACTGAAAGGGGCGCTACCAAACACAGTGGCCAGAAAATTAAAAGGTCGGCGCAGACTTTAACGTCTCAATTTTATCTACCTGCAGCATCCCGTGAAACATTTTTTTTTTCTTTGAAAAGCAAACACTGATAAGTCGCGGTTTTTTCTTCGCTTCGTCCATGTGAACTGATTGTCCTGTTTGGACAGCATCGCATATTTGCTTTATTTGCTTTATTGTTTCTGCATCCTCATCAACCCCCTTTTTTTAGTAGCGCACTGCTACCCTGCACGCAAGGCACTGAAATGCGGCTTTGTCTGGTATTGACAGGCCGCGCCAATGTATAGGTATGCAGGCAGCGCGCAAATGTTCCCCTCTAAGCCGCGCGAAGAAAGGGTCCATTAACGGTCCGAGCAGGAAACCACCTCACATAGACATACCTGCACCAACACCTCCTTGACAAGAAGATACACTCCATTGCAGAGACATCACTAAAGGGCCATTCGGCGGATGTGGGTGCATGGTTGGACCACCCCCAAATGAAAGCATCAAAGGGCGCCATAGACGTGCCCATACAACTGCATGACGGGGATCGAGTGGTAGGTACGACGCGTGTGGCCTTTCTCAGCGGAGTGGTGTTACGCTACACGCACGCACAGACGCACGCAAAGTCGCGCGCGAGCTTTCACGCCGTGTAGCGGAATGGCGTTCGCGTCTGCAGACGGGAAGTGGGGGAAGTTAGCGGAAGAGGTCAGCTCGCTTCGTCCCCGGTGCAACTCGGAAGGTCCAAATCGGGAGCAACTCGAACCGCACTCTGGAGCGGGGTGACGAGAGCGTGGGACGGCAGCCGAGCTCATTAAGGAGCATTAGCGACGGCCTCGCCGCCGGAACAGGGAGGAGAGCTGCTCACTCGCGAGCGCCGGTCTGAATGGCCTCGCACCCGGGACCAGCGGCTGGAGTGTTTCTGACGATGCGTATTTGTATAGCGGGATCCAGGAGAGAGGGAGAATGTGACGGCCGCAGGTATGGACAGCGCGCGGTATTCAGAGCAGTGCGGCGGCAGTTCTTGAGCAAGAGAGCTTGGGCCATTTTGACGCCAAATATAGTTCTTGTTTTTATGAAAGACAAGACGCATTACTCGATGAACATTAGTCCGCACTGCGCCGTCCAAATCGACCCTAATATGTTAGAGGCTAATCACTTAGATATCAAGTTAATTAAACTCTTGTTTTGTTCACACATACTTCGCGTGCGTACACTACACATTTCAGTCGTGCTATTCCGGACGTCAATCGTCAATGTTAATGGATATTGCATAAAAACTGAGTTCATTCATGAACCACAGCGGTCACTAATAGGGTTTGCTTCCAGCTCGCCATTTAAGGAGTGGTTGCCTAAAAGAATCTAGGATCTCGAAGTCCGTTGTGGTTCCTAACCGTATCAAGTATATAATAAAACGCACGCATGCGTGACGGGACCCTCTCTTTTAAGTGTTATGACCTGATTTCCCGAGGTGCTCCGTCACAATTAAGCATACACAAACGATGAGAGATGAGAGAGGGTGCATGCGTACTAAAAGCATGTTGTGGTTCGTTTTCCCCATTTTCGTCCGCTAATTGCCCGTCGCATCTCGCTTCACCTATCGGCAACTGAACCTTTCAAACTGTACAAAACCTCTTATCAAATGGACCGTGGTCCGCAGACGTGTGACACTTTCTGTCACGTTACGTCCCGGAAAAAGAAAAAAAAAAGAAGTCTAGGCGAAAACGCTTCCTCGCCATTTGCACAAGCTGTGCTTCTGACTATCCCTCTCTGGGATACTTCACTTCATGTTGCTTGATTTTTTTTTTATTGTAGGGTTTAACGCGCCGACGACACGCAGGCGATGAGGCGCGCCGTAGTGGAGGGCTTCGGATTAATTTGTACCACCTGGGGATCTCTAACGTGCGCCGAAATCCCGTACGCACGGGCGTTTTTTGCTTTTCGCCTCCATCAGAAAAGCGGCCGCCGTGGCCGGGAATCGAACCCGCGTCCTCGTGTTCAGCAGCACAACGCCTTAGCCGCCGGAGCCTCCGCGGCGGGTTCCTGTTGCGTGGCCGCCGCATTGCGATCGTAATTAAGCGAACAACAAGGACTGGTTCCCAGCTTTTGTCTTGAGCAACTTCGGACTCGCATGCTACTCCGATCCCAATCATCCAACCACAGAGTACAAATAGTGCAACAAAACTATAATTACTCACAAGACATAAATCACTGAAATTCCCGAACAGCAGGTGCAGTGGTTTTGCAGCAGCCTAGTTGGACATCGACTTTCGTCACAAACAGATGGCACGTCAGCTCCTTTACAGCGAAACTTTCCTTGCGTCTTCCACCGGCTTTATCTGTTCCGCTGCTGCTGCTGGTAGTGGTGGTCCTGATTCGCCGCGGATTCCATATAACACCACCAGGTAGCGCTCGCCTCCACGTACCCCTAGCGTTAATCTATTTAGCTATATAGAGCTAGGAACTCTACGCACCCCGTTGTGCGGTAGTCCCGCATCTCGCACAATCGCTGCCAGCCAAAAGAGACGCCGAGCTCATCCTCTATGACCATGCGTGCGTCGCGTGCTTTGCGCGAGCTAAATGGGTGGACGTGGAACTTCTTTTGGCTGTACTTTAGAGATCTGCTCGGTGGAAGCGCAAACGCAAAGTAAAGACTTCCTCGCCCTGCGTTTTGTTCCGTTCGTATATTACGGGTTGTGATTCCTGTATACGACAACATCTACGGCAAGACACCGCTGGTTTTCACCGGAGAGCTCGACCTTGCCATTTTTTTTTACAACGGAGTCGTATTGGGCGAAGCTTCCATACATTGTTCGAGGCCCTCACATCAGAATTCCTTGCCGCAAAGCTAACTTTACCCACGCATCTTGGAAGTGCGAGGCATTCCACATACAGAGCGAGCCATTCGTTGATGCCCGTTTGCTTGCTTGCTTGCTTATAGGCGGCCAAAACTCCCGAGACGCGTGTCTTTGGAGCGCGCCACGTTCTGTATAGCGTCAGGCGTTCCACAACACGCGCTTTTTGGGCAGGGGCGCAACGCGTAGGAGACAGATGGAAGGCATTCGAGAGCTGCAAGGTGGAAGCAGATCGCGAAGCAAACCGTGTCAAGTGGAAAGAAAACGAAGCCCTACGAGAACGCGGACAGGAAGCAAAGCGTCTCAGGCATTCAAATGGACTTTAATGCTCTCGCATTCAGAACCCTTAAAGGGGCCATGCAGACAAAATACAAATTTGTTTTATTCGAAAGATTTGGTGTTTTATAGTGCACCCTGCGCTCGTCCGGCAGCAAGTCATGCGTTATTCACTGAGAAATTGAGCAATTTAAGTTAAAATTTTGATTCTCCCGCGAAAATATGTGTTTCGTGACATCTGCTATGGCGTTACAAGGAATGGTCTTCAAGCGAAATTTAAGTGCGTTGTTAGGTCTGCAGCTGACTGCAGAGTCTTGTTTACCGTCATTCCTCCTAGATGGCGCCGCCATTCTGCTCCGCACCGCTTTCAGCCTTTGCTTTGTTTTTGACCGTATTCGCCCCTGGCTTGTTTTTGTTACGGTAAGTAGTAATTGTTTCGTGAAACATGGGGTATGTTCGACGAACAGGGTCACGTAAGGCAATGTCGCGTACGCCAATCGGCCAGTGTCATGTGGGGAAATCCCCAAAGCGCCACACTGCTGTGCAGCTATCACAAGCATAGTGGGCGCAGTACCAACAGCAGTATACGCACTGGTACTTCTATGTTTACATGCACTTTCGTAGCTTCCATTGTTTACCCCAACATTCTTACTGCTATAAAATAAATATGCATTACACTTAAGCGAAAATAGCTCATTCTGCCAGCTTATAAGCCCTGCCGAACAACTTGCGTTTGCTTTTGCAGGCCTCAGCCAATCGTGCGGCTGTGCATATGACGTCATATGTTCTCGTGCGGAAAATGAGCAGTGTGTCGCGCGACCATTTTTTTCCTAATTGTATAGCTTATTTGAGCGAAGTTTACGTTGAAAGTAGTTTCAGTATGATTCTAATGAGACACTGTTTCGAATGAACCAAACTTATGTTTCGTCTGCATGCATGACTCCTTTAAGAAGTGGATAGGCGTCCTCGGACTGTCCTCGAACCACGGGTTAGTTGCGATGGCGCTACTCCTGTAGTCGTAGTCGGTGACTTCAATGTAGATGCGTCGGGACCGGATAGGGAGTGGTTTACGCGTTCTGTGTTGGTGACATTTGGCTTTCAATGCCACACCTATCCGGACCAACCGACCACCCAGCTTTGTTGCTTGCATAAATATCACATAATCCAAGAACGTGCATGACTCAATTGCGAGTCCGCCGATCAGTATCATAGCGACGCAACAAAGGCATGCTACTAAGTGACAATGGCTTTACAGCTCCGCCGATCATCAACATTCTCAGGACAGCATAGCCCTTTTTGTACTTTCGATGTACCACCGTTGATATGCCGACAAGGGTGGTCGAAAAGAGTGGCAGCTGAAGCATGCTTTTTGCTGTTACCGTTCTCATGACATGAGTTCAACACCGGCGTAGATGATCAGTTCGCAAGTGTGCGACAAAGAAGGGATTTTGCGCTATCCGAGATACTAGTCTCCCAACAGACATGCGCCATGCGACACTAGGATATACCCATTGCTTCCTATTTAAGATGCCAGCATCGGCAGTAAAACAAATATTACCACTGGCTTTGGCAAATTTTATGGCTTTTTATATTTGAATTGATATCGTGTTTGGTAAGAAAAAAATGTTTGCGCAGCTTGCAGTTTATCAGCGGACGACACTTAAATTTGTACCTAACTGGTCGTCCTATGTATAGACATGCATAAAATGGACATTTCCAAGAGCCCTTAGTCAAGCTCGCTGGATGCTTGGGCCATACACCGCAACTCCAAAGTTCTTCTAGCAGCCTCTGCGGCGCAAAGCGCACGAACACCGCGAGAGGGGCGCATAAAATGCCCTGCCCTAAAATGGCGGCGAAGCGAAACCGAAGGAGGCATAAAAATTCTTCATTGCGCATATCAGTCATTTCAACGGCAGACAGTGCCAGGCACAACTATTCGGCGGGGGCGTGAGAGGGGTCGTCAGCAAAAAAAAGTGCAAAGGAATAAACACAGCAGCGCAAAAACACGACAAGTGAACCTCCCCAGTGGGTTTTTTGAATTTCGACCTTGTGGCCTTGAAGCGGTCTGTCTCTCTCTCTCCTCTTCGGAGCCACCCTGGGAACACCGCGGTGACGTGCCGCAACCGTTGCCGGGGAAAGAACACCGAGAGAAAATGGAGAGCTGAAAGTAGAAACAGAGCGGGTGCCCAGAAAACACAGCGGCAAGACGAAATGGAGAAATTCCCCCCGCGCCCACTTTATTACGGCTTCGTGGTGGCGGAGTCTGCACTCTCGGGCGACGGGCTCTGGTGCGGAGACCGCGAGAACGTACAGACCGCGCGGAGGTGGCGCTTTCATTCGTCCTATCTCATCCTCGGCGGCGCTGGATAGTTGCGGGCGGGCAGGCATCCTTCAGGGGGAAAAGTGGGGAAGCAGCCGACGTGCCTCGCCGGGGGGAGGGGGTACAGTCTGTGTGCCACTTTTTCCGGCACACAGTGTGCGAGACGGGCGCCATGCCTGGTTGACGTAGTATATACGTCGTATTTCACAGATGGAAGCTTTCATTTTTAAGGCGAAAGTTTTAGGTTCCCCATTACGGGAGAAATATTCGTCGCCGTTGTTGAACGGTAAAGGAAATGGCCGCCGCTGTAAACAGCAACAATAAAAAAAAAAATTCGAGTACGTATTGGATTTGAACCCAGGTCCCAACAAAGGGAGCCCAGTGAGTTACCACTGCGGAATCTTTTTTTTTTTTTTCACATGATATTTACAACACATATTTACAACTATGCACACACAGATCAGTTGAATACAAGGTGAAGAACAAAACAAAACAGAATTTATTTTATTTATTTATTTATTTATTTTTAGGTAAAACTAATGAATAATTTTTATTTTATTTTATTTATTTATATTTAATGGGCAATTATGCAAAGCTGCCAGCGGAAGAAGAAAAGGTTGACCAGTGCCTGCCGCGTGACAAGCGAACGTGACTGCAGGGGAGTAAGACGGGGGCATCCCAGCCGCGCGGAATTCTGGCCGTCGGAAAGCACTAGCGTGTGATCAGCAGTCAGCCCATTGAAGCCAAAAGATGAAGAAATGAAAACGAAGAAAGAGACGTAAGAAATCGTTGATAAACTTCGCCGGAGTCCGCCTTCAAAGCACGTATAGGGAACATGAGGCGTCGCAGGGGATTAATATTGGCCCTGTGGGGTCTTTTAACGTAGATCAAGCGTGCTTATACAATCAGGAGTCTGCGCTTTTCTCCTCTATTCGAATATGGTCACCACCGCCAGGAACGAATACCATCTCAGGCACTGTCACCATGCACGGGGGTATATGTAACTGTCTTCGGTGAGAATAAATCCGATAGGGTCGACGGAATCAAGGCATTTTTCCGTCGTAACTTGTTGCACGGTTCATATAAGCATATCACACAGTTGCGTCCACGGCGGAAGTGACAAAGAGAGCATGGGCAAAGCTGTGCTTGTACTGTGTACCGGGGAGCTCAGAGGATGCCCAATGTGCAATATTATTACGAGATGGCTTTATTTACAGTGAGGTAGCGATGTTGGAAGGTGCACGATGACCGTAGACCGTATAGCGGTCCGTGGATGATGGTGCCAAGCCAAAGCGAAACCACATCCCCTCCTCTTTCCGTTAAGCATGTTCACATGATTGTCCGCTGAGACTCAGTGAGACGCATCGGCGCAATGTACGGCGTTTAATTTAATGTTTGCGTAACCTTTGAAAGGAAGGGCGGCGCAGCCAATAGCATACCTGTACCTCAGGCCGTTGTATTTATGTGATCTCGAATCCTTTGTATTTATTCGATGCCGAAAAGTAAGACTTGTATCAAATAGAACATCCCCAGCCTTCTCCCTGAAGATTTCGACCACTCTAAAATTTTGCAAAATCATTATAGAAAAGTGTTACTTTGCATACAGCAAGGAGTAGGCTGGGACATAAACAATGTGAAAACATTTTGCACAGCTCTAAATCGCTTTGGTGTCATTTGTAATCAAAAGTTACTACCCTTACATTTCAATGGGAAATATTTAACGGATCTATAAACCTGGCAGAGCAGCGTAGTAGACTTGAAACTGTGCACAAGTCAAGCTGTCACCCTTAATATTATCTGTGCGAAAATACTTTGCATCAAGCTGAACAACTCCAGAATAATCACTTCTGAGAGAACTGCAATGAGCCGGAAAGCTGCGCAGAAAGAACGCGGGTGGCCCAAGCGGAACGAATGAATTCAGAATGTAAAAACCTCCGCGTTTCTGCTTCGCGAATATTCCCCACACGGGCCCAAGCAACAATCCTTCTTGGAACTCACCGTCGAGAATCTGAGAAGCATCCAAAAGAAACGCACCATCCACATAGCACTCGCACCGACCGCGCTCGGGGAACGAGCGAAGCAGAGGGTGGCGCGAAAAGATGGGAGCCCTGGGACGAATAAGCTACGACTCGCGACTGGGTCGCTGCCGTGACATTGGGCGTAACATACCACGCAGGAGCGGTGCGCGCTCTCGGTCCTAATATAGCCGTTGATTTGTACAGTGGGCCGGGATGTTGCCGCTTTTCGCGCAAGTGCGACGAGCTGCGCCGCGTTCGCTGGGAGGTCCTAAATAACGGTCGAGAAAGAAAAGTTGGAGCGCGCGCCATTGGAGTGGAGAAGGGAGCTTGGTTTGAAAAGATTGAGGAACGGATACACTGATGTATAACTCTACGAAGAAGAAACTGAACAATTTATTGATTTAATGAGATGTTAATTTAAAAAAAAAACAATAAGGGAAGGTTCTAGTCAACATAGTTACGTCGGTTTTACAATGTACTTTATAACGCTGTCTGTGGGACCATTGACATCCTTAAAAGCAGTAGAAAGCCTGTCACTGCACAGATAACTACTCAAACTACAACGTTCCAAAGTTGGCAAATTATTAGATGAAAGGTCTCTCGAGGCCTGCAGGTGTATACATGTTTATATATAAAAGTTTCAGGGCCCTGGCCGCTCAGGTTTAATTGAGCAACATTTTATTAAATACTTTCAACACTAACGTGGACCTATAGGTCCACATATAGGTCCATTTTCAGTGAGGGTCGCGGAGTCCAATGGCGTCGAGGATGCGTTCTCGAACTCGCAATCAGGAAGCTCTGCGTTCGACTCCCTTCAATTCCCAAACTTTGCTAATTTAGAAGCTCAACTGCTTTACTTTGGTTCTCTTTGCACCGTGGCATTTTAGCAGTTACCCGCAGCGGTGGCTCAGTGGCTATGGCGTTGTGCTACTGAACCCAAGGACACGGGTTCGATTCCCGGCCGCTGGCGGCCGCTTTTCTGATAGAGGCGAAAAGCGAAAACGCCCATGTGTTCGAGATTTCAGCGCACGTAAAGATCCCCAGGTGGTCAAAATCAATCCGCAGCCCTCCATATACGGCGCGCCTCATCGCCTGTGTAGCGTTGGCGCGTTAAACCCGTCAATCAATCAATCAATCAATCAATCAATCAATCAATCAATCAATCAATCAATCAATCAATCAATCAATCAATCAATCAATCAATCAATCAATCAATCAATCAATCAATCAATCAATCAATCAATCAATCAATCAATCAAAATTGCGCCTATGTCGGTGCCAAAACCTCTGGTAATGTATATTATTACCCTTGCTGACAGATATTTTTTTTCAGGCACTGCGGGCCCTTTCTAGACTTATTTAGGAATGGATACAAAGTAATACAAATAATGTATCCAAAACAAAATATTGTTACGGTGCAGCCTCCTTGGCGAAGTGGTGAAGCCACAGAGAAATCCCCCTGCACGGCATGAGGCCAACGTGGAGGGCGAGAAAGACGAATGGTGTGGCGCCCGGCAGTAGCTAAAAAGGTCATCTGCTGTGTCTCTGACTTCTCCCTTTTGTAAATAGCTTAAATACACCTAATTATAACCGCGTCTACCTCGTCTCATCTTGGTGGAGGCGCTAGGTATTATTCACGCTGATGAATTGAGCTATAAGAGTATCGTTCAAATAAGAACGTAGCTTATGCAGCCGTAGCTGGTGGCTGCTGGCAGCCCGTGGGGCTTTTGCCCTGGCGAGGCCGCCTACAGTGGCTGCCATTGGTCAAGCAGTCGCATGGTTGTAGCAAGAATTGCCGACCCAGAGTCTGTCTCCGAAGCCGCGCGACTGCAGGAGTGGCAGACCGAGTGGAGTGGCCTTCGGGTCTCCCCTCAGCAGGCTCCCCATCTTTTGGCAGCCGGCACATGCGATGCTTCGTTCGCCAGCCGTCCTTCTTCTGGCAGGTGATGTTTTTTTCCTAGCTGGTGTGTCTCGGGAACACCGGAACTCCTCCGCGAGCGGCTCCTGGAGAAGAGTCGAAGGCCCGAGTAGCCACAGCGGACGCCCCTTTGGACCACACGGTGGACCCGGTGTTGAACCTGGGGCGCGGCACCCGGACCCCTGCGACTGCGAAATGGGAGTAAGGCCATCACGCACTGCCCTTCCACCCCCTCTCTCCACTCCTTGAATGTTTTTCAAGGGGGAATTCTTGGTTCCCACGTACTTGGCTACTTAGTAAAGCGTGGGTTTGTCTTTTATATACTGAGGGAGGTTCACGTGGTAAGAGGGCGCCAATAATGGGCCCACAATCTTCGCGCGTGTTGATGTGACCTCAGCGTATGCCTATAGGATCAGCCTGACGATCCACACAGCACTGATGTTCTACTCGCGCTGCGAGGACTCATTCGAAAAAAAAAAAAAGGTTTCTTAGAAGAATTTTTTCACATGATACCCAAGCAAATTTCCAGTTTTTTCTCGCTTGCTGTGATTTGGATTGCCTTTTCGAGCAAGATATTGTTATCTGGGCATATGCGCTCATACACAAGTGCTGGCTCACTGGTCATGCATCCAATGTGTACTTAGTCGACTGCAAGACTTCCTCACGTTTGCATCTCGACACACAAAACCGTTTTGAAGACCTATGACGAATAATGGGAATGTGGAAGTCGCAGTAGCCGCAAACGCTGTTCTCCATGCACACAACGGTAAGTTAAAATGAGGGAGGGAGGCCCCGGAGTCAGTGTCGTAAGCAAGATACCATTATGATTTGGGAGAGGTGGGGAGGGGTCAGAAATGAAAAGGGGAGAGCATAAGCATAGAAAAACAGTAGAATCGGAGACAAAGAAAGTCAGAAAAAGAAATCTACTCGAATTTAAAAAAAATCTTGGAGATGCCGCACCTTTTACAACCTTCTGATTGTTTCGTTCATTGCGCAAGTGAAATTGAAAAATGGCTGATCGTCGGTGTAAGAGCATACATAGAAGCCGCATACAGTCGGGGCATAGCGTGCGACGCGAAATATTCTTCGGGAGTCATTTTTTTAATATAATAGGTAAGGTTAACAGCCTAATAAGTTGACGCACCTTACACGAGACGGAAAATTTTGGGAAGAGCCGAGGCACGCTCCTACCTCCGCTTATGTGCGCCAGTGCAAGAGATTGTGGAGAGCTACGACATCGAAGGCGGGACTAGGAACAATGAAGAGAAGGTTATTGAGGAACAGAATAAACGTCGCTCCCACGTAAAAACCTCGGTAAATTACAGTTATTGTGCCTGTGACTGGTTGCCTAATAGTTTCACAGCGTTCTCGCTGAACATTTGAAAGGTGCTTGAAGGTAACATTCCTGGAACAACTAAAAATGCCCGTAATAAAGTTGGAATAGGAATTTTATTCTAGATATCAAGCGTTTGTAGATCAGCCCTAGCACTTAACTTGGTTACGCTAGAGTGACACGAAGAAAACAGAACAAATAAAACCAAGAACTATGTTTCGTTCTATTTGAACATGGATACGTGACCCTAGCGGGATCGGTCCATTGATGATCGATGATGAAGATGGTTCGTTGGTCGACTGCACATGGCAGACTATCTACTTGAATAGCTACAATATTTACTGTGATCTTAGCCAAGAGACTAATTGACCAGAAGTATTTACAAATGAAGAATATAACGTGGTCAAACAGAGCTCAACAACAGCCCGCATCGAACGGGGTTCCTCCCTCACTCCCCCAAACCAAACACCTTGGTTTTACTGGCCAAACCACGCCCCAACGGAGACAGAACACAACAGAATGGGGAGGCTCATCACGATGTCACTTTTTGGCCGCTTATAGCCACAAAATTAGCCAATCAAGGCGGTGCTCATAAATAGGCACGTGACCTACACAATCCTTAAATACTGCCTTGGCAGTTCCCACGCAAACATGCAACGACGATTCTAGAATACAGTTGCAACGGGACACGTAGAGAGAGAGGGAGAGAAATGGAGCATCCAGTCGGCCCGGTCAAGAGCAGTCGTGAACTATAGGAATGCTTCACCACCACTCTCATCCCTTTTCCTTTTCCTTAATTCGTTCAACCTGCAGGGCACCGGTAAATACGCATATAACGTCGCCGCAAAAGGAAAACCTTGTCTGTATCAGCAAATGCATATAAGCTTTCTGCTTCTCATAAAAAAAGTAATATCTAGTTCTGTTGCCCTTGACCACGTAACCTCATTTGCGCTAGTTCATTTGCCATGTTCAAAACAAGTTTCAGGGCCTTTTCAGGTTTTGATATTCAACATTTTAACTAACATTCTAAATGCGAACATGATGACTATAGCTTGTAGACCTCGTCTTAAACACCGGATCCAGGTTATAGTCACCATCCCCACTTTAACAGCGGAGCCATTTAAAGGGGCCAAGCAGACAAAACACAATTTTAGTACATTCGGAAGATTGCCTCGTTAGAATCATACTGACACCACTTTTAGCGTAAACTTCGCTCGAATAAGCTACGTAATTAAGAAAAAAAGGAACGGCCATGAAACCCACTAGCTCATTTCCCGCAACGTATAGAACCTATGATTTCATATGTGCCAGCTGTGCGATTGGCTGAGGCCGGAAAAAGTAAACGCAAATTAGGCATGGCTTATACGCCTCGAGCGTGGACCTGTAGGGGTGCCACTGAAATCCCCCTAGCGGCCCGTTTCGAAAGCAGAGGCGGGAGTCCGCGGCTCCGTCCCCACTGTCGCAGCTGCTTTTGCGGCCCGGCACGACCGAAATTTACCGTTTTCGGGCGGTTTGAAATCCATGTTTATGTGAGCAGACACTCTGTTCGCAAATGGGGTAGTGTTTACGAGAGTGTAAATGTTTCTGACGCGATCTTAGTGTAGGTATATTCAGGTCTGTATAAGAGCCAGGTGTGTGTCACAGGCCAGCGTCGCGGAACCAGCGTATGATGGAGCCGATTGTAGTTACATTGCCCTAAATTTACTAGCAGTGTCTCTGTAACCACCGGTTCCTCAGATGTTCATGCTACGGCTATACACTACGATGTAAATCAGTTTTGTGCGCTTACATAATCAGCGGAGACTCATACCTGACAGCAGCGCCAGTTCGTTTGCCAATATTATATCTCAGATATTCGATCAACACCATTTACAAGCCAGTCTGTGTTAATTTCTGGAATATTCACCAAAAAGTGCGACTGGACAATGCATAATTATACTCGGGATCAAGCACACGACAGAGTCGTCTTGTCGTGAGGTGAGCGCCCGCAAACATTCATCTGCTGCATATATCCTCTGCGAGCAGCGCGGAGACGGGCTTAGAATACAATCCGCGTCCGCGACTAAATGCGTCTTCTAAATATCGCCATATGGCACAGGGAGCCTGCAGAATAAAGCAGAAACTGAAATCAGAGGGCCTATCACGTGCCACACTATTCCAACGACACCTTTCATCGCTTGTTGAACTGCCTACCCTGTATACTTCCAAAAATGCGTCCGCCGTACGATCAGCTGTTCGTTGAAGTCGAAAAACAAAAGGAAAGTGAACGCGGTATTTGTGTGTGTGATTACTAAAACGTTCATTGCTTAATGACGCTCCGCATTTGTACACAGTGTCCCCCCCCCCCCCCCCCCTTCCCATTGATGTCTCGCGAAATAGCAGTGCATTTCGCGTATAGTTGGTCTGGTGAACCCTACCTGGCTTAAGTTCCGACGAAGGTCTTTGGCATGTCAGAAGCTGCACTGTTTTTTTTCATTTCCGTTAGAGCTATTATGTTTCTTCCGCACTTGCACAGCATTTATTTTTCCGTGGTTTCATTAACTTGCCTTCGTTCTTGCTATAAGGCGTGTGTGGGCACATATTTAACGACGCACAGGCTTGAAATATACTTAACATTTATACTTAACATTTTCGCATGGCTTATATTCTTATAAAAGGCACAAGTTATTGTCCGGGATTGGGTAATAACATCCCCGAAACATATCTTTTATTGCGTCCACGTATATATTGCGTTGAAGCCAACCTCTCACTGTGCCAGAATGAAGCCAACCTCTCACTGTGCCAGTATCAGGTCTAAACGAGGCGACAGTAGAATTCATTTGTGCCTGACGTATTTGGAGGTGACAGGGGTGATACCGTTGGCTCTTGCAGGCGATCGCGTACTCTACGAAGCTGCGCAGACCTGCTTTTTTGACCTAAACGTACTCTTTGCTATAGACGTCACCATAACATGTCTTTTTTTGGGCGCGAGCAGAAGCAAAACAGAACCAGAACACTGCACGAGCCCCTATCAGCCACGCAGCGCAAATCCCGTCAACGCCGCTGAGAAGCGGCGGCAGGCGGCGCAGCGATCGCGAAGCTCGAGGCGTATAGGCTTGCCGAACGAGCCATTTACGCTTAAATTTAGGGCACATTCTTTTCATAGCAGTGAGAATGGTGTGTAAACAGTGGAACTACGAAAGTACACGTAAACATAGAAGTACCGATGCGTGCTGCTGTTGGTACACTGCGCGCACTATGACCATATTTGTCGAGCGAACACCATGTTTCACGAAACGGTTATTTTCTACCTTACAAAAACAAGCCAGGTAAAAATTCAGCCAAAAACAAAGCAAAGGCCGAAAACGGCCCGCTTGGTATATGGTGCGCAATCTAGGTTGACTAACGGTAAGCAGGGCTCCGTAGCACACTAGATTTAGCTTGAAGCCCTGTTCTTGTGATGTCATTGCAAACGTCAGGGAAACCGACGATTTGGCAGGAAAATCAAAATTTTAACCAAAATTGAATAATTTTCACTGAATAAAGCATCGTTTGCTTCCGGACAAGCGCTGGGGGACACTATAAAACACGAAATCTTTTGACTAAAACAAACTTGTATTTTGTCTGCATGGCCCCTTTGAGCTTGAGTTCCAGCCCTGCCGGGCTTCGTTCAAAAATCGGCGCAGCAAAGTGCAGAATATTGATTTATTATGAGGTTTAACGCGCCGACGCTACACAGGCGATGAGGCACGCCGGTAGTGAAGGGCTCCGGATTAATTTTGACCACCTGGGGATTTTTAACGTGCGCTGAAATCTAGAACACACAGGCGTTTTCGCTTTTCACCTCTATCAGAAAAGCGGCCACTGCGGCCGCGAATCGAACACGCGTCCTAGGGCTTAGCAGCACAACTCCTCAGCCACTGAGCCACCGCGACGGGTAAAGTGTAGGGTAGGAGGTGTAGAGTAGGAAAATGTTAGGCCAAGAAGTGTAAAGATACGTCCTCGCGGAGTGCCGCTGAACGCCATGGTCACGTGAAAAACGCGGGAATCTTCCCGTGTTCCCCCGTCGGAGAGGGCGAGGACCGGTTTCCTCCGCAGCCGCCGTTGCTTTTATGCGCGTGCGAGCTCCCAGTAGTGTGGCATTCAAAAAGCGGCGGCGTTTTTGAGCGCGCGCAAATGCACGTGCTTATTACACTTTTGAGCGACTTGAATGGTAAATAACCATGCGGCCCCCTCTTCATTCGCTCTGACAGATCGTTCCCTGTTCGTGTTTTGTTCGGTATTTACTGATCGACGCGGAAATTATTTGCCGATAAGGACCATAAACGGGTGGAACGGGTCATTGGAATAAGGCAAGTGTTGCTACTTGCATCCTTGAAATACGTGGCAATAAGGCTCAGCCCCCACCGCCCGGCTAGCTCAGTCGGTAGAGCATGAGACTCTTAATCTCAGGGTCGTGGGTTCGAGCCCCACGTTGGGCGCGATTTTTTTTTTTTTTTGATAGCAGCATTTTAGATGACACTTAAATTCTTGGCATCTTTTACACAAATATATAACTCTGCAGAAAAATACTTTGCTACCTTTTGCTCAAGTTGTGTTTGATGATGCAACCCTAATCACTTCGATTCGATTATCTTCGTTGCCATGTCACTCTATATTTTTTTTCGGATACGTGAATTGAACGACATGTGAGAAGTTGGAGATTTTGTCTACTGAATCCTGCTCTATTCGCCTGTTGTGCGACCGACGTTCAGTGCTTCAAACAGACGTCTACATTACCCTGATGTAGCCCTGCCCTGTTGCAGATCGTTTGTAAGAAAAAAAAAAAAAAAATCTAAGCCAGCTTGCACAACCATGCAAGCATGATGTGCTCGTCTCACTAAGCTAAACTTGACGAGCGCCATAGAAGGCGCTGATGACCACTTACCGTGTGTACAGTTGAAGCTCGTTGACCCGTTTAAAAAAAAAAATATAATATAGCGCGATGAGAAACGTACTATCCGGGAAAAAGTATGATCTGCCGCAGTAAAAAATAGCCATCGAGAGGCCAACATGAGCATTTAATGGCCTTTTTCACTTGTACATGTCTGTCAACGTCTGCTGGCGCATGCCGCGGCCCTTTGAGAGCAAGAGCTCCTTTTCTAGACATAGCAGACTTTTCTCCACATTGGGATTATACTTAGCGCGGAAGCAACTCCGTACCGCTTCCAAGCCGACTACAGCCTGAATGTGGCCGCCGATGACACCACCTCTTCCTCCCCGTCGTCGCCGCCATCTTTCTCGGAGGCTTTATCCAGCGCCGGCGATGCTCCATGGCGTGATTCGGCCACGATTTCTCCCACCCAAGGTTCGCGTTTCGCACGTTGGGACGTCGTTATACAGGCGACGTTGGCTCAAGTTACCAAGTCACTCCGGTAAGCCCCGCGCTGCGGGAAAGCCACCACGGCGACACAGGCGGCCCGACCGCCGCTCGGTGCTCGGCGCCTGCTTATTGCGCCGCGCACGCTGAGGGTCCGCACGCACGTCAGCACGTTTTTCGTTCACCGTAAAACGTATCATCTGGTCACAGTTGGGTAAAATTTTGAAATTTTGAAAATTGAGAGTGTAGTAACTGGGAAATCGTATGAATCGGGAACGTATCAACGGGGTTCTATTGTGTATCTATGGCACTCGTCAGCAGAACACCAAATCAAACGCAAAGTAAAGTATACAAGTTCTTTATCTCCATAGTGCCCTCTTCCGTTCTCGTATACTTCATCGTCCGTCACGGACGGGGAGGCCTCGCGTAAAGCTTGCCTCGCGTAAAGCCGGTCGCAGACGGGGCAGTATGCGCGAACTCGACTTCCAGGAATTGTCGCTGAAAGCAGTCGTTCGCGCCGCCTATAAATCCACGGACCTGCCGCTGAAAGTTCACCATGACTCGTAGGCGGGGTCGTTCTGTCGGCGACGCTGTTTTTTCGAGCGCACACTTGCACGCACCCGTTCGGGGTCCTCGGCTCGTTGTCGCCGATTACATTCTCGCCTCGCAGCGCGCTTCCTGATAAGCCGCCTCTTCTTCGGGCGTCCGGATCTTCTTTGGTCGCCCCGTCCCCCATGTGTGCGGCACAGCGTCGGAGAGAGTTCTGACGCCGTCAAATGTCGCAAGAAAGAGGCGTTTCCTTGTTGAAGGCGCTTCTTTATAAACGAAGTCGCATGTAGAAGAACCAGAAGGAAGAAGAAGCCCACACAGCTAAGCAGGCCGTGCTGCTCGCACTTTTAGCAGAGAAATCTGCTTGGTGGCGGTACCAGCTAGCGAAGACTGGGCATTATTAATGCGGCATGTGATGTCAGGTGCAGACGACAAATGGCGCTCACGTTTCCGTTCACTGACGGCGCAACCAATTCTCGCTTGTGATAATATGATTCAAATGCTTATGCCTCTAATTTACAGTTTTGCGTAGGAGGTGCATTAGGCCCTCCTTACGCCCGATTCTTCGCCAATCCCTCCACGCGGGCTGTGGGTCATGCTACAAGGAACATTACGAGACGCACGGCTCACGTGCGCTGAGCATTTTCTTGGTATTTTTTTATGTTCATCGGAGGCGCAATCAAGAGCTCAAACAGCTCTGCTGTTAAAAAAGAGGAAGCGGGTTTTTTTTTCATTCCTTGTCGCTGTGACTACCTTCCTTGCTTCCGTTGTGGCGTTCTTCTTGTTTGGCCGTAGTCCTCACAAGAAGGAGGAAAATAAGGCCTTGCGGGAAGGTGTGCGCAGTGCGCGCATGACCATTTGATAGCGTCTTTACTCTCCCATAACGTTGTTTTACTGCGCGGTCTGATAGCGCGACGGCCTATCTTCAGCCAATCGTTGACGAAATTAATTGCTGCTACTGCCATTGCTATCGTTGGAGCAGGGGCTCGGCCAAGACGCTAGATGTAAAGCTGACGCCGTTAGACTGCTATTTTCGTCGAAGCCGCGTTAATGATCAAAACTGCATGGCAGCCAGAGGGACGAAAATGCAAGAAACTCCAGGAAGCGCTTGCTTGGGCAGCGTCAAAACCGTTTAGTGACAAAGCCGACCTTACAGGGAAGCCATTCCTTTAAAGCAAATTAAGCCAACCATGTCTCCTCGCAAATGCGTGATGCAATAATCTGTGTCCCATCTGTCTACCTGCCACCTACTTCATGCAACCTATCCGTCATGCAATGCTGTGGAATTAAAAGGGACAGCAGTCGATTAACTAACTTCAAAGGGGCGTGTTTGGAGATAGAGTATGCGCTCTCAGCTAATTCAATATCACTAAAAAAGCCTTAGATACGTTCCCCTTCCTCGTTGTTAGACAGAAGCTGTTTATAAAAAAGCATTAAAGAACCTGATTATGTCAGAACGCACGTCCTGTAGCTGCTGCTGGGGACGACATGCGTCATGAACGAGGAAGGCCATTGAACTATTCGCGGTGACGCGCTGAAATTTTCCGTGCACTGCTGAAGCAGTGGGAGCGCGTGGTGTCCAGTTCCAGTCCGATAGGCCAGCTTTGGTTGGTTGAAAGGGCCGACGCTGCTGGCACTACGAATGGGGTCCTGCAATGGGTACACCACTCCGCAATTTTTTTTGCTAATAAAGAAGTTTATTCTCTCTCTCTCTCTCTCTCTCTCTCTCTCTCTCTCTCTCTCTCTCTCTCTCTCTCTCTCTCTCTCTCTCTCTCTCTCTCTCTCTCTCTCTCTCTCTCTCTCTCTCTCTCTCTCTCAACCAAGGCACCGCCAGCGGTTCCATGTCCCCGACTAGATCGAGCCATGCCGTCCCCAAAAGCTACCCTCTCTCCAGACGAGTGCAACATGGGCTGAGGGAAGGCGTTACGGGCGAGAGCGTTGAACCATTCAAGCGAAGGTCACTGTTGGTTCCAATTGCTGCCTCTGCTTTGCCCTTGGTACATGCGCCTCGGTTTAGTTCCGTGGGCCGCAGACACGGTGGGCTGGCTGGGAAATAAGGGCTGCCCGATTCGATAAACTGCTCCATTAATACGATCATGCACGCTTCTTTAATCTGGAGAGAGAAAGAGGGGGAGTTGTTGAAAAGAAAAAAAAAGACGTCTAGAGGTCGGCCTGGTGATATAAGCTCAGGCCAACTATTCTGTGTGTGGAAGGGGGAAAAGGGAGTGGGAAGAGAAGGTCAGGTATTGAGACGATGAGGAATAGATAAGATTATGGCTATAGTGAAAACATGAATGTCTATACCGTATATACAGTTACATTAAGCGCAAGCATAAAAGTTACATGACATTACATTAAACGCAAGGGTAAAAGTAGCGCCAAAGCAGTAACTGATTTCGTTATGCCGCTATGAAGGGTTGCTTCTATGCGAGAGTCACAGCGAAGGCATGTTGAATAATAAGAAAAGCCTAGCTGGCTCCCACTTGCCTGGTCATTCCAGCACACCCGGTCCGTCAAGAGAGCAAATCAGTTGTGGATTTCGTTCATCATTACAGGGAATCTCTCCAAGCACAGAAAGCAATGAGAAACTCTGATCATAGACAGGATTCACGAGAACCTTGCATAGTAGCTAAGCTCGTCCGCCATTTGCTTTGCTTTTGGCCTCTACGCCTCCACGGAAGGCATGTTGAGGTGACGAACGGACATGTGCACATACTGTCGTATTTCTCGCTCGGGTCTTGTCAATCTGCCATGAAATAATGTAAAAAAAGATCACGACAGCGTGTACCGAAAGCCAGTCGTCCCCACTTTCGTCCTTGTTAAAAGTAAGTGGGAGCGCCACGGACAGAAAATGGGTGGCGACGGTTGTGTCCCGCGTTGGCTGGCCCAGAGAAGCTCCGTTTACTCCCCGACGAAACGGACTCAGAAACCCCGTCCCGGTCAATCTGGAAGGGTCAAGCACCTCCGGCTAGCGAAGGCCATGTGCACATCGGCGGCGTTGAGTGGCCGACAACTTGACGAATGACCTGAAGGTCGTTAAGATCGGCATGCCGCTCCCCGTTACGATGCGCTAATTCCTTCTGGGTGGTCGAGAAGGCTAGTTGCCTTAGAGAGAGAGGGAAAAAAAAAGTAGTGAAAACATGCTCCAGTATCATCACCTCCGGATGTTTCCGGATGTTTGACCTTTGACCTGCGCTCGTCGACCCGTCGAGCTGGGCTTGCTTAGTATACGAAAGTAGGCTTGGCGCGGCTTTTTCTTTTTTTTTTCCGGGTACCACACGAAAATTGAATGACGAGCCCAAGGAATCGAGTCAGTGTCATTCTTTCTAAATCGAAACATATCTCCGTAAATTTGCTATCCTCTGCATACGCGCATATGGGTTCATAACAGTGTAGCTATATGCGCAAAAAGCGAAACAGCATGCTCACTTGTTCTGCGTCTTGTAGCAGCAATATATACGGATACGCTGGTTTGTAACTATATGCGTGAGAGTTTCTAATGAGGCTGGATCTTAGCAGCAACAGTGATATCATAAACCAGAAGGGATCAGCCTATAGTACAAGTTCTAAACCGATTAATCAACGTATGTTATAGACTACTGGCGCTTGTTGATATGAGTAAACAACAGCTTAAAAATTTTGGTACGAGCTCTATGGCTCTTTCTAATATATGTGGTCATCAATGCGATAAATCCGGAATCAAATGGGCTATTCTTAGGAAACAGTCTATTTCCAGTGGCAAAGAAGCTTGTTTACGTTTTGCTCACTGTCATCGCAGATGCTTCTACGTTTCACGGGCACTGTATATTTTATTCGCTGTCAGTATACTTGTTCACTGTCATTCCATATGCGCTATGCGGGTCATCGCATGACGCTGGTATGGCGATATGGCTTATACGAGTTTTCGTAATAGGCCATGTTTTCCGCAAGAATTAAACCCCCAGCCCATCACTTTTGCAAGCGAGCTAAATTATATCCTATTACTTTTACGGCTTACGCCACAGTTGGTGCATAAAAGACGAAAATGCAATTGCTATGAATATGTGTTACCACATTCTCTTGTAACAGCAGACGCCCGTATACTTATGAAAAAAAAACATTGATTTTTGTGTTTTTTCTGAAGCCTTCCGTGCTCTCGGTTCTCATCCATAGTCTTTTTGCTCGCTAACACCGTGTCCGGTTTTGATGCAAAGTGGGCAGATTGAACACAGAATATTATACAGGCTTGCGTCGAATTTCAGGACAGCACAGATGGTTCGTTTGGCTCACGTGAGTTTTCAACCAATAGACTGTCTGAAGAAACTAATCGATATTAAAGCAAGGTGTCGTTTGGTATGTATGGCACACTGCGTTGTTTATGTCGTTACGTTGTCTCCGTTCTGTTGCGTCTTAAGCTATGTTCAGACTACCGATGCAAAAGCCATCGTGATATATGTAAAAGAACGGCGTGTCACGCAGTTCGGTTGGCTGAGGCATGAAATGGCGTCGTTCTTTTTAATGTTATTACGACAGTTGCGGCAACAGACCTCCCTGGTGGGCTCACCCGCCGTGAGGAGGTGGCGCTACGAAGGATTCGCGTCGGCTGCTCTTACACCAGCTGTCACCCACGCCTGGCCCCTGGATCGACAGGCTCCGTTTGGCCGGACATGTCCATTTTGCACCACGTCGGCATCTACCGCAGATATGCACCATCTTCTGTGAACTTGCCATGGCCTCCAACGTTCCCGACAGCAAGTACTACATAGTGTGGGACTCAACCCAGGCCGGCCGCCCGACTACAGACGCTGGCTCTTTGGGCCGTATCACCGGAGCCTTTTAGACTTTCTGAGTGGAAACTTCCTGTTTACCGTACATTAGAACGCATCGTCTCCCCGCACCGTTTTGATGCTGCAGAGCAAAGCTTTCGCAATAAAAAAAAAAAGAACTGTCTTATCCGGCCTAAGTCCATGTGCGCTTTTTTATGCCAGTGTTTGTCATTTAATCTGTAGTGTGTGCAAAGGTCGCTACAAGTGTCGGCACCACCGCATTTTTATGACGTCTCTGTGCGAAGTCATTACAACTTAGTTAAAACTATGCTTACACGTATAGGTGCAATAGCTAGCAAAAAAGCTGTTATCATCTTGAGGACTACCAAGAGAGTATCACGGGAATTGGTCCCCTTGGAAAAGGAGCACTCTGACTGGCTATATTAAACGCGTTTCAAAGCAACGAAAGTCTTACGCATTTCCGCGGAATTCTTGAAGCGCGATTTTTTGACACCGTGCTTCAGAACAGAAGGAGAGGTCTTCAAAACTGTTCGTATGTTCCGTCCTCCAGTGGCATCAGCATCACCATGCGCCTTATCATCATCATTGTCGTCCGGAGCGGATAGCAACAAGATGAAATTAGAATAGTTGCTGTCATCGTCGTTAACATTTTTAGGTCTATTTTCTCATCGTGTGAACCGCTCTTTGAAGTAGTAATCATCCCGACTCCGTAAATGAGTCTTCCAAATCTAAAGCACGTTCGACACTAGCTGCCACTCCAGCGAACTCGGTGAACTTCCAATCCTAGCGTATAATAAGCACTGCCTTTTAATGAGGCCTTCGGATAAAGTTGCTCCCTGTCTCCGCAATTTGTTAATGAGTCGACGGAGCAAATGCGGCCGTTACACGTGGCCGCCCAAGTTTTATAGTAGCGAAGATGTCTGTCGCAACTTCCTTAAATGGTTCAATCATGTTCACCGACGGAAAGCGCTTTTCAGCAAAGACAACTTTTGCGTGCATGCTCTGTAACTCAGTAAAATATCTTGGAAAAAAAATCATGCCACAGTTTAGCCTCTAAGGCGACTGTATCATTGCGAAGAGTTCCCCCTACTTGCCATGATTGGCGAGTTCACCACTCGGAATTCTCAACGCCGCATAATTGGTTTCGGTATAGTTCTGATAAGCAATGAGTTACAAGCACTTCCGGTATTCCACTTTAATATTCCCGTATTGACAGAAGACGGGAATTCCTAATGGTTTTGAAACTACGCGGGGAACTCATTAAGACAAGTAAACAATACGCAGCCCAACTCATTACGCCGAGTCGTACTTGCGGCCAATTGTCATATAACATATAATTTGTATCGGGAAGGTTCACATGACGCACTAACCATTTATGTTATCGTACTCCTCCCAACTATATACAGGCAGTACACGGGTATTTATAGTTATTTACAACCCCACGGGTAAACCGTATAATCCTGGCAAGTGATTGTAACTAGGCGTCATGTCCACTAATATTTTTTTCCAAGATACCTACATTAGACTGAGAGACGCAAAGCATTCTCTAGAAAGTCTGCTTTGCCCCAAAGCTCGTTCTGCGCTTATGGTCACTATATCCAACGAGTCATTAGATCTAACGAGTCAGGACATCCATTAGGTCACGCGATGCCCGAGACAGAAGGTCCAACGAGTCAGGATATCCATCCGAGTCACTATAGAACCGACGCGGTACTAGATCCAACGACTCGTTGCAACCAACGGAAGAACCACGCGTGCTTGTCTTTTTTGGGGTTGGGTGCTCATTTTGTTTATCGGTTTACTTTTATTTTACCAGCCTCCACGAATAACAGGTTCATGAACTACTTGCGCTCTCTAGATGCCTGAGTGTGAAGGCAAGAAAGAATTGACTGCAAGATTTTGTCGCCATAAAAGTGGTATTGATTTTGTACGCGCCCCAGTTAAGTCTCAACCGTGAATTAGATACGCGTACATCTCGTTGTGTAGGCGGAGATGATTGCCCCATGGTGGGTAGCGGCACACGGCTTCACTGTAAAAAAGGATAATTCAGCAAGCAACGCACAACGGGCTTGTTGGTACATAGTTTGATAACAGCCCTAGGAGAGCACACAGAGGAGGCGACACGAGACTGGGTGCTGACTAACAATTAAATACGCGGTTCTTATTCAGCGCCCAGTCTCGTGTCGCCTACTCTGTGATCAAACTAAGCATACAAAACGTTTGCGAAAAAGTTGGCTTCACCGTGCAGCATCTCCTGCATGCGGGTAGGTCAAAGCTATTGGTGGGTAGCGTCATACAACTTCGCTGTAAAAGAGAGTCATTCAGAAACGGTCCGCACTGAAAGTGAGAGTCTATTGCACGTGTGCGGCGTACAGACCACTGCAGAAAAAAGTCCCCGCACGCGCACATAAAGAGGCCATACGCGCGCGTCCCTCGTATAACGGCGCATATACACACACGCGTACCAAGGCCACGATATATAGAGCGCCGCTGGGAAGCGCATGTCGTTTGTGGGTGAACGTAAACCGCGGACCTGGTTGTTCGGCAGCGCTCAAACGGGTCCGAGGGGAACTTATATCTCCGCGCGAGATGCCTGGCTCGGGGTGTACGTCTCTGCCGCGGCAGGCATTGGTCGTTGAAAGCGCCGTCTTTGCTGCTCTCCTAGCGTTGTAGGGAGCGGCGGGGCCCGGACCCATAGCCGGCGGCGAAGTGCTGAGGGTGCGGCGAGATCAGAGCCGCCAGGGACAGCCGTAAACGCCGCGCCGCGCACATGCCGGCCTGAGATGGCAGAAATTAAAAATGCATCCAGTCATAATTCGGCCTCTCGCGAGCTTATGGATCTGAAGGATGAGTTCGGGTGGTGGGGAGACATGCATCCGGTTACCATTCGTGAGGGCGGGCGGCGTAGAAGAGGATGGGGAGCTTTTGAAACCTTTTTGTTTTCGTTTATTCTTCTTGCACTTGTTCAGCAACGGGATGGGAGCAGCCGCAGAGTTGCCGTCGGGCGGCGACAGCCACCGCCTTGACTCTGCAACACTAGGCACTGAAAAAAAAAAAAAAAAAAAAAAACTTTTTCTCATAAAGGTATCCTTAAACTACTCTGAGGGGGGTGATAGTTTTCCACGGCACGACGAAAGGTGACAATCCACGAAATAATTCAAACACGGCACCATGTAACACATAGGTATATACTAGAAACTAGAATTTTAATGAAGTGAGTCGCTAAATAAATACCAAATTGAATATAAAAAAAATTCAGGGAAGCTTACACTCATGCGCAAGACTTAAATGGTGGAGCTGTTGTAGGTGAATATTGCCGGACACAGGGCGGTCCCAGAGATTGTTTTTTTTTTGGGGGGGGGGGGGGGCGAGTTCTTTCTCTCTTTTTGGGGGGAAGGGGGGGGTGCGAATAAAGAACCGCTCCCCTTTTTGCACCAGTTCTGCGGAGGAGGTGATAACCATGCCGACGTGTGCGCCTATGCCGTGTAACCTGCTTGCGCACAAATCACTTACCGACACAGTGGTTTTTGGCCCCCTTAGGCGGTACAACGGCTGGCTCGAGCCCACATTTCTGACGGTCGCAACACGGTTGCGACCTCGCATGAGTGGGATGCTTAAAAAAGAAAAAGAAGCTGAGGACCTCTTTGGAAGGGGGGGGCGGGGGGGGGGGGCGGTCGGTCGCCCCTTTTGCTTCCCTCTTGGGACCGCCACTGGCCGGACACACATATAGTTAAGTTTCCGTATTATTGTTTATTTGCATAGCTGCGGTGCTAGTAATCGTCGTCATATGCATCGAAAAGGTCGTTGTCTTCGCGGTGAGTAGTGGATGCCAAGTCATCCTCAGCATGTTGACTTCCACCAGCTCAACTTGTGAAGCTTGGGCCAAGTCGCGAAGGGTTGAACCATAGCGAAGCTGCAGGATTTCTTTATACGCGAGCACTGAAGTTCATATCCCCACGCATTCGTACAAGTTTGAAATTGTTTATTTACATGTTCCCGTCGTTGCTTTGCACTGTGGCTAGAATAGGCCATCGTCGTAGGCCATCGATATCGTCGTGTTCCTCATGCCAAGCATTACATGCGTGGCAGTGCTTGACGACAGCGCTGGAGGAGTTTTCTTCTTTTTCTTTTTTGCTAAAGCCACTGCGCGTTCCAGGAACGCTCGGCGGTCAGCGCGAGGCACGCGCTCACGAGGGCTCCACGTTCTCTTGGTATTTTTCCCCTCAACAGGGAACTTGCGGCTTGTACATCCGCTCCGCTGTTAATATGTATCAAATGAACACAACGGAACCTTGCTTTTCACTTCCTTCGGCGCATGAAATGAAGCCAATTTTTGTGTCGGGATGTAGCTGTACCTGCTTTAGGTTGTCGCAGATGTTGTTGTTGAATAATGTCTGTTCTGAATGTTTTCACACTGAAGAAGACAGCACGCCACGTGGACTGGCATGTAAGCCGTTTTATTGGGAGTTGCAAAGTACGTAAGCAACAATTATGTAGATACTGCGCTTGCCAGGCGCAGAACAGTAAAAAAAAAATAATAAAAATTCTAATAACCCAAGTGGTTAAAACAAGCACCGATCTTTTTTTGAGACTCGAAAAGATTAAACTCGAAGTGCTTCTCAGAGCTGGGCGCACTGCTCGCTGAACAGAGAACAAGCTTTTAGGGTTTCCATTAAGAATACCATCCCCTTCGCAATGTTTCAGATGGACGTACTTTGTAATCAAGGATAAAGTAAATATAGGGATCTGCAGTAGGCAGAAATGCAGTCACCGGCAAACTTACCAGGTTCGTGAAGTAATGTGACAACGACTCAAGCCTACGCAGGCGAACTTCGCTCCCAATGTACGTTTTCATATATGAGGACCTTAACCCAGTTAAGAGAGAAAACCGTTTTGCAACCGCAAGGCGATTAGCTGTAGGTTACGGAGTAATAATGTCTCATAGGGTCTCGAGCTGGGATTCCTCAAACCCCTTTTTCGCCCAGCTTTATCCCCCAATAAGAAGCACAAGCGCTTCAGCCTACTGTTTTGACCGCAAATTGTTTTGTTATCGGCACATTTTCAGAGCAAAATCAAGTTTAGACCCATTTTTTACCCATAAAAACGTCGCTCTTAGTATTGATATGAAGTACCCGATTTCACGCAAAAAACGAAAGACCTTGGTCCCCCTTTCCGCGGCAAGACAGTGCAAGCGGAATCTCCAAACGTGGTGCGATACCAAGACATCTTCGGTTGGCGCCGCCGCCAAGGAATCCTAACCGCTGTTGTCAGACCGCGGCATCTGGGGAATAGAGGGGAATGTGCTACAGCGTAATACAAGACATTGAAAATCTTTACAGCCGCAGCTGTGAGTGCCCCTTTTTCAGAGAAAAAATGTTGGCTAGTGCGCAGGGACAATAATGTTGTCCTCATCTGTGTATATACACAAAGGGATCAGCCAAGAAGCTGGGTGTAAAGAGCCGACTTGCCCTATCGGTACCTAGCCGTATATATACCTATCGTAATTAAACATACCTAGCGGTATACCTATTCTAGCCGTACCCATCGCGAATCATGCTCGTATCTCAGCGTCAGCCTTCAGTTGCACTTGAGGCGAAAACAGAGCGGTGCTGTTTGTTGACCAAATGCTCGATGGTAGGGCTACCCTTGTGGGGAATCGGCCGAAAGGCTGGAAGTAAACCAAGAGTACGTTCTTCAAGAACTTCCTTTGCTGCTCAAAAGGAATTTTCAGTTTCGTTAATATTCGGGGTAAAATAACCCTCAAAGCAGAGGTTATTGAAATCACTTATAAGCACATATCAAGTATTCCGCAAATACCTATATGTTCTAGCGCACATCTCCGAAAGCAGACGTACTAAAACACATCTTCTGAAGGCAGTTTTATTAAAACATACATTTCACAGAATAACCGCAGTATGGCCGGGAACCACGGCACACTTTGAGTCGTCGTCCCCTAGCGTTCCGTTGTTCATATTTCAACTTTTAAGGAGACAACATTTTTGCAGCCGTATAGCGACTGTTAGGCTAAAAGTGGGTTGGAATTTCCTTGAATATTGACGCAGAGTGCTTTCCCTCCCTTTTTTTTTGAAGCAAGAATAAACTTATATGATTCTTATCCTTTTTTTTAACCCTTGACTATGCCTTCACCGCCGCGGTGACACACTAAAGACTGACAAGGGAGCTGCCTTGTTCGTTCCCACATTCGAGTCGTTCTGTCATGTTCGCCGCTGGCGGCGTTCATTCAAGAACTCATCAAGCCGTATCACGCGGCCCATCTATATGATGTCTCTCCTTCGCTGCCGTTTCTGGTTTCTATTTTTTTTTTCGGCACCGCGATGAAGATTTTTTGTCAAAGCGTAGCCGGCCTGCGACTTCCGCCGCCAAACTTTTGATGTCGTTCGAGCTCCTCCCGAGCGCCGCATCATTTCCCTTTCGCGTCCATGTCTTGAGTAGGTTTGGAAATACGATTGCACATTAAAATTTTCGTGCGCCACGAATAACGCGATCACGGCCAGACGATATACTTCGTGGTTTCTCAGACTGGTACGTAAAGCGAAAGAGTCTTCTACGTGCACAAAGCAGGTTTGCGAATATCACCGTTGTACGCATTCTGATTAAAACCTGAGTGAAGTACTGTTTTTTTTTTTTTCAAGTTTGGGAGTAGGTCATTTGTTTGTTCGTTTTTGTCGGTATTGTGCCGGACGCGAAAAATCTCATTACAGTCGAACCTCGTTATAAGAAAGTAGTATCAGGACAGCAAATTAGTTCGTTATAGCCGATATTCATTGTAACAGTGGAGGCAAAAACCGGCTCTAACAAATCGAAAATCTGGCTCGCGTAAAAATACTTGATACAGAAATGCATTCTTTTCGGCTTCAAATCCACTTTATACCGGGTAACTCCTACCTTTCTCCTTGTTTTATTTCTACGTCAACGAACCGGAACATGAGTACGTGAAATTACAACAGAACAAAGTTCACTCCATAAAACAGGCCTGCGTCTTTATTTATTTGATGAAGAATGTGATATCCGTCTTCTGGATGCTCCCAGCTCTGAGCAGGATGAAGTTTTTCACAGTGTCCGCGAACAAAAGGGCATTTACATTCTTGCAGTTTTGGACTATACTTGTTTTTTTTTTTTTTTCAAGTAGCTTCTCAGACTCCTGTTCAAATATTTCTTCGTTATATCCGATATCGCACGCGGCTCTCACGGTTTCAGTTTCGTTATAAAAGAATGAGTGTCATTGAAATAAAGCGTGGCCAACCAAAGTTTGTATTTAGTTCACTATAGGCAATTATTCGCTGTATCAGTGTTCGTTATAATGAGGTTACTCTGTATTACAATGAGATTGTGCAGTCACGTATGTCAATTCTTTTCATTATGCGAGGAAATAGTCCTACAGGCTTCAGACGTGAATTCAATGTGACGTTGGCGTGAGAGGCCAATGTTTCTCAGCTTTCGTAGTTTTTATTGCTTTGATTCCGAGTCGCTGTGGGTGGAAGAACTGATTCTGCAGCTGTAGGAGGACCTGGAAAACAAACTGACACTCTCTCAGAAAACTAAGACGCCAACTGAAAAACTAAGCTGGAATTACACGTTGGGCACCGAATTGCAAGCGAATCGAATTGGCGCTATTTTCAAAATTGATTATCAGAAGCAAGAGCCGTGCCTACAGTATTGAAGGAACATTAACCGAACGCGGTGGCAATGAAGACCTGTAAATTTTGCCTCTGGTACTGTATTTTGAAAGCCCTGTCGCCGGAAAGAAGACAAATATAAGTGAGTCGAAACTAGCATTAAAAATACGGATGCAGAAAGCATCCCTTTCATCCTAGGGAGTGACATGATAGAAGTTGGTGAATGTTGGTTAAGTTGTGCGTGCCGATCCGAGCCACGAGAAGGAAATCAGGCCTATTATTATTAAGGCGAAGGCTTTGTAAGTGGGAGCGATAGGCGTTCGATTAAAAAAAAAACTGATGCATTTCCTTATATACCGGTTGGTCGACCGAAAAGCTCTGATAACGCCTCCGGACACATGACGCGTGCGTGAAACCCGGGTTGCATTGTCTCAAAGCGGTTACTTTAAAATCGCGAAAAAGAACGGTTCTAGATAAGACAATACACGCATCACGAAGGAGTACAATAGTGTATACCTTTATCCCATAAACCACACATCGGCATACATTTCGATCGTTCGTAGATGCATTTACATACCTGATTTCAACCAAAACGTCTGCGAGGCATATATGATGACAAAGTTATACGGCGCTTTCCTTGTGACAAGTCTATCAGCGGAAAAATAGCTAACCAGCCTAAACGTATGCTTCCATCAAGGCCTGTTCTCACAGCTTAGTTACGGAGAATAGAGAACTCGCTCGGTGTAAAGGAATTAATATTTTGAGTTGGTTTGCGTGAAAAATAGGAACATTTTAGGGGCGGTGTTGGGACTGATTTCTTACTGCGGGGAACTTTGGCTCGCCTGCGCGACGACATACGAAAAAATATTAGTGGTTCCAGCTCATGATGAAACGTCGCACTCTGAAATTTTTATCGTCCCTTTTATATTTGCGATCTCTCTGATTCCATTAAAATTGAGGTGCATTATATTTCATGTTACAGTACGATAAAAAATTTAAAACAGAACAATTAGCTCTTTATTAGAGGAAGCAGAGAGGTCTGTAGCATGTTAACGCCGACATGCTACTCGCTAGGAAGAAAGGCGGAAGTGAGAAAAGAAAGAAGACAATAAAAGAAGTAAAAAAAAGGAATTAAAAGAAAATAGGGTTGTTGAGTTGGTTTGCGTGAAAAATAGGTTAACACTGTTTTAGCAGTGGCGGTGATCTTCTGGCCGAGGTTGTTCCTTGCATTGACAGTATTCAAATAATTAGGGCACTCAATAAAATATGCTGTCCCGGTTTCTGGTGAACAGTTTCACAATGGTTCGAGGTTCGCGATAGCGGTAGGTATGTGTTGCGTTGAGCGACGTATGTAGGGCACTCCAATAAAATATGCTCACGGTTTCTGGTAGCCGAGTTGTCAAGTCGCTCCGGTAAGGGGTTCGAGGTTAGGCCAAGGCGATGCGGTAGGTATGTGTTAGCGCCACGTTGAGACGTAAGCGATGGAGCAAGTCTCTAGCCGACGTGGAAGTCACTCCGGTAACCTCATTGCCAAAGTTGGGTCGACATGATGCAGGAATGGGTGCTGGTTTTTCGGACGAGACCAGAAGGTGCTTCTTTCCCTGAAAACAAGCTCCTTGCTAGCCTAGAGGCATCGTGCTTCGTGAAGAAAATGTTCCTCACGTTCCACAGTCGTAATAATCTCTTGTCAGCCTCATCTGCTTTTTCATTGCCTATGATGCCGCAGTGGGCAGGGATCCACTGCAGGATCACGCGGTGCCCGGCGACACAAACTAGATGATTTACTAGATGTACCGGCCAAGCCTTCTCATACCGTTCTTGAGCGCTTCCAACGTCATCACATCTGCGTGAGCTTCATTCCATCAAACAAGCACTTCTCACATTCTCCGCCAGCCAGCCAGCACAGTGGGTAATCTTCACGGATTCGAAGACAGTACTGCAAACTCGACGTGCCAGCTGCTTCAGCATTCACGAACATATATCCCGCGATGTCTCTTACTAGCCAAATATCAACCAAACCCGATACAAAGCACGCAATAAACAGAACCGCATAAAAGAAAACGGCGTACAAGTCATAATTCATAAAATAGAAAAAATAAGACTGGCAAGTAAATATTCTAAAAATTTTCGTAATAACGAAAAGAAAGCGAAGAAATACTTAGCAACGAAATGGTAACTCCGTATCCTATCTACATCGCATCTCTCTCTTTCGCCCTCTGGCAAACTATAAACACTCAAACAAAATGGTTTCTATGGAAATTTTTTTCGAAGAATAAAAATCTACCACGAAAGTCAAAAGACATCATTTCGATCAAATGGACATAAGAGATTCCGAAAAAAACGAAGTTCAAGCTCTGCCTATAATAGGCGGGCCGGGATCTCACATATAACGCTGTTTCGTCGCGAGGCCAATTTGGGAAGAGAACGCTGCCCGTACAATGTTTCACTGTCAATGAGAGCAAAAAATTAACGCGCACACACACGCACGCACTCGCACACGAGCACACGCACAAGCACACACGTGAATTTTCTGTCACTGTTCCGTTAAGTGGAGTTCGACAGGAAATGAACCGTTTTTGTAAATTACAAACCCACACACCACGTTTCGGATAGATCAGTGGCGTGCGCAATATGGGGCCGAAGGGGCCGCAGCCCTCTGCGAAATTTTGAGTTGGGGAAGAGGAGGGGGGCGGGGGGATAATAGGGCACTTATTCTGGCTAATATCTTGGGATGACTACTGACAATAGTGACGCACTCATGAAGTTTACGGAAATTCTACGCCTGCTCTAACCCAACGATCAGCCATTTTGCAATGCCCCCGAAAAAAAATGTAATGGAAAGTTAACCAGACACGCCCCATTATTTCCTTTTTATTTCTATTTATTTTAGATTTGTTTTTATTTGCTTTTACTTTTCCTCTTTTTGATGCTTCCCCCTCCCCCCCCCGGTTTTTTTTTTTGGGGGGGGGGGGACTGGGGTTCGGTTCCCTCCGAAACAAAACCCTGCGTACGCCATTATTCCGGATATTTCATTACGGGAATATTACACGAATTCTCCCAACGAAAGCATACTTCTCCGCATGCGGAATCGCACCTGCCCAAAAAGAAGCTTCGAGCACTGCTGCGAAGAAGCAAAAAATGTCCGTGTAATAATGACGTGCGCAAAATGAAGAATTAAGGCAGACGGATCCGGAAGAGAAAAAAATGTTGGCGAACGCCGAACTAAATTCTCCCAGCAGTTCGACGGTTAGTTCAAGCAAAGGAGAGAAACGCCCGTCTGTATTTGGCGTCGAAAAAGATCCAGGTCAAAAGTAATGCATTCTCGTCGATACGAAAGATATGTTCCCGCTATTATCACCTTGCCAAGAAAGTACAGCTTATTTTAGTTTATATACCCATCTGGAGGGAACAATAGCTAAACCAAGCTGAGTGACCGGCCACCTCGGGCCAGAAGAGCGCCCGTCTTTCGCCCGCCGGTGCAACGGACATCCGATACTTGCACCCCCGTGTAAACGACGCCCTTGCTTCCTCGAACAACAAAGCTCGTATCTCCCCGTCGAGAGATGATCAGCGTACCGTAGCGGCCTGTATGCACACTGGTAAAGCAGAGCCGTATCTATAGCGATCGCCTCCGCACGCGCCGAGGGGCAGTATCATTATCTCAAAAAAACATCGAGAGGGCTATTCATTTCCCCAGAACGGGCGACTCCGCGCCACAGTCGCGCCGTCCGGCGAGTCAGCGATGTCTTGTAACGATAAGCCGCGGCTCGAAAGACCGAGTGATTTCCCAAACTAAAAAAAGACTGGCGCGAACTGACGCGCCCTGTGAGAGACCCCCTCCCTACCGACCGCAGCGCGCTGATAACTTCCCTAAACGCCCCCTATCACGGTAGGCACGCAGGCTTCGGGTGGAGGAACCACGGTTCATCGAGCGTGACCCTGTGTTCCCGGTCTTGTCCTCGGCCTCTTCTCCGCAGCACCATTGACATGCGCGGAATCTCAGGCACGACGTCAACGTCAAATCTTTCCCGCGGATCCTCCAGCGAAGTGCGCTTGGACAGTTCCCGAGCGGGGGAGGGCGGGTGCTGCGCGATCCCGAGTGAAAGCGGTGTCGTTGTTGCCCCCGCTCTAATGAAGCCGTGCGCGACAGGTCGCGGGCCAGCCGTGTGTGCGACAAACATAATGGGCTACAGCGGGGCGACTAACCTAGATTAGAAGGCCCACTTGTTTGTCTGCAATCTTTGTCTTTCGCGACAAGGTGCGAGGGAGATCGCGCAGCTATTGTTAATGTTAATTTATCTATTTGTTTTGTCATACCGGGTCCAATTGTGGACTTGAGTGGTTGCGCATTTTATTGCGAACGCAATGACGCATGCAGTCTGACCTACGAGGTGTTTCCAACAGATAGGCGTTTGGAAGCCCGCTGTTCTCAGCAGCATGAGTTGCAAGCGGAAGTGAGAGATTTCAGGATACAGACGTAAATGTCTATCAGAATTTGAACACGACACTGGTGACCGGCCTTGTACGTCTGCGTTTCCATTCAAGCATTCCACGTCAGGGCAAGCGCGTGTATGTGGAAGTGTGCTACGCGGAGACAGGAGTTCTTTCCGAATGTTTGAGGAAGTTGAGGCAGGCGCGAACATGTTTGACAGGCATGAGAACCAAGGGATGAGAAAACGGTGTACTTCTCACGTGTCACGAGCTAGGGCGTGCGAATGGACGCAACACGGATTCCTTGAGCTCAAGAGACATGTTCTTTGAGGTTGCCGGCTGTGTACGTGTGTGGCAGCAAAAAGGAAATGCATGCATTTTTTCCAGGCAGCACACCCACGACGAGAGGTTAGGGCCCCGGGCTCCAGTTCAACAGCTGTGCAATGGCAGCAAATCATGCGACCAAGGCTGGCCAACGTCGGAGTGGTTGCTGGAGTCCACGCGGGTAAGTTTAGATTCGGTACAGACAAGAACAATCTAATGCTTGAAGATGCCGATGGCTTTATTGTATGACCGGTTGGGTGACGCCGAGAACGTGATCAAAAGAAAAAAAAAAGCGTTAATAAAAAAAGGGAGAGAAGCTTCGTAGGCCACATCCCGTTATAACCAAGGTTATCTCTATACGCACAATCCGTTGATGTAAGTTTGATCCCACCCGCTTCAGAGTATTAATTTTTTTTTATAATAGTAGGATCCCTACGGCTGCATTGTCCAACTAATATAGACAAATCCATGGCGTATGAATATCGCTTCAGTTCGCTTCAGTCAGTGAATGAAGCGAATAGAAACAAAGTTACATTAACGGAGGCACTATATCAACCTCAATATCCACTTCATCACACTCCCCCACCAATACGCTCCCACTGTCCCATTCTCTATTTTAAAAGGACTCGTGGTTGGGCGAGTTGGTGCACATTACCAAAATGTGCGTAAGCTGCTCTAAGGAAGACACCACACACAGATAAGAACACTGCTCGGCGTGCACGCACGTGTAAGCCACTCTTCAAGCTAGTTAAGGTATTGTGTAGGTGTAATGATAGCCGAGCGAGAGAGATTCGCGAGCCTTACCATATCAGGAAAAAGGGAAATGATGTGTCAGCGATACGTCAATGGTTCTGTACAGCAGTGAGAAAATGTTTATGAAAGAGCGTTTATGAAATCCTCACCGCAAGTTGTTCTAGACGTGAATTTTTGCGCGTGCGCAACGATATGCCAGTCTGTATTTATGTGTGTTTCCGCGTGGAATAAAATTTAGTTGCAAGCCTTCGCCTGTCCGTGTGTTCTCTCTGTGTGGTGTCTTCCTGAGAGCAATTTACAGATTTTGATTATCCCATTCTCCCTCCTACGTTCCCTTCCCCGGACCACGTCTTTTTTCTCCCATCCCTGATGATGATGATGGTGATTGCTATTGGTTTCCCCTTTGTAGCGAAGCGATGACTTGTCATCTTACCAAAAAAGGACTAATATACCTATGTTTTACACTCTTGGATTAATACTAGCGCTGCTTAAGGCAGGCGCAAAAAACTTATTAGGCACAAAATCCTTTTTTTGCTCTTACAGGTGGTAACTGTCCTGGTCAATATTCCCCTCTCTGCTTTTCGTCCACCAGCATTCTAATCTTCTTTTCGTCACCTCGACAGCCTTGAAGTTAAATGCATCTGTGCTACCCTTAAATCCTAGGGCTTATGGAAGCCGAATATTTCCCTCATGTAGATTTGGATGGATATATCCTCGCATTCTAACACTATGTACCGCATAGTTTGTTTCTTTTCCGCAGACCACGCATACCCCATCATTTTGTGAATACTGCCCCACAAAGCTCTTAGTACGCAAGCAACCTGCTCTAGCCTAAAAAAGCAAAGCACTGCCCTGGGAATTATCGTAGAAATTTTCCTTTCACCCGCGAGGGAAAGCGCTTGAGGACGCCGCCGACGCATCCAATCTGCTGCTCATCAACGATGTTGACATCCCCACTCGTGTCGGCCTTCACGCTGCACAACAAGACACATCACCGGACCTTACTTGGGCCACCCCTGGACTCACCAGAAAATGGATGCCTTACTCCACGACATGGGGCAGCGATCACCGACCAATTCTAATTCACCTACGTGGCAAGAAACTTCGCGAGCGGAAAACAGTGAAGAGGCTAGATTGGAATATTTTCCGAGAAAGCATTCTCGGCTCATCTCCGCCGGCTTCGCTAAATTACTTCTGTTCTCTGATTCTCTCTTCAGCAACACATGCACAGGAAGAATTCGATTGCACTGCAGAAATTACCCATTTCGACAACCACATGGCAAACCTCTGGAAGAGAGTTCATAAGCTCACTCACGTTTACAGGACCAAAGGTAAGCGGCACAAGGACCTGCAGAAGATCCGAAGGCAATATCGCCTAATTACGGATTACCAAAAACAGTTAAGTCAAACCACTGGGACATCTCTATGTGCTAATCTCAGTCATGAGAGAGGCATTCCGGCACTACCGGAAGCTTCAACGGAGCCTCACCCAAAAGGCAAAGAAAAGAACCCCCCTATTTCTACCCTTGCCCTCACTGAAGACCCCAGGGATAGTGGAACGGCGTCTCATAACCACCTTTTTTCACACCACGCCTCCATATCACCCCCTGAACCTCTCCCTGACATCCAAATTTTCTAACCAGACCAGATCATCAACCGATCCCACTACGCAAGAGGAAACCCAGACATTGTCATGGCCGTTGACTTACGCAAGGCGTTTGACAACGTCAGCCAAAAAGTCATTTTTGAGGAACTTGCAAAGGCGTATCCGAGTGTAAGAGCTCAAAAGTGGTTACGAGTTTTCTTACAAGGCCGACACCTATAAGACTCCATGGGTCACACCCTGGCTGGGAACCCACTACCTATTACGTAGACGCGGGGGGTCCCCTAAGGTTCGATTTTAGGACCAGTTCTATTTAATCTAGCCATACTAGGGTGGCACGACAGTTGGAAGTCGACACGGCTGCCCGCTTACCATTATGCGGACGACGTCACAGTTTGGACTGAAGCAGCCGACTTCGACTCTCTGAGGACCAAACAATAGAACTGCAAGCCGCGGCTCATAGCCTCGAGCTGACTCTTGCCGACCTGGGACTCCAGCTGGCTCCCGAAAAGACTCAGCTCTTGGCGGTATACGGCTGCAAACCACCCGCTCAATCCGATGTGATACAAGTTATAATAGAAGATCAAGTAATACAAGCCGCGACAGAAGCCACCACCCTCCTCGGCCTACCAGTCGGAACAAAGAACAGCGCTGGAATATGGCTGCACAGGTTGAAGCAAAAGTGGAAGGGTCTGCTCCACACCATCCGCAGACTTTCGAACAAGTACGGAGGAGCAACCCAAAAGGCCACCCTGACATGACAAGAGCTGTCACAGTGAGCACTCTCACGTACGGCGCTCTCGCCTATGAACTCAACAAAAGCCACACAAGAGCCCTCCAAGTGTTGCACAGGGCAACCCTCCGAACCATCAGTGGTTTGCCTAAGCACACACCTAACCAGAAATTCGAACAGGCAGTTCCCCTTCCTCCCATTGAGGACATCATCAACGAAGCCAAGGCGCAGGCTGAATTCAAACGTCCTTTAACACACCAAGGACATGCCCTTACTGCATGGGACGTGCGCAGCCCACCAACACCCTGCACTTTCCCCACCCACATTGACCCATGAGTCGCCCAGAAATCGTACCCACTACGCACAGCAAGCCGATTGGGCGCAACAATTCTGCACTCCGCCAACAACGCGTCCGACGCCTTCAGATGACAAAACTCGAAAACGAAGTTGACATCTACACGGACGCTAGCGTGAGCTTAAATGTCATCGGACTGGCCTGGACATGCCCGGAGGTTCCTGCCCTCTCGGGGTATCACACTATGTTCAACAACCTTGCCCCGAGCCTTGAAGCAGAACTGCATGCCATCAACCATGCCATGACATTCCTTGCGTATGATACTGATTATCCGCTTCCGCCATCTATTCGTATCTTCCCAGACTCGTACGAAGCATTGGTAAACAATAAGATCTCACAAGACCACAAAAACGTAACAAAAATTACGCCCACCTCCCCTCGCGGGAACCCTGGTGTGACGCATCTCATGGGGGGTTCCATTGGTGTTTTCCATCGTATTGATTACGCTTATAGCAGGGATTCTCACGCGAAGGGGAGGTGGGCGGACGACCGTCGACTGAGACGCCGGAGCGCGGCATGCCGCTTTATATTCACAGTGCCCGAAGGAGAGGATAGCGCGGAGAGAGAGAGTACTGCACATGCGCAGCGCCGAGCGCACGCCGCCACCGGCGCCTGCAACGGAGGTTAGAGCGCTCTGCGCCAACCCGCAGCTGTTTGGGAGAGAGTGTTCGCTATCGAAGAGAGGAGAGGAGGAGAGGCGCACCTGTGCGGACAACGCCGGACAGACGCAGGAAGGACAGAGGGGCGAGCATGAGATGCGTTGCATCTAAAACACAAGTCCGCATTGACTGGGTACCGGGCCATGAACCCTCTTCCTCGGGAAACCAGGCGGCCCATGAGGTCGCACAGGAGAGTGCACATTTACAACCTCCACTGGCGCCTGACGAAGAGCCGGCACGGTCGCCTACACCTCCACCGGCGATGCTACTCCACCGGTATAAGAAGGACCGAAGAGAGCGGCTGAAAAACAGAACTCCAGCAGGATATTTGAGCGCTTTACCACCGCTACCCCGCTCCAGTGAAATCTTTCTCAACAAATTTCTCACCGGCGCAGCCTACACACCTGAAATGCATCGTAAATGGTACACTCCCCATTTACCCCCAAGATGCACATACTGTCACACAAGCACCTCAGCAGACCTCACTCATCTCGTGTGGTCATGTCCTACTTTTGCCAAACACCGAACATTCGCGGCACCACAACTGAACCCTGATCCCCAACAACTTGACAAAAAATTAATCCATCAAATAGCACTTTATTCTCTAAAGAACGGTCTGACACGAGTTGTCTGAGCGGAGACCTCACCGGTCCTATTCACGATGGACTATTTTGCCTGGCCCACCAGTTGGGATGGACTCATTTCAAGCGTGAACCTGAATAGAACTGAACCCTCATAAGCGTGAACACGAAGCTACGCAGTGCAAGCCAAGAACTGCACTACTAGTCCCAGTGCTTTTACTACCCTCTCCCCTTTCCATTCCCCTGTTTAGACCAGCGGTCTCCGGTTTTCAATAAAAGCTTTACTACTACTCTGATGTCCAATTTCTCAGCCCTGTACATCTCTAACGACGTTTTAGCTACCGTTTCTATCTGCCTTGTCTCTTTTTTGGTTACAATGGCTGTTTTGGATTCTCCACTGTTCTTTCCGTATTTCATCGATTGCCTTCTAGTCTTCCTTAACCACTGCAGTTCCACGCTTTTCAAGTATAGGTGCCTAAACACCTTAGCTGCCCACCTACGTTGATCCATTGCTCTGAACCTCCTCTCAAAACATATTTTACTCTGCGCTTCTCGAACTTCAAACGACGGGCATCCCATATCTCCCTGCACTGCTTCGTTAGTTGTTTTTCCATGCGCGCCTAAGGCCAAACGGCCTACTGTTCTCTGTTTCACTCCAAGGCCTGGTAGAACGTCTGATTTTAAGCAGAGTCAGCATTCGCAAATGTGAGACCTGGAACCATTACTCCTTTCTACATTCCTCTCACTTCTTCATATTTGTTAAACCCCCACAGAGCTCCATGCTTCATTATAGCTGCGTTTCGCTTTCGCTTACCATTAAGTTGTTCCTTGTGAGTTCTTAAAGGAGCCATGAAGAGAAAATACAACTTAGTGTAATTTGAAAGAACTAGGATTCAGTATCTCACTCAGCTCCATTACAGCCCCAAAAGATGTTTTTTAGCGAAAAAAAAAACAAGAAGTATTTAAAAACTTTCAAATTTTGCGCCACAGTGACGTGTTTTGAGCAAGAACGACGTCATACGGACCAACAATAAAACATAATTTTCAGTGCGTTAACTGCACGTTAGCATTCAAGTGATGCGGTCAAATGGAACTAGAGGCCCCATTACAGACGTCCAGTGATGTGTCGTCGCGACAGGTCAGTTAGGCGGCCGCCAATCGCACAAACAAGGTTCCGTGGCGTCATAGAAAAGTTGCGGGAAATTGGCTAGGGGGTCGCGACTGCTTCACACGTTTTCTTTAATATCTCTGTTATTTGTTCGAAGATTGCGATGATATTGGTATCATTGTTCTCGGGACTAAGCAGTCTTTCTAATAAACCCAACTTGTACTTTGTCTTCATGGCTGCTTTAAGTAGTTATCCCCTTCGTTTATCCACACTCCCAAATATTTATATTCCTTCAATCTGGATAATTCGCCATGCTGGATAGACACTGCGTCAGTGTTAGTGTCACTGAAAACCATTATTTCCGATTTTTCTGCGCTAAAATTTAACCGGAGGTCGGTGGCTTCCCAGCCGCTAATATTTATGAGCCGTATCATACCGGTCTGGTTATCAGCTAAAAGAACAATGTCGTCTGCGTATAACATAACCGGAATACGCTGTTGTACCACTTCGCCTTGCAGCATATATCCCTACGCCTCTCCTTGTGCCTCGTTCTCCACCTGCCCTTCCCGTCATCCACTCTTCCTTTTCAATCCACTCCTCTTACCCTTACCTGTCCCCCTTCCCACCTTCACGCTCTCCCATTCTCCTTCCTCCCTCTCCATCTCCTACTCAACTTTTCTTCGGCATTTTAACCGGCCTCCTCCATTCGCGCCTGAGATGAAAGAGGGAGCGTTAGTCTTGTCAACTGCGAAGGCTAGCGCTCCCCCCAGCAGTTCGGGCAGTGCTTTAAGCGATGGGTTGCCCCCACCCAATCTTGCGCAGCAGCCCCAACGCCTCCCTCCCACCACCAGGATAAGACTGCGCATGGCTCCCATTCCACAGCATATGCACTCCGCCTACAACCGAGGCCGGCGGAAGGAACGAGTCCGCTACTTCAATCAGAAATATGGACCCCCAGGTTCGCTACATTGACATCACCTATGCCCTTACGTCATCACACACAACCTTTGCCGCTCTAAATTCCGCAGGGCAGGTGGCAACTGCGACAACCTACCCCTCAACCAAGGTCTACCCTGTCGAATCCTTAGCAATCGCCCCCCCTCCCCCCAACCCACTCAAGCCTTCCCTCCCAACCATCACCTCCAACTCCAAACAGCTTGCCGCCTCCACCAAGCAAGCCTCGGCGCATGTCAGGCCATCCCCTCCTACAACCGCTGCCCGAAGATCTCAGCATTACACTCATCTGGACACCTGGCCACGCCGAGATCTCCTAGGGAACGAAGCAGAGCATGCTTCCGGGCCTTCCCTTGCGTGGAACCGGCGAGCCAGACGCTGCAGTTACTAACAAACCTGACCCATTAACCCACCTCGACGCCGCTTCCAACGCCCTTTTATCTCACTACGCCCACACACGAAGATTCTCATCACAATCTCATCAACTACCAATCTTATGTCTACCGGCGGTTACAAATTGGTACATTCTTTAATCCCGCCATGTTACGTCACCCCCACCCATCTTCTACCCTTCCCAATGCCAGCACTGCACACCCTTTACTTACCATCTAGTGTTCGCCTGCACATACTCGCTAACCCCCTTTCCCCCACCTTCCTGGAGTAGTGGGAGACTCAGCTGACCAGCCCGGAACCAGCTCGCCAGCAAGCCCCTTTTGTTTCAATAAAATGTTCACAGCCACCACCACTTTCCCATCCTTCTCTCCCCCCTCTCTCCCACCCTGCTTCCCTTCCTTCGCTGCACTTCTCATCTCCTGACCCACCCTGCTTTCCTTATTATCTCCCTATCCAGCTTTCTTGTCCTTCTTCAGGTTACTTGATCCCCTCAAGGGTAACACATATGCACCGTTGACCCTCGGGCGTGTAACTGCGACCCACTAACGAGCAGACCCACCAGTAACATTTTTTGACTTACAGACACAACAAAATTGCCGCATTTGCCGAGCCCAAGAAACACTATTCCCTTCAAAGAATGTCCAAGTGGGCACAAACCCCGGGTGGTTAATTAAATTCATTTCGGGTCTACACAGCAGTCCGATGCGCCTACCCCCCTCTCCAACCTTCCCTTTCTACCGCAGACTCCCGCATTTGACGCCGATTCCAAACTAACACATATGTATTGCATCACCTCTACCGCCACCACATCTCTCCTACTGCCTACCCACTTAACTGCCCCCAATAAGATGAACCTAACACTACCGCTCATCTCGTCTGGACGTACTCCCCCAACCCCCCTTCCCATGATACCCTATCCTTGAGCGGTGGGAGTGGACGTTGCAGAGCTGTCAGCTCGAAGACCAGGAGGCCCTGATCTCTTGGGTGAGAATGGCAGCCTCAGCACGCGGTTTCTATACAGGAATGGGATGGCCACCCAGCTCTCCATGGCCTTTTTCCCCCATACCCCTTCCCTATTGTTTCAATAAATGTTCTCTCTCTCTCTCTTTTTTTTATCTCTATCTCTCTCGAGCCGTACGGTCCAACATGTCGCCTGTATTTCAACACGGGCGCGAAGCTTCAAATTCCTGCTTAATGTATTTTAAGCGATTAATCCTAGGCAAGGGAGAGTCAGAAATTTGTTGCGCAATCATAACACGCTGACTTTATCGCCTGCATGAACCTCTAAGTAACGAAGCCACGGGAAGGAGTGAGAGCGCGACACGCGCTACTACTGTGGCGGGGGCGCTCGTGTCCCGGGGCACATCAGTGGCCGTAAATTCGTCCTGCCTCCCAGAGAAGACGCTCTTCGTCTCTGCGGACGCGCCCCTGCCTCCCGCGTCGTTTCGGGTGACCCGCGTGTGGAACTGCGAGCAACGACGGCGTCGAAATATGAAGGCAGCTGTGCGACGCGCTACGCGCCTCGCCGATGGGACTACGGCACGTCTCTCTGTTCTATTTCCCAGAGGTCTTGCACCTGTTCTTTTCAACACGGAATGTATGACGTGACTGCGAAAAATCTGGGATGGACGCGGAATGTTGCGACTTAGAATGTATGTAATCACCATCGTGTACCATGTCAAGCAAGCTGAGATTGAAGGGCACAGGCGTTGTTGTTGGGTCCGTGTTGTAGCGGGCGACAATCAACGCATTTTCTATTCGGATGCGGGAACTTGGTGGCACGAAAGCGAATTGGCGGCCGAACCTAGCTCAGCAGGAAGACGCACGTACATTCAAATTTGACAGAAGTGTCCGATTTTAATTATGGTTATGCCGAACATTCTAAAGAAATCCAAAAAATCTTTTTACTTTCGAATACCAGCTGTAAAATACACCTTATGACCCGCTACGGTGGCTGAGTGGACATGGCATTGCGCTATCGTCGAGCAGCTGAGCTTGGTGCCTGACCGCCGTGGTTGTTTCGATGATGGTGGCGAGAACAAAGAAATATGTCTTGTAAGATTCCCAGAGGGTCAAAATGAATCCATATGATAATCCTCATATCCCAAGCGAACTTCGGTGTGGAAAACATCGAACTAATCTGTTTTCAATATAGTTGAAACAGCCCTCAAATCCCACATTTTACCCTTATTTGAAATTTCAGAGCCACTGAAGCCGCCGAGCAGAGGCGCCAAGGTCAAAGTACTAACACGATTGTCCTAAGCGACATCGCTCGAAACTAATCTTGACCGGTATTTTTTATTCCGGGGGAGGGGGGTACGAAATACAATAATAACTCCGCCTTGCAACAAATAGTGTAAGGATATTAGTTGTTCTTATCTGGACAAGCTGCACACTAAGAATACGCGGCTACGATGTATGTTTTCAACAGGAAGATCTGCCATTTTGCAATTTCAGTTGGAAAGCAATGCCCGAAGCAACAGCAAAGTTACGGGCAGTACAACGTCATATCGATGTCTGAGTATTTTTATTTGTGTGACTTCCTTGCTACGGCTTTTTTAGCTTTGTTTTGTTGCCTTTATTTTTGCTTTTTCTTTCTTTAATTCTTCTCTTTTTTTTTTTTCCACCACCACCGAAATGAAGTCCGTCACCACTCACTGGCACGTAGGGTGGCACCAGTTTACCTGTAGAAGTAATTCGCGCCAAAAGACACAGGAACAAAAGCGAAGAGAATTAAGAAGGTTGTTATTTTTGATAAGTGTCGTCAAAGGAAACCGTAATGCTTTTGCATTCAGAGCATGTAAGCGGACTTTAAAAAAGTGCAGCGAGGAGTACTTATCCCATCACCGGTTCACGTATACCTTAATTATTTCAAGCAAAAAATTACCATTCCTACCTAAAGAATGTTGATAGAAGCGTGAATGCTAGACGTGCAATCAACCTTTACTGGAAGTGCGTCCATTCGATCGTCAAGCCTTCAAAGACACAACTAGCAAACGAAGAGCGAACTCATTAGACGATTTTCCGCGCACTGAGTAAACGCATCTACGAACGATCTAAATGTATACCGATACGTGGTTTATGAGATAAAGGTATACCATTGCACTCCTTCTTCATGATCGATGTGTTTATTGTCTTATCTAGAATCTTTCGCGATTTTCAAGTAACCGTTTTGACACAGTGGATGCCCTGTTTCACGCATGCTCCGTTTGTCAGAAGATCTTATCAGAGCTTTTCGCTCGACCAATCGGTCTATGGGGAAATGCGTTAGTTTCTTGATAGGACGCCATCGGTTCGACTAGGAAAGCGTTCGCCTTAAAACAAAACAAAAAAGGGTTTGTGCACCACGACTTATCGTGAGTCCAATCGACAGCACCAGCAGGAAACAATGGCGACGATAATGAGGGGAACCCAGTTTTGCACTTACCTTTAATTGTTCTTCTCGCTTCAAACTTAGCAGCATGCTTATGTTATTCAAGAAAAGTCGACGCTATATAAAGCGGTTGTGGACCTTGGTGATTCTCATCAAAGTCTTCTTTACTACTCCATTGTATTGTTTCGCTTTCGTTTCTTCGCCTTTCGGGGCATGTCCATTGGACAGGCTCCTTCAACTGCCACATCGTATACTTGCATTTCTCTCTTCCGTTTCGTTCATCCTCCTTATGGTAAGAAATAATTCAACAACCAGACTGGTGGCACTGGGTTGCCCGGCCTGCTCACGTGCCACCACATGCAGGTGTCACGCGACACGCAGTATCGTACTGCGTGTCACATAATGCGAATGTCGCATACTACGCAGTATCATACACAAAGTTGGAGTTCAACTTTTTGTTCCACCGCCGCCCACGTGCCGAAGTAGCGCACTGGCACTTGGCTTCGCCAGTAGAGTTCCCTATCCCATCGGTTGTACCAGGTCAAAGTGTCTTCAAGCGAGTGAAGCGTATGGAAGTGCCCCCTGTAATGAGGTCATCCTTTTTTATGTTACACACAGGAACACTGTCTGTTAGTACATGCATTCAAGAAGTTGAAGCAAGAATGTCGCTTCGCCTGTTCGCCCCCTAGGTCTATTCTTGTTTTTTTAACTGATTTAAACTACAGGAACACTGTCTGTTTTAGTGACATGCATTCAAATGAAAGGGCTTTTTTCGATTGTAGTGGGCCGTGAGGACTAGAGTTCTCCCTTTGTAAACAGCCTGAGACCATCGAGCACGTATTTTTTCACTGCTGGACGACGGTTTGCCTTTGGGACGTCCTCCAGAGAAAGAACCAAAAATTTGCCTGTACGAAATGAGGGAACTGTGATCTTTGATGAGGTGATGTTGATTAGCCTCCATTATATTTGGAGTTCGCGCATGTCCTGGCTCCACAATGATGCGGACGCGAGGCCGACGCGACAGTGCTTCCGAGAGAGCGTATATAAGTATGTTGAAGTGCAGAGAGAAAAATAACCCGTTCCTTAGTGGCTCATAAGGATTGAACCCCTGACCACACTTCATGGAATAAGCCAGCCCACTCAAGAGCTGGTTGCACATTACATGCTTCATCAGTAAATATTTTTAGTTGTGTTGGTGGCATACTAACATGTCTAATCTGTAAATGTTGTTTGGCTGTGTGATGTTGTTGAGTGCAATGTCAGAAACAGGTAATAAAAACAAAAAGGCAGACAAAAAGATAAAAAAACTGCGGAAGCTCAAAGGAACACAAAGGTGATTTTTATTTACTTTTCACAGCGGCGGCCATTTTCTCTACAGGACAACAACAACAGCAAACAGCGTCGGTATGAAGACAAAATACTACAAGGTTGGTTCATTAAAGAGGGTACATTGTCCCGATAGCAATGATATTGTTACATAGCGGCAGGGCAAATGACTCGAACCTTGTTGAAGATGAAGCGATGTATTAAAAGGTAGAATGATCTATGTACAGTATTTACATGGCTTCCATTAGAGAGCCCGCGCCAGCAACTTCGTTGTCGTCGTTATCGTCGTAGTCCTAATTGGGTCATTACCCGGTGGGGCATTGTGCACCTTAGTCCCGTAACATCACCCCCGGGACTAAGGTGGGACTAAGGTGGGCAATGCCTCACAGCCCCTTGACCGAAGAACGATTACGACGACGACGACGTTCCTTGACCGAAGAACTTTTTTTGTTTCGCGAACGAGGCAGACGACGACGTGGCCGATCCTGATTGGGGCGCAAAACAACAACAGCATCTTGCGTGAGTTCTGTGTCATGGCCGCTATGCCCATTCTGTAAATAGATCGCTTCACCCCATCCCATTGTTCGTCTCATATGTGTCCTGCCGCCACGTAACAATATCCATTTTATCGCATGCTTCAAACAAGTAATCTATATTAAGGAAAACACGTGAAACAGTGGCGGCTCCCCAGTCACATATTCCAGCGATTATTCTATAACCTCACAGAGTCTTGTTTGTCCGAGGCCGCTGACGTAAGCCACCGCCAAGAAACATGTCTGCGGTTGTACTAGTCGTGCCTCTACGTCCGTTTGATCGTATCACTTGAATGCTAACTTGCAGTTAACACACTGGCCCATATTACGTCACTCCCGCCCACATGACGTCGCGGTAACCCGAAGTTTGAGAGTTTTCAAATAGTGCTTGTGTTTTTCTCGTTATAAGAACCGACTTTCGTGGCTGCAATGGAGTTCAGTGAGGTACCAATTTATAGAATTATGTAAGGTTGAACAGAGTTGTATTTTGTCATTGCCCTCTTAGGGGCTGTCGCCTTAAAAACGAAGAATTCCGGCTGAAACATCCAGTTTCCACGATGGTTTCGCTTAGTGAGCCGCACTTGTTTTTCTACGTGTGTGTATGGACACCGCGTGGCGCTGGCACGCCCAAAAGCCTTTCGCCTCCGTAGACATCGGGGGTTCCCGGCGCGGTGCCCACTCTGCATATACGCGGCACATGTGCAAGCCACGTCCAAAAAGCCGGAAGCTGGCGGAAGAGAGACCGAACGGAACACGTGTCGCCGACGCGGCACCTTGCCCAACGAAGCTGGTGGAAGACGAAAATAGGGAATCGAGACACTCGCGTGCCGCGTCTAGACAGGGTGGGCTGCAGGGTCAAGAAGGCCTTCCGCGAGTACTACGTTCCCCCACCCCGGAGGAGACAGGGAAGAACTGTCAACCGAAGGGCGGCGCGAAGCCGCGGTCGAGAGCAGCGAAAAGTCATTGATCACGAACTCATTACGCGGAGTTCCGAAATCACTTCCGGGACTCAGTCGGGCGTCCGGTAATTGGCTGCCTGCCCGATGCCTCCTCCTAACGCCCTCCGAGCTTAGCCTCCTTCCCTACTCGAGACTGTCCATCATATGTAAGTCAGAGATGGGACCACGTGTGTACCCGCGAGAGGTCGCCGTACGCGATGGGCTCCCTCGGGTTCCCTCTCTCCCTCTAGCTCTTCTGCGCCATTCATGCTGTTGGCGGCTGAGGCAGAGAGTCGAATGCGCTTGGAGTTTGAATTAGATGCGTGTTATTAAAAAATAAAAATAAAAGGGACTCAGTAGCAGATAGCTTGCAGATTGATAATGGCGTACATTGCGTGTGTTTGAAAATTTTCAGTTAGCTCGCAGACGTTTTTACGTTACAACTGAGAAGAGTAAAAAAGTTTACCGGGAAGCAACACAGTTTGGCGAAAAGAAAACGCTTGCCTCGAAATGTTCTGAGTCTTGAAACCAGCTTGCTAACCCTACCCCCTAGGCCGTTAGGGAACTCAATAAAAATGATCGATGGAGGTTTCGGCAACTTTTCAGCATCGAATTGCTTTGAATTGAGCGTTTTACACCCACTCATCGTGAGAGGATTCACGTATTTTGCTCCGCAACCATATTGGGAAAAATTTCTGTTCAGCTTAGAGGCCTGCATATTTTTGCTTGTAACGAACTCTTCTATTGTTCATGACCATCGCGATGGTGCTCTGGCTTAAGCATTATGCTAATTATCACGAGGCTTGATTTCAGTCTATGTTAACTGTATGAGTATATGAAGCGGAAAAAATAGCAAAAGAGACGTGCGTCGGTGCTCAAAATTTTGTGTGCGGAGCAAAACACGCCAGTGGCCCAAGTTATTCCGGATTCTTTCACTGCAGAGGGCTTCGACACACTGAGCTACAGTTTTGATGTTTACGCCATTTTACGTAAGGAGAACAAGCCGGTCGGCGGAGAGAATTCCCGAAACATTTTAGAGAGAGAGAGAGAGGACAACTTTAATCTCGCGCTGGCTTGCTACGCTAGATGATAGAAGAAAAACAAAAGAAAACTATTAAAATGACAAGATGTCATTTGATGGCCCCAAAATTTTCAATCACAAAACTCTGTTCAGTTCTGTGCTCCGAAGAAACTCCAAGAGAGCTTTGATTGCACATGTAGCCTGACTGGGACCCGACCAAGAACCCAAAACAGCCCTCAGCTCAAAACCTGTGTTATCGTGGAGTCGTTCTGTGGAGTCGTTCTGCCCGAAGAGGTACCGGGGACTATTTGTTCCGGGACCATTTTTTCCGCGACCACCAATACGAAATTAGGAACTATATAGTTAAACACGAGCTTCTTACCACCAGTGCCCAGTCGTAGTAACGTAAAGCTCATATCTCCGACTTCCACCCCTGTTCCGTTGCGGCGCACCACCCCATGGGCACGCACGAGGGGTGTGTGGGGGAGAAAAGCGCTACCCTTCCAAACCCCTCCGAGCGGCCCGTCGGCGGCTAGGTGACCCGCGGGCGCTATATCGGCGAACCGTATTTCACGGCCCGGGCCGAAATCCCCGCTGCACGTTCAGTGACCCCGACATCCGAGGTCGGCCCGAGTAGGGGACGGAGCTGGCCGCGACGGCGTCCTGCCCACCGCTGCCGCCGGTATGATGGATGTGGCCGGCATCGGGTCTAGACCGCCGCGCACCCTGGGCTCCCTTCCCTGCATCGACACACGCTGCCGCGGCCGACGAGCTGACGTAGAGATGCGAAGCTCTCCTAAAGCGGCTCTACACCAGTCTCCTTCTCGCTTAGCTCATGTACAGTTTTGATCAAACTTTCTTAGGGCACGCCAAAAGTGCATGACGCAGCTTACCTATAGAGCGATGCTCAAACGTTTTATAGCAGAAAGAGGGAAAAAGCACACTTCTTTTTCACTGTCATAAAATATTTGGCCACAGTGAAACGTTGTATGCTTTGTGCAGTGAATTCTTTGTGGCCCAGAAACCTCTAGCGTGGCCTAGGAAATTTTGAAAAAGACTTTTCGTGCGTATACTGCCCGCGACGAAGTAGTTTCGACCGTAAGCTGTTCTGCACACCCTATTCCAACCGACTACGCGAGTTGCCAAATACCTTGCCAAAGGCGGCAATTACATGCCCATCAGCCTTCTTTCCGTTACCTACAAATTATTTACAAAGATAATTCTGAATCGCAGGTGCCACTTTGGACTTCCAACGTCCACGCGAACAGGCTGGTTTCAGGAAAGGTTTCTGAACTTTTTTACCATATTCACGGTGTCAACCAGGTAATCGAAAAGTGTCTCGAGTACCATGCACCGCTGTATATGGCATTCATAGATTATGAAAAAGCATTTGACTCAGTGCCCACTTCAGCAGTAATAAAGGCGTTAAGGCGTCGACGAGGCACACATTGCGCTCTTCAAAGATATATACGACGGATGCACGGGAACCATACGGCTTCATCACAGAACTTGTAAATTTCCTACACAAAAGGGGGTCCGGCGAGGGGACACAATATCGCCACAATTATTTACAGCCTGTCTGGAGGGTGTGTTCAGAAAGCTTATTTGGATGAAAACCGGGGTGTGAATCAATGGAGAATATCTGTCACCTTAGGTTTGCAGACGAAATTGTCCTGTTCAGTCAAAGCTGTCAGGGTTTGCAGCGCATGCTTTGCCAATAATTGTGCTCGAAAAGTATGGCTGCAGGCTTAAAAATAAACACGAAAAAAACCAAGCTAATGTTTCAGCACGCCAAGGCACATCACTTCAAGGTAGGCAATGAAGTCTTGGAAACAGCCACCGAATACCTATACCTTGGGCAAGTTATAGCTGCTGACCCAAACCATGAAAGGGAAGTTACCCGAAGAAAAAGCATGAGGTGGGCTGCTTTTGGTACGAATTAAGATATCATGACAAGTAAGCTTCCTCTGTCACTCAAAAAGCTTGTATTTAATCAATGCGTCCTTCCAGTACTGACTTACGGGGCAGAAACTTGGGGTCTCACCAAACGACTTGAAAGGAAACTTAGATCGGCCCGACGGGCCATGGACCGGAGAATGCTGGGGGGTCACGGTCAGGGATAGGAAAACAGCCACATGAATTAGGGAGCAGGCTAAGGTGGAGTACACTCTAGTTCAAATTAAGCGCAGGAAATGGGCATGGGCTGGTCACGTAATGTGTTTTACGGACAACAGGTGGACCATCCGTTTAACAGAGTAGCTGCCATTAGACCGCAAACGCAACAGGGGTAGGCCGAGAACTCGATGGAGAGGTGAGCTAGGGAAATTTGGGGAAAAGCATGGACTCAGCTAGCACTCGACAGGCGTGGCTGGAGATCTTTGGGAGAAGCCTTCGCCTTGCAGTGGACACAACCAGGCTTATGATTGTGATGATGGTGGTGATGATAATGATGACGATCACGACGACGATGCGAGTGAAGATTGGGCTATACAGACATGCAGATAAAATAGAAAATCTGGGGCTGAGTTTGCGCCGCAAATTTGTTTCTCTTCTGATTTTTTTTTTAAATTGCGATAGTATGCCCTGTTTTTTATTATTATTATTACAGGTTGTGATGCATACGCCCGTTTCCGGCTAAGATCTGTAGGTACGTCGCGAAGTACCGCAACCGCTTCTTACCCTACCCTCCAGCTGAGGTCAACATGCATGCACTGAAAATTGTTGAAAAGTTGCGTGGCCCGACACAAGTTTCTTCTAACTCTCGCTTGCGCTAAAAGAAAAGAATTGTCTGAGTGATTGTGCGTCACGACACATCTCAGTGTAGCCATTGTGGCGACCTCTTCTCCACTAACTGGGGAATGATGTGCACCTCAATAAATCAGAGATGCGGAACGGCTGAGAACAGGTGTGCCGAAATCGGACATCTGCTTAACCGTGTTGGAATGGCAGGAAATAAGGCAAGGCAAAGCCCCTTAGAAACAAGCCATCGTCAAAAACGTAAACATTAAGGAATATTCCTTTAAAAGAAACCTCGTTTCGGGAAGAATCGCTTAAGGAAACATATGGGAAAGCTCGGTCCATTTACACTTAACACCAGCCATTTCCTCCACAGAACTGACCGGAGAAGCATTGCCCTTTATGCACAGTGAATATTGACATCGAATGATTATCCTCCTGTCATCTTGTCCTGAGCCTCAGGACTTGCTCTTCCCGGCGTATGCCGCGCCGGGAAATCTTGTTTGATATAGAAAGGATGTCACCCTGTCGTTACTGCCCTAGAGTGATGTTCGCTGATCCCGAATGTTCTCTATTTAACTCGGTGGTACTGGTTTCCGAGATAAATGCATGCTTCGGCTTTGTATGCTTCGGCAAAAAGTAAATTCCTAGTACGCACTGGGGCCTCGGGGGTCGCCAGTCATCTTTTCTATTTTTCTCTTTGTGGACCCGTGTCCATAATAACGAGACAAAAGTGCCTGTATTTGTTTCGTCCCCAGAATAGCCGTCCATAGAACGGACTGAGGGTTTCTATATTAACGGGGCAGAATCGCATGGCCAGGGACCGGTCGCCGAAAATTTCGTCCATATTGCGGGGTGTCCACATTAACGGGGTCCATATTAACGAGACATGACTGTATAAGTATTCTATGTGGGTTCGCCCTTTGATTCTGGAGCCACTCAGCATCAGCGCCGTTCTGCATGGCTCACCGCATAATAAAGGCCACTCATGGTAATTTCCATCTATTAACTTTCCCCTGAATGTCCGTACGTGATTTTCCAACCTGGTTTAAAATTTTAAATCTCCATTCTAATTTTCAGAGAATTATCAAACGTCGCATGTGCACGGAGGAAGACGGAAAGGTCGTCCTGAGGATGTGCCCTCTTGTAAAAGGCATTCAACGGCATATAAGCTTCTAGAAAAAAAAAAAAAAAGAACCCGAAGTCGGTTATTTCAATCTCCAATATTTGCTATAGGCTTGAGATTGAAGAGGAGGGAAACCCTTGCGGAGGAAAAAAAACGCTGTTCTGCTCTGCCGTTTTCGGTACATCTTTTCTGTTACTTCCAATTAAGTTATTCCTCCTCCTTTTGCTCCTTTCATTGCGTTACAGCCTGTCTTTCCTTTCCGCATGTGTCAATCGCGTGATATTTACACTTTAAAGGAAATGCGGCCTTTAGAAGGGTGCATTACAAGGGGACGTGCAACAATGATAATGAAAACCGGTATCAATTAGTCTCGTACAAAACGCGTCCCAAGTTTACCCGTGGGAAGTGCAGTTTATTCCGCATGAGGCACAATCAGACCAGCATCAATATATTGCTGGAATTAGACGATAACAAAGCGTTCAGTGCTCTGTAGGGCTGGAAACTGTCACCGTTCTCGTAGTTCCGCCGCATACACTACTCAGACGCCAGCTGCGAACTTGCTTTTAGGCAAACTTGCAGTCAACAAAACCAAACCGTACACACATTGCCGTGCTTTGAAAACAGTAGTGACCAAGCTGCACCTTCCTGCCCACAATGCGCAATGTCAGTCACACTTGCCCCAACACACGCGCTTCTTCGGCGGGTCTTCGCGAGACTCCTTTGAACGGCGCCGCGTGTGTATTGTTACTTGACAGCTGCGTTTACGTGTAGTGCCCCGCAGGCCGCGCGTGGGGCATGGAGGCTTCCGGAAGGCCGGCGCAACGAAGGGCCGCCGTTCCCCCCACATACACCACAGGGTGCGAACTCGTGCCCGCTCCTATTGATCCTACGACCACACAGACCGTCATCAACCACTGATGCGAATCCTGGGCACAAACGCCTCCGCATGATGTTGCCCTCTTTCTCTTTCTCTCTCCCTCTGTTTGTCTGTGCGCAAGCATTTCCAGCAGCAAGGCTAGAAAATTCCCAGGACACATAAGGATTCCTTTTGAACAGTGAATGCGGAAAGAATAAAGTACAACTGAATACTGCAGAGCGTTCTGACCCGAGGAAAGCTCGGCGTTCCGCGTGCCGAAATCAAACTGCTTTTCCACGTGGCTCTGCGCATGCCCGCGCGGCGATTTTATTTTGTTTGTTTCCGATACGTGCTCAAAACGACCGCTGCTTTGTGTTTGCTTCTTTCGCATCACGTCGCTTATTTCCTCGCGTCCTGCCTTAAAATGGGACCGCTTGAATTTACAAAGTAAAAAACGATGCGTCATTTACTGAATTATCATGCGCGAAATGTAGAAATTTCCCTTACTTATCTGCATTACAATTCTTTTGCATCAAAGACAACCACCAAGTTGGGCAGTGAGTATCCGGCTTTCATTGGTCCCCCGTTCCGGAAACCCTTATCACGATTATGACACGATATCATTTAGGACAAAAATGAAACGCGTCACTACAACTTTTCTATCAAGCATTGGGTTTACAAAATAAATGAATAAATGCAAAGGCGTAACTGCTATATATTATAATATATAGCAGCATGACCACGGCGTATTTGCCTTCATGAACGCAAGTATTCAAATTTGTGTCTTCCATACAGCATTTTTTTTTTTTTGCCCTCTTTCAACCTGTTGTTGGCTGTTAGTTCAGTATGTGGACAAAGGAATCAAGAGAGGACGACGAAGAGAAAAAGGTGGAGAGAGTTTGAGAAGACCGGAGGGAATAAAAAGGCGCGCTGCAGCCTTCATGATGTCGGCCCACGCCCCTTTAAATACAATGGTGCCATCGGCCGAGGCGCCTGCTCCTAAAATACGTTTCGCATAGGGTGCGAGGGTGCGAAACCGATTGACAGGAGTGAAGCAGACCAGCGCGGGCCGTGATCCGCTGTCCAAACACCGGGACACGTGTTCGTAATCTGGGCCCGAACAACGGGGTTCCGACGCGGGAACCCAGCGCCCGCGCGAGCTGGCTTTATACAGTTTACGGGGGCCACATGTGCGGCTGATCGAGGCGGCAAGGCGAAAATATTTGCGGGCCTGACATCTAACTGGGCTATGCACGTGTGGGCCGGCACTATGTATATATCTGGGACAGGCTGCCCAACGGTGGGGGAACGTAGAACAGGAAAAGGAAAAGACGTGTAGCGGTAGGTTACGCGGGGAATTTGAACGGACACGCAAAAAGGCGAGGAGAACGAACAAATTCGTTTTGTCAACAATCATTGAATTGTTAGAATAATGATGACCTTTTTTCTTGACTCCGTGAGGTGGCTGCAGAAGACCTTGCTTCATGGCGACTTCCAGAGCCCAGTCCACCGCCCGTATTTGGGTTTCAGGCTTGTAGATGGCATGTGGCTTTAGGTTGGAGCTCAGGGCATTCATTTAGGATGTGAGATAGGTCGGGCTTTTCGGCCGCACACAGCCTCGTTTATGGGTGTAGAGACCCTGGTACATCAGAGCCAATTTATAAGTATTAACATAAGTAAAGAAAAAGAAAAATAATGGAGAGGGCGATTGTTTTCCATTCGGGACATGGTTGGCCATACAATGCAGTGCGTAGAAAGCGAGACACCTGGTAATAAATTGGCGATAAGCAAACTGCGTTCACTTGCCTCTTTTTTTTTTTTTTTTTAATCAGACTCTGTGAATAATCTTTACTGATTCGGCCCAAGTTGATTGAGCTTTCCATGGGTATGCGGGATTAAGCTCCAAATTTTCAGAACAATTCTAGGAGGATTTTTTTATTATCTATTAACAGCGCAGCTGTTTAGGAAATCGTTATTATTCGTGTTCGCAGTTAAAAATGCCAAGAAATTGCCGAGCGCGCGCACGTGAGCTCCGGCCTCGCGGCGGCCGCCCAGCGTCCCCTGCGCACGTTTGTGAAGCCAAGCATAACCACTTAGGCAGGTTGGCCAAGATTGTCCTTTTTTTAAAGAAAAAAACTTCAGCTTTCTCCGTAATCGTGGCGACACTTGCTCGGAACGAGAAAGACACGTCATGGCGTACGCCCCACCACGATGATGTCCAATGACTTCCAAAAAAATGAAAGAACCTCACACTTAAAGCAAGAATGATGGTGTAAAGGTCGTTGCGGCAGCGAAGAAGAGGCAAATTGGCTGCAATTGTGCACTTAAACCTTCGTGATGGTCGTGATGGTTGCGTACAGCTTCGCTACTTTCAAGACTTGCGCGTTTGTGTGAGCTTCCTTTCATTTTTTTTTTAGTTAAAAGAGATCATGGCTTGTTAGAGTGACAAATTTTGGGCTGTTTCGGAAAAGTTGGCCGAATCCAAGCACGGTGCAACCTGCAACAATTGGCAAAACAGCGAATACGACTTTTCAGCGTCATTCAAAAATTGAATCGTAAATATGCATCGCAGCAAGGCCTCTTTTCATTAGACCTTGCGTTCGAGAGCACTATTGGTTATGACTTGCGGTCGATACTCAGAATGGGGTTAAAAGAATCTATACGCGTGACTAAAACCAAACAAGAAAACGCCATTAATATAAACGCGGGCACCGAATGCACGAGCTTAGTCCTACTGAAACTTGTTTTTGTCGACTTGAATTAGTTTTTATTTCCTCAATATAAATCACCTCTCCCACTCCTCCGCGCCCCCAACTTGGCGAACGCACATAAAGGGAGGCAATCAATATTGTGTTTTGTTGACTTCATTGCGATGTTTCTTTCATTATTGTGGAGCTTTTCCTAGGTTCTCTAATAAACCCGAACTGCGCAGCCCATTTCAAAGTAAACAGTACCGTTATTGTGGTCAGCTCGACACTGTAAGAGATACATACGTAGTTTTTAAATTATATGAACATTGCGTTATATTTTCTTGACTCTACACCTTCTCTTCGGCCACCGCGCAGGTTGAGAGATAGCGTTGGTTAACTCCACTGTGTCGGCTTTGGTTTCGCAACCGCGACCAGGTTTTCCCCAGTTACGCCTCCATAATGGATCGCAGCTATTGTGAACCTAGCAGGACCTTCGGGCTGGGGAAAAGAGCACAAAAGGTGCGAGCGACAGAAAGTCCCAGATAAGGAGGGACCCTGACACGCGACGCAGGAGCACGACAAAGCCGACGCGGCACAAAGGGTCCAAGTTGGGCCTCGCGCGGACCACAACCCTGAAAAAGAGGCGCAGACTCCCCGACCGCACCTGCCCGCTGCGTTCGATGGCATGAAGACACGACGGCGTAGCGGACGCTGAGAGAGGAGGCGGCATCTCTCTCCCACAGCAGAAAACGGCAAAGAGCGCAGCAACCGCAATCGTCTCGCCCGCGCCGGTGGAAGGAACGACTTCCACGGAATTAAACCCGGAAACACAAAGGAAGCGGCACAGCGACCTCGGAGCCGTGGGCCCAGCAAGTTCTGATGAAGGCAGACACGCTTGTGCACACACGGGTAAAAAAAAAGAAAGTTGGAGGGGGGGGGGGGGGGTACATATAGTCAGTCACGCAGCACTTCCTGTGTCCGGACCCACAGCGTCCTGCGGTTGGGACCGACGCTAACAGCCGCACAGGGGGTGGGTATTTCTCCCCCTCGGGGTTTAGCCTGTCCGTTGCCGTCCCGGGCTCTCATTCCGGGAAACACGGGCATTCCTCCTGTTCGCTGGCTGCAGCAGCGAGCGGAAGAGGGTGCACGGTGTGGAAGGAAGTCTCCCGTCGCCACCGACGACAAAGGTTGCGCCCTTTCCCACTGCGCACGTCCCGCGGTGTCCTCCCGAGCTGGTTGCCAGGAAGCTGCAGCGAGTTCCAAAGTCAAGAAGAAAAAAAAAAAAAAAAAGGCTTAAATATTGAAGATAAAGGAGCAAATCGATTACTTCGTGCCGGGGGTAACGAAGTTTTCAAATCTCCTTCTTTGCGAACAAAAGATGGCCTTCCCGGTATTCTTAACAGTCAATAATAAATTCGCATCACTGTTTCGTTTCGGGTTTCGAGATGGTTTTCGACGGCCTGACATTGCGGAAAATTAGTGCTTTGCTTCATATTTCGTGCCGCCATGGGCGATAGCTGCATCAGTGGTATACGCTTGTCCAGTCGAGAATGAACGACGTCGCCGACGCACGCTCCAGCCCGCAAATTTCGTCCGAGCCTTAAAGGTTTATCACATGTATCAGAACAGTGTATCAGTAGCACACTAAGGCACGATTTTCCAAAAATAAAGCGGAAAGAAGAGACGTCCGCAACCCTTCAACGCCAAAAATTTTAGTGACACACTTTTAAAAAGCGAATGGTTTGGAATGAGCCTCAGCGTGCATTCCTATGTAATGGGTTTAGGCCCGTTCGTCACATGGCGTTTTGACATAGTTCGGTTCGTAATAGGCCTTTTGGTCACCTAGGATCATTCGTCATAGGTCAGTTTGTCACTCAGGAAAGTTCTTCACGGGCGCGGAAAAACGCAGCTTGGAGCGCTACTTTAGAGTTGTATAAGCGGGGATAATTCATTTGTTATCCCTTGTAATATGCTGTGTAATGGCTGCTGCGTAAAAAAGATCGCAATTATAACCAATTTGCACCCTCGCTCATAAACTAATTAATCCAATTCGTAAAGTTGGCTAGGCTCGAACCACGTGGCCCGTATTGTCATTTTTCACTTAACAGTACAACGCTCAAGATGTCTACCCTGAAGAAGTGTAAAAGTTGGCTAGGCTCGCGAACCTGGTGTGCAATTGCGCTCTCCAAAACAACTGTTAAAAAGTTTCGTGGTATCAAAATCTCACCAACGCTCCAACCAATTTAAAGCCTCATAACCTTCGGCGCGCCTCACTTTTCAATCTAGGGTCGTTCAAAATCAATCAATCAGTCCACCGGAACCGCAAAGAACAATCCATCAATCGAATTTACAATTGAAGAAAAAGCACAAGAACAGCCTGCCTCACTTTTCTGTCTAGGGTCGTTACGGCGCTGTGCGCCTTGTGGAGTCGAGGCCCGTTAACGACGAGGGTTGCGTACGCTCCACCGGAACCGCAAAGTCATCACTTACTGAGCAGCGATTGTGCGCAGCCGCAGTTGCGATGGTGCCGACATAGTGCAGAGCGTGCACGGTAGGGAATTTTATCGAGGAATGACGGTCACCTCGATGCTTTTTATTCGATATAACCTCCAATTATTCATTATAATGGGTTTTAGCTTGGAAATATCAGCGATTTATTTCATTTAATTGCGTGGTAAAATTGCTGGAACCAGAACACCAATTCCAATTAGCGACTTCGAGTTATCGGGAGTCGCCTGTATCTATAGTTTGGTTTTGTCCGCTCTGACTGGCATTCCTTGCTGAAGTTGTTTGGATGTACAGCCGGAAGGAGTTAGGCTGAAACCACGTGATTCTCACAATCCCTTCTGAGTAGGGTGTATAGGGTGTCAGTGTTTGGAACACCGGAAGGAGTTAGGCTGAAACCACGTGACTTCGAATCCCTTTATAGGGTGTAGTGTTAAAAAGTCTCCTCTATATCCTGAAACCACGTGATTCTCAACAATGAAGAGGTAGGGTGTCAGAACACCCTCGGTCCTCTTTCGGCCTTTTTTTTTTTTTCGGCATTTTTATGCACTTCATCTATAAATTTAAATGCAACAATGATAATAAGGTAAGGAAATGAAAATGAGATATTGCTTGGGCAAATTCAAATCTTTTTTGAATTTTTTTGCCGGCAGTGTATAACACTCCCCGAAAAATATTTCTGGCTACGCCACTGCCTGTAGGCATGCCTCACCGTGGTCATGCACAGCCGCCGACAATTGAGTTGCTCTGATGTAACGTTTCGTACCTGGTAGTCTGCTGCTAGCAGGGGAACGGCTCGTGGTTTGTGTGTGGTGGTGGCCTGACGTGCATTTAAAACGGATGGCGAATATCGGTAAAGCTAGACAGCACACAGCCACACCTTACTAGTCCCCATGGTCACGCATTTCACAAGTATACAAACCTATTCATAGTACTTCGGGGGCCGAGTTCCTGCGACAACTCTGAATTTCACGCTGGCATGAGCACCATAACGGCAACTTGGACGAGGAGAGGATGGAGCGAGAAGTGAGGAAGACTCACGAGGAAGCGGAGCCAACACTGGCGGTGGGAGGGAGCGGCCGCGGAGCAAAGTAAGACCTCACTGTACGCTTGCCTGCCAGAGTGCTCGCGTGACTGGGGCAGAGGAGGAGGAAGAAGAAAGCATCATGCGCGGAAGATATATGGAGACAGTTGGAAGCGCCGGAAAGATTCACGGGTGAAGCGGGAGGCCCCGCAGCCGCCTGGCGGGGGGTCATCAATGCTTCCTTTCACGGACGTGCTCTAATTGTTTCTTCTTCCTCTTGTTCGCTTCCCTCCCAACATCAAACCGCCGTTTTTTTATTATGATTTTCGTGTTCTTCGAGCCTCGTCTGCTGCTTCGTCGTGCTTTGTCGTTTGTTGTCGCGTTGCTCCTCGTTACGGCAGTACGGATTCCATCCTCGGAGTGACTGAATATACCGGCGCTCCTTGTACGGGAACACCGACAAAGGGCGCCCTCTGAATCGCCCACTGTCGCGAGACAATGAACAGTCGAAAACACCGACACAGTTGCGGCGCTTTCTTCCGCGTTTTCCGGTTAACAAACGCGATGTTTGTTATCTCCCTCTCATTTTCTTCCTTCATTCTGTGTAGTTCCAGGAGAGCTTAGGCAGGTTGTATGCGACGATTTGTGCGCTTCACGTGCAGTCCATCATACAAAAACTGATCGCTTGCAAGCCTTTTCTTTTGAAGCGTCCTAGCATTGGAACAGCCGTTTTGCCTTCATCAACACCTTCAATAAGCTACTGTATTACAGGCTCGCGATGTTCTCAGATAGATGAACATACGCCAATTTGCGGGCCTGGTAAAGCTTAAGGCGTATCGTAAAGAGTATCACAAGCACAGCTGTTTTAAACCGCGTTTTTATTTGCGTAACACATTGAATCTTTCAAGCAGCTTGTTCCTTCGCGCTTAGTTCTCCATCTCTCATTCTTACTCTGTCACTGTAAAACTCTCCCCCTCGCCATCTCTCCCCTCTCGAATTCCCCCCCCCCTCTCTCTCAATGTTCAGGGCAGAGCCAAAAAAAAAAATCTGCTCATTGCTAAAAGTGTGACAAGCACAGTGTGGACGTGCAAGTTTTTTTTTTTTTTTTTTTATTTTCAGAGCATGGGCACATTCGCTGCATCGTCTCCACATAAACGCGTGTAAAATGGATGATTCCGGTGAGGGATGCAAGTGTTACCTAATCGGTCTTCGGAATCCCATTCGAGAACCACATTCCACACATAACGCAAGATGGTTTTTGTTGTCACCTCCGGTAAAATTATAATGCGCGGGATTTTGGCAAACATCTTTCACGTATCTCCCTCACTGACTGCCTGTCATGAAATAATGTTTGGCAATATTTGTTTATTAATCACAATCAATAAAACAACATCTACACATTGTCAGGGCTGTTGTTTATTGATTGCACAAAAAAATAATTACAAAATTGCGTATCTTCATGCGGTGAATTTGATATAAGCGCGAGACGGGAGGGCTGCCCCCAGTTATAATAAATTATGCGTACGTTTTGCGTTAAAGATAGTTTTGCGTACACGAATTAGCGAAGAAATTTCTAAACAGCACACAGTTCCAGAGCTGTTCCACGGGTGATGTAGTGGCAACCTGAGAGCCATTGCTGTAGATGTGCCTGCTGGCGGTTCACCATGGTTGCGTGAGGAAGGGAGGGAGGTAGGAAGAAAAAAAAAAAAAAACCCGGAGAAAGGCAGGGAAGTTAACCAGGGAATTGTGCAAATGGCTACCCTACACATGAGGATTGGGACACAGGGATTGGAAGGGGAAGAAAAGTTATATGACGAAAAAGAAAAAAAAAATTGAGAATAAACTATGAAGAAATAGTTGTAGAGATGGTAAGTACAATGACAAAACCACGGAAGTAAACAAAAGAGAAAAAGCATAAGACTAGCAAAGCAGTGGCAAGGCTAAGCAAGATTGGAGGCTTAGCTTGGCAAGGGTAAGCAACGCATCGGCGGGCTTATCCGCTTCCAGATTTTTTAGAATGGCAGGAAAAGGTACATTCACGTTGCTTCTGCATGAGTTTCCGCTGCTTCTCCACCCTTTGAGCACGAAGTTCTGCCACAGGATCAGTGTGCGGTTCGTCTCAAGCCGCACTACGCGCGATAATGAACTTCGTTCTGTCGTTTCAACAAGCACAGCTTCGGGTCGATGCATCGGGTCAATGCCCTCATAGTGGGGTGGGAGCGGGACTAATGCCGGGAAGCGTATCTTGTATGCATGGTTTGTTCGCGTTGTGTTGCCTCAGCGTATATGCCCGCATGGCTATCTTATCCTAAAGGGAAGCGGAGCGAACGCTTCCTTTCGATGTCGTCAGGTCACGCCCGGCTTTCTTTTTTGACAGAGGAAGAGTGAAACTGACGCGTCCCTCTCCTAGATTACTCTGGTTTGCTCCACTTGCAAATCCTGCGCGCAAATCCTGGTATCCATTCGCTGACAGTGAACTGCGCGCATCTATTCCTTGTTTCTCCGCCCACTTTTATCGTCAGTTTGTTTTCTGGGCACGAGTTCTGAGACCTTAGCATCAGCCAAATAATGTTCTCGTTCCCTCTTTCACGCGTGAATGCAGGACTAAGTTCTGTCGTGGAGGGCAGAGCGTTTAATTCTCGAAATCCTGCTTCTCAGCGTGAGAACGTCTACACAGAACCACACCGAAAAGAGGCGCAGTGTGCGCGTGTGCGTTTAGAGCGGGTGGTGTACGTATTCACCAGCCGTTTATTTACACGCCTCGTTAGGCGGTGTCGGATGTACACGAACGGGCGCACGCCGCTTTCGGGCGGCAACACAGCTCATCTGGTGTCGTTAGCTCTAATGGGATTCTGAGCGAAGTATAGTGACCGTGGCTGTGACGAATCGGTGTCTCTTGTCTTCCAGGAGCAAAAAAGAGGCTGTGCGCACATCATTCCAGACAAGAGATGAGGTGGAGAGAGATAGATAGATAGATAGGATAGATAGAGATCGAGAGAGAGAGAACGGACTGTAGAGAGAGAGAGAGAGAGAGAGAGAGAGAGAGAGAGAGAGAGAGAGAGAGAGAGTTGGCTTCATCTCTCTCTCTCTCTCTTTATTTCTTTCTTTTTTTTCTCTCTCTCTCATCTCTTTATGCATCTGTTTAGGTACTTCATGCAAAATTAAACAACAAAGTCTGCATGGTGACTACTTTTTCCCCTCTCTTCCGAAAGCAGCGTTTCCTGCCAGAATCATTTCCTCGAAACTTGAATGAATGAATGAATGAATTAATTATTCTCAAAGGAGAGGAGCTGTGTCTCGCTACGGGAGACGGAAAGAGATAGGGTGTAATTTACCGTTGCAGTATAGGCGTTCGTGAACGGGCCAGGTGGGTTTATTCAGTGGGTTTATTCAGTGCATACTCGAAGGGACCCTGAAGGCAAAGTACAAGTTTGTGTAATTAAAAAGATTGCTTTGTCTTGGTGACAGTGATAAGAATTGTAACCGACAATCTTCAAACAAATGATATAGATGTTAGAGAAAAGATACAAAGCAGTGGCGGCACCCCAGCTACATTCCGGTGATTTCCCTATGACGTCAGGGAATCTTGTTTGTGCAACTGGCGGCCGCCGGCGCCTAACCCCCAAGAAACATGACTGGGCGGTTGTAGTGGGGCCTCTGGTTCCGTTTGACCGCATCACTTGTATGATAACATGCAGTCAACACACTAGGCCTCGCCGATTTGCCAGTCCTGGACGGACAATAACTTGTAGATCTTTTATTTATCTGTGTTCTGTAGTTAGCCATTTTCTGTGTAATTGTCTTGTGTAGTTACCTTTTTACATTTTTTTTTCGATTTTAAATTCAAACATCCAGTTTCAATGTATTTAATTTACCCGTTATACCTCGGTGGAACGGGAAGGGTTTCTTTGCATGAGCCCGTTTAATAAAGTCCTGGACGGTCCGCAGGCTGTCCGAGGACTGCCCTCGGGCCGGAAGCCCCGTAGGAATACATAAGAAAATCGAGCGCCGGATCGCGCCACGGGCAGTCCGCGGACGATCCGGGACTGATAATCGAGGAAGCCCACTGATAGCTATGTGCTTATAGTGGGCCTCTTCGATTATCAGTCCCGGATCGTCCGCGGACTGCCCGAGACGCGATCCGGCGCTCGATTTTCCCATGTATTCCTATGGTACCTCCGGTTTGAACGCAGTCCTCGGACTGCCCGCGGACCGTCCAGGACCGGTAAATCGAGGAGGCCCAGTGCTGGCCCATAATGCGTCACTACTGCACGTATTACGTCCCTGTAGCGCGAAATTCAAAATTGTTAAGAAATCTTCTTGCTTCTTTTCATGGTTAAGAATTAAGCGTCTTTAGTAGCTGGAATGGAGTTGAGCGAGTTAGCAAAGACTAGTTTTTTATAACTGGACAAAGTTGTATTTTGTCATCGCGGCCGCTTTAAGATGTAGAGAAGTTGTCTTTGTTGGTTAATGTGGGCTCCCAAACAACCGCGCGAAGATAGGACTAAACGACATGAAAGTGGGACTCCCGCTGTACGACACAACTGCCGGTTGACACCGGGCCTACAACTACAGCGTTTAGCCGCGAGCCTTCAGGTTTCAAAAGAGCGTTATTTTTCGCTATAACCAATGTTCCTTAAATACTTACTGGCGCTCCCCTTTCTTGCAACGATACATTGGTTATAGCATATCAACAACCATATCAACAATGAAGTGTTGACATCTCTTGAGATATTTTTATTGAGAAACTGCGGGAGGTTGCTTAAAATCAGAAGATAAAACGACAGTGGGCTGGGCGCGTGTTTTTCAATCTGGTTCAAAGTTTTCATATTTCACGTTTATTTCACTGCATTATGACTTAAAAGACAAAGTTAATTCACAAATGTTAGGCCGCAAAGTGACTATAATGACGCTTCTGACGTAGCTGCCCTTGCATCGTTAGGGGGGCGTATAGTGGACACATAAACACACGAGCGCACGGCGCTGTATTTAACTCAATTAGAGGTACTGCATTAAGCCAATGTTGCACGTCAAATCATCCCGATAAGTAACGAATAACTGAAGTTTTCGGTAGTGATTTAGCTGTCCGGCACAAAGCGATCGCCTGAAGTAGCGAACGCGTATTATGATAAAATAATGTAGGGTTACGCTTCAGGACAACTTTTAATTCATCCGTTGGAAGCTTCAGGATTGGTCTTAAATCCGTTCCTCTTTTATCCTCACGCCACCAAATCTAAATGCACTAAACTTCTTGGCGCTTCTGCAGCGTCTCTTCATAGACAACTCTTAATTCGTCCATAGGAGATTTTCTTACCTTTCTGCAAATTTAATACCCGCACCCACAAATGCGAATGAACGCAAATTTCCAGCTATGTAGTGTATTTATGTGTTTATTTATGTATTTTATATATCTATATGTTATATATACTTATATGTATGTATGTCAAGCAGTGTTTTATGCATGTGCGGTCAGGGCCGGCCTTACCTCATTCGGCGATCTGTGCGAACTGCTGCCAAGACACACCCTCCTCCCCCTTCCTCTCGTCGAACTCACTTTTACAGCGAAGCTGTCTATGGCTAGGAGCCAGCGGACCGTGTCCGACTACAGAGTGATGTAGACAAAAATACCACGCGACCGTAGCGCCATTTTGCGGCGCCCACTCAAATACCTGGAATCGTAAAACTACGCGTCACAGCTTCAGCGCAAGGAAAAAAATCCTACAAATAGTAAGAACGTCCCAGTGCCTCCATATTCTCACATAACACGGCTTATATCGCCCCTGAAGAGATGTCTTCTCAGCAATAATTCTGTGCGTACAGGTGAAAACGACTTTACTGGCCTGTAACTGTAAGCTGGCTTTTCCACATTGTGCGCTGTAAAGGAAAGCACGCCCGTCCACGGAAGGAGTAGGATTGTAGAAAACGGCTATAACTCTTGACGGCTCTACCGAAACTTCATTTACGTTTCAAAATTACATATTTCACAGTGAAGTTGTAAATATTGGGGAATTCCCCTCCGCTGTCAATACATGAGCTCTACGGGAGGGAAACGGACAGCCCATGTTTTTATTCGCTGGAATAAACTCTAGTCCGTCCAAGGTTCATTCATGTAGTCAACCAGGAAGGATGCTCAATCGCCAAGTGCTAACAAACGTGTATTATTGTTTTGTGCACTTCTTGGACGGCGGCCCGGTAAAAGCGTAATGCCGCTCACGTTAAGGCTCGGCACCACAACTTCGTTGGTCATCCTCGTTCAGCAGAGTGGAAGGACACTCAATTTCTTTTAAAGCAAAAACTTTCTTCGTGGGACTGGTTGCGCCCCGTCAGTAATCTAATGCATTTCCCCGTGGAGTAGTAGGCCGATCGAAAAGCTGTCATAAAAAAAGTAAAAAAGATGTCCTAGGGCTTTCATGTTTTGATATAAGACGCCTTAAATGCTCCTGAAATGATGCCTTTCCAGCAATGTATTTGTGTTTAGAGGTGAAGCTCACTTTCAAAGTAGCGGTGGCAAGCTGGTTTTTGTAAGCTGGCTTCCCCACACTGCCTGTTCTGCAGAGAAGCATGGCCATCTACGAAAGGAGTATGATTACAGAAAACGCCTCTAAAAACTCTTCCGTTATCAAAGTACCCCGAAACAAATTACATGACAATCGCCCGCTAAGACGACTCTACAAGCGTGAAACCGAGCTTCTATTGCGTTGAAACGGTCAGTTGAAAATCGCGAAAAAGGAATGGTTCTGGACAAGAAAATACATGCATCGTTCATGAAGAAGGAGCACAATAGAATACAGGGTGATCAAAGTTAAGTCGACAGGTTTTTTTAAATTAGGCGCTTAGATTTACGTGAAGACCGCCTCTACAGTGAGGTTATGCGCCCAGGGCGACACATAATTAGGAGGTAATTATCGAGTTCGGTGGCTTAATTAAATAAAATTGATTAATTAACTTTTAGTGGCAGTAACCAGACATGTTTGTATTGTAAAGTTAGACGCAATCGTGTATCTACGTCGTTTCGTTTGGCACAATTGTCCTAGCGCATCCGTACTCCGAGATATCAAACGGCGAAGTTTAATTGCCGGTTGCATGATTACGCATGCAAGACAGTGTGTACCGGCGCAAAGCTCCTCCCTTCTGTGACGTCCCTGCTGCGTACGGTGTTTAGTTCGACAACGGGGTGGAGGCATAGGCAAAAGTGATAACTGGCACCCATTCTGTCTTGGCTGGCGATTGTCGCAATCTGCAGTACTCGGAACCGCTATCGAAACACAGAGCAAAGGAGAGGAGCTATACGCCGGTCTTGACTTCTAGCATGCGTAATCATGCGAACGGCAATTAAACATCGCAGTTCGATATCTCTGAGTGCGGACGCGCTAGAAGAATTCTGCCAAATGAAACGGCCTAGAAACACGATTGCGTCTAACTTTTCAATACAAACATGCCTGGTTACTGTAGCCACTAAAACGTTAATTAATCGATCTTAGTTAATTAAGCCACCTACATCAATAGTTACCTCCTAATTGTGTGTCCCCCTAGGCGCACAACCTTACTGTGGAGGTAATATTCACGTAAATCTAAGCGCCTAATTAAAAAAAAAAAAAAAACTATCGACTTAACTTTGATCATCCTGTATATCTCATAAATCGCGTATCGGCATTCATTCAGATTGTTCGTAAATGCGTTTTTAGTGCGGAAAAAATCGTCGCTATTGTGCTTCTCTCAACTTTCTTCAGGAAGAGAAGGTAGATTTTTTATTAATACCTTTTGTGATTGATTCCAAAGAATCCCAGGTGTGCTTTTTGCGGAGCGAAGCCCATAAAATCAGCCTCTGCTCGACAAATGAAGATTTATTCTCTTTCTTTTAGATGTGAAGCATCTCATGGTCGGGGCTATGTCCCTCCCTTGTTGTTGTTGTCGCGCCGTCCACACCCCCACTGCCCATGCTCGGCTTGCTGAACGCCCGGTGGTGCCTTCCCCTTTAAGGGCTCCTGGAGCGACAGTGTTGCCGGTGTCTTCCTGGGCCGGCACGAGACGAGCACGCTTCACGCGATGCGATGCGATGAGGTTATTGAGGGGAGGGGATGGAAGAGGGGAGGGAAAAGGGGCCCGAAACTGTCTGGCGTGGGGTGCCGACACCTTATCAGGCCCGCTTCACGCGCCTTCGACGTTTCATCGTCGTCGGCAGCGGCGTGCGTAGGTGAGTCTCGGTGGGCCATGATTACAAGCAGCCCACAACCATCCGGGGAACGTGCACTGACCTCATCTTCAGCAACCTTACGGTTCATCCACTACAACAGCCCTTGACTTTACATTTCACAGACCATAAGGCGGTCACATTCAAAGCGGAACGCCAACCACAGCTCGACGTCACCTACGTTGAACAAGATGATAATAATGCCTAAATAAATACAAACTCATACCACGTACAACGTCTCTCTATCTCTCTCTTTAATACCTCTCCACTCTAACAGCTCCCACCCCCTCCAATAAAATTACACCATCTTCCCGTAGGGGAACCCTGAGTAGTATGCGAAACAGCCATGGGGTCAACGCAATTTCCCATTTCGTAGTTCCGGTAAGTGAAAAGTGTGGGAGTTACCATGGAAACCAAACGGGAAATATAACGGTAGCTACGTACCTCAACCTAACGGAAACTAATGGGCACTTGAATCGACCCCATGGCTGCTTCGCATCCTCCTCAGGATTCCTCTACGGGAAGATGCTGTAATTTTTCTTCAAATAAAACCAACCCCGGCTTTAAAATAATGTTAGACCCTGGAAATGCAACCGTTCCTTCCAAAGTAGCCACACCATTGTACGAAATTTGTTTTCATATACATGCACAAAGTAACAAAAGTCGCAAAAAATCGTTCTTTAGTCAAAAATAAGATCACTTTCAATTTTCTGCGTCACTTTTGTGTGCGTAAAGCACATCTTTCTTTTCGGGCCGATAACTTCGCCGATAACTTCGACAGTTTAAGTTTTGTTCTCGTTTCAGCATAAGTGTCGGATGGCGAAAGTTACAGTTGAGTTAGTTTTGTGAATACGGTCTCCCGAAGCCTCCTCAAGCGGTTTCTCGGAAAGCCAATGCCACCTTCGCACCCTCGTTTCGGGTGTGAAACTTCGGGTCCGTGTTTCTCAGTATAGGCTTGATAATTTGGGATCATTTGTGCACAGGCGTCTTCTCCCTCACTACAAAGTGCATTGCCGTAGTCTCTTTTTTTTATGGACGGAAGACAGATCCGGGTGGAGAGAAGAGGGAGAGAGAGGAGGGGGGATTCAGCGCAGGTCGGCGCCCCCTTTTCGCGTATACGCCCTGGGCGACCGCCTTGGTCGCCCAAAACCTAAGGCCGGCACTGCGGTATCGACGTCACAGCCTTCTCGCAAGCACATGTCGCCGCAGCAATTTACGCAATCGTTGCGCCACGATCTGCGCATGCGCCCACCCCGTCTGAGCGTTGCGTAGTAACGAAAGCGAGCCCTCCTCCTCTTTTTCGCTGGCTTCACATTATTTCTCTCAAGGGGATTCGACGGTTTGGGACCAAGGCTTCTTTTACCAGGGCCATATCTAGTACATCTAGTACCTTTGCCTACAAGAGGCACCTAAGAGTCCTTACGCGTGTTAATTATGCGCGAAAGCTTGTGTGTGGGCGGGAATGATGTCGTCGACGTGTATGGGAATTCGTGAATCGGCGTGAGCGCCTGTCGGAAGCTTGTCATCGCCATTGGCCAATCCAGAGTCTCGCGGTCGATTCACCATTTCCCATGTCTGCGATCTCAGTAAACCCGTCAACACGTTTGCTTTCTCAAATCACACACGTTGGGAGTGTTGAGCAGGGTTGATATTTATTCCCGTTCAATTCAAGAACTGAATATGACACTTCAATAATCCATATCCATTTTTCCCCAAACCCGATTATTCCCTGTTTTTTCCACTTTTCCCTACCTGGGCGTCTTGCCTCGTCCTCATTAAATACTATCAATCAACCATTTTTAATGTTAAGTGTCGGCTGCTTCGAACACAAAAACTAAAGAAATTAAACACCGGGTGGTCGTCCTAAAGAAATGCGTATTATTATTACTAATATTATTATTACCGCTATTTCTTACGGCCACCTTCCCAGAAAGGTTTAGACAACGTCTTCGTTCAGAAGCAACAAGAGCGGCACCAGAAATCAGAGTCGCTGAATGTCTGCATGCAGACTCAAACGCGACCGCCCCGTTTCCGACTTTCCCGTCGGTCTCATCGTTTGCACACTGGCGGCGGCACTCTCACGACTTTCTCGGAACGTGATTGGAAACTTGTTTTCAGACCACCGGGTCACCTCGTCTGTTTTGAGAAATAACACGCTGTACCAGGAAGGGCATTTGTCATACGGAGAGAGCCGAGGAGGCGTCAAAGCGCGAGTTAGGTCGGCGCAAAAAATGGCGCTTCGCTCTGCGAGGGGGGAGGGGAAGGGAGGGGGGGGGGGTTTGGTTGTTACTTTGCGTGACGCGGTACTAAAAGGACCAAAAGGGAATAGGGAATAACATATGTGTGAGAACAAATAAATAAATTATAATGGTGCACACCACTCTGCAATGAAACCTGGATAAACGAAACTTGAACGGACGGAGAAAATGTTTCGTTTATCAGCGTCGCGTTAGGCATTAGAGTCCCCACAAACTGCCCACAGAAGGCACAGAACTGCTGCCTTATAAATACATTCCACAGACTGTACACGAACTCACGTCACTGTTAATCACGGAGTGCGAAAAAAAAAAAAAAAACAGCCGACAGAGAAAGTTAAAGAAACCAGTCGAGTTTTTTTTTTCCTCTTTTTTTTTTATTGCCTGTGCGGGTTTTGTTTCCTCACGATTCATCTGATGTTTTCTCCTTTTTTTTAAGTGCCAAAGCACTGCTATGCTATGAAACCACGTTGGGTTTTTGACTGAAGCCCCTTTGAGCCAGGTAAGAGAAGTAAAAAAGGCGCTGCTAAGGCCGGAGTCGACTCTCAGTCGCGAGGCACCAGAACAAAGCACTGAACATTGTGTCTGCGCTGCGCGCGTCGCTGCAGACGTTGTCGCTTCTTCTGCAACGACGCCTTCGCGCGCACGAGTGCAATAAATGTAACAGGTGAATCGGGATCGTTGTGGGAAATGCGTAAAGAAGAAATTCATTAAACAAAGCCGTTGGGCAAGTTGGTGCACTGCGATTGAAAAATAGAGCGCGACTTGGACAACGACAGTAAGAAGGGCGACGGACAAGCGCTCCCGTCGTCCAGTCGTCCTTCTTTACTGTCGTTGTCCAAGTCACGCTCTATTTTTCAATCAAAGAAATTCGCCACGCCAGGTGTCACGAACAGCTACGAACTCGCCGACAGAAGCACATACGGGCGAGCGAGAATGTGTTGGTTAGTGCTTTAAAAAACGGTTAATCCCCACAGTCGCTTTAGTCACTCGAGAAGTTGAAATAAATAAATAAATAAATAAATAAATAAATAAATAAATAATAAATAATAAATAAATAAATAAATAAATAAATAAATAAATAAATAAAAGACTGTACATACCCGCATGAAGTAATGTGTTGGAAAACTCTGTATAGACAGGATTGTATGCTGACTTAGCACGATGTTTCGTGGATGGCACCCCAATGCCGTCTGTTTTGTTTTCCTAGCTGTTATAACGGCCTTCTATATAACAGCAAGTGGCCGTGGCCTTCGATGGAACATTTTTAATTTTGAAATCCCGTTAAATATGACTTCCTTCCGACGAAGAGCGATAAATTCCGATTTGCTGGTGTTGTCGAATGTGAATAAAGCTTTCGCTATGTCCCTCTCTCTGCCCGAATGTGTTCGCTCAGTCGTGGCGCCACAGGGCAGCGAACCCCGTTCGCCAGCGCAGTGGCCTCTGTAAGTACACGATAGCGCAGTAGCGTGTACAGAATAGGGATGGACGGGGGAAACGGGGTAGTTAGGTATTGCGACACAATGCCCCGCATACTGTCGTGGCGTGGCTTACTACCAGCTAATCGCTGGAGCAATAGGCCGCCCAGGCCGTTTCCGCCGCCACCAAAAAGAGTGCCGCAGACAACGGAGAAGCGTATCGCTTTCCGACGCCGCTGCCGCCACGCCGCCCCGGATAATACGTCCCCTTGTGCGGCCGGCGTCCACAGAGGACAGAGACGGCGGCCGTGAGCCCCGTCCGTACGAGGGGCGACGACGTCACCGGGCAGCAGCAGTCGCCCAGAGATAATGGGTCGGACGGCCGCCGGACGCCCGGGCTGCCGGCGGCTGCCGACACACAGAGGTCCGGCGTGCTTGCGAGTAGCTGAAGTAGTAGCGATTACGCGGAGGGCGACTGGGTGAGCTAAGGAACAACGGGCAACGCTGTCTGGCACTGCGAGATGCGCGAGGAGACGCTAATGACCGCACTCTCCCCGTAGACGCCGTCCCTCCTCGCGTGTGAACGGCTTCTGAAGGAGCTCGCGCGCTGCTGGTTTTGTATGAAATATGGCCATTTATTTGGTGGAATTTGTACGTCGCATCTCAAGTCTGATCGCAGATCCGACGGGATGTTTTTGTGTTCAAGACATTATGGCCGAAGCGTAAGAACGAAGTCACTGAGGTTTGCTTGCGAATTTAAAACTCCCCCCCCCCCCCCCCCCCCTTTTCCGCGGTCACATCTCTTTTCATAGTAGGGGAAAACGATGTCTTGCTGCACTTGCTTAATATTATCATAATTTTTATAAGTACTACTATTATTTGTATTACCAGAGTCCTTCAATGCTTTTTTGGTCTCGAAACTTCGCCCTCCGAAGCCACCCCGGGGCGGATCCGACGACTTTAGGTGACTTTAGGAGGGGGTAGTGACTTTAGGAGGGGGCAGAAGAGACCTGCGCGCTGAGTCGACGAAGCTAGGCTTCCACGAAATCCGGCGGCGTTAGTCGATGAAGCCTTTGGTCATATTGTAGAGACTGCTTTTGGCCTGCCGCTACGATAGCATGCTCAGTACAGCCACAGTCGTCAGTGCTGTTAAATAAAACATCGAAGGGCACAGAAGAACTCTAATACAGCGATGAAGTGCGAAATGGCTTTGAGTTCCTGGAAATAACTCTTTTTAATGTACAGACGACGACATTTCGTTACAATTCAAGACATACCAATTAACGAATGTACACAATTTACATGAAAACGGAGAAATGCCCTTAGCTAAACATATTTAAGTCGCGAGGGTCTCCCGGCATCTGCCCTCGTTTGCTCTCGTTCGGTCGGCTGACCCTCGTCTCTAGTTTCTTTAGATCCACCCCAAAACACCAAATACTTCAGTTTTATTACATTAAAAAACGCCTTCAAGTCCCAAAGGAGTGTGAGGAGGAGGCTATTAACAAGACACACTGGGCCTCTGATTGGCCAAGTCAACCAAAATATTATGCACAAACAACCACTTGATCCACACTCTCACTCAAACTCCAACGTATTCATCAAAGCCCAAGCACATCACTAATGAAAACCAACCGACTGGTAGCAATTCTAGCGCTGGCCATCGACCCTCGGGCGGCCTCTCTGTGTTGTTCCTAAGACACGCGCCGAGATTATGCTCAGCGCCGACGAAATTCCCGCCTTTGTCAACACGGCGTGTGCATTACAAAAGGAGCTAGCTTTCAGTCCCTCGTCACAGTCTACCTCCGTCGTGGTGACACTGTAGACCCATAACGAATTGGAACTTCACTGCGTATACTTTGCAGGGTAACAACGTACCGTTGTCAGTGCAGATGGCAGGGCGAGGGGGGGGGGGTCTTACCGAGGTGTGGCTCGGCAGCTAGAGCAAGTCCAAAAACTCATTCAATCCATCATCATCCAACTACGGATGCTGGTGGTTTTTGGTTTAGAGCAGCGTCCCCCCCCCCCCCTTTTTTTGTTTTGTTTTTTTTGCCTGGACAAAGGAGGGCCAGCGTCATTTGCTTGGTTCGCTTGAGCCACAAGCCGTATCCTCTGCTCCCCTGTGCGCAGGCAATGTAGCCGAAACGCTCGCACAGCTTGCATTTAGGCGTCGCCTTGCATGCAGCCGCGTAGTGGCCACGAAAGTCACACCGGACGCAAGGGCGCACGACACCCTCATACTCACACTGAACCGTGGACCTGCCAGGGCTGGAACCAAGTTTGGAACTGCCTTATTCATGCCAACACGCATTCCACGAACGCTCGACCACACGCCTGGGAATCCAAACACGCTCTCCATGGAGCAACTGCGCACTCGTTCATATATACGCCCCGAGACCGAGGCACAAAGCCTCGTCCGGCTGGTTATTTGGGTAGTGCAACACTCCCATCACCTTTGACTGAGATCCGCGATACTCGACGAAAACTTTCGGGTCACGAACAGTACCCGGAACACTACCAGTTCCGGGTCACGAACAGTACCAGTAGTTCAAAAGGCTCAGCTGGTCAGTCAGCCGTCTCATCCAAAATCTCGGAAGTGTGACTTTCTACTAGATTTCATTTCCTTTACTTCTTTGCAGCAGTGCAACTTCATTAGTATTTCGTGTGGGAATGTCTTAGATTCTACTAGATTTCATTTCCTTTACTTCTTTGCAGCAGTGCAACTTCATTAGTAATTCATGTGGGAATGTCTTAGACTTGTGTCTGACTATCTTGGGAGGTGTTGAGGTCTCGCGCAGTAATACTAACCTTGTAAAACCTGACAAGTTTCATACTCCATTACATATTTCATTGCATAGCGTATCTCTACATCACAGACCCCTGTTTGCACACCAGGAAGCAGTAGTTACGACTTTGCTCGTGGGGACAACATTGGTTTATTTCACTTCCTTAATAACACTGACTGGTCTCCAATAGCTATCCTCAAGGACGCTGACGAACAGACAGATTTTTTTACTGAATTTTCACGATGGCTTGTGTAGCTTTGTTCCAAAAAAACCGAAAAGAAAGGCAATTTTCCGCATTGGTTTTCTGCTGAACTAAAACGAGCTTTTGGGAGGAAAAATCGAGCGCACAAGCAAGCTAAGAAAACGGCACAAGAGAGGTGGCAGAATGAGTTTCGTCAACTCAGATCTCTCTGTAAATGTCTGGTTGAGCGCGATAGGTCGTGTTACATTGCCGCGGTTGAGGCTCGTGCAACCCGCAATGCCAAAGCTTTCTGGGGCCACGTCCGTTCCCAAACCTCTAAAAATTCACCTGGAAACATTATCCTCCTCGATGAACAATGAGAGAACATATCGGACGTTGCCAATGCCTTTGCGCAACATTTTCGTACAGCATACGGAATAAAAAGTGTAGCTTGCCCCCCTCCACTGTCTCTAGGTAACTATAAATGCTCAGAAGTGTTGGTTTCCGAATATCTCGTTTCGAAAGCTCTAAAACAATTAAAATCGTCATTTTTGTGCGGCCCTGACGGCATTCCTTCTGCAGTACTGAAAGTGTTGGTGATATCCTTGTTCCAGTCTTGACGTGTATATTTCAAACTTCTCTCAAGACCGGCAAGTTCCCCTGCTCGTTGGAAGAATGCAAGGGTTGTTCCAGTATTTAAGTCAGGTTCAAAATTGGACCCCACGAACTACCGACCGATATCTATTCTATGTGATGCTTCTAAACTGTTTGAGTCCATACTGCATAAACTACTCACGTTCAGTATAAAAACCGTATTGATACCTGAACAGCATGGCTTTTTCGCCGGGGCGATCGACCCCTACCAATCTAGTCAACTTTATGCTGCATGCTTCGGAAGCTGTGCAAGGGAGAGGTCAACTTGATGTCGTCTACTTTGATTTGAGCAAGGCTTTTGATGTCGTCTGCCACGAGCTCTTATTAAAAAAAAAACTGTCTCAGCTTGATATTCAACCACCCCTCATATCCCTTATATGCAATTATTTATGTGATAGGTCATGTTTCGTGCGTATAAATGGGCAGTCTTCCATTTCCTATGAAGCCACCAGTGGTGTCCCTCAGGGCTCAGTTTTCGAGCTATTTCTCTTCACAATCTTTATAAATGATGTCTCACCAGTATTAATGATTGTAATTTTCTTTTATATGCCGATGATGTAAAAACATTTAAATCCGTTTCGAACACTGCCAGCTATTCCGCTTCCCAGAGAGCAATCTCGTCCTTTTCGCATTGGTGTTCATGCCAACAACTCGTCATCAACACATCTAAAACTAAGGTAATGACATACACAAGAAAAACGGCATCTGGTTATCCTATAACATCAACTGGTGAATTACTACAACGTATGGTTGAGGTTAATGACCTAGGCGTCAACTTCGACAGTAAACTGAGCTTCTTTCCACATATTCACGTAATTACTCGTAGGGCTCTTCGATCGCTTGGCGTTGTGTGCCGCGTGTCGAAGGAGTTCAAGGAGCCGAATTCTCCTTCTCAAGCTCTACGCAACTATATGTTGTCCTCAGCTTGAGTATGCATCTGTAGTTTGGAATAGCACGTGCAAAACAAACCGTACGCTTATCGAAAGGGTCCAGAATAAGTTATATCCTATCTTCGAACCATCGCTTCGGCGATAGTAAGTTAACCCTGGATCCCCGTCTTCAATTGGACGCTACCATGCTTAACCTCCAGGCGGAATAAGGCTGATAATCTCTTTCTCTTTAAAATTATTCACGGCGTAGTGTCTTGTGGTGAGCTGCTACAACATCATGTTTCTATGTACGTGCCGCAAAAGTTGACCAGGAAACATGATACCTTTTACAATCCCAAATGTCTGCGTGTTTTGTGCCCTATGTGCCGTCTGCAATGCACGTATAATCGCGGTACTCGGCTTACCTGGATATATTTAATGATTGTCCTACTCTGTTTCGCAAACATGTCTGTGAGTTTGTGTTGGCGTAACTGTCAACTTTACTTATTCTCTATTTGTCTTTTTCCCGTGTTCATGCACTTGATTGACTTTCATTCTGTGACTTTAGCCTAGGCTAACCTTTCGTTCTTTTCTTTTTATTCACTTTTTAATTGTCTTGTTTACTTCTGTCAGATATGCCTCACTGTTAGGCATTGCTTGTGTGTATGAATGGGTGCTTGTAAGTGTGTGTGTGTTTGTGTGTGTTTAAATCAAATCGTGTAATTGTCTTTGCGTGTAACCACTATTATTGTGTTCGTGAGTTTGTGTGTATTTATGTCAAAATGTTTAGTTTTCTTCGTGTGTAACCACTACTATTATCGTCTAATATTTTCTCTGATAGATGTGTACGTCATGTTTCGTGTGTTTATGTTTCCGTGCGCCAGCACAAAGGCCCCCAGGCTGTTCCCGGGCACGCAGATGATTGATTGATTGATTGATTGATTGATTGATTGATTGATTGATTGATTGATTGATTGATTGATTGATTGATTGATTGATTGATTGATTGATTGATTGATTGATTGATTGATGTACGGCCGTGCGTGAAAGCAGACTAGAAATTCAGGACAGCGAGTTATAAAAGATTGGGAAAGCATCAGCGCTGTTCTATCACCCCACGTGGTTCCTAGATCCCACCGACCAGTCGCAGCTTTCGCAAGTTCGAAGATTTCAATCCTAGGGTCGCTTGCAAGTCCTCCAGGAAGTTTCACTTTTAAAGAGTCAATTTAGTCCTTACTTCGCTACAGCTATTTCGCTGCCAACAAGCCCACAGTAAGCTCGGCACAAACTGTTCGCATCTCCGCTTGAAGAACGAGGTCCCCGGAAGTGAATAAGCGCGCGCGCGTCTCTTTGAGTGTATGCCCCGCTGAGCACGCCGACAGACGATAACCACGAAGTGTCGGCACGCAGTCATGGCCCACGTTTGCTGATTATTGTTTGTCGGAAACCGTTGCCTCTCTATATAATACCGGCATATTTTTTTATTATTTTTTCATTTTGACGAACGGCTGCCTTTGGCTAAGTTGGAGCCACTGCCCCTTCCCCTTCTCCTCTCGCGTTCCTTGTCCCGAGTTTCAATCATCTCCGGGAAACGAGGGCCAATTTGTTCCCAGCAGCGCGAGTGAGCGCACGTCGGTGCAATCCTGCAACTGAGAGCGCGCCCCGCTTTTGAAGAATGAGCCGTGGTCCACGAGCAGAACGCGAGACGAGACGCGAGAGCGCGGAAGAAGAAGAGGAGGAGAACGCCGGAAAGGAGGCTCTGCTCCAACCAACCTGGTCCCCCCGCCGTGTCTGTCCGTGGCCGCCATCAAAGGCACCGACGAGAAACGCGATCCCCGCGGCTGGATGCTGCACGCGTGGTCGCGCGCGACCCTTTTCGCCGAAGGTGCCGCGCTTCATTTGGTCCCGGCGACCGCGCGACGGACCCCAGGTCTGGCAGCCTCGGCTTCATCCTGCAACCGCCGCTGCGAGTGCGTCGACTTTAATGCGCTCTGCTGAGTTCCCTTTCTTCGCCTCATTTTGCTCTCTCCTCATTTCTAGCCGTAACTTGCTGTGCAAAGGCTATGGAGAGAGGAGACCGCTGCCAGTTACAGGAATCAATTTGTTACACCGTGTCTCGAAACTATAGCGGGGACCTAACGCTGTTTTGGTTTTGTACGACGTTGTTCCGGATACTACGAGGTCACCCCTTCAGACCGTCGTCGTCAGTGCGCTCGGGGAGACGGTGTGAGAAAAAGCGAGCGGGAAATGGTGGAGCGCGGTTTTGTATTCCTGAGTGAGTTAGAAATAAGGCGTAACAGTACCTTTAGAACGTGTGTGCTTGGCGATCGTGCTTGCTGGCGATCGGGCGTACGTCATATCGCCAACCCCAGCGTCACTGTGTACAGCGCCATACCCCATTATTTGACCAGCTAAAGCTGGAAGGGAAGTACGCCGGACCCGGAAATGTTGGAATCCAGCGGCATGCTAGAATACACGGAGCTCTGGGCGTTCTAATGCACTGCAACCGAACACTGTAACAGGCAGCTGCACAGCACGCCGTCTCCAGTCGGTGGCGTGACCAAAGATTGCGACACGGTCTGTTCTTCTATTCTATCCAAAAAATAAACCCGCACGGCAGTACACCCAGACTACACCCCCCCCCCCCCCTTCTTACCGTAGAAGTAAGTATGGTGCCAGAGAACTTAGCTTAAATCAATCGGACACGATTAAGACAATTTTGTACCACCGGATGGGTTTTTACGTAATTAATAGCCTCAATGAAACTCAAGCGCTTAATAAGAGCAAAATCCACATCAGTTGGATAGAAAAATTGAACTGTTGAAAGTAACAGTTCAAAACTGTCCCGCCGTGTGGACAAACGGGTGTAGTTAGAAATGGTCCCGGAAATAATATTCCTGGGAAAAACGGCCCGGAAGAACTGGTTACGGAAAAAATGGTCCCAAAGTCAAGGTACAAAAAAAAAATGGTCCCGGAAAAAAAAGGTGTCCCGTCGTGTTCAGGGAGAACTGGGGTACCGGGCCGGGCAAGTTTGTGTTGTGTTCGCTTTTTTCACTCGGTAGTTGTGTGGCCTGGTCGTGGCTCATATTGCCGAAAACCGATGTCGAATCCAGGAAAGCGGGGGAAGAGAGATACCCAAAAAAAAGGCTATCACTATCCAACGGGCTTCGTTGTGCTTCGAAACCGCATGTAGTTCGGTATTCGAAAAAAATAGCGACAGTTAAAGGTCTGTTCGCGCAACGTCTGTACTGAGTGTCTGTTTAGCCAACACGGACACCCACACACAATATTGCTTTAAAATGCAGGAATGTGTACGAAATTCTATAGCAAGAAAAGAAACTTGGAACGCGAAATGTAGTATTATTTTTTATTCTTTCTGTAACCCCCATGAACTGACAAACCAATTCGATAATTAACTAGATTAAATTCCATCCATTTTCCTTATTCCATGTCCACTATCCATCCATCCATCCATCCATCCATCCATCCATCCATCCATCCATCCATCCATCCATCCATCCCACCATCCATCCATCCATCCATCCATCCATCCATCCATCCATCCATCCATTGTCCGTCCGCCCATTCGTCTGTCTGTCTACCCCATCCATTTCTCCATCCCATCATTTTTTCAACCCTTCACCTGGTTCCCTGTCGTCTACCCAATTGGATTTGTTAGATTTTATCCTCAAGAAGCGTTCATTTCTCGCCCATATATGGATATTAAAGCATCCCATCATTTTTTCAACCCTTTACCTAAAACGCGAAGGGAGAAAATCAAAACCACAAAATAAGTTCAGTGCTCGTGCTCAGCAGCACAACGCCTTAGCCACTGAGTCACCGCGGCGGGCCACTCGTATCGAGGCACGAATCATCCAAGGCTGCGGTAGAGCTCTCGCGTCCAAGTGCGTGGAATACGAGCCACTGCAGTACTTGCTTTATCACGGCTTCCGAATCTTGTTGGTGCAAGTCTTGACTTAAGGCTGAGAGCGTCAACGGGGTCACCAATGGTATACTACGGACCACGCAGGCATGCGCACAAAACGATCCCCATCCCCCATCCCGAACTTCTTTTTTCTGCGCTTTTCAAAAAAAAATAAAAATAAAAATAAAGAAGAAAACACTATATATATAAGCAGGCACACGTCCGTCCCGTCTCGCACGCCCGGAAGGTGCACCTTCTCAATTTACGTTGAAGGTAGTCCGTTAACTTCGGTGTCCTGTGCCCTTCCTTATAACGTAGGGAAGGCTCCCAAAAGGAGGCCACAGCTGGTACCCGCGCTCATGGCCGACTCCGATTTATTGCCGAAGAACAGAACCGCACGGGGATGCGGATCGTCGGCTACATGGGGGTACTTCTGGAGAAAGAAGAGAGAATAGAAAAAGAGATAATAAGCGATAAGTTACCCTCCTCACATCTGTGACTGACTCTGCAAGTTCTGCGAACTGCAAAGGCATGTGACCCGGCAGAGCATCCGATCAGCGCAAAAATATAGGAGCGGGCACGCAGGCAGGTGCTGCGAATTTCTGCGTCTGCCGATGTCAACATTGCTTAGTTGATTGAATTTGACTGCATTGTTGATTGATGAGATGAACTTGTTGCTTCAAATTGATCGAAGGACTGACTGACTGAATAACCGACTGATTGACTGAATTAGCTTGTTGGCTGATTGGAATTGATGACTAACTTTTATTGGTCGAAATTATTACTTTTGTATACGCCGATTGATGATGATTGTAGGGTTTAACACGCCGACGCAACGCAGGCGATGAGGCGCGCCGTATAGTGGAGGACTCCGGATTAATTTTGACAACACCTGGGGATCTTTAACGTGCGCCGAAATCTCGTACACACGGGGGTTCTTCCTTTTCACCTCCATCAGAAAAGCGGCCGCCGCGGCCGGGAATCGAACCCGCGACCTCGGGCTCAGCAGCGCAGCGCCTTGGCCATATACGCCGATTGACGCCTCCTTGATCGGTTTTCCTTCGTCGGCATGGGCTATCCCGTGAGGTGTCCACCGTCGGTGTGTATCTCGTCAGGTATACGTTATATCGTCATCTCTCTCTCTCTCTCTCTCTCTCTCTCTCTCTCCTCTCATCTCTCTCTCTCTCTCTCTCTCTCTCTCTCCTCTCTCTCTCTCTCTCTCTCTCTCTCCTGGCACTCACGGGTCGCAATAAAACAGAGACAAAAAGGAAAAAGATAAATTTAAGAGCATTGTCCAAGATGGTCCTGTCCGCTTCGAGCATTTGCCGCGAAGCCTAGGGCTGGTAATTTTTCACTGCGAGTAATAATAAAAAACTGAAATCTTGGCTTAGAGTGAGCTGACAACCCTATGTTATCCAACTGATAATAATTTAAAAAGAAATCTTTAAACGCCCTAAAAAGTGTCATCAGGCAAGAAGCTTCCATGTTTTTAGAACAAGCATTAACCGGGCGAAAATCGGAGGCTTTTACTTTCGTGTTCGAGCAATTCGTCCGGTGGTTAGTCGGCGTCGCTATGTGCGGCTTATATAGGATCCCGGCAACTGCTTCGTCGCTCAGATCACACGTCCGTATAGCGCTCCCTTTTTTTACTCCATCGAGAAGCCGGACGTATCGAGCAATAGTGAAGCCATATATCATCCAGCCGGCTCTCTACGGGGCTCAATCCCTCACAGCGCAGCGTTCGGAGAATGGGATTTATGTGGTCCTCGATATATCGCTATGGCGCCAATAGCATGCCCTCATCCATCACTCCTCGGCAGCTCAGTGATTCCCTTCCGCTGTTTTTAGAAGCAGAGGAGGGTCCTCCATCGCGGTTAAGTTAAGTGAGTGAGAATGCGTGATGGTTATAACGCACCGTTTCTCGTACGCAGCACCAGTTACTCCACGCAGGTGCGCTGTTGCCAACCGACTACGCAATACCGTATCAGGAACGGCTTTCGGCACGGTGGCGAAAGCCGGTCTATATTGCGTCCTCCCCCGCAGCTTTGGAAATCGTTTCAGGATGGCGTTTTAAAAATGCTTTTTGATGGGCGTCATTTTTCAGTGTCATTTTGTCGCTTGTCATTTTTCAGTGAACATTTCGAATGAATGATCGCCTTAAAGCTTTGCGAACGGCATTTTTCTCCACTGCGAACTGTTTGCTCTCTCTGTCGTTCTTTAGACACATTTTCGCGAATTGTAAACGTGGGGCACCAGCCGACTGTCGAAATTTAAGGTTTGAACAGAAAAACAGTACGGAAGTTAGGACGAAGGAATAGGACACACACAGCGCTCAAGTCCCATCTTCCCTTGTCCTGTCTTTTTGCGCTGTTTTTTTTCGTTCAAGCTTTCCCGTTAAAACAAGGGACTGGCCCCCCTTAGCCTCACTTCTACGAAATTTCAGCGTTAATGTCCCGCATTACATTCTCAGCACTAGAATCGATAAGTTTGTAGCGCTTAGAAAGCAAAGTGTAAACGCGTAAAAATGAAATGAAAGCCTGTGGCACCGCGGGAAGTCGAGTGGGGATATTGGGAATGTGAGCGATATTTTGCGATTTCGCTGGTCTAAGGTCAGACGGAAGTTAGGGGGAGAAAATAAACCTCAAGCTTAAATCTTTTTTCCAAACGCTACTTCAGCCTATTAAGGTTCAGGTCGGCTCCGGCGAAGAGATTACAAGACTCCCCACAAACTGTACACCGTATTCCTCAACCCCTAGAACATGACAATTTGTTGTTCTGGCAAGCTCCCGCTAACTGAACGCTTTCTTATAAGGACAGGTCAAGCATGCGAAGCGGACGCGTCGTGAACATGGGTGCTAAAATATTCCTGGAAGAATTGGCGCTACATTTTATGGCACCGAATTGAGGAAACTTTCTTTCATGCGCCTTGGCTAATGGTTGTAGAGGTTAATCCCCATTACTATGACAGGAAAAGGGCGTCTACAAATTAAAGAATCGCGATAGATGGCCCATCTAGGTGCCATATACACATGGTGCTTGGGGACCAAAAGTGTAAAGATGTGAAAAAAAAAAATAAAACACTGCGGTAAATATGTGGTTAGTACTTGTTACGGGAATTTAAAAGGTGTTTGTTTGAAAGAAAATTTTAAGTACAGAGCACACACACACAAAGTAAGAGGGTAGTTCTTGGATTTCAATTTAAGCGCCGCTCCAACAGAAACCTCATTCAACATCAAACTCATCATCTAAACACTCGGTCTCACCAGCTCAGCAAGTCGAAGCCCCTGACCTGACCTCACCCCACGTCATGAGGGTATGGTTGAGTTCTACCTCATGTGGTCGACCCCTCGTCGCCTCGCCCATTTGTACGGGGGGGGGGGGGGGGGGGGGGGGGGTGCACTACGCGACGGAAACGATCGCGCGAGCCAGTCGCGTGCGGGTTGGTGACAGCGGGCACGCCGAGCGGAAGCGTTAATTAAAATGAACGTTTCTTCGCCAGCGGGCCACCCGGATCGCTACGGGAATACAACAGGTAAAACAGGCACACCACGTCGTCTGGCGCCTGCTGCCCCGACGTGACCCCACAGCACGAGACTCGTGCCGCGTAGCGCGTAGTGGCCGCTGGCGGTGTGGCGGCAAATTTGAAAGTGTGCGGAGATAAGGAGCTTCCGCACTGGCGCGTCTGCAGCTGACACCGGCGAGTTCTGTTGCCTGTCCCCTACGGGACTCCTGGATATGTTGAAAAAAAATGAGAGTGCAGCGACCTTTGCTTCCTTTGGATTTTTTTGCTGTCGTATTCACAACCCTGTAGCGCTGGAATCGGTTGACGCGAAGAAATGTGTTTTGCCCAGAGCGATGGGCCGTACACACAGGCACGCGTACCACACGATTTGTGGCCCAGCACGTTTCTTTACTTCAGCCAATTACAGTCATTGTTGCGGTTCATAGGCTTATCGTGGGTCGTTATTTCACGAAAACGGAAACAGGCCTTATGCTCTAGCCGCGTTGGCAGTATAGTTGATAATTGCAGAACGAATCTATGGCAAAGGATACATGCCAGAGCACTGGATACCACTTCTGACTACCACTGTAATGGCGCGCTAGTCCCAATGTTGCCATCTAAGTTACGCAGCAGCAAGTTTAAATTGTGGGTTTACTTGTTGAAGCAACACATTCGATATGCGGCACGCCAGCATATTACAGGACTAGGTATTAGTTTAAACCACCTGTAATATCTGATTTGTGCAGCCAGATGTATATATATATATAGATGTGTGTGCGTGCGCGTGTGTGTGTGCTATAATAAAGCTAGGTATGACAAAGAATGCGTAAAAATGAAAGAAAAGCTGTAAACACGTAATTTTGTATAGGTAAATAAAGCATTTTTTAATGCGCAGTGTCTGATAGAACGCCCTCAATAAAACGTGTGTCGACTGAAACGAATTTAGGTACAACGGCTTCGATGAAGCGGCGTTCGGTAAAGCAGTGCTCAGAAAACTGTCCGGACCCCTTCGATATTTCTCACTTCTCGACCGGAAGCATCGAATACCGGTCGCGGAAAAAATGGTTCTGGAACAAATGGTCCCAGAACAAATGGTCCCGGAACAAATGGTCCCAACTTCAACGTAGGACAAAATGGTCCCACCGCTACTGCACCTATGAGTGCCTGTATGAGGGAAGGAGGGGGGTGGGGTAAGTGTATTTATATTTATATTGTTGTATTTCTACACAATGTGCGTCGGTTCTCATATAATAAATTTGCTAAGGCTGAATTTACTTGAGTGAAATGCTGTATACAAATGTTTCGTCGTGCGTGTACGTCCTCCCGTGCTTCCTTTGCTCGTCTTTTTTGTCATTCCGTGTGCCAACCAAATCATGGGCAAACATTTCAATGAAAATATACGTGCACTTACAGCCCTCGGCCAGTCCTTAGAGTGAATACAGTGTTTAAAGTTAATACAATCAATACAATATAAGCTGGCTTACGTACTATACTCGCAAGTATATAAACACTTAAACAAGGAAAGACATCGCAAAAATAAACGATATGTACTCTGAAGGATATAGAACTCACATACGCACGCACCCTTTACTAACGTCCAGTTGTATCGAAGTGTTTGCGCACAAGAAACTACTGAACCTTCGTTCTGAGGCATGCCTCCGCTTCTAAGTAGTCTGTAAATCATAAAGACGCCAGCTTCTCACGTGACCTTTTTTTGTGTGTGTTCCTTTCTGTTGCACTGTTTGTATGCTGTGACGGATGGTTGAATAAAAAAAGTCGAGTGCAAGGTGGATGAGGGGAAGAAGGGAGGATGGCCGAGTAGAAATGTCACAAAAATTTCTTTCAATGCTGGAAGCATTGCAAGGTAAATGATTCATGATTCATGGACCACGGCTGCGTTGCGGACTGCACTGTATTCAAACGCATAAAGAGCAGAATTCCGCTCTTTCACCTGGTCATGAGAAATAAAATTTTATTGTTTTGATGCTGCATTCTTTACCGAGTACATCCATAACCTGGACCCTGTAACGCACTGCATTTGCAAAACAATAAATACTTAGTAGATGTAAGGATAATAATAGTTTTAATAGCGAAAATGGAGATGATTTGTTCAGCGGAATTTCGATAAAACAAAAATACCAAAGAGACGGAAAAAATAAAGGAGCATTCCAAAAACAACTAAAGAAATAAAAGATGCGCCTTCATACTTCTGCAACGAACGAAGAATAAAATAAAAAGCCCGGAAAAGAAAGGTGGAAACGCAAATGCGAATTACCGAAAAAGGGCCAACCGTGTTGTGCCATGCTTTTTTTAATTTGCACAAAAATGCATTTGCGGAAGTAACACATTTATTCGTTATGAAGTGACAATGCAGATAGTTAGTAGAGCGGTATTTTGAAAAACCAAAAGATACGAAAAGTGTGAAAGCTAAAATTTTACAAAAATCAAATAATAATAATAATAACAAAGAGAGAGAGAGAGAGAGAGAGAGAGAGAGAGAGAGAGAGAGAGAGAGAGAGAGAGAGAGAGAGAGAGAGAGAGAGAGAGAGAGAGAGAGAGAGAGAGAGAGAGAGAATAAATAAGAATATTCGTCTTAAACATCTCAAAAATGCGAAGACACAAATAAGAAAGGCCGGGAAAAAACAGCGGAAACACGAATAAAAAACACCGAAAACGGGCGTATCGTGTAATGCCCTGCGTTTGCACAAAACGGCATGATCGGGGAAAATAACGGTAATCGATATAATAGCGTAAATTTAAATAAGCGTTTGAACGAGACCTGAAAAATCCCCGACCACGGCGGCCGATTTTCTGATGGAAGCGAAAAGATTGTGTACGAGATTTCGGCGCACGTTAAAGATCCCCAGGTGGTCAAAATTAACCCGGAGCCCTCCACTACGGCGCGCCTCATCGCCTGCGTTGCGTCGGCGCGTTAAACCCTACAATCAATCAACCAAATCAAATCAGTGATCTGAAAAATCTAAGTATACAGAAAATAAAAACCTAAAGGCATCAAAAAAGTGAACTTACAAGGTCAAAAATGTGAATTTTCTACCCGTCCCCGAAGAAGGTACACGAAAATCACAAGGCCGCGAAAGAACGCAAGAACGACGAATAAAAAATCGCGAAAAAGGGTCAACCGTACACCACGACTTGAATCTGCGGTAAAATGAATTATTGGCCTTGTTAAGGCACTTAATCGCTGTAATTATGTAAATGAATGACATCGGCCAAGAAAAACAAAGGAACAATTTAAAACAATAAAATAACAGCGCGTAATTGGCCAGTCATAGCTGGTTGTAAAAACTCCCAATAAAGCAGGCGGCGTAAGAATACTGACGCCTGTTTTCTTGCGCCATTCCTCACGAAAGGGATCGAACTCCGCTGTCACTCATGAAGATCGAATCGTGCTTTTTTCAATCTCTTAGCTAACGCTGCGAGGAGGAGCATACAAAGCGCAATATCATCGTGAACAGCAGGGCCTTAACCAGTATATTATCTCGGGAAAGGGGAGTATTATTGTTGGTTTATAGGAAGGGAGAAGTTTTGCCAAGGAACACTAGCACCTGCACGCACCCTGCCTCCAAAAAAAAAGGGGGTGGAGAGCTGAAGACCCCCCCCCCCCCCCCCCCCCCCCCGCCGCATCTGGCTGCGTCCCTGATGAAAAATTTTTTTTGCCTTTATTAATTTACTCACTGAAAAATTTGCAGCCTCTTACAACTATGCGTAACTTAGGTAACTAAAATGAACGAATCGTTTACTGGCAGTTTTTGCGAGAGCAGGCGATACTGCACTCCAGCAAGGTGCAAAAAAATTAAACAAGAGCACATGTGGAGTTTAATGGAATCATTTTGCCCGAAGAAATGTCCGGGACCATTTGTTCCGGAACCGTTTGTTCCTACACCAGTCTAACACACCGCACATCATATGTTGACGCTTATTTTACGTATGGAGAAGTCAACGTCTTTCAAACTGTAATTAGACAACTTTGTAATTTGTTTGCTGAATATCAGTACAACAATATGCTACAGTAATATCAAACAGTGCGTACTAGACAGACACACAGACGGACAGACAGACAGATAAAGATATCGCTATTGAGGAGCAGAGAGGGGTTCGACGTGATATAACTCCAAAAGGCAACTGTCCTGAAGGTAAAGGAGGGGGGGGGGGCAGTTGGAGAGACGAAAGGACCGTAGCAAGTGGTAGGTCGCTAGATGAAAGGGACATATCATAATAGATTGTATGTAGATTAATCAACCATAGATTAGCTCAAACTTGCGAGGACATTTGAGAGGAATCTGTCTGCATATACACAAGCCGTGTTTTTCTTCCGTGTGTTGCTTGCTTTCCAAAAGTGCGGGGGCCATCAACCCCGCCAGAAAACCACGGCGGGATAAAACGGCGCCTCTAAATTCGGCTTTGAGGTTCAAGGCTAGTCATCTTTCAAGTTGTCAACAGCAATGACTTGACTTGCGGGGCAAAAAGGTTCTCACGTCGGCAGCTCCCCAAGCGCATTATCTCTAAGCTTACACCACAACGGGGTGTGGACGGTGGGTGCGCGCGGGACACCTCGGTTCAGACGGCTCCCTCTCTGACCTTGTCGGCGAGCGGTGTACCTGTGCCCGAACCACCGTGCCCGAACTTCGATCGCCGCCAGCCCTCATTCGTGCTCGGCTTACGGGCGGCCCGTCGCAGCCCTTTGGCGCCAGACGGCGGCGCCTCTGCGACCGGTGACTCGTCCACAATGGGCCTGACAAGCGGCGACGGCATTGTACTCCCGCCTGAGTCGCGCATAATGGCGGGAAGACCGTGGGGCGGGGAAGAAGGCGGGGTAGCGCCACACACGGTGCGCCTAGCTGTGTGTTGAAGTGCACAACGTTACCCGTCGCCCCGGGAAACGCGTGTTTAACTAAACGTAAAAAAAAAGCGGGAAGAAGAGGGACAGGATGGAGCCAGGACGTGTTTTCTTTCTGCTAAAAATATACCTGGAGCCCGTGGATTGAAACAAATGAGCTTGTTGCCGTAGGCGCGTGCCGCCACCGAAACCTGGGGTGGTCCTTTCAGCAGTGAAGGTGTCGTTCGTTTTTTTGCCTCCTTCTATTATATCTTCTATTTCGGTAAAGTGGATACGGATGCGCCTCTATTAATGGCAAAACAAAAGCGTTGTTGTTAAAAGTGTCGTGTTTTTTTTTTTTCTCGTAAGGGTCGGACAAGGGTTGCACAACAGACTTCGGTCTTTATTGACACTGGTAGTGTCGTGGTCAGATTTCGGTAGGGGGGGGCGGCGTATGTGCAGGAATTTTTCGTTTCTTTAGTCATTGCCATTTTAAAGAAATAGTGTCGGTTAGTTTATGGCAGATTGGGAGGTATGCCTGGTTGCCTCTGAAAATTTGTCCCTCCGTGCGTATGACCCGGAAATCTCCCCGTGATCACCATCAGTAACATAACAACGAGGAAAATCATCCAGCCGGGAGAAAGCATCCAACACAAAAATGAACTTTCGAAAAGAATGTCCTCGTGCTAAACACAAAACCTCAATTCCGTGTTATGTCCAGGGTTTCGAACCAAAAAAAAAAGTACCGGTTAGGTTCGGATTTGGGTTCAAGCCAGTTCATTTTGTTCTGGTTCAGTTCCGGTTCGACTAACCCAATCCGCGGACTGGTACGGTAGTTATTGATTGCAACTAACTGCAAAAAAATAATGCGTAGTTACGTCTGAATTAAACACACATGAAACAAAAGCAGGTGTAATTCAAGGCTCCGGAATAGTTTCTTTTTTTAAAAAGTCTTTTAATACGCGCCTAAGATCAGCGCGCAGGCGTCTCCACATTTGCTACCCATCGAAATGCAGCCGGCGCGGTCGGTATCAAACCGGCAAACTCGGGCACCAGCAGAACGCCTTAGCCACTGCGCCAGCTTGACGGGTAAAATCAGTGATTTTAAAGGATCACGACGGCAAAATACCCCCGTTGTTCAGAATTGAAAAACTAGCCTTTCGTAACTGAATCTACTGTATTCCGGCCCCGAAAGACGTTGTTTTCACACACACAAATAAAATACTAAATACGAAGAACTGTCACATTTCGCGCTACGCAACGTCAGGAGTGGCGCTATAGGGAAAATACTAAAAAAAAAAAACGGTTATCCGTCTGTCGCGTCCATGTTAGCATTCAAATTGGGCTTCAAACAGAACTGAAGGCGTCAATACAACAGCAGTCGTGTTTTTAGCGGTGGTTTTCGTCGGTGGTCACCAATCACACAAACAATTACTATCAATGCCGTAGCCAGAAATATTGCGACGCCGGTAAAAAAAAGAAAACTCCTGTGCACCCCAAAAAATCTTGTAATTTTTGGGCTTCAATAAACCGACACCTTTAAAAAATTTGTTTCTACATTACAGTTTATCGATTCGTTGTGTAAAGAGCAGAGGCGAAAAATATGGCGAAAGCAAGGGGGAGGGAGGGTTGCGGATCAAAGTATCGGGGGTGCTGGGGGGAGGGGGCTGTTCTGACACCGAAACCGACCCCCGCGTTACACGCCCCGGTTGGGCCCTGTGACGTCCTAAGTGCTGGGCGAGAAATTGACTGGTCAAATCAATGTCTAGTTTCCTGCCTGCTTCCTTCAATGTCTATTTATTTTTTAGTTTGCGTTTTTAGTACCATTGATTGATGATGATTGTAGGGTTTACGCCGACGCAACGTAGGCGATGAGGCGCGCCGTAGTAGAGGGCTCCGGATTAATTTTGACCACCTGGGGATCTTTAACGTGCGCCGAAATCTCGTACACACGGGCGTTTTTGCGACCCAGAGAAGCGGCCGCCGCGGCCGGGATCGAACCCGCGACCTCGTGCTCAAAGCGCAACTTTAGCCCAGCCACCGCGGCGGGTAATTTGTACCATTGTCACAAAAACTAAGCATCCTTTTTAATTAACCAAACTTGCAATTTACCCTCATGTCCCCCTTATTTGCTTCTACGGTAATCGAAATAAGCATTAGTCCGCGACTACAAAATGCGCAGGAGACCCGCAAGAACGTATCCTAAGTATATCTGTGAGAACAAAATGTCAAGTTGGGGAACGGCAGAGCTATAGTGGCAACCGACGGGTGTATTAGAAGACAGTAGAATCACAGCCTCGATGATTAGGCGTTACTAAACGGGCAGAGTTAGATGACAATGCTCTCAGCACAGTGGGTGATGCATAGTCAACAATAGAGAGGGAGAATTCAGAATTTTACCCCGATACAATGGACACGGCACACCTTCGCAACTAAAAAATTGTTACAAAGCATGGTTCTAAGTCGACCAGTTTCAACTGTGATGTCTTTTTTATTTCTTCGACCCACTCAGGCGGCTGACTATCGTGCTCATTGCTCGGCTACTTTTGTTACCGCCACTATTTTCCTGGTGAAAGAAGCAATGAAAGGCAGCAGCCATGGAATATTCATCGTTTCTCCATTTGAACGTAGCAGCGTAGTCAAGCAGATTGACTAATTAATTAGTTATACGTATGGAGAGTATGTGAATTAACTAATTCGTTCGACTGCTTGATTAAACAAATGAACTGCTCTGAGACGCCTTGCTCATAAATGTTTACTTTGTAACATTCAGAACCACATTACAAAGCCCGCTAAGTGAATGATAAACATAATCAGTACGGGAGCGTTGGTTTAAATCATCTTCACGCAGTGTCTAGTGGAGGAAGTACCGGTAAAGAGAGAGTTCCAGGGCACTTCCCAGCCGGGCTCCACCCGGCCTGGTGATTAGGTCCGCTCGTCACACAGACGCCTCACAGGAGGCGCACACAAGGCGCGCGAGAAAGAATAGCCTCCATGTTTCGCCCGTGCCTTCCCACATATATTTGCTCATCGCTGCGCCGACCAAGCTCTTCCAGACACACCTTACATCAGCGATCTGGTCCCGCTTCTTCCATCTCCTCCCGCCGGCCCCGGTGAGATCGAGTGCCGCAACGCGCAGCGGGACGTTCGCGGAACCCCGGCCCAAACCGCACGTAGAAAGAAACGTACGATTTCCGGGGCCCGTCTTGCCTCAGCTTCAGTGGTGCCGCCCCGCCCCGTAGGAACTTTCTCACCCCGAGTTGCGCTCGAGTTCGTGTACCGGGGCTCTCTATTTTCTGCGTTAAGTACTTCTGCTTGCTGTATCCTCCTCCTTCGTTCGCCATATACCCTCCGGCCTCCCCTTCGTCGGGGTCCGCTGCCGAACTGGGGCAGTGGCTCACGAGACTCCGTTGTGGCGGGGAGCTCATACTCCCGCTCCCTCTGCCATTTTAGGAGAGCGCCAGATCGTCTGCGTTTTGTTGTGTCTCGGGTGCTTTTATGTTAAAATTCTGCACTCGAGCCCGCAAGTGACTGGGAAAAAAGAACAAAAGAACGATGGAAATGACAGCGGTAGGAGAAAATGAACGAAAAGTTTGAGGGGAAATTTAGTGTCGCCTTTGACGCATGGGTGCCAATCCGCGCGAGCGGTCGAGGAAGAGCAGAAGAGAGTAATGAAATAAAGCAAATAAGTGTAGTGTAAAGGTTCGAAAGTCTGCAAACGACGTATTTTCCCGCCTCGCGTAAGCGATATTTTTAACCTAATGGGCTACACATTTTTTTCTTCTGGATTCGAGCTTTGAGGAACGATACTGTGGCCGTGAGAAGAGCGCTCATCATTCTTACTGCTCGTTCTGCTTCTTTACGGTGGGTCGCATGCTTCGCTATTTTGGGGCAGTGGTTTATTCGACTCGGCCCGCGAACGATGCATATAATGTATACACGCCACAGATTCCACGCGAGTTTGGCGGAATATTTAAAAAAATAGTTTGGCGTCGGCACGCTGTATACGTGGCCCGTAAGTCGCCTCTCCTTTTTTTTTTTTTTTACTTTTGTATAGGCTTGGCTTAGTCCGGGGAAAATTTGTAGCTTGACGGGTAAAAGTATTATAACTGCAGCATAAGGCTCAGCTCTGTGCCGCAGAATGGCTCGGGAAGAGTTAGGAACAAAGTTAAGTTCTGGATTTTTAACGCGCAGCATCGGCTAAATCTCTCGGCCGTGAGTGAGCGAAATACATTTTTAAAATGAGGGGCCGTAAGACCCCGGGGAAAGTGAACATTAGGGGAAGGGGAAAGTCACAGTTCACACAATGGGCGCTGTTACAGTCTTGGGATCCAATTCACGAATTCCTCCCAGCTTAGTCAATCAGTGTCACTAAGTATATGCGCAGTTAACACTGAACGCATTGGGGGTGGATAGATTCGACCAGTCCGGCTACGTCCGGGTCAGACCGCTGCACCAATTTGTAAATAGCGCTTTCGAAGGCCTACTGGGTGATTAATTCTAGCGTAGCGGGATCGTTACGGACACGACTAATACGGCCCAGTTCAGCTGCGGATGTTGTATTGATAGTGCCTGAAAAGGCAGGTGGGTTGCGTTCTTCGGCACATGCCTTCTCTCGCCTGTTGTAGCGATCGTTAAGAACTTTACTTATTTTGGTGCCAGGGAAAAAAATACGCAAATTTTTTTTTTTCAGAACTCTGCATGCACACTCTTAAAATGAGCGCATGCGCTAAAATACGGCTCCGTTGCATGCATGCGGCAGAGAGAAGACTACCTTATAATGATCGCACGTCCGTTATTGTACGGTAATGTCAGGTATTGTTCGCACGTTCGCCGTTATTGTTCGCACGTCAATGATCGCACGTCTGTTATTATCGCACGTCCGTTATTGAGTAATCTTGATCCACGAGTTTTATTTCCTGGCAACGTTGAAGGACAAAACTTTGCCGGGCGAGGACGGCTTGGCTGTGCACTTGGAGGATCTCTCAGCCTTAGGCGTAAAACGGGATATCATATGGTATTAAAGAAGGTTAAAAGAAGAGGCGAGGGTCTCATAACTTCAATAGGGGGAATATTTTGTGTTTTCGAGAGCATCAATAACGGCCGGAGTTTCGAGTTGCATTCTTGATCTATAGATAGAGGGAAATGCGGAGGAATTGGGTAATTCTACCGCATTAGCGAAAAGGTCGCGGCTTTTGTGATCAAGTAGGAGTTAGAAGTAAATAGTACAAGTGTATCCCCCTATAGCTACGGAGATGGAACTATTGACTCTACGAGGATGCCGAATCGGCAATGACGTGGGTAAACGCTCTGTTCATTGTGATGGGAAGGGTAAAAAAAACCTATAGGAATCACTATGGTGGCGTTATGACGGCGTGGGTTTTGGTGGGGGCAGGTGCGCGCGCCTGGAGGGGGGGTGTGGTAAAAGGGGGAGGAAGACCATGAAAGAAAACGTAAAAAGCGATAAAAATAAAAAGACAAAGCAAGGACTTTATTAAAAATAAATAAAATAAAAACTTCAGGTGGTTGTCGTAGCCTACATAACTTTTCCCGAGTGAAATTGCATAATGGCGGACCGTCGAAGTGAGAGCATGCATCGAAGTCGCACATGGTTCGTACATGTAGCTTGCGACGCAATAAAGGTTATCGGTAGTCATTATTTCATGATAGGCCGAGTTAGTGGCCTCGACCACTTCCAAGGGCGGAGAAGGGCATTCCGTTACCCCCCCCACTGCGTACGCCTGTGGGCGGGGAGACGCAATTGGAACGAGGTGTCGGCCTGCTGCTTGCCTTCTCACACCTCGCAGTCTTCTGAGGGCGTCTTCGGCGACGGTCTTTTATTGGGGCGTCTCTCGCTGGTTGGAGGTCGATTGCAAAACAAAGACATTCTGATGCACATTTACAGAATCGAACTTGTAATATATGGCTTGCAAATTACGGTACCACCGCCCTTTTTGCAGGTTCATCGCTCTCAGACTACTCAGCTCTGCTCTGAATGAGAGCGGCACAAACATCCTTCCACGGCGCACGGCATGCACCAACACAGTGAGGTCAGTGCAAGCTATCTATAGGCAAAGCAAAAACTTCTTCCTCTGACTTCTTCCTCCAATACAGGACTCTCATTCTTCCTCCAATACACAGCACACTTCCGCCTTATGACCAATTTCTTTTTGCAGATGTATCACCCCAATTTTATTATATTCCACTATCGGCCTACCTCGGTTACGGACAACTAAATTTCCCGGCAATAGTGCCACTTTTAAACGGCTCCATTTGGCAAAAATAACTGAGGTGTCGATTCGTCGTATATCGTATATTTGCTCCGGGTACTAAAGCATATGACCATCACCGGAAGTGGCCGACCATCTCTTAACCCTCTTTTCGTTTTGCGTATTCAAAACAGCCGCTTCCGACCACGCAGACATTGCATTCTTGGGAAGATGCCAACTTCGACCTAAAAGCAAACTGCTCGCGGCCATTGTATATTAGCGAAGATTCCGGTTGCTTTCCGTCTGGTTGGTAAACAAAGGCGCTGAGCTCTTCTCGCAACTTCCAAAAGCAATGGCAGCCTCTTCTATAGCTACTTGCCATGTAGAAGCCTCTTGCGCCCCTTGGCTGCAGGGAACTTGCATTATGTTGGCGTTTTTCTCGGTGTTTAACTGTTTGACCTTGTTCTCGTTGCGGTTCCCTTCTTCTGTGGCCCGAAAGAACGTCACGGAGCTGGTCATTATCGTGCTTACCACCTATAACCCCCGAAAAGCTTCGTAATATCGATCGACGAAAATTAGCCAACATGCATTCCACTCAACGTAACACAATCGAGGTGTCGAACTTGGTTCGTACAATGGGTTTTAGCTGTTTTTAAACCGTGCACGTATGTTATAATTGCGTGGTTGATTATACTCGACCTCTTTAACCTTCCTTTCGATTTATTCACGTTCATATCTCGAAACCCACACAACTGAAAAATGGAGAATGAATTACCTGAACTTTTCTTGGCAGGTCTATTACGTTTTCGCGCAACAAAACGATGTCGTTGGTATACACATGAAGGGGCTGAATAATAAATACTCGTACGCCCGACTTCTAAAGCGAAGCTTCCAGCCTCTCACTGATGTCTGCCCAAATACGCACTGCGGGAGAGCCAACTTTCTCTGACGATGATGATGATCGTCTGTGAAATAAAAAAGAAAAATTAGAACGGCTCCAGCGGTCGAAACCGAACCTGGGTCCCTCGCGTTATGAAGCCGACGTCTTTCAGATAGCGCCATTCCGACATGGGCGAAGCAGTTTGGTTTTGGAGAGGAGTGCATGGACGTGCAAAATTAGCAAAATCACGTACCCCTCCGTCTAAGTTGACTCCTATGGTTGAACGCGAAGCTTTCTTCGTGCGAAATCAAATGGCGAAGGGTCAAAGTCAAAGCCGCTGCGATCAAAGCCCTAAACTGCGTGCGAGTCAAAGTCAAAGCTCAATGAGTCAAAGTCCAAACTCAGACGACAACCAAGGAATCCCCACGAAAAAGCTTCGTGTTCTACCATCGTCGTAGTTAGGCGGCGGTGGGTGTGCATGATTTTCTGAGGCATGGATAATAGAACGCGTCGCAGCCCATGGAAGTCGGTGAGTCTAATACGGACGCCGGTTTTCCACGTTGAAGCCTCCTAAATACCTCCTATAGACAGACTGTAAAAAATTTCGAATGTGATGCCTCCTTTTTGGACACCCTTACTTTACTTTTTATTAAGACTGCCAGCCCCAAAGGCACAGGTTTCTAGAAAATTGTTTTTACAAAAACCATGGAGATGGCAAGGCAACAGATTTCAAAATTAGATGTGCAGATTCGGGTCCGTGCATCTAATAGAGCCTTCATCACTAGAAACAGTGAAGAAAAACAGTGAATGACGGGGAAGTTAGCCTGCCGAAACGATATATGCCAGAATCTGACGAGACACGATCATTTTCAGGAGAGTGGGGTTGTATTTAATTAATCATATTCTTCGGCTGCCTGGCTATCGTTTGCCACCGGCTCATATGATTCTAAACGCATCGACCTTTTCACTAAGATATGTCATCTCCCATTATTCCAGTCGAAAATTGCCTTCGAGCGTTCAGCTTTCGATCGTTTGAAGTTGGAAGAGCGCTAAAAGTATAAAGGTATTGTCGAGCAAATCAGAGTTTTCTAAGTTGCAGGCTGCAGATTAGATTCTACCGTCTTTGCAACCTCTGCCCCGATTGCTGTTTCGTTGTAACAGCGCTACTGTCTTCAGGAGCCCCAGAAAGAAGCAAGACAAGCGAAGAATTTGGAAAGTCTCTCGCCAAATTCTTACCGCTCTGTATTCAAGGGGCAGGCTGAATCGCCTTTTGTTCACTTTCACTCGGAAATAGAATCACTGCGCTGCTTTTTTTTTTTTTCTCAACCCATCGACGCTGTTGTAAGCCCTTTATATAACAGAGACTTCTCTTGTTTTCGTCGGGATCGAGGAACATATAGAATAAACATTTCTCACGGTGGAAATAAAGGTAAGGAACGTCGCTGGGAATGGACTAAATGGAGCTAAAAGGAGTGGAATTACCAGAAACCACCATTACCGAAACTGCAATGGAATGAAAATCGCAAATCCAGCAACTCGGACTTCTCCGCGACTGATTCATTGATTACTGAAAAAAGATTCAGTAACCAGTTCCCTCCAGGGTATTATTTGGATGTTAAGTGTTTCCGTCACGACCAACGGTGCTACTTCCGCAAACACATGACGCCAAGGTGATGGAGCCTAAATTTCTTAGTACGGCAGCAGTAGATAGCCAAATGGCTTTGCTAAATTGGTACTCCGCGAATTCAGTTGAACTTGAATAGGCGAATACTAGTTCCAATAGTTCGGTCATTCCAAAACGGTATATACATTACAATATTTATTTTACACCACCGACAAAAAATAATTTACTAGACGCAGCGAGCGCACAGCGAAAAGCTAAAGCAATCGTAATTGCGCAGTGACACCCGCTTCCTTCGTTATCCGTTGAATAGTACCGTCTCGCGCTTGTTATGTGTGATAAAGTGACAGACTCGAGGAGATCAATCAGTTTCCTCCCCTTATTGTATTTGCGAATGTCAGGATTACACGCCGAGGGAATTCTAAAGTGAGAGATTGGATCGTGGAACTAAGGAGAGAAGCTGTAAAAGTGAGCAAGAGAAATGCTGGCCTGGGAGAGCGTCGCCATTGAAGACAAGCGCCACCATTTAAAGTGGGAAAAGCTTATCTTACTTCAAATTACATTCTATCTGATGAGTATAGTAAGTAATTAAGTAAAGCCAATTCGGCGAAACCATGCATGGAATATCCACCTAGAGCATATTCGCTGCCCTTGAGAGGCCAATGCTGGCCTCTTATTTTCCACTAGATGAGCGGTGGGAGTAAATTTACTGAAGCCGAAGCATGGCGTAGAGTAAAAAACAAACAAAAAAACAAGCAAACCCTCGTAAATTAGAATTCTACAAGTACTCACAAAATCGTGCGAATTAAACGAAGTTCTAAAGCGATGAACAAACGAATTTCCTTCCGACATAGATAATAGGAGTAACGAACATTTATTGAGTATAAGGTGGAAAAGTGTGATCAGCCGCCTTAAAGCCGCTGCTTCTTGGGCTCTGGTCACCAAGAAATGTTGTTGCTCCTGCGACCTCTCACTGGTCAGCGCGGTAACCCACCGCCCAAGGGATGAGGGCATGGCTTGTGTGGGCAAGAGTAGACGGAGTTGTAGGGGTGAGGATCAGGGGTTTACCCAGAATTTAGATTTTGGGGGTGTGTCGAAATCCTCCTAGGGGGTGTTGGAAGGCAGTTTGGGGGGGGGGGGGGGTTATAATTCCCTGGGCAGGGTGCTTGTGGTGTGTGGAGCTTTTTTTTAAGGGGGGGGGGGGGGAATCCTTCTGCGGGGTTTTAGGGTGGGTGTTCGGTTGGGGATATAAATTTCTGGTTGAGGATGTGGCTACAAAGCTGGCATAGACTACAGACAGAGGAGGAGGATATGTGGGCGAGGATGGTGTGGTTGTTTAATAAGTGTAGGCCTAGTAGGGGGAGATTAAAGGTGAGGGTGGGTATTTTTTTTTCTTAAACGATGTTATGTGCGCGCGTGCACGGGTGGCGCGTGCGGACGTGCGCGTACGTGGAAGGATTTGCCATCATATATGTTCCTGATCTGAAAATGAATGTGCATCGTTTTTGCTCGTTGCCAAATGTGGTGGATAATGGACAATTGATGAAAGAGCGCATGAGATCGCGCATAAAAGGGCAATGGGCAAAACTGAAAATAAAAAAAAAAGAGCCACGATATTGATTTCTTTACCTGATATCCGTGCAGCGCTTCCTCCTTTTCTTCGCTTACATCATTAACGTGTCACAAAACATTGTCCCCACCAAACCATTCCGCTATAAAGACTCCGACTGCCATAGCGCCGTTGCGCATGCACTGACGTCCGTAGCGGCATGTATAATTAATAAAGCTGACACCATGCAGTGTCCCGGCAGTGTATGCGCTGAAACAATCTTCGACTAGTAATGCGCCAGGCACCTCCGTTCATAAACACTCCGATTGCCGCTGCGTTCTGTTCTGCGATGCGTAAACTATTTTCGTTGCTGCAAAATCATTATTAGATTTCCATCATGTGTCGATCGCACATAGGGTTACCAACCGTCCCGAATTTTGCAGGAATGTCCCGAATTTTCATACATCCAAGTCCCGAGCTATATGTTTCGGATTTGTTCCGGACCGTCCAGTTAGAAATTTTTATGTAGACCAACGCACGCTCAACAAGGCGCCGTGCGCACGCAACACAAAGTTAGCACGAGCTTGTCCAGGTAGAGCTGCAGGTAAAAATGAACTTCCGCGCGAAGCGCGACAACTTTACGCGTACATTCTCCAGCAAGAGCAGTTGCTGCGAGCAACATGTAGCCAGCTGTAAGTACCACGTCCGCAACAATAAAAAACAATGGATTTGTCTGGAAGATATCGCAATAAATAAAACCGATTTCGTTGCCTCCCTGTTAGGGTGCGCCTCAAACCCCTCCCCCCTTCCCCCCCACCCATCCCGACTTCCTTCATTGAATAGTTGGTAACCGTAATCGCGCATGGTCCTATGATGCTTGGACGCGGCTTCGTAGTTCTAATACAAGCATAAAAGGTTCAGCGCAATTAGGAAGTGCACCCGCCGTGGTGGCTCAGTGGCTAAGGCGTTGCGCTGCTGAGCACGAGGTCGCGGGTTCGATTTCTGGCCGCCGCGGCCGCTTTTCTGATGGAGGCGAAAAGCAAAAACGCCCGTAGTGTACGAGATTTCGGCGCACGTTAAAGATCCCCAGGTGGTCAAAATTACACCTGGAGCCCGCGTTGCGTCGGCGCGTTAAACCTTACAATCAATCAATTAGAAGTGCATTTTTTACAGCGTGAACCCCAATAGAGGCCTGACCCGGCCAGGTGGCCAGTTCGATTGTTCCGGAATGTTGAATTTATGAAGGTTGAATTAACGAGTTTTCAATGATAAGATAAATACCATTAAAGCAATTAGCTCGTGGCGTCCTGGCTTCTGTCACTTTACTTCCCCCACACGCGCACATGCTGAGATGTGCTTGCTTAGAGTACTATGATTATAAGAGTGGAGAACTAAAACAGATTGAATGAATATGTTTGTTGAGCCGCTATACTCGTCCTTATTTTTAAATGAGCTCAGTTTAGTTCCCTAAAACTTTATGCAGGTTGCGGAGGGAATTAAAGTAAGGAACTTGGGTGTGTGGACTCTTCTTTCAGGGCCCCAGAAGCTCGTGCCCGGCCCAGGCCCTGTCGATGAGCTTGTGTTGGTCATCCGCAACAGCAAAGCACACTACATGCCAATAGTTCGTTTTTCGGGCGGCGGGCGCTCTGCTGCGTCGGGCCGTAGAGCGCAAGCACCCGCTCCCCAGTACCCGCTCGTCTGCTCGGGCGTTCACCCACCAAGCTCTCCAGACTTCGGACCGCTGTGGACAGCTCTTAACATCACAGCCTCGCCTCTACTTCGAGATTCATCTCCCGTACTGACGCCCGGATACTGTGTTTGTGAAGTGTCCCGTGCGCGGTGGTCGCAGTCACAGTGGCAACTCTTCTTTATTCTTCCCTTGTACACTCCTATCCTTTCAAGTCCCCTTCCCTTCCCCCACAAGGCCTGACAAGGTGTCGACACCCTACGCCAGACAGTTTCGGGCCCTTTTCACCCATCTATCCCCCCCCAAAAAAACCTAAGAGCAAGAGCAAAAGCTTTGGCCAGCTTTGGCGCTTCCGATTTTAAAAAGAGATGACTTTTCGTTGCAGCGGTGCTGCCATCTAGCAGGCGCAACAAGAGTCTAAAAAGCGCTTGTGGTGTGGTATGGTGCCGCCATCTATGGAAGAAGCGTAAAAACGCTAAAGAAACAAGGAAACGCCCCCTGTTTCAGCTGAACCACTGCGTGCGTGGCTGCGGAGCAAACATGGAGGAGGCCGCAGCTGCTACAGCTGCTGAAGGAGTATCGTCGGACGATGGAGAGAGCCGCCAATTACTGGAAGAACTCGCCGCCGACTACAGCCAGTTCTTCAAAGTCGACATATCAAACGAGAAGAGGGCGCTGGACGAGTGCATCGACGAGTTACTCACGCGGCTGGACGAGTTCACTGGCCTCATCAACATGGTTCGAAGCGACGACACCCTGTGTTTGACGCACACGCTCCCGGACATCTGTGAGAAAAGCAAGGGCCTGGAGCAAGTGTTCAGTCGCATCGACGCGCTGGAAAGCTTTGTCGGTGTTGTGAAAGAGACTGTGGACGCAATGGAGGAAAAAGTGACCGAAGCGGAGAACGCTTTTGGTGGCAGCACCGTCAAAAAGTTCCTGTCGAGTCTCCCCTCTCCGCTGTTTGCTAAAAAGCCTGCTCAGCAGTACAAAAAGCAGCTACGTTACGAGGAACCGGAAATATTTCGCTGTTCCGACTACCTGTCCACGGTGTCCGCTGATGACCCGCTGCCCACGAGCGCCTCGAACTTCTCCCTCGACACTACTGCGAGTGACCGCAGTACTGAAGAGGACAGGACGCTTATGAGCCCAACCGAGTAACTAATAGACATTGAGTGAGATATTACGCTGCATTGAGTCATACTGAATTGATGCAAAATGATGAATATGCTGCGCATGAAATGTTTGATCGCCTCTAGTCCGTTATTAGGGTAGTATACATCTGACGCGCTGTTATATAAACACGCTCTTCTCTTGTGACCTGCAACGGAACAATTGAGGGTTTATTGTTCTTTCTGATGAATTATCTCGTCCGTTCTTTATTAAATCGCGCTTATAAAATTGCGTTATTTACACATTTACGTCATGCGAAGCTGCCTCATTACATGTGATGATGCGAAGTATTTTTCCGTCACGTCTGCTTACCATTCGTTTACATGTATAGAATTAATAAAAGTTTCCTTGTTTCGGTCTTTGTGGTTTGTACGTTGAATACAAACAGAAAGGGTGTTTGAAGCGTTCGAATGGCCGTAGCGATAGCAAAACGATGTTCGACGGTTGCGACGGCCGACGGCTGCGCGAACGATTGTGGTGGCAAGAACGCATCCCTCCTCGATTCGCACCGCTATTTGCGCTGTTGTTTCTAGATTACAGTCTGAATGCAATATATACTGATATGTCTACAAACGTTGATATGTACGACCTCCTCGGAAAGAACGTTCGCTTTTGTACAGCGGCTGCTTCCGATCCCGACAGAAGCTGCGAGCCTGTTGTGTATTCGTGGCAAGTGCACATGCTTGTGGATTCTCTCAGTGAATTTGCTGCAATGGCGTATACGTTTCAGCAGTGCAAAAGTCATGTCGGCGTAACGCAAAGTAACAAAAAGTTAGGTAGTTTCTAATTGAGCGCGTTTAAATATAACTTTGCAGCTCGAATCGCGTCGTCCGCCCGGCTAGCTCAGTCGGTAGAGCATGAGACTCTTAATCTCAGGGTCGTGGGTTCGAGCCCCACGTTGGGCGAGTTTTTTTTTTTTCTTTACGCCAAGTTTTCAGCGTACAATGTCCACTAGTAAATGGCGCGTGGAGAACGCCTCGCCGGCCGGCAATCTTGCTCGGGGAACGAAAAACCAGATTGCCGCGATTGCTTTACAGCAGTATTTGCCGGGACTTTCCCATCGGTTTTTAAATTACGTAAACGGATTCCTCATGCATCTTAATTCAACCACTGCGGAGTCCCATTGATTCCGACGTCTCCGTATTGTATTGATTCTACACATTACTAAATTTACCGTTTTAGAAGTCAGATCTTCCGAGTACCGGGACATTGTTTTTTTCACCTTATTTGGCTGGAATATGCAGCTGCCCACGAAGTTAAAAATACATTAAGACTCGTTTATCTTCTTTTCTATAAAACTGTTCAATGCAGAATTGATCAGTGGCAAGTTCTAAGAACAAAAAAAAAAAGCAATAGAGTTACAACGTAATGTGAAAAAACAGCAGTCATGACCAGAAAATGAGCAGCATTTTCCGAAAAATCAACAGGAAAACACCCAGAATTATTGTGATAATAGACATAATGGAGTGACAAAAACCGATACAGAAAAGTTTCATGAGTGTATGGTAGAAACCAATGCTATTTCGTTCATTGCATTGCTGCCCAACCTAACACACAAATAAACTGCAAAAAAAGAACCAACAATCTTTCTGGTAAATCACACCATGAGGTTACATTGCCAGTGACATGAACTACCGAAAAAAGATGAACCAATTTGTATTTTTGGAAACAAAGTGTTTATTTTTTGAAAGAAGACAGACTTATGATACCAGACGTCAATTGAACTGCTAAAACATACTATCAAATGGCAAACAAAAGTCACTGACAAAGGACAGTGACTCACATCTTTCGGTTAGCAGCAGTGAAATTAAACATTGAAGCGCATACTACGCGACACAATGCAACGAGCATTGCAGTTTGGAATCAACTTGCACGCGTGCAAGTTACGTGCGCAATGCGAGGGGCCGGGTTCACACTGTTTGCGCCACACACGAACCAACCACTTGTTTTGATCTCGTTACATGGCGCGCACACGAATCAACAACACTTTTTGTGCACGCAAAACGCGCGCTGCAACAACTACGCGTCTTCTCCCCTAGCAAGATGGCGTCGCGGCGGCTTCACTTTACGGGCGCCCCTTCCACTCCAGCAATTTTTTTTACCTTCCTTGCTCTATCCGAGCCACAACCACGCCAAAAACGGGGTGCACCTGGCCCGAAAGGGCGGAGCGTCGTCCAAACGTGGATGCAATCTACAATTTTTCAAATTTGACGTAGAGGGGTCGCTGGAGGAGTGCATCGACGATTACGAGTCGCGAATGACTGCTATTGTCGTTGCGAGAAGTGGATATAATCGTACTTCTCTAGGCACTGTACAGCTAGCTGTAGTACACCCCATAGTGCTTTTCGGTGGGCTCAACCGAGAAATTGTGACGTGTACGTGTCTACGCAATAATGCAATTGCAGTACTCCTCCAATATAACCTTACTTGCCTTACCGTTGTCATGTGGTGGGGGGTTTGGCACATCAGTGCCGCGCCCGAGAGGTACTTATCGCAATTAACACCCGTAGCAGACGGCGAAGTGTACACATTCGCATTCCCGAGTGCGACATTCGTTTCTGATTTTCGAATTAGTTGCGAGGACCGCCTTGCGGCGATCCAGCTAGAGAAATAAATAGCGAAACTTGGCTGCGACGCCAGCACGCCACCCAATCTCCTTCTCTCTGGTACCGCAAACGCTCCGCCGCAACACCCCGACCAAACATGCTCTCCCAACGTAAGCCGGTGGCAACTCCTTAAGTAAAATTTTCTCGCAAAAATCAATTTTGTTTTATACATTTAAACTAAAATATAAATGTGACGTCATAAAACTAACGTGCAAAAATTATAATTTTTGGCACAACAATCTATAAAAAAGTATCAACTCTCAAAAACTGCTACGTTTGCGCACCAAAAATGTTTTTCAGCCTCCTGAAGGTTGCTTTGAAAAAGCCGCCTTCCATTTTTTTACGGACAAGAACTTTCAATCAAGGTGTGCATGTTTTGAGGTGGAGTAAGAACCTTTTGCATACGTATTACGAATAAAGGCCGTGATGACCAGTCAAGTAAATACGAAAAGAACTGGCGGGAGCTTCGAAAAAAATACTTGTGCAAGCAGACGAAAGAGGGCAGCAGCTGTATCGTCTTTGGTGGTTGGCATATTTCTTTCTTTCACGGTGGTTGGTTGAGGCGTCAGTGACAACGTCACTGAGCTTGTGCTTTTTATGTTTGTTGCATTGTTTGTTGTACGAGAAGCGGCTGTGCGGAATCATGGCGGAATCTAGAACAGGTGGTTCGGCCTCCACCGTGGGCTCGGCGCACTGTGGGCGCCACTGAGTTCCAAGATGTGTTCGTGTGTCCGTCTTGGTTTAGCTGGTCTGCGGGTGCTTTCAGTCGATGGCAGCATACGTGCGTGAAGTGGGTGATGCGTTAGGGCCCGGTAGGCAGCATTTGTGTTCGAAGGTGCGTTTGTGTGCGTGTCCCTCGTGTTTCAGCTGATCAGTTGGTGCGTACTTGGAAACAGTGCACATGGGTGATGTGCCAGGGCAACTGCTTTGAACGTCTTTTTTTTTTTTTTTCGGTGAAAATTGTGCGGTGATGTGCCGCGCAGCTATGACGTGTATTTGTGCGTTTGCCCCGTTTGAGCTTATGAAAATTCGTGCTTCCTAACTGGGTGATGCGCTAAGGCACCGCTTCATTTTTTTTTTTTTAAACTCCCTTGCGAAGCCATACGAAGCTTGCTCCAGTAGTGCGGAGTTGATTAGTACCCCACTTCCCGTGAAGGACTACGTGTGTGCGCTGTTGGTTTGTTAAAAACTACTCGGTGGTGTGTTTACATAGAATATCGCCAGTAGACTGAATGAAGGAAAGGACGAAATCGCTACACCAGAGTTTCCTTTGCGCGGTAAATGTCATCATACCCGCTGTTAGCAACCGCGAAAATGCGACTATGGTGAACGAATATGCTAAAAGAAAACACTCATTTATGACCTAGCAGTAGTTAGATCCACAACTTTAGATTAATTTGCTGTAGTTAACGACATCGTCCAGAAATGCATACCCAAGTGATAAATGTGTGCTGGCACCAGCTACTTCATGGTTAAATTCCCAGCCGAGCTCAGCCATTCTTCGGTGGTATAGTGTTCGTTGGGAACAGTAGCGAATTTAACCGTAAATGAGCTCGTACCAGGTCATATTTACTCTTGGGTACAGGTCACAATTCAAATCCGTCGTATTCACTTCACCGATGCGTGGGACGTCTAAGTGGAAGAAGTTTCATAACTGCAAATTTCTCCCATCGTTTCTGTGCTGCTCATAATTTTCTTGACTTCTGTAGCAATAAACTAAATGTTAGCCAAACACAAGTGCAATGTAGTGCCTGTGCAGTTAATCTCCAGAATTAAAACAATAAGCGGTTTTCTTTATTTGAAATTAGCCTAGCGGTCATTAACATAGAGACTGCAATGCACACAGAAAAACATTAAGGGAAAGCAGCAATGTGAACTTTGCATTCATGTGGATATGAATATCATTAAATACTCACCCGTTCCACACATTAACTGAAACAAATTATGTGCATTTTCGAAGTGCCACTTCCAGCAATGTCTAATGTGTGTACCATACCTGAAATCATCACTATGACAGGGGGTTAGATATCTTTACAACACGTGACATTTAAAACAAGAGTTTATTTAACTCTGTTCCGAATAGCATTGTGTCACTTGTATTACTATGATGGGGATAAAAGTGGAAGGGATGAAGCATTTATTTTATGGCAGATTGCATGTTATGGAGAATATGATGAGCCTAGGTATATGTCAACAAAAGTGAGCTGACAGATTAATGTGTGATATTTAAAGTGCTATAGGGCTCTTGACATTAAATGGAACTACAGCCAATCATAGAACATTTCTCTTGAAAAGGGGGGGTGGGGGGCATATACACAGACGGTGTGGGTGTTTATACTGCAGACTTTGAACAAAACAAGCAAGTTGGCAAATGAATGCAGCATTTGATGCAAAGTAAAACAAAAAAAATTCTCAATATTCCTGGATCACCACTTGGGCCAACCGTGATGTACCTGTGATACCAGCGCTTGCATCTTTCAAGTGCATTGCCACAGTTTCTGCAATCTCATTCAGCACATGGCTTGACAAAGCAGATTTAACATTTGCTCATGCCCCTTGAAAGTTTCCCAGCACGCCTTCTAGTACACCAGTGCTCTTTCGTAAAGAACTGAGCTAATTGGAGTTAGTAGGACTTGATTGCTGCTAGTTGGTTCATGATGTACGAAAGAATAAGTTTGCGCAGAAGACGAGGACGAAGAGACAAGAGGACAGGACGAGCGTCCTCGTCCTCGTCTTCTGCGCAAACTTATTCTTTCGTGAGCTAATTGGTCAAGTGCATCTTGAACAGGACTAAGAAGTGCCTGTATTGTCCCTTTTCCTGCGTCTCGTCTTCTTAGCACTGTTCAAAATGCAGTGCTTTTTGTTCACTGTGTCAGAAGCAAGGTGTTTCCTGATGACCTGATGGTTTTCCTTGACAAAGGCCAGGGCCTTTGGCTTGAGCAGCTGTTTTTAGGTAATTTCTTAGTGGCAGTCTACTGCACAAAGGAATCGGCTTACTTAAAATGTTACAGGCCTCCTCAAGCCTCTTGTTAGCATAATCCAGAGCCAAAGGACTTGTGCAGTAGTAGGAAAAACTCAAATTTTTCTGTGAGGCTATGGTTCAAGCTGATGAGCTCTGAGGTATACGTAGTGTAGTTGTGACTTCGTGAGGTTCTGGCTGTGCTTCAGTGGGCCCTAGTCTCATTTCTCCTGCATCAGTGTGGGGCGTGCATGTCATAGATACAAAAGGCCCATTGAGGTAATGTACAGGACACTGTAAGAATGAAGTGTTACCGTGCCTAAAGACGCTGCAGAAATGATTACAGGGTATTTTAATTACATTGAAGTCCACGTCCATGCAGGTGTATTCTTGCGGCATCATCTCCTCTCTGTGCCATCTAGATGATTGTAAGCACACTTGCTATGTCTAGCTGTACCTGCGACATCCACATGACCCTCCTTGTACTCCAATACAGTGTTCATTCTCTGCATCATCAGCTGGCCTGTCATGCAAGTACACTGGGGTATTACCACTATAGGCCCTCTAAGGGAATTGTGATCACATCACAGCCTGCTGTAACCTCGTGGCCTGTCAGGTAGAAATTTCTTTACATGAGCAAATATCAAAGTAGTCAACAATTTGTTTCCCCCGGTTGGTTTTCTGATATTTATTCTTCAGAACTTTGTTTTGGGCCTCTGTACCATTATTTGTGGTAATGACTACATTAAAATCAAGCCTGTATATGCTGTTACCTACATGTCTTTGGCGGCCAGCCATTGACATTCTATGTACAACCTCAGCTTGCTGTTCGAGCAATGTTGCGATCATCGAACGTCACATGGGCAATTCCATTTCTTCTTCAAAAAATAAATTTGCGATTTCAGTTCTGAGACAAATAAATACAGCATCCTTTGACTGCACATAGCAGTCCATCCTTTTAAGCCATTGGTGCGAAGCTTGCTCCCTGTGGAAGTCACATGGCACAACTTTGCGTTCCGGAAAGCACTCTTTCAAAGCATTTTTTTTCAGCTTGACTGTAATCGACCATCGAAAATTCAGGACAGAAGTCAGTATTCCACTCCCTGAACACTTTAAGGGCTTTAGGTATGCAGGTTCTTGTCTCGAACTGTGACAAAAGCACCAAAGGTCAAGTATCCAAGGGACGTCTTCACATCGAACAAAAGAAGCGGTATCACGTTGCCCTTGAGGCATGAAACTAGCCTTATTCGGCATTGCTCATGAAAAATATTCTTCCTTTTGACCAAGATGACCACCACGACGTGAAAAGGATAAGTATTTCACATATCTCCCCTTTTGCCAACTTCTGCAACTACATTTAATTTGGTTTGTCCATTTATTAGCAGAAAAAATACTGGAAACCGTGCCTCATAGGCAATTCAGCAGTTTAGTCGGCGAGAACTCGGGAAAAGCCATCCACTTCAGAATTCTTGAATGCATATGCAGTGCACCTGATAAGTGGCTCTGGTCACAATTTACTTTCGTGTGATTTAATGTCTGTTGTTTAAATAAATAATCAGTGCTGTGGCGTTTGGTAAAGTGCCCAGACGTTTTCACAACTCGGTATAACATTAATGTGCGCACTTTCCAGTCTTCTCAAACGACTCCTAAAGGTCCTGGTCGAAAATCAGAGTGCCTGTCCAGGTTCCGCTATCCTTCATAAAATCTTGTATATCTCCTGTGGATCGTTATCCACATCGGGAACCATGATTATTAGGCAGCGTACCTGAGCGAGAGAGAAAAGCGTAGTTGAGCCGAATATAATGAACAACAACAAAAACAAACAAAGGTGTGTGGCATTTTTTCATTTCAGGAATGTCGTGAGCTGTCGCTGCTTTAATTGTGCGACCAAATTTTCCCGAATTTCAGGCTGCGAGCTGGTCAGCCCGCACTCGCATTGCTTTGCGAATGGGGAAAGGAGGGTGAGTGCCACTGAGTGATATGGGAATTCCCAGTAACGTTAGGCATTCCAACACGACGTGGTACGTGATGCAAAGAGCTTCACAATGGCCGGTATTCAATGGCGTGGAATGCATGCAGGCAACCATGCGAGTGCGCCGCCATATCTGTAGCCAAGCGTCTGTTGCTAGGCGACGTTGTGCGCACGGCCCCCAGATCAGGCACCACTGTTCTCCGTGCAACCGTGTGAGTGCGCCGTCACTCGTTACGTCGGGCTCCGCGGGATGGCGGTACTTGTCCATGTCCGTGGCGCATCGGCCATGTCTGTGGCCGTTTCCAGTGTTGCCAAGCGAAGAAATTGACCGCTAAACTTTTCAACGAATACCATCTATAGTTGCAGTTGTAAGGGTATTAGCTGGGATAGATGTGGTATAGAATGGGGGTGCCGTGAAAGCGGCAGAGTGAAATTTAGAGAAGGTATAGTGGAGGCGGCTGCGAATGTCCGTGAAGCAAGAGGGAATGGGCTGGACGAAGTGTGACCGAGTCGTCCGCTCTCGACGGGCATGCCTAGGAAATAATGCCGCGGGCAGCGGTGTGAGTCGCATCTTTTCTTGGGAAGCAGGCAAACTCAGGAATTCACACTGTTTGGTAATGTACTTATATTCCAAGAAAATTTGGGCTACAGTATGCGTTTTCCGTGGCAAAGCGCTGAAGCAAAGCATCATTCGGTTTTGTTTTGTTTACGCCGAAGCAATCCCCCCTGCGCTCACAGATGCGACGAAGAGCAGAAACATCCCGGGTAATTTTTCTTTTTGTCGTTTTTTTTGACGTCACGGGCTTTCGTGACGTCGAATCTCCACCGATGGACTGAGGACCTGGAATAAGAGCTTCTCGTGTGGGAGTGATTCGAACGGGGGGACATCTAAGAGTAGTGCGTCGGAACGAAACAAAAACGGGAACCAAAAAACAACACCACCAAAAAATCCCCCAATATTCAGCCCACATTGTGGGGCTAAGTCAACAGTGCAACACCACATGTGGGAGCTGCCCCTCTGACCCCCCCACCATAACTTTCCCTGACTACTGGACGGAAGCCGTGGTGGCGGCCCCTTAGGCTAGCGGTGCCAATAAAAGTTTTCGTCTCTGCAAGGACTCCACAGTCGTGCAGGACATTCGACACCTCCTGTGGGACTGTGGGGGCCTTCGTGAACTCCGAGCCCGACACGCCCAACAGGAGCCATCATACGAAGAGTGGACTACGCCCATGGATCCTAGTCATGCCAAGGAGAGATTGCTTTCCCTTTGGGAGTTCTCCAAAGAGTCAGGCGTAGCCCCAAGAATTTAGGGCCTAGAGGAGCCCTGCACCTCCTTCCAAACAACACCCCCCCCCCCCTTCTTAGGCCACGGGCCACCCCTTTTCTTAATAAAAATTTATACGTATACATACTGTGATGATGTCAGGGTTCGGGTGTTATGTAACAATGAGGCGACGCACACGTGACAAGCAATGAACGAGTGGCAACACGGTTCTCGAGAAACCAGACACATTTATAAACGGGCTCAAAAACTCAAGACGCAGAGAACGCAGCAAAGGGAGCGACAATAAACGCACACTCTCCAAAAAAGCTTAATGGAGTGGTCCTGGTACTAAGAGCAATAGTTCTAGTACCCGCTAAATGTCGCTATTAGGAACAAAAAAGAACTAGCTCACAGTTCTTCAGGCGCGTCGTATAGGCGCATCCATTGTAGGAACGTAAACTTGCCCGACGGCTTCGCGTTCTGGAGTGTCCAGTGGCCGTGGCGTAGCGTTCGGGTCTTTTTGGCGCCGCTGCCTTGCCTGGCAGGAGCGGTAGATCCACCATGGACTGTAGTGGCCCCGATGACTCGGTGCGAGTCGAGGCTCCCCGGCGCAAGGCACGGGTGCCTCGATCTGTGGTTAGAGCAGGTGGTCCACCCGACAACGTGGCGGCCCCGTAGGAGGGAACGATGCCCAGGCTACCCGGCGCAAAGCTCGGGTGCCTGGAGATAGACGAGTGTCCGGCCCTATATACAGCGCGGGCCTCGCTGTGCCGGCAGAGCTTGGCGACGTCCCAGCGCTGCTGCATGGTCGTCGCCCTCGGGTGAATGTCGCCTCCCTCACCACTTACAGGGAGGTTACAGATTACTACCGCCTCTCCCGCAACACGCTGCCCCCGACTCACCCATCCCTAACCCCCTCGGAGGAACGGCTGTGGCACCTCCTCCAAACGGAATCGCTCCCCAACCGAGCCCTCCTTCATCACATTTACCCATCCGCCTACCGTCTCCGCTCTGCCCACAGTGTGGCGCTAAATCCACAGTGCAACACCCCATGTGGGCCTGCCCCTATGACCCCCAGCCCACCATAACTTCCCCTGACCACTGGACGGAGGCCCTGGGCCGCTCGGACGAAGATTCCCAGCGCCCACTGGTCACCCGAGCACAAGCCGTGGTGGCGGCCCTTCGAGCAGCCATGGCGGCCCCTTAGGCCGGTGGTGTCAATAAAAGTTTTTATATATATCTCTCTCTATCGCCTGTCTGAGGGCACCCGAACTCCAGCCGGTCTTGCGTTCCCTGTTCTAACGTCTTCCCCGACTTGCACGCACTTCTGGCACACTCTGCCCTTCTGGCACATACCCGCGTGCAGGTGATTGTCCTAGTTTTTCTCTAGCCTTCGCCTCCTTCTTCTCCTCCCTCTTCTTTACTCTTCACAGGTACCTGGCGTCTTAATACACATACATACATACATACATACATACATACATACATACATACATACATACATACATACATACATAAATTTCTCTCTCTCCCCGCGTGATCACCACGTGCATCTGGCGCGAGGCAGACATCGCGGCCTCATGTATTTATTAAGTTAGTTGTAGTTGTTTGCTTATTAATTTTATTATTAAAATCAGGGTGTCGAACCGGAACCGAACCGAACCGAAACCGGAACTGAACCGGTATTTTTGCCGGAACTGTACCCGAACCAGAACCGTTATTTTTTGAGCACGCTGAACCCGAACCGGAACTGAACCGAAAAAAGAAATAACGGTTACCAGTTCATGCCGAAACTGTTCGACCCTCCGTTGTTGATATTGCAGAGTCAATGCAATTCAGGCCTTTTTTTTCTTTCACGTACAAATCAACTTCGTACCCGCTCGCGCACTTTCCCCTCCAGACAATTGAGCACTATCACGCTCTATGTAACAAAAGGGGAAATGAATGAGCACCAATGTAGCAATGGTCTGTTGCTGCTGGAAGCGCTAGCGTAGTGCAAGCTGACTAAACGAAATGTCATTCTCGGCAGCTTGCAGGGGATATAAAACGACTTTGCCCTTCCCTAGCTGCGACTTTATTGGAGCAATCAGGCTGCAGGAGTGCTCCACTGCGCAACAGCGAAAGCCCACACCTGATGTGTGCAAACTTTTTGCATTTCGTAATTTGTTTAAAAGGTCCGACACCTGCAAATCGTTAATACTTGACAAGTGTGACCGCACGAGCTGCTCAGTGGCTGAGCCGTTTGCTGCTGGTGCAATTTTGTCTCTTTCAGATCTGCTTTTTTTCGAAGGTGAACTTGTACTGACTGCCCAACTCGCTACATTACTTCTACTGCTACTCGTTCCGGAGGGGAGTACTGCTGTGGACGATGAAAGAGCGTCTACCCAAAAAAGTCCCATCTCATGCTCCGCGCGTCAAATTTCCCTTTCATTTTGTAACAGCATAATCTGTTATAAGATTCTGCAATGTAGCACACAGAACGATGGCCGGGGGTCAGGCGGTACGATGACATACTGATTGTAATGCACACATCCGGTATAGCTATCGCAAAAGGAATTGCAGTGGTCAGAGCAATAATGCAGTGACTGAGCGTTAACTAAAGCTTACTTTTACCATAAGTGTGGCTAACACATTCGATAAGGTGACATCTAACAAATTATTCAGGGTGACCAAATAATCTAATTCATTGGTAGTATTTATGTGCCTGTTGTAGGACTTTTCTGTTTTGTTACAAATATAAAAAATATGCGCCATTGATATTAAGCGCTGGTATTTGAACGCGCCAGTACGCAGGCCTAAATTTAAGGCTTCGAGGTTAGCGTGATGCGCGATTCCATAGCGACTATTGCGATTTCAACAAAAAGAAAAGGGCACAAAATATATCCCACCGTCATATCTCTTGGCGGTGGCTTTATGAATAGTCACTAGGACAACATAAAGTCTGGGCGAGAAAGTAGGTGGTAAATGGTCGCCACTTCATTTGTTTTTCTATATCTCGTAATTGTTTAAAGTTTGTTTTGCAATTGCGCCACTGCCCTTGGGGAGCAGCAGCATTTTGAATTTTGTTTGTATTTTGATTTGACTGTCGTTTTAGACTACTGAACGGTTTTTTTTTAATTTCAGGGATAATACAACTCAACCGGTTCGGTACGTGATTTTGTCGAACCAGAACTGAACCGGAACGAAATGATTTCCCCTGAACCAGAACCGTAACCGAACCGGTATTTTTTCGGTTCGACACACTGATTAAAATACCCACATTAGCCCTAAGACGTCTGTAGTAGGGTGGTGTGATAAATGAATAAACACGAATATTGTGAAACACGACATAACCATAAAGAAGACAAAAAAAAAAAGACAATGTTTGCCGTGCACTGCAGCTACGCAATTAGCAGCGAAAACAGCTACAAGTCATGTTGCACTTGTAGAAAAGTGGTGCCAAAGCACAGCGGAAAACGTTTCATAAGGGGCGGAATGAACAGCGCCGGGAAAGGCATTCCTATCTTTAATAGTCTTTCGAAAAACACGCTTGGTATGTAAGCTGAAGGTACTGATGTGGTCCTATGTTACCTCCTATCATACAATCTATTTTAAGATTAAACACAGGAGTTTTGTAGTGTTCCATGAGACAGAGAGATTCAAAATTGTAGGCAGATAATATCACAAATATATGATTTAATAACAAAGGGCACAGCCGGATTTAGAATTGCCTCAAATTTATTCATAAGAATTTTAGTCGGCGGGTACCAGACCAAGGCGGCATACTCAGGAATGGAGAGTACGCTCTCAGCACGCTGGTTTTGTGGAAGCTTGGAGTGTTCACACCTAAAAATTGTATACTTCACCCCAATGGGGCACCCCAGAACAAATAGCGCTCGAGGAGTTTTCACTTACGACAGCGCCTCAAAACTTTTCCATCAGACCTGGGCGTCAGGGCAGCCGGCATGTAGTTTCTGGGTACCAAGGTGGAAACTTGGAGCGATCCTTTTGCAGCTGGGCCATCAAAAGGTGCACGACAAGGACTAGGAAACTCTTTAGAACTGAATGACTTTCTTGGACTGTGGCAGAATCACGCTGACGCGGCGCAATAGGGACAAAGGCTCTTAATTTCTTTTATCTGACTCGGGATTGGTTGAGGTTCTACAACCTTGAGATCCTCAGATTTTTCTCCTTGAGCTGCAAATTTTTTCTACGCTCGTTATTGATCTTATTGTCTTCCCTCTATTATTCATTGTTGCTGAGTAATTTCTACCCTTTCCTTTATTTTTTCGGCCTCACTATGTTCACCCCCATCTGTAGTAGCGAGCCCCGCCGTTCGTGGGGCTAGCGTCTTTCAGTATTCATTAAAGCTTTCTGTCTCTCTCTCTCTCTCTCTCTCTAGATGTCCCCGAATATTTTTGTGTGCATTTGAGCCATTTAGCGGACATTCGTACAAAAATATTGTAAGCGTCACTTATTTTTTTAATACTATTTCATAATTATCAATGCTTTTTACCATAATTTCATAAATCTCGATTTTTCTTGCGTGCAAACACGAACGTTACGAACCCGTTACGAACCGTTTTTTTTTTTGTTCCGGAGCTGAACCGGACCGAAACGTTTATTTATGAAACGAAAGAGAAACCGGAACAAGAAACATTTTCTTAACCAACAGCTTGTTTGGGAGATTATTGGGGACCTGACATCACGCCACGTCATGTTGACTTGAACCCCGTCGTGGCATGAATTAGTCGAAGTTCCGCAACTCCGACTCCGCATCTCCTCATGCCGTGCCAGTTGCACCTCGGCGTCCGAATCACGGCGTTGTCGTCTGCTGGAGTCCGGGCGCTGAGTGTGGCTGCAGCTTCCCTGCTCCAAATCGCCGTTTTTGATGCAATACTGCAACGAAAATCCATTTTCTCATGTTTTTTTTGTGTGTTTTAGGATGCTTATGAGCCTGTAAATTACCGTTGAGCTGTGTTCCGCGAGAAGATAATTTTGAACATGTCAGGGTAACGTAGTCATAGACAAATCAAACGCGCACACGAAAATATGAACCAGAATGGGAAAATAATAAAAAAATATACTGTCTGCGGAGGCACGCTATTGGTGTATTTGGAAAGAACCTATATTCTTCATTTCCTTGGCGGCAATACGTGGGGAACGCCCGTGAAATCAATCCTGCAGCTGTATAATGCACTATTCTTGGGCTCCCTACGGTACACCCTGCCTGTAATTTCACGTAAATGCCGCAAAAATATTCAGGAACTGCAAGGAATACAAGCGCAGGCCCTCCTAACCTGCCTTGACCTAGCACAGTGCACGTCGACAGCTGCAACCATTGCTGTGTGTGTCCCGTGGTCACCCTTTGTCCACCTACGTGACAATTGATACACCCAGGGCGCATTTTAGGCGCTTAACCAGACTGCCTGATCATCACCTTGCGAGTACGCCATCGGAACGCCCCCATGCATGCATCTTTCGCAATGGTTGTAGCTTCCCACATCTACGCCTGTGGCGAGGCCGCTGCTCCCACTTTGGTGCACGATGCAGCCACGAGCATACCTTAGTATTCCAGACTTAACGAAGAAGCGCGATTGTCCAACTCTAGCACTACAGCAGCTAACTCTCATCTATCTACACGAGCGATAGTGATCGCGCCCATATTTACAGCGAGGGTTCGGTAACAACCTCTGGTTCTGCCGGCGCCGTGGTTATACCACGATTGTCCATGACCACAGAATTCAAGATAGGCCATCCAACCCCTTACACGGCCACAGAACGTACCGCCATCCGTTGCGTCCTTCACACCATTCAGCAAGCCTCATACCGAAGGTCCATAGGCGATCTTCTGTGACTCCAAGCCTGCGCTCCAATCGCTTCAGTCAGCCCTGTGCCGTGGACCTCATGAACAGCTGCTGGCCGAGATAAGACTACTGTATGACCATGTTGCTCAAGCGGGTCATGACATTGCCTACCAGTGGCTTCCCAGTCACTGCGGCATTGTGGCCAATGAAAGTGCAGACGCTGCCGCATGCTTGGCACAGCAAAAGACGGAGACTGTATCCATTCCATTATCCAGGACTGACGCCGCTAGAGCGCTCAGAAAACTTGCCCGGGAGACCACGATAGCCAAATGAGGACTACCCGAGAGTTCACGAGCTCTCGTATTCATGCCCTGAACGCGCATCTTCACCGTCCTGTTCGATTAGGCCTCCCACGGACTGATGCAACAGTTCTTTGCCGTCTCTGGTTTGGAGTCACCTTCACAAATGCTTACTCCCATTTGATTGGAATGGCAGACAGTGAGGCGTGTGAAGTTTGTGACACACTGGAGACCATATGCCATGTTCTATGTGAATGTCCACGTTTTTCATCGGCAAGAAGGCAACTATCCTCAGCTTCACGTAAGCTTGATCTCGGCGGCCGTTCCCTGAGGAGAAAATCCTTGGGCACTGGCCTTCTCCGTCATCTACGCGCAAGGCGACAAAAGCGCTCCTGTGCTTCCTAAAATCTTGCACTAGACTGTAGCACAAAAGGCTAGCCTCCATGAAGTCAATGAACTCTATCGTCTAGAGTGTCGTAACGCTGGTCACACTTATTTACGCTCTATCTTTACCTTTCCCTTTTTTTGTCTGTTTTCTTCTTTTTTCCCATTGTTCCCCTTCTCCACGTGTAGGATAGCAAACTAGGCCACAGCCTGGCTGAAATTCCTGCCTTTCCTTTACCTTTATTCCTTCCTTCCTTCCACATTTCCCAACTATAATTTTTTAATTGAGCCACGCGTCATTTTGACTTGCTTGGAAAGAAATCGCGCTATTTGTGTGTTCTGGTTCATATTTGCGTTTTCGCGTTTCATTTGTCCATTACTGTACGTTGTTTTGACGAGCTTATTGCGAAGACCAATGCCCAAACGCAGCCTAATAGGCGTTGCAACGGCGTGAGCTTTTATTTAAGTGCGCAAGGACTAGTCCACCTCAAGAAATTTGTGCACGCAGTGTGAAGCCACAAAATCTCTGTGCGTGACGCTGAAATATAGCTGAAGACAACGCAAGACCGCACGACCGGCGAGCTAGGGAGAACGAATTATGGGACAGTAAAGAAGAAAGAGAATGCATGACGTCAGCACGCGCCGCGTCTGCGCACTGGGAGAGAAGGGCGCAGGTCGCGTCTGCGTGGCATACCCCGCTCCTCAATGCGATTGCTAGCGACCATATCCAGATGCACGGGTGTCATGAACCGAATCCAAGATAAACCATGTAGCGAAGCTGAACTGTTCAGCTTTTCAGACAGCATCGCAAAAAAAAAAAAAAAAAAAGGAAATGCAGAATAGGCTTATTTGAACCAGATTTCTTCCAGGTGCGCAAGCACGCCTCGTTTGGTTCATTGGCATCACTAAACGGGCCGAACTGAATCTCACTTGTTCTTTTTAAGGGGCGGGGGGCTTCCCCCTTCCCAAGAATCTCAAAGCAAAGCAAAAGCTAAGGGTGCGGGTGCTTGTGCGAATCTATGGGCACGGCCTCTGTGAACGGCAACGGCGCGAGAGAAAGAACAAGCTCGAAGCAGATAGGAGAAAACGGGCGCGCAGAACAAACGCCCGAAGAACACACATCAAAAAGAACAAGTGAGATTCAGTTCGGCCCGCTTAGTGATGCCAATGAATTAAGCGACGCGCACATGCCTGCGCACCTGGAAGAAATCTGGTTCAAATAAACCCATTCCGCGTTTCCTTTTTTTTTTTTTTTTTTTGCGATGCCATACAAAGCCGGGCATCGGTTTCTGTGCACGCCATTGGTCATAGGCCATGCAGGTGCAACTACGTCACAATTGAAGTGGATACCAAATGAATATCATGCTCAACTCAGAATTCCGTCCTCTGTGGACTAAAGGTGCGCCCAGAGCGTGCGTCATTGGGAACGCGACTGCGAAGTCAATGGGGAGGAGGAGCATGTGATGGCACGTGAAGTTAACAGGTGAACTTCAATCACGGAGAACATTGATTTTTGGGAAATAGTGGCATGAGGTGTGGCCGGTATATGCCTGTCGAAGTAATTCGCATAAAGTACATCTTCGTCAATTAATTAAATCGCCGGTTTCTGCAGCAGCTAAGCGCGGTCTACCACGCAAATGCGCCAACAATGCCGACGCACAGAAGGCGAAGAATGAAGCGGGGAGAGCGGAGAAATAAAGCAAGAACACGAAGGAAGAGACGCAAACGCGATGAAACAGTAAAGTAGTCTTTGATACGTATTGCTAGAGAAGCCATAATGCTGTCGCACATAAGCACGTAAGTGTCCCGAAGATTTTGTTTTGCAATTGGTATCAATTTAACTTTCGTGAACCGGTTCGGTAGGTTACGTTGTCGAACCGGAACTGAACCGGAACGAAGTGAATCCACTTCTACGAGAACCAGAGTCTAACCGGTATCTTTTTTTTTAATTCGTTATCCTGGGAAGTTATTTCTAATTTTTTTTTCAGTATAGGAATACTTTAGAAAGGAGCAACCTCATATCATTCTTGCGTTTAGTTGGTTAGTTTTCTTAGTAGTGCATGCTTAGTTGGAGTTGCCCCTTGAGGTCACCTCTGGTCCTCTTTAAGTCTGCGCTAAATATATGCCTGGACAAGATCCACAGGGCACACACAGAGTTCATGGTGCCTCGTACATAGAGGAACGCTATACGTCTTCCTGATCGCGGTCAACGCGCGGGCTTGCCAGCAAGAGTAATCAGACGCCTGCGTGGGAACATTTCCGCATTTTGCATTTGCTTTCAAGAAAAACGAAAAAAAAAAAAGGCCTAGCGCGATATGCACTTCACTGAGGGTGGTGAACGAACGATAACGAAGGCACCACTCGCAGTGTCAGCCGTAATTCTTGAGCTCCTTTTTCTTCAGTGTTTTCTCCGAGACCACAACATATTCCGTGGTCAAGGCGCAGCGACCGCAAAGGAAACCGGTTCGCCAAACGTTCGACGTCTCACGGCCGCCAATACATCCGCCATGAGGCTCGCGATCTACAGAGACCTATAGGGGAGGGAACAGGGGAGGCAGCCAGCGCATAATCTCAACCCAACGTACTTTTATGTTTCCCCAGAAATTTATTATGGGGGCGACCTTTGCCTCCTTTTGCACCGGTTCGCTCTTTTGTTCAATCGGTGAAATAACCCCCCGTGCATCATTGCTGAATGCACGCTGTGCGATTAATATTTAAGAGGTTGTGAAACAGGTGCGAATGACATTTATCGCGAACGGCTTCGGTATCGGACAAAGGTACACAGAAAACGCGTCTGCACAGTCTTACACTGCATCTCTGGGAACGTCTCAGTCCACAGTCGTCGAAGTAGGAACAAAGGCAATGACCCCCCTCCCCCCTCCCCCCCCTTTCGTTTTTACAACTACCATAATTTGGAACCTGGAAAGCAACAAAAAGGTTATATCAGCTCTCTTAAGACCCAAAACCGCAGAAAAGTAGAACACGTCACCTGTAACGTGACATTGGAGGGCCAAAGGCACTATCATCAATCAAAAACCGACTCTACGGAAAAGTTCGCACAAAACAGCATTTACACATTCCAGGTTCGGGACCTTTTTCAGGAGAAATATGACGATGATGAACAGTCTTTGTTCGTAGAAGGAAGGCCTCTAGGCCATTGATATGTAATAAGGAGGTAGTTTTAAAAGGCACAAACCCTGCAACACTTCCTCCAACTTTTTTTGAAATCTTAAATGCTTGCAGAACGTAGTCACGCAACACACCCAGTACTTAGATTAGGGCGTCCCAAAGTACTCCAGCAAAAATTACTGCTCTATGCTCATCAGATAACTTGTAAACTCGCTCAAAAGATTTGTCTCTCTTTCCCGGTCTTGAAGTTCTTCGACGGCTCTAATTACGTCACTAAGGCCATGTAGCGGCTGTTGGCCAGTTTTCCTTCAGTTGCAGCAATGAACGCTTTTCGATAGCAACTTTAAAAACCAAGCCACAGAAACACAGCAGAAACGGGAGGCGTATCTGGTGCGACGAGCAAATCACGCAGTGCCGCTCTGTGCTGGCGATAACTGTAGCTTTCGCAGTGGTTCCAGACGCGAGGGAAAGAGTGAAAGCGCTTATTGGAAGTGTTGCAGGGACCCTTTAAGGTTTAGAAACCTTAAGACCTCTTTGTTCTACTGGTTGGACTGACTCCTATGCATGAGAAATGCAAATCGCGCTGTTTCATACCGCCTGCAGGTTGCACGGGGTGCGGCATTTTCCTTACTGAGCTTGCAGCGCGACCAGCGGCATCCCTTTCGTCATATCATGATCAGGGCTGGAGCTTCTATGGGGTTGCGATTTATAGGGGAGGAGGGGTGGGGGCGAAGTCTAGGAGGGAGTACGAGGTTTATGTTACGTAGAAGTGAAAGGTTCTAAAAGGAACTGCTGGAGGTTTTAATAGCAAATCTGCTTAAGATCTTGGTTGCGCCGTCCGTACGCAGAAAAAATACCGAGAAAACGCCTAGCGCACGTACCCACGTGGGGGTTTGGCCAGGAATCTGGTGTAAGGAGGACTAATCTCACCGCTGTACGTCGTCGCAGTTTACGTTATGGACCTCGTGAACTGCAGTTTCAAGTAAACACGTGGCGCCACCTGGTAGAGGCAGCGGCGTTTTTTTCCAGAGTAGAAAATAAACATGTAAAAAAGTTCGCTACGGAGCTCAATTACCACACCAACCGGGAAATTGGTCTACAAGACATCACCGCGTTTTATTACGTTCGCAGTTGTAGTTTTAATATGAATATTCCTCTTGTGCGGGAATGCGTGTTAAACATTGTAGAAACGCCACTTCTCTAAAATAGGCAGAGAACACGAATCAGCAGCTTGCGACGCCGACGTGCTGGAGAAAAGATGGTACCGGACAAGAAAAAAAAAATGGAACCATAGGTGCATTTCTGTATCTGACCGCTGCGAAAAAAGGCCGTGTATCCAGCAAAACGGAATGAGTGTGAATTTTTTGCAGCTCCCTGGTGTCAACGTAAGTGTGCACGCATCAGGAAACACATGGAGCATCCCACGTATATGCAAGCTTCCATAGTACAGATAGTCATGCCGGCAAAGTATAAAGATAGCGTTAAAACGAAAACACAAAGAACGTAATCGTTTACGCTACGCAGCGGCACTGCAATAAATACATGGACTCACACCAGTCACAATTCGGAGACTCGCATATGCAGCTTTATTGAAATGACCCTCAAATACCTCAGACGTATGGTCCTGTATAATTTGTAGTTTGAGTTTCTGCCACAGTAGGCTCAAGGAAACGAGTTAAGGTGGAGCTTGTTGCGGGAACTATTATTGCTGACACAGATAAGACGCACCAGCACATGCAACTATACGTACGCTGGCATGTATAGAGTTACATGAACAACCACGTACAGCTTTGAAACTATCTCCATTATTCTAAACTGCTTTTTTTTTCATCTGCACTTCGAATGCTAGGGGAACCATTCGTGTAAAGTCGTAGCTACCGTTGTGCGCTCTACCACGCCCAGGTCCGTGGGTATGTCGAATAATAGAAGGGTGAATAACAAGTTAAGTTTCGTGAGATTCGTCACGCGCATCTACGTCCAAAAATGTTCGCATGTTAAGTACGCGTTTATCAACATATGAACGCATTCGAAAAAAAAATATCAAGCGACATTTTTCAAACCCATCCAACGAACACTCATCGTAGTTTCAGCAGTTTTACGTAAAGTTTTGCTGCGTAGTTGTATTTTCAAAAACGTGCCTCTAGAAACCTGAATGTTCGGCTCTTGAAGCCGTATATCCTGGGTGTCGCAATGTATGCACCCGAACATTTCGCCGCAATTCCACAGACCCAATGGACATTAAATCAATTCGTGAAGTCTACAAGGCACAGTGCAGTTTACACGGGAGTCATTCGCTTCTACAAGCGCCATGAAGTCGCGTCGCCGGTCTTCTTCCCACTAAGCTGTCCGCCAACTGCTGTATTATGCCAGTTTTGCCCTGACCAGGATATAAAGCTGAATATATGAAATCCACTAAAGAGTTTCCAGCGTCTTTGGGACGTTGTGCCGTCAAATCATGCTCTTCGAGGGCCGACAGCCCCACAGAACAGTTTCTCCATTGGTAAAGCATTCGCGCCTTCTCCCTCACACACATTATCGCTTCCAGGAGGTAATGCACGCACTAACGCACACTCCTACGCTCCTCTCTCCTCGTAAGTGGGCTCGCGGGTTTCCGTCTTTTTATTTTAAAGCAAAGCTTTCTACCTCTACCAGCCAGCGGTTCCGTCATGGCGTGCGCCACAAGAAACTCCCAACGCGGCTGAGGAGGGGAAGGGAGCTTTTCGGAGGCTACCACAGACTAAGATAAAGAGGAGCGCCGACTTCACTCTCTCCGACGGGTCCTTAATCATTGCCTCCGAGATCACACCGCGCGCATTTTGCGTGCGCGGAGTGATCTCAGAGGCCATTACTTAATGTCCCTCACTCATGGAGCACAGTGTAGATGGCGAGGCGAGGCGGCGCTATCACCCAGCGTTCGCCGCGCGCCGCAACCTGCTCACCGCGGCGGGTGCGACGGCGGGACCCCTTCCGTCGGCTTTGTCGTCTGCTTTACCGACGGTTGTTCCGGGCCTGTTTTGGCGCAGCTTCGCGTTCATTGCGCGCTTCCTTCGCACGGCTTGATTAACCTGTTCGAAAGCACCTCCTGGGTAACCCGGACCAGATGGAATTAAGTGGTCGCACGGCAAAGATACGTTAGGGATTGGTTTACAGGGCGGGAAAAGAAAATGTATAGACCCCATGCAGACATCTCGGCTCTTGACAAACGCTACCTTTTGCGCACTGCTTGCCACGAATGGCACTCCGCTTTCTAAATTGGTGAGTACCAATTCGGTTGTGTTTAAACGGGTATTACAAAAGGCGAAAGGAGCAACTTGTTCTGATAAATAGCGATTATAAAAGTTCCCTCAGCTTCCTCGCAGTTCTCAAATTTACTAAACTACATAGTTTAAATCGACATAAATGGGGATCATTAAGCTCACATGCCGAATTGTTTCGGTGTCTGCGCTTGTGTCGCGCGGTGGTGTAGCTGCGAACCAGCACGTCAGTATGGCTAGGTTCCGCTGTCTCACCCTTCGAGAGACGCTCCTCTCCATTTTCTTTCTGCCGACGCACGGCCGGGCTACAGTGGCGGCGTCCGCCGCTCTAGCCCGGCCGTGGCCGACGCTGCTGCGTTCGGAACACCGCCCCACGAATCCCAGGTGACGGCTGACAGAATCTCTGGCTTCACTCTTTGTAGAGCCACGTGTGCGAATTCAAGTGACGTCGCATGGGAAAATTGTTGTGGGTGTCGTTTACAGCTTTCCAACCACACTCACAGCATGGATTGGAGCCAATTTTGTTATCTTTCATTTGGGCGGCGCCGCTGGTGTTCAGTTGAAGCCGTTGCGAAATGAGTGTCCACGCTGCGCGGATACAGTCCCGCTCTTGTATACAACTGGTTTTGTTATGATGGATTGCTTTCGCGTCGCCCTTGCGAAACATTTTCTGTTTATTAAAGTACTGTTTGGCTGTTCGTATCGCAAAGCAACAGAACAGTTTCCATTCGTTCTTTCTTTTGCTGATAATCGTAACGCACTGAATGCCATGCTACGGGACGTCGTCTGCTCGCGGAATTCAGAAGTTATTCCTTCGTTGTCTGCAAGATGGCACTGAACAAAGCACATCAGTGGCACCACCATACTACTTCAGGCGTGTTAATTTTTTTCCTGTGTGCCTGCTAAGTAGAATACCATGTGCACCACGCGCTCGCGATATGTGCGTATTCGAGTGTTTTGCGTGGGCGTAGTAAAACCTAGTTTTTACTTGGGTAGTAAAACTTTGGAGACGAAGTTGCTATTACGTCGTATCATGGGGTAAACAAGCGGGCATTTTAACATTATATAAAAGAAAGATAATATCAGCCCACGTATTCACGCGTGCATGTAGCATGCACTGGGGTGCGATATTGGAGCATACATGAAAATACATACATTACTTTACAGGTGCGCTTTTGGCTTGTGATAATTAATTTAGGAGAAGCCTCCTGCTTTAAATTACGTTATGTTGATTTGACTGCCGGTAAGATTTTCGCGTGCGTCGATTCTTATTCCCAAAACAAAAAGAGGGGGTTACCAAATGCATTTCAAGAGCTTGCACTTGAACTGCCAGACCCAACGTTATTGCTAAAACATCTTCAACATAATTATTTGTACTATTCAGTCATTAATCAATCAACGCATGCAAACGCTTGCCTTCGCTTGCAAAAGTTTTAATTTGTTTCTTTATCGAAAATAAAGGCATGCGGATTGCACAGACTCTGCTGCTTGTGTGTTTAAAAGCAGTGGAATTGAGCCAGTTTAACAACACATAAGCCAAGATCGGTTGGCGCATTATTCGGCAATGAATGTAAATAGTATCACAAAAAAAAGGATCACACGCTTATACGAAAAGCCTACAAAAGCGGCGCCCTGCCAGAGAAGTTCTATCAATTACGGACCTTAGTTCAGTAGGGAATAATTTAAACACCACGCACGCATAGGTGGATCCACCATATCCGCACGCATCGCACGCATAGGTGGAACTTGCGTTTTCTGCGGCAGCGGACACCGATTAGGTCTACAATTCTTTTCATTTACCCGCAGCTTATATAGCTTCAAGAAAGTCGAGAGAATGTGAACGCTTGTTCAGCCTATCTTTCCCGGTTACTTATGCGGCATTGCCGATTACTATATTTGCGATTGCTACTTTCCTTTCGCTTCTGCGAGGCCGCGCGGATACCGCCGGCCGCCTCCCCCGGGGCGACCGGTCCGCCGATCACCGTATCCCGCTTCGGACAAATTCCGCGCGGCGTCACCAGCGTCGCTGGAAAGACTGATAATGCTGAAAAAAAAAATCAATTCGTTTATCAGTGTTCCTTGTATTCTTGAGGTTGAGTTCGCACATTATTTGCAAAGGAAGGACCTCCTCTCAAAGTATAAAGATAATGAGTCTGCCCGTATCCATCGTTCCGGAACAGCGCCGAGGCAAGCCTGCTAGGGCCTAGCTTTATGGGTGACTTATACTCCTGTGCTTCCTAAAAATAACGAACTTGTACAGAAGACTGTAGCACAAAAGACTACTCTCTATGAACTCAATTAACTCTATCGTCTATACTATAGTGTCGTAACGCTGGCCATACCTCTTTACGCTCTATCCTTACAAGCTTCCCCTTCTGTTACTGTTTTCATTTTTTTCCCAATGTTCCCCTTCCCCACGTGTAGGATAGCAAACTAGGCCACAGCCTGGTTGACATTCCTGCCATTCCTTTACCTTTATTTCTTCCAATAATTTTAGTCATTGAGTACTTCACAATGCCGGCCAAAATAGGCAGTATATGAGGTCGAAGCTTTCTTTTGCGAAATATGATGTTTAAACGTCGCCCTGTGTCTTAATCTTTCAAATTTGCTGCTCTGATCAATTCCAGAGTAGTTTGCTAGTTGCGACGTATCAGCTGCCTGAAGAAGGCATCACAGACATTCGGGAATTCTTCATCCGGCTTTAGGGGATCGCGCTATGACCGGACTGCTCTTGAGATAGCCAGAATCTACTCTACGCTTTCATAAGCTGCTTCTTATTAGAAGGTCCTGAATGTAAAAAAAAAAAACACACACACACACAGAAATGAAAGCATGGAGGTGAAGAGGTCTAATGAACTACATGATTTCGGCCAGAGACTCAAGACAATGGAGCCGCAAGCGGGCGCGAGCGAGTGCCCTCTCCGCAAAGGTCACGCGGCCGAGTTTCTGACCGGAAGTCTTCCGAGGCCGCACCAGCCTCGCAAGAAGGCATCCTGGCTGTATTACAGGCACGTACACGCACACGGGCAGGGCGTGTACGCAACTCTTCTTGCATATCTCTTCTTCCGAGACGGCAAGGCTCCTCAGGCAAGGCAGCACTCGCCCAAATAGGCTCTCTAGATTACTCCTGCCTCTCGTGGATGACGACTGCCGTCGCTCCCACGACCGTATGTGCATGCTTGCCATTGGTGTATACCACTACTTGCGCTTGCGAGCGCTAAATGCTGATTCCTACGGCGGCACACCCTCGAGGCCACGCAAATCCCGGCGAGATGGCACCGCGGGCGAAGAATAACAAAGGGGAAGAGCGGCGTTCGCGCGTAGGATGACCTGTCTGCACACCTTTTTATTACGGCGAACACCTGCGGCGAGGTCAGGAGCCGTTCCATTCGTGGACCGGTGTCCTTCCAGGAGGAGCAACGTTTCGACGAGGGCGCATGCGGCAGAGGAACAAACAGCCGGACCTGGGCTGCTGCTGCTGCTGCTGCTGCTGCTGGAGCATTGCAAGAACCACCATTCCAATTACGTGCGTTGCATGCCTTCTCTATTATTACGAATGTGTCAGCTTGGTTATTGCGTAACGTGCAGTGTTCGGGCTCTTGGGGCATTCTTCCCCCTACCTTTCGCAGTGTTTCTCTGAGTACTGCTTTATTTTGCTGTGTCAAAACCGTCGAAGTACTTCTGTTGGAGATGACGTCACTGGGCAGTGATAGCGTATCGGATAATTAGACTCTGTACCGCACCCGGTAGTGGGGCGGCACGACTGCGCGCACACAGAAAGGACGAAACCAGATCTGCGCCGATCATGTGCCTAGAGCCGTACCTGGGCCGGCTTTCCTGTCGGCCTAAACAGTGGTGCCATAGGGAAAACGAAATCAATGCGATGGTGTTGAACTTGCTATATTAACTTGTTAATTTGAAGTCTGTTGGTGCACCGGCATATATACGTGTTAGGCGTGTTTCTAACTAGTAAATGAAGATTGTGAATACTGTGAACAAGCTGGGAACCTAAGGGGACCGATTCCGAGTTACCGGAGCCCTTGAACACAGATTCATCACAGCGTTGTTTGTGATGACAGTTTCAGCCTTGGTTACGGGCGCTCTTGACAGTTCATTGGTTTTAGAGGCGTCATGAACCGCGCACCATGGAGTTGAGATTGTGAAAGCAAGTGCTAATCATTAAACGAGCAGTTTACTCATGGACCACTGAGCAACTCAGCAACACGTGCGCGTGCACTAAAACGTATAAAAGGTGTTGAAGGGGTGAGTGACCTGTAGTCTACGCCGACAAGTGTGGGCACTATCGTGAGCTTTACATTTATACGTCAGCATCACACTAAATTTCTTGCAACAGAACAGGACTATTAGCTAAACGAGAACGGACACGGATATCACACTTTGCTCATCATTCCTACCGTTCGGGTCGTAGCTATCATTGCACTATCAGTGCAATACAGCTACCAGTGCGTTGGCCGAAATTGCGCTAGGACTACCTAGAAAGGTAATCAACTGAAAAGGACCGCAGGTGGCCGTTAACAACAGAATAAGCGAGCTAAGCGAAATATACCGCTTCTAACAGATACCAGTTTTCTAAGTCAATCTGAAACAGCGTCACCGCTCAACGCGAGTGGTACGGCTTTATTCTAGGTACGTGGACAATTTCCGGGAGCTAACTCTACCGAAATTGAACGGTTCTTAAGGAGTGTACTTGATAAGTAACCTTACTCTGTTAAGGGGAACTCACCGGATCACATGCACTGATATGGTACTTTCTAATTCATGAATCGTGGACTTAAAAAGCATCGTGTACCGACACGAAGTGTTTTACAAATTTATAAATTGTTCCCAACGGCCTACTTTACCTCCTCTCGAAATATATCCCCTTTTTACAGAGAAAAAATAAACAAGAAATGCATTTCAGTTTAACCAGTTTTCACTAGGTGGCGCTAGTTGTCTAGCAAGCAAGATATTTGTTTTCGTATTTCAGTACAGAGAGTACATATCTCTAAAATCATCAAACCAGGACGTTGTGAACATTGATATGTTTGCAAAGAGTTTCGTATTGGTGCACGATGGTTTCTAAGCTCGTGGGTCATGAAGTAGCTGGTCTCATATGAATGTTAACAGGTGCCACAGTCTCCCTTAAAGGGGTCCTGAAATACCTTCCGCCGATGCGTGGATGTACATGTAACCAAATAAAGCTATGTATTAGAAATCTCCTCCCGCAAGAAGTTTGTTAAAGCGATGAGTATTAGCTGAGAAATCGTAAATCAAAAACCGCGCATTATCGTCGCGCCGCGTTTCCTCCTCTTTTCAACTTACTCTCCGCTGTTGACGGCGAGCGAGCCTTCCCTCCCATGATGCTGCGCTCCTCGGCGGTGACGTACTTCCGCTATTGCGCTGCTCACACTGCCGTCTGCTACGGGCAAGCTTTGTTGAATCCGCACTCCGCTCAAGGCTGGAAACGCGAACGAAAAATCTGGCCGCATGTGTGCGGCGGCCTGGCCTTACCTTTCGCGGTGCCCGTTGCTGGAGTTGTATCGGCGGCACGTGACTTTTTATCGTCGGCGAACTCGCAGCCACACGGGGGGATCGTGCGCTCGCTCCCTTGGATGCACAGCGCACCGTTTAGCCAAAAAGCGCCGTATGAGATGGGGCCCCGCTGGTGCCGGGTCTTATTTTGCGGCGGTGGTAATTCCTGCCGGCGGCATGTGAAAAAGACATTTTAAACCGATACAGAACCCATGCACAAAACGCCAGTTCAGCTTGGGGCGACGCGTGGTGGAGAGCGGCAACGTTGGCAAAACATGCTTCACCGCGGCTCTGAGCTTTCTAGCGCTGGAGCGAGCGCCATTTCTTTGACAATATCAAACATCGGTTGCCCTGGCAACAACGCACAAACCGCTCTAGAAGTCAGTTACGGTTGCGTGATCCCGGTTCAGCTTGGGGCCCCACCTCGCGGCATTGGGCACTGCAGGCATACTACTCACTCCCATTTGGAAGTGCGAGATGCGTTTGGCATTACAGGAGGCGATGGTGTGTGTGTTGTGGACGCCTTTGTTTCGCGATGAAATGCGACGTTGTGCTTCTGCGGGTGGATAGTGCTTCACATGGTCTGGATTATCTTTCTCGAGCGGCGCACGACTCAACCTCGCTGGGGTATGTGCAGTGTGCGTGGCTAAAAGCCATCTCGGCTTGTGCGCCAGAGTGAAGTGACTTGCTGTTAGTCCCCGCAAACCGCGCGCGAGGTGAGTGCCGAATTTACGACGGGCAGGAGGAGGCAACCCATCGTCTGTCAATCGCGGTTCGGACTTGCAACGCATGTTGTGACGTTGTGTTCGTTCGCAACGCATCTCTGGATTGTTTAGAAGTTGAATAAAATGTATGCATCAAACCCGGGCATTCGGCTCAGGGCGTTCTCTGCGATTGCAAGAAAGAAGTGCCACGGGGCTTCAACGCTTTCTTTATGGAACGTACTCAAGTAAGAGAATATACGTGTCGTGTTATGGCCCTGTTGCATTCAATACAAACGGTTAAGCGCTTGTTTACACTTGTTTCGTTTGTCGTAAAATGTCCAAGCACTCCGGCACTCCGCTGGCAGATCAGCCGGCGAGCCGACGCTGAGCAGACGACTCATCTCTTTGCCGGAAGTGCGTGAAAAAGCCGCCCAATAGCAGGATGTCTAGCTCATGACGAACATCTGGGAATCGATGATGTAGACATGCGATGATAGCGGCGTCCGAAACACGAAGGGAAGGGTGAGAAAAAAGCGACAAACTTTGCAACAAAAGTGTGAGCTTTCCGCTGCGCGTAAAAGAGTAATACTTGGCACAGATGATGTTGACGACACAATCTAACGATTGCGCTAGTCAATTTAGTGTGCTCAAAACGCCTTTCAGGGCCCCTTTAACTTTGCAAGGGCCGAAGTAACGGAAGGTACCTTGGTTCGCCCTCGAAGATGCACAGCGCTCCCCAACCAAATTTGGTCACCAGACAGGCAGACCACCTCCCTATGGCGGCGGTTGTATCAGCGTGCGTCAACTCAGTGTTCGATATCGCGAAAGATCTCGAGGGGCTTCGTCGCGGCGAATGAATTCTTCAGCGCCTGAAGTGGGAACTGCAGTTCCACTGGTCGGAAGCATGACACCAATAAATGTCGTGACCCGTCTTCCGTGAACTAGACGAAAAGAGGTGAATCCCGTTGTTTCTTAATCGTTGTACCTTACTCTATAGATTTACGGATTAGTGTAAGGTCATACGTCGTTCCAGTCCTTGTGGTCGTCGTCTACATACATGAAAATAATTTATATCTGTTATGGTCCTGATCAGTCGCTCGGTTAGACCGTTAGTTTGAGGATAGTGCGCAGTAATGTGCTGGTGATTGGGGAAGTTCAAAACCATGATTTGTTCAGTAAACCTGATGTAAAGAACTATCGATTCGGAATACGAAGCCCACACTTCCGATTTGCCTTGTTCCAGCAAATTTCCTACCGTGACACTTACTGGACCTCCCACCGCTCGATCGTCTTCCCACGTCCTAGGCATACTAACATCCGAGAAGAAAAAAAGAGTCATCATCTCCTGGCCGCTCATGTCTCCGCAAATGGTTGGACTAAACCGAACGGGTATTTTTTTTTAAAACACTAACGCTTTTATTCCTTCTCCAACTCCTTTTCATGGGCACGCATAGCTTGTTGAGGAGCCAAATCTATGCGCTACTGTTCCTTACCAAGCCATACGTTACTATTCTCGGTGACAACTTAAGGACGGCACCGGAAGTTGCCGCTGTGCCTTATCACCGTAGCCGGATGTTTCTCCGCGCGGCGCAAGTAGGGCGTTACTGGGAATATTTTGAACATGGCGTGAGCCGTTCCCGCGATTTTTTGGACTTAATATGCTTATATACGACTCCAGTGACGACAAAGAAACTGCGTGAGACAAGGCAGACGATATCACGCATTCATAGCAAACCCCTTTCAAAACGCGCGCGCACTGACGTCACGGGTCCGGCGCTTTGGCGGAGTGATACACTAGATGAGGTGGTGCCGTTCTTGAGTTGTAACTGAGTATATGAGAGGCAGGACCATGATCCTGCTCCCAATAGTGGATTCCCACGAGAGATAGATTCTGGATGCCGGATTTAGAAAACAGTGTTGCCCAATGATGACGGGGCAGGCGATGAACGCTGAAATGTGGGTGCTCATTAGGCTCGCCAGCTTGTGCATGGTTAGTAGAGCTGAAGCTGGCAGCCCTCGAGTGGTCAAGTTTGTGTTTGGTTCCTAGCCATTATAAATGGACGCACGCTTTGGCGTAACGTGGGTGGCACGCACAAGCGCTCGTATGTCCTCGCGTGGCAAGCACAGGCGAGTACCCCGATGTCCAGGACACGGCAGAGACAGGACAGTTTCTGCGGGATGTCGGCACTTCCTGCTGTGCCGTCCCGTTCCGCCCTGTACGCCCTCCCGGTCGACAACATTGCTTTTAGTTCTTTCCCGGAAGTGTAGAGCGGCTCACTAGAGGCGCTCAATGCCTTGCACGCGCCGCGAGAGTAACCAACTCGACAAGAACCGGAGGATATCCCGTCACGTTTGTTTATTCTTGCAGAGTCGTAGTGGAACTCCGTCTGCGTTCAGGGCGGGTAAACAACAAAACAGCACCAGAGCCGCGCTCGTCGGATAACAATCAACGTGTGTGCCATGTGTGATGCCGCCGCTGTGAGAGTGACTTAACCATTCATCCCCGACTCACGACTCTCTTCCGCGGCACCTCCCTTCCGCCACAGAACGGGAGGAGGGTCACTCTAGCAGTGATTTTTACTCTCTCTCTTCTTTTTGTAACGGCTAGTGCCGGCCGAGTAATACTTCCTCGTGCTGCAGAGCGCCGCCGCCACCACGGGGGGCGAACAATGAATCCTCGTTCATCGACGCAGCGCCAGACGCACGCATCATTGCGGTCCGGTCGCCGTCGTTGCCACAGGCCCGCACGACCGATGCTTGGCCGCGCACGCTTATGCTGCTGCCTCCGCTTCTTGCACGGCTCGGCGACTATCGGCCGCACAACCAGCCTGACCGGCAGCAGCCGTCTTCAAGGCCTCGCTCTCTATCCGCCCTCCATCTGCGAAAGAGAAGCGAAAAAAATGAGAAAAGAGAAAGGCGCGGGTACGTAACGAGGGGAAAGAAAGCAAAGAAAACCAGCAGATTCCCGAGTGCCGCAAAGAAAGGGGAAGTAAGCGCCAGAAAGCCGGTCTCGCCTGCCCTGGACGACTTTCTTTCGACGGCCGTAATTACCGTTTCGGTTGTGCAGTGCGGCTGGCAGCTGTAGCGCCGGTGCTGCTGGCCGTGTCGGTGGTGGTGGTGGTGGTGGCGGCGGTACGTACAGTGCCAGCGTCACCGGGTATCCCAGTTTGTCGGGCGCATTCTGGCCGAGCAGGTTTCACGCCGTCTCAGCGCAGCGGCCGCCGCCAGGAACCGACAGGGCTTGAGCCGCGCCGCGGCCAGGCCGGGCCGACCGGAACACCGACCGCCCCGTCAACTTAGTCCAGTTGTGTGTGTGTAATACTGTCCCGTGTACTGCTTGTCGCGTCTTCTTCGGGCGATCCCGCTGCATCGGCCTCCACCGCTGAGCGAAGAAGAGTCCTTGTCGGAACAAGTGTATAGCTCCGCCAGTGCGTTCTGTGGCCTCCGGATTCCTCGACGAAGGCCGCGCGGTGGGAGTCCCGATGTGCCTGCGGCGCCGCTGTCTTACGGAAGCGTGGTAGTGGTCGAGTTTTGTGACGCGTCCGATGATGGCACTTCTGATGGATTAGCCCCGTTGAGTGGCGTGCTACGACGGGGAGGATGCGAGAATACGTAAGCTATATGATTCCCTCCATCTCTTATCTTGCGACTTTGGCTCGTGGCGTTGATCTCAAAATGTCGAGTGTGTTGAGAGGCGGAAGAAGCGTGATGAGCGAGTACTCGCACAGAATTTTATTTCAAAAGCAATGCCGGAAGCGTTGTCAAATATGTGTGTTGTGGGCGTGCACGTGGGCGTGTTCGTCTGCGCCTACGTCTGCTCCCCCCCCCCCCCTTTTTTTTTTCTTCAATGATCCAACTCTTTCCTATTTCCACGCTTTTGCGTCGGTTTAATCCCGATTGTCTTTCACTCCACAAACCGCATGTGATCCTGCCAGCAGTACTAGGTCACGTTGCAGAGAAGGAGGCAGAGGCCCGGCAAGTCTAAGGATTTTGAATTTACAGTAAATGGTTTAGCTACTCACTTGCCTGCTTTGGGATATCGTTTTTTACCCTATGAGGATATAAATAAGATAAGATAAGATTAAGTTAACTCCGCCATGTACAGCAATATAATCGTGGGCAAGCCTAAGCCTTCAGTAGGCTTGTGTGGCGACGTCCTGCAGCAGCGACAGTTCACAAACTGATTGCGTACAACGGGCAGTTACAACACGTCAGAGAAAATACAAAACAAGAACACCGGAGGAATGCTTAGAGGAAATACAAATACAAAATATAGGGAAAACAACAAACAAGAAACAAAGGTGCAACAAAATGAGACATTGCTGAGCACTTCAGCTCAGCCGTCCTTAAAAGAAATTGTGGCCGCTCTCAGCTTACTTCGCAAAGTTATCAAAAACAGATCATCTGGAAGCTCATTAAAATATGCCGGTACCTACCGTGATCGTATGGATCTCCCGTAGTGTGTTTGAATTCTTGGTAGCACATAACGAGACACATGTCGTAGGGGTAAATATTTCATGTTACAATCCTTGTAATCACTTTCATAAAAACACTTTAAAATGACACGTTATTCGAATACGTTGTCCAAACTAAGCGATCCTGCTGATTTATAGACACTGATTGATTCATCTCGAGTGACGTTACAGCCCCACTTTGTGCAATATGGTTCAGAATTTTATTAACCCTGCTTTTCCATGTTGAAGAACAATTGAAAAAACAGCACACGCCATAAAGGGAGAATACTGTAATACCATAACTTCTCATTATTCTCTCACTTAATTGCCCTTTCAACACTAGCTCAGCCTCTCACTCTCAGTCTTCTTTCAACTTCCCTTCTTACCGTGCTGCTCATCCTACTCCGAATCGAACTTTCAGACATAATTCTAGTCGAAACTCCTTTCACACTGCTCGCTGAACTTCCCATCACACTACCCTTCGCCTCCCCCCCCCCTCCCCTCCACCTTCGGAGTTGGCCCCGTATAAGCAGTTTGATGACTTCTTTCGGAGTTCTAGTTGGCACACATTTGAAGAAACCTAGTAGTTATTGCTTTTTCAGTATAAGTTTGCTGTTATAATGCGCTCTCAGTTAACGTACTGCTAGCGCGTTTTTTTTTTTGCGTTCCCGTAAAGTACGTGACCTCAGTAGCTTCTAATAGTTTTTCTCGGAAACCTAACCCCTCTAATGTTATTCTAGTAAAAGAAAATTAGCAATAGCGCTGCGAGCACTTCGTTACTTCGTTAACATTGGATATATCTGAAGTGGCCTTTATCCAATGTCAGTGTACCATAATTTAATGTGGATCACACTCCCTCAATGAATAGACTCTAAGCGCACAAGACGTGTTTTTGAGGCGTTGTCGCGAAAATTATGAGGGGAGGTATTCGGGAGGTTGGGGCTGATGAGACCACGAGGCCATTCTATTTTTAATTTGGCAATGTAGCATGTGTCGTACACACTTTAGGGCCGTAATAATCTCGCTTAGATTTAAACAACGAAAAAATGAAAGTCTTTCCTGTGCTTTGTCGACTTCTTTTGTTTATTAAAGTTACATAACCACAAGAATGTCACTGCTTGCCCGAATCACCTGTCATCGGGTGTCTACGTCGCAAGATCCTTCGATAACGGCTTGTTATTTTGTGCAGTAAGTGGATTAACAGCATCATTTGATTCCTTATGGCCCGCATCACACGCCAGTACGTTTATCAGCTAAAACAACTATATTAGCAGGACCGTAGTTCCCAAGTATGTAACTTCTCAGCAGTAAACAGATAGAAACTCTGAAATTTCACTTGAGTTGGGCGCTATAGCGCCCAACTCAAGTGAAATAGCGGTTCGCTGAGGACTACCGGCTATGGAACCTATTTCCAAAACACAGACGCGTGACGTAACCAATGTCGCCTAACAGGACGTGTTCCGTTAGAGGAAGAGGAAACACATCTGAACACTTCATACAATTTCGTCTCCCATCTCCTGCGGAGGCATGCGAGGCGCACCCACCGCGGTGGCGCAGTGGCTATTAGGCGTTGAGATGGTGAACCCGAGGACGTGGGTTTGATCCCAGCCGCAATGGCTGCTTTTTAGACGGAGCCGAAAGCCGAAAATGCTCGTGTGTCGAGATTTAAGTGCGCGTTAAAACCATCAGGTGGTCAAAATTAGTCTGGAGACCTCCACTATACGGCGTGCCTCATCGCCCAGGTATAGCTTCGGCCCATAATTTGACCCTGTAAACGGTCATCTGCCTCATTTTGTTCTTGCCATCTAGGTGGGGCCCTCTGTTTTGTACAATAATGAACAAATTGATAGGGAACATGAAAATATAAATATAACACAACGACTCTGTGGCAATTTCTGTCGGAGTATTCGCGCGACTCAGTTCCAATAATGGGTGCGGTGATATATCACTGCTGAGGTAAACCCAAACAACGCCTATGGTTACCCACACGAACCAGGGCCTTAAACTCTGGGTATCCTTGGGGAATTTCGACGAAAACGTTCAGTCGTTTCATGTGCATATGGGCGCATGCATGGGGGTTGGCGCAGCTGTTCACCGCAACGACGTGGCGCCGTATTTGACCGCACACTACGCGCATGCGCATTGGTCTGAGCGCAACCCTCCTTTGCGTGGCTGTTCCGTTGAGGGGGAGAGATGGATATTTGGGAATCGCGTTGTGTATGCGGTAGCTGTACACGCAGAGCACGCGTTCGTTCCACTGCACTCGCTGTCGTGATGGGCCGTCTGTATCGGCCTTTTCCAGGATGGATGGCGTCTTTATGTGCACGGCGCGTGCTCGGTACTGGCAGTCGCTGTATTAACAGTCCGTATTCCTACATCGACGGAACGTATACGATGTATGCAGTGGTTGTAATTACAGTGACGGCGCATTTGCACAATTGTGCCGTGGGAGCCACAAGGTGCGCGCGACGCCACCAGCACGCATGTTGAGAGACCGCGGTGGTGGGTTCCGTCGCCAAACATATGCACCAAAGTGCGTTAATGTTTGCCTGGCATAGCAGCCTTGTGGTCCCCATCTCTGCCGATTTCTCAGCGACCCTACTGCTTTTGAGCGTAGTTTGCAACGAAGCAAGCAAATCATGTTGTTTTTTTACTTTTCGATGATAGTGCATAACTTCTGCATATGCTGAAGAGGCCTTGCGCTCTGATATACTCTCTTCTTTCTACAAGTATTCTAACCCTTTACAATTTCTCAAAATTCCGACGTGTCCGACATTCACAAAAAAAATTAGCTTCATTACAGTAAGTGTTCACACCCTCGCACGTTTGTCTTTAACAGAGTGCACGAAAAGCAAAAAGATAACAAACGAAAGAGTGCAACTAAGGTTTTCCGGAAAAGTCACAAGCGCACGAAATGCGAACGTGAAGCGGGGAAAATATTCGCTAGTCCACAGTATAGTATTAGTTGTCAGGGAGTGAGTGAGAGAACAACTTTATTTTGTCCGAGCGGTCACGGAGGAAATTTAAGCCCGGACCAGGAAAACTATAGAGCATACTATGCGGAAAGTTCTTGATATCAAGGAGCCGGCGCGTTTTAAGGAACGTTATATAGGAAGCTGTGCATGGAGCTTCCTTTGCCACACTCCTTGGTTATGCCAGTTAAACACGGTAAGGCGCACAGTTCACCGCGTTTCCTTTATGCTATTTATACCCCTGAAGATGGAGTACCTATTTAGTGTCACTTCTACGACAGAAATAGCACGTCTTAACGGCGTGGCAGCGGGATTTTAAGAACCCGAGCACCAACGCTGGACGACGAGATTACCCTCGCAGGACAATAGGAGCAGTCCCCATGTAAACCAACATCATGAACCTAACGCTTTGTGATAATTAGAAACTCGAGCAGCCGATTTAATTACATTTAAGATTTGAATGCAACGGAATCATACGACGATGCGAATGGATATTCAAAGTGTATTCGAAGCTTATGAATGCAATTAAAGGCACATACCGGTAATTAAACAACTATAATAAAGAATTAAGACAAAAAGAGACGTGTAGGTAAAAGTTAGGCAGTCGTTCCACATAGGAAACCTTCATTTCGCGTAAGCGTACTTCCCTCATTTCACCCGCCGCGGTAGCTGAGGGGCTAAGGCGTTGCGCTGCTGAGCACGAGATCACGGGTTCAATTCCCGGCCACTTTTCTGATTGAGGCGAAAACCAAAAACGCCCGTGTGTTCGAGGTTTCCGCGCACGTTAAAGATCCGCAGGTGGTCAAAATTAATCCGGAGCCCTAAACTACGGCGCCCCTCATCACCCGCGTTGCGTCGGCGTGTTAAACCCTACAATCAATTAATCAATCTCTCATTTCTGCCGTTATATTGTTTACAATAGGCGGCCACGTGAGCCTAAGAATTTACCAGTACTGCCATCTGCCACGGTCAAACACTCGTACTTTACCGATCATTCTGTACATCTCACAGCTTCCTAGCAGCTCCTTTAAAAAATTACTGGTGGATTAACCTGTTAAAATACACTAAGTACCCTTGCCTGAGAGGGAACCGGGGATCGAGACGGATGACAGAGAGCGTGTAAAAATTAGCTGTTTGAAAGGGCTTATCAGTGAAGGCGTAGCCATTGTGTGAACTGAATCCCTTAACTCCGACTCGTTCTCAAGGTCTTGCTTGAGACGCGCATCATACTTGCGCCGGAAGCTTCAGTTACTTGCTGCACCTGTCTCAGTTGCGAAATACACCAGGCCGGCTGATCCGGTAGGCCTCTACCCCTTAGTCCCGGCTGGTCTCCATATCGCTCGAGGACGATCGGTCTTCCCGAGTATGTAGGCGAGGGTCGACTGGGTCATCCTCTTCGAGGCACTGCGAGCGCACTGCATTACACTGAGCGCTAATGTCGTTCTCTTAAGCATGCGAAGTGCGCGCGATGGCTATCTACCACGTGCGCCGCGATGTGCGCGCTTGTCGCCAAGTAGCGCCAGGAGCATAGCGGTTCACTGCACGCGATCCCCTTCCGTTAACAAGACATACAACGCAAAAGCCCAACGTGTGGCGTGCGGTTCGTGGGACTTTGCCAAATAGGCGGTTCTCCAATGATACGTTTTATCTTTCAACGGCAGGTTGTGAACGTGTAAGCTTGAATGATGAGCATTGGTTAATCTCCTAAGCGCAGTGGGGCCTCAATGTTAATAATGGCTACAAAAGTTGTGCGGTCCTATCTCACACACAAAAGTTAAGTGCAAAAGCAGCATGGGGTCTTACCATGCTGATATCCCGCGTTACAACAGTAATGTGCACGCGGATGTTCACACTGCGTGGGCTGGGTAACTCACGAGCCTTTAACCAAACGCATTGTAGATGAACGAATAATAAGAAGTTGACTATGCATTAATTAATAGTTCGTGTGCCACTTTACTTCGCCAAACGAAGGAAGCCCTCACGAAAATCATCCAAGCCATTTGCGAACAGACAATCCTCTTTAGGCATTTCGTAAAGTGCATCCACTCCTCGTGCTAATAAACACAACAAATCTTAGCTAGATAGCGTTCATGCTAATAAGTTGCTTCATAGGAAGACTATAAATCCCCATTTCTGATATTCTAGATCTAGGCCTTTTTTTTTGTTTTGGCTTGCGTCACGGGGTACCGCAACTGGGAGGTTCCCAGAAAATTTTCAAGCTCTTCAATTCTTCGTCTTGTATTATTTACGTACTTGGTGTGCCTCGCTATAGGTTGTATTCACTGGCGTGGCACGCATGCGGGCAACCATGTGTGTGCGCCGTCCGTGGTTACGTCGGGCTCTGCGAGATGGCGGTACTTGTCCGTGCTTGATGTTCCAAACTGTCCCCCACCGAACGCAATGCCTTGACTTCAATGTGAGTGCGGTTAATAAAATTTCTGTTGACTCTCCCGTTGGCAATCGGGTTGAAACTGGGCAGACGACGCATGCCGGTGTCTTTTTTTTGTGCGAGGCGCGGGTGCAGTGGCACAAACCGCGCCATGACTGCGCCGAAGAGGCAGGGACATGGCCGTTTGCTAGTGTTACCAAGCGAAGAAATTGACAGCTAAACGTTTTAGTGAGCACCATCAATAGCCTTGCACTAAACTAAGATAATACTTTCTCATGACAGGATAATGTACAGACATACCCGAAATTCTAACAGGCGAGAGGTACGAAAGGGAACCGGGACACGAGGCAGGATTTCCCTCGGCTCCTCCTAAATGTACAAGTACGCAGAAATACTTGAAGATGGGTGATAGGGGACTGTTTCTGCCATTAAGTTTCTTACAGGCTTTCGAACATCTGAAGACCCAGCGATACTACTTTGTTGTTTCCTACAATAAGAGTTCAATCATCTCGGGATACCTTAGCTAGCAAAATGGTGCACACTGAGCTAATGCGCATGCGCAATATGTTCCTATTTGCGCACACAAAATCTTTTTTCTTTGGCCAAGGGGGTCATAGGTTGAACTTCTTTGTATCACATCCTGAGCTTCTTCGGTGATTACGTAACATATGAGAATATTTTAATTACTCCAAGTTTGGCTTGTTGGTATATGTTTATCATGGGAAAAGCGCTACTCAAACGAATACCAAAAAAATACAAGACAAAGAGATACCAATTGAAAATTTAATTAAGAAAACGTACTTGTATATACATAAAACAAATGGTGGTATCACAAATCCAACGTCGCTATCTAACAAAAGAATTCAATGTGTAACATCAAGGGCAGAAAACTGCATATAATCACAAGACACGCGCCATAGATACAAAAAAAAAAATCTAACCGCATTTTAAAAGGCAAGCTCAGTTTCTGATAGAATAACCTGCAAATGGCTGAGACAGCTATTCCCCTTTTCGTAATGCGGAAAACCATATAATGTCAAGCGCTGACAGCTTCGCCTGCTTTTCAACAGTAACCGTGTCACCAAGTTTAGGTCGGCATGTGCCCTATTTGCAGTGGATTGCTAATGCGAATACGGTGGCCTTTTAAGAGACGCAATGTTTGGGATGGTAGAAATTTAGGCGTCTTCCCGTCTGGCTAACGTATTTCTTTTTACACGTATACGGCCGCTGAGCCTTTTGTTGTTACGGGTAAATTGTTACGCGTTGAAGGGTTTTTACGATTTTAATTTTCTGCGTTTGTTACTAACTTGATGTTTTTGACATTAACACTTCCCCTCCCCTCTTTCCCTCCGTTCCGCGCCGAACTTAGGCCCATGAAAGCTGTTGCAGATGCCTACGCCTGGTGAACATCAAGGAAAGAAACCCTGACATAAGTTACAACACGGAACCACCGGCCCGTCAGTTTCCCTATAAATATCGCGAATATTTCCTCTTTCTGAGAGGCTATTTATATAGTCTTTGCATCGTATGCATGTAGTCACTCATTGCTGTTCCCGTTTTAGCAAACTTCCCTTATGAAAACAAACAAACAAAAAAAAACAGTAGAAAACTCCCAGAAAAAGCCGGGAAAAAGAATTGAGAAATTTTTGCATTGAAGAAAAAGCAGCATAATTTCGATCGGATGTTTAACGACCGAGAATCGCTTTTGTCCATAAAATACCGCAAAGACATGGAAAACAGGGTGCTCTGAGATTGATCACAGAACGTAGAAGATGAAGCATTCCGTGGGTTTGATCACCATCTTAATGTATGTACCCCCATTACATGCTGCAACATATATCTACGGGGCATCTAGAGGCCAAACGAAAGTTGTTTGTTTGGTCCAGAATCAGATATAACAATGTAAAATTGGGGTGACTGAACAAACTGCAACAGAAATCTGATACTTTGGAATGGCTTACAGGATCTTTGATCTCAATGAGGAGGATGTCGCCGCCAACTTCGCTACGTCATCACCAGCCACGACAACCGAAGTGCGCTAAACAAATAGGGTTTCGGGTGGCAGAAGAAAAAAGACAATTTTTGGTTTTCTGTACGTGCGCTGAAATCTCACTTAATAATACTTGGTAAACAATATATAACCGGAGACCTTATGTATTGTGGCAGTTTGGGCTTGAACCCGCCGAAGCAGCTCAGTGGCTAAGGCGTTGTGCTGCTGAGCCCAAAAACGCCCGGTTCGATCGTGGCAGCGGCGGGCGTTTTAGTGACGGAGGAGAAACACAAAACGCCCATGTGTCGACATTTCGGTGCATGTTGAGGATCCTCAGGTGGTCTAAATTAATTCGGAGCCCTCAACTACGGCGCGCCTCATGGCCCAGATGTAACTTCGGCCGGTAGCTAAGCCCCAAAAATGTAAATTTGAATTAGGGCTGAGCAAACAAGACTGAGCAAAAAGTGTTGCACCTGCCATGTGCACCCATCGCGATGGCACAGAGGCTATGACGTTGCACTGCTGCACTAATGAGGCAGCAGGTTTGATTCGCGAAAGCAGAGGCTCCTATCAAGTAAAGGCAAAATGTAGTAAAACTGATAATTAAAAGATATGAACTTTGGAAAAGATTAAGATTAAATAGTTTCGAAATCAGCGAAATTCTTAAAATATCAACATACAAATACACCAGATTTTAAATTTTAATGTATCCTTTGGAGGGTTCTTCAGGGGATGCGAAACATGTATTAATCGTCGCGTAAAGACAGGGGCCATGGGATCGTTAGTATCGTTCGATAAAACAAGGGCGTGTGATGCGACTAGCAGTAGTTTATTTTCACGAGCTCCAGCTCATGTTGAAACTTCCTTAGAACAATGGGATAAGGACACGTGGGAAAGTAGAATGATGTCAAACGGGCCCCCGCCCCTAGCCACGTCAAAGCACAACGTCCTAGACACGTGTAAATGCATTGAACCTTAGACTCGATATCTTAAACTAGAAAAGAAAGAAAACCATAACGTCAAGCATGCTGTATTCTGAACGCCAGCAGCGTTTACCCGCTGTACGCTTTATAGTTATGGTCTGTCAACGTATCAGCAACGTGAAGGACACGTTCATATTACAACAGACTCTCAGATTGGGCACAATTTCTTACGCCTCATTCCTCGTCCTACAAACATCAAGCTGCCGTTACTGGAATATTCTGCGGGCATGCTAGCTCCTATTTGCTCAATCCTGTCTCGGTGACTTGACGCATTGAAGTGAAACAAGCACAGAAAAAAAAGCAAGGTTAACTCCTTTTTTATAAGAATTAATGAGAACCTAAGAATATGATAACAAGTCTATTCATAAATACGAAAACACACCCTGCATACCACGTTTTACGTTAGGGAAGGTGAATCCCCGTTCATGAGCGGGAAAGTGTTGAAACTTGGGCTGGCTGATACCCAACCAAAGTGATGAAAACGGCGCGACGGTCAGGACACAAGAAAGAAGAGACAGAGCAAGTGTTTGTGTCTTCTTTCCATCCCTTCCCTTACTTCTTAATAAAGACTGTTCCTTCCTTCCCTCTTTCTTGCGTCCCCTCCGTTGCACTGTTCTCATCCCTTCGAGCTTGAGGGTTCGTGATTCCGTTCATCATTCTACACCTTCACGCTACTGACGAGGTGGTCCTGATGATTGCTATTGTGATGCGTTGTAACAGTTCGGCATACGTCACATTGTACGATGAAATATCCTCCTCCTCCTCAGGAACGTGTACAGTAGCGGTGTAAGCGACGTTCGCGGGGAACTTCCGGCTCGGCCTACCGTCTTAACAGTATCCAATACATTTTAAAACCCTTAGCTTCTACTCTACCACGCAGCGTATACTCTCCGTAGTAGAGTAGAAACTAAGGCTGCTTAGGCTAAGTCCTTCCACCACAACTTTGACTGGCAGTTCGAATACGAACAGCCGATCAAAGCTGTGGTGGAGGGACTTCGGGACGTGCTACTTATGCGCACATAAATTTTTCGCTTGGACCATGGATACGTCACCTTCTGCTACAAAGACATGTACCACGAGTGGTTTGAACCCACTGGGTTAAGGCGACGCGACGCGGAGCAGACACTGCGCTCATTTATCGTCTTCGTTCTTCATCATGACGGACAGAACCACATTGCCCCTGAAACGCGCCCTTCCCCGCAACGCGTACCAAGAAAACTCCGGGAGACTCGTTTACGCCTCGCGCTAGAGAGCTTCGTGCTTCAAGGACAACAAACTTTTACAGCAAAGCTCTATAGCTGTACCCCCCAGCGGTTTCATCTCCGTTGGCTAAGATTCCAAGGCGCCAAGAACGTATACGTTTATGCACTGCATGCTTCACCCCTCCCCAGGTTTCACGTTAGTGGAGATGGCCCAGGATTTTGGTTCCCTTCAAACCCTCATCAAGCCCCAAATATGGTTTGCTCCTTCGCCAAAATGATGTGGACGCTTCGCTCACATGAAAGCACGGACAGCCATATAGGACACGATATTCGTCACCCTGCAAATGAGCGCAGTCGTTTAATATTATATGTAGTGCACTCACCACTAACACAAATGGATGACTACACCAGCTGTTGTCCCAAAAATACCCCCTTCCCACACCTTTTCATCCTCGAGGGCAGGTCGGGGAGCTGGTTGATCATAGAAGCATAATACGGCGCAAAGAAGGAGGGCGAAAAAAACAAAGACAGGCACCACGTCTGCCAACTTTTTTCGTCCTCGTCCTTTGCGTCGTATTATGCTACCATTCTCTCCCCCACACGCTCGCACAGGCACTGAAGAAGTGCCCAACGTATTTGTAGTACCTCTACTTGCTCTCTTCCGTGGTTTAACCAAATTGTGCTTGCTGGTACACTCCCCGAAGTCAATTTTACGCCGGACAAGGAAGGCGACCACAATAACAACAACAAAAAAAGAAATTGTTATTTCGGTACCAAAAATGTACACAGAAAATTTGTTTTATTTCTTAAGTACACTTCTGCGCACGTTATGGACTGCCTCCATCGGAGTTCTCAGTCCTGTGCGTTGGGTGCCCGCAGTGTAGCGTATCCCATTTCCTGCACACTCCATTGTTCGAAAGCGAGACGCGAGTTAGTTACTCCCTGTATTCCTTCAGGTATACGCACGAGACACCGCTCGGAGCGCCGATGCATACACAACCGGCGCCCGTGTTTAAAACAGCGACTACCGTAACTTTGCCGGGGCCTGCGGACACGAAGGCACTCTCCAAAAAGCCGCTCTAACGCAGAAAAATTTCGTATTCCTGTTTCTTCCAACTGAACACCCCGTGCTGATCGCAGCGATCTTGATAACCCGATCCCGCAACGGTTAGCGTGCGCCACGAAGCGGCGGTGCGTCCAGCCGTGCCCGCTGCCCGCTTTCCTATGCGGTGCGCACGCGAACGCACGCGCACGGCACAACTCTCCTCCTTGCGAACCCAGATAAGGCCGGAAAAGCGAGCCGACATCCTTGGCAAGCGGAACGAGGAATTAAAGAGACGGCGAGAGGAACGCCGCTAAAAGAGAAGAAAGGAAACCGGACGGCCGAGCGAGCGAGCTGCTTGCATGCAGCCTTTGTAATATCGCGGCGGCTTCGTTAGAGCGAATGCAGGTTGCGCCCGGGGACGACGTAACGAGACGATGCCCTAATTGCTAATCGATTCAGGCGTAACGACGGAGCACAGTTGACATCCAAGGTTGGCCGGAGGGCGTGAGATAAGTTGATGCGCACAGCCTTGTTCTCCCCGTCTCTCTCTTACTCCGATCTCTTTTATTGAGTTGCACCTGTAAAGTGGGCGCTGACAGCAGCGTTATACGGTGAGGGTGGCTTGGACGCTTAGCAGACCTTTGTTCTGACGCTGCCCCGTCCCGCTGTCGGTTTTTGATGTAGAGTTCGCTGTATTTGCTGGCAGTGTAGGAGGTCATGCCGTGCCTAAAGGGAAAGTAGCAATTTCTGACATGTAAACTAGTGCCTTTACTTTCTTAACGCCTTCCACACGCAATCATAAAACAGGAACAGGCTGTGATTGGCGGTGCCGCGAATCGGCACGTCTGCAGGGAAAGCAGGTTTGCCGACGGTCACGTTATGCCACGTTAAACGCAGAGCAGTGAAGACGAAGAAAAGTTGAAAAAAGTCGGGGACACTCGTCTCTCATTATATGATCGGACATCCCAGCTATAGGGTCGACAGGCATAAGTTTTGGAAAGGAATTGTCTTTTTTGTGTGTATGTACTTGAGGAACGCAAGGATTGGATATTTTTGAAATGATTTATTTGAAGACGCTTTGAAGACTTTTGGGCCCTAAGCTATAGAGGTGCGTTCTTGACTTGACTTCCCTTCCCATTTCTAGAGATGGTCGGAAATAATTCACTTCTTGCCGCCGTTTTATGGGCGTTTGTCACTTTCGGGTAAATTCAGACCAAGGTCTTCAGCGATTGCCGTTGGTCCCCTTCGCTATGTTTTCGGACTCGCTTGCGTCACGGTCTTAGCACCTTCCCGAAGCAGATTAGATCGAACATCAGGGTCCACACGAGTGAGCCTTTTTTTGTCAGCCTCCCCTGCAAGAACATCCTGTTGCAAGGCTCCTGTTGCAGTTTTTAACTATGGTACCCTCGTCTATATCATATTATTATTGCACCTCTGTTTTGTAATAATTAATAAACTTAAACTGAAACTTCAACTGAAAAATTGGCAACGAATCAGTTGCTTTGCTCAGCTTCTTCAGCAACATGAGTAGAATTTCACTTCACCACACAGGAAGAATGGTACTATCCAGCGGGATTAGGAAAAACGAAAACAACGCTAATACCCTGAACACCCGTCATAACAAAATGTCCTTGTGAGGGAAGGATCGCCGTCATGGCGTTACCTCCCGGTGGCTCGTGAGGAACTTGTATACACCGGGGACTAGAGATCAACCAAACTTGCTTTTGCTTGACGTATATGTATACAGGGTAGTCGTTCGTCGTGAATCACTTCTTTGACCGAGGCTGCGCGGAAGAGTTCGGAGATTTTGTTCGGATGGGTTCTCCACTCAATTGTTAGCTGACGGATTTAACTGAGGGAACGTGCGTTTTCTGATGAGGGGTCGCACGGGGAGGATGTTCTCACTATCTTCTGTATATATATACCGTCATGCGAATGTCAGTCTCGCACCAAGTAAGTTGCTTCCTGTAGAATGGCTCCAGCGAGCTTGGCCGGGTTCAGTTTTGTTAGAGCAAAACCTTATCTGGGTCTAATCACGAGCTTGCAGTCGTCCCCCGACAATAAGGAGGGTTTAATACCGGGCCTAGTTGAGGACAGAAGCGGCTTCAGGCATTGCGATAAGCCGCTGAGGAACGGCTGATGCGAAGCGAACGACATGGCATTGAGGTCATGGATGCATGTGTCATGTTGATGCTGCGGGCTAACATTGCACACACCGATCTGCGCGAGAGGCGTTGCAACCTTTAGGAGTATAAGGGCAACAGCTGATTGGGGAGCATAAGACACACCACAATTTTCAAACGTCAGTTAGAAATACGTAAAAGTGACTTATGGGAGAATGTTTACGAGCAACAAAGTTCCACATGGCATCAGTTGGTAAACTGGCGTCAAACGAAATGAACCAGAAGCACGCATTCAGCCAGGGTAGGAATAACGAAAACAGGGAATATACATGACACCTCCTTGGCCACAAACGAAACAAATAAGTACAGTCGAATAAATAAGACTTAAGCAAGATTTAGTCAACGACAAACGCAGATACTCAGCGTTCGATAAGTTGTTCTAAAATCTTTCGATTCGCTTAGAAGTCGGTTTCTTATATAGGCAAAGCAGTCACAAATTAGTTAAAAAATTAACTAAGAAGTTTAGTAGAATTGTTGCACTTTTCTCAACCGCATTTTAATGGCAGAGCTTTTTAAGCTTGAGCATGGTGCGGTGGCGTTATAAAAATACCAAGAAAAAAAACGGCACCGCCTGTGAAGGGTGCACCATCGCATATAGGTTATTATAAAAGTGAAGTCGGCTTTCACCCTGCTCTATAGTGTTAGCACAAGGCCTTCAACCCGGCTCAAGTGTGAGCGCAAGGGGCATATGCGTATGCGAACCCCTTACTATACCATTTTAAAGGTGACAGTCTTTCTTGGGCTACTAAAAAGCCAAAGAACAATTGGCGCAGCTAGCACTAGTGGTACAACACTAGAGAAACAGCGGAACCGGGTGTCGACCTAGCTTCTTACCCCTTGGGATCCGCTATCAGTGTGGAGGACCGATGGGAACGGCCTTGTAAAATCCGGCTAAGCTTGGCCTGTCCCCTCAACACTTAGCCAAGTATAGCAAAAACATCGCAAAATTTAACAAAACTTAGCAAAGCCTAGCAAAACTTGCCAGAACCGGAAGAAGCTATAGGTCGGCACCCATCTCCGCTGTTCCTCCAGCGTTCCACCACTAGTGCAAGCTGCGCCAAATTTGTTTATTGTGTTTCGGGCAGTAGGAATGGCCCATTTTTCATTTGCTATGTTCTTTTGCCATCTGGCGTAATGTATGGAGTCTATGGAGCGCGTAATGTATGGAGCGCGTGTGCGGCGCCACGCCTATTGAAAGAAAGGCACGAGTTGCCGCTTGCGGCTATTGTGCCTGGCGGAACATTGGACCTGTGAGCAGAATAATACCCAGTTATGCTTGCAGCTGAGCGCTGAAGCGGTTGCCGTAAATATTCCATGAGATTGAACTTCAGCCAATATGCACGCAATGCCCCTATAGCATCGGGTGGGAAATGCCTACCAGGAATCCTCAAATCCCTCCTCATTTGTATTAGAGCAACCTTGCTGCATCGTTGTGGCGTAGTTTTATCTTGTGTTATACTTTGTAATTGATGCACTCGCGTAAATAACCACTGGAAATATTATCTGCAAAAAAAAAAAAGTGGTTTCAGATTGTGCGCATTTATTATAAATTTTCCGAAGTGATTTATTATGCCAACGTGGACTTGCCGTAAGTAGTTCTCTCTTTGTTTATAAATACAAAAAAAAAACATGGACGCCATGGTTAGACTGGGCGTGAGTTGTGGGAATAAGTTATCTTACGCTGCCCACAACCTTAACCGTGTAATTCCTGTCTCATATAACGAAGGCGTGGCAACCCTGGCGCAGAATTTGAGAAAGTTTGAGTGGTTTCTTGTCCTTTTGGCTTCATATCGGAGAAAAACGTTACCTGCGTTTTTTTTTGGCAGTTCCACAGCGACTATAAATGTGATGAGGTTCGTGGGCATGGCATGAAGAATTACGTGCGAATAATGACGTGCGGTACGGTGTAGAGCTTTATTCATGAATTCTTCCACGTTATTCCGCTGTTGAATAAACTTACGGCTTTAAGCACCGAATGCTTGCTGGGTGGGGTTCGCCCACTATAATGCATGGTTAAAGATAACATAAAATGGCCCTCAATGAGTAGGTCCCCACGCTGACGCCATACGCCGCCCGGTGCTCCCCGCGAAGGCACTGTGCACAGCCCGGAAGCTCATCCAAAGCCGTTCCAAGGCTACCAAAGCAGGTACGTGCACCACGAGAGCTCTGTAACTCGCGCGACTTTCCCCGCGGGGAAGTGCGTCTCCTCCTCAACCGCACGTCATTCGGGCAAAAACGTCACCGAAGCTGCGAGTAGCCTGTCCGACAACCCATGCGCTGGAAGAACCGCCCATGCCTGAAGACGTCGCGGATACGGTGGTCCCCGTAATAATACACGCGGAACTAAGCACACAAAATATGGGAACTGAATTAGGGGGAAGGGTGTGCGCACGTGAGGAAAGTACGCTTAACGTCGCGCGCTTACGGCCAATGGTTTGCATCGACGAGAGGGGTCAAAGTTCGTTCAACCCACTCATTTGTTAACACCGTAATCTCCGACCTGACCTCAGCTCCCTTTTCTTTGTTTAATTCACGGAGAAGCAAGGTAGCATATCAATTTCCTTATCATTGTCCAACCGCTCCCCTTTGTTTACCGACCGGCTGGAGAGACCGACGGAATTCCGGGGCGGAGCGCGAGCTGCAGCTGCCGTGATGCGAATATTAACCGCTGTGACGAGGTGAATGCATCCGGCATGCTTCCAAATGAGTGCGTTCATACCCAGTTTTAATAAGCCGCTCTTCGCAGTATCAGCGGATGACCTGCGTAGCCGTGGGCGGTCGGTCTTCTTTGCGTTGACGCTCGCGCACAGACATGCCTCTGTTATTTGCTCGAAGCGGCTAGAGAAATTTTCGTTCGAGTCGACCGCTGTTCTCGAATACCAAATGCACAGTCGGCGAGTGCATGGTGAAGAGAGCTTTAACGGATGTTAATACGAAGACAATGGCAGAGCATACATCAGAACGCTACAAGGGGAGCACATGCTCACACACACACAAGAAAAGAAATAAAATGGAGGGAACGAGCAAAGGAATTCGCGCCACCTAGAGGCGTGGAGCATGAATAAATGTTCCGGCCCGCATTTCCATATATGCGCGCACGAAGAAAGCGATATGAAGGAGCCGAGAAACTAGAAACGTTTTGACGACGTAATGCACAATCATACGCGCATATAAACTCCCACCACTTTCGTCAGTGGCACCTTTCGGGTATACCTGTGATGAATGATGGAGGCTAATCTCAATCACTTAGGTCAAGGAGTGATCGAAGCGTTTTGTCTGTTACAGTTTCTGTCTTCGATTGTGTGTGCATTTCTCTTTGTGAGCGCCTGCAATCTTTATTGCAATTACTCTTTATTATCCTATAGGTGTTCACAGATATGTAGGCCCCCTATATTAGCTGTACATTTAGAAACTCGCTTTGTCTCCTTGGTTCTTTGTGCAAGGTCGAAGGTTTCACAGATTATTTTCACCTTGAGTGGGTAACTGGTGGTACACTGTTTGCACCTGTATATTCTCGCTGTAAATTCTTTGTATGTAGTTTCCATGGCTTTGTCTATTTGCTCAGGCAGCGTTTCCCCCAGGAAATCCAAGTCAGTCCTGGGAAAGGTAAAAACGCACATGCATATATATATATATATATATATATATATATATATATATATATATATATATATATATATATATATATATATATATTGTGAACGATGTTTTCATACCGATCGCTACAGTGGTCATTCCCCCCATTCATAGTATCCAGGAACACTGCCATCATCAGCATCATCTTCATTCATCACGCGCCACCGGCTGTCACCCTGACATCCCGTGCCTCGCGCGACCGTCATCTCTCGTGCCAAGTCACCAGGAACAACTTCGTCGGACTCTCTGCTGGTTGCTCCTTTCAGCAAAGCCGGAAGAAACGGGCTGTGCTTCCCCGTGCCTTTGCCTTTCAAGTGGTGGAGCATTAGGAGCCGATTCTTTCGGCCAGGCTTTTTCACCAGCTGTCGCAAAATATGTTGCATCATGTCTTGCCTGTCAGAGTCACAAACGCCCGACCTCAGCCCCTGCAGGGATGCAGCCTCTGCCTTGCCCTCCCGCTCCATTCGAAGTCATTCGGCATCGACCTATATGGACCTTTGCCTTCAACTTCGATTGGTCATCGCTGGATTGTTACTGCTGTAGATCATTTGACTCGATTCGCAGAGACTGCTCTTCTGCGTACCGGCTCCGCTTCCGAAGTCGCAGATTTTTTTCTGCAAGCCATCTTTTTACATCACGGACCACCTCGCACTCTTTTAAGTGACCGAGGACGCACACTCCTCTCAGCAGTCCTTGCAGAAGTTTTTCGGGCTGCCAGTACCATCCCCAAGACCACGTCAAGTTATCATCCTCAGACAAATGGCCTGACAGAACGCTTTTATCGTACTCTGTCTGATATGATTTCTTTCTACATCAACCCCGACCACAGAAATTGGGCCGCCATTGTTCCCTTTGTAACATACGCCTACAACACTGCTGTTCAAAGTACCACTGGATTTTCACCGTTTTAGGGACGAAGCTCCTCTTACTCGGGCCCTGTCCCGTCCCTCGTTGCTGCTGTATACGGCACGGCACATTAATGATGATTGTGGGAGGATCCCCCTAGGGATTGGCCAACCAAAGATTGGCCGAAGAGGTCAAAAACGTTGAACGCGTTCGTTGCTACCCAACAAGGAGAAGAGGAAGAAGAAGAGGCTGTCGTTCGTTGCCTGCGAGCTCAAGACACGTACCGGGGGTACACGACACAAGACGCTCTGCAGAAGGCGACGGACAAGGTGGCTAAAATGTCACACACCGAATTCGCCAACTTACCCATGGAGATTCTCATCGTCCAAAACAATCCCTACATAACCACCACAAACATGGACGTCGTCGACGAGTCGACTCTTCAAATGATGTGCGGGGAACGTTTCACGCTTTTACCGATAAGCATTGGAGCTTCGCCCCTCTCATCATCATTCACTTCGTGGAGATGGCGGAACTTTTTTTCCTCGTGCATGGCCGGCCATCCCCCATCTGTTCTGGACACATCTTTCTTTTCCTGCCCAGTTTCTCCAACAGTTAACATGACAGATCAATTTATTTCTCGTATCGCGCACTGCCGGAACCTCGACCCGATTAACACACACTGAGTCCACGTTAAAGATCGCCTGGTGATCAAAATTAATCAGGAGCCCTCCACTACGGCGCGCCTCATCGCCTGCGTTGCGTCGGCGCGTTAAACCCTACAATCAATCAACACTGAGTCCTGCCAGGATGACCGGAAGTCGTGCTACGACACAGAACGCCGGGACGGTCACCTTTTGCTTTCCAAAGTGTTGCTTTGGTATGTGTTACTTTCCACATATCTGTGTGAAAAGTTTATGCCCCGCTTCATTGGCCCGTACACAGTACTTCAGCGTACCTCTACACTGAACTACTTAGTTACTCCTACGTGTGGTGTCACTGACCGTCGGTGCCTGTGCATGTTTCGCGTCTAGAACACTTTCTTCGCCGATCGCATTACCTCTGACTTACGGCCAGGTTGGCTAGTTCGACCGCCGGGGAAGTTAGTGTAAGCGATGTTTTCATACCGATCGCTACAGTGGTCGTTCCCCCCATTCATAGTATCCAGAAACACTGCCGCCATCCAGCATCATCTTCTTTGACGCGCCACCGGCTGTCACCCTGACATCCCGTGCCTCGCGCGACCGTCATCTTCGTCGGAACTCTCTGCTGGTTATTCCTTTCGCAAATGCCGGAAAAGCCGGAAGAAACGGTCTGCCTGGGACTTGTCAAATACTGCATCATGCACACGCTCTGTGTTCAGTGAGGATACGGCCTCTTTCGGCGACGGGCCTCTGACGACGCGCCCTGTCACATTGCGTGAACACAGTGGCCCCATCATCACTGTATACTGAACTTCTGAACTTCATTCGTAAAGTGAACCTTTTCGTGTTGAAATGATCACCATGGCTCATCACCATCTGATCATACACCTTCATCAATGCTGCTGCGGCAAGATGAACTCACAAAACAGTACTAAACTTTGTAAAAGGTGTTAGGAATCACCCTCGCATGCTTGCGTAATATTTGACCTATTTGTTTGGAGTCATTCTTCCGCTTACACCAAGTCTGTCTCCCCGTGTAGACACGCCTGCACCAGCCATCGGGCTGGCCTTGCAACGTGCGCCGGCGGCCGGGAACCAGAGGAAGAGCGGCACCGACGGCGTTGAGGTCGAATCTTAGCCATGCGCTTCGGCAAGGGCCGGCTGTTGTTCGGCCGCAGAAGTTCGGCGCCCGGCACTCCAGCGGCTGCCAGGAGGCACTCTAGGAACAAGGCCAGCACCGCGCAGACCAACAAGTGAGTGGACACAATTAAATACAAAGCAGGGGTCGGCATGGCCCCGCACCGTAAATTCCTCGCGATGGGCCCATGGGGGTATACGGAGTCCAGAAGGCAGCCTGAGCCCCAACCTATTACTTCGGGCCGCCTTCACAGCATCTCCGGTGTCTTCCAATACGTACAAGGAAACCCTGAGGCGAATAATAAACGAAATAAATATATAAGGACACATTTGCGCTCATACCATAAGTATACCGCTACCTTCTAAATATTTCGAGTCTATTTCGGGTAATTCGGCTCCGTAACTTTGACAGGGCCGCTGAATGGAAGAGAGTGGCCGTGGTCTAGGTATCCACGACTACATGTAGTCGTTACAAACCAGGCTCCTGACCTTGAAGATAGTGCGAACACCATGGCTGTCCGAACAAGGCTATCCGAAAGTAAAATCGCTCAGCTATCCAATTGTGCTATCGCCGGTATAGCTTTAAACGAGCAGAACGACTAGCTTTGTACTCCATCATCTGGAAACGGTGAACAAAAAATTTGGCAGATTCATGCGAAGATTTGCTGTCTGCATGAAGGATACAAACAACCAACTTCATAGTTGTGTTTTTTCACAGTCAATTTTCGAGGGCAAAGTCTTTATATAATAGCAGTCCCGTATTGGAAATGCGGGAACGTTGTTAGATTTTAGAAGGCTTAAAATAGCAGCAGAATTCTTCCTCTCTGTTAAAAGAATTGTTTGTCAGTACATCAGTGCGCGCGTACTCGGGAGCCCACTTTACTTCACCAAATAAATCTTGACTCGGCCCCTTTCTAAATTAACGCGTCAGAGTGTTTTTTCTCTTTGTTGAATAGTTTAAAGTACAATTGCAAGTTAATTATTTGTTCCTTGAATTCCTCGCTTTTTAGCGTGTTAGAAAACTTGGGCACCAGTTAAACTGAACAGAGAAATTAATCATACTTTCATCACCGTCTTCCGTTCCCCTTCAACGCCCCGAAAGGGTAGGAAGGTGCAGTGTGCTCAGACGTACGAGTGGGCACTCTTTTGGGTTCCATTCATCGCTTGTGGTACCCATTTGGCTACGTCCGAAAGCTCCTTCAAATCAGATATGTTACTGAAAATGCAGTGATGTTTGTATTAGTGATTACTTGTTTATACTAGCCGTCGTGCCTAAGTAGTCATGATGCTGAACCCAAGGATGCAGCTTCTGCACCCCCTCCTCCCCCCCTTCCCCCCGATGGAGGGGAGAAGTTAAAAAACGCCCCTGCTTAGATATCTTGGCGCACATTAAAGATTCTCGAGTGATTTAAATTATTCCGCTGCCGACTAGTACGGCGGGTCTCATAGCCCAGATGTAAAACATTTCCTAGACGCGTAAAAACCAGCCGAAATGGTTTCGTTATTTTACCTTTTGCAATCATTTTCTCAATTTTGTTTTTTTCATGCAAAACTGGAAAATAAACATGACGAAAAAAATCACACATCTCCACGCCGTGAACGGGGCCGAGGGTGCGAAGCACTGGGACGCCAAGTTGTGTATTGTCCTGTGTGATGAGCGTCATCGTCCGTGCATGCTGATGCACTCTGAGATTTAAATGATTTTGAGGTGCAGTAAATGCGCTGCAAATGACAAGCGCCACACGAAATGCAATTCGCGTCCCAGTACTTCGCAACTTCGGCATTGTTCACGACGTGGAGATGTGTGACTTTTTTTTTGCGTTCTGTACCCTTTCAGGTGCCTTGACTAACATATTTTTCGATTTTAATGCTGTGTGCACGGACGTCAAAGGACGCCAACGGACATTGCGAGGTCGCTGTGCACTTCAGTACCTGTTTTCTATTCAAATTTCCGTCTGACCAGAAAACCAAAGTAGCTCAGAAGCTGCGGCCGATTCAGAGTTACTGACCTTTTCTGAGGGAGGAGGGTGGGGAGAACTACGGGTACCACGGATATACTACGGAGCGTGAAGAGGGCGAGCGAGGTACATGGTATGCATTAGCTGTTGGCTTGGTAGTGCTACTGTCGGGGCGCGGTGGGGAAGGGGGCAATTACCCCCTTTCCTCCCAAGGTCTGCCACTGCTACAGGAATTCCGTAAATATCATCACATCATCATCATCATCATCATCATCATCATCATATCTACGCCCACTGCAGGGCAAAGGCCTCTCCCATTATTCTCCAATTACCTCGGTCCTGTGCCAACTGTTAATCCCCCAATTAATCCCCGCAAATTAATTAATAACCAATTAATCCCCGCAAACTTCTTGATCTCATCTGCCCATCTAACTTTCTGCCGCCCCCTGCAACGCTTGCCTTCTCTAGGGATCCACTCTGTTACCCTTAATGACCAGCGGTTATCTTGCCTTCGCATTACATGCCCTGCCCACGTCCATTTCTTTTTCTTAATCTCTACTAATATGTCCTTAACACGTGTTTGTTCCCTGACCCACTCCGCTCTCTTCTTGTCCCTTAATGTTACACCTATCATTTTCCGCTCCATTGCACGCTGAGTCGTTCTCAATTTAAGTTGAACCCTCTTATTGAGCCTCCAGGTTTCTGCCCCGTAGGTGAGTACCGGTAAGATGCAGCTGTCATACACTTTCTTCTTCAGCGACAATGGTAGGCTGCTATTCATTATCTGAGAATGTCTGCCATATGCACCCCACCCCAATTCTTATCCTTCTAATTATCTCTGGCCTCATGGTTGGGATCTGGGGTCACAACTTGCCTAGGTAGATATATTCGCTTACCACTTCCACTGCCCTCGCCACCTATCTCAAACCGCTGTGCACTGTCCCGAGGTTATTGATCATTACTTTAGTTTCTGCATATTAATTTTCAGGACCCACGGTTCTACTCTGTTCGTCCAGTGCGGAAAGCATGCTTTGAAATTCGTCCCCCAAGTTACTTAGCAAGGCAACGTCATCAGCAAATCTGAGGTTACTGAGGTATTCTCCATTAACCCTTACTCCCACCTGTTCCCAATCCGTAAATATGTATGCACGTAATCATGGACAGGTGCTCGTTATCCACAATGTAAATGGTATTTGACGGTGAGAACAGTTGCGGGGGCATGATTCTATTCTGTTGTTGTGAGGGTGGATCGTTGCAAATACATTTCTGTTACTTAGTTCGGCTCCACGTCGGGGACCATAATTTGTGCTATATGTGTACAGTCATGGACAAATTAAAAGAAGCAAAATATGAAGAATATGGTTTGTGAAACCTACATAATGACGCGGTTGTGGTATATTTCACACGCCACACTTCCAAACTTTGTAACATCACAGTTACAAAGTTTGCCTTGCGAGAAACCGACTTGCATAAAAAAATTGCAATATTTGTGTGTTCCGATTCGTATTTTCGCGTTTGCATTACGTTTGTTTACGACTACATGTACACTGACCGTCGTTAACAAATAAGTTTACTGTGCAGTTTTGAATGGTAATCTAATTTTCGAAAGACTGCTTGGCGGATTATAGATCAGTAGGTAGCTATGATGGAAGGGGCCAGTATTCACTTCAATAGACCGAACACTTCCGGTACAACAACAATGAGAACAAAGAAAGTAAGCGTAGTTGTTTGAATGAGGTCAAAGGGCAGAAATACTTTTATTGGTGCTGATACAAATGTAGCATAATTAATCCGATAAAGTTGCTGTTTTGTTTGCTTACAAGACATTTTTGTTGTCGCTCTTCTATTAATTTTCTCGACGTTCCTACATAATTGAGCCCTTACGCAGCTCCATGGATGAAACGTTTAAGAGACTGCTGCTCTATAGAGCCGGTATTTTCGAGGCTCTGCTGCCAATGTGCTGGTGCTAGACACGAGCGCCTGTTACAAGGTCGGTCGGAATGAAGGCGGCAGCGCGAGGCCTTGGCGTCGGCGGCCGGAAGGTTGTTGCTTCCGTTAGGCAGATGGCGCTATAGTAGTCGACTGCCTGCGCAGCGTGCTTCTAATATTAAAGACGATAGTCTTTGTTGGGCTACTTAAACGTGAAAATTTTGGTCTGTCTGTCTGCCTAGCTCTCGATTCAGCCACCCGGCCAAAGCCAAATAGAATTCTTGAACAAGAATACCGCCGGAACATTCCTAAACCACTAAATCTAGAAACACACTTTACGCTTTTCAACATTTTTCAGCAAAAAGAAAACATTCGTATATTTGAGACAAGACATCAATACATACGTGGTATTTACAGTGTTCGTTCTTTTTATAATAGTATCAAGGCTGTCTCATTTTTGGGGTCACAAGTAAAATAAACGCGTTGCAAAAAAAATTTCCACCACAAAATGCAAAAAAAAAAAAAAATGCTAGCGCGCGTGCCTAGACCGCGGGGCGGCATTCCAAGAAGTCAAAACGTAACGAAAGGTTCTAGTAGATGGCGCGCGAGCAGTGTAACGAGGCGGTTCTGGCAAGCGCTTCTCTACAGGACCAACTCAACCTGCTGGAGAGAGCGAAGACAGGCGCGCCGCAGTGGCGAGAATTGCACTCTTTTCTATCCCCTATCCCATTCCCTCCTTCCCCTTTTCCTCAATAGAGTTTGTTCAGTCAGTCAGTGAGCGAGAAATTTGAACCGACTAGGGCGAACCTCCACCGCATTTATCGTGGAAGGAGAGAGAGACGGGAGACTAAGAGCGTGAGGGTTGGCCGGGAAAGAGAAGATAGACTGAACATTTGAACAAGAGCGCTAAAAAAAATCAGCAGTGGCTTAACTCGGCTATACCAGGATATACATAGCGTGAGCTAAGGTTCTTAACTTTCCTGGTTGTGTAGGATTAGCTTGATTATCATGCTTACTGCTGCTTCAGTGACACACACACGGTACACGCATACATGTGCATTTATCAAGCGGCTCCGGCGCAGCGTCACCAATCGCCCCAGAGCTAAGCTGGTTCTACAGGCGCACGCCGATGTTGCTACGACGCACGAGTCATCGGTTCCACACCCGGCCACCCCTCGCATGATCATCAAGTGGACCGGGCCGCCGCGTGCGGAACGGAGGTCGGCGAAGATGCTGGGCGCGTGGGGTGTGTGAGACCCGCCGGGCAGCGAGCAACGCTCTGTGCGCCGTGTGACGTCACTGCTCCTCGCGAATGCGCAGCACGGCTCTCCAGGAGCCACGCGAAATGGCTCAACGTCGGCCAGTGTAGCTCACGCTACAAAAGTATGTACAAACAAGCCCGCATTACCACGCTTTTTCAGAAAGTAGGCATTTACGCGGCAGGGGCAGTGGGAGACTATCGTATTTCGACGACATTTGCATGGAGGCGAGCAGACACTAGGCCAATTTTTGAGAGGATGGAGGACGGCCCGCGGAGGTTTTGTCGTTTGAGGTGGCTTTAACCGTAATTTGCGATATGTTGCATACCTGCTGTTTTGAATTTCGCAAGCTTGCATGACTGAATCAACCATAAAAAAATATTTAATATTTTCCGCGCTTTGATAGGTGAAATTAAAGTAACCCGTTTACGGAAATTTAAACATTCCCATTTCTCAGACCATGGAAGCTCTGCAAAAACTACAATCACAACTCTTTTTTAGTGGGGGGGGGTAAATGCACTTAGTATTATTGTACTTGCACATCAGGAGCTTTTAAGTACTTTTCTCTCTGGTAAACGTTTTTTTTTTTTGTAATTTACAGGTTGGGGGGGGGGGGGAGGGGAAGTCCTAGGTGAAAAATGTAAACGGGGTACAATAAAATAGGTTCTCCTTTCGTACGAGGCCCCGCTGGGCTTGACGTAAAGTTGCGTTTGCGCATCCGTCACTGGTGGTAGAGAGGTCCGTTCCTGGTACGCACTCCAGCCTGAGAACCCAGAGACCCGGGCAATCCCAGAGAAGGAGTCGCAGTAGCTTCAGGCAGGGGTCAGATCCACGACCAGAATGCGGGGGGGCGTTGTTGGTTGGCCGTATTGAAATTTCCAGCTTGCCTTTACTGCGGGAGATAATGCCTGGCTGTGCGAATGCGCTGCACGACGACCTGAGCCCACGAATCGAAGCAACGGTTCGGACACAAATTCGCGCGTGTTCCGCCGCTCTTTCTTTTTGGCATTCCGTAGCGTGCTGTAGGGACCACTGGAAACCTGAGGGTAGGCTCTTCACATTCACTCCTCACCATACCCTCCAACACTCTGCCAGCACTGAGAAGAACGGGCCACATTACATCACCACATGTGGACCTGAAAATCTCACCCACTTCCTCTTATCACCTCCCTCGACCAGTGGGAAGCTGCGCTGGGTTGCGCAAACCTGGATCAACAAAGGGAGCTCGCGAGTCGTATGTCGGACAGCCGAATTCTTATGAATTGACTGATATGGGTGGTCTCAGTCATGTGCTCAAGCTCTTTAACAGTCAGAAGGGAGTCTGTTTAAATGCATATCTGCCGTACGCCAAGTATATCTATAAACGTTGCCGTACACGGGATTGCTTTTCGCATTGCCGCACAACAAAATAGATAGCCTGAAACTGCCGTAAGTGTACTCACTTGGATGTAAAGAAGTATAAGGGATTCTACATTTACCTTAGGTTGATGATGTAAAAAGCTTTATATTTAAAGTTCAGGTTGGTGTACAGGTTAATTGATAGTTTGTATTGATTAAAAGTTAAACTGGATAAAAGTTAAACGTTTTTTTTTTATATATTTGAATTCCTCAAATACATTAGTCATGTCTCTGCCCAGTTATATATATCCTACAGCTACGGTTTGACCCAATTCGGGAAAAGTTATTCTGCCGCCAACAATTCCAGGGATGAAGATAAAGGGGCTGACGTCACGGTGTATGTTAACCGCGTCATTGCCTTCTAGTGTAGACAGAAGAAGACGGACAGGCTTCGCTTTTCGCCTTGAAATGTGGCACATATCCGCGTAAGCGCAAAGGGCAAGGCACTTAACACGACACGCCGCCTCACCCGCGGCAACGTTCGTCTCGCGCGTGCGTTCTTTACCTCTCGGGCCTTCGTCGCTGACATTCGTCTCGCGGATTTTGACGCGTGTGTTTCTCAAGTGGCGCTGAAGGCGGTGTTGTGTTTCCCGTCGGCGATGAATGCCAGCGGCGTCCAAGATTCCTAGATTCACTCGCAAATTGCCAGCGCTCACCCCGCAGTGCCATTTCTCCATGTCCTCTCCGTTGTATATACGCTAATGCGCGCGGGCACGCGTCGGCTCTATCAACCGCCCCCGGCGATTGCGTCGTTTACCCGCTATTTAGATATCCCCGCTAGAGCCGGTGCACGTCGAGGGCGAAAAGAAAAGAAAAAGACAGCGAAGAGCGAACGAAGCAAGTACGCTCTTTCGTCGACGTCTCTCAAACCGAAACCTGGAGGCTCAGTGCCTGACTGAGTCAGTTGCCGAACGAGGCACCTGGCGTCAGGCGTACCTGTCCACGGACGGGGGTACGCCCGTCACTTCTCGAAGCCGCGATCTCGCGGCGCAACCTCGGGGAGCGTCAGCCTCCCAAAGCGGAGGGCCACGCGCGTGATCGAGCGCAGGTTTTGCCGCGAAAAAAAAAAAAATAAAAAAGCGCGGAAAATGCACGTGGGCTCCGTACGTGGACGACGTCACTTTCAAATTTCGAGACCCATGCTCTGCGTCAGTCACTTTAATGTGTAGGTCTGAGTAACTTTTGAATGAGTAGCATGTGTAAAGACGATAGTCTTTCTTGGGCTAGTTAAACCCAGAAATTTTGGTGTCTGTATGTCTGTCTGTGACTCGATTCAGCCACCCGGCCAAAGTAAAATTGATATTGCGCAATAGTCTTATATACTGACAGCCAAATGTCCGGTTTATATGTTCATACTTGTCAACTTTGTTGAACAAGAACAAGACATTACGCATATATGACAGGAAATTAGTACACAAGGGATATTTACAGTGTTCCTTTATTTAAAAAATTAATGGATGCTTGGTTTTTCGATAGCAAATGATGTTCTACATCTACTGCAGAAAACCACCGCCTCCTGGCGGCATATGGAAAATCACGCGGCAACAGGAACGAAAGGTTCCACTAGCTAGGTTCCACTAGCTAAGTTTTACGTTCTGCTTGGAACGCACGTGCAGCACGGCCACGCGGCTTCTATAAACCTTGTAGTCGGCCGCCTCCTTTCACGCGCGTCTCCGCCGTACTGCAGCGCTGGCATCGAGGAACCCGGCCTGTAGCAGTGGAACGAGGTAAATTCAAATCGCCTTGCGCAAACCTTTAGTGTGTTTACCTTGGGATGAGCGCGACGGTACAGGAACAGCATGAGAGGTGAGTGGGAAAGCAAAGGGGGGCAGTTCCTTGGCAAATGTTTGCAAAGAGTATCGTCTTTTGACGACATTTGCAACGAAAAGGAGCAAATACGCGGCCAATTTTTTTATCGAGTTTCCTACATTCAGGACCGTGTAGCGACCTGCATCTGCACGAAAAGGCATGACTGGTGGAAGTACCACATTAATTGTTATAGTAGAGCAAATAGAGCGTTTAGCGGAATTTCGAGAAAACACTAAAATGCGAATTATAGAAAAAATAAATTTCATAAAAATGAACTAACAAAATAAAAAAAATATACATCCTATACATCTCCAAAAAACTAAGGGCTAAAAAAAGGAAAGGTCAGAAAGACGGATAAAAAATAGCGAGGACGGGCCAACCGTGTAACGTGCTGAATTTGCACGAAAACGCATAATTTGCGGCAGTAACCCATTTAATCGTTGTGCTACGCATTAGACGAAAATACTCTAATTTTTTTCTCATTCTTTTATCACTCTTCGCTTTATTGTTCGTGAGGAATGAGATACAAAAAAAAAAAAGAAAAAGAAAACGTGGTAAACAACATGGCACTGGCGACGGGCAGCAGGCAAGGATAAGTGCACTGGTGTCCGGTAGCGCTTGGGGCGCAGGTGTCAATGGCAAGGTGGGAGAAGTGGGGAGACGGATGATATGGAAACCAGCTTTCCGGCGTACCTCTCAAGTCATTCCGTCGTAATGCAGAAAAGGAGAAACTCTATAGACAACTTACGTCACGCGCGTCCTGCGGTAATGTCCGGTATTTTCCCGCCCCAGTGTTACCCGAGGCATTGAATAACTAAAAAGCAAATAAGAAGCTGACAGGCCCTTACAGCTGCCTGAACTACTGATGTGTGTGCGCGCAACGCCGGACCAACGCGGCCTGGGCTGGCTGGACAATATGTCGTAAGTAGAGTGATAAGTTTATTATAAGGAATGAGATGTGACACGAAGGTACGATCTCTCCTAAATAATTTACAGCCTCTGTAGGAAATGTATTAAAGAGGCTCGAATTTGAGAATTTCGGGTCACGAGCGAATAGGGAATATTTTGGCCTACTGAGATTTTCACTAGATCTTCTCTTGCTCACTGAGTCCGAGAAGATCAGTGACAGGAAAAATAATTGGCCGCGTATCTGCTCCTTTCGTTGCAAATGCCGTCAAAAGACGACAGTCTTTATCGGCTTTTGCGAAGTAAATGCCTCCCTTCGCTTTCCCGCTCACCTCTCATGTTGTTCCTCTTGCGTCGCGCTCCTCCCAAGGTAAAGACGCCAAAGGTTTGCTTAAATCATTTTAAATTTCCCGCGTTCCACTGCTCCAAACCGGGTGTCTCGATGCGAACGCTGCCGTACGGCGAAGAGGCGCGTTAATCGAGGCGCCCTACTTCAACGTTTATAGAACCGCGTTTCCCTACTCCACGTGTGGAGCCTTGCGTAACTGTTGCCGGTTGATTTCTTAAAATGGCGCCAGAAGCTATAGTGGCGCGGGCGACAGCAGGCGACGGCGGAGTGAATTTTTTTCTGCAGTTGATGAAGTATTTAATTTCGCAAAAGTCAAGCATGTTTGATTTTTTATAAAGGAACACTGCAAATATACTTCTGTATTGATTTGTTTGTCTCATATTGCGTAATGTCTTGTTCTTCTTCAACAATGTTGAAAAGTATGAACATTACACCGGAACATAGACGGGTAGATTTAGCTGTGACTATAGAAAGACTATTTGCGCAGGAATTGTTTTGCTTTGGCGGGTGGCTGAATCGAGTCACAGAAGACAGACAGACAAAAGACAGACAGACAGACAGACAGAGACAGACCAAAATTTCTGGGTTTAAGTAGCCCAAGAAACTACTATCGTCTTTAAAATGATTTAGAGCTCGCATAGAGGGAGCCCAGTCGCAGAGAATATAGTCATAAGGAAATTAAAGTAATGCTAATCATCCAAGCAATGACGCGGATATTTATCCTACGGAATGATCAAGTTGTGGGTGTTAATTCTAACCAGGCGTCAGAAATAAAACGATAATTTATTATCCCGTGAAGCACTGAGGCAAAGAGACCCGCGTATCACTAGAGGCAGAATCTGAGCTAGTTGGATGATGATTGATTAAAGTACTGGTCAGCCTAAATTTAACTCAGGATACAGACAAAGACGAAAGACAAGGTCACCGCTTGTGCTTCGTCTTTCGTCTTTGTCTGTGTCCTGAGTTAAGTTTAGGCTGACCAGTATTTAATCAACCGGATATTAGGTCACTTTTTAGGGCCCCCAAGGAAAGCTTAGCGTTTGTGGGAGTAAAGCTAGAGCTCTCGGCGCCCCTTCCCATGTAGCAATAAGACATATCCGGGTAGCCCTCAGCCAACCAGCTGAAAAACAAAGCGTGAAAACCCTGACTGCAATCGTCGGGTTGCCAGGTCACAGGGCGCTTCGCATTGTTCTTTCCTTCGGAGGGGGTGAGCAGGGAGGCGGCAAGCACGCTGTTATCCATCTCCTGGTTTATTCTCCTCTCAGCACCGTCCCTTTTCTCGCACCAGTCAGCCTACATTGCACACCTTCCTGGTCACCAGGCCTGACGTACACATACCAGAAAAGAGATGTTTTGAAGGAGTGACAATCATAGAGGTGATCGCAAGAACGTCTTCTTCGTAAGATACGTGTTTAGAGGAAAGTAAACGAAACGATTCCAACGTGGGTGCAACGACTCGTAACCTACGGTCGGGGAAAGACATGGAATGGGGTGTGCACCGACAAGCTTCTTTAGCGAGGTAGTGTCCATCTCGCTATAGCGTATTGCGTCACGCACAATGCGGTGCGTACGCGCCACAGTTCCACCGGCGACGCTGTGCGACGCGTCGTGTGGGCTTTTGGACGACGACCCCAGCGCAAGCGCACTGACCTTCCGCCCTTTTCCGCCTCCTCCCTGCCGCTCTCGGTAGGTCTGCGGTACGCCGCGGAGCTTCATTCAGCCAACTCGTCCGACGTCATGGACGCGCTTGTAGACGCGAATAGTGATGACTGCCTGGCGGCACGCGGCGGTCAGCTCTCGCCGGAGCTCGTGGCGTCTTCCTGGTGTCATACAACCTCCGAACGGCAGCGTGGCAGTTTGCATATTTCTCTGTGACGGGGCGGGCGGGTTTGCAAGTAGGGTGGGTAGTTGAATGTACGACGAGGGTAGCGGGACGTTTATGTCACGCAGAATGCAGGTCGCGGGTGTTTTAGCGAGGCAACTGACTTTCCAAAAGTGATATTTGAGGTGTAATGACAGAGGGAAACAACCAAAAATTGACAAACCCTCATCGTTTCCACTATTTTCCCTGGATTATTAATTTGGTGTATTGGCGAATGGTTTTGTTGCCGATTCCATCACTTGTAAGTTCCAGGAAAGCGGAGAAACAACTCGTTGAAAATTGCGGAGGAAAAATTGGCCGCGTATCTGCTTTCTCCGCTGCAAACGTCATTGAAAGACGATGGGTAGTACCGTGCCGCCCGTGCCATCTCTCAGGCCTCTGTTCCCCACCCCTCTCACTCCCCTATGGTGAATCCATTGGAGGTTTGTTCTATTCAATTCAATTTTCCCGCGTTCGTACTGCTTGAGCGTCATCTGTTAGGACAGTGCGCGTCGTTGTTTATACTGTTTTTTCTGTGGTGCCTTGAGCATTATTTCCTCGCGGTGGGCATGAGTGGCACCTCGCTGTCAAAGGCAGTCAAGTCAGTTGTCGGCGCCAATTTCCTCGGCGGCATCGAGTAACACGGTCGGCTTGGGACCCATCATCTGAAAGCTTTCTTAGCGGGACCGGTGGTGTCCTGTCAGCTTGTGCACCGAAAAGCTCTCATAAGATCGATCTCTGGACATACGGCGCGTGAGTGAAACTGAGCATCCATTACGTCAAAGCAGTTAGCTGAAAATCAAGAAAAAAGAGCGGTTCCAGATAAGAGAATACAGGCATCGACCATGAAGAAGGAGTACAATAGCATACCTTTATCTCATAAACCACGTATCGGTATGCGTTCAGATCGCTCGTAGATGCGTTTACTTAGAGGTGCGAAAAATCTTCGCACGAGTTCGTTCCTTGTTTGCTATTTGAGTCTGACGGTTTAACGATCGATTCAACGCACTTTCAGAGAAGGTTGGATGCAATGCAGTGGAGGTTATGTCCCACTTTCGTGATTCTCTCAACTCTTTTTGAGGAAGGAATGGTAGAGTTTTTAAAAATACCTAAGCATTTTTAAATTGACTCAATGAGGAAATCCTTCTGTCCATCGGTATAACAATTGACTCGTCACTTTCGCAGCATACGAAAAAGGCTTTCAATAAAAGGTGCCATGACCTTCATGGTGTGATACCAAACTGCTTATTTTGATACAGAAAAGAATGTCTTCCTAGCAATTTCTTTGTGTGTGGTAGTAAAGCCGACTCAACGTGAGCCTGGTATACAGCGCTTGAGAGGGATAGATGGGTTTTTATGGAGGTACTTAATAAAAATGTCCCTTAGGGTACAATATTTTGGCGCCAGATGTCTCGGCCGGTGCCTGAAAAAATGCCTTCCTGGTAATGTATTTGTGGGTAGTAGCGAAGCCGAGTATAAAGGGGTTCGGTGTGTATCACTCCGTGGGGTACACGGGTTTTATGCAGGTATTTAATGGTCCTACAGCATTATAATTTTCCAGTCACTTGAAGTCAAGTCAAGTCAAGTTTATTTACTCTGTATGCTCTTCTGGGCTAAATGAGGCGTTGTACATGGCAGCAGGCAATGCAGAAATTCAAACAAGTAACAGTATTGAAAGAAAATGAAGCAAATAAATTACTGTACGCTTACGGCTCACTATAAAAGTAATAAAAAAACACAAGGACATACTCACTGGTCATACAAATTACAACCCCCCCCCCCCCCCCAATTCCCCCTGAAGATGTCTTCCCAGCAGACCAAGCGTATATAGTAGAGAAGCTGACTTTGAAGGAGCTTTGTATATAGCTTTTGATAATGATACATCGGTTTTATAAATGTCCCTTTCCCAGAATTTGTCGGAGCGACGCTGGCTTTGCAACCCCCCTCAAACGGGGGAAGCCCTACGCGTAAGTACACAAAAGAATGGAGGGAAATTCAGTCGCGGTAGCAGCTCGAATCGTGGAGGATGAGACATAGTACCCCAACGCTGCGGGTTCGGATCCCACCGGACGGCAAAATTTTCTCCACTTTTTAGGGACGAAGCCCCTTACGGGCTGGGGCTGTTGGCGTCTCCTGTCGTCGTCGTCGTCGTCGTCGTCGTCGTCGTAATCGCCGTTCGTCTCATGTAGTCACGGTACTAAAACACCGGGAAACTCGCTTACGCCTCGCGCTAGAACGGAACGCGTACTTAAAAAAACCCGGGACACTCATTTACGCCTCGCGCTGGAGCGCTTCGTTACGCGCACTAAAAAACGCACACTCGTTTACGCCTCACGCTAGAGAGCTGCGTGCTTCAAAGACAAGAGACTTTTACAGCAAAGCTGTATACCTCCACCCCCAACGATTTAATCTGCGTTGGCAAAAACGCCAAGGCGTTTTTACACTGCATTCTTCTTCGCCCCTCCAGAGGTTTCACGTTGTGGAAATGGCCCGGGATTTTTAAGTGCAGAGCACTTCACGGGCTGGCCTTGTCGTCGAAGCTCGCTCGCTGGATCCAAGTAGAGCCCACACGGCGTACTGTCGTCACGGCGTCCCACAGAGGCTTCGAGAGCTAAGTGGTTGATATAGTTATAAGCGTTCGAAACTCGTTAGCCGCTGGCGCTTGTCAAGCATCTCCCCGTTGTTTAGCGCAAAAAAAAAAAAAGAAAAAAAAAACTGCAGGTACATTTGACGCAAAATATACGTAATTAACCGCCAGCATCCGCGTTCATTTAGTTAGGAACGCTGGTTGGGTTGGTTTTTACTAAGAGAAAAAAAGACGCAGTGCAGCGCTGGCACGTGCTGGAGGGAAAGCAAGCTCAAAAAGAACAGAACTCCCGCTGGCGCAGTTCCAGGCATAATGCGCGCGAGCACTGCGAAGGCGGGAAATTTAAATGCGTTGGACAAACCTCCGTTGAACTCATCAGGAGAGGAATGAGACAGAGCGGGGAAGAGCGTGATGGGTCGGTAAGGGTGAGCGGATAACGGCGCCACAGCCCATTATGGCGAATCACTGCTCTGCACTTCCGAGAGCTTTCACATTGAGTGGAACGGCGTTAATTTCTTTTGTTACAACCACCCGTGCTTTCTACTTCCACGCAAAAAGGACACCAACTAGTTATTTATTTCTAAAGTGTTTAACTTGAGAAATTTCGCTGAATACGTTCGTCGTATAGTAATATAAGTAAGTATAGTAGACAGTAGTAGTATACATAAGTAAGTATAGTAGACCGAGAGTGCGTCAGGTGTGTTTCCAGCGAACTTGAGTGGTCGCATGTGGCGTATTCTTGCACCCGACGTGGCAAATAATAACAGGCGTACGTGAAGCCCACAGGCGAAAGGGTGTACCCATGTTGCAGAACAAAAAAAAAAATGGAATCAGCATAGCGATAGCGGTGATGGTGGGAGGCGCCATCCTCGAGCCGCGAATGCGTCGTCGAGCCACGACGCAGTCGTCTGAGTGCTGCTTCTGTGCAAGCACGACCCTGGCCGCCGTAACGCACTGCTACTCCTTTGTGCAGGCGCAACAGCGGCGGCGAGGTCGACGCACACAGAGCACTGATGACTTCGGATGCGTGACTGTCCCGAAGTCGGGGTGAACACGCACTGTGCGCGCAGTGTGCGTAGCTTGCACGGTTTCTGCTAGCACGAACTGCCTGTCCGTATTTCCCGCCTTTCCGATGATCGCCTCGCGGGGGGAAAACAATGCCGACTATTACGCTCAGTTACTCTCGTACCCGCATCGCCGCGCAGGCGTGGCTGCACGCACGAGAGTCACGAACCAGTGCCACTGGCAGAGATCAGGGGTAAGCTCTGTGTGGCTCAAGATTACGACGGGACAGGCTATCAGTGTGACGGTTCGATGACCTGATGAACTTGACTGCCGTACAAGGGGCAACCTGTTTGCGAGGTGAAGACAAAGAGAGAGTAAGGGCAATGACCGGTCTTTGCTTGTTTACCTGTAGTCGGCTATTGTCGTAGTTGACAACGAGCGCTTGATACGTCCACATAATCGGCCACTTGTTCGGGCTGCCTCTTGTCTCTGAAGTACAATGCTGGGTCGTCCATCGATGCTGCATCGGGTAGGGACTGGAATGCTTAGTAGACCAGCGGCGCCTTTGTTATTTTTTACGCATAGTTAGGGCTCATGGCCATGCAGAAAGAAAGATCACACTGCTACATCACTGTTCGTCAAGGGCGTTTTTAATATTCTCCGCAAGCATTTGATTGTCGGCGTCGCGAAGAAAAAAATGGTCTTCGGCAGCTGTCCGCTTTGTCAGGAATACACTTTCAATTTGCGTGACGTCAGTGTTTTGCAATTCGCTCGGCGGAGAGTTTGTGCCACCATGCGGTTAAATTCGGAAAATGCGCCCAAAATAATGTCTGGAAACGCATGAAAACAGAACAAACAAAAAGAACTGAATTCAGGTACTGCATGCATTGCTTTCACAATGCAAATACCGTATTTCCCCACGTATAACCCACCCCTGCATATATTCCGAACCCCCCTTTCAGCCCGTCGGAAAATATAAAAAAATCCTCGCGTATTGCCCGCACATTTGATACAGGAAAGGCTGCACCAAAGCTCCTGCTCAAGCAACACATCACATGCTATGCAGACAGAAAAAGCGTATATTTAGCAAGTAGAATACACTGACTGCAAGGCGGAAGTCGAAATTCACTAATAAAATTCAGTTTAAGTTAGAGTGCGCTCGTCCTTGTTTTTTTCTCCTTGTCCTTGTATGTTTTGCGCAATCGCTGCCATGGAAGGCTTAGTCCGTGTTACAGCGTAGAGCTTCACGGCACAACGCGTATTGCCGTGAAGCTGCACTAAAGAAAAGACCCCGAGCATTATCCGCACCACTGAAATTTTCGCATTTTCGGTGCGAGTTATACGAGCGAAAATACGGTAGGTGCTCAACAGAACTAAGAAAGTAAGCAAATTGAAGAACAGCTACTTCAAGACAAATTGGCTTTATTGCACTGAGGAAAAAAAACATGAACAAATTCTCTTAGAATATGATATTTTGCTCGGTGCCGCAAATGTTGTTTTGCTCGATGTTTTTCATGATGTTTTGCATGATGATGTTTCGCTTGGTGCCACCTCGATGCCGGGGAGAGAGAGGCCGTGAAGCTGACATTGCTCATCGAGACCTCGTAAAATCTTCCTCCCTATGAATTGGGTACATTGACAGAGTTGTCTTCTTTTTTAGTATGATGAACACGATCTGTAGGATAAAAGTACGTTCGTTGTAAGAGAATTGTTTTTGTGTGAAATTTAGAGATTTCTGCGTGCGCCTGACAAATCGTAACCTACAAACAAATTCAACCCGACATATCCAGCGCCAAAGGGTAAATCAATACCTTCGATTCCAAAATAGCCTCATGATGTGAGCGGTTGTTCACTCGATACAATTATAGAATAATCTTCCGAGCTTGCCAGCCCATATATCTCGTCTCCAAACCACCGCTTATACTGCGCATCAAAGATATTTCACTAAATTGCTCACATCCCGTCGGGTATTTGGCGGCGCTGACGTCAAACCGGGAAAAACTGCCGCCACTAAACGCCCTTTTAGCGCCCTTCGAGCGCGGTAAAGTACGGGGGATTTGAATGATAGCGCAGGCAACCTAACCATCCTGTGCTATGACACTGCTGGAGCGTCTTCTCACGTGATGGCAAGGCGCGGCAAGGCCTCGGTCATTACCATGAGAAAAGGCCACTAAGCAAATCTTTCCGTAATTGGTACCTGCCACTTTAGCCAACGGTTGAACAAAGGCGCGCAGGTACATTCGTGCGCGCCTTGCACGCACTCGCGTGCCAACTTTTTGACGGCAGGGAAGTCCCTTTGCGGATTCAGTATTGACAGGCATGGCTGCCCGAGGGATAACGTCCTCCGTCTGTGCAAGAAACGACTGCCAGTTGGCGCTAAGATCCGACGATTTCACAGCAGAATGGCGCGTGGCACGATGACGCTTTTTGAAGCATTGAATTGGTCACAGTGTGATGAACCCGTGTGTCCCGCAATTCTTCTGCCACATTACACTTTTTGCATTAGTGGAATTTCTGCGTGCTTATTACAGCGAAGCTGTGTATGTCTTGGTTTCCACATATAGCGTCCGCGGACAATTCGCGTAGAACGAAAATTTTCCGTATCCAGAGCTAGTGTTTTGTGTTGCCTTTTTTAAGGGCTCCCGGAGTGAAATTTTGGCGGTTGTGTTTCTGTACAGACACAAACACCTTGAAGGGCTTTCGGCGCGACCTTTTGGCAGGTGTCTTTCACGTCTAAGCACGCGCACATCTGTGGCTGGCGGTTATGCGTGATGGGGGGGTAGATTTAATAAGTAGTTGTTTAATAAGGCAGAAAACGCCAGAAACGTGAAAACAGAGGGAGACGCCCAGTATGCTTTTGGGTTCTATGGTTTTGTGACGGCACAAAAGTGGTGAAAGCAGAAAGCTCATTGCGGAAGCATCTATAGATGCTTCCTTGTTTCTTTACGATAATGTCCCGCCCCAGTGTTCAAATTCACGCATTTTTTCAATAAAACTCAGTTGGAAGTTAGCGCTTGTGCCTATCGCCTCCCTCGTGTCCTCTGTCGTTTTTTTTTTTGCGCTACACGAAGTCATGGATCTATAGATGGTTTCCTCAAATAAGCAGTTCCTAAATGGTTGACAACGTGAAATAAACGTAAATCAGAGCTTCCGTGAGCTCATCGTATCTAAAAAACTCAGACTACAGCTTTTATAAACTGCGAGGCGGGCTGCTTCCGTCACTATTCACTCAGCCACCATGCTTTCAGTTCCGTTTTCGAAAAGCATTGGTGCGCAATTAGCGAAGTCAATAACCTTCGACGGTGAGCGCCCGAGAGCTTCTGCAAGCAATATACCCGACAGGAGGCTGCGAAAGTCCCTTCGTTAGAAGCGGAAAAAGGAAACAGGATGCACTGCAGGTGCTAAAGCGACCCGCCTGACCTTCTAATCTCCTGTTATCCGCGAACGGAGGAGGAGGAGGAGTAACACTTTATTTTAAATGTTGCTATCGCTAAAGCGCGCCCGGTCAGAACGTAATCGCCAGTGAAATGAACTTACTGCGAGTGGTTAGCTGACCGATCCGCCCTTGTGCTTTTCCGTTCGCCTCGAGCCGCCGTTGATGACCCGTAAAGCGTGCGTCGCTCTGGCCTTGTTATGTCTGAGCCAGGGGGAGCGCGGGGAACGATTACTACGAGTCGGAATGGCTGCCACGAAGAGTGTTTATTTTACGCTAGGTTCGCGCCGCGAGAGTGAAGATAATATGAAATGGCTGTGATGGCCGAACGACGTGAATTGAAATTGAAGGCGCCCACCTGAACGGCGCCAACCGGGAGCCCAGGACACCGCGCTTGATCTTCGAAACGGCGCTTGTTGCTTCAAAAGCGGCTTCGCTGCTCCATTCCATGCTCGCAGCCAGCTCGATGGGGTCTGGGACGCCGGAGTAGGCGGGCACACCGGTCGCATATTCCGTCTCACTAAGCGTTTCTCATTCCGTCGGGGAAAAACATAAAAGTCTAAGCCAGCCTCCTTGTCTGAAGAAATGTTGCCGTAGTCGGCCATGGCTTGGCGACGTAAAAGCTACCGATGCCAGCTAGCCTTTACGCTGAAGACTGCACCGGGGTTCTCTGCTATTTTGTGACGCAGTGGCTACGCCAGGAAGAAATGAAACGGGGGAGGTTGAGAGAAATTCCAGCTTTATTTACTTATTTCTCAGCAAATAAAGCATCGTTGCTCGCCGAACAAAAACCGAGAGAGCTATGAAACGCATGATCTTTCATTTAAAACAAAATTTCATTCAGCCTTCAGTATCCCTTTAATTAAGGGAGCCAAGGAGCTTTCCATGCGAGATACGGACAATGGAAATAAAATATGTGTCTGCGTGACGTGTGCGTGCGTGCGTGTGTTTGTGTGCGTGTGTGTGCGCGTGCGCACAAACAGGCGTGCGTGCGTCCGCGCATAACACGTACGCGCAGATCCACACAAAAGCACACGCAACCCGCAAAGATTTCATAGTGCACTTTCTTATCACAGCGTGCACATTGGCCTGCTAGCTCAGTCGGTTAGAGTATCGGGCTTATAACGCGGAGGTCGTAGATTCGATCCCTACGCTGGCCAGTTTCTTGTCCTCGGGCTACTTAAAACCGAAGATTGGCCTGTCTGCCTGTCTGTCGCTCGATCCAGCAACCTGGCTAAATGTCAAAAAAATTATAGGACGGCAAGTTTATAGAAGCAAAACATTTCCAAACCACTAACTCTGGTGCGGTACGTCATACTTGTCGACATTGCAAAGAAACACTGAAACATTAAGCATATTTGAGGCGAAACACCAATACATAACTGGTGCTCGAAGTATTCTTTTAATTAAAAAGAGTTGTGTGCTTCATTTTGGTGATAGCTAATAACAACGCATTGGAAACAATGTTGTGACAAAAAAAAAAAAAAACACGGAAAGGGCTCGCTGTATAAGCAAGGCCTCGGGCCCGCATTCCGCTTCCAACAGCAACGAGAGTCCATAGACGGCGCGCGAGCAGTGGAACGCGGGAAAATGAAATTGACTTGAGGAAACCTCCACAGGGTTTATCGTCGGTGGAGCAACACGGGAGGGGTAGAGCGTGAGAGGTGGGCGGAGGAGAGAACAGGCTTATTTACATGACCGAGGCGGCAGACGACTCTCGTCTTTCGATGACATTTGCAGCGAAGTGAGCAGGTACGCGGCCATTTTTCTCGGGATTGTTGCCCCCGAGTGAAGAGCGTAAACCAATGTTTGACTCTTTGAAGGAGAATAAAAACAACATACAGCTTTATTACATAAGATGAACACGCCTTTTCTAATCCACTTAGCTCCGATTCAGGGGCAAAGGACGTTTTTAACAAAAAAACATAATAAATATAGAAAAACATTTTTTCGCCAGAGAGACGTGTTTGGGGACGACGAACTATGAGTAATCACTAAGACATAGCTATCATTGTGTTAACTTGCGTTAGCATTCAAGTTGCACTATCAAACAGTACTAGAGGCCCCACTACAATTTCCCAGTCATGTTTCTTGGCGGTGGCTTTGGTGGGTGGCGGCCAATCACACAAACAAAATTCAGTGACGTCATAAAGACGTCACCAGAAAGCGGTTGGAGAGTCGCCACTGCTTCTTCTATTTTCCTTACTATCTCAACGACGTGTTCGAAGTTTGCGATAAAATTGCATTATTGTTATCGAAGCAAAGCAGCCTGTTCAACCAAACTTGTACTTTGTCTTCGTGTCGTGTACTTTGTTTTCTTGTACTTTGTCTTGGTATAAGAATCGAACGAGTGGTGCATGACAGCGCTTTCCGAGTCAGTATGCCTGCACTATATCCGGTTTCGGTACTGTGAGGACCTCAGACGGAATATATCTATATGTAGAAAAGGACAAGGAAAGAGAAATTAAGGAGACAATAGACAATGCCACTAAATGCCATGAAAATGACACTTTTCTTCAAAACAAGTTTCCTCGCCCCTGGTGCAGACAACGCCCGACTACGGCGGAAGCAGACGCGCAGCAACTTTGTTACTTGCGTGCACTCCAGCGTAAAATTCTGCCTTTGAATTTCTCCTGTACAGCTGAACATCAGAACAATGCCTGTTTTGTTGGTAGGAGGCATAATTTCCGGCTGCACAAGATGTGTGACCAAGACTGGTGGGCGCTCTTGTTCCCTTACTGAGTAACGGTTAAAAAAAAGCTTTACCATACCCTCTTAAAGAAGGTTGAAAAGAGGGCGGTGGCCTTCTCACGTCAAAACTACGTCGAAAGTGCGTCAGAACCTTTCTAAAAAAGGCGTCCAACCTTCGACGAAAGCGCGTCCAATCGATCTTCAATACTTCAAAGACGCAAATCGAAATAGGCGAACGAACCCATGCGACGATTTTTCTTTGGCGCCTAAGTAAACGCTATCTACGAACGACTAAATGCATACCAATATGTGGTTTATGAGATAAAGCTACACTATTGTACTCTTTCTTCATTATCGGTGCGTGTATTCTCTTATCTAGAACCGTTCCTTTTTCGCGATTTTCAAGTGACCGTTTTGGTACGATGAAAGCCCGGTTTCACACGCACGCGTTGTATGTCCAGAGATTTCATCAGAGCTTTTCGGCCAGACCATCCGGTCCATGGGGAAATGCATTAGTTTTGCGGCAGGACGCCATCGGTACCACTAAGAAAGCTTCCGCTTTAAAATCTAAATGCCCGCATTCCAGGAAAGTGCTTGAACCGTGTATCAGCTCCACGTACTCCGCAGGCACCGTTCGACGTCCGCATAGCGTGCCAAAAATAACGGACCACAGATGTACAACCAATATAACATGCCAGCGTACGTACAAGTGAATGCGATTGCGTCGATCGGCGGCATGACGAACGCTTCTAAATACGGCGCATCGGGCGGACCAGGCAAGGAACGGCGCGGATCTTCTGCCGCGCTGGCAGATTAGCCGCGAACGCCTCATGCAGCAGGAAGCGAGCCGTGCCGCGGACCTCCGCCGCATAGCGTCGGCCTTAATTACCGCAAGGTCGGCGCTTCGGCGCGGAGGCAGCAGCAAACCACCGCACCGGGGGGACTGTTTGCCGCGGCGTGCGTTCGCAAGGCCGCCGCCAATGTGCGCATCTTCCGCCATCGCCGGGAATCCGAGCCCCGTCCAGCGCCTTGGATCATCGTCCTCCCCCAAGACTGAGAGATCGTACGTCATTTTCTTACCTTCTCGTTCTGTTAGTACACCTCCCTCCCCTTCGTTTACATTTTCAGAAAAAGGCGCAAACAATCGTCATTAGCAGAAAATGCACAGCCTTTCCCGATTGGCTCATCTCCGCTTATCCGTCGCCTTCGTCGACCCTTTGTGTTCTCTGCCGTCACGCCGAAGCTGGCGAATCCAGTAAAGGTCGTTTCCGACTTTCTTTTTTTCTTTTTGATTAGACGTCTTCTCGACCTCCACCGTGTTGCTAGCGCGTGTACGCTCGGCGTAATTACGGAAACGCTGTCTTAACAATAACACCAGAAAAAGAAGCGTATATATCTAATCCGCGCAGTTTCGTGAGTCAGGCGCGATTCTACTGCCGATTCGTCTTCGAACCTGCCAAAGCGAGAAGGGAAGCGTATGTGTGTAGGTTTCGAACTGAAGGATATACATCTATCCGCTTACTGCGCGATGTGATGGAAAGGATTACGTTCCGGGATCACCGTCGGTCTTCACAGCGAAAGGTCACAATGTGTCCGTACGCTTGATTTCCCCCGTGTCTTATGTAATGGCGTGAACGATAGCAGCCAGTCAAACTCAATGCCTGTAAGTTAGCCGTATCGTTTTAGACGAACTGTTTGGCATAACTAAAGTCTAGTGGGCTGGCCTTGATGCATAATAGCTCTTGAAGGTTGGTTTGCTGTGCGTAGAGTTAGTTGACATGATGGATGGCTCGTGTCATTTCATTTTAAAATGCGAAGTACGATGCATTCCTTCCTACTCCTGATACATTGTCTAAGGACGACACAATCACGAAATAACAACAATATGTTCTGTACCTTCAGCAGCGTGTAAATGGCTAAGTCGTGCTGCTGAGCGAGAGGTCACGATTCCGGTCCCGTATACGGGGTGGATCTTTTTCTCATGAAGGCGAAGAACGCTAAACATTCACGTGTTCTAGCTTTCGGCACTCGTTCACGATCCGCCTAGGCTGTCGGAATTAATCCGTGGCTGTAACTACGGTGCTCTCACAAGCCCTGATGTAGCTTGGGGGAGGGGAGAGTAAGATACAGGTGCGATTTGCCATGTTTACACACTAAACTTTTTTACACCCTTTTGGACCGAAAAGGGTGTAAAAATTTTGTCCCATGGCTAACACCCTTAAAAGGTGTTTTGGCAAAAAAAGGGTGTACGGATGAAAAAAGGGTGTTGAGCTCAACACCCTTAAAAAGGGATGTTGGGGATGCTCAACACCCTAAAAAAGGGTGTTGAGCATCCTCACACCCTTTTTTAAGGTAATGGCATGCGCACTGGCAATGTGAATCGGCAGAGCGCGCAGCATTCAATACAAAAAGTCAATACGCACAAGTTACAGTTGGAACACAAATGAATTCAGCAAAAAAAAAAAAACCAACGGGATGCAACCGGTATACAGGGAGCGCATACTTACTTAGAAATACATGTGCTGTTCTTGCTTTTATACCCAGAAGAGGAAAGCCCCCTCCATCCCCCCCGATCTAGTCGGTGGGCTTGTCGCATAAAAACAGATATTTTAGCGCTAATTTTGGGAGTAAGGATTTTACTATAAGAATATACAAATCAAAACGCGGATTTGCAAAAAAACTTTTTAATCACAGGGTAGTTTTTCGTGTTCTATAATTTATATAATTTTATTAAATACCAAACAAATCTTCCTTGCCACCTCAACACCCTTCAAAAAGAGTGTTCATTATTTCAACACCCTTTTTCCCAGAAGGGTGTAAAGCTACAAATTAGGGTGTTCGAAACAAAGAAAAATGGCGTAAAGAAGAAGGGTGTAAGAAAAAGGGTGTAAGAAAAGACCGCCAACTAAGAAAAAAGGTGAAGAGACCTCCAACTTTTGGAGGCATTTTGTACCTGTTTACACGGGTGGGCTGAACATTTTCTACACGCGGGGGTGTTTTGTATCTCACTATGTTTAAAGCAACATGAATTGGAGTAATTTATTACCAGTGAAGCTCTTAAGCTTGAGCTAGTTTCGGTGGCGTTAGCAAAAAAAAATACAAGGAAAAAAACTGCGGCACCTGTAAAGGGTGCACCACCGCAGATAGGGTATTATAACAGTGAAGTCGGCTGTCGAGCTTGAAAGGGTTTATGCGTATGCGCACCTCTTACTTAACCATTTCAAAGGTGCAAGTCTTCTTTGGATTCTAAAAGGCAAAAAAGTTGGCGCAGCTTTCAATAGTGGTGCAAGGCTGGAGAAACAGCATAGCTGGGGGTCGACCTAGCTGGTTTCCCCCTTGGATCCCCTGGCAATGGGACACACACACACACACACACACACACACACACACACACACACACACACACCACACACACACACACACCCACACACACACACACACACACACACACTGGAACAGCCTTGTAAAATCCGGTTAAACTTGGCCTCACCCCTCAGCGGTCATCCTAGCTTAACAAGAACATTGCAAAACTTAGCAACCATAGCAAAACTTAGCAACACCGCAAGAAACTAGGTAGAGCCCCAGCTACGCTGTTCTTTTTTTGCAACTGAAAACCTATTTCACACCGTTTCAACAACCTACAGAAAGCCATGCGTGTTGCAGTCGGTAAACACCCTTTTCGCCACACGACTATAGTCTTTTTAATTTTGTAGGTTCAAATTGGCGTTTCACGGGCCAAAGCTAAACTTGGGGCATGAGGTGCACCGCATTGCATACGAGCATTTTTTTTTTGCGTTTCGAAATTTCTTGCGAGTAGAGGAGTATATGAGGGGATGTCTTCTTCTTTACAGTGCTATTATGCATCCAAGCATGGCCTTATTAAATTAACAGCTGAACACCTTTTCCACACCCTTTCAACACCCTAAGAAAAACCGAGGGTGTTGAAGTTGATCAACACCCTTTTTTTCCAACAAAAAGGTGTAGAGTTAGGAAAAGGGTCTTGAGATTCAAGAAAAAGGGTGTAAAGGCCTCCTCACACCCTTTTTCCACTTATGCTACAAGAGTGTAAAAAAGTTTATTGTGTATGCTTAAAAAGAAAGTACAAAGGGAAGCAAAACGGTTGCAGTACGAGCCTCAGGCGTGCGTATGAAAGCAAGCGAGCTTGACCAGCTAAAACTATACATAGTTTTAGCTGGTTAAGCTTGCTTGACTTTCTTTAACTATAGTTAAAGACAGCGAGGACATCTAAGCACTCCTAGTGGATGCGAAAGGATGTGGCGTAAATGCGGAACGGCTGTGCCGCTGTGGGCTGTGGGCGCCGTGCATAGCGCCCTGGATATCTGGTGACTCCTGCGTCGCTAGGTGAAGCAACAGCGTAGGTGCAAAGTTCGAAGCAGAGTGTAGCTAAATTACGTATCCTCCTTTAACCATTATCATCGTTTTCCCTCCAGGCCTTCTTTCCTCCTCCGTCTGTATGTCTTCAAGCAGTGGCGAATTGCCCTTTTTAGCCCAATACGTTGGCTTAAACTTTGGGTATTTTTAACCTTAAGTTTCACGACTGGCCAATCAACGTCAGACTTATTGCACGTAAAGTTGCGGGTACCGCTTGAAGACGTTAGAGCTCAAAGCGTAACACTAGGCTAACGTGAGGGCAGCACACACCCGTACTTCCGGCGCAGCAGAGGGAGGGGGAGATGCGGACACGCTACGGCCCCGCGCCCCTTTTCGCACGGCCAAGAAAAAACGCACACGGAGTAAATACGTTATTTGCTACTCGCCCAATAGGTGCTTCTGCAAATAGCGTACTCACATTACTGCTATGAGCCTCAACCAAGGCCTCAACGCATGTTGTAAAGCACAATGCATGCACTTCATTGGATAAAACCAGCGCGAACTAAGACGAAGACGAAGGAAGGGCAACACAAGGACAGATTCGTCTGAGTTCGCGCTGGTTTTATCCAAGAATGTCTTTCCAACTAGCCCAGCTTGCAACCCTCTTGCATGCACTTCAATCAGCTATATGGAGCTGTAGTGGCGTAGCTGAAGAATGAGAACTCGTTTCTCATTTCGGGTGTTCTCCTGGGTTCAAGTTTGTTCCAGATCCAAATTTACCTTTTTTTCTCTACTTGATTATTTTACTTTATTTTCTTTGCACGTGGGCCATTTTTTCTGCCACTCCTCGGTTGCGGCATCATCAACGGACGATTTTCCGGCCTATCGAGTCAACCAACGCTTTCGCACTAAAAGAGGCCAGTCGCACGCCTCACGGGCGGTGGAAATTAATTCCTGCCACAGCTCCTTCGGACACGCCGATACTCGCCCAGGAGTCCGCTCCAGAGTGTCCTATCATCACCGCTAGACGAAGACACCTCGGATTACAACGCGCCTGGTACACACACACCTATCCGAAGACACACGCGCATGCCGGCGTCTGTCATCATCGCCAGGGATGCGTACGAGGGCGCGAATACATGCGCACACCTCGGCCATCGAGGTTAGATGCCGACAGCGTAAAGCCGATTCATGGTCACTGCTCCTTCAGGCACGCATCCAAGATGAGCCATGCCTGAGCGAACACGCACATGTGCAGAGACTTCTGCGCATCCGGAGGAATCTGGTGAACAGTATACGAGTTAACGTAATGACGGCAACTCGCGTTCCGATGCGGCGTCACTAGCTGTGTACATGCGCCTCATCGGCGGCCGTGTATTATACCACGCGTGACCTCGTTAGCAGGGCCGATATACCACCTTCCTCGGCAAGCGGTAGACGGGTCGCGGCTGCACTAACGACGCTGAACAACCTTTGCACAAATGGTTTTGCGGAAGTCCTCGCGTAAGAGGAGCGAAAAAGGACGCGTCCTTCCGTGTTTCCGTAAATTGTTTTTTTTTTTAATTTTAGTTTCCTGCTCCATAGCTGATGGAGTAGGCAATAAGCCATCCCTGAACCATCCTTGTAAGCGTTTGCTTCAAGGCGCCTCCTTGTGGGTACACTCATGTGTGGCGGTTATAACACACTGTAAAGCTGACTAAAACGACATCGTCAACGATAATTATTTTAGTCATTGGTAGAAACGAAATAACGAATGATTGCGTTATTGTACACAATATTCAGCTTCTGTTCGCCTCCTATAGGCCATTACTGGCGCTGCAGTTACAAAATATGTCCAAGAATGATACGTAGTTTTTAATGACAATTCAATTGCATGAATAACCAGAAATTAAAAATACAGTAGAATCTGGATAAACGGCAATCGCTGAAACGGAATTGCCGCTTAAACGGAGCAGTAGCCTGTAAGTTGGTTGGTTTTGTATTAAGATAACGTAAAAAAAAAAAAACTTTCGGTAATCGGAACTAGAATTTCCGCGTCACCGTGTAAACGGAACCGAAAATGGAACTTCTTGTGAGACCCGTTGCCATGAGCATCAGCTGCTGAAGATCCAGATCCTGAATATGCAGTTGCAAGGGCTAAAACAAAAAGAAATTGATGCATTTTTTATACAAGTGCACAGTCACTAATTGTTGCCAAGTAAACTTTGTGAATGCTGTTCCTAAATCTCTTGTAGTTTTCTTGCTTTCTGAAAAACTATCTGCTACATTCACCTTCTAATGCTTAGAGTTCCATGAAATAATTATTGCACATCTCTGTCAGTAAACGGAACTCCTGTTAAATAGAACTAATTTTCTCGGTCCTTGACGTTCCGTTTATCGAGAGTCTACTTTAGGTTTAAGTTAAATCGAAGAAATTCATTATAACAAGGTTTCACATATGACATGTCGGCGTAGCTATTCGCGAGGCCAGTGGAACACCGGGCGCCTTTTGTTTTTCCGAGCTTTGGGAGAAAACAAGGACCTTCATGCTACCGCCTCGTAGTTAAGTAAAATATCCACATCATTAGTAACGGCACAATGCAAGGACAAATGGGAGTGTGTGAAATTAACTTGAGAATTCCTTTAAACTCTAGCGAATTAACCTGACGCCGCTCTCGGCCTTGGCGTGGCCTGTTAAGAAGCGAACGCAGGAAACAAGGGCTCAGAATGAGAGGACAGTTTTAATGCAAGTAGCGTTGGCGTCAGACATAGTAACAACAGAAACAGTGCGTCGGACACTCTTCTCGAGTCCTCTAAGTGGGACGGCGCGTGCAGGAGGATCTGGGGCCGAGTTGAGGGCTTCTCAGAAAATATGACAGAAGCGAGGGCCCTTTAAAACGTTTACCTGATTGACAAGCTTGATGAGAAGCCCGCTCTCCGCTTGAAGGAAGACAATTGTCTGGTGAGATCACAGCAACCTAATTACCATTCGATCGTACGTGCGTGCGTGCGGCTCTTGTTTATGCTTGTGAGAAGAATTAAAAATATGTTGCTGTAACTCCCTGGTGGGAATTTTATTGGATAAACGCGTAAGCCGCGCTGAAATACGCCTCGCACTTGTGAAGTCGGTGTCACTAACATGCACAAATCTTTTGCTCAGGGATTGTTATCAAAGTAGGCAAGCCCTATGGTCTTTCTTATAGATATCTCCATAAGACTCCATATATCTGTAAGAAGCGCTATACACCAAGACTTTTAACGTTGTCTTCGCGACTACACAGAAGTGCATTGCTGATAAGACATTTTTCAGGGGTCTGTTATCAAGGTATGGTGGTCCCAGGGCCTTTCTTTAATAAATACCTCCGTATGACCCCGAAACAGTATACAACGGGGCCCTTTAAAGTCGCCTTCGATGTTGTACACAAATGCCTTGCCGAGAAGACTTTTTTAGGGTCAATATCAGCGGTATTGAATGAAAATATGAAGTCCCCAGGGCCTTTACTAACACCAATTTTTGATGCAGCCAAAGTGTGACGCACCAAGCGTTACCAGACGTACGGTTTTCCTCGTTGAGTCATTGCTCACACATTAAAGATTCGATTGATGGGCCGCCTTTGCGATAGCACTGCAATTCCGATTTTGTAACAGGTTGTCGTTGACGCATTAAGTTCACTTCCCCCATCTTCTCATTCCACCTTTCTCCCATACCTCAGACGACTCCTCAAAACCCTCCACAATCATCGCCACGTCGTCCTCCCCCTCCCAACTACACCCCGACATCGCCGGGTTTTTTAAAGACGATAGTCTTTCTTGGGCTACTTAAACGCGGAAATTTTGATCTTTCTGTATGCCTGTTTGTATGTCGAAAAGAGAATTTATGAAAACTAGTTAAAGCTAGGACCCGCTGTAGTTAGCTACGACACGGGTCGACAGGGAACAGGATATACGCAATGTTTTACATAGGAAACGAAGTCACTTGACCATCACACAAGTTCACAAAAAACAAGGTCCGCCGCACCGAAGGCTCTTTCACTAATGTCCACGGCACAAGGTCCAGACACCAGAGTTCACGCATGGGAGTCAACATAAAAGCCACAACAGTTCACACACATCAGTTCTACTCCGTATTATGTCCGTACATAGAGGCATGCTCAGCCAGGCTGCCTGAACTGCGCCTTGGCCTCTGAACGTACGACTCCCTTCCAGCACGCAAGTGTTACACCTTATTATAAAGGCACTATACACCATTGCATGGTGTTATTGGCGACCTTGATGAAGCGAGTCGACCAACGCAGGAGGAAAGAGTCTTCCCCAAGCGCCACCAGCTCATGCTGCAGGTGCTGTACGGCCATTTCACGAACGCGCCAAAACAGGAGCTACATGGCACGCTGCGGTCGTGCCTGCAAGGCGGCTACACCTCGCTGGCGCCAAACAACAAAGGCACCCACACACAGCAGAAAACTGACGAACGGGTCTCTCTATTTCGTGTAGGCTCCCAGCCTAAGCTCAAACATTCTGCTGAGTAAAACCGAGAATGTGACGGCCACACGACACTCAAAAAGAGCATGCTCTAGAGTCTCAGTGCATCCTAATTGCGGGCACCGGGCAGAGCGAACCACACCAAATGCTGCAAGGCGGTCACACGTCCGCAGGGCTCTCCAGCCACGCAGCCACCCGAAATCGCAAACGTCTGCAGGAAGCACCGCTGACTTTAACTGTTGCCAGCGGGCCCCGCGAGTATTCTCTTTTTCCCGGTCATCCAACTGCCCAATAGCCGATTCCTCGCATATCTCAGTCGCTGATAAGGCTCTAATATCTAAATCTGGGTTGCCCGACTGAAAGCCTTCAAGCGTTTTAGCAACGTACTACCTGTCGATTCAGCCACCCGGCCAAAGTGAAACTGAATCTCGCAATAGTCTTATATACCCACAGCTAAATCTGAACGTCTAAATCGGATGTCAATGTTCGTACTTTTCGAAATTGTCGAACAAGAACATAACATTACGCAGATGTGAAGCAGAAAATCGATACATAAGCAATATTTGCAGTGTTTATTTTAAAAAATCATGGATGCTCGGTTTTTGCGATATCAAATGAAATACTTGATGAGGCAAATACACCAACCAAGGGCGTTTATTCAAAGCGGTCCCAACGTTTCGGAGCCAACTCGGCGCCTTCATCAGGGGTGAATGTGTACGACAAGAAGCAGCGGTTATATAGGTGTCTTCTTTTTTTCTTTTTCTTTTTCTTTTTTCTGACTGGAATCTTGCCCTTGCGCGTCGGAGGCCGTGGGCGTATATGGTGTGAAGGGCTCCGAGGGATCTCTTCAGGCTCCGAAACGTTGGGACCGCTTTGGATAAACGCCCTTGGTCAGTGTATTTGCCTCATCAAGTTTTACCCCACCAGACAGAGTTCTGTCGAAGATGTTCACATTCAAATGAAATACTACATCAACTGCAGATAACCGTCGCCTGCGGCTGCCCACGCCACTATAGCTCCTGGCGGAATTTTAAGAAATCAAACGGCAACAGTAACGAAAGGTTCCAATAGGTTTCACGTTCCGGTGGGAAAGTACGTGGAGCAGGGCATTGGAGTAGGGTGCCTCGAATCACGCCCGTCTTCGCCGTACGGCAGCGCTGGCATCGAGGCACCCGGCCTGGAACAGTAGAACGCCGTAAATGTAAATTGACTTGAGCAAACCTCTAGCGTGTTATTTTGGGAGGAACGAGACGGGGAGGAACAACATGAGAGGTGAGCGGGAAAGAGTAGGGAGGCGTTTACATGGCAGAGGCGCCAGTCGACTATCGTCTTTCATCGACATTTGCAACAAAAGGAGCAGATACGGGGCCATTTTTTTTCTTCTTTGAAATGACCCTGCTACTGCTCTTATATTGTGCGAAATATATCTAACAGCGATTTTGCTGCACTACGACTCTCGCAAAGCGTGTCCGGGCCAAATGCGTGCCAACGGGAACCGTGTTCCTAGACTGGTTGTTGCTGTGGTGACTTTCATCAGTGACCGCACAAGGTTGCTATCTGCCTCCGCGTAGCTGAAGAACGACGAAAGCCATCGACGTCTCAATGGGGAAACTGCATGCGGGCGCACTTGGGTTTTTGAAATCAGTCTACAACGATGCAACCACTTACTCCTGGGAAATGCTTAGCCGTGTAGTCCTAGCCCGTCCGTGGCAGCGGCACATCTCGTTTTTCTCCGCACGAGACATTTTTACCGGACGTGAGCTTTTTGCGCCTGATTTATAGGGAAACTCAAATGACTCGCCATTACGAGTGTATGTCGGGCCGAAAAGCTAGGCTAACGAAACTGTAAATTGTATGTTGTGCCAGTGAGACAGAAAGCTCGACCGGGTATGGATTCTTGTACAGGTTCGGAATGCTGGATTCCGGAAAGCGATCATAATACATGGTGTATGAATAAATTAAACACGATACTGGCGTAGTAATATTATTCGGAAAGGCATTCAAATCAGTATCCCAAGAGTTCTTTGCGTGATGATGGCGGTGCTGAAATAAAACGGCCCCCTGTTATTCATTACTTCCATTGTGCCTCCGACAGGCTCAGAAGTTTAAGAGAATGGTGTACAGAATAAGATTGGCCATTTCACCTTGCCAAAATGGCCTTCTTTGTATCGTCCAGTTCGGCAGATCGTCCAGTACGAGTAGTCGCTTCATACGTTAACGACAGCTGTTACAACGTATTCCAGCACACTTTGTGTAGGAGGCCAGAGAACCAGACAGACCTTTGAAACCAGGATTAGCCAAAGAACCGTCCCCATAAAAGGTTCAATTAGAAGCCAGCCGCTCATGGTCTGTGCAGCTCCTTTTCTTGTCTGTGCTTTTCAGGCTACTTTAACGTGGATTTTTGGAAGCCTGCGCTCAATGTGGCAAACACAAATACATTTTCTGTTGTAGTCGAGGCTTACCAGTTCGGAGTGTTTGCAAACCACAATTACACAGCATCTTTGAAAGGAGACTTTGCTGCCTACTTCTACAAAGATGCGTATAAGCGGAACATGCATTTTTATTTCAGCCCAAAGACACACATATGATCTCAATAACGGCAGATTAGGCCCCGAGCTCTGGAGCAAACGGCTCGCAGTTCACATTCCTGAACATTCATTCACTCGCTAATGGAGTCATTCGTTGCAAGAACATGCAGTTTACGCTAAAGCGTCGACGAAATAGCTACTGAAGCTACCTATTTTCTTCACGGCATGATCCGTTCCTCTGCAGCTTCCTCTACAAATTGCGCAGCTTCCTAGCGCAGTTTAGCGCACTGGCACGCGTTCCGTGCGCCTTGTTTGGCGCGTCCTGCCTGTTTTGCAAGCTGTCTTCCCCGTCGGAACTGTCGGAGCCAGCTACTAACGAGCGGTCATCAGTGGCTGCAACGAAAGCGCGTCCTTAAACAGACCCCCTTTCCTTCAGCTTAAAATAAAAAGAAAGAAGAAGAAGATGAACGCTAGTTAACTCATCCGAGCACAGACCTTCCAACGAACCGCAACCAACTAATCACCCAACCTTGCAACAAATTGTCGCAATCCGCTCGTACCCCGCCATCCTTTGCCTTGCCGCTGTTAAGACTGTTTGCTACCTGCAAATGAGCTACTGCAGGGTGCTGGCTACTCGTGTCTTTAGCGCCTTGGCGCCGACTAGAAATAGGAAGCGGCAGCCGCCAAGGGTGAAGAAAAACACCTCCGCTGACTCACCTGCAGAGTGGACGCATGGGGCGCCTCACTCAATGCGATCTTGCCGTTGTCTTTCCCCGGCGTTTCGAAACAATCCACCGGACCGTGCGTGTCCGCGCACTGGTGGAAAACAAAGAGCGGGAACATTACAGGCGTCGAATGAAGGTCTCGGACGAATCTAACGCCGACGTCAGGCGGCCTCGACTAACTTCCACTTGAATCGTATACTGACCTTTAGAAAGTTGGGCCTTCACAGACCGAACAGATCGTGCGCGCTGCGCTCAAGGCTTTGCGGATGTTGCTCCCTGTAACGGCGCCATAATGATCTCCACTTTAGCCGCCGGAGTGCGGCGGCAAGGCTTAGGTAATCACCCAACCTCTAGCACGATTTTGCTCGTGACACGCGGACCTGACTCAACAAAAATCTGGCTTCGAGCTCTGAAGTAGACCTCGTGAGTGTACGCACGCTCGTACGTACGCTATGGCACCCTCATTCGTATCATCATTGCCGCCATTACGAAGAAGAGCTCCCAGGAAATTCTCCTCCTTAGAGGTTGGGCGATATCTGCTGGGTTCCAAATGCACCCCAGTTTCCTTTTCTGTTTTGAAGTTCCACGACGATGCGAAGTATTTTTTTTTTTTTTGCAAAATAATGTAAGCTAAGCTCTCCAAACTCTGACAAAGTTATTGTCGTTGCATAAAGTAATTTATTTTTTACGCAATAGATTGTAATTGTTTCCATAGCGCCAAGCATGGTCGCTCGGTGCGGGACAATCAGTAGAAGCACTTAATCTGGTGTCGCAAGTGGATGGGTTAAAGGTGACGCTGAAGAGAGTTGGTCAAGCCGTTGTTTACAGAGCCAAAAAGAAGATGGCGCTAGTTGGTACTGAATTAAGCCGTGCGCTACTGTATTCCCAATAGTGGTGCAATGTTTGCTTAAACTCATGTGACCATTTATTTTCATACACATAAGAGAAGTCTAGCCCTTTGTTCGTCCCCTGGAATGCTCTCCCACCGAGGGAGTGACCTGTGAACCAACAGGCATAATTGCGTACAAAAATCGCCTTAAAACAGTCTACTACCCCCCTTCGCGGTGGCGTCTTCCACTTTCACGTCAGACGCCCGAACATTGTGCGGAAGAGAGTGTGTGTGGCCGAGTATGACACGCCTATCAGCGTTGCCCCGGTAGTTAATATTTTCTTCGCACCGCCCCAATCTAGGTCGCGCAAGCTCTCCTGGAACGGCACTGGACCGTGTCGGTAGAGGAGAGTACAGGCGCGGAAGAGTGCAGCCGCGGCACGCATCGTACAGCGGTCGCCTTCAAACACGGCCAACCTGCAAAGCCAAGCGCGACGGATCGCGCACACGGGCCTCCGAGCACGCACGCAGAAGACTTGGTGGCGCGGGCGTGCCTCGGCGCTCGGGCCTTACGCCGCGGAGAGGAGCCTTGACCGACCACGACGGCGACACTCTTGACGCGGATGACGAAAAGTCCCGAACGCAAACAGCGCTCGCCCCCGTCTGTATGCGTGTTTGCGTCTCGCTCCGGCAACTCCAACGGCAGTGCGGCGGCGACGACGCAGAAGACACACACAGGCACCCAAAGGAAGAACGGTATTCGCAAATGAGCGCCACATGCGTAAATACTGCCGCTCGGAGCAAACAACAAAAGTACGCACACACATACGCACACGCACACACAAACACACACAAACGCGACACGAAAGTGACGAGAGGACGAAAGGTGAAAGTGAAGCGGTGAAAAAGGAACGACGGGAAAAAGAAAAGAAAACGCCCAGTCCCCGCGTCGCTTCGTCACGCCAGAAGCTGCGTCGTGACGCAATGGCACACGATAGCAGCATCCGCGCGGATCAGCCCTGAAAAAAGGAAGGAGGAGAAGGCAAAAGCCTCTCGCTTTCTACGCAGGATCCGTTGCGGCTACCTTCCGCGCCAGCGACGCCCGGCCGTTTCAAGGTCTCGCAGACACCGTCTCGCCTCCTGTTCCTCTTAATCCCCCTCTCCTCGCCAGAGATGAGCGCTTTCTATATATACATGCCTCAATCTGCGTCTGTGCGCGCGGCGTTTCTTCTTTTTCGTTTTCGCGGATCTCCCTCCGACCCCTCACTCGCCCGACCGCCCAGACAAAGGGTTTAGCCAGGAGAAAGATCGAAAGGGGGGGACGGAAGAGAGGGAACCGCAAACTGCGAGCAGGGCGAGACGAAAGCGAGACGAAACGTACAAACACAGCAACGCGCGGAAAGAGAGAAAGCGACGGCGACGTTTGAGGGAAAGGCTCGCGTTCGAAATACAACAGGGCCGATGGCAGCGGAAAAATGCATACGCCATAACCCGAGCCGTCCGTCTCTCCACAGGCCCACTCATCTCGGCTCGTGGATAGCGGGAGACGTCTCTCGATTCCACGCTCATCTCCGGATGCGGCAACGCCGGCCACCGCATCAGTGAGAGAATTGCGGGAATTCGTGCCGCGTCCTCACACACTGCGTGATTGGTCTGTTTTCCGGGCCAAAACGTGGATACCGTTTCGTGTGAACGAGTAGTTTAGACAGGCGCGCAGGAGGAGCGTATACTATTCGCCACGGGCAATGCCGGCTGTTGGCAGCGCCAGCGCGGTGCGGCAGCCGTGAATGGACGCAGTCCGGTTAGTGCCTCTTCGACGACGCCTTCTTGCTGTGGGATACTGTGCAATAGCGGAGAGCTTTGCAGCGCGTGGTGGCGCAGCGATAAATTTGAGAGCAAGCCGTCTTCGAAAGTGTGGTCGAGCAGCGGCACGGCGCGAGGAGACATCATGAACGCTCACAGCTTGCTCCTGGAGACTCGCCAGGTGTTTCGGTGAGTGAACTGAAACAACTTGGACTTTTCATTAAGGTTTTCCGTGTCTGTTTTGCTGACAGTCGATTTGTCATCGTCGCTTCATTCGTATGCGGACGGTCGCGCGCGATGGAATCGTAAGATATGTTTTTTTTCTTTTGTTTCGATTGGTTTGGTATCCCTCTAGTTCACTTCGTAATTTTATTGTACGCTGTTCCACACTCCTTCATTCTTGGACGTGTGGGAGGTTTCCGCAAAATACATTCGTGTTTAACTGTGTCGGGAGCGAAAACGCGGCGGAAGTACTACTGAACTCGGCTTGTTCGTTCACAAAGGTGATGGAACGGGCTCGTTATAGGGTGGACCGGTGCCGAGAGTGTATATACTTAGAGCCCGGACAAACTCATGCGTGTTCTAGTCTGCTCAAGTCACTAAAGGAAACTTCGTTCAGGTTACCGGTGAAAGATAAACGCTTCCTTCATTGCCTTCGATCGGGTGAGGTTTTCTCTGTCATGAGTAGACAGCTCTTCACCTTCGCCGGAGTAACAGTAGAAGATTTGAAAGCTCTGAACGGTGACGTGAGCACGCTCAGCTCGGCATTATATTGTAGGAGCCTAATAATAGTCAAAGTAAATTGCGAGAAAATTGACGTAAAAGCGCCGAGGAAGTCGGCTCAGGAGAGCATTCCAGTATGCAGTATAGCCCATTTATAACGAACTCGGTTTGAACGAAATCCCAGCTATAACGAACACATCTTCGTTACCAGTTACCATTTTATACATAGATTTAATTTATGACCAGATGTAGCGAAAAACGGATATAACGAACTAATTTCCGTTTCCCTAATGTGTTCGTTATAAGAGGGCTAGACTGTAAAATCTTAATCGGATGATAATTTGGCGTGAACGCCAGCAGTCAAATTATCTTTAATAATGAGCTTGCAGAAAAGTTCGGGCTAGTAGTAACTGGCCCGGTATGTTTTCGTTCATGCGCTTTCGCGTTCCTTTGTCAACTTAGCATCACACAAGTAAAAATCAGGACAACCAAAATTTATCGCGTATTGAAATTCAGAGGAAACCAAATAGTTAGGGAAGTAGGAAGGGTTGGGTTTTGAGGGGTGAGGCACGAGTATATCTATAAAAAGGAATAGTTCAGCCACTGTTATAACATCGCTAACGATTACAGAGATCATTGGCGTTTTCACCTGACTTTGTTTTGATTTGTTTTATTGTTGTAATGACTCTTGCGTCTCGTTTTTTATGTCTGTTATTTTAACTGCAGTCGCTGGTGTACCCGCCCCACCAAATGTTTTGTGACCACGCGCTGCAAAGTAGGTCTACACGTTCTTAAATCCAGAACAGTCACAAAACTAATCGCAGAAGGTGCTTCACAGTAAACAGAAAGTAGTAAACTAACTGAAGATCCGTTGGTAGATACTTAAGAATGCGAGATCATCTCACCTGTATTCCTCGCGAACTCGAGGCTTGGCCCGAGGGGAACGCCTTGCACTGGCTGCACACAATGCGTACAAGCGGTGGCGGTATAACAAAAGTAACGGCACTTCAAGTCCAAGCTACGCTTCGACTTGAGGTCTACCTCGTAACGTCGGCAGAGTTGCGAAGTTAGCTCTCTACTTTCTCGAAGGCAGCTCTCTCCACGTGATCTTTCCACTCTCTCGTTCCGGGCTATTTCGTCGCTCGTTGACCGATCGACGCAGCTCTGTTGACGGAGCAACGAGGAAATTCGCCCACATGCCCCATCCGTTGTTCACGTAATAAAACAACGCTTCGTGACTCCGGCCTATAAGAAAGGCGTTATTTTCTTTTTCTAGCCAAGAATATGCCCAGAATTTGAAAATATGGAGAATATAAGGCGAGCACTAGCAGTTGTAGTTGCAAAGAAAAGAAGTTACGAAAGCAAGAAGGAAAGATGGTCCGAAAAAAAAGGAACACCAGTTCCGGAATTTCGATGGAGGGATGGAGTACACGCCTCATATATGGTCGTTGTTTTTTTCTCACCTACTTGAGCATCGAAAAACTGAAGGACGCTCTGTTGTGCATTCATATCAATGCACTGTGCACTGAATGCAGTGTGGTGTGTTCAGCTTCTTTGGTCGTTTGTTCTCTACGTTCCCCAAGGAGGTTGCATACAACCTCCTTGGCGTTCCCGAACTTCTCCTGTCAAACAGAGAAGGCATTTACCTATGCGACATCAAGTTGAAAACACTTCCCCCAAAATATGCGTTTTTGGCAGTTGCTGAAGGTTGTATTCGTGTCCATATCAGCTCTCAAATTAGCAGTCTCCCCAAACACTGCATTACAAGATGCAGTGTTGCAGAGTTGCCAAACGAGACAAGTTGGCGTTGACGCCACATGGCTTGGCAACCGTTCTCTTTGAAAATGATGATTTGCCCATACTGGAAGGGGCGTCGTCCTGAAAGATAGTACGCTGTATAAACTTCAACGAACAGCGAGAATTGAAAAAAAAAAAAACGTGTTACCGATGAATTTCCGAGTTTTTGAAAGGGAAGTTCAGCCAGTCATCTGTACTTAAGCAAAACTGGTAAAATGCGAATTCCAGAGTACAGTAGCCGACCGATTTTTCGGACCTGGAGGGGAACGAAAAATAGTCCTAATAAAAGAGCAGTTAGAAAAATCCGCGAGTAGCAAAAACGAACTTTATTTCAATTAAATGTGACTAAAGAAGTCTCGAATTGTTCCTTGCCTAAAATGTCTCCTTTGTGTGCTAACAGGAACACTGAAGGGCCGCAACACAATCCTTGTGATAATACGCACAGTGCACAGGCGATGGGGTGAACCCAGTGAACCACAATAACCGCAATGGCTACCGATCAAGTTAAAAAAAAAAAAAAAAACGTGCACGACGCGCGAAACAAGACAAACCTGATGATTATGTTGCTTTATAAGTCAGCGTTACTTGGTGCCTAAAAAAGTGGTGTCGAAAAAAAAAACAAAAAAACTGGTCACGTATCACCCGTTTACGGCATTAGATATTGCTTCCGCCGTAGAGTACATGCAAACTTATGGCCTCCAAGATCAGAAGTTTGTTACCCTGGTGGGAGTCAAGCCAATCCCCATCCAATTTAAAGCAAGCTAGGGGGTCAATGAGTCAAAATGGCGACGTCCTGTAGTCGCACTGTGGCTCTGTCGCGTAAAATTTTGTCCGAAAAGTCGAACTTTTGGATTATTTTGTGCGAAATATCCGTTGTTCATATACATGACTAATATGGGACAACTCGCGGTACCTCGGGAAAGTCCGGAATATCCAGCTAGAATTTGTGGAGTCCGAAAAACGGTAGGCTGCTTTACGTACACGCTGAGGCAATCCCACGGTTCAGCTTCGCCTCAGTGCATTCGAGTGACAAATTCATGCCGCCAACAAAATCGATTCGGCGATTCAAAGCAACGTGCATACCATTTTATCTAAAAATTAGAGCTACGCTATGAACTAAACTGGGAAAAAAGACAAAAATGACGGGAAAAAATAATTTCTTACCAGTGATCACATAATGCAAGTGCTGAATTCACCCATCACTCAAAGGTTGCGAAAATGGCGATTTGAAAGCTGACATGCTTTCTTCGTCACTTAACTTCAGCGAAGACAGAAGAACAAGGGAATAACGAAAATGGGCCACCCGTCAAGTGCAACAGAAGAAAGGCTTTTGACACACGCTTTCCGTTCCTAACACGTATACATACTGACGACGTAAAAAAAGCACTCGTCAGTCCCTGCCGTCGTTTGACTCCAATGCGAGTCTCGTCACGGCGGCGATTCTCCCGGTGTCAAAAATCGCGGGTCACTTTGGCGCTTTTCCCAGCGACGGATCCCACTGCGGTAATGAGGAGATGTCTATCGCGTTCAGACGCGGAAATGGCGATTAATCACGCGACGCAGGCGCGCATAAAACCGCAAGGACATTTGCTCGCCGACACCGACTCCTGCAGTTGCTCAGATTAGGCTGATGAGCGGGACGTCCTCGCGTCGCCAGTTGCCGGCAGTTCGTAGTCCTGTGTGTCGGCACGATGATTTTTGAATCGAATCTTTAAGCTGTATCGTTTTCACCTTATCTCTTAAGTGAATGTTTATTATAATAAATGATAACTGTGCCAAGCTTGAAGCGCGATTAAACTTTGGCACGCAACAGTTCTTCGGTGGAATTTTAAGGACAAGGTGCTGATTTTGTTATCCACGTCAGTTAGAGCGTAAAGTTAGTAAAAAAAAAATAGCTAAGTAAGAGCTGTCCCCGGCATGTCTACGTCTCCGGTGTTCTGGTAGACGAGCGCATAAGAAATGGTTAATTTGCGCGAAGAGCGACAGCAGTGCTGCCTGATTATATGCGGGACAAAGCTCATTTCGAAGAGCCTTTTTTTGAAGGCACTTAAAAAAAAAAAGTGAAGGCCGCCTTTTATTCAAAAGCAATTTGCAAGCAATTAAAAATATCCCTCTGAGCTGTTTCTACCTTTTCATTGATGCACTGCGTCCTTGGAGGTTCTTTCACCGCGCCTGATGGAAGGGCTATGGACGACCTATTTTGCGTCGTGGTTTTGGCGTACACAGAAAATAATGGTCTTCAATAGGACCGTTGCTTCGATTAATCGGGAGAACGATGTTCTGCTTGTTAACCGCAGAATGATTTCGGCATAATATTCCCTTCTCCTATGGTCAGATGGTATTAGCGCTTACGATGATGATACTGATCACTGTGGCGGTAATGGTTATGGTGAACACTTGAACGCCCAATGGTGGCTCATGGTGTGGAAGCAGGTGCAAAGAGGTCACTACCTAAGTGAATTCACACCAGGAATATTTATACTTTAACGTCCTTGGCGAACTGTCATTTGACGAAAGCAGACCGGAACACAAATTTAGAAATTCCCTCTTCTCTGTTGTGGGAGCACCGGCGGAAGAAAATGTTTTGTAAGCAGGCGCCTACTCTAGAAATCCTGAGCCTCCCGTCTTGTGCACGCAGTGAATAAAACGGCGTCATAAATAGTTTTGGCACTATCCAACTAGCGTTTGCGAGTGGCGGTGCTAATTTTCGGTCGATTTCGATAATGAAATTTGAGCATTGTCTCTTATCACGCTGCGGCGAAGTATGTTGTGTTGATTTTTTTTTTCCGCGTGTCTTGTTATCGGTGTCAGTTCATCCTACTTCTGGTGGAGCATCTTCTTGTTGCGGAAGCCGTGGGGCGCACCCGGATATTTGGTTTGCGAGGCAAGACTTGTATCGTGTTCCCCTCCTGCCTAGATGCTTCAAGCATGGTCAGAGCGGTTCTGGGTGTGAGTGCATGCTTCTAAAAAATTACGGAGGAACTTCCGTAGAATAGTTGAACATCCCTGTTTTTGTGCTGTTGAACATACTGGTGAACGTTGGGATCACGCCCGTCACCCCTTGACCAACCACCTGCACCGCCCCCCCCCCTCCCCCTCCACCGAAGCTCGGTCCGCTCATTAGTCATTGCCAGGAGTCTCTTAATTGTTCGTCACCTTTTGGAACCTACAGCTCTCAAGGCGGCTCGTGTTGCTACCTGCGGTAGCGGCCTACCCTCATTTGGCGCTTCTGTTTCACTTTCCCGGCGCGTGCTGCGTCGCCCTTTCTCAGAGCCATTCTCTGACCGTTCTCCAGCACTGCAGGTTCCCTTTCATGGTGCGCGATTCCCGACTCACGATACTTCATCTTTTTTAGAAATATTTTCTGTTCGTGACAACACACGTGCTCCGAACGTAGATTTAAGACTCTCTTCTAAAAATGCGATGTGGCACTGAATTAGCAATACCGGCTGGTCAAACTCTGCGGGATTCGATTCGCAGACAGCGAACTGCTAACGGCATCTGGTTGCCTGTTTCCTCGCTGTCAGTTCTTTTTTCGATTTATTTTGAAGAGCGGTGCGCACTGAAACGTACGCCGGGGGTTAAGGAAGGGGTTCTAAAAATAACGCTGTCTGCTTGACCGGCCCTTTAGCACGAAAAAAAAGGCAAGGATAGCTGTCAAATACGCATTGTGAACTCCGGAAGGAGCTAGCTAGAGTTCACATCCGAAGTACTTTTACTCACGGATCATCACATCTCCGAGTGAATTTTTGCACTGTGAATGGCGTGTTTTTCGATTGAAATGGTATTTCATTTTGTTAGCATTCAGTTTGTAATACAATTTCATGAGAAAGTATGTGCTGTCGGGGTCTCCGGGTTTGCAAACAACAGCAAAGAGTCTGCGACAAGATGCTGCTACAGAATTTACTTCTGGTTTTTATTTATCCCAGCCATTTCTTCCTTCGGTAAGTTGCCCGTATTTATGCCCGAGCGCGCGGTGAAGCACTGTGAGTTTCCGATCGGACGGCACGCGGCGTGAAGGTGCGCTCGTCTTCCGTATATGGCGGGCTGTGTAAAGCGCGTACACTCCGAACTTTTTTACGGTAAACTTGTTGATACGGCAGTCCAGTGCGTAATTCCAAAAGGACTTCAATACTGCCTGAATGTGCGCCCCTATATCTGAATAGTTGTATGCCTGCTTCTACAGTTTTTTTCAGAGCCAGAATTGGACAAGGCGTTCATCCTTATTAGTTCGCGGTTCAACGAACTAATAAAGATGAACGCGGTTCAACGAACTAATAAAGATGATGTGCAACGCAATCCCTGTGAAAAATGTTTGTCCGTCGTTTTTTGTATGAGGTTCAACGCGCCGAAGCTACACCTGCGCAACGGCGCCGTAGGTACGGGATTCGAAATAATTTTGACCACCTGGGGATCTTTAACGTGCGCCGAAATCTCGACACACGGGCGTTTTCACTTTTTACCTCCATCTTTAAAGCAGCCACCATGGTCGGGATTGAACCCGCGTACTTCAGCGCCTCATCCACCGAGCCTCCGCGGCGGGTGTTTATCCGTCGTATTTCGTGACCGCTCACGCAGGCGTGATTGGCGACCTCACACGTAGCAACCGCTGTATATGTGCCACCTGTGAGGTCTGTGCAGGGTCAACCACAGAATGGATGATTGCATCACTGGCTTCCAAATAACTAAAACAAATTGAACAACAACAACAACAACAAAAGGAACGAACACACACATCCAATTCATCCCTTCGACTGTTTTTTCAACGCCTGAGGACCGCCCGCGCTCAGAGAAGTTGAACAGCAACAATGGCTTACCTGTTGAAAGTGGCCTGACAGTAGTCGTAATGCGGAAGCAAAGCAAACAAAACGTAAACAAAAGCCAATCGCAAATGATCAGACGTTTGTATACCCCGAGGCCTCGCATCCGCCCATTTCATATCGTGTGACAGCTGCCAATGCTTCTTCTGCCGTGCCGGTGACGACAGAAGGTCAAGCGGCCACAGAAGCTCCGGGGGGCAGATCACCTCGCTTTTTGTCACGCCCTCAGAGGGTCACAGCCGGAATTGACTTGAGGGGAGGGGGGGCCGCTACGAGGTTAGTGCACGCTTCTTCTGCCACCGCCCACTGCGCACGATCTCTGCCGTTGAGCGAAGACCGGGTGATCAAGGGAACTCAGCGAGCTGCTGCTGCCTGCGGAGTTCGCGCGGAAGCGCTTCGGCTTAGGTGACGAAGGTTAGCGCTGTTACGGCACGTCGCTACTGCGGCTGTGGCCGCTCGAAGGGAAGAAAATGAAGAAAGCTATGCAGTAAAAGCCTGTTAATTCGAACCGAACGGAAGAGCAAACTCAGAATTAATGAAAGTCGGAACTAACGAAAGTGAAGAACAACAACAGCCCACTGCGATTTGGAAATGGTTGGGCATGTCGACAATTTAACGATGCGCCCTTTGTGCTTGTGGCGCCATCTGTTAAACACAGCTACACTATATTTGCGATATTTGCGAAGTATTCGAGATCCGACGCCACGTAGAACGGAGAGGGGACAACAGCCGCTAATTTCTGGTCTCCTACGCTGGTTTGGTTTTGCCGGATTTTACCTAAAGTTCTAAACACAAATCTTCCCTTCCTTTCAGACTCTGCGTAGGGTCGTGTGTATAGGCAGCGGGGGCGTTTTCATAGAGCTGTGTGCCAGGCGCCAAGCAGCGGGCACGGTGGCACGTAGGTCGAAATATCCACAGGAGACTTCTGGCGTTCGAATGAACGTGCTTTGGTACACATAGACTTCCATGTAGCTTGGCCGGACCGAATCGTACAGATCGAGTTATCAGCAAATTCGAATAATTAAAGTTCGAGTTGATGACCTTTTACTGCAGTTCATTTCACAAGCTGCCAGCACCACTGCGAGCACCACTACCCGACTGTCAACAATCGGCCCAATGAGCGCACCTAACTCGCCGTGCCATTTCATGGTGGAAGCGGGAGAACAGAACTGCCTTTCAAAAAAAAAAAAAAATAAAATGCTTCAATGCCTATTGCCGCTCTTCCTCTCCCGGTAAACGTAAAATGCCACGGGGAGTTGGATGACTCATTGAACCGATTGTTTACAGGCGGGTAGCATCCAGTGCGCTGCGTGAAATTGCAACTGCAGCTGTTGGGATGCAACGGAGCTTAAACCTAACGTTACGCTTTGAGGTACTACGACGTCAACCGATCACTGTAGCTCGAAGTACATCCAGTACAACGAGTACATTGCTAGACTAACAGCAGCGGCTGTTGGGTGTGCGCCGTGTGAGTTCTTTCGCAGTCCGATACATCCATGCCGACATGTAATTAGATGGCTGTCATGATAAAATGATGCACTATCGTGAAAAGGTCATCATGATGGTGCCGATGGCAATGCGTCACGTACGTGTGGGAATATTTGTGCTTGGAGCCATGGGCATACGTGATTTTATATACTAAAGATGCCAGACAATATTTTGCAAAGTATCTCTAGCATACTTTCGGCAGCTTGGGCGTATATTCGCTGGAGAGAGATCTTCTTGCGCGTACAAAGACCATAATGGAAGACGAAGTCTTCAGTGGACACCGTCATATAGCTACACGCTTTAAAGAAATAGGAACCGGGGCGTTACCGAAATGGGCAACCTACCGACAAGGAATCCGTACCACTTTTATGCATACATTAACCTTACCAATTATGCTTGTCATAGTGGCGCCACAAGGTTTGGAGACTATACAGAAATCGTCCCAGGCAACCTGATTGGCCAGAGACGCTAAACAAGCACCAAGGTACAATGAGTCCCGCAATTTGTCACGCGGACGGGCGTATCTCGCAGCGTCGACGACGATTGCCACTCAAGTCGCCGCACGCCTTGCGAACACCATAGCAGGCGACGAATACGAGAAAAGGTGGACCTTGAAGTCGGCGCGCGCAACACCGTGTCGCTTCGCGCCTATCCCCAGAGTGGCAGCAACCATTACTGCCCTGCGCGACAGCATCCACAGCGAAATGACACGCTTCGCAAGCAGCAACAGCTTTTTCATTGCTGCTTTTGTTTTTCGAGCCGAGGGAAACACCCCTTCAGCTGCATGCGGAAGACGAGCGTGTGTTTTTCCCGGCGGTGTTGCTAAACACCGCAGAGTACCTCTCCGCTACCCAGGCGGAATATTTTTTCGCGACAAGAAAGCGCCCTCGGAGTCTTCCCCTTCCCTGATTAGAAACAAGACGCCGTGTACGTCCGTTCGCGCATGCATAGGTGCTTACTCGCACGAGGCCCAGCGAGGGGCCTCTTCGGCGCGGTATAGCGGTCAGGGCTATGTCAACGCGGAGTTACGCTGCGGGACGGACTGGGGTTGCGAAAGAAGGGGGGGGGTCTCTCGAAGAGGCAGCGCCCGTGCGTCTCTGGCCCCGAGGGGCCTTCTTCTTTGCCGGCAGCTTTTTGGCCGCGCTTACTGATGAGCGCAGGGAGAACATTGGCACGGAGCGGGAGAATGACAGAGTGACTCCGCGAGGGCCAAATGATGCGTGGCCTGTGACTGTGGCCAATGAGTCAGAGCCTTCTTCGCGCGGATGAGGCTCTTTCGTGCGGAGCGTTGATTGACGCCGTCGCTTCTGCCTTTTTATTTTTTTTTGTTAGGCGTTGTTCGCGGAAATGGGCCCTGTTCTTTCTTAAAGTGCGAGTTAGAGCGTACAGCGTTGTTCTGTTCACAAGGACAGCTTGAAGAAAGGGGAATATACGCGTCTAAACCCCAGCGTGTGAATGAGTGAGTGAGCGAGTTGTACAGACACGTGAACTTTGAGGACTGTGAACATGAAGTTCTTGAGACAGAAAATTGGTTTTGTAAGCGATACCTTGTTAAAATTAGGGATGTTCGTTTCGGGTAAAACCCGATTTTACCCGATTTTGGCATCCCGAACACATTTCAGGAGAACCGGGTTAAACCCGATTTCTGAACGAATAGACCTTTTCAAAGTAGCGATCTGCATAATCTGGCGCTCACGTTCTGGCGTTTTCAACGAGCACTTGCAGGAAGCAAGCCCCACAAACACAGCTTTCGAACTCGTTGAGTATTGGCATGACTTACCACCCGCTACTGCAGACTGACAAGTGCGGCACTGACATTGTTGTCCCCTAGCTAATAGGAACTGTGACTGTGATGTCGAGAGAACTTTCGCCTGGCTTCAACGATTGGACAGGCCTCGAATGGAGACCGGCATGTTCCGCATGAAGATAATAATGCATGTAAGCAAGGATGTGTAAAAAATCGGTGGCCAGCTTTTTGTGAACAAAATGTTTTATTCGAAGGAAAGTTTCACATCCACCTGAATGCAGCCATACGGCTACAAAGGAAAGCTATGTGTGCACAAAGACCAAAATGGAAGACGTAGTCTTCAGTGGACGCCTTTCCTTTGTAGCCGTATGGCTGCATTCCGGTAGATATCAAACTTTCCTTCGCAGAAACTTAATCCATCTTGGGATTTTCCCTGAATCTGGTCGATTAAAATGTTTTATTTCTTGGAGGTTATCAATGCTCTTTACTGTCATCATGACTGCTTCATTTCCGAACAAACTCCAAATTTCGGAGCGTGTTTGCTAGAAAACTTTGATGTCCCCCGATTACAAGCTTGAAACAAACGCCAATTTTAACGGAAAACTCCAAATTTCGGAGAGCATTTGCTAGAAAACCTTGACGTCCTCCCGATTGAAAGCTTGAAACAAACACACATATCAGCTCGTGAAAGTTGAGAAGATCCTTAAACTTTCTTATACTGAGTGTATTACTTAGTGCATCTCTGGATTTAACCCGAAAAAACCCTAACATCGGAAAGGATTTACAAAAGCACCAGATTTCTACCCGATGATCAGTTAGAAAAATAGCACCCGATTTTTACCACCTGATGGTGAAAAAATATAAAACCCGAAAACGACAACCATAGTTATAAGTGAGAAGGATTTCCTCTATGTGCACTGTAGTGGGGACCACGGCCACTTCGAGTAAAGCCATATTTCGAATAAAGCGATTTCATTACCTGTGCACTCACTAAATCTCATAAATAATTATAAACATGAATGACGCAAAATCTTCCCCTGATTATCACCACGTCATAATGGAGGCTAAGTGTTCAGGTTTCACTCGTCGCCGTGTCAGTAAAGGTAGCCTTCGTAATGTTGAAAGGGGTGGCGATGCCAAATGCTTAGGGCTCAGTGTACGCGACTGTAGGTTATCCTTTCTAGCCCCTCCGAGAGGATTGGTTTCACCGGTTGTAAGTGTACGCGGAAGAGAAAGAATAAGAAGCAGTAGCAATTGTGCTGACCAAACCACCATGTTTGCACGCCCGAGGGCGTAGCTCGGGGTCGTCCGTCGAATTTTTGGACCGCTGCCCGCAGCAGGATGAGAATCACTGCACGCCGTGTTTTCCCGATGCGCACGCACGTCAGAAAGACTGCCATCAGCACTTCCTGGCCACAGCGCGTCTCCGTCAGCGCGTGACTCCGCGCACGCGGTCACGCAAATTTCGACTTTCACGCGCCTATTTCATGCCGCGGTGCTATTGCGCGCGGCTTCAGTGACCGCGGCGCCTTCACGGAAGTCAGTCCGCCCCTTCGCCCCGGCGTTTCTCGTGTCCGTCTCCCCGATTTCTTCTCGGCCAGCGAATTCTGTTTCCTCGCGGAAAACGAAAATCTCTGTCTTTACAAAGGAAAGCTCTTTCATTCTAAAAAAGGAGGGCGCTTCCATGAATAATATCGCCTTCGATGTCACGCATTCAGCCTTTTGATTTCATTTCCATCTCTCTTTCTCTTTCTCTCTCTGACACATACATACATACATACATACATACATACATACATACATACATACATACATACATACATACATACATACATACATACATACATACATACATACATACATACATACATACATACATACATACATACATACATACATAAAACGATAAGTGACTAACTGGCTGACTGACTAACTGAGTTATTCATCATTGCCCAAGCACTGGCCCAGTTAATTAATTTTTGGAGAACATATTCTTTCTCAGCCGTGGATGCTCATTAGGGCGGGATTTTTCGAAATTTCACTAAAGGACATGGAGGGGACCTAAGGCCTAAACACTTTTCCCCAGATCTCCCGATATGCTTTAGGCACTCAAAAATAGGGACCTGATTGTGTGTTGTGTCTCATACAAAATGTCGCAAAATACAGCTAACAATTTTTTAGAAATTTCGCGCCTAGCGAGGCTAATTGTGTAACATTAAATTGAAGGGTGCGCCTAAAGCTCCTACAATACCTTCTATGCCAGTAAAATTACCAAATTTATTTTTGCGTGCAAAGATTATTCATGCAAATGCCTGATACGATTTCGGGATTTCCAGATATTCCACCGCGAGGTACAGGAGTAACGGCTGGTTAAGAGGAGTTTTTACAACTCCCACGATATCTTCCAGATTCGAAAGCGCACTGCAGGAAAGCCAACTTTACACAGTTGGAGGGAACATTAAGATGACGACGACGACGACGACGACGATGATGGCAAAAGAAAAAAAAAGGCTTCTCGTCGTGGGAATCGAACCTAGGCCCCCCGAGTTCTGAATCCGACATTTATCCGAGTGCGCCATTCGGGCATTTTTTTCCCTTTATTGACGCCATTCAGACTTGGCCGAAGCAGACGTTTAATACTTGCAGTCTCTTCATTTAAACAACACCACACACTACACATTAGGGCATTCTATCTTCAAAAAAAGTTAATAACGACGACGATGGTCTATAACAACGACGATTACTGGGGGAGGGGGGGGGGGCGGGGGTGCCCAGCTTTCTATTGAGGTATTCGCTTGCTGTCGCCTGAGTTTGCACTTCGGCTCGCAGGCAGTTTGGACTTTGAACGTTGACGTTTGGACTTAAACTCTCAGGCGGCATGCACTTCTACCGTTGACGCTTTGACTTTAATTTCAGCGCCTTGACCTTGTCCCTTCGCCATTTGATTTTCGCACGCCAGAAAGCTTCGCGTTTCGGCAATCGTTGTGGTTAGACGGAGGGGATTTGAACATTTTTTTGCGATAGTTCAGATAAAACGAGAGTTACACCCATTTTCTGTAACCACATTCCTGCCGCAGATGGCCATGCACTGACCACAGGCGGGAATTCTGTAACTTCACTCTGAACCAACTAATCATGACAGGTAGATTAAACCCGGCGTAATGCTTAAGTCGTCTTAGCGGCTAATTTTTATACAATGCGTTGGGGAATATTACGAATAAAACAAGAGTTACAGGTGTTTTCTGTAACCAGTTTCTCTCCGTATATGGCCATTTATTGACGGCAAACGGGAATTATGTCACGTTGACAACTTCACTGTAAAATAACTAATCGTGACGAGTAGATAAAACCAGACGTGATGATAGAGTCGTCTTAGCGGTGAATCGTCACATAGTTTTTGTTGGGGAAGCTTTGATTAAACAAGAGATGCACCCTCTTTCTGCTGAGCATTCACGATAAAGTTGGCTTTGCCGCAAGGCAGAGCCAACTTTCGGTGTGATTTCTGTAGTAGTAGTGGTGGTAGTTCGAAGGAAATGAAAACGAAAGGAAGCGCACTGGGGATATTATTGAACTCGGCAGAGAGCTCACTTGCATACAGCCTAGTACAGGGCAGGGGGAGTAGAGAAGAATTAAATGATATAGAAGAGTGTTAAAAAGAGAAGAAAAAATAAAAACATGCGGGTAAGTAAGGCTAGCCCATCAATCAGGCGGTAGCCCGGACTGACGGTATGTATATTTTCAGGATAATTATTTCCAAGATTCGATTGAGAATTACAGAACATTCACGTGAAAGTTGGCTTTGCCGTCAAACTTGTCGACACACTTTTCGTCGACGCACGCAGCTTTAGGCCAGAATTTTAGTTAGTGGCGATATTTGTTCCATCTGGACTTGCTAAAAGCATGCCAGGCTGGCCTGACTAGCGTCGCGTATTTCACAACTTTGTTTCCTCCACGCAATTCACTTATATACCCCATCCTTGATGAGTACCGCTCGAGAAGTATCTTTTTTTAAAATAAAAACACTCTGAACAACAGTAACAATAGCGGCACGAACAATTTCACTAGTGTAAGCATTTACTTTCTTTGAGTTTATCATGCTCATCATCCACGATGTCACAACAAAAATAAAATAATCTCAGCACAGATGTATTTGACATTACAATACCAACAAGCTGGGAACATAAGTTCGTGCGGCTCGTCGAAAGATCAAAAGGAACAATAACAACCATACAAGTGGTTGTTCTTTTCGATGAACCAAATAACAACCATGGAATGGAATTGCAGTAAAAGGAAGGGTTCAAGGCAACGTACAAAGACTTTAAATAAGCTGCTATATTTTTCCATTTTAGGCAAACTTGGATAGCACACGAGCTTTCTGGCCGCATGCGTCACATTTACGCATTGCTCACCAGGGCTTTCTGACCCGTCTCATTTTCTCTCGTTAGGCTTCAACGCAATAAACTAGCGCTCTGCGGAAAAGCAAAATTTACAAAGTCAGCTTGACGTTTGTACACTGAGCCGGCTTAAAGTCGGTGTCACGGCGGGAAGCCTTTTTTACGTGGTTATATAACCTGTCTGGTATGAAAATATAAACGCACTTGCGGCTTTTATTAAATCGGACGATCCCTAACGCATAACTTGAGCGCCCCTGTTTAGGTGTCTTAATCCTGTGAAATAGTGGAGTAAATTTAAGAGAGGAGGTTGGGGAAGAGGAGGAGTAAATACGTTTATTGAGCATTCAAATCGGCCCAGTGGGCGGCCCAGGGGAGTAGTTCCTTCTTCACTGGTGGATCCCATATACAGTCCGCGCCGCCTGTGCTCTGCCCACCAGCTCCAGCTGGGTAGGCAGAGAGGGGCTGGACAGTACCATCTCCCATTGCTCTTGTTGGTTAGTTGATGGCAAGAGAGGAGGGTGCTCAGGGCTAAATTTGCGCACCCTGATTATGTGACTAGTGCACCCACTTCTGAAAAAATTTACACTCAGCATCGTAGCGATTCGTGTTTACGTATGAGCCGTATGGTAGTTTGTTGTTCCCTGGATAGGTCAGGGTGGGGCGGTGGTAAGATATGCGTCTGAAGGCGATAATGTTGAGCTAAAGATATACGTGTATGTGCAGTTACAAATGCCACCCTTTTAGATCGCGACTTTTAAGCTCCTGTTCACGCAGTTGAGCGGCGACGGTGTCGCCGTCGGTGGAAACCCAGGTGTTAAAAATTTAGAGGAAGAAGAGGTCGCTTGGCAGCTGCCTCCTACTATCACCATCATTGTAAGATACACTATCAAAGACATCACTTACGTCCCACGACCCGCGCCTCGGTTTCTCAAACACCCAGTGCACGTGACTTATGGGCAGAGGGTGAAAGGTTCAGCGGGAGCGTGAAAAGGGAATCTGAGGATGAGAGTAGTGTACTATAACAACACCACTCAACGTTGCACCACTCCGCATGATCCGAAGTCTGTCTGCGGACGGCTAAGAGGTGGCGCCAGTGTAACGTGACTCTGCTGGTTTCCCACTGGCGCCGTCGTCCGCAGAAAGGATGTGGTGTTGCGGTTCGAGGAAAAGGGAAAAGGAAGTGTAAAAACAAAGGTGCCAATTGCGCTCAGGTATCATCCATCTGCTCCGTCGTTTTTATTATACATAGTAAAAAATAGTGGCCTGTAACTGCATAGATGAATGTCTCTCTCAAATAATTTTCCATTTTATATAAAAAAATTAGAACACCTTAACGGCTGTGCTCGAACATCGTATTAGGGGATGTCGTAATAGTTGGCGATTCTTTCGAGGCGAAGCCGCCACTATCCAGTTTATGAAAAATTTTGCGTGCGTGGACTGAGCCGTGTTGACAATAACTTTTTAATCTTGTGGCAAAGCCAACTTTTTGGTGAATGATGTGCAGCTTTCAAACTAATGTAGGTGCCTCGAAAAAAAAAATTACACCATCTTGCAGTAGGGGAACCCTGAGTAGTATGCGAAGCAGCCATGGGGTCGACTGAAGTTCCCATTAGTTTTCAGTTCGTCGTTTCCGTTGACGTTCAGCCACTGGTGCCTTCGTTGTATCAGTAGCTTCTTGACGTTTTAATGAGTGAAGGACATAAGGCGCGTTCGTAGCACATGCTCCCGTCTCGGTTTGCAGCGCAGTGGGAAGAGCGCCACGTACCTCCCGTTGCAGCCAGAAAGTCGTGGGATCGAAACCGGGCGCCGCCTAACTGTTTCATTTTATAGTGAACTGCGCTTACGTCAGCCCAAACGCTGACGGGGCTGAACAGACGCGCATGCGCAGTAGAGTGTGGACGGCGGACAACGACGACAACGAGGGAGGGAGGGACACAGCCACGAGCATGAGATGCTTCGCATCTAAAAAATCATACTGAAATTGCCCGCTGGGACGGCTCTGTCATTACGGCGAGTTTAATTTACTTGTCGTAATAGTCAGTTCGCGCGGACGTTGGAAATGTTGCAAAATTCCTGTTGACTGACAATATATGGCCGTCTACTCAGGGAGTATGGCTAGCGAAAACGGCTGAAACTCTTGTTTAATCCAAGCTATCCCGACAAAAATTACATAATAAGTAGTCGCTAACACGTCTGTAACTTGACACGGAGTTTTATTTACTTTTAATATCTGCGGAGTTCCCAGCGAAGTTGTAAACGTTACAAAATTACCATCTGCTGTCGATACACGGGTTTCTTTACGGCAGGGAAGCGGACAGCCCCATGCCTGCCTGCTGGAATAAAACTCTAGCCCTTCCAAGTTTTATTCAGCTAATTTGCTACAGTAAAGCCCGCTTATATCGAACACGGATATATCGAATTATTGCCTATATCGAACCCTTGTATAATTCTGGTAAAAATTACATACATTTAAAACTTTTTATATCGAACGCGATTTTGCTCACAATGGATATATCGAACTCTCCCGCGCGGGATTTCTCGCTCTCCTTAGGCATGCGGCAGGCTTTCCCGCAATACATCGGCGCGCAGCGGTGGCGCGGGTGTCGCTTGCGACTCCCGCGCGAGCTCGGGCGTGTCCAAACCAACCTCCTTGGTCCAAACCGTCCGTGGCAGAGCGGAGCAGCTCCACGCATGCATGCCGTTGGAGCCGAAAGCGCCACATTGGGCGCTGCGGGCTGCGGTGTCACCGAACTTCAAGTCCGCGCCACTCGCTGCCCGCACTTGCTCGGTTCTCTGGGTTCGCCGTTATTCGCTTGTATGCATGCTTGTCGCCTCTCTGTCGAAGACGCCGAGGGCTCCGTACCGCTTCCGTGCACGAGCAAAGCCGTCGCTGCCGTGGCCCTGCTACGGCGAAACTGCAGGGCCACTGAGGGCAGCGGTCTTGTGCTTGTCGACTGTTTAGATACCGTGGAGCAAGCAGTCACCAGCAACGCATTGCGCTCCAAGAAGCACGCTACACTCACGCAGTTCTTCCGCCCCAATAAATGACTGTTTTCTTTCCGAGAAAGTGTCGTATCAATAGTGAACTGCAGGGTGGTAAGAGCTCAGCGTTAGCTCGTGACTCCATCGGCAAGATTGCTCTCATGTAGTTTTTTTACTTCACTTTCTGTATCGAATTTTTGCTATATCGAACTATTTTACAATCCTCACGCTGTTCGATATAAGCGGGCTTTACTGTAGTAAGTACGCCCAATGGCCATTTAAGAGCAAACGAGTTTTGTTTCCTGTACTCCTCGTACTGCGCCCAGCTTCGCTGGTCATCCTTCTTCACAGAGGGGAAGGGCACTGAATTGTTTTGTATTGTAGGGGCAAAGACCGAGGGAGTGCGTTTCACGGTAGTCGCTGCAGACAGACCTGAGCTCGGCGGCCGGTTGACTGCGCCAATGGACGCCGCGCTACCTTATTGCCATCTCAGCAGCCGCAGACATACAGACATACTTTAGCTCATGGAGCGCTGTGTTTCCTCGGTGGCTACTCCTTACGCTTTCGCGTTCGCTGAGCCGCAAAGAAACATGGTCATTAAATAATCAATCAATCAATCAATCAATCAATCAATCAATCAATCAATCAATCAATCAATCAATCAATCAATCAATCAATCAATCAATCAATCAATCAATCAATCAATCAATCAATCAATCAATCAATCATCCTTTTATGTGCCAATAGATCGCTCACTCGGTTGCACCATTAACCAGATGAATGCCAGAGAGGCTTGGGCGTCAACTCTGGAACGTCTCTATAGGCTGACTGCTTTCGTCGTTGTTTGCTTCTTTTCCTGGCTGCCGTCAGGAGAAACTGTTGTCCTTGGCGCCTCTTGGACGCACTCCGGAAGCATAACTACATGCATTTGAATGCGATTTAACATTCGACACGCTGACTAATGGGAGTCGCTTGTGGTGACAGCTAAAAATACCTCTGTCTTTCCTCTCGCTTGTGCAGATGACTCGCGAAATTAGCATTGCTGCAGCATCCCGCTTCCTGTGTTCTTTCTTCACCACCGTGATTCAAGCAACGTTCCGGCTTTCCTCTAGAGCGTACAGACAGAAGCTGGCGAAGAGTCGTGTGCCAGGCATGGCAAGTGGTCTTTGTCAACACTCCAACTGAGCCAACAGAAAACGAGGGGTGACAAACAGTCAGGCACGCGCAAGACTTCGCTTCCTCGCTGGGCCGCCCTTTTTTACGCGTTTTTCACCGCGCCCTCACCGCTACTCAACACACAGACGCCGTGGACGAAAGCGAAAGCGCAAACACTTCGTCTTGACAAAGGGTGCGTTGCTTCGAAGTCCTCTTGCGGGTCCACACGCCCACGCTCCGCTGCTGCTGGGTGCGGCAGCGTGCGTGGTTACTGCTCCAGCAGCGATAGCCGTCGTCGCGGCAGTTTAGTTGAGTGTACGGCCTGAATAGTGGCGGCACCTCCCTTTAACGCCACGAGGAGCGGACGGCTCGGGCGCACGGGAAGTTATGTGTACCCGTGTGGCAGAGCGGCATCCTTTGGCACAGGGCACGTCCTTTGTACTCACGGGGGATCCTCCCATGGAGGAGAGACGGAAAAGCGCAAGAAAAAAAAAGCATACATTTGAAGTGACACTACCGCGGCAACAATGCCTTTCAATTGCACTCGTCGTTGTTACTAGATGGTCGTGCAAGTGTACCTTCCTCGGTTAAAGATAATTGAAAAGTGGTTAGCATGGCATGAACAGCTAGTGGTAGACCTGGGAGAAAAATTGATGGGACAAACGGAGGGGTGGGGGGGGGGGGGGAGGCAGTAGTTCGCAGACATTATTATCTCTGGGGTGTTTGGGTGGGAGGCAAGCGTGAGATGACAAGCGTGGCTCGTATGCCGCAGTCGAATACAGTTCCGGCACACCCGCACATCCTGGCGCGCCCGGAATACTTCTCAGTGGCGTGCATTGTACATTTGATCAGGCTTGCATATGGACATTGGCGAACGTCAGTACGGGTGACGCTTTCAATGGTCATTACTAGCACAAATGTAGGCGGGCGGAATGCGTTAAGACTATTTAGTTTGCTTCAGCGAAACCGGGATAACTCAGCGTCTCGTCGGTGCGCATGTAGTCTCCATAAAAAGTTGCGAAAATCGTCACTGATTTATATAGGGAGACAACGTAGGAGAGAAAAAAAAACCCACATGATCACCTGCACGCTTCTAAAAACGGTGACCAACTTAATGATGCAGCCTCGGGCTCACGTAATGAATGACATAATCACCGCAGTGGTCTCCCGAGACCGTTTATTCTCAATGGTCTCGGGTAGATCGCTGCGGCGATTCAAAGGCCCCTCAGCGTCTATATGAAACAGAGCTATAAAGCCGGCAATGTAGTAACTAACGGCAACACGAAAACCCAACCCAATGATTTTGTGGAACGCTCACCCACAATGATTTCCCCAAACTCGTGTAAGGTGGCCAGAAAAAAAAAAATTTCCCCGCATTTCCCCGAGGGGAAGAATGTGAAAGTGCGAATGCACGAGTTGAATTTGCGCGGTTCGGTAATGTTCGCGAAAGAGAGATCACACACACACACACAACTACAAAGAAAGAAAGATGCATTTATTCACAGACACCTATTTGTGTTGTCGTTGTACTTGATTGCTAGAGCGGATCTCAGCTTTGAAATTTCGTGTCAGTACTCCTTTAAGCGGGTGCATTAGCCCTTCTCACGCCCGATTCCTGGCCAATCCCCCACGTGGGTATGTGCCATGTCAGCGGCCAGGCAGCGCGCGCCCATCTCCCCCCGTTGCCAAGGAAGACGAGGAGCGCGCGCACCCGCAGCTGTTGCTATGTGGACGGACGGCGGTCACCGGAATTCAGGGTCGCTTATAAAGTGCATTCGCACTTAAAAAATGTCAGTATAAAGTGGGTCGTACTACTTCGTACAACAGGTTTGAGAGAAGGTTTAGGAATGGTTGCACTGTGTGACTTTCACGCTATTTCTGCTCAAAACAACCGGAGGAATCGGCATCGAGAACCATCCCGCCGCGGCTGGAAGAAGCCGCGAAGAGCTACGACCGCGAACATCAATTCTGGGCCGTCCAGCAGGTCCTGAGGGATCTCGAAAGGCACGAGACTCGCGAGCCGTCAACGGCGAGCGGGTGGCTCGGACCGAATAACGGCTAACCCCTAGGACGACGCCGGGCCCGCGTCACGGCGCACAAGAACGCCGATTTGCAGGCACAAATAAATTTACTCCAATCCAATCTAATCACGCTATTTAACTTCCCGTCTCAGATGGCGTGAATTGCAAATTGTCATAGACCGTTAGGTTCTCGATCTGGGGGTCGGCACCCAGATAGGAAGCAGTTGCATTGCACAGATAAATAGTAACTCGCGTTTTGTTCCCATTGTTTTATAGTCAAATGTCGTTCCAACTTCCAAGCGAAGCTTTCTCAGAGCCTGTTGCTCTCCTTAATTATTAGTTGTATCTTACTGTGCTCTCTAAGTATTTCCATTTGGAACACAAGGACAAACCGAGGCAAACTACATGTGCCACCAGTCTCACATTATTTAGTGCACATTCAAATTACTGCGTGATATTACAACTGAAAATTAAGTGATGAAGAGGTCCGGTGATCCATCTTCCCCGTGTTGTTGTGAGCATCACCATCACTGCCAAACTGATAGTGCGCCGTTCATGCATAGCGATAAGTGGAACAATCGTGAATAAAGGTGATCAACTTGGTAAGCGCGAAAGATTACGCAAGGTTAAGCCGCCAACTAGGAAAGCGACGGATCGCCATAGCATGTGTGAGACAATGCATCTCATTCTAAACTGGCAACATCCGGAGGCGGAAATCGTTTGCCGCATGAAGCCAGCATACGCTTCACCTTCCTGACTGCAACATAAACAAAAATGGCGTTGATTTGAAGAAAAAAAAATACTACCTTGGTGGATTTTGTTAGTTTTGCTTAGATCTCAGGACGTTTGAGATTTCGCTGTCTCTTTTTTGCTCATCTGTGGAATAGATGCTGTCAGCATTTCTTTTTTTTTTTTTTCGGGGTGTACATAGATCGCTGTTCCTGAATGCACACAGACAGCTCTGTAGTCATTAGCGTTCAACGACACACCCATTAGACTTCTCTGCACCGTTTCCTTTGTTTGTCTACGACCGTTGTCGGGGCTCGGCGTGCGCGCCTCCGCAATCGTCAACGGTGGCTCCCCTGCCGCCGCACACAATGCGACGCAAGAACGAGCCGAATAATAAGAACGACGACGACTCCGCTCTCTTGTGTACACGCACGATCAGCGCGGGCGCGACCACCGCCCGAGCGAAAAAGTAACAGGTGTGGGAGTCGTCGGGCCGGCGAAAGAAAACCGGATTGTCGTCGTCGGCGGCGGCGGTGCTCTCGCTCTCGCCAAGGGTGTTTCGGCCGCGTCGTGATGTACACGCGCGCGCGCGCGTCGACCGAAGAGTGGGAAGAACTCCGCGTCGGTCCCCGGCGTGGCGCCTTGGTTGCCGATTCGCGACAGACGCCGCACACCGGGACTGCGGTCTTCCAGTTCGACGAGGCCGAGGCCGAGACGCACGACCCCCAGGCTGGAGTGAAAGTGTCGAAGGAAGGCGTACGGTGCGATCGTCCGACCCGCCCTTGCCAAGGACCGTCGGAACTGTCACGGCGGAGTCGTACGCGGCGCATCGTCATCGACATGACGGCGTCCTTGTCGCCTTTCGCGCGTTGCGCGTGCAGCGTGTGTTTGCGCGCCGGAGAGTCCGTGGCGCAGCAGCGCCCGAGGGGGAAGAATTCTCGCTGGATACTCGCCCTTGTTTGCTCAACGACTTACCAGACGGGCTGTCTGCGTAACTGACGCGATCGAACATTACCACATAACGCGATCGGTGAGTGGCCGTAAGGTTTCAGTAGAAGGAGGCATCGTCGTGCGCCTCCTTCAATAGACGGAGGCGTCGTCGTTCACGCGAAGGATGTGGCCACCGCAGCGAGTCGCCTTCCGAGTGTGAGGAAGCTTTTGCCAAGGTGCTCTTGAAAGTGACGGCTGCGACCGCGGTCACTCTGCAATGATGCTGGATCGTAAGGACGGCTCGAGGCCTCTCGAGTCGAACAGCAAGAAGAAGCCACAACTGTCGTCGTCGTCTCCGCCGTCGTGGTCGAGGAGAAACGGTGTCAGGAAGGCCGCTGCGGCGATCTTCAGGTCCCTCAGCTTCTCGATCAGGCCCCGCGATAACGACGTCAATGCACCGGTAAACATCAGCGGCACCTCCGAGCGGACCGAGCGCGTCAAGTCGAGGTAAAGTGCCGTTCGTTTATATGCATCGACCTCTGCGCGTGTGTAGATTGTTGCGTTGTGACTCCGTTCCGAGACGTGCCGCAGGTCAGTGGCTACTGACTTGTCACGTGTCAATGCGCCTGTCTTGCCCTTGTACCCCTGACATGTGCGGTGTTTGTCAGCTGCGGGTCGATTTGTGTGCGTCAGAAGAGACACCGGTCAGTGTGCTCTTAGCTTGAAGTTTGTATTGTGCCAGTTGGACGTGTATGATCAGGTGGGCAGTGCTAATCGCAGCTGCTCCAATATCGCTTAGAAATAGGGTTAAGAAATTAGGCGACCATCTTACGACCAATGTATAAACGACTAACGAAGCTTTGTGTAGTGTTTACTGAGGTAATTTCGAAACGATATATTTTGATATTAACTTTATAATTTCTAATTATTATGTTTACAGGGACCAGGCAGCCAAAATTCAAATTCGGCTCCTTCACCTCAATAAGATAGATACAGATTTTAGCGCAAGCTGCAATCAATTAAGCTAGATATTCAAGAAAGCGGGCGAAGCCCTCGCAATTCACCAGCCACTTTCTCGTCCAGCTCTTATGACGTCACATGGATTGTTTGTGCAATTGGAGGCTGCCCACCAAATCCACCACCAAGAAACATGAGTGGGAATGTGTGCTGCCTCTATCTCCGTCTGATTGGGATACTTCATTGCTATAATGGAGTTAACGCACTCTGTGTTTAGTATTTTCATTTTACACCACTACCGACGTTGTGTAGCGGAACATTGGGAATTCTTCATATTTTCTTCCTTTTCTTAATGAAACCTCGTCAAAAAAAAAAGGACGATCTACTCAAAGCTACACTATGCATGGCGCGAACCATCCGCCCAGTCGCAAGATAAGTACTTCTTTGTCGTCTTCACGCTACGGGCAAATAGGCACAGTTTTATAAATTGGTTATTACATCAGCCATCGACTTCAGTTGCTCATGTCTTATTATACTATCAACTGCAGTTTGATTTACAAATGTGAATGGCGTCAGTTGTGTTGGACTTCGGAGCTCCTGCTTAATCAGTTGGCTCTTTGCCAGACAATTTGTTTTACGTATATGATTACTGGCTCTGACACTTACCGTAAAAAGTAAAGTCACAGACGTTTACCAGTCACGATTCCGTAGAACTAGGGTTGCCTATACGCCTTAGTTCTAACTGCAAAAAAAAAAGCCTTATGAAATATGCCGCCTCTGAATGCACTAGATAAGTATAGTTCGGCCCCTTTCTAATACTTGGGCAAGTCGTGGGTGCATTGGGTATGTGTAGGAGAGGTAGGCGTTTGTTTGTCAAGAGGTCAGGAATCGTTATGGTGTCCTGCAATTACTTCATGAATTGAGTACTTCACATAGTTCTTGCTAGCTATACGCCCTGATTAAATCAGTGCTGAGCGCGTTTCGAGGTTTACAGTTTTGTCGTGCTCCTATCTTGTTGGTCTTTAAACGTGGTTATTTATTGTTGAAAAGGAAGTAAGGCCAGTATATTTTCTGAGAACTTTCTTTGACTGCTGGAACGTCCGCATGGGAAGTAAATCTCTCAAAATCCCGTGAAAAAGGGCGACCAAATATTTCTTTTTACTCTGCTCTGATAGGTCACATTAGCTACACGCGGGCTTTGGTCTTCATTCTTGACGTAATACTTTTTAAAATAGCAGTAATAGCTGTTAAGATTAAGGTACCTACACCTAGCTGGCCAATTTGTACAATCGCCGAGCGTGCGCAGGGATGACAACTCGAATGTTAACCATAGTGTATGAGTTGCCACTAATGGCATCCCACGTCTGACTTGCCTGGCTCGATCCAGCCCCCACCCCCACCAATTTTACATGCCCCTTTAAACAACTGCTTAGATTTCGCAGGCTCTTACAATTCTTGTTTTGGCATGAGGATCCTGTCGTTCAGTCCGCATCCCGCTACATTTTTTTTTTCAAATTTCCAGCCGTTTTAACTTAATCCATCATCTCGTCCTCATCAGCTGAATACGCTGCCAAATAATGTGCCTCCAGATTATAAGTTGCACGATTTCAAAGCAGGCATGGGTTAGAGAGAAAAATCCAGTTCTCCGACCTCGGCTAGCTTCCCAAAAACCTAGGAGCGCCCACCCACCCACTCCACATACTTTCGACCCGCCGAACTTTTGGGCGGAAAGGAGATGAAGTGCGCACATAGCAATACACGTCTACGCCTCCAGCAGACACCGACTCTGCGCAGTTCGACCCACGAAGAATTCCTCGCGAGCGTCGCAGCTTCCAATGGCACTCATCCCATCCCCAGTCGTACGCTCACACGAAGCACGCAGTGGAGCGAACGCCTGCGCGCACCGGGTTAGGCCCACTCGGGACGCGCTTGCTTCTGGTCGTGTGGGCGGAGCCGCACCACGCGCCAAGTCACGTACCCGGCGGCGTATTTCGTAATTCTTATGTTTCATCCTGTCGGGCCATTCTTTCGTAACATACAGTGAATACCTCGCTGTTTGCAAAACAATGCATCGTCATCGTCAACATGAACAGCTGCTCACTTGTAAAAGGAGCGGGATAGTAGAAGGGATCCGAGTGACTCAGGGACTCTGGGAGTGGGACTGCGTGAAGCCTTTCCTAAAGGGCGACAGAAATGGGTCGTGGATGCACTTTTCACCTCTTGTTTTATCCAATGTTCTTCAAAATTCACCCCAAGGCGATCGTATTTATTTACTACCGACGCAAAAAATAACAGTATGTTGGCTATTATTGAGCTGTTATATGCGAAGCTAATCTTCGCGAACCCCGGCACGTTTATTGGCGTCGATTTTTCTGGAGGTACATTTTTGCGTTGCTTTTTTTGAAGTCCGTTTGTATAATCGCAAGGATATTGCAGTCCGAAACAATTTTTTCAGTTTGATTTCAGCTGGCCATTTTAAGTTTAGCTATTTATGCTGTTTTTATTCTTTTCACATTTTGACAAAAAATCGAGAAATGAAGTTACAGGACCGTGAGTGCGCGTGCGCGTGCGTACGTGCCTGCCAGTTCTCAAACTTTCTCTAAATACACGGTGCATTTCTTCAGCGAATGGAGTGCAATCAATGAAAATTAAACAGCTGAGGACATAACTTTAGTAATATCAGAAATCACTATGCGTATCTTTTGGCAAAAACCACAGCTAGAGTGAAACAAAATGATGGCTCTTCCGCTGACAAGCTCACACATATTTGCGCTGTCGCTGATAATTTTGGTTTTCTTATTATTTCGCATATCTGTAAAACTTTGACTACTGCTGGTATGGGATTTACTTATATCTTCAACCTATAGCCCTAAGAGGGGAACGGGTTGCTGGAGCAGTTCTATCCGCAAACTAGATTATTCAACATCGACACAGAAGAGGCATTTTTTTATTTTCACTGGCTGCATTGGTGCGAGCAGTGCAGCACATGTTCATTTTTTGCTGACAGCTGCAGTAGCCCTCTGCACTGAATTGTTTTGCACGACACTGCACTAACCTGCATCAGTTCAGCTAAAAAATTCACGCATCTCCACCAAGTGAATCATGACGAGGTGGCGAAGCACTGGGGATCGTTCTTACCGTAAATCACCCGTGGCATTGCCCACTCGCGCATGTAAATGAGTGACAACGCGTATGTAGCAGTATATACAATTCCCATCCACTCCAATCCGATGAATTCAATTTAATCCAATCCAATCCAATCCAGTGCTCCTCGCGCATGCGCAACACTGTGTACACGGACGCCAAGGGGCAAGCCACGGACAAAGCGAGGTCCTAAGGTGCTTCGCCCCTAAAATTGCCTCTAGAGAGCACAGCATGCAGGTTGCACCAACGTTCCTGTACGAGGACTCTAGTTAGCTTTGTAGAACTACCAACAATTGTATGAATAGATGAATATCTTAAAACCATCGATAGTTCCCAAAACCTATCGACAGTATGCATAGTCAATTTATGTATAGTTTATCAGTACTGTATTCCAGTCAGCCGGATCTAACGAATAATTCCGTTATCATCCAAAATACTTATCGAACGTATATCCGGTTCAGTAAGGCTATGTTCAGACTACCGACTTAACAGCCATATCGGGAGCTATGGACGTAAAAAAACGGTGGTCACGCCATTCGGTTGGCTGAGACGTGAAATGACGTCATTCTTTAGATATTACGGCATTTGCGGCAGCAGTCTGAACCCGGCCTAAGTTTACGTTCAGACTACCGACACAAAAGCCATATCGTGATCTATTGACGTAAAAAAAAAAGAAGCAGCGTGTCACGCAGTTCGGTTGGCTAGGACATATCATTCTTTAAGTTATTAGGACTGTTGTGGCCACAGTCTGAACCCGGCCTAACAATGTGTTAGGCTATGTTGATACTACCGACGCAAAAGCCATATCGTGACGAACAGACGTAAAAAATACGCCGTGTCCCGCAGTTCGGTTGGCTGAGACGTGGAACGACGTCATTCTTTAAAGTTATTACGACAGTTGCGGCAACCGTCGGAACCCGGCCTTAGTCTAGGTTTGCAAAAATACGCGTACATTATGTACGCCTTTTAGCCCGCGCATCATGAAAAGGTAGGCAGTGCGCCTGTGAAAGTTTCAAGTGTTTTTTGACCCGGCTGCGCCGCTTTTTAGTGTTCTTTATCTAGAACCTTGAATGCAAGACCACTTCACTGTCGAAATCGCGAGCAAAACAACCGCATCAGGTTCTTTCGACACTCACTTTGGCAAGGCGAAACTTTTCCCTCTAGGGCGAAGCTTTATTTTCTTGCTCACTTCGTCAACTTTGGCTCGACGAGAGTTGGCGGAATTGAGATGGGGTGCCCTGAAGCTTTGTCTGCAAGATGGCCAGCTTCGTACGGCGTGCTCCTCCACGCCACTGACATTCAAGGGGCGTGGCTAAAGCAAACCGCACTGAGTGATCACGCGAGGAATGGCGATGGACCTCTTTTGCAGACAAACGTGTTATTTTCGGTGATCGAACGGCAGGGGGACGCGCATCAATGATGGCTCTTGCGAACCTTCCTCATTGTGACCACGCGCGCGCAAAAATAAACCCGGAGGAAAAACGCGCCCCTTCGGCCAGTTTACGACGCCGGGGTGTGCCATGTACACGAGGTGAAAGTGGTCCGACGTCCATCGTTTACGTAATTGCAGATGCAACCGTAAAACAATTACGCAACCTGCGTTGCCCCGGAGCGAAAGAAGAGAAGCCGAAAGGAAAGCCGTAACGAGTACCATCGCGCGCGTCCTGGTGGTGGTGCCAAGACTCCCACGTGGGCGTGTGGGGATGTATTGCGCGCCACTTTCGTCGTGCTTTGCGACGCCGTCAAGATATTCCGCTTGTTATGAATATAGCTGTCGCTACATGCGCGTTTGCCTCCTTGCTTGAGGCTTTGTATTTCTGCGCATGCAGCCCGGGCTGCTAATGTTATTGGAACTGTAGTTTAGGCTCTATTCGCTCCTTTAAATATTCGTTAGTTGGGAGTATTTTAGAGTACTGAGAGAACACGCATTTAGTCACCGAAAAAAAGAAAAAAAGGAAAGCGTGAATCAGCGCAGCGAAAACTTGTAACAGTGTTGTCACAAAGCGCAATGCGGGAAAAAACCGGAATGTGCCGGGGGTGAGCGGTGGACCACGAAATCCTTCGTATCATTTCGGTCACCAGCGAAAATGCTTTCAAGAAAAAATAAAAGACCACGAGATGTGAATTTCCGGGGAAAGTTTTCTCGAGCTGTTAACACGCGTACTCAAATAGTGTGGTCTTTTGATGATAGCATTTGCCGCACAATATGCACGCCGGGTAGTTTCATATTCACCAAGAAATAAAATGTTCCGAGTAACGAGCGCAGGACGCGGCAGACGCGGTCTATATACGCCGTATCGATTCTGTTAATTTCGAAGGACGGAACATACAGCAGCTACTAACTCAAACAAACTAGACAGCATATTGGTAGCTGCTTGACGGTTCAGTGTTAAGTCGAGCTTTGAGCGCCAAAATTCATAAGGTTGGCGCTACTTTCGGGGAAATCATTTCTCAGAGGAACACCCGGCAGAAATAGCAGAATTATTACAGACAAATATTGCGTAGTTAGACGGGAATAATTCATTGGGTACAAGAACCAGGGAATTAAGGTTCTCTAGATCCTGGTTTAGAGTTCAGGGTTGGGGTTTCAATAAGTTTTTTATTGAAATCACAGGATTAATTGATTTACAGGAATAATACATTATTCCTTTCCGCAATGCAAGCTTTAAACGTGTGGATTGTTCAGTTTTATTCGCTCCGGTTCAAGTTGATGGGAGTTTATTTTAACGAGCTTTCTGGATCACAATTAAATGTCTGGCGCGTATAAAGGCAGATGAAGCGTTAATTAAAAAAGAAGGCGGGTGTATAGAGCCCTCCGTTCGTTACCTATGCATGGCACGCTGGAACAGGTTGCTCGCTGGTTGGTTAGCAGAGACGGTAATGTCGAGAACTTTCCTTTTTGTAGATGATTTTTTGGTAGTGCGGAGCGGGGCGGTGATAGCGTTACACGTTATCGTTCCCAGAATTTAAATATGTTCGAAATGCGCCTAAAGCATCCGGGGTTGTATCAAAGACAAACGCCTAGGTACTTACGCCCTAGCCTTAAGATTCGGATCAGGTGCGTCGGATGTCTGCCCCCGGATGACCGGATTGTTATCAACGGCCAAGCATTCATTTGGGATATGGAAAAGAAAGAAGTTGTGCCAGTGCGCAAATAATGGCAAGTTGTTGTCAAAAGGGGTGCCCGTCGCGATTTTGTTGCAATTTAATTGTAGGAGCCTAATAAATAAGGTAGAAGAATTTGCAGTTTTAATTGTCTTTCAAAGCTGACATCTTAATGGGCACAGAGTCTTGGTTGAATCTGTCTATTTTTGGTAATGAAGTCTTTCCCGATGATTTTATAGCTCATCGGAACGACATGCCCAGCTTAGGTGGGGAAGTCTTTGTACTCATTCACTCTTCACTTCATTCATCGGCGCTTGATAACGAGACAGTGGAATCAGTTTGGTGCTCCATTAGATCAGAAGATGATTCTTCTTTTGCCGTCGGGGCGTTTTATCGACCACCTGCCTCCGGTATTAGTTCGTTGCAATTACTGCATGAAACTATTTCCGAGATTTCCGGAAAAATCTTTCTTCTTGCTGAATACTTTAACCTACCTTACCTGCTTTAGAGAATACAGGTACAGCTAATTAAGGACATTGACTATATTAGGTTACTCATTTGTCTGCATGATGTTGTTATTCTGCCGTAAGTTCAATCCCATTCCGGGTGGGTGGTCTGCGTAAAACGGTCAAGAATGTGGGTAGCATGAATGCCATTGTATGGTTCGTGGACGTTTTAGTTTTTACAGCGATATGAAATAGGCGCACAGTAGGTAAACACACTGCAGATGATGGAAGAACACATTAGGAAAAGCGTTTTTGCATGGCTACCTCTGCATGTTTTTCAAAGGAAAGTCAAAGGGCCAATATTGTACTCACGTCGCCTTCGATATTTCTTTTCGTCGCAGGATCCCGCAGCCCAAACTGGTCCACTTCCCGAGTAAAATGGAAGTGAGGACTGCTCCCACAACACCCGCCTGCAGCCCCGCGGTGGGTTCCGTGGCTGACTATCGGAGCCACTTCAACAGCCCGTCCACGTCGGCTGTAGGAGGGCCAGCCGGTTCCGTTTCGTCCACACCGTCAACATCCATCATGCACCCCGCCTCCCACCACTCCAGCTCGCACGGCTCTTCATCCTCATCCAGTTCCACAGAGTCCATCCCCTCGTGTCCTCAAGTCTCCATGGCACAAGTCAACCTACACTCGTCCTCGTCCTCCAACGGCTCACAGCATTCGGCAGCAAGTTCAAACATCAACGTGAACGGGTACGGATCCGCAGGCCAGTCCGTCACGGACACCAACGGATCGTGCTCCCCGCACACGCAACGGCAACGGTGGCAGTGAAGCGCAACGACAGGCGTCCATAACGATCCTCAGTTCGAAGGGAACCGACAGCCTGAAAGAGATGGTCCAATGCCCCATCTGCCTGGACCGCCTCCACAGGCCCAAGATGCTTCCGTGCCAGCACGCCTTCTGCTTTCTCTGTTTGCAGAACAGTGTGATGTCGGCTGATGCGAGCCGACTGCGCTGCGCCAAGTGCCGCGCCGAGGTGCCGCTGCCAAAGGAAGGCATCTCGGGCTTCCCCTCCAGCATCCACCTCCAGAACATCCTGGACCTGCTCGAGTCGGACTATGCTTCGATGGACGAGCTGCTTCAGTGCTGCGCCTGCCAGACGGTCAGCGCGAGCAGCGTGTTCTGCGAGCACTGCAAGCTCTCGTACTGTTCCCTCTGCATGGCGAGGCACGTGGAAGAGTTGGCCAAGCAGCTGGGACACATAGCCGACCAACTGGAGGCCACCGTCGACAAGATTACTCAGCGATATAAGAAGTTCGAGGTTTGGGTTCCGTTCTGATTTCATCGTGGGTGTCCTGCATGAATGTGGGTTTCGTTTCTCGGAGTAGTTACCGCGAGCATTTTGTTTAAGATTGGCACACGAGTTGTGCGTATGGCGAGCTGATGTAGCTGCGCATGTGTCTCACAGTACACATCCCGCCCGTGTTTCGGAAAACTAGTGTTTATGGCTAAACATCTTTGTATCTGGCTCCAAAAGTACGTTTAAAAGTAGAGATGTGATATATGAAAAATAAAAAAAAAGTCCAAGTAACGTGCCGCACGGTATGTAACGGCTTTGTTCGTGTGATTTGCTTAATTGTAAGCTGTCGAGAAGTCTCTTCCAAAGTAATCAAGACAGTTTCGTTGATACATGTTTAACTTTTAATACGTTTCCTGAAACTACCAGTGTGGGACATTTAAACTTCATGGTAATATGATAATTTATTAGAATTGGCAAAAAGATGTCAGCTCCATTCGGGAGAAGCTCCGGCTGAACAAAATATTCCACTTATCTGTTCCTTTATTTATTATTTCTTACGAGCTGTACGAGCCATAGAAGAGCTGCACAGCTTGCGTTCACTCAATGGTTAAATACAGAAGAGAAGGCAAAGCCCTCAACACACTAGTATTGCTACATAAGGGCTTCCTTCAGCACCTGTGGCATTTACACAAAGCCATTGACTATTGTACATTGTTTCGGCTCTACGCTTGTTTCTTAAATTAGCTATTAGACCTTTCAGATTGCTATTGGTATAATAAAAAAAAAAAAAAAAACGGGGCTGCGGGGACAGACATCGTTAGATAGGGCACTGCCGCTATGCCCGCGCGCGTTTTTGGTGTTTCCTAATCTCGGCTGTCGAAAAGTGCATAAGGCATTAAAAATAAAAAAAGCTACTCTAAACATTAAACAGTCTATTTCACCATAAAAGGTCAGGTTCTGCTATCTGCGGTCTGTTGCTGCCGCTTTTCTGTGTCGTATTGTGTGTTCTAGTTTTTGCTATCTTTCGCTGCTACATGCACCATGGAGTGTCTTGGCTTCCTCACTGATATTCACTGTTTCTCGCCCCAGCCCTTAGGGGGCTTTTCTACACATCTAAACCGGCAATGGCAATAGGGTGGCTTCCTCGCAAAGCTTCAACGCCGTGTGGCTGAGCTTGTCGTGTGTTCAAGAGGGAAAAGGAGGAGACACAAAAGGGAAGGCAGGTCGCATTACGGCTCCATACACAATTGTAAACACAGTGCGAGCTCGTCTGAAACGGAACATTATAGATGCATACTCGCGTTACGTCAAACGAAAAGCGTAGACAAGAGGTAGGCAAGCAACACTAGTAGCAAGCTCTAAAAATACGCAACCTCTTCCGACTGCGACGCGTTACTACCGTTGATTTTTTTATCCGTCAGTTGAAAATAATCCAGAAACTAGGCCCAGCAGCAGTACTTTTCGACGACATTTTCTATGCTCCGGTTGCGTTACGAGACTGGCAACTTGTGCGTCCCCTGAATCGCCTTGTGTTGATGCGCGCAGTCCAGCCAGACCGAGGTGCAGGCGAGGCTTCGACAGGAGGCCGAGCGACGAGTCCGGAAGGTCCGCGACTCCGAGGCCCAGCTCCTGCAGCGCGTGGAGGCAGCCAAGGCGGCCGAAGAGTCGGGACTCCACGAGGTGGCGCAGAAGGTGCGAGGCGCTGCCGTTGGGGCGCGACTGTTCGCCGCCAAGGGGTTCGACCACCTGCAGGACCCCAGCGAAAAGGTGAATTCCGAGATGCGCCACTTGAACGAGGCGGCTGGATCCGGGAGATTCTATACTTTGCCTGGGCATATGACTGCAGGAAAGGCGAAGGTATCGTAACCCGGTTGCAGGTGACTTTGTCTACTGCTCTATAATCGTCCACGCGCTTTTATAGTGTATCCGGGGGTCGCTGGCATCACTTAACTACAGCCATGTTGCGTTAGGTAAATTAATAATATAGTAAAAACTAAAAATTCGACTAGTTTTTAGTAATTATTGAACATCTTAAAACCACTGCAGGGACGACACGGACACGAGAAGGGTGCCCGGCATCGATCTAATGGGTATTGCCTCTTTCTTTGTGTCTGTTTCGTTTTTGATTTCGGTTAAAAGATGCGTCGGCTAAGTCTGTTTGTTAGAAAATGATGTGGCACATGCACACCGCGGCTGTATCACCGAGTAGCTCCTGCTGAGCCCTGGCTGGGAGTTTTTTTCCGACCGGCGCTTCCTTTCTTTGCATGAAGTCAGAAAGCAGGAAATGTAGCGTCATGGGAGGACATAATACAAAAACCGAGCTAAACTAATCTGCAGCACTTCACTATTACGCACCTCATCGCAGACCAACTGGCGTACGCTAGGGGGTCAAGGGGGCCGCGGCCCCCTGAGAAATTTCCGTTTTCGAGGGGTAGGCGGGGATGTGACAACAAGGGTGCTGGATCGGCTTATTGTCCAATTATTGTTCGTTTACAAGTGACAACCCAACAAACTTTCGCAAATTGAACGTCTGCTCTTAACACGGTCAGCCATTAGGCGGTGCCATTAGGAATAAAAACAACTTGTTACACAGTCGCCTATAGTGTACCCCCAATAAATGGCAAAGTTTTTATTGCTTTTTAGTCGTTTTTTGCGTGGTGTTCTTTTTTTACTTGTTTCCCTTTTTTACTGGGTTCGGGCAACCTCCGAAACTAAATCTTGCGTACGCCATGGCGCAGACGTGTTTCTATGATGCTTGAAGACCATAATTTCGAATTTTCGACCCTCACGCAGGAGGCGTATGAAACATTTTATTCATAGTAGATCCCCAGGGAAAGGATACGCTCGCAAAATTATGCGCATCAAGCAATCTAACGTATGAGTGCCGCATGCAGTTCAGCGCGTGGCTATTGAAGGGCTAGTAGATCCCATCAACTAAACTGAAATGAACGTGAAAGAGAAAAAAATAGTTACCCTCTTGCACGCGTTGCATTCTACATAATGCTGGCGTACTAACATCGTGTCTGAATGGTAACAGCAACAAAGAACAAAACTTCACTTTGGTAGAGTCAGCTAAAAAATAACGGCAAAACTAGTTTCCGTGATTCTACAAGGTCATCGGGACAGGCTTGAGGACCGGACATACTTTGACATAGTTCCCTGTAAGTATGAACCGATCAACCAGTATGTTCTAAACGGAGGCAAGTGCGCACATGTAACATAGTGCGGATAAAAATGGCATGCGTCAGCTCATTAAATTACCCCTAAACCTTAACATAGCCTACATGATTTCGCCGAGAGGCACCTGTAGGTCTAATTGCCGGATAAGCGTTGTTTTCGAAGCACTGCCGGGACATTTGTAAGATGTACATTTAATAAAGATATTAGGTATTCTCAGTTTTTAAGTGCTGGAGTAAACGGTGGTCTATACCGACGAACAGATGTTGGACGTCCATTCGTTAAAAATATGCGATATGAGCAATACTAGAGACATGTTGCAAATTTATCTTGGTAAATGTATAAGTTGGGATTAACGCAGCTCGCACAACAGGTGTTAGGAAAACGACGTTACTCTTGGTTCGTTAAATTTGAAAACGAACGCTGGAACCCGCTAGCGATAAATTAGCCCCAGCGCGAGCAGTGGCGAAAAATGATTTTTTTTACATCTTCGATTTTCTTGTCAGAATTTGCGACAATTAAACCTTGCGTGCACCATTTCTAATGTCACAACCAGATTCGGGTCTTCATGAAGTTGCACCGCGATGCCGGCGACGCCCTGTCCGAGGTCACCTCAGTGGGCAACACGCAAGTAAACTTCGATCCTGAGGCGTTCAGCGTCACCATCGAATGCCGAGCCGACGCTGCAGTTGTCGAGGACGAAGGCGACCCTCCAGGCTCACCACCCAGCGCCAGCCCGGACGTCACCCAATCCTCTTCCTCGCCGTCCAGCGGCGCCGTCACGTCGGGACCGGCAGCAACCGAGACACCGAACCAAAGCAAGGGTGACCTGCAGAAGACAGCCGCGGACGCCCAGTCGCGGCTGTACCGGTCAAAGTCGTTCATCGCGCGTACCAGGCTCGGCAGCGGGCTCGTACAGCGGCCCTCGGGCGTCGCAGTGTCCCCGTGGTCCTCGGAGATCTTCGTCGTGTCCATGGACAACCACAAGGTGCTCACCTTCGACTCCGGCACGGGCAAGTTCCTGCGCTCGTTCGGCAGCCGCGGCCAGCTGGAGGGCGAGTTCCTGTGCCCCTTCGGCATCGCGCTGTCGCCGGTCGACCAGGAGATCCTCATCACAGACAAGTGGAAGCACTGCATACACGTGTTCGACAGGGACGGCAACTTCCGGCGCCAGATTGGCATGAAGGGCCGCTCGGCGGGACACTTCCGCAGTCCCGAGTCCATATGCATCGACAACGCCGGCCGCATATACGTCTGCGACACGTGCAACCACAGAATACAGGTAGGTGGTTGCTGCCTGGGCTGGCTATGACACCAAGAAACGTCATAGCCAGCCCTTCTGTGTGCGTGTACACGGGGGCTCACTCACACTCACACAGACTGCACGCAGGCACACATAAAAACCACAAATAGTTTACTCGTGCAGCTAGCTTAAAATGGTCTCTTCAGTATTGTGGGAAACATTCATTACAGCTTGATCGCTTAAGTTTGCGGTTCAGTACATAACGATAGCTTCAAGTTCTACGTTCGACAGTAATGTGGCAGCATGATCCCTTAGCCCTAAAAATTTGGGCACACTCGAACCCGGAAAGCTTTCTCGCATTCTCGAAGGCGTCACACGAAATGTTTTGTCTAGTTCATTGATTTGCGATTTTTCAACAATCTCATCAAAGCCAAGCGTTTCTATGGATATTGCCCACGACTGGCTGCCCGCACCGCCTCTTTTCCGCTGGGGCTACCCCAAGCGCCCCACTATGGCATGAGAAAGCCGCTCTTGATTGGTCCGTACAGCTGCTCCAGCGCGTGAAACCTCGCCGTGGCGCCATCGCTGCTGGGACGCTGGAAAGAGCGCTATATGCCAATAAAGCGCGCTAACTAGATTTATCTACTTTTTTGGCAGTTTTGTTAGTTATTACGCCCTAGAATTCAGCGTGTACTCTCTTGCTGTAGTGCTAGAAGCACCACCAATAAATTTTCTTTCGAGAAATTTGGTGTATTCTGGAATACGGTATCACGAACACCTCCCACTCGAGCGTGTTAGATAATCCAAACATATTTTATAACGTTAATGTAGCGCGTTTCTTTTTGTCCAGGCATTTTTTAGTTTGCATACTTGTTCATGTGAGATTAACATGAACTGGGTGAGAAACCAACTCGGTGAATGCTGCTTACACTGCATTTTTATTCGATTATATAGGGTGTAATCCGCCAGTGTGGTCACCGGTATGGTTTTCAAGCCAAAACGCACCATGAAATGTGATCTCCGTGCAAAGTCTGCACGCAAATACGCACGTTATACCCTTCGGCGCTAATGATTACAGAGTACTGGAAATTACACGTCATTTGACTTAAAAGCCACCATTTAGCTCCTACCCTGTGTTTTTCACAGCCATTAGGCTGAGATGCCATTTGAGCCCAATTTATACTGTTAGCTACCTTCGAGGCTTTCAACTGCCTTTGAAACAGTCATACCATCGTGCGGGCTGTTGTAACTCGACAACTACAAAAAAGTTCTAGGGATAAATATAAATTTCAGAGACTAAGGGCTTTAAGACATTTTAGAAGGGAAGAAAGAGAAAAGTAAGAGCCATGAAACAATGAAAAACAGCACAACGAAGGGCCACATGGGGTCACAGACCAAAAAGGTATATTTTTAATTATAGCCGACTCCTCGCAAATAATTAGCATTTAGCTTACAAACTCACGCATATTTTCATTGATAATTCTTTTTATTTAGAGAAATGTTTCTCAGGCGAAATTTTACTGTGTACTTTAAAGTACTCGCTAAGTTACGGGAACGAAACTTGGAAGCAGACGCCGAAACATGGCCGGGTGGACACTGAAACTTTCAAGTATGGTTGGAACTTAATTTGTGTAGTTGTTCAGAACCCCTTGCAGTTTGAATGACAGCAAATTTCGGATGCCGTCCGACTCACATGTCATTCGAAACGTCCGTGTATTAAGGATATTAATTGGGCTGTGGTAAAGTACTTAGAAATGTGATAAAAACGCCGCTACATCCTCATTTGACTTCCCAGCTTTGAAGTCTCATCTTTCTACAAAAGTTTACAACGGAATGCTGGCAAACGATGTGTCAAAAGCAAAAAAAAAAAAAAAAGCGGGTTTCGCAGTGAGCACAAACTTCGTTGACCTGAAACCATTATACAGAATATTTGTTTTGTTATATTCGTTTTGCAGCCAAGTCAAAACGTTAGAAATGAGCTGATAGCGTACCTAGAGTTAACACCTGAAGATGAGTAATCATTATTTGTGTTACCTGTATAAATTTTAGACATGGAGGCCTGGGGGATCGACAACATTTTATGTTACGTTCAGGAAGCATTCCTTACATAGAAACAAGCGACGTTTTTCTCTAGTTCGCAAAAACATAGACACGCGAAATGGACAATGGGAAGGATTCCTTCCAGAAATCGACTCGGTTAGGTTAATGAATCGGAAAGCAGTATGGTAATCAGCGACTTCTATCGTTATGTAAGGGAACGAAAGAAATGCCTGAACTATCCTGGTGTGCATATTCGCCTGTTTTTAAAAGCACTTTTCTGTTGACTAGTAATGGCCTAGCTTGACCAACGCGTGGTGTTATGTGTTATCTTCGCAGGTTCTCGATCACGACGGCATCTTCGTGCGCGAGATCGGCACGCACGCGCAGCCGGAAAACGCCTTCAACCGCTCTCGGAGCATGTTCCAGGAGCCCACGGGTGTGGCAGTTAGCGCGGACGGACAGCGCGTAGTGGTGTGCGACTTCGGCAGCCACCGGGTGCACGTCTTCTCGAGCGTCGGCGAGCACATCTGCACTTTCGGACAGAAGGGCGCGCTCAAGGGACACTTCATGCATCCGGAGTGCGTGGCCGTCGACGCCCGCGGGTTCATCCTAGTCGGGGACAGCGGCAACGGCCGCGTTCAAATCTGCCGGCCCGACGGACGCCACGTCAGGACATTCGGCAACAAGGGCTCAAGCAGCGGCCAGTTCAGCTGGATCTCGGGCATTGCGGTCACCGCTCAGAACGAGGTGGTTGTGTGCGACTTCAAGAACCACTCCGTGCAAGTCTTTTGAACTGTGCCGTATACGACGTGTTACCCGTTAACGGCTATCCTGATGTTCCTCTAATGACTGGCGTGCGCTTATGTACTGTGCATCCTTTGCCTCTGCTGTTTTTCGGTCATGGTCGCGAAGATTGACTGGCGTTGAGGTGGCATCTGTGGCATTATGCGTGTGCAGCCTTCAGGCGAGAAGATCGGGTGGAACGACCAATTTGCGCACAGGTATATTGTGTTATAAAACGAGTTGTCTGGGAAATGACTGCAGTCGCTCGCGGCGTATTGTCTTTGGGAAACTTCGCTTCGAGGTGTATGTATAGGCGGGACTTTGCCATTGTGTCTGCGCGCAGCGGTGTTTCTTCTGTACTTCGAGTCGTACGCTCTTTGAATTACTACTTGGAAGATATCGCGGCAACATACTTGTGGATATCAACGCTGTCGTAAACGCCCTGAAACCGCCGGATTCGAGTAGCAAGGCAACGTCCACGAAGTGATCTTCTTCGTTTGTTTCGAACTAGTTATGTGCGGTGTGAAATTCTATTCTCCGGTGGACGAGCCATGACAAGTCTCTGTGCATTGCACAAGCGCAGCGCCGCATTTCGGGCATGGAGCAATACTATGTTTTCACCAAGCAACACGCGCTGTTGGCCCTTCTTCCCGACGGTCCTTATGTTATGCGTACTGCGACCCGCCAGTCTAACTCGGGGTCTGAGGAACTGCCTCGTTGAAGGCGTGGTTGTCTAAAGAGGAACAGCATGCTTGTATTAGCAGCCCTATGCCTGAGCCCTTTTGACACCGTGCACCATGATTCCTGAGCACTGATTATTTTTAAAACGAAGCTTTATATGGCTGGGTAGAAGGAAAATCTGATGGTCTTGGGTATGCAGAAAACTCCTCCGGCGGAACCACAGGCGCATGCGCGAAAAAAAAAAAACAGGTTGGGCAGATCGGCTGGGTTTATCGCAGCGGACCCCTCGCGTAGCGAGCTAATGGGTGAATCACAGTTAAAGCGATAATGGTGGTACGGGCGGAGCATTGTCAACGTGGCGATGGCAAAGAGCTGCCGCTCGTTACTTCTAGATGGGTTGGCCACGGGTCATATGCAAAACACCGGCTGAACGTTATGGCTATGCTGATTAACAACCATCTCTGCATAGTGTATGGGCACATTTTTTTGCTTGTATGGTTAGCATCATCTTCGGAGTGCCTAGGTCTCCTTAAAAACTGGTTGGCCATTGAATAAGCTGAAAAATTGCCAAATTAAAAAAAACGGCCTTTTCAGACAGAGACTGGCACACTGTGGGTGCGTTCTGTAGGGAACTAATGTCTTCAAATTTTCTTGTTTGCTCAAGAGTTAGCTTTCCCCATACAAGTTGCATTACAACAGCAAGCGTGAAACCTGTCGCCGGTCCTTCAGAGGTGTCATCGAATGAGAGCAGCCTGGGTGGTAATCGCGAGATTTAGAGTTTCGACACTCTAAACCGGGTGGTTTTAGCTTACGGGTGCGTTATGAAGTCTTTCTAGCATGATTTTATTTCCCGCAGTACTGCCAATATCAGCCACCAGAAATCTGGCTGAGTTTACAGAACGTGAAGACACAAGCCGCTTAAGTTAGTTTGCCGCACGTCGGTTTCGTTTTGTGGCATTGTGAGCAGGACAAACTGTTCCCGTATCACGGTGCCAGATTATTAAGGCCCAACTCACTGCTTGAACCCAGGAGCGTATGGGTCACGTCCTCACCAATGAATGAAAGAGCAGCTGAAACAGCGCTAGCCTACAATTCTTGCCAGGACATCTTCAGGGCATACAGGGCATCTGGCAAGGGCATTAAACCTATCTTGTGGTCTTGGGAATTAAAGAAGAGGCATCAAAAAAATGCATAAACTATTAGAGCCGCCGTGGAAGAAGTGTAAGGGCCACATAATCAGAAGCATCGCGCGAGGACTTCAGCATGAACGCGCTGCGGCTGGGAGAAGAAAGCGACGCGAATGCAGGCCAACAGAAGTAGGCAGAGGTTTTCTGTGCGTTATGTGACAACGTCCTGCGACTGGTTATGAACCGAATGTTTCCGAAAAAAAAAGAGATGGCATTTTGTCGCTCAGCAGCTTTGTCCCGAAGGCACCTGACGATATACGCAAAGCAATATCTACGGGTGGTTGTTGGTGACTACTTCAACGAGAGTAAAGTGAATGTCGAATAGAGGTCTAAAAGCAGTATTTTTCGAATAGTCCACTCGATGGACATTCAGTATGCTGCCTGTGTTCTCGCAACAATCTTTATTTTAATTCAAAAACATTACAAACGCTGAGCAATAGACGATCTTTCTTTGTACAGTAGGCTGTGCAAAACTGCACAAACATGTGGAAGGGATATCACCATAGCATTGGTACGTTGTACGTGAACCAGTCACACCGCAGAGCACTTAGTCATGATGATATAGAAATCTCGCCATTCTTTACGGTTAATGCATGCAGGGTTAACTTCAAAGTTTTGATGCCAGACTAGGCGCTGAACGTTGAAATTAGAGTTTCACTAGAAATAAAGCAAAGAAGTGGTGCTAAAAGATCAACAGAAGCTGGTTTATCAAGGCAGCCCAAACATTAAACCTGAGCGCTTCACAATGCCAGAAAATTTACTTCTGTCTAGGTGCAAAGTCGTATATACTGCCTTATATAGAGAGGGCTGTGGAAGTTCTAACTTCGCCAAGTAACTGTGTGAAGGTAAGCATTTTCTTCTAGAGGTGTACCACGCGTCCAAAAGAACGCTACCGTTGATAAAAAACTAAAAGGCTGTCTGCCACAGGTCTACATCCGTTGAACCGTTTAAAGCCTATATAGTCCTTCAAGGAATGCCGCCTGCAAACATGTCGTTCTAACATTTTCAAGGCTGTTACGGTAGTCAGAGCAGTTCGCGTAGCACTGCGATGGAAAATGAAAGGTGAACTGAAATATATGCACCGCCTGTTTTTCGCACCTTGTATGCGAATAATTTCTAGGTTAATTATTGCGATAATCGTCGTCGCGCTAAACGCGTGCCACTAAAATCTGGGAAAAGGAAAGAACTTGCTTCAGATAGAGAGAGGGATAGAGAGAGAGAGAAAACATCTGTATTTGCCCTTCTGTGAAAGCATCTGACTCTCTAGGATGGGCTCCTGTTACCAGTCGTCCCCAAGCACTACCCTAGTATGTTGGAGGAATGCCTCCCATTCTCTCCTTCTGTCAGTCTAAATAAGGAGCTAAACGTTACTGCTAGCTTTTAATACTGTATCGAGCGTGCACAAAGACTGCTGGCAAGCTTACAGGTATAAAACTGCGGCTGCTGTGTAAATGGGAAGAAGGTACGAAACAAAGACATTCTTGCTATGGTTAGGCGCACGGTAGTGAACCGTGCGGTGCGTGTCTGGCCTGTGGGGTTGTTGAGTTATAGGGTGGTTGTTAAAACCACAGCTTTGTGTACTTTGCGGAAAAATAAAGCTCTGTTGATGTTTTCAACGTCCCTGCTTTTTGCACGTTGTGGTTTATCTCGTAAAGATGCCCCTTTATGACACCCGCGAAATGGCTACCAGAGCTGCAACCGTACAGGAACATAATGACAGCTTTGCAGTAACTGCTTTAAGAGCACTTTTGCTGAAAAAGTTTTGTGACACCAGAGTGTCAACGGAGCGCACCGCTAGCACACACTTTCGCATGCAAAACACACGCGACACGCCGATTATATATGTGTTCTTTCAAATGCGCAGACATTACACTTAAAAACCAGATGTTTTGAGTGCCCAAAGTGCCCAAAATCTGCCTTAAAGCACAGCCATGGTGGATGCACCTTAATGGCAGCACACTTTGAGAGATCGCTTCCCAAATTTAGTCGGAAAGAATGAAAGTATTGTTCGTCATTGGGCATAGTATAACTGAAGGGCCTTGTTCTTGTATACTTTTAACACTTTCTGTAGTGACGTTCGTGAGGAAAACTAGCAATGCTGTACACGCTGGAGCTTGTTTTGCAGACCAAATTTATTGTACACACAAATGAATTACTTAAAAACAAGTAAAGAATGGGCTCAAGGCCGCAGCGTTGTTGGAGGAGATTGTTACATTCATAAACCTGCCGGATATGGATCTGTCCTACATCGATTAACATTTGAATATTCCGGGAATGCATAATGTATATGGGCATTGTCGTTATTTGTGCGCATTACAGCATGGTGTCATTAGGCGTAGAGTTACAAGAAGGCGATGTTCATTTTTGAGAATGTGCGGTCTACAGTGCCAAAGACTGTTTCCGTCGCTGCCTGAAACATTAGATCAGATTTGTGCAGTTATTGACTCAACTAAGCTTTAAATATCGCGTTATTAATTACATTTTTTTTAGATTCACACCACACCACCCCTCTACAGGGTTCACTAATTGTCGCTTGCTTGTTTGTGCTCCTTGCTTACGGGCGGATGGAGGCCTCACCTTCTCGCTGGTCGTCAATTTCGACTTGAAGTTCCAAAGACGTCCTCAACATTTTTAAAGGGAAGATTTCTATGCCTCACTGATGGCGTCGATGTCCTAGCAAAACGCCCGGCAGAAAACGCAGCTTTACACACTGGGTTTCACAAAACGATGCCGATGATAAGCGAACACACTTCAAGCGCCTAAAAAAACCGCTTCCCGTGGTCGGAATCGAACCTGGGTCTCTCGCGTTCTGAAGCCGACGCCTATCCGATTGCGCCATTCCGACTTTTTTTTCTTTTCTGCATGGAAAACTGCACTTAATACAGCCTACAAAAGTTATGAGTCATCCAAGAAGATGCACATCACTGCAGCTAAAATAAGCCATCCATCAAAACTCCGGCAAGCAGGCGCACACGTCCAAAAGATGCAGCCATTCTGGTGAGTCACTTTGCGCCGCATAAATGCTCCGCACCAACGCAGCTTGCTTCCGAAAAATGGTATTCGTTGGGCGAGGGGGTTCCGCGTGCCTGTCCATCATGCGGAACTTCCACAAGCTATACAATCTCATCCCAGCAAATATATCATAGGGCACTCCAGTAACATCTCGAAAAGGCAAGAACCGAATTGTTTAAGAGGTAATGCCCATGTCCTTTTTAAGAGTTAGTTGCAACACAACCCATAAAACACCGCATCCCGGCACAAAACAAAACAATGATCAATGGTTTCAGGTTGATTGCATAAACGGCAATTGTCAGACCAATGAATAGACATTCCTTCCTCGCGCAACCATGTTTTCACTGGGAGTGTTGATGTATGCAGCTTAAAGAAAAATGTTTTTGCATTTGGAGGAAGACACATACGTGTGACACGCTTCAAAACACTTTCCTTATGGTGGCCAATATAAGGCTGGCGATAAACCGGCACTGGGAACAGACTCTGTAGTAAAGTGTTCGTCAAAGCCTTCCTGGAAAGGGTAAACAAATATTCCAGGGAAAACCTCGTTCGACATGGTCGAAGGGTTTTGTATTTTGGACTTTGCCTCAGGTTGCATGGAAGAAAGCCTCTCGTTTTAACCATCTTTCTTTTAAGAAAGCGGCTTTGCTGTTCTGACATTACATAGCTCATTTGTTGTTCTCCATGCAGCTCTTGCATCGTCCATCACCTATGTTGCACTGAAGCTCTTTTGAACAGTTTCTACGTAGCATTTGTTTCGTATAAGCATATAGACGCGCTTTTAGAGGTGTATTTGACAGGAAATTGAATACAGAACGCATCTACCTGTGAAGTCTGTTTACAAAATTGTTCGCTGAAATATACACGAAAACTAGGGAGGGCAGGGCAAAGATAAATTACTTTTCAGACAGTCTTAATCAGCCGTCCTTGAAATTCGTTGTGGTGAAGCGGCCATTATTATGGCACAGTTCTTGCATGGTGAAAAAGACGTTGGCTGCAGTGGGGACGCTGCTGCTACTGGACTGAAATAAGATATGCCTACATCTTTTGAATGTTAACAGAGGATGCTTTTTTATGCTTGGACATTCAAGAGCTTGAATGACTGTTTGGAACCATTGCGTATACCTTCAGACTTTCTGCTAGAAACACTGAAAGTAAAAGCGGTTAAGCAAACAAACAACAAACAGGCTCAATTTCCTTTATTTCGAAGACGAAAATGAAACACCGCGTCTGTGGAAGTAGAACAAATGTTTCTACAATGGTGCCAGATTCAACATTGGACCCTCCACCGATGAATTTGATTAAACCAACAAAGTATGAAGCTGGACCTTGGGTAATACTATCGAAGAAAAGGTAACACGGCGCGAACACGAGGACAAAGATAACAAGGTGTAAACTTGGGCATGTTGGCGCATTTTTGTGAACCAAAGGCAAAAAAAAAAAAAATACAGTATTCGCGTTCACGTTTTACTCACAATGTTTAACCGAACCTACTTGGAGGCACATAATATTCCTAGGACAATTTTAGATGCGACTGCATCTCATTCACTCGCCTTGTCCCTCCATACGGCGTCGTTGTCCGTCCACACCCCTCCCCCATTCTCCTCGCCGCGCGAGCTTCGCTCTCCGCCGCTCACCCCCTCTCCTCTCTGATAGCGAACACTCTCTCGCGAGGGGCATTGGATTGGATTCGATTGAATTGGCTTGGCTTGGATTGGATTGGATTGGATTGGATTGGATTAAAGTGGATTGTGTTGGATTGTGTTGCGTCATAGCCGCGCCATGTTGCGTCATAGCCACGGCAGGGGGTTCACGGCACGTTTCACGCGATGGGAGAATCAACCTAACGGAAACAACAACGGAACCCCCTATGCGTCGCATCTACACAGGGGTTCCCGCGAGGGGAGGTGGGAGTAATTTTTACCAACAATTTTTCTTCTGTATTGCGGCAATCCTGGTGAAGCATTTTCGCTTTCTGTGTGTGTGGAGGGTGTGTCCTGTGTTCTATATCGCTGCTTTTGAACTCCATTGTTGCCCTTGAACAAGAAGTTTTTTACAGACTATTGCTAGGTCGTTATGACACTGAATAAGTCATCACAATCTTTGCAGTGTTATGAGAACTAGCATATCTCGCCGAAGGCTAGACAAACCGTTCATGTTCTACTCTGTTTTGCAACTATACAAGCTTCAGCCAGACCGCTGATGTTTCATTCAATAAAAATTTTAATTGGTGCCCTTCGAAGTCTGTTACACTCAATATTTGCTGTTGAAAGCAGCAAGCAAGATGCCAGGTCCTGGATTTTTTATTTACATGTTAAGACTACACAAACTAAGTGATCAAATAACGCTCTTTCTGTACATTATGCCAAAAGGAATCGTTCTCATCACCAAGCTATCACAAATGCTTTTTTGTTCCTTAAACCTGCGATTCTAATGACCGGGGCACTCTCAGGCCAGAAGTATAGGAAATACCAGGCATGCTCAACTCTTAAAAAAAAACAAAAAAAAAACATGTTGGCAAACCTCGGCAGGTGCCTTGTTGGGTAAAAAAGATTCGGATGTGTAGTGTGTTCATTGACATCAATTTAGATTTCTCTACTGCAAATTCCCTGCACGATTCAGTTTTGAGCAAATTTGTTTCACTTTTCTTTCACGTATATTTCTATTACGCAGGCTTAAACTGTGCTTGCTTGTTTTTGTCAACGGATGCCGCAAAATAAACCTGCAAGGCTGTTGTTTGCTAAGTACGCTGGCTTTGAAAAGAGTTTCTGCTTGCTGGCTGTAAGGAAGCAACAAAGAATAATTTACGACTGGCTTGCACTGTTTCGCAGGACATGTGTAACAGTTGTTGCCATGGTTTAAAGATCGATTTTTCCTATGTGCAGGCTAAAGGTAGCGTGAAAAATGTGAAAAAGGCGCGAAAGATGAGGCTTGGAGAGAGAAAAAAAAAGACTTACAGGAATCCCTTAGAGGAGGAATACCTCTAAACTGAACTTGCTACCTTGATATTGCACTTCACTAAAGGCAGGTTCATTTTGTAAGCAAACATTAATTTAGGCACCCGTCTGCAGGCCGACATTAGAGTTAGTGAATGACTGGATAAATTGATGTCCCGGACTATGTACCTTGAGTCAAATCACTAAAAATAGACCTCTTGCGCGCTTTACTCAGCTGTCAGCCAGCCAGTGTCCGCGAAACATGTCCGATGTAAGCGTGCGCTATTGGGGCTCTAACAAAGTGGTGTAAATTAGCGTTGCCAACAGAAAAACAAAGCCGAAAGGGAGCTCGAAACACGACTGCTTGCTATACAAATGTCATAACTTTCAGGCTGCCATGCCATTTCAGGCGAAGGGACACTAAAAGAAACGCGGCTCTTTTTCTTTTCAGCTATTCTGTTCAGCACACTGTCGCGACAAGTCGTAGTCGGAGTAAATTGAGATGTCACCGAACCTTTTATTTTCGACCTGCATTGGTTTGCACACACTAGCAGTCCAGCCAGACTTCCTGACATTGGTTGTTACAGCGGAGCTGTTATTGGCCAACGTACGTCGCCGTGTTTTCGGTGCGTAGACCGAGAAAACCCGTTCCCCTCCTCCTCACTTCCGCACACCCGCTACCTTCGACCACCTGTTCTCCTCCAGCGCTTCATATTTTGATATAAGATGGCATATAATGGCCATAAAATGTATTCCCAGCAATTAATTTGTGTTTAAAAGAGAAGCCGACGTTAAGAAGGTCGGTGTAAGCTTGGTTTGTGTAAGCTGGCTTTCGCACATTGCTTCTTGCACAGCGAAGCCTATTTTCAAAACCACGGGAATGGGCGAACCACGGTCGGAAGGAGACCACCGACGACGATCGGGCCGCAGTCGCGAAGGGTAAGCCCGTCTGGATTACGAACACCACTAGACGGAAAGCGCAATGTGTCGGTGAACGCTTCCGAAGCGCGACGGCGCGTATTGAGAGGGAGTTTGTGGTTACCCAATACCTCACAAACAGCTTCGCTGCTCATCAACCTTCACAGAGTGGAACGGCACAGAATTCTTTAGGCAATGTTGGATCGCCAATGCCACTGGTGTTCATACAGAGAATCACAGGTGCCAACGAGGGTTGTACGTACTTCTTTGGCTTTCAGGACTGTCAACAAATCGCACTGTTTCGTATGCTGACTGCAGACTAACAATGACACGCTTATACAATGATTACTTTCGCTCATTGAGCAGCAAGTATTAAAAGAAATAAACTCAACAACCGTATTCACAAACAAAGGTAAATATCCGTAATAAGTTCCCGGCGAAGGCAAGCCCCAATTAAAGGCCACGCAACAACTTATGTAACAAAAACCTCGTCACCATCCACGCTTTTTTTTTTCCCGTTCGTCCAAATCACGTTACTTATGCCTGTGCCGCAAGGACGTGACACAAGTGGCTACAACGCTATGAGTCGGCAACAAAATGTTTTGTTCATAGACTGACTAAAACGACTAGAAAGATTTCAAGGTTGCTGCAGTAAAAAACGCTTATGACACCCACGACAAGTAAAAAAACTAATTACGCGCACCGGTAAATAAAATGGCCCCACAAAAAGTACAACAATATGCGCAACAACTAATTGCCGATGTATATATGTCCCGCAGATCTTTTCCATCGCAACGTGACGAAGTTTATGCATTCCAATCTCACTATTTGCAAAACAATTATTCATAGCTATACCTTGCTCCCACGAAAAGAAAATGTTTAGGTTGTCTTGGTAGCATCCGCAAGACATGGAAACAAATTTATTTGGAGACTTACACAAGATTCTTCCCATCTGCTCCCATAAAACATTGTCATGCTGGAAATATTGAACCATTTAGGCTCGCACGATGTACCTGTTTATTGATTATCACGCATTTTTCTGCTGCCAATAGCACCAGCCTGTCTCTGTTTGGCCACAAGACCGATGTTTATGATGACATCACGAAACCTTGTGTTTTAAATCGTGCAAGATAAACGGTCTCGTGTTATGAGTGCTTGATCAGGCTGGGGCCGTTGCAGTGAGCCATGCGAATATCTACATGTGCGCGATAGATCCAACACTCTGGACTCCGTTAATCGCGAAACACTACAAGGTTAAAGGTCGGGGCGAAGTCGAACGGGCTTCACCTAAAGTTATCGGTGTGCACTGACGTCCATCCTAAGAAGAGAGGTTTGTCGACGGGAGGAGCGTTGATGAGTCCTTTGTCTGCTGCGGGCAGCTCACTTAAAGCGGGCGGGTTCACTGTCGTGGGGCACATGAGCGCATGTCTCCCCTTGCAGCGGCGGCGACGGCCCGGGGGTTGTACTGTCTCGTCCTCGTCGTCCTCCAAGTCGGTGGCCGGGGCAGCAGCATGCAGTCAGCGAGGCGCGGACACACGGCGGCTAAACCGCAAGATGGCACGATCATCACTGGGTTCCGTTGTGGCAGCCGATGGTGTCTGCGGTCAGGGTGAGCGTGGTGAGGACGCTCCGACGGTTCGGGTTCACGCCCAGGTTCTCCCAGTTGATCCAGGACAGGCGCGCTGTCAGATCTGCGGGGGCCACGAAAGCAGGGCGGCCATCACGCATGCGTTGCGCTCCTCTCACTCGAGTGTACACGTCACAAGCACACATGTGAAGTACGGCAAGTGCACATGAAATCTGTCCGAGAATAATTCTACACATTAACTCGCAAAAACTAGCACACTATAAACACTCTTGCACCAGGTAGGTGACTGTGACGAGCTGAGCATATATTGTGTTTGATTCGACTGGTCTGCTCGTTCCACTGCCTGTGCGGCGACAAAATGCAGTATTTCGCACCTACAGCATTGCTTGCTGAAGCTGAAGAGCAGCGATGCGTGGTGACGTCACCGGAATTGGGTGTAACATCATAACCGCAAGGGGAACCATTTTCGGTAACAATGTCCCTCACGACCTGACATCTGGTTGTGAAGTGACTTCGTCTGCCGTTAAACGCTATCATCCGTGACACTCGCACATAACGGACATCTTTCGTGGTAGAGGGCTGGCAGCTCTGTGCGGCGCTTTGAGGTGCCCCTTTTACCTTCACAACTGTATGAGGTCACAGGGCGGGTACGGCCACGTAGATTATAGAAGCGAGGACAAGGCAATGTTACATCATCAGTGGCATCAACAGACGCTGTTGCTAAGGCGACACTTGTGGTGGTTGAATTTTGAATCGTTTAGAATGTCGTTGCCTGTAAAGTGGAGGACTTCGGTGCAATCATTTTTGCTAACGGCGAAGCTCTTAGCTTTGCGTTAGTTTTATCTCCGCTTTTGGCTGCTTTAACAAAGCAAAAAAAAAAGCAAAAGAGACAACGAACTTTCATTTTCTATAGCCTGCCATTCCTGTATAACAAGCAAGACAATTTTGTTAAAGCACAATTCATGTTTCTCATCGCACGCGAAAATCGAACGCGAAATGTGACCGTTGTCGTTGTCGGCGTCGACACCAATGGCATCGAAAGTCACGTGACTAAGTGCCGGGAACTGCGCAGCGCAGGAGCACGACGGTGCTCTGGCGTCATTGCTCGGCTTTCGCTTTTCCACACAGCAGTCTTCCGTGTCTCTGCCAATTTTGTGAAGTTTGTATTAAATTAGGGAAGTTAATTAGAGAATTGAAAAAGCGTGGGGTTCCCCGTGAACGTTCCGCCCACGCTTCATTGATGTCATTGCGACCCCTCATTGCGAACGGGCTGACGCAGCTAAAGCAACTGCAAATTTACGTTTACTACGTGCTTTCAAAGTGAAGTAATTTTGATTGAACCTTACTAACCTATTTATTTTCTAAGAGTAATGCAATAAACAGATAGCAACAAATTTGAGGCGGAGCCAAGAACATTGTGAAGACAATACACCGAGCAAGCAAGACAGAAAACGCGCCTCCCGAAAGTGATGGTTAGAAACAAGAATAAAAATAACATTTGTAGAAGGGTGATCAATTACCTCACAGCCACACAACTGGCAGAAATAAGACCTTAATGCTTGAATTATAAGCAGGGCCAAGGAAAGTGGCTATATATGCGTGACGTGCAGCGGCCGCGGCACACTATTTTGAAGTTTAAGTTCCTTCAGATCATTGATATTGCGTTTACGTTGACATTAGGATAGCTAGACATGGACATACAGTCCATGCATCGTGGGTTGACGGAGAGCTCGATTGCTGGAAGAGACAGCGCGGGACCGTCAGTGCCTGCGGACGGGACGGACGAAGTGCAAGGGCGGCGTACCTGAGGTGTTCCACTCGGCGGCATGCTCGCCCTTGAGCTCTCCCCGGAGGCACTTCTCGATGTGCGTCAGTGGGTCGTACTGGGAGACGAGCACCTCGCGCAGCAGCGCGATGTACGCGATGGCGAGCCGCAGCGTGTCGATCTTGGACAGGCGCTTCTCGAACGGGAACGTGGGCACGTGGCAGCGAAGCTCCTCGAACGCCGTGTTGATGCTCATCATGCGCTTCCGCTCCCGGATGTTGGCCGCCCGGCGCTGAACCTTGTACGGACCCGCGAAAGGCACCACCCCGCCCCCCGGGCCGCCGACGACCGAAGGGCACGCGCCAGACGCCAGAGGTCCCCCGCCGCCGACGACCAGAGGTCCGCCGCCGCCGCTGCCTGGGCCGTACTCGTAGCAGAAGCCGTCCGAAGGGCCGCCAGCGCCTCCTGCATGCGGAAAGCCTTGCTAATGATCACCGCACTACTCGCATTCCGTGTTTCTGGACAAATGGAGGGAGGAGCACATCTTATGACGTCAGAGCAGGCGGCTTACGTAATTACGAAGTTTTAGCGCATGTTGCTGCTCCGTGCAGAACTACTGAGTTTATCAATCTAGGTGTAGAACAGCACTAAGACGGGAAACCGCCAAGAAGTAACAGATGCAGACCCTAACAACCGTCTCAGACTATTTTACTGTTCACTTTGTCATGGCTGTTTCACTCGACCATGTACCAACTGACCCAACCTAAAGCTCTCTTACTTTGTTGTCGTCTGTAAACTCGATAAATTATCGCAGCCATGTTCATTTTCTCGGGGCACTTGTCATAGTAGCATGTCCTATTAGCACTTATGCGCGATCAGGCATTCCCAGTGCCCTCGCTTAAAGACTTCACGAACGCCACTTAGCATGCTAGGCCATTCAGGAGACGACGGGAAGCTTAATGTAGTAAACTTAGCGCAATTTTTACTAATTTTTTGCTTAGTTTCTCGGTAACCTGAAGCTGTAGAAGCGCACTCATGTCATCGGTGTTCATTACCGGTTAGAGAGCATGCGATTTTCTCACTTGACATTACGAAGCTTTGCTATTAAAGGGAGGACGGGAAAGAGGGAGGGTGAAAGGAAAGAACCAGAGAACGGTGGGCCGTCTGGCCTTAGAAGCGCATGGTAAAACAACTAACGAAGTAGTGCAGGGAGATATGGGCTCGGCTCGTTTGAAGTTCGAGAGGGTCAGAGTAAAATATGTATTGACGGGAGGTTGAGAGCAATTGGTCAACGTAGGTGGACAGCTTAAGTTTTTAGGTACCTATATATGAAAATAGTGGACACGCCGGGGCTAAGGAAGGCTAGGAGGCTAACGATGAAATACGGAAATAACAGTGGAGCATCAAAAACAGCCAAGGTAACCAAAAAAGAAGCCAGGCTTATTGAAGCAAATAAATGAAAAAAAAGGAAGCTAAAACGTCGTGAGAGATGTACAGGGCAGAGAAATTGGACATCAGAAAGAAAATTTTCTTCGATAATTCCAAAAAGCAGTGATTTGCTTCTTGAGGCTAGAAAAGTTTGCTTGATAATTAAGAGCTCTGTGTGAAAGTATACACAAAAAGTAAAGCCGCTCCACTAAATGTGAAAGCTGTCGGTAGTGCAGAGGAACGATTCGCCAGAATGGGCTGTGGCGCCGTTATCGGCTCACTACAACCGCCCCTCGGGCCTCACGCTCTTCGCCTCCCTGTCTGACTATTGCCTTGATGAATTGAACGGAGGTTTCTCCAATGCAATTCAAATTTCCCGTCTTCGCAGTGCTAGCGCGCTCTAGGGAACAGCACGAGCGGCAGTTGTGTTCTTTTTGTGCATGCTTTCATGTCGCACGTGCCGGTGCAGTAAGCGCCGGCACGTGCGACATGAAAGCAAATAAGACGTCGAAATACGACGTCGGAGGTGGTTGTGCCATTTCAAGCGTCGTTGCCGGGTTCAAACACCAGAAACGTCGCTGTCAGAAGCAGTGGCGTCATCGGAAGTGCTTTCGTCGTCTTCCTCAAGCGTTTTGATTGATTGTAGGGTTTAACGCGCCGACGCAACGCAGGGATGAGGCACGCCGTAGTGGAGGGCTCCGGATCAATTTTGACCACCTGGAGATCTTTAACGTGCGCCGAAATCTCGTACACACGGGCGTTTTTGCTTTTCGCCTCCATCAGAAAAGTCCTCAAGCGTGATGACGATTGGCTCAATGTGGTCTCTTACGTAGATCGCTTGCTGAAAGATATTTCAGTAAAATATGCTGTTGGGCTAGTTGGCTCATTGCTTAAGGAAAATCGAGCGCTGTCTCGTCGTTTCTTCGTTTTTGCTGTCCTCGTTTGTAGCGCTCGATTTTCATTAAACGCTTGCTGAAACTTTGCCTCGAGTGTTTCGACATGCCTCACAGCTTCTTTCCAGTGTTCAGCTGTGACTCCTGCAACCTTATCCTTCAACAGTGGTTCCACATGTGTAATGCTGAACGTCGTGTTGGCTGCTACCACAGTGGTCTTCATTTGCGCCCATATCAGTTCAATTGGATTGAATTGGCAGTGGTACGGCGGCAGCCTCAGCGCTATAAATCCTGTCCTCTGTGCAGCCGTGCCGACTAGGTAGCTGATGAAGCGCGGTTTCACTAGAGCTACTATCTCCAGCAGCTGCATCGTAGTCAGTCCAGCGCTGTACTGGATGCTTTTGCTGTCCAACCACTCTGTGATCGTCCCCTTGAGGAAATTAGTCGTTCTTCGGCACTGCCTCGTACCGGCGTGAGTGGTCAAAGGCCTTATCCATGACGACGCTACACTTGGGAGCTTCTGCAGCTCACCGTCGACGAGCTCTCGAAGCGGAAGCTCTCTATTTCTTTGTGGTAGTCCCCAGTCTTCTTGCCACGGAACACATTGAGACAGTCATCAATGAAGCCCTCTTTGCTGCCTATATGCGTAACGATGACCCGCTGACTTTTACCTGAAGGCTGCTTCAGTCCCGTCGTCAGGCCGCGCCTGAAGGCGTCTGCACTGGATTTCACAGTGGTGTCAGTTCGCACAGTCGACGTGGTGTCATGCCGTCACCTGCAGGTGTCGTCCAAGTAGAAATTCGGCAGATTTTCCGCTCGGTACCGCTGAATGTCACGCAGGTACTCGTGCCGCCATGCAAGGATTTCTTCGCGATCAAGCAGGAGAGAGTTCGGGCTTCCTTTCTCGCTGTTGAACCCGTTCTCTCGCAGCAAACGACGTCCACGCCTAAGACGGGTCTTCTGTACGCTCCGAGAACTCCTTTGTGATCTTTTCCACCGTCGGTATCTCATTGCGGCAAAAAAAAGTCCCCCACGCAAGACCTCAGCGCTTTCAACTTGAAGATGCCGTAGAGAGCACTGCGTCGCTTTTCCCCGGAATTCCGCAGGTCGTTCCGAGACGGAGTTGACAGCCCTTCAACAGGGGCTTGCGCCTTTTTTCTGACTGAAAACACAGTCAGCGAGCCAATCCCGACCATATCCACGACAAATGCGGCATTTCCTTCCATGCTGCATTTCGGCTCCCTGACCCGCCAGAACTCATATATCAGTGGAAGATCGATTTACGCGCAGTGCTGTTGAACGCATTGCTGCTCTTGTTCTTCTTGCTTAGAGTGCTCGGTGTAGCTGTTGAAGCTCCACCAGACTCACCAGGCAAGGAAGAATCACGTGTCGAAGTCACCACGTGGGGATCCATCACGGAAAAAAATCCACACAACGCACTCAGAGAGCCCACGAAAGCAGAAAGGGCACGCGGTGCAAGGCGTTGGTGGCACACGACACGCACGCGAATGTGCCAAAACCTGACGGGAGGAGCTATTGCGCGCTTAAAGGGACCGTGAAGACAAAATGCAGGTTTGCTTCATTCAAAAGATTGCCTCGTTAGAATCATGCTGACACCCCTTTCAACGTAAACTTCGCTCAAATAAGCTGTATAATTAGGAAAAAAAGTGAATGGCCATGCGACCCGGCTGATTTCCCGCAACAGAACCTATGATGTCATACCAGCCAGCTCTGCGATTGGCGGAGGGCGGTAAAAGCAAACGCAAATTGGACAGAACTTATAAGCTTGCCGAACGAGCTACTTGCGCTTAAATTTAGGGCATATTCTTTCTATATCAGTATGAATGGTGGGAAAAAGAGTGGTTAAGTTACGAAAGCACACGTAAACATAGAAGTACCGATGTGTACTGCTGTAGGTACTACGCGCACTATGCTTCTTTTAGCTGCACAGCACTGCGGGGCTTTGGGGTTGTCTCAGACGACACTGGCCGATTCAATGGTGTCTTACGTGACCATATTTGTCGAGCGAGCACCATGTTTCACGAAACCATTATTTTCTCCATGAACAAAAATAAGCCAGGTTTAAATAAGGTCGCAAACAAACCAAATACAGAAACTGCTTGCCGCGTTGTGGTGTCGCCATCTAGGTTGAATAACAGTGAGCAAGTCGCCGCTCCACACCAAGTTTAGCTGAAAAACCTGTTCTTACGATGTCATTGCAAACGTCGTTCAAACACACGTGTTGGCGCGAGAATCAAAATCTTAGCTTAAATTGATTAATTTCGCAGTGAATAAAGGATCGTTTGCTTCCGGACAAGCGCTGGGGCCCAATAGAATACGAAATCTTTTGAATAACAGAAACTTGAATTTTATCTTCATGGCCCCTTTAAGTTACTTAGCACGTTTTTAAAAAAAAACTGTTAAAAAACAACGCATTTTGCAGCAGTGCCAAGTGAAAAAAATTCAAGCAATTATATACATTCTTCCGAAAGCTAAACCAGCAGGTAATTTCTTTTTTTTTTTTCTGCCGCATCGCCTTTTCAAACTGATTTTTTTAGTTCCCCATAGGTGCCTTTTGATAAAACAGTTCGTCATATTTTTAAAGGAAATGGATATGGATTTAGTTCCCTCCTTTGTACATGATTATTTACAGCCAAAAGAGGGCTATCATTACGGAACTACATTTTGAATCGCGGAGGCCCCCAAGGCGACTGCACCACGCCAGTGGGCGGAGCAGGCCCTTGATGTAGGAAACGCCGCTGCGGAGTTAAGCTGTCACCAAGAACGTGATCTATGTGCCAGCGAGGAATTAAACCCGGCGTGCACACACCCTGGCGTGGAGCAGGGCATTCCTATGAACTGCCGTTGGTCTCTTCCTTGCACACTGACCATCTTGTAACGGGTAATCGTTGCAGTTGCGAAAAAAAGGCCCAATAATATTTCGGCGTCGCAACTATACGCCGCAGTGACAGTAATTTAGATGAGGCTTTTAAAAGTGTTCGGAAGGTCGCAAAGCTGCTAAAGTTAACAAAGCTAAATTGCCTGTGATCGGAGCAAACGAATTTAGAGTTAGCGCTGAATCCTTCAAGAGGGCTACTGCGAAAGGTTTTAAAATTTACTAATGTTAAGGCTATATGACTGGGTAAACCTGTTTTCAAGCTCAAGCAAGCACTGTGACTATTTTGCGTTCGTCCAACTGGGCAGAATGATGTGCTTCTCCGTGGTTCGAACCAATAGCACGATCAAAGGAATTATAGCGACTGATTTCACAGGAAATCTGTAAATGTGCATTTGTAACAATTTTTCACAGCCTGGTTACAAATATCGGAATTTCACCATGTAATCGCCCGTGAGGTGTGCGACACCAACCCCTCCCAAGAAATTGCGGGCAAGCTTACTACTACTACTACAGAAATGCGACAACACCCACGCTGACAGAGGAAAGTACGACCGATGTCGCATTTTTGTTGTTCAGTGTATACAGTATTTGTAGGCCAACTCGTTAAGATGGTGATATGCCCCAACCAGCTCAGGTTCTATTACCCTCAAATGAAGTTGCTATTTAGAAACTGGTGATGATTTCTTATTGCTGACAAACAGCTATATATGTGCAACACCGATCAGAGTGGTGGAGATGGTAGGTTGTAACGTAAACTCCTGAAATAAGTGCCCGTGGTCGATCGGAAATGCACCGTAGAATATGGCGGGGGGTGGGGGGGGGGGGGGGTGCGGTCATATGACGTGACCGTCAAATTCGCACTCACGATATATATTGGATGGCGACCAATTAAAGCTTGGCGCGGCGTCACGGCGACGGTTTTATGGCGCAAAACTCCCTTCTAACGCCCGCGTAGGCGTTCTTCGCACTGTGACCCGTTGATTACAACTGTAGTTTCCCCACTTCCATCAAAACAAACGATGTACTGCTTCGAACCGAATGTCGCAATACGCCCGAGATGGGACAAACTGGTATGAAAACGGAATTAGGTCGTGAATCGTCTTCTTTGCGCAGAAACAAAACTGCGTTTGAGGTTTTTTTCTGTATTTCATGGCAACATTGGAATTGTTCGGCTCTATTGCAATAAGCCCAATTGCATATCCAGTCGAAACGACCACCTACCCAAAGTGAGTAGTAGTAATAAAGTAGTAAAGCTTTTATTGAAAACGGGAGACCGCTGGTCTAAACAGGGGAATGGAAAGGGGAGAGGGTAGTAAAAGCACTGGGACTAGTAGTACAGTTCTTGGCTTGCACTGCGTAGCTTCGTGTTCACGCTTATGGGGGTTCAGTTCTTTTCAGGTTCACGCTTGAAATGAGTCCATCCCAACTGGTAGGCCAGGCAAAATAGTCCATTGTGAGTAGGACCGGTGAGGTCTCCGCTCAGACAACTCGTGCCAGACCGCTCTTTAGAGAATAAAGTGCTATTTGGTGGATTAATTTTTTGTCAAGTTGTTGGGGATCAGGGTGCAGTTGTGGTGCCGTGAATGTTCGGTGTTTGGCAAAAGTAGGACATGACCACACGAGATGAGTGAGGTCTGCTGAGGTACTTGTGTGACAGTATGGGCATCTTGGGGGTAAATGGGGGGTGTACCATTTGCAATTCTTTTATTGTTTTTTGGTGATGACTATTAGATATTATAACCCCCCTGCTGTGACGCCTTTTTGGCAAAGCGGGGCACTCAGTGAACAAAAAATAAACTGAGAATGCTTGCTCTACGATCATGGGATGCAGCAAACAGTGGGCGACTTGAATAGCACGACAAACGCCGGACGGCAAGCTGAAGCTTTCCGCGTATCAACGGCTCCAAGGAGTGACCCGCGCATACAGTTAACTAGACAAAAAAGGGACTGTAATTTTATGTTTGACTGTATTTTCATTAAAATTCATGACATTATCATATGTTGTTTGTATAATGTAACAGACCAAGCGTTTATCGTCAGCAGACTTTCAAGCAATGGTTCTCGTTCCTGTGATCGGTAGCATGCTGCATGCAGAAGTTGGGAAGGAATGAAAGCCATTATCGAGGTGGACCTATAGAGAGATGCAGGAGATTGCAGTGATCCTGTACATGCATCGAATGGTGCACTTTCTGAAAAATCTTGCAAATACGAAGACTGTAACAGCCACTTCCTCTGCGCCCGAAAAGCTCAACAAACCGTCTAAGATATGAGCATGTCATGAGCCGTAGCACTTCGTTGTTTGAAGAAATGCAGGATTGTGGCTTGCGAAGAAAGGAGTCGTGTGTGAAATTATTTTGTCATGTGGCGAAAAGCACATTAGTCAAACGGATATATATGCTCGACTGACCGGCTACGTACTGGACACAAACAAGATGCTAATAACTATAACTATTTTTGTAAATAGCTGTGGCTATTTACAAAAACGACTGCGTGTCGTTATTCACGCAATGCGCTGTTTTGGCTGGTCATAAAGACAAAAATGCAAGAGAAATTATCGAATCTTACAGGATTATAAACAGAGTGAACGCGCGTTTACTGAAAAAAAAAAGCGACAAGCCCTCTCGCTACGTCCTGATGCCTCGTGTTCACAAAGAACACTACCTGAGGACACTTGCCCAGTATACGACGGCCAGACTATAAATTTTCAGTCTGTCCAATCGGCAGTCTGCCTCACAGAAAGCACATGCTTGACACTCTACTGACCTTTATTAGGGAAACACTCATTAAGAAGTACTTTTTATTGACTTTGTTTCACACCATAACCTCCGCCATCCATTCGTACCCATTCTATTCCACAATTTCCTGACACAATTAAGAAAGCCACTAGTATTGCGTGTACTAGCAGTGCTTCTGCTGGTGTGCCATGAAAGAGACTGCTTTTTTAATAACAGAAGCCTGTGCCTGTGCCAGCAAAAATTGCGACGATCACACCTTGCATATGTTTGTCTTCCTCTCGACTGAATAAACAGCTTGAATGTAAGACACTGTGTCGTCGTCTCCACTGCCACGTCATCGTCTCTTGGTGCGGCAAGCTTTCCCAAGAAACTCGACTGCGACGATACGGTATTTAAATCAGTGGTCACGATTGAACAATTTGAATCCGTGCGGAGTGGGGAGATTTAAGGTGATGACAGGGACAATGTAAGGCGAATACACAAGATACTGAAGGCTAGAAGTCGCGTATCGGCATAGGTGGCTTCCCCCGCTGAAGAGTATTGATGACCGGCAGATGGCCGGAGTGCCGGAATAGGCATCAAATATGTAAGAGATCAAAAATATCGGCCGAATCGGAATTGAGTGTAGCCTATTTCTGATTAGGTTATTATGTTATATGTCTGTAATAACAGACAGGTCTGGTGCCAGCTATTTTCATGATGCTGGGTATATGACTCCTTCTTCAGTCATTCCTCCGAATTCGGCGCGGCTGGGAAGAGTTGCATCGTATCCCCTTTTTATTATCTAAGGTGCCAAGTAAGATGAAACTTTCGGTCACTTTCACATAGAAGTCTGCTTTAGGCGGACAAATGCGGCATAGCTGAAGTTTTCTTTTATGTACATTAAAACGTGATTTTACAGGCAGGAGTGTACGCAGGCGTAGTCCGCTCCTAAAGCCCAACATTCTTCGAGGGCGGAGCATGCTAAGTTTTACAAACGCTTTTGCAACTCCGCTGTGAACTAGCTATGGATATCATTGCCACCAGTAAATATCGATTATGCTCGTAGCTTCGCGGCAAAACGGCCGGCCGAAAGCAGTGACAAGGCGCACACTGACGGAAACGTTCCTCCAGCTATAAAGCACAGTTGCACATTCCTACGCAAATGTAGGAATATAACTTCGGTGCAAGATTCTCCTCAACACAAGCGCTTATACCTCATCAGTGAAGTACTGGTTCCACCAGTACCGTAGCCAGAATTTTTTTTTCGGAGGGGGTTATGGGCCATTGGAGGCGAGGATTTTTGCAGAAAGGAACACTAAGCTCGCTTACGCGCCTCCTGAAAAAAAAATTCGGAGCGGGTTTGAACCCCCGCTGGCTATATCGCTGGGTTCCACCATGGGCTTGGCCAGGTGGCAACGATTGCTCGAATGGCGGGTGATGAATAAAGGCGTTTGATTGTTTGATTCGCCCGGAATACTATTAGCAATTTTGTGAAAGCAGAAGCCGTCGGCAACGTAGATACTGGCATGCGGGACACACTGACGTGTAGGAAACTGACATGCAGGAAAGTTGACATACGGGATGCAAGTTTTGCTGCGTGTTAGTGAGCACAGGTGAGACATGTAGGGAGGCGAAACGACTCAGCGGAAGAGCAAATTCATTGAAACTTTGTGATGTTGTTGGACCATCCATCTAAACACCGAGAATAAACCTTGTAGATGAATGCGGGAGGTTGCAGGTGTGTACATAATCTCAACCTACTGTATTCCCTCCAGATGTTCATGGCGGCCCGCCAAACAAAGGTGGAAAAGATTAAAAGGTTAAGAAACAAAGTAAACCTACACCAATGAAAATAGAAGCAATGATTTCATAACTAAGTATAGCGGAGTAGCAGCAGTGCAAGCCAGTTGCTAGCAGAGTTATCAACAAGAAAATCATAATCTTAATGTGCTTTTGGCCCCCTAATACCTGAAATTTCCACGCACAAAAAAAAAAAAGGAATGCGCGAAAACTGCAGAGATAATAGGCTGTTAACGCACAGGGAATACAGACAGCGGGTGCTGAAGCCGAATGACATAGTTGCAACCCTGCCATAAGCGTAAACTACGCGATAGTTTCTAATGCGGCTGGAATTTCGACAAAATGCATTGAATCAATTTCTATCCACGTTTTCCTCTTCTGCTTGAATGAAGCCCCCTTTGCTCCATCGTTGCGCATTGTAACACCCTGCACCCATTGTATTTCAGCCACCCACCCGTTGCGCTACAGCTAGAAATAAAGCTCGAGCAAAAGCAAACCCTGATACAGTGTGAAGCCTGCAATGGCCCCGCTATGATTCAAGCACAGCGTATTCCACTCATTGAAGATCGACTGTATAAGTAAGAAAAATAATTGCAGGTTCAAGGCCGAACAAGCTGTCTTATGTTTGCGTGCTATTAGTCAAATCTAGCGCCACCTAAAATGATGGGGATGCTGGTACATTGTATGACATATGAAGATGGTGTTTGCTGCTGTCGCGACGTTCATGCCAGTGCACTACAATAGATTAGTCCCTCCGGTAGACTTACAGTAACCAAACGAAATACACTTTTTTTGAAGATCCTATAAACAGATTTCAAGGGCAGAATGAATCGCAGGACAGAAGAGTACACAGCGAACGTATTACACCAAAATCTCGGCTCAAGTCCTAAAAGAAAGGAAACTTCGCCCTTGGTCAAGCAGAGATCGATGTGTGCTTCTCTATATATAGAATAGTGCAAGTGGTGGTGTGCGAGACTAACCGGCGAGGCAAGCTGGGTAGGGCAGGGCCTGCGGCAAGGGTCCGGCCCTGGCCGCGAACTCGCACGCCGGCCTCTGGAGCTCCGCCGAAGAAGGCGACCCCGGCGAGTCCCTGCCTACGTGCGCGTCTTCCAGGCGCATGGGCACCGACGTCGAGCCCCCAGCACCGGCCGCCGCTGCCGCCGAAGACGCCGATGCGGTGGCTGTTCCGGCGGACGAGGCCACGCAGGGGTAACCGGCCAGTTCCTCGTAGGCCGGGAACTCAGCCGCCGCGGCGCCGAAGTCCTCGGCGAAGTGCTGCTGTCCGGGCCTGCCGCTGCTGTGGTGGCGGAAGTGGTGCGGGGGCGCCGGCGGGGGGGCTATCTGCAGCTGCTGAGACGGCGCCTGGGACTGCGACGACATGGTCCCGCGCTGTCCACGATCCCCTTTTTATACGCCCGGCGTCAGGGGCAGCAGCGGCCGCGGCGTCAGCCGGCGCTGAAGAGACCGCACCGCGGCGAGGGAAGAAGAAGCCGGCCGCATAGAAAGAAGCAGCATCCGCCGCTGCTGCAAGCGACAAGTCCAATTTCTGAACGCGAGCGCACGCGCTCAACGCGCGCCCGGAAGCACAAGGCCACCCTCCCGAAAAACCGGCGCGCGTGCGTGCGTGAGGGGGTAGGGGACGCCTCCCTCTCTCCCGCCTCTTCCCGACCACGTCCCGAACAGCAGCGCGCACTTTCCGGGGCAGCGGCGACTGCTTTCCTACTCGTTTGGTTGTTCCTCGGGCCTTGTTCTTCTGCTTCTTCCCTTCTTGCCGGAAATAATAGGAGTCAAACGAAGCTCGGCACACCGGCGGCGCGAAAGTAGTGGAAACGGGAAAAGTAGAGGTCCGCCGGAGGGGCCGATCGCCGCTCAGGGCTCTGTCGCCGTAGAATCGTGTCCTGGCACCGGCATGCGGTTATTGAAAAGTCTGTTTCTGGCAGATCCTGCGACCGGCTTTGAATTTCTCCTCGAGCTCTCCTCTCCGGCTTCTGGGGAACCCTTCGCTTATCCTCTTCTCGTCTTGCGCAGTTTTCCTCCTCCTTCCCAGTTCTCTTCCTCCTCCTTTAAAGATGCTCCCTACTACTTGCCTTTTTTTACGGCCTACCTTATCCTTTGCCTTTCGGTCCAGAAGTTTTCTTTTGTCCTGTTCTGAAATGGCCCCCGATGACGATGAAGATGGCAACCGCGGCGACCGTATGCTGGCTACGCAACAACTAAAGACGTTCGAGCAGCAAAAAATATTTGACAAAAAAGCAAGTTCGCCGCCGCAGGGGACCGTAAAGCTTGGGAGAAAAGGAAAGCAAGGATGAAGGGACTGGAGCAAACGCTAAACGACAGCTACGCAAATTGATTGGTCGCCTGCTCGTGAAGGGAAAAAAATACCGCGCATGACATGCAGAAACGAGAAATTAAAATGGAAGGGCTCGCTGGGGGAGGGAGAAAAAAATTATCAACAAATAAAAAACTCTGCAATTCACGCAGAAACGAACGATAGAAAACAAGAAAGAGAGTGAAGCAAGAATGGAAGAGCTGCTCCAACGATGATGGAAAGAGAGAAAAGGGCTCGGCCCGCCTCCAGCAACGAAGAAGGCGCGACGATGTCTGGACTCGAACAGCCTGCAGTACTCGGCAGCGGTGACCAGGAGTCGGTAGCCGGGTCTTCGCTCTGTCCTGGGAACGATGGCGGAAAGACTGAACTGGAACTCAATGCCGCAGAACCACGCGCGACTAAGGGCAGACAATCGGAGTTCTGTTGCCGGCTTCTGAAAAATCTTTCGGGCCGCTCCGACGGAGTTCTCGCGTGGCCGTGGGTTTTCCTTCTGGCAGTCGCAGGAGGTGCCGTCGGCAACGGGTAGCGACACTGTCCCGCGGTGGGCAACACCCCGTGCTGCGGTTGCACCTTGGGCCGTATCCGCTACACGCCCAGGGATACAAGCTCGATCCCGGCGGGCTCTGCTTGTCCCCGGGGGAAGCGAGGGAGAGGAGTTCGCGTTGGAAGGGAAGAAAAAGGAGGGAGGGAGAGGGAAGTCGGCTGGTCCTCGTTCCCGATCACCGAGAGGAGCTCCTGCTGCTGACAGGCACCGCGCTCACGCTGGCTCGAGCGCGCAACTAACAGAGCCGTCGCGAGGGCGGTTCGTTTTGACAGTCAATTTGCTCCCTCCAACCTTCTTTTCCCCTCTCCCTCTCTACATATGCGCCACCAGCCAGCAAATTATCAAGCACAGGACGTCCGCGCTACTGCGGGCGCCAAACTCAGCTGTTCTCTCAGGCGAAGAAAAAGGAGAAGGATTTCACGTTGAGAAAGCCTCTCCGCCCCCACGCGCTCTTGTCGCGCTCTTGCATTGGTTATGTTGAGCCAGTTTTGGCACACTCGCTCGGTTGCTGGGCTCCTCAAAAGCGACTCTGTTTTAGGCAACGCCTTTGTTTTCTGTTTGTACTTCTTTCGCGCGTTCTTGCACCTCCCGCTGGCCTCCGGCATCCAGTTCGAACGTTCCCTGGCTCCCTCTCCGGCCCGTTTTGCTGGCTCATGCAAGGGAGTGCAGTGGGAGACGGGGAAAAAAGGGATCGATGAAACATACATCAGTTGGGCCGGGTTGGCGGAAAAGGGAGATTGCGGCCTGGAAGCTCCGCCCACACACCGCACCAAGAGGGCCAATGGGAGCGTCGATCGCTCGTAGAAGCGGAGGAGAAAAAGTGGAAGGGGAAAACGGCAGGGGAAATTATCCCGCGTCTCGGCGGGTTCGTTAACCACGGCGAGTGGGGCGGAAGGTGCTTTTGACGCTTATTTCTTGGTGTTGGCTATTTCTTTGCGTTATTCCTCGCTGTAGGATTGAAAAGCAGGCGTACACCGTAAATATAGAAGGACAAGATAGCGTAATTTCGACGATTGCGGTTTTTGGAGATTTATTTATTTATTTGTAATATACTGCCAGCCACCTGTTGGCAGCCAAGGCAGGAGTAATATTTACGCATTCAGCACTGTGGTGCAGCGGAGAACTCGCGTGGTACAGCGAAACACGTAACCGAACAAGGGAGCACAAAGTTTCCTGAGTAGAAACCAACCATTAGAAAAAATAGCTCGTAACATAGGCGACAAAAAGCATTCTTTGTTAGGTACATCCATCACAAAGTTTCCGGAGCAGAAACAACAAGCAAAAAAAAAAAAAGAGCGCGTAACACACCAGAAAACAGACTCTTGGGTATAGGTACATCCCGGCTTCCAAGAAAATACACACAAGTTGAAATGTACACAATGTTTACTCAGCGCGAGACGATAACGCTCATTGGCGTCTTGCGGGCCCTGTTTGTTAAACTTTCAGCTACTCGAAATAAGCGATTCGGTTAGTTTGAGGCGTAGGCGGTTCTGTGTGGGAGACATTTGTTGGGTACACTAAACGAGGCAATATCCGTTCACTAGGCGAAGGATACTGAGTGTGCTTTAATTTTTCGTCCAGAAATATCATCCTCCGAGCACACGGGTGGAGTTCCGGACTCTGGCCCTCGGAAACAACAAAGCATGCAGTGGCCAAGAAGGCTTTTGCTACTTTTGTGACGCCTTGTCCAGACTAGTTTTTTATTTTGATCCCCATGGTAAAGCACAGGCTACCAATAATGTCGCGTTTTCTTTAATAACACTTTCATAGGAACGTCAAGTTTCCTTTAAAACACGGCTTCACCAGCGCCTATGCCTATGGTGACGCCTCTAAGGCGAACTCCCACATTCTCCTTCTTTTCGCCTTGTTTTAAGAATCAATCAGGAACTCAATAAATAGATCACCAGCCTTTATTTCACACAAAGGAAGAAAACATTCATTTTTGTTGTTTTGCATCGATTGCTTTTATCCCACTTTATTTATTCTCGCCACAACATAAGCACCCGTGAGTTCGTTCACACCAAAAAAAGAAACAGCCATGTTCGGCATAAGGAGTCAATCATGTGGGGCCAGGGCGCGTTCTGATGTTACTAAGGCTATGTTCAGACTACCGACGCAAAAGCGATATCGTGATCTATGGGCGTAAAAAAACGGCGTGTGACGCAGTTCGGTTGGCTGAGACGTAAAATGACGTCATTCTTCAAAGTCATTACGACAGTTGCGGCAACAGTCTGAACCCGGCCTAACGCAAAAAAAAAAAAGGACTTGCACTAGTGATGCAAGGCTGGAGAAAAAGCAGAGCTGGTGGCTCCTCTACCATCGTCGGAAACCCGGCTGTTGCATCTGACATGGGTTTACGAACTTGCCGCTGAAAGTTCTCCATGACTGCCGGGCCCGAATTGTTTTGTCCGCAGGCTTTCACATCTCTCCCAAAGTGAACCGCGTTAGCATGCGCTAGATCCCACTGCAACCGGCTTCCCGAACTCGGCATCTGGGCTACCCAATTAAAGCGCGAACGACCGTGAACTGGCGAGGAGAACAGCACGCGAGAGATCACGCCACGAACGCTTCGCAGAGTGTTCTCGAAGGTAGAGCTGGCCGACGCCGGTCGCTCCTCACGAGGCGCACGCTCACGTGCGCCTGGCTGGGCTGAGTTTTCTGGTAACGCTCCACGACAGAACTAAAAGCCTAAACAGCTCTTCTGTTAAAAGGACAGTTGAAATTTTCCCTAGAGAGCTGTCGAGTGCTTAAAATGTGGCAATAAACCATGCGACCGAGCAAATTAGTAAACGATCAAGCCAGTAAGCAATGAATGCTTGAGTCGAGGAACGTTCGGCGGGTCAGATGCTCCTGGCGTGGTCCCCAAAGTCTTTATAATGCTAAAGTAGCAATTAGCTCTGCAGGTCTAAAATCCGGCAGCTGGCACACAATATAGCCGATGCATGGCATACAAAATTTTCGACGGTTGAAAGAATAGAAAATTGGCAGCGTATTGGCTTACTTCACTGCAAATGTCGTCGAAGTCTTCCGGCACCCCTGCCACGTGATTACAACTCTTCTATCCCCGCCCACATTTCCGGCTCTTCCCCTCCCGTCTTCCTCGGGCCACGATAAACACAGCGTAGGTTTGCTCAAGCCCATTTAATTTTTGCGCGTTCCACTACTCGCGCACCTTACATTGAATATTTCTTACTGTTGGACTGGCAATGTCGCCAGAAAGTCTACAGGTTCGGTCACGAGCTCTTTCTGTATATTCGGGGGAGAATATTGTTTTCTTCGTGTATTTTTGTATTTGCTCTCGCAAACATCAAGCGCACATCTATTTGCAATTAAAAGAACACTTCTTAGTACCAGTTATGTATTCATGTTTTGCCGAACATACGTCTGACGTTTTCTTTTTGCTGAACAATGCTGGAAAGTATGAAGTATGGTACCATATTTAGTGGTTTCAGCTCCCAGTTTCAGTTTATTAGTTATTCGAAAAAAGTAATACAATAATAGCAATACACCGACACGGGTCCCATACTTCAAAACTGTGACGAGACCCTCGAAGAGTTTTGCATGTATACAAGCCCCTTGTCGCACAATTCTTCGATTTTTTGGCCGGATGGCTGAATCGAGGGGCGGGCGGGCAGACAGACAGACAGACAGACAGACAGACACAGACCTAAATTTCGGGTGTAGGACGCCCAAGAAAGACTATATTTAAAAACACGGCGTTTGAAAGCAGGGACTGCGGAAGGTGCGACTGGTACACATTCCAAAGACCAACACAGCTCGGCGACTCTTGCTGAAATAGAACTGGACCTAGTGAATGCGTTGTGGCCCCGGACTTAGAAACGCGTGTTAGAGACGCGTGTCGAAGCCTGCAACAGCAATCTGAGCCTGGTCAGCAAAGAAGCAGTAATGAGGTGAGTAGCAAAAAAAATCCTGGGGAGGGGCGAAACATGCAGTATATAAGTGTATCCTTCGCGCTTTGGCGTTTTTGCCCACGGAGATGAAACCTTTGGGGGCAGAGGTATGTAGCTTTACGATAAAAGTCTAGTGTCTTTGAAGCTAGAAGCGTTCTAGCGTGATGCGCTGGAAAACGAGTGTCTCGGTGTGTTCTTTTAGTAGGCGTTTTTGCCCTCGGAAGTGAAACATTCTAGCGCGAGGCATTGGAAAACCAGTGTCCCGGTGTGTTTCTTTAGTACACGTTACGTTCTAGCGCGAGGCGTTGGAAAACGAGTGTCTCGGTGTTTTAATACCGTGACTACGGGACACGATGACGACGACAGGAGACGCCGACAGCCCGAGCCCCTAAACAATCCCGGGCCATCTCCAGTAACGCGAAACCTGCAGGGGCAAAGCATGCGGTGTATAAGTGTATTCAAATGTTGCAAGTCTCTCTCTTGCCACATGGCGCGCGCTGATTGGGCGCAGGAGAAGCGCCGTTGGGAGGGGCAATCACGCGCTTGCTGAGGCGGTGGCGCCGTCTCTTGCGTTGAACTGAATTTAAGCAATTAAATTAGAGACAGACTGGCCGTAAGTAGTCTTCGTATCACACGCCGCAGCATGCTAAGAAGTATGCTAAGAAGTAGCGCGAGGCGTTGGAAAACAAGTGTCCCGGTGTGGTCCTTTAGCCCGCGTTTTTGCCCTTGGAGATGAAACGTTCTAGCGCGAGGCGTTCCCTTTAGTTTGCTAGTTTGTAGATTGTATCAAGCTTTGTATCAAGCTTGTAAAGTCAATGAAGTTGAAGTAACTCCACACAAGCGCACATGCGACGCTTGGCGCTGACCGGTACACTAGTAGAAAAGCTAAGGCCTATTAAAGGCGGGAGAAAAGTGAGCAAAGTTAATGTACGCACAAAGGAATTAGAAGCAACCGAAAATTATATTGTGAAGCGTTAAACCAAGCTAACGGGAGCGCTTCTTGCGCTGGGAGAACTGGCACGTCCCACACATTTGCAATCGCTTTTCCTGCCTAAGGAATGTCTCCGCTAGAGATGACATTCCTGGGAATTTGGGGGACACTTACTGCACAAGCGTTGGTCAAGAAATAGTCATCTAAGCTGCTGGGAATGCCGAAACTAAAAAAAATAAATAAACAGACGATACGATATATACTTTATATTTCCCTCCCCGACCGCGCTATCGGCGATATTCCCCATCAGCTGTTCGTCGGCGGCGTACAGTGTCTTGTTCTCATTCCCGGAAGGCCGCATTTGTGTTTGCGCTGCAACCGGGTTGGTCATATTCGCCGCCAGTGCCGCACGCCCAGGTGTGGGGACTGCCACCGGTTCGTACATTCGGCTGACGAATGTGTTGTTACTTATGCGGACAAACCCCGCAAAGGCCAGCATCCACCGGATGAAGCTTTGCAGGAGCATTCAAGAAGGCCACATATATTCGTCGTGCGACAGGTGAACCTGCGACAGCTCCCTTAGGCTGCGCCAGCGGCTTACCTTCGACGTTTGCAATTAATGGCTGTCTCGAGCAATGCTGCACCGGACGTAACTGCTGTTTCTGTGGGGTCTCAGGTGCATTCGAGGCGTCCATTTCATCCTTGGAGCCTGTGCCAGGGCAGCCCAACGTGCAAGGCGTACGGGCGTCGACACCCATTTTCACGTTTCTGGCATTTTCTGCCTTATTAAACAGCTGCTGGTTGCGAGAATGGTCTATTTAAATTCTCGTTACCGTAATCTATCGATACAAGCCAACTTGTTTTTGCCCTTCAGTGCCCCTTTAAGGTAACTGATTTAAGCACTCCAAGTTGATGTGAAGACTAGTTTGTGCGAAGCTGACTTTGAGGTGAGGTTGAGCGGAGGTACATGGCAGTTAAGTTGAAGTGGGTTTAGCAGACTCGACTCAACCTCAACCGCAAAGCTGACTGCAAAGTGGGCTCAGTCTAGCGAGTTCTTTTGCTCTGCTTTCTTTACGAGATGTTATAGATGAGCCGTCGTGGCGAAGCATGTTATACTTTTACTAAAACAGATAGCAAACGAATTGTAACTCGTGGACCCCTGTTCCCGGTATACCATTGATAACAGCTTTGGCGTTCAGGTTTTTTCATTCAGGCACTGAATGGTGCTGACGCTTAAGGAGGCTGTTTAAAGTGGCAGCTCGTGTTTTCAATGCCGAGGGCAACTGTGCGCTGCTGTGTGACAAAACATCAGGGAAGCTTGCACTCGCGCGCAAGACTTGAATGGCGAAGCTGTTGTAGGTGAGGATTGACGGACACAAATTTGAGTTTAATATCCTTGTGGTGTCGTAGTGTACGTCGGCGGCATGGCATTTAAATGACCTTATGTTGAGCAAAGTCAGAGTGAGCTCGTCGTTTTGGTCGACGTTTCCGTACGCCACTCTGCAAGCGCGACTCATCGTCTCTAGCGGATGCTTTTCACGTCGAGCATCGCGAAGCGCGACCTCTTCATCGGCCTTGCGGACTATTCGCGGCCGGGCCATATGGAGTCAATGATTACCTACAGCAGCTTCTAGATGCTCCCTTTTTCCTATTCACGCGCTCGCACTTTATGAAAATTCTGTACACCACGTTCTTTTTACATTCAGCTAACCGATAAATGTGTCGTACTGCGCAGTCATTAACATCAGCTTTACCGGCAAGTTTTCGTGTTACCTCAGAACATGCACTTCCCATTTTCGTTGTTGGCTGAAAAGAATCATTTATATAACCAGTGGTTTAATATTGCCCTCTGTAGTGTATATGATAGGTCACGTGTATAAGACATAACCGAGATCATAAAATGTCGTTATATCTTCTAAGTTATCCCGTTGTAGACTCAAGTTATGTTTTAGCCTCCCACTCTCTCTCTCCTCCTCTCCCTATACCTTACGAAATGAACCCTGGTATTCTCATCAGTCCTTCCTGCACTTAAGCCTCCAGGGCAAGAGATCCTCGAGATCGACTTCCCCATGCATAAGCATTGCGGAATCCTCCCCTCAGCCGAGTGGAGGGAGCAAATGGAGTGGAGGAGGGACTCAGAATACGGCCCTAAGCCAGCAACTGCGTGAGTGGGTTCCCTTCTTCCTGTAGTGGGATACATATTGACTAAGTCTTTTATTCACAAAATGAAAACACAAAAATTCGACAACGCTAATTTAAGGCGGGAAATGGCTATTCCACTCTTGACAGGTTTTGAAAAATCAGGCAGTGATATTGGAAGAAGCTCTCTCGCATGAGATGGAAAGAACCATGAAGTGTGGTGTCGTTCAAAAAGCTTTAGCACACTTGTGCAACCAAGACCGGACTGACCAACAAAGCTACATTGGCGTTTGCTTAGCACGGTCCACGAACCTTTTCGACTCGCTTCAATTCCTCAAGCTGTGCCACAGTGAGGGAGAGAGAGAGAAATCATTTTATTTTCCAAGCAAGATGGCTAGGAACGCGTGTTAGCTGCCGGCCGAAGGCTGGCGGCGACGGTGGCGGCTCGGTCAACCAGAAGTAGCTGCATCCCCGGTTACGAGCTGCCCAGTGCGTCCTCCCACTGCTCGACGCTGAAAAGGGGGTGAGGAGGGGGGGGGGGATGGGTTAAGAGGACAGGCCCACATGGCGTGGGTGGGTTAGTGTGTCCAGGGAGTCACAGAGGGGACAGTTGGGTGAAGGGAACTCAGAGGGATAGATCTTTTGGAGGAGGGAACGACTGGCGGGGGAGTTGGTCTGAAGACTCGCCCTGTAGGCTCTCCTGAGCGTTGGTGAGGGATGTGTGAGCAGGGGGATAGCGGTGGCGGAATAGGCGGTAATGCTTCGTGACTTCTTAGTAGGAGAGTGCCAAGCTAGCGACTGAGGCAAGCATGCCCCATCAATATTGGTACAATACCAGGCTGATGATTCGCAGGGTATTCAGTCCGCTCTTTCGTTACCCTGCATACCGGCATGGAAAGGTACACAGTCGAGCCTGACTATTCCTTTTATCACGAGGCGAGTGCATGCTTTTGGGGGCTGGTGCAGATGTTGAGAGGTTTGGTGAGATGTGCGCAATTTCAGACGGCCTGTCCTGTGGTGTGCATTTCACCCATGTCGGGTGCACGGACAGGTGTCCGTTCGTTCTGTGCTTTTTATTTTTATAGTAGTTCATGCCTATTCGTTGGTGTAGTTGCTGGTGTCTGTGAAGATGTGTCTTCACAGACGTCAAGGACAAAGAGGAAGAGGGAGAGGAGGAGGATAAACTTTATTTAACAGTGAAATCGACCTGGTTAGCGGGCGGGGTCCTCGGTTCAGGAATTCAGTACAGGACTTCAGTTCAGGGCAAGGAATGAGCTATACGCCCGAGTTGCAAACGCGTAGTTGGAATTACCATGCGCGTTTCGTTCTGAACGTTGGCAAGAGTACAAGCGAACGTGTTAAAATGCGTTCGCATCATGTTTATATTCGGGAACTTTCTTTCACCCGGGACATGAGTGGGGGGGCCGCTGAGAGTATCTCGTGACGCGATATGTGTACCCGCCACAGGCTTTAGTAGAAACGCTTTTCGAACCGAAAGTGACCAGATACCGCGGAGGCAAAATCTGCTGTTCCCACAGATGGTGCTGCACTGCAGAGCACTTCTGTCGAAACTCCGGCACAAAACAATGAAAACCTAGTTTTGTTCTATGGGTTGGTCCGCAACTGCACTTCGTTTACGTTCATGTCTCAGAATATACAAGCCCGGCTTCCGCCGACCAATGAAGAGTTTTTCAAGAAGGGGTTGCACTTTTATTTATCTATTTATCAATTTCAAAAAACCCCAATGGCCCTCTGGGGAGGGTATTACATAAGGTAGGGTTGTTACTCTGGTGTCACGAAAACTACAAAAAGAACAAAATAAGCACAAAAAAATTCACAGCATATCCACGGGGTGAATGATGATGAGTGGGCGAAGCTCCTGAGGGGAAATCATCGGTAAAACCGTGACTCTTCAGTGAAAGTTCGCCCACTACATCTGAGTCCGAACGTAACGTCTAGAAAGTCTCGCTTAAACCGCGCGTCGGCACCTTGGGGCTGAGCTCGCCTGATGCGTTTTGCAGACGCCTCACGAGCTCTCACTGCATCGGGATCTGCCTGCCGATACGCGCGCTTCTCGCCGCTTCCCGTTCTCTGACGTTTTGGAGATCCTCTTCGCGCCGCAGCCGTGCCGCTTCGCGTACGGCAGGGTCCTCGCGCCGTTGCCGTGACGCTTGGGCCTCTCGTTCTCGAACGCTGGGATCTTGGCGGCGTCGTCGCGCAGCCAGACGACACGCTTCGGCCTCCTGCTCTCGTACGGCAGGATCTTGGCGGCAGCGTCGCGCAGCTTCACGGAGCGCTTCTGCCTCGCGGGCTCGCACATCTGCAGCCTTATCCATCGGGCGACTCCGAGCGGGCGCCAACAGCGAACGGATTTTATTACAACGCTCCCCCGCCATCTAGTAAACAATCCAAGAACTAAACTAGAGGTAGCCACGCCATCTAGTAAACAATCCGAGCGCATCTTTTCATCATATAACAAGTACCGCCATCTAGTAAACAATCCAAGAACTAAACTAGAGGTAGCCACGCCATCTAGTAAACAATCCAAGAACTAAACTAGAGGTGGCTACATACATACGTCGAGGATGGACAGACCCACGCCCTAAGGAGCTTCGCCCCTAAAACTAAAAATGGCAAAAATAATGTACATCGCTAGAGTGGAAACAAATAGAATAAATTCAGTAGAACATTAAGAACAGCTATTGGTACAGTAACTAGAACAAACTACACAGATTATAACCGCATGTAATATTACCACACGTCATTTGACAACGCAAGAACTGAGTGAAAGGAGGCAGTGAAATGATACATAATATACATTGATATTTTTTGCTCCAAGCATTAGTTTATTTCATGGTATTCGGTTAAGTAACAATGTTTATGGTAGATTATTCCAGTCTATTGTGGTACGAGGAACAAATGATTCGGCTAAAGCAACGGTACGACATGTGATGCGTTTGATTTTGCATGAATGATCTCGACGCGGAAAAATGGCTGCGGGTTCGCAGATGAATTCATTATGAAGGTATGCATGGTAGTACAGTTTATGAAATAATGTTAAGCGAGATATGTTGCGACGATGCGATAAGGTTTCGAGTCCAGCACGTCTTTTTTATGCGGTTACGCTGGTATAGGTTGAGTAATCAGAAAAGATGACGCGGACAGCACGGTTTTGTAATGCTTCTAAGTCATTTATTAGATATGCCTGATGAGGGTCCCAAATGGCTGCCGCGTACTCTAGTTTAGGGCGTATTAGTGTAATACAATCCAACCCGGTTATAGCGAACTGGAATATGCGCCACGATTAGTTCGATATACCCAATAGTTCGAAATAACCGAACCCGCCTATAACGAGTTTTTTGTTATGATTTCGCAATACGCGGGACCCCCCCCCCCCCTCCTGCCACCCCCGCATGCAGAAACGAACATAATAAAGTATGCCATTGCCATACACAAAACTACCTATTTATTGCAAGCAATAAAGCCACTTTCCGCTGTAACTACGTATACTTTCCGAAAAAGCGCCGATTCTTGTTTTGAATTTCGTTTTGGTGGCGTCAACTAGCACAGCATTCGCTACATAATACATCATTTGCATCAGTTGCAATCCGTGTCCTTCAATATCGAAGCAATATTGGTGGAGCACATTGACTGCCGGAAGCGCTTCTTAAGCAGTCGGGCAGCTTTCACTCGCGGCATCCTCCGCCTCTTCGGTGCTTCCAGCAGCGCCAGCAGCCCTGACATCGGCGACGGTGTCGGCGTCCGAGGGGCTCACAGTGAAGGCAATGTCGTCGTCAACACTCAGGCAATCCTCGAAGGGAACTCCTTTCAGCCCAACATCGAGAACGTTGGTGATCTCTTCTCACAGTTCATCGATGCTTCCATCTTGGTCCGGGCTCGCTGACTGGGAGGGAGTCAGGCGCCTCGGAAACAGTTACGGAAAGTGCCGGGGAGTCACGTCGCTTCATGGGGAGGCTCAACATCTCCATCGCAGAGAGGAGAAGAGAGAGAAGGCTCTTTAGTGTAAACTGGTGAGGTCAGCCCTGCTAGGAACGAGGCTTGCTACACCAGATGGTGGGTGACTACGTTGATGAGTGGTGAATATTAGACATTAGGGTTACAGCAGGAGGAAGACAAACAAGAAGCATTGAAAAAAAAAAGGAAAGTAAAAACAAGAGAAATCTGCTCAGCAGAGTCCGGACATAAAAATACATTTGAAAAGAGAATCGTTAATGTAAACACTGAAACAAAACGAAAAGTAAACGATGCCGAAAAAAAAAAAAAGAGTGAACACCAACCCAAGAAAAATAAATAGATGAACTCCGGTGACACCAACACAAGCCAAAGTAAGAGATGAACGCTACAGTGCGAAAGAGTAATATCACGACACACTTGATCTGTCTGCTATCTAGAGAAATTTGTCTAGTTCAGTGTCTCGTAAGAACTGGAGTAGAACTTTTGTACCTAAGGTACTGTCAGCAGTATTGGCCCAGGGCCCAAGAAAATGACGAAGTTCCAGTACTGCCTCCATGCGTACACGAGAGAGGGAGGTCGCTGCCAGTTTTCCGCGAAGCAGCGAATCGAGGGCAGACACACAGCAAGTGATCGACAGTCTCACGCACAGCGCAAGTCCGGCACAGAGGAGAATCGTCCCAACCTATCTTGAACTTAAAACTCCGAGTAAATGCTACATTCAGGCGTAGTCGGTGCAACACTCCTTCACACCGCTTGTTGATGCCAGACGTGGAAAGCGGAACTTGCAGTGCGGTAGCCTGGAAGTGGTAGATACCTGCGGTGAGGGTCCTGCCACTCCGACATTTGTGCAGTCCATCCATTTTCGAGGATAAGGGCGTTGCTGTCCTCTCGGGAGAAAGGAAGCTGGGTCGTACTGCTCATAAAGTGGCCTGCGCTGGCGGCTGCATCAGATCTAATATTGCCTTGTATGCCCGAGTGACCAGGCAGCCACTGAAGATAGATGTCATGACCCTCGCGCACTGCCATTGTGTGAATTTCGTCCAATTTCACATACAAGCTGACTTGGGTTGTTGTGAAGATTTCGGAGGGCTTGTAAGGCGCTGCGAGAGTCGAGGAATATTACCCATTGCTGGGTCATGAATGTCCGATGATGTAGTGAAGAGCAGCTCTTACAGCTGCCAGTTCGGTAGCAGTCGAGGATGTTTCGTGGCTAAGTTTTCTTTGGACAGTACACCGGGCAGCTGGGATCCACACGCCGATGGCGGATGAGCCCGGGCGAACCGAGCCATCTGCATAAACATGTGTGTAGCCTTTGTAGGTACTGTAGATATACTCGAGTGTGAAGAACTTGAGCGCGGCCGCGGGCATGGCGGACTTTTTGCTGATTCCGGGTATTGTTGTGCAAATTTTCCATGGCGCCAGTATCCACGGTGCTACTATCGACTTTTGAGGTCTTTGAAAATTCGCCAATGAACATATCTCAATGGCCGCTCCGAGACAATTCGTTTTGGCGGCAATTCTAGGCGCGCCGAGTTCGATATATTCGATGTGAACTTCGTTATAAGGAATATGTTTCGCATGTATTTTCGTAACTGATTTTTCTTTGTTCGATATATGGCACAATTCACTCAATCCGGGTTCGTTATAATCGGGTTTGACTGTTATATGCCAACTTTCGTAAGCGCTCGGGAGCATGTCTGAGGTTACGTTTGAGGAAACCAAGCGAATGGTTAGCAGATGCGAGGATATGGTTAATGTGATTATTCCATGTCAAGTTACTGATTAGATGTACGCCAAAGTATTTATAGGTGGAAGTTCTGTCCACGAGGCTGTCGTTTAATATGTAAGATGCTGAATTTTGGGAGGCGTGGTCAGTAGAGGGCACTACTTTTGTTTTAGCAAGGTTTAGAGGCATTAGCCAGGTTGAGCGCCATGTGTTTATAGCGTTTAGGTCAGATCGAAGAATGTCGTGGTCATGGTTAGATTGAATTTTACGGTATAATACGTAGTCCTCCACAAACATTCTGATGTTAGGTTTTACGCAGTCTGTTAGATCATTAATATAAACTATAAAAAAGCAAGCGCCCAAGTACACTTCCCTGAGGGACACAAGATGTTACGGGGACTAGGGATGAGTTGTGATTGTTAACTGATGTAAATTGCATCCTGTTAGAAATAAAATCTTTTATCCATGCTATAACAGTAGGGTCGATGTTCAGTAGCGTAAGCTTGTGAATAAGGCGATGGTGAGGGACCCGATCAAATGCTTTTGAAAAGTCTAGGAAAATTGCGTCGACTTTAATTCCAGCGTCTATTGATGAATGTAATTCGTGAATGAAGCCAGCTAGTTGGGTGTCACATGAAAAGCCTTTACGGAAACCGTGCTGATGCCGAAAAATAAGGTTATGTTTTTCGAGTTAGTTAATGATCTGGGAGTGCATAATATGCTCGATGAGTTTGCATATGGTACTGGTTAATGAAATGGGGCGATAGTTCAGGGGCGAGGTACGATCACCAGATTTGAAAAACGGAACAAGCTTCGCCACCTTCCAGTCATGGGGTATAACGCCGGTTGATAGAGACTGCTGGAAAATGGCGGATAATACTGGGAAGATGCTTTGTGCTATATGTTTTAGAATAGTTTTATTTAAACCAGTGTTGTCAGCCGAAGAAGAAATCTTGAGATTAGTCAGAAGAGAATATATGCCAGCCTCGGTTATTGTTATTTCTGGCATAAACGAATCAGTGCGACTGCGTATGGTTGCCTGTGGGTGAAAACATTCAAGTGTAAATACCAAGGAAAATGTTTTGTTCAGTAGTTCCGAACAGTCACTGCAAGTTATTATTACGTCGTTCTGATCAGTAAAGACGATGTGAGGATTCAGTTCAGTTTATTCACTAAAAGGGATCTAGATGAATATACATAGATTCCTTGGCTAAAAGTTGTAATTAACAACTTGACTAGGGCCCAGGCGATTGATGCTTGGGATTGATGACACGCCAGAAACGTCGAGGATTATTTGTTAGCACGGATAAATCACGTTAGAAAAACTGCAAGGGCGTGGTTTTGAGAAATTTTGGTATTCTCTGTTGGTATCCTCTTGTGAGGATGAAGAACGGATGTCGCGTCAGTTTGCAGAAACCACAGAGGAAACAAGCTTCGCACAATTGACTTCGGTATCCCATATGTAAAGATCCTCATTAATTTTTAGCTTGTTAAAGACTGGTTAACGCGGCCTTTCTCTTTCTTTATAGTCTTTGAGAACTGCCATAATTTTCTTCATTTTTCACGAACTGTCTCAGAGTAATCCCGTGAAATTCCAAGGTTTGTATCTTTAAACTGGGGGTCATTACTTAGTATTGTGTCAATTTCTTTTTCGTGGAAAAAACACGATAATGAAAATCGACCAAGGCGATGAGCACGGGCAATTGATGCTGCTGTTACTCCCAGCTGGTCTTCGCAGAATTTTTTTTTTTTCCTATTTGCTCGGATTTTTCCTACCCTTCTGATTCGCCCGTGTCTAGGATACCGTGAAAAAGAAGATTAGAGCACTTGGAGCGGTTTTCTAAGTAGTCTATCTTGTCCTGCAATAAAGCAATGTCACACTGGCTGCTGCTGGAAGGGTGAGTCGAAGCTGCTGATGCATAGTTTGATTCTAAATCTTTGAATTTTCGTTACACTGGCATCCGTACTCGATAGTGATCCCTGGGCGGTCAAACGATTTTAATTTACCTTCTATTTCGTGTACGCCTTTTGTCAGCGATGCTAAGTCCTTTTTAAGTTCAATGTGAGTGCATATCACTTTGTTAACCGATTCCAGCAGGTTAATATTAATTGCTTCCAAACGTTGCATGGCAGTGAACACCATATCAAGTTTTTCCTCCTCTTGTTTGATTGATTGATTGATTGTGGGGGTTTAACGCGCGGACACAACGCAGGCGATGAGGCGCGCCGTAGTGGAGGGCTCCAGATTAATTTTGACCACCTGGGGATCTTTAACGTGCGCCGAAATCTCGTACACACGGGCGTTTTTGCTTTTCGCCTCAATCAGAAAAGCGGCTGCCGCGGCCGGGAATCGAACCCGCGACCTCGTGCTCAGCAGCGCAACGCCTTAGCCACTGAGCCACCGCGGCGGGTTTTCCTCCTCTTGTGCTTTGGTCATGGGACCCGGATTGTATTCGATGTCGCCCCCAAGACACAAAAGGCGCCAAAAATATAGCGCTCTGTGTGCCAACCTCTTTAAGCGGTTGGAAAAAAAATCCACTTGTGGTACAAATTGCCGCTTCAAAGATTCCGTTTATGCTTTATGCTGCCACTCGACGGTGGTTGCAGCCCTTACACTCGCCGTTGTAGGAGGGAGAAAGCAAATATAGACGACCGTCGATAGAGCTTATAACGTGAATTACTCAAATTGTTTTGCTCAAATTTTTATAGAAAAAAAAAGACATTGACACTCATAGGCGCTGCTACGTATTCTTAAAGGAGCCATGAAGAGAAAATACAAGTTCGTGTAAATTGAAAGAACTAGGATTCAGTATCTCACTCAGCTCCATTACATCCCCAAAATATGTTTTTTTAACGAAAAAAAGCAAGAAGTATTTAAAAACTTTCAAATTTTGCGCCACAGTGACGTGTTATGAGCAAGAATGACGTCATACGGGCCAACAATAAAACATAATTTTCAGTGCGTTAACTGCACGTTAGCATTCAAGTGATGCGGTCAAATGGAAGTAGAGGCCCCATTACAGACGTCCAGTCATGTGTCGTCGCGACATGTTAGTTAGGCGGCCGCCAATCGCACAAACAAGGTTCCGTGACGTCATAGAAAAGTTGCGGGAAATTGGCTAGGGGGTCGCCACTGATTCACACGTTTTCTTTAATATCTCTCTTATTTGTTCGAATATTGCGATGATATTGGTATCATTGTTATCGGGACTAAGCAGTCTTTCTAATAAACCTACCTTGTATTTTATCTTCATGGCTCCTTTAAAGGTTTTCAGCTGGCCGCTATAGCCATGGCCAAATATGGGAGACGCCGTTTCTTTTCTTTTTCTTTTTTTTTCTGTAGGGCACCTTCGCTCCAGCCCTGGCGGGGGTGACCAGAAACATCAGATGTAAGAAATGGCGCTAGATATATTAGCATGATGCTGCAGCGATAGCAAAGTGCAACGTCACCATGCATGAATGTGAGGCATGTTCTGCATTCTTTGTCTGAAGAGCGCGGTACCCGTAACCAAAGATAACTGCGCAGCTCTGGTGTCTTGCCAAGAAAAAAAGAAAAAATTCCCCCGCATTTCCCCGAGGGGGAGAATGTGAAAGTGCGAATGCACGGTTGTCGGCCCGCTTGCGGCGCTTGCGCTCGGCCCCCGCAGCCCACCGCCTCGCCGCCTTCTCTTCCATCTCTTCCATCGGGTTTGTAGTATCACGTGTACACCACGCAGTTATCAAGCCGCTATAACGCCGCTGAGTCGCCAACGCACGCCGCTGACGACGTAGTTTGAATGCGTTAAAGATATAAGGCGCGTCACTAACGCTGATATCAGCGTCGGGTCCGTGGCTTGGTCGGTAGAGCGTCGCGCTGCGGCCGCAAAGTCCTCGGATCGAAACCTGGCGCCGGATGCTGTTTCTTTTTTAAATATAGAGGAGCACTGCGGACGCCGACGCCGCCGGCGGTGGATGGTTTGGGGTCGCTTATAAAGTGCATTCGCACTTAAAATTAAAATAAGTGGATTTCGTGCCAAAGATTAGTTCACATGTGTGTCGATATTATGTGCTCGTATGCGTAGTTTGGTGTAGTGGGAAACTTTCAAAGACCGTTAGAAAGGGCAGTAGATGGTCCGTGTTTCATAACGAACGTTATAGCAGGCTGCAGTGATGGGAACGTAAAATGTTCCGTGAGGCTACGCGGGGACTCCACTTCCATAATCCGGCAATGCGTATATGTTTCTTTTTTTCCTTTTTTCAAAGACGGCAGGCAAAGGGTTGAGGATAAGTCGTGTTACAGTTACAGTATTAATCTCATCTGACACCAAAGTATGGTTGAGCCTCACATGTATAAAATTATTCCAAATGCGACCGCGTTCTGATTGTATACAGTTCCCAGATATATTGATAAAAATCAGTAATAAAGCGCAAGTTTTTTAGAATTGCTGTTTACCCGCACGTGCGCATAGGACGTATGCAAATTAACCTTCCGCTGCGAGCTGGTCGCCTTTACGCCTGGCATGCAGCAGCGTCGGGGAGCATATTTTAAGGCGCAAAGTCCGTGCCAATTACAGCGTTTTCCCATTGTGCCGGTGGATACCGAGATGCTAACGATCTCCCGTTACCCTAAAAACCTCCTGTATAAAGAACTTGAATAAAAAAACGTTCAGGTTCTTTTTTTAATCCTCTACCCTCAACGCCTCTTTCCTATTCATCTCCCCACTTCTAGTTCTGCCTCGCAATCATATGCTTGGGCTTGCGTTTTGGGCTTGGGTCATAATCGTTTCTCTGACGCAGGCTTCGACGTCTCGCGACTGTGACACAAGAACTCCCGACGGGGTTCTTTTTGTTTTGTTGTTCCTTTGTTCCGACAAGAGACAGCTTGAAGGTACAAGCTCAGCGACAAAAAAAAAAAAGAAAGAAACATTGAGCAGGAAAGCTGAGCCAAGGACTGAGGGAACCACAACCCTGCGCCGATTAGGGAAGATGGTAGGCCTCGTGCGTGTAGGGAAAGAGTGAGCGAACCTGGACGGCGCCAGCAGCGCCGCCGCAGGCGCGCACCACGTGCAAAAACCAGCTTGAAAAGATGGGCACGTGCCGATGGTCGCGTGCCCAACACCGTGCGCGTGACGGGGCGGGGAATCAAAGCGGACGACGACAGCGCTGTCGACGGTGGCGCCGCTCGGCAGCGACCCGGTGGTCTGCCGCCTGGTGGAGGCAGTCCTCGGGTCCGGGCTACGGATTTGGCAAATTGGAGTTATTGTTGAGAGAGCACTGAGCAGCGTGCTTTCACTACCCGATCTTCCTCTCGCGGAACTCCGGCGCGCGAGAGAAACGAAAAAAAAAGGAAACAAGGAAACGGGACTTTCCCCTCCTCTCGAGGGCAATGGGGCGTTTCTGTTTGGGTCGATGAGGGAGCGGCCGCTTTTGACTGCTGGGGAGTGGTGCGAAGCGAAGAGGGATAACCACCACACGGCGGACGAAATTGTGTCGCACGAGGTCGCGAATCGGTGGTAAGGTAATCGCTGTGACAATACGGTGCCGAGAGGAACGGCGCGGTTCTCGAGGGGGGATTTGGAGGGAGCGCTGTTGGTGTTCGTTCGTAGGGAGCTGCGGGCAATGTCGTGCGGTCGTCGCGAGTGACGCTGCTGTGGTTTTGAGTGACGTAATGAACGCTAGTTGATCCGCAGTGGAATAGTCCCGGTGGGAACCGTAATCGGCGTGAAACCGATATGTGTCCGCCCCACTTCCTCTCTGTGTGCGCCATTCGGGTGTGCCTCGCTCAGGCAGCACGCGAGAAAAGCCGTAATCGGCAGCCCTGAAGCGCGCACCTCAGGGAGATTTGCGGACTCGTGAAAGGCGGCTGTGCCGCGTGCCGCAGAGCTCTCGACGCCTAGCGATGCAGTTGAAATCCGCGTGTTTTATTTTTTATTCGGACGACGATCGGTTCAGTGTTGCGAACTTGTTGCACTTTTGTACTTAGTTTTATCCAGGAACTAAAGGTGGAATCGGAGTGGCACTGTCACGGAAGGGCTTAATTGCGGCACCTCATTCGCTATAGGTGCAACCCAGCGTGCGAGCTTTGTGTCTTAATTAAACATGTCATTAATAATTAACCAAACTTAGCCCGCAATCTGCGGCATCCTTTTTTTTTTTCATTTTTCCCTTTTTCTGAGTATCTGCTTCCGCGGAAGCCCGCTATAAAATTAACTTTTGCGAGGCAGCACCCATGAAAAATTTGAAGCCAAAGGTCGCCACCCGTTAAAGCACCGAGGCAGTTATATTTACCCGTAGCCAACAGCCTCGGAGTGTTTATTCGAATTGTCGAGTAAGATAAAGTAAGCGTGAAAGCTTGCAAATGGTGTAAGCGAAAAAGAAATTTTAGAGTTTGCTGTGGAGTCTGCAGCTTGAGAAACGTTAAATTTATAAAAATAGGGAAAGAACCGTAACAAATATACCAGACCAATTTCGAAATTAGCAACACATTCATTAAAGACGAAGCTGCATCAAAATTAAGTAAAAGCTGGTCAGTGATTTAGCCTTTGTTACTTTCATTAGGAATGCAAACTCATGACGTATTACTTTTATTTCAAAGCAAATACTACAACAACAGCAACAAAAACGACAGCAACGACAAGAACAAGCAGCAATTCAGCTCAAAAGAGAGCGAGAGAGATAGAATGAGAAATATATATAGAGAAAGGTTCGCCTCAACCTTCTCCATATGATTTTTCAAGGGATCAACAATTTTTATAATAAATACAGAATTATTAACTTTATATTATATACCTAACTATAACTAAAATTTGGAACTATTAATTGAAAATGCATAATTATTACGTCAATAACAAGGAAAATAAAACATTTCATAAAAATATTATTCGCATGTTCCGAGCATTGTGGCAGAGTTGCTATCACTGCTTGCAATCTTCTGTTTGATCTACATAAGAATAAATAGCACTTCAAGAAATAGGGAAATGTAGAACGAATATAAACATATAAGCTTAACAAACATGGGAGCAAGAAATATGGAAGTAAATAATAACTGGCACAAAACACACAACTTATGGGTGGGCGTTTTATTTTATTGTCTCTTTGTCATCCTTTTTTCTTTTCTTTTTTCATTTTTGCACACATGCGACGATCAAGGACAAATCTTAGCAACCCCTGTTTTTATGCCAGTATATTGCATAGTAGCAGCTTGTCAACCATCGCATACTGGGGATAATTGCACCAAAATTAGTCACACACACACAAAAAAGTCACAATGTCCAGTTGTGGGGACAAACGCGAGAGGATTATATTTTGATCAGGGCAACAATAGTGTCCCTGGCAACAAATTGTACATTTATTCAGAAAGCCACTTCTACAAGGGGCGAATTTTACTGCGAATTTGCTTTGCCGCGTTTTGCCGCGAATAGGTTTTGCCGCGAAATTTACCGCGGCAAAACCTATTTTTGTAGCTGTGGCTGTAGATCGTTCTGCCGCACGAACGGCGCCGCAGCAGGGAACCCGCAGGTAAGTTTGCAACATGTAGAAGGGGGGGGGGGGGGGGGGGGGGGGGGGGGCGTGAGGGGAGAGAGACGAATTCTGAAGTCGTTAGTGCACTGCTTTCGGGTGGCGGACCGAGTTGCATGGAGGTACTGAAGCAGCCAGGCCTGCGGTTTCGCCCGCGAATCTCCCCTGTTTGTTCTCAGCAGAGAACTTCCGTCGCGTCACAGAGCGCTCGCTCGCAGGACACCCCGTGGATGGAGGTCTTGCATAGAAGTTAGGCATGACAGGAGGGAAACGGGCCACCTAGGGAGAGTAGGTGCGCTTTCTGGGCATGATTTCTGGGTTTTTGTTTGAAAGTTGTGCTTCCGACATATCAACAAGCACGAAAGCCACTTTTCCTGTCAGTGTCTTCATTTTGTTTTTAAATTTCAATATATTTATTTCGGACATAAATAGATGCATGTACTCATGTCCACAAGGCGTGGCAAAAGGAGATTCGTATGTCTACTGACGAGACCTCTGCACCGGGAGTACACATAGGAAAGCAGAGTAATCAAAGAAAGCAGAACAGCGCAAAAAATTTCCACTAAAGCAGAAAAACTAACACTTCCAATATAGGGTAAAGACAGAATAAGCAAGCACACTTGGTACAAAATACAAATAAAATGTAGATTAGATGCCCAATGAAAACTAATACATGTATAAACAATAGATTGTTACGATTGTATGTTTGTACAAGACGAACATTTACCTTATGTGATGCATACCACAATAAATTGGTTGTTACATATAATTCTCAACACGCAGGAAGTCAGTTAAGGCCGGATGCGTCTTTTAGAAGGAGTTTTATTGTCCTTTTGTATTGTCAGATAAATTTAGAGTAATGAGCCTCATCAATTACGGAAAGATGGCTGTTAGAGAGACATACACTTTGATATATATGTATTGTTCGGCTACCATAGTTTGACCAGGGTCCAAATCCAACTGGGTAATTCGTGCTTATTTTCGTTTCACCTTTTGACGCTCTTTAAAAAGCGTGACTGTCTTTAATTCTTCTATGCTACGGCCTCCCTTCTCGTCGAGACTATCGCGAAGTTGTAACTTTCTAGCGCCACCATTCCCACGTCATAAAGTTACGTATACGACGACACGCGTTGTTATTTCGTGTGCGCTCCTACGCACGGCGGTTCGTGTACGCGCAGCACCGCACACGCGCCCTTGCGGTATCGCGTTGCTGACTGCCGTATCGGATGTGCGCTCCCAGGGGGAAACGGACCTGAATGGGGAGGCGACGGCGGCCACTCACGGGAAGCTCCACACTTCGTTAGCCAGAGGGCGCGCAGGGCGAGCGCGACTGTTGCTTTTTCGAGCACGTGGGAAGAATGCGTTGCCGCATTTGGCGCGCCTCACTGACGACCGCCCGGCGTGAAATTGGGGAGCTCTTCCCGCACGCGGCGGCGTAGGCCGCCAGGCGTGCGACGCAGGTCGCCCAGCCTGGTTTGGTCATTGGTTCTCTGCTGCCGTATTGGCCGACGCAGGATAGGGAAACTTTGGCGGCCGGGTTGCTGTCATCCCTCATCCTCCAGTACTACCCCAGACTCGCTCCCCCTTCAAGCATTTCCTGTGGTAAACGGGTGAAAGGGGGAAAAAAGAAAACAAGCGTGTGCATGTGCGTACGTAAGGTCTCTGCGGGTTTGTCTGTCTGTCTGTCTGTCTGTCTGTCTGTCTGTCTGTCTGTCTGTCTGTCTGTCTGTCTGTCTGCGTACGTCCAAAAATTGTGCTTTCGTATGTGTCTGCGTGTGGTTTTGCGAATAGCCTGCGGAAGAGCGCAAGGGGGGGGGGGGCAGTTCCTAAGACGTTGTGCTGATGAGCTCAAGGACGGAGTTATATCTCGGTCAGAGAGCGAGTTTGTCTTGTGAAGGCGGAAAACGAGAAGCGCCATTGTTTCGACATTTCGGTGCACGCTAAAGATCTCCATTGATCTAAATTAATCCGTGGTCCTCCACTACTGCGCGCCTCATTGCTCAAATGCAACTTCTCGTTGAACCCCAAATGTGTATTCTTTGGAATACAAGTTAAAGCCTAACGTAAGCTCCGAAAGGGATATCGCATGTGGAGCAGATGTGACGGTGAAGAGGGGCGCTATTTAATTACGTCAGGTGCTAGGTCTCGTCTGTGAAGGTGTCCATAGAACGACATGAAATAAGAAAAAAACTGGAATGGAGTACAAACACTTCTTGGGAAGCTTTCAGCCTTGAACCGTGGAAGAAGGCTGCTAAAAGTTTGCTTATTTTGTGTTTTTCGTTTCATAGAGGTGCAGAGTAATTGTATGGAATGGAGGATGGGAGGATGGGGAGGTCCATCGCGGAGCCGAGGAGGAGGGGCCACGCGGGGGGTCTAACCAACGCGGGGTCTCGCCGCGGATGGGAAAGACAGTAACACTCGCGCGACTAATGGCTCGGACGTTAATTCGTCCCGGATCGGTTAGCTTTGAAGTATGACAAATAGTCGTACAGGACACTCGGTGGGTGCGCGGGGCACTCAATGCGACGCGGCGCACTGTGACGAAGCGTGGGAAAGAGCCAAGTCGCAACGCCGAGAAACCGATTGCTTCCTTGGCCACGCACCCGTGTCTAAATCGAGCGTGGAGCCCGTGAGAATGCGGGGAAAGCGTTCGGAAAGCGCCCCGCACTTATGCACCGTGGCATCGGCGCAATTGGGCCGGAGTCGATTTAGTTCGCTAGGCTTCGCGGAGAATTCACAGACGAGATGTAATTCCCACCACAAGTAGTATTCCACAAACTTCGAATTCATGCAAACCCGCGCCTACGGAAATCACAGGGTGCATCAGTTGCACTGAACGAGATTTCTCAATACGCATAAACCAAACAGCATCACTTATTCGCTAGTGCGCCAATGCCCTACAAAAAAAGTAGAAGGACGGAAACGTGGCTGAAGAGTCATAACAATACATTTTTAACAGTGCGCGGAGCTTTCACTCTGAGTGCAAAGTTCTCGAACCACCTGGAGGAAGTTTCCTGAATTAGCTGACAATGGTTCGTCAACAAGAAGCACAACTGCATCCCACCTGCCTCTCCTTCTGGGTATTCCAGTCGCCGCGGTGGCTCACTGGCTTGGGCGTTGTGCTGCTGAGGACGCGGGTACCATTCCCGGTCGCGGCGGCCGGGAATTGAGCCCGTGTCTTTGTGGTCAGCAGCACAATGCCTTAGCCCCTGAGCCACCGCGGTTGGTAAGAAAAAAAAACTCATAATAAGTCACTTCTCTGGGTATTAGCCATGGTTTCAAGCTTTAATGTTTCAGCGTGTAAATAATGGTCATGATAATTGTATTGACAATTGTGTTGGCGCTCTTTGGCCTTCGTTGCCCTTGCGCCAGAAAACAAACAAACATCATCATGGCATTTTATTGCGCGGTTTGAAGAACCAGCAGTCTGAAAGGATAGTAAACAGGGAATAATTCGTAGGGGTTAACTGCCAAACGTTTTCTTGAACCATCCTCAAATCATTCTAATCAACTTGAATCGCTAAGATGCACTAGACATTCTGTAGGTTACTGCAACGTATATAGTCGTGTTTTACTGATTTTAATAAAATTGCATTTGAGAACTTAAGAAAAGTCCTATGAGAACCTCTCCGTTAGAGCGCTAGCTTTCTGGCTGTATGTGCCAAGCTTAGGTCCTTCATGGTTTTCCTGCTTGACTAACTTACTGTAGTGAGTCTTCCCTGCAACATACCAGAGCCACGTAGAAAAGCCAGTTTTACGGCGATCAAGTTAGCAAATAGTTGGATTGACTGCTTCACATCGGGCCCCTTTAAAGTCGACTTCAGAATTTTGAACAAACGGAAAACCAGCGCAAAAGACAGCGTTGCGCAAGCAGAGCGAAACAGTGCGCTGCGTGTGTCTCTAATCATCGTTGGTCCTGGCTTAAGCGCTGTTTTTTTTTTTCGTTTAAGCAACACGCACGCACCACTTGGCCGGCGTTTCCTTTCTTTTACAGTTCGTTTTGTACAAAAGTGTTGGAGAGAAGACATTTTTCAAGAGAAATATAAAGTCAAATTAAAATATGAAGGATCTAGGGACTTTTTTTAAATTCCTCTCCTCGGCCCCACCTCTATGGAGTGCTTCGCGTTCCGCTGTTACGGAGGCACGGTTTTATCCGAGCGAAACAGCCCTCCAATGGTTACGTATTAAAGAAATGAAATTATGCCGTATTGGATGGTTTCGGCTTCAGTTACCAACACCCCACCGTTGGATTCCAAATCGTCTGACATTGTTTAAAAAAGGACTTCTTCTCGAAAGCGGCCCACCTGCGACCTTCTCTTACGAATGTGCTCTCTGTGCGTTTGAATAAAGGTATCCGGTAGAACAACCCAATGTTGAAGAAAAGTTGACGAAATACTTTTTCCTGCTTCGCTCGTGGCTTTCGATGTCGAGGACACAAAAGGAATGTACCTTTTCTCAGTAGCGTAGCCCTCTTGCGGCGACCGCCCGAAACGCAGTTGGGGGATTTTAGAAGAACATGTCCCCTTCCTTTTCGCCTGCCCTGCGCAGTTGAGGAAGCCATCTCAGGCGCAACGCATGGTTTTGGTGGCAGAGAAATTCTTCGATGGCAGCCGTAGCGAATACCGGTCGGCAGCTTTCAGGGCTCAGAAAACGGAGCAGTACTTAGCTGGCTTGGCGTTCACAACTGGCTAATCCAATATGGCGTTCTTTTGTTCGCATTTTGGCCCCAAATAAAGGCGGATCGGTCGCTGGGAGCGAGAGTAGCGCATGCACAGAACGCTACTGGAAAAATGTGCATCGCATTCATTTTGAACTGCCGTGGGATGCGCCGCTGAGGATGTGGAGGCTGTGAAGCGAAGTTCTGTAGGGGTCGAACTTTTTAGCGAATAGTATAACTTTAAAGCAAGGGTTGCGATGTCCAATGGTGATAGAAGTGATGATGTAACCTGCATGGTCCTGTATGCGCGTCCGTAACCGACACAGCCCTGTCCATAGGGTGACCCCATAAAGTCGCGCATATAAAGAGGCGACCCGCCAGGACGTTCCAATGTCACTGGCGGAAGAGTGTACTGTCAGAAACAAATGAAAGACTAACTTTAAAAAACCAACAAAATACCGATTGCGGTCCGGTGCAGGCACGAGCGGGAACGCTTCCACTTCGCAAGGATAATGATCCAAGCAACATCGTTGATTTGCACAAAAAGGAGCAGCTACATTCCTGCGTTCCATTTCACCGTTTCATATTTCTGTTTTCTAGTTTCATTTCATGCTGACTGTGCGTCACGGCGAAGGGGGCTGACTCAAACTCAAATAACAGAAAGCGACGGCGTAAGTTATATTGTGACCGGAAGGGGCACCATTTCTGGCTATTTGGCGCACTTGCTTACGTTGTCGCCATCACCCGTAAAGAACTTGCAGGGGTATGTGGAAAATCGGAGCGAACCAGCAGTTCATGAGAAACTAAAAAAATTTTCGAAATTCAAATTTTGGGTGTTCAACGCACCGAAGCTACACCTGGGCGATAAGGCGCGTCGTAGTGGATGGCTCCGGATTAATTTGGGCAACGTGAGGATCTTTAACGTGCACCGAAATCTCGACACATGGGCGTTTTCGCTTTTCACCTCTACCAGAAAAGCAGCCAGAGCTGCTGGGATCGAACCTGCGTCTTTGGTCTCAGAAGCAGAACGCCTTAGCCACTGAGCTACCGCGGCGGGGGCACGGGAAATTAGGAGGGCCCCGTGGGACATGCTGGTATAGCAGCACAGTACTAGCCACTCATTTTGTTCTAACTGCGTAACCAACTACAGTATAGACACCTTGTTATAGTAAACCCCGTTTTTACCAAATCCCGTCTATAACAAACAAATGTTCGTTTCCCCTTACAATTTGTATACATATATTTATTATTCAAATATAGCGAGAAAAGGATACAATGAACTCGTTTCCGTTTCCCCATGTGTCCCCTCCCCCCAAATACAGTCCTGAATATTCACAAATACAGTCGTGATCGAACGCTGCACAACATTGCTGGCCATCCAGGTATTCACAAGAGAGTCTATCGATGTTTTCCTCCGAACGTAAATCACTGAACCATTTCACTACTTTATCAGAAAAGGTATAGTGAGCCATCGTTCCTTTGACAATATACTTAGAGCAGTTTCGCCACTTCCAAGAGTTTGTTTAACATCCGGGGAACAGGGACGTGTGAGCCAGTCTCCATGGAAACTACACGCACGCAGTGGAATAAGCTGGTTTCTTCCTGACATCACAAAGTTGTTGCTTTTTCTTAAAGCACCATCAACATAGGCAGGTGCGGGCTTTCATCCCGGCAGAGGAACACAGATTTCAGTTGGCGCATAGGGGTATGTCTTGCACGTGCATGCTGTTTGTATTAAATAAGGACTAAGCCGTGGTACAGTGGCTGCATGCGGCGGAGGGTTCGAAACCCGCCGCCGGACGCCCACCGGTAGAAATTGGTACAAGCGTCCCTCAGACAGGTGCCCGGATATCTCAGGGGTGTGCGCTTGGGAAACCCGCCATGCCTGTCGGGGCACAGTTTCGAACGACACAAAGGCTCATTTTGAGCCGACTTTTTTGGAGCGCTTGAACGCTCTGAAGTGAACCTAAACTGTTGCAGTCAACTTGCAGCAGAGACAGAAAGGTCGTGGATCGTAGAAGCTGCACCTGACCTCCTCCCAGCCCGTAGAATCACATGAGGGTGCGAACTCCGATGCTGATGCAAATGCTTACGTGAACCACCACACGTGTCCAGTAATGCGTCCAGAATTACAATCGTCGTTCTTTACTCAATGTGCATTCCATCTGAAGGTTCTGAGTATAATGCGGTTGGGACCCGCAAAGTGCGAGCAAAGTACAGTCAAACCCGGCTATAACGAACCCGGATAGAGCGAATTATGCTATATATCGAACAAAAAAATCACGCCATATCCATTGAATGAATGATGATAAGTGGGGTGAAGCTCGAGAGGGGGAGATCATCGGTAACCGTAACTCTCCCGTGAAAGTTCGCCCATTACATCATTAAGAAAGACGTAAAACTGTGTGCGTACATTGTACAAATCAACTTTTATTTTCGGAGTCAATGCTCCCAGGCCCAGACCTGGTGAAAGACCCCGCGCCATCGAGGACTACCCCGCACCCCGCCACAATTTGTCACGTATGATGGGACACAACGGTAAAAAAAGAACTTTTATTTAGGGCGAACTTGTGCCCGAACAAGACGAGAGGAAACGAGCAAAGGTCCTTGCGTCTCGTTCGATCGCCGAGAACGACTGCCTGCGTTCGTGGCGTGATCTCTTGCGTGATCTCCCCCTCGCAGTGCACGTGCGCTCGCGCCTCCGTTGGCGAACACAGACAAGCTCGCGCTCCCGGTGCCCAGTTTGCGCTGCCGGTTGCAGCCGGTTCTTGCGCGTGCAACGCGGCCCACTTTGCGACATCTCCGAAAGCATGCGGCGGTCACGTACCACGAGACACAAGGGATGGACAGACCCATGGCATTAGGAGCTTCGCCCCTAAAATAAATCATTGTAGAGTAAGTGAGCAGTTTGCTGGAGGTAACCCAGTAAGCGAGCCCGCCCGAAACCCTGGCCGGCGATTGGCTGCGTGCTTTGTTACGAACAAGAAATAATACTTTAATACTTAGTCCTGTAAACCTTTCGAGGGTAGTATTCACGCAGAAGACCTTACAATGTTGCTACCTATAGACAGGTCCCAAAGTTGGTCAAATGCTCTTGCAATTAAAAGAGGTAACAAAAATAAATAACTTTGTACAGTAAGTGAACAGTTCACTGGAGGTAACCCAATAAGCAAGCCCACCCGAAACCCTGGCCGGCGATTGGCTGCGTGCTTTGCTACGAACAAACAGGTCCGGCCCCCGAAGTGTAACCTGCGCTTTGTGTTCGGGCATGAAATGAATATTCAGGAAACAAAAATGGCGCCGTGAGAGACGAGGTGTACGGGGCCACACACCCGGACAGCTTCAACAACGCGGTGACCGCAGCACGAAACCGGTAACGAGTTTTCTCGCGCTCTGCGGTTCGAGCACGTGACAGCTCACGTGAACCCCGCCGCGCCGGGTCCCTTCAATGCGGTCGACTCAATGGGCCGCACGCGGCCGACACAGGACGGAAACAATACGCTCTGAAAACGCCCGACCGACGCCCCTCTTTGCGAGAACAGAAGCGGGGTGTATTGGTCTCGGAGCTCTGGCCTTAGGTTGCAACCAAGGCCCACAGACCGCCGACGACTGGATATAGGAGCGCGAACCGCGAGCCGACGACAACAATTTCCGCTTGCGTAGCTCCCCCTCCTTCATCCATTCACGCTGTTACAGTTACAGTTCCTTTCCACACTGCGGTTATGCGCGTCATTGTGTCATTTGCGTTCAAAGAGCGGCGTACGGTTACGTGACGAAGGCGAAACAGTGAGGACGCTCGGTCTCCTTCTTTTTTCTCTGGGGTTTCAAATGAATATATTGGTCATCTTGTTTGTGGGAAAGGGCGGAATGTGGGAGTTGCGCGAGCGCTAAGCGTGTATTCGGTTCCCGTAATTTGGTATCGTGGTTGGTATACCCGTATATGCTTTCAGCAGCTAGACGTGCTTTCGAATTGTCGACACGTTATACATATGTGAACGATCGCGCACTGCACCGTTTACGCGTGTTTCACGGAGAACAGTGTCTAAAGCGCTGTCCCACGGCACTCCATCTCTGCTCTCAATGCACGGTTCTAGAGTGCCATTCGACGGCATTGGAATTTTTAGACCGCTCAAAAAGGCACCGCAACAAGTTCTTTTAAACAATTTTGAAGGCTTGGTTGATACGAATCAGGACGTCCGCCACAACGGTGTGCAGGTCTCTTCCTTTAGCTCCGTGACATGAAGAATTGTGGTTCGAGTCAAACTGTTGCCATTTTAAAGCGAAGCCTATTTCTACGAGTACAAATTAACAGAGGAAACGCCTTATAGCGTCCCTCTGACCTTCAATCTCAGCCAAGGTTAAGCAGGTGCCCCATGCGGTTGCACGGCGCCTACGGCGCCCCTGACCAGAGTTCGGCCACCGACCGAACCAGCTCACGGCTCCGATGGAAGCGCCACCAACTGCGCTTCGGTCGGAACATTCGGTGTAAGGACATTTCGGTGAGCAAACGTTTCGGCGACCAAATTATCTGGTGTTTGCCTGTTTGCGACAGCCGTTATTTTTTATTTCCGCTTAACGTGGGATATGGACAACAATCTGGAGCAGTGAATTTATTTTTTGATTGATGCCATGTTTGACCTTTGCCAGGTAATTTTAGAAATTCTACATTTATATACTTTTGTTTAATACCTATTACTGGGGACACCTGTTATGCAGCCGATTGAATTTTTTTGCACACGTTTTATTTTTTTCATTTACGTCATGTTGTTAATTTAATTCGCTCTTTTTTAGCTAATACAAGTGACCGGTGTTTACGATGGTCCAACGCCTTTTTTGTATTTTTTAGCAATTACACACCCTCAAGAGACATAAATTACATGCACACTCTCAATATCCAAAACGTAACAAACCTTAGCTAGCCCCCCAGAATGCAGAAAACCTTATGAAGGGTATTACGTAGGCTGGGCTGCCTTGCTAAAATGAATTTGGGAACACTTGTCTAGGATATTGTCGTTGAGGAAGAACGTTGAAAACAGCCGTTGAAAACAGCCGCAGCTTTTAATGTCCTAAATGTTGATTAAGCGCGTACGGGTTGTGCGTACAAACCAACCTTCGTTGTATGTTTACATGTGAACATTCACCACATTTTAATTCTTTGTCCTAGCGCCAGCCCCCCCCTCCCCGCCTGCACACTTGAATCTCGACCAGATTTTTTTTTCAGTCATATTATTTTCGGTTTCCCCTGAAAATCCTACAGGCGTGGCGGAGTTCATGGTATCCGAAGCCTCACCGCAGTGATACAGGAAAAAGCTTTACGTTCAGCAGGAGCTCACGAAACCTCTATAATGTGCAACAAAAAGCCACCCAAAAAGCCGCTGAGAACACAATGGCCACTATCGTTTGCTGGATACGCCCTTCCGCGCGTCGCCGTCATACCCATGGCGCCCCCACTCCAGGAATCGCTCTTTCTTCGCCTTCAGTCTCCCCACTGGGAATTAACTCTTCGCGTCGCGCATATCATGGACACCCCAGGCATACATTGCTTTCTCCCATTATAAGGAGCAAAAAAATTGAATAGGCTAGTGTGACGAGAGCAGCAACAGTCGTCTTCAAGTGTTCGAAGTCCAGTTGACGCAATGGTGAACCACAAGTGACACCCCTCTCTCTCTACCAAGGGGGCTGGTAGCCGGGGGATCAGACTTCCCCTCCCCTAAGTAACGCCACCGTAAGTGCGATCATTGGTTGGTTAGTTTTAAGTAGAACCGACACCGAATGCAACGAATACGAAATTGATTGCGAAAATAATTAAAACGGAATGCACACGCGCTTAGTCTACCTCGTTTTAGATGCGACTGCATATAATTCACTCGCCTTGTCCCTCCATACGGCGTTGTCCTCACCCCTCCCCCTACACTATAAAAAAAATAGTTAGCGGCGCCCGGTTCGATCCCACGACCCTGTGGGCGGAACGCGAGGTACATGGTGCTCTTCCCACTGCGCCACAAAACCGAGACAGAATCAAATGCTACGAACGCGCCTTATATCCTTGACTCATTCAAACTACGTCAAGAAGCTACTGATACAACGCATGATGGGGCAATGATTAACACTTGCAATAAAAGAAAAGAAGCTCCCACTTACAGCAACAATGATGGAGTAAAAGTCGTTGCGACAGCGAAGCCCCAAGCATACCACTTAGAGAGATTGACCAAGATTGGCCAATAAAACATAATAATAATCATAAAAACATAATAATCATACGCGTTCCCGACACGTTTCACGCGATTTCAGAATCAATCCAACGGAAACACCAAGTGAACCCCACGATGCGTCGCATCTACACAGGGTTCCCCTCGCGGGGAGGTGGGCACATTTTTTTCTGTTATTTTTCTGTTGCTGTGTGTGTGGGGGGGGGGGGGGGGGGAAGGGGAGGGGGGGGCGGACGGACTAAAAGCAGCAGCGTCTTGCAGCGTTGGGTGAAGTGAAAGCAAAGCGCATTGGTAACACTTAACGTAGCAGGGTTGTTCACATGAATGTTAAAACAAGATTGAACGGATGCAAAAAGGTTGAACGTATGCAAATTAACAACGTTAATTTTTACAATCTACTACATAAATTGGGTTTTACGTGGCAATGCTCCGCCAGGGTTTAGCGTTCGTTTTCACGCACGGCGGCGCAAGCACAAGTCTCGAACGTAAAATCATATCAAGTCACGAAATTACAATATTAAAGCTAAAATGTTCAAAGAATGCTGGTACATTCGGTGACTCAAAATGTCTGGGCCAAAGACGTCGTGCACCAAAATGTCCGTGCACAGAAATGTCCGCACCGAAACGTCCTGCACCTAAATGTCCGACACCGAAATCTCTGGATCCCGTATTAGACAATCTTTCCCCGTCAGGGACCAATTCTATTGGCCAGACGCGCGTCCTGGCCTCCCCAGGCAAACGATGAAAGGTGAAAAGCATTCTCGCGGCTACGCTATTACCCCGTCGGACGCCGCGTAAGTTCAACCAGCATGAAAGCAAGCACAAGCTGCGGCCTGCTGTGTGGCTATTCTTCTGACTTTGACCTTCAAGGAAGCACTTGCGGCTGAAGGCGGGTAAATTGACCAGCTTTTAGGAAGAAAAACGGAGTAGCGATTTGTGGATTTTTGTACTCGAGCCTTGCCAACAAAAACAGCCAAATCCTAGCGATGTAACGGCAGGAACGCTGTTCCTGCCGTTCCTTCAAAAACCTAACGAGTTACCGTTACAGTTCCACCGACCCTTAATGGAACGGTGGGGTTCCTCCGTTCCTCCAAAAAGGAACTAGTTCAGGAACAGCGTTCTTGTAACGCCGTTCCGTACAACACTGGTATGTATGTATGATGTATGTATGTATGTATGTATGTATGTATGTATGTATGTATGTATGTATGCATGCATGCATGCATGTATGTATGTATGTATGTATGTATGTATGTATGTATGTATGTATGTATGTATGTATGTATGTATGTATGTATGTATGTATGTATGTATGTATGCATGCATGCACCACGCATGCATACATGCATGCATGCATGCATGTATGCATGCGTGTGCATGCTCCTGTATGCCTAATGACGATATACAAAAATAGATACTGCAGCAGCACCTTCCAGGCGAGCACCTCACTGGCATCCAGGCAAAAAACCTCTTGAGCATCTTAGGCCAGATGCCTGGGAAGGTGGCCATGTTGTCCTTCAAACAATCAAAGAACGACGCTCAAGTAACGGCGGGATTGACAATTCCTGTACGATAAACATAAGGGCAAGCAGGCGACGCACCAGTTCCCGTCATCTCGAAGGTGTTTGCTCCTACCCAGGAAACGCGGGCGCTTAGAAACAGGCTCTTTGCCAGTGTCGCGGGAGGTGGGCGGGCGAGCCATTTATCGCCCTGCCAGTACCAGCTGTCGGCCAATGGCGTCTCGAGAAACGGGGCTGTCACAAACACGGCCCCACGACACACAGCGTTGCGGAGGCCATTACAACGACCGCGGTCGATAGAAGCGGCGGCGCCGGATGTACACGCCTTCAATCGATAGCCGTTTCCGGGTGTGCCAGGGTAGCTGTTATGGAGCAGTTTAACCGCCAAAAGAACCTATAACCATTAACGCACCATACGGAAATCGTGGAATGAACGGTGAAAAGCTGTGTGCGTCTTTGATAAAGCTAGCGGCCGAACGCAGATTGAGAGAAACTGCGGACAAGTGTTTACAAACAGTAGTTCGCATTTCTTTCGTACAATCTACCGCTTGACTGTTTGCATACATTTTATAAAACCGTACTGGGAACACAAGCCACTAATAGCGACGGACCTGAAATGGGGACCCATATTTCAGGTAATTACAGAAACCCTCTGGAATCCTGTATACAATCGATTCTTTAGAAAATTTCCAGATGGATTGTAGGCCCACCTTTAGCCGACAACAAGCTAAGGGCGTGTATACGTAGCTTTCCTCAACTACCTATTGCTTTTCTCCTACAATATTTTAAAGTGACTGAAAATGAGCCCACCAAGCTCCTCGCACTTCCCCGTGTACCTGCATGCGTTACTCGGTGAGCTGTTTACTTAACGTAAACGTACGTTCTGTGTTTTCTTTCGGTCGTGCTGTCTTTGGCGTGCTGATAAAAAGAACCGAAGTTTAGGATGAAGCAGAAATGGACCCCGAAACTAAGGACGGGTTAAGAAGACACGGATCCCTTTCCGCTGAGCTGAAATGGGGGAATTGCAAGGCGCGGGCAAAAAAATCCCGGGGCCGGATGTGCGAACTTCAATGTACTTACACGATTTCTCGGAGTGAGGTGATCGCATTTAAAAAGAAAAGACTGTTACCCATATCACGCTGTTTTTGTGGCCAGGGAAAAAAGAGCCGCGCTGCTGAAGCGAAGATCTAAAAACAGATGTGAGGCCGGCTGGTACGTATCACGTTGAAATGCAAGATGGCAGTGCGTCTGGAACCGAGCTTACAGACCAAAAACGAGAACGAGCGTGTCCCATTTCTGGTAGACTCCTGCAAAAGCCACTTGCCCAGCCAAACAAAAGAATGCAGCAACGTGATGCTGCTAGGGAAAGTAGGCACTCACGGTCAATTTTAGCCGGACGAGCTGATGGTGCTTCTACACTGCCATATGATCTACTATCCGGCGGAAAGAATCAGTAATGAAGGCATATGCAAGAGCTGCTTTCCGCCAACTCAGGTTGGCGACAAAGTACCAGTGGTGTGGACTCAAAATTCGCGCGCAAAGTGGAGAGAGGACAGGTACGGAGGCACCTGTGAAAAAAGAAGCCGGTACAACTTTAGCGTTTGGTAATATCATTTCATGTTTTTGTAGTTAACACATTAAGACTTCAAGTTAATTAGTATTAGTTGTAATCAGTGACTGATATTGTGTGCCTAAACGTAGCGATGGCCCTTCGTGTTCGCGATGAAGTGCTTCCTCTAACAAAACTAGAAGTGTGATCGCCCTACTCAAATCCATATCTCCAAAACAAACAACTCTTGTGGGTCCTCGACATTGCAGTTAATACAAAGCGCACAAGTAAATAAACATCTCAGCCCTCTCCCCTGGCAGAAAGCAATAAAAAAATTGTTTACTGCGATATCGCGTTGGCGTCGCTGTCTTCACGTTTGTTTCGTCACCTTGTGGCACGAACTTACTTCGTCAGGCAGACTGGCGGTGGCGTCACTTTAGGCCAGAGGTTCTGCAGAATCACATTTCTCCGCGGAAGTGACCGCGACGACGAAGTAAGTTCGTGTCACAAGGTGAAGAAACAAAAGTGAACAAAGCGATGCCAACGCGATATCAGAGTAAACAAGGTTTTGATTGTTTTCCCCAGGGAAGAGGGCCGAGATGTTTATTTACTTGTGCGCTTTGTATTAACTCCAATGTCGAGGACCCGCAAGAGTTTTTTTGGAGACATGGACTCGAGTAAGGCGATCACACTACGAGTTCGTTAGAGGAAGAACTTCATCGCGAACACGAAGTGCCATCGTTACGTTTAGGCACACAATATCAGTTACTAATTAAAAAGAACACCAATTAACGCACCGATAACAGCACGAAGGCGGAATAGTGGGAAATAACCCTTGCCGTCAGCACTCTCCCAGCAAGCAGCAAGAGCGGATATAAACAATATATCCGACTCATAAGAAGTACGCCGAAATTATGCGCAAGAGCGCATCTCCCCGACCGTCAATCACATCGTTCCCCGAAACTAGCACATCCCACCAGCACGTCTGATATCGATACCTGGGAATGCGTCTCTCCCTGACAGTGATCGCATTCATGCGATAGCTTGACGCCTCATCCCTAGGACATCAGCGGGAGGCCAACACAGCCCAGACAAGAAAGCACCCCACTCATATGGAGACACACGCTACAACACGACATGCTTTCCCGCAGGACACTGCCTCCACCACACGCGCAACTGCGAAGGAAAGTTTGACATCCACATAAATGCAGCCATACGGCTACAAAGGAAAGCTCTACAGCTTTCTCAGAAGCTTCGCAGTTGTAGAAAAATTCGTCCTGGTCCAGGATTCGTTCTGGACCAGGACGAATCCTGGACCAGGACAAATTTTTCTCCCTGTTCTGTGACATGTCCTATCCCGACGCCCGTGCCGCGGAACCGCGCCGAACTCCGTACGACACGCCGGCGGTTATCCGACGCGGGAGTGTAGAGGGACCGGCGTTCGCCGACGTGGCGTAACCGTGCCGCGCGCGCGCGCGCGCGCGCGCCTACGCTACGTCGCTGGTGAGGTTACGCTACGTTATGTCGCGCGCCTACGCTGGTGAGGTTAAAGATTACAGGTGTCGTAATTTTTATACTTACTTTCTGGAATCTATATCTCTGGATTCAAAACGGATATTGAAATTTTATGTAGCTGTCGTTCTGTCTGATAACTTTCATTATTCAATACTTGTACACTTTGTAAGTGGCACGGTGCATAATGTTCCACCCAGGCATCCCGCTGACATGGGGCAACATGGATGGAGACAGGAAACAAGGACGCTGGCATTCATGGGAACAAGCCATACTTCTAGTGCCTGCCACATGAAGCTACCATCACTGCTCCCAAATGAATAGCTTGTTGAAGATTACATTTTTTGAAACAGTTTCCCTTTTCTTACTGCTTCAACATGTATAGCTAATTTTGTACTAAACATAAACCTTGGTTTGAAAAATATCACACGATGATTTTATTCTTTGAAATTGCAATCGTTTTGCTGTACACAGGACATAAAACAAATATTTATTGAGGTGAAATCAAAGCTTGCATCGAACATCTCAGTTCTTGTGAATTTATGCGAATACCTTTTGTCTATGTTGTGCTAACATCCTCTTCCGTTGTGCTGCCCGCTTCATCCTTTCTCTGTTTAGACAGGCCGGCCTTAGATATTGGCGCCAGCTGTCAACAGCTGACATGCCCAGTGGTTGCTTCCTGTACACTCGACGACGACTAGCCCTTCTTCTCTGATTAAGTGTATTTTAAACTCTGTGCCAGTTTAAGCAAAGATTTATTCGGAGAACAGTGGGCTGTTGAAGCGAGTGTTTCAGAAGCTGTTGCTTGATGTGCCAGTTGTTACGACAACTCGTAGCAATACCCGAGGCTGGGCTTTGTGAACAGCGCAAGCATATAGCGGGTGCCACAGAAGAAGTCTTGAAGAAGGTAGATAAGAGGTTTTTTCGAGTTCTTGAAATCTGTTGAAACGGTCTTGGAACTGCTCTGCAAAAAGTTATTTAGATGTCAAACAGTTTATGAGGCATCCAGCAATTTGTGTAGACGTCTTGCAAGCACCCAATTATATAAGCGTCGCGTATGTACACCTACAAGACTTCTTTCGGACGGCTTGCATAAACTTTTTGGCTGAGGCGTCTCTAAAAAGTTGGAATCGTCTTGCGTAGACGACTTTCAGATTTACAATAGCCCTTTTTGTGTTTCCTGGGTAAGCACTTTGCCACAAGTACTCAGTTTTCTCTCTACTACTCTTTATTGCAGTGGCCATTTTCCTGTACCCGACTGGCAAATAGGCCCCTGAGGTGCGAGTAATGAAGCTGACTGCTATTTACTGAGCACCATAACGTCGGTGTTCGGCTGGCGGTCATGCAACCAAGGGGAGCGACTGGCAATGAAAGGGGAGAGTAAACATGAACGTCATGATCGGCATTCGTAGTAGCCAGTAGAAGTGCCCAGTCGGAAGGTCCTGGCCACCTACACTACGCGTACCAGCCGTGAATATATTTTGACTTTTGAACATATTTTAGCAGCAGAGCTGTTCAAGCTTGGGCTTGGTCCAGTGGCATTCGCAAAAAAAACAAAAAAAAACAAGAAAAAATACCGAGCGCGCCGTGCTCCTCGTGAGGAGTCCCCGACGTCATCCCGCTCGACCTCCAAAAACACTGTGCCCATCGTTCGGGGCATGATCTTACACGTGCTGTTCCTCTCTCGACAGTTCACGTGCGTTTGGGCCTGAAATTGGGAGCAGTAGAATTGAAATTGGGAGCTCGCGCTACAGACGGCGAGTTCGCGAAGCCGGTTGCCGCGGGTTCTAGCGCGTGCTAGCGCAGTCAACGTTGGGAGAGATGTGAAAGCCTGCGCACAAAACTATCCGGGCCTGTCAGTCATGGAGAACTGTGTTCGGCAAGTTCGGCAATACGTGTGAGGTGCAACAGCCGGGTGTCCGATGAAGGGAGAGGGGCCACTAGCTCTGCTGTTTCTCCAGCCTTGGGCCACTAGTGCTAGCTGCGCCAATTTGTTTTAGTGATAAATGACGAGAACCGCGGTATTTGATGTAATTCACGAGACGTGCGGATTAGGGTCAGTTTCGACGCATGATTGGGGGATGCATTGAAACAGCTTGGATCGTGATTGTGGCATCTGTGCCGATGTACCATTGTCACACGAAACGAATGATTGGCGTGCGATCATCTCCGCTGTAATTTTATTTGGACAACATGCAAGACATAGTTTATGATTATTCGTGGTGGTGGTAATGGTAGTTGTTGTGTGGGATCAGGCGGTGTTAGCCTGGTTGGATATGCCGCCAATTGCTCCTCCCGAGCTCAACCTAATTACTGAATATTAGGGTCTTTTCTCCACGAGTCTGCCAGTTCCGTCTCCTTAGAAGAAGACGCGACACCTCCCTGCGCAGCTTCGAATGTCCCCCTTGGTAGACGATGTGGTTCAGAGTGTTGTGTGGGGCTGCCAACTTTCGAATCGCTGAGGGCGTTGCAATCCGTTGTGCAGCAGGCTCTAGGCAACACAGTCGTTTGAGATTACTAACCGGTAAGGTGACGTTACTACCCAGCCTAAGCCGGAAAGTACTAAAGCTGCTGAGATACAGACAGACAGACAGGCAGACAGACAGACAGACAGACAGAGAGAGAGAGAGAGAGAGAGAGAGAGAGAGAGAGAGAGAGAGAGAGAGAGAGAGAATGCAGCGACAGCATTTCAGAACAGATCATGTAGTCCAGCTGCACAAGCAAATTGGATGTGCTCTACGGATCTGGTAGAACTAAATGTTGTCCAGTATAAATTTGGAGGCAATCGGGACATATCTTGGTTGAAGTTTGAGGAATGTTTAAGGTAATCGGCAAATAAGTGTTCGAAAAAAAAAAATTAAGTGCATGTTTTGAGGACTAATACAATCCTCGTACAATGTTAGTCCCCTCTCCCAAAAGGCCCGTACGGCACACAGTTAATATTAACAGTGGAGATGTTTAAGCTTGAGTTCCAGCCGCCCCCGGCGTCCCTAAAAAATGCGGAGCAAAGGGAAGAGGAGGAAAATGATAGGTCAAGAAGTGTGAGAGCAAATGGCGAAGAGGCAAGGAGCCGACGAGCAGGTGAGATGTGCACGTCGCGGCGCAGATCTTCGACTTGGGAGTCGAAGATCTGCGCCCGATCTATTTACGATATCAGTGTCCGATCTATCGGTGTCCGATCTATTTACCATCTATTTACGAAGTTGGAGCTATAGAAAAGTCAAGTTAAAGCTAGGGAAGACGACCAGCTCCAGCTTGCTCAGCATGTGCGTAATGTGCACATGTTCATAATAATATCACTGTTCTGCGGGCAAAGTTTAAAGCGCGTGGCTCTAAAAAAATGGCCGCGGATCTGCTCCTTTCGTTGCAAATGTCGACGAAAGACGATAGCCCACTGGGGCCGCCCTTGCCATGTAAACGCCTCCCTTCGCTTTCCCGCTCAACTCTCATGCTGTTCCTCTCCCTTCTCGTTCCTCCCAAGACAACACGCCAGAAGTCTGCTCAAGTCAATTTAAATTTACTGCGTTCTGCTGCTCCTAGCCGGGTGCCTCCATGGCAGCGCTGCCGTACGGCGGAGACGCGCGTGATTCGAGGCACCCTACTACAATGTTTATAGAACCACGTTGCCCTCCTCCACGTGCGTTCCCAGCGGAACGTGGAACCTATCTAGTGCACAAGGTTTCATAATAATATAAACTAGAGGGAAATCTGGCGCTGCAATCGCAAGCCGCCGTGGGTGGCGCCATTGCAGCTAGCGACGTTCCTCGCCTACTTGGCTTAGCTAGCCATATGGCTTCTTTGTTTTGTCTCGAAGCCAGAAAGGTAACGTTTTCTTCTTCTGCATCGTGCATAAAGCTTCTAAATAATTACTGGGGCCCTATTCTTGACTGCACAAACTGCCGGCAATTCGCCCATGTTTTTTTGCGTAAGCACGACGTAAGCAATCAGTGACACGTGCTGCACCTATAGCTATGACGACATGCAGTGTAATTTGACGAGCCACTCATAAAGATCGCTACCAAGGTATCAAATATTGTGCAAAAAAGATATAAAAACACTTGGCATGTACTATAAAAATTAAGACGGTAGCTGAGGCTGACAAGAAAAACACATCTCTGGAGGTCAAATTTGGTGTCAACACTACAAGGCGATCGAGTAACGTTGATTCAAAAGCGAGCGAAAGGCGGATGTCGAGCTAAAAAACATCACACAATTTTTTACCGTATCTATTTATTTCTTTCAATCGCTTTTAGTAACATAGCTGGGCTCTCTGCTTCAATGGAAGCTTTGTTGCGTTATCACCTTCCCTGCCGCCACCACCACCACGCCATCGTCTGCTGCTGTTACAAGTTTATGGCGTGATCACAGAAAAAGACGGCTGCGACCACCGCTTCTATGACACATAAGAGCAGCGAAGCGCTACGCCTGATAACCGCGGAGCGCACTGATGTTGCCGATTCACTCATTCGTCAAGCTCGACTTCAATCAGCGCTGTAATGAACCAAATAGTCACTTTTCTTTGTTATTTTTCTCTTGAGTTCGATCATGTGACCCAACAGCTTACTAGGACGAGTATGGACAAATGCCATGCATTGCGTTCTCTTTGTCATGGATAGGCTTGTACTGCCCTCTTATGTTGCGGTTACGCCAAAGAAATAATTTTAAATGCAGAGCATTTCAGTAACTCACGATGTCACCCGCGTTGACGTCCGTAGTCCGCACCGTCGTTGTCTGCACCCCTCCCTACTATATATATAAAAAAATACCATCCGGCACCCGGTTTCGATCCCTCGACCCTGCGGGCGGAACGCAATGTACACGGTGCTCTACCCACTGCGCCACAAAGCCGACACAGAATGGGACGCTACGAACGCGTCTTATATCGTTGACTCATTAAAATTACTGCTGACGAGCGCTCTCTCGTCAGCAGTTGCCACAAGTGCAACAACATTAACGTAACGCAAACTACTTAACGTCGTGCGCCCCCGGAAATGCTCTGCATTTGATCGTGCCCCTCGCGAGGGGGATGTTTCACTGCGTCTTCTCTCGGTTGCGGGACCCGTGTTCTTTTCTGGGTTTTTTATTTTATTGCCAAACATAAAAGCAAAATACTGCACGCTATTTGTATGCTCCATGATCGCTGACTTGGAAGCAGTTGAAACTATAATTTGTTTTGGTAGGAATCATGCTTTAAACAGCGCGCATGCGAAACTGCGCCTGCAGCAAATTGCCGCACATTTCGCGGCACCGTAAGCCGGGGCAATTTTTTGCCCTATATTGCTTGTATTTTGCGACAAAAACAGCCGCCATTTTCAAGCTGTTACGCAACATTAGGTCACTTTTACGCAGGCTGAAGTTGCCAATGCATGACGTAATCGTTCCCGCCAACTATTTAAATAACGTCACGCCTTCTCAGCCAATCACTGAAGGGGTGCGTATTACAAGCAGTATTGTTGTTGAATAGCAAAGACAGGCTTGCGTTGTCACGTCCACTGCATTTAGTCTGGTTTTTCATTGCTGGTTTTTCATTTTCCAATAATGCGCCTTTAGTAACGAGAAATAAGGCAAACTTTAGAACTGGTGTCCGTAAACGACATGAAACGTCAAAATGACGACAGCACACACAACCGCTTTGTCAACCGGAAGCACGTGACCAAAATTGAAAGCCAATCAGAAAAGACTTTCGGCAAATTGCCAGAATTGTCGGCAATTTGTGCAGTCGAGAATAGGGCCCCTGACCAGTAAATCTTTCTGGAAGTTCAATTTTGTAATAACGAAACAAATTTCAGTAATCCTTGAGAGTGATATTGTCGCTTTTTTGCAGCCAGCGGCAACTTTTCAGCCTGTTCAGGAGCCATGCCAAGGACAAGTGGAACGTGTCTGGCCGGTACATGACGGAACGCTCGCTGAAGCGCGGCTCCCCTAAACAGTGGCGCCAGATTTCCCTCTAGTGTATATTAGTATGAAAATCTATGATCTAGTGGAACCTTTCGTTACTGTTGCCGTTTGACTTCTTGAAATTCTGCCAGAAGCTACAGTGGAACGGGCAGCAGCAGGCGACGATTTTCTGCAGTTGATGTAGTATTTCATTTGATTTTGCAAAAATCAAACATCTATGATTTTTTAATAAAGGAACACTGCGAATATCACTTATGTATTGATTTTATGCCTCACATTTGCGTAATGTCTTGTTCGCGTTCAACAATGTTGACAACTATGAGCACTACCACCGGACTTAAACGTTTAGATTTGGCTGTAGGTATATAAAACTATTTGGCAGATTGTTTCACTTCGGCGGGGTGGCTAATCGAGTCAGACGCACAGACATACACACACACAGACAGAGTTTCTGCGTTTAAGTAGCCCAAGAAAGACTATTGTCTTTAAAGTTAATGCAAGTAGTCGAGACCATTATGTGCACGTTTTATGGGGTAGGTAGATTGTGTACCCTCTGTTGCGAAGAAAGTTTTGTGATACGAAGTTTTGGTGTTTCTATGTTAATTGTGTGAGTTGGGGCCGTTTGCTTGAGACCGGAATCAGAAAGGGCTAGTCGAAGTAACAGCTTCTCTAAAAGTCCCGTTGTGTTTCTTTAAGGTCGCACAAGGAGGAGGAAGAAACTTTTTTTTTTTATTGAACAATAGGTGTGGGCTAATGGGATTGTGGTCAGCTTCCTACGTCCAAGAGGCCGTACCAGGTCTCCTCGCTCCGGTGCCGATGTGGGCAGCGCAGCCTCCCTCTGCTCAGGGGAAGGGGAGATGAGGGGACTGGGCGGCAGTGGCATACGTAGACTAGGATGATATTCAACGGAAATCAAAATAACGCTGTCAAATGGGACAAGTAAAGACATCCACACGGCTAGACTAAAGTGGTATATACTGAGGGGATTATTGGAGGTGGATGCCTTGGGAGATATGAGATAGGTCGCAGAGGTCCCGTGCGTTTTTTTTAAATTGAAATTAAGCTAAAAGGCAATTCTGAGGTTCACCGTACATCAAGATATGAAAATTTACTGGTGGAAAGCTTCACGTGCGGACTTAACAAGGGCGCCTTTTTGCGGCATGCAAGGCCAGTCGCGAGCAGCAGTCTAACTGGCGGCGTATATCTTGGAGAAGTCGGCATCCCTGCTTGGGCCACCGGAAGAGCGTCTTGATGGTAGTGGAGACCTCGAGGCCGATCTTCTTCTCGAAGTAGGCCTCCTCGTTGTCGCGCATGTGCACGAGGATGGTGAGCGTGGGAGCGTCACGCGCCAGCGAGCCCAGGATAAGTTCAGCGATCTCCTCGGAATCGGCGCAGATGCCGCGGACCACGTGGTTACCGTAGATGCTGGTCGTCATGAAGCCGTAGCCAAGAACCGACTTCGATCCTCGGCACGCCACGGCAGTTTCGGCGTCAGGCTCCTGCGGGAAGATCGCGCCACCAAGGTAGTATGTGTGCTGGGGCCAACTTTTGCATGGGACAGACCTATCGTTGTCAGCTGCCTTCTCTGGCTTTAACCCGGCAAATAACAAATCTAAAACACTGCGACTTACCGCTGGGTAGGAACGAATCGTTCGTACGAAACAACTGTCTCGTGAGTACGGTGTGGAATTCTTAAATGTAAATGGTCATTCAGGTACATCAGCACGTGACATGACCTACAATCTTTCCGGAAAGACTGACACTGTCCTTGCGGGCAGCCCGTGGGACGCATGAACAGCCGTTAAAGGCGTCCCCCACGGCGAACGCAGTCAGCTATTCCTGGTAAAGAAGGCATGACATATGCTTGGCGCTCTTCTTATGCTGAGTACTGTGTGCTGCTACTGTGCACGCGTTTATTATTCGAATTTATAGCATGGGTAGCATTGGTAACACGCACCTTTGATCCAGTGTCGCAAACAACAACACTCCGTGATGGCTCTCCTTCAAGAAGGCGGTAATAGGTCGGAATTTCTCAGACGTGGCGACATAATGCGAACAGTCGCTCTGCTGCAGGCGCTCCGACTTACAGAAACAGCGAAGGGAACCGTATCAGGGTTCGCGATTGCTACGAACGAATTTCGCCCCTATTACGCTGCGTATAGAAGCAGCATAATACAGCATGTTTTTACAGAGTCTTCTTGCCCGCCTTAAGGAGTTTCGTGAGCCCGAGTTAGAAAATGAGTTTAAAAACAGGTTTATTATTATGCATTTTTTTTAATTTACACATCAAGATATGATTGTGAACAATTTTTGTTTTGGCATTCTGTTTTTGCGAAAGAAAACACTTTGTATATGTCATGAGGGGCACCTGGCCGACATTTTCTATAACCTACGTGCTGGTCACTGTCGCAGGTGTTGGCATAAGTGGCATCAAAAGACCCACAATTGAGCGCCTCGGTCTGCTTTTGGATGGAACGTTTTCTGCAGGACGCCAAATTTTATTGATGCTGGCTAACATTTTTACGCAATTTTCGGTTTCACGCAGATTTTAGAACTCTTTCATTTTGCCCTGCATAAAGCCACGAATTTGTAAAGAACATCGGCCAGCGGAAAAATACGTCGTTGGGAAAGTTGGTACCCATCAACACAGTACATCATCAACACAGTACATGCAACACAGATGGAGGCGAAAACAAAAACGCGTGTGTACGAATGTTGAAGACATAGAAGGAGTACAGCGCGAATGATGACGAGGAGGACAAGCGCTATTAGACGGTTTATATGGCGGATATTGCACGTAAGTCTTTGTCAAACTTTTCTAGACTATGGCAAAAATTTATAGGCCCCAAGAATATCAAAATGCCCGCTTACTTTTCTAGGGAACCAAAATGTTTTATGTCAGCTAGTCGGCGAAAGAGCCTTTACTTCTTGCTGCCATGAAATTATTTTGTCAAACTTGAACGTTACGCCTGTACATTGAATTTTTTGCGGTCCAGGAACTTGACACGCGGCTTAGAAAATTTCGACAAAGTCTGTACGTATATCCTCACAATATGTGCAGTCTTCGTTACAATCGCGCTGTAACGTGTTCCATAGACAGCGGAAGCAGAACGTCACTCGTGCCACATCTGAGCATCTTGTTCTCCAACTTACGTCCCCGTAGGGAAACAGAGTTCTTCTCAGGGATATCATGCGTGCACGTAACCCTTACAAGAACATAAAAAAAGAATGGGCATGCACGTTCCATCCATCGTTAATTCAGTCAGTATTACTTTACCATGTCTATCACGAAAAGTTATGTACGCCTAAGGCTATAGCGAAAATTCTCTCCGTTCGAACGAATCACACGGCTAGACGTATAGGGTCGCCAACCACGACTTTCTTCCGCTCGATATATCTATCCTCTGTGGTGGCAATGTGGCTGCACACCAAAGCAGAGGAACTGATTTGATTGATTGTGGGGTTTAACTCGCCGACGCAACGCAGGCGATGAGACGCGCCGTAGTGGAGGGCTCCGGATTCATTTTGACCACCTGGGATCTTTAACGTGCGCCGAAATCTCGCACACACGGGCGTTTTTGCTTTTCGCCTCCAAAAAAGCGGCCGCCGCGGCCGGGAATCGAACCCGCGACCTCGTGCTCAGCAGCGCAACGCCTTAGCCACTGAGCCACCCCGGCGGGTAAAGCAGAGGAACTGCTGGCGATTTATGGGGCCTCACATCTTGTGCATATCACTCATTCCTCCTTTATGTAAGTCCTTAATTATAAGGTGTTCTTATCAGTCATTACATTGAGTGTTTTAATTAATTCCTTCAAAACATCAAATAGCCATACACATGTTTTTGTTCCATACCAAATTTGACCAGTTACTTCCTTTTTTTGTTGGGCTTCCGTTGGGTTCTGTGCCAATGCATGATGGAGCAGCAAGACTCTTCGGTCGAGTTTTGCTGCTGCTTAGAGGATTCGGTGCCCTATGCCGGTTAGTTAGTGGAATTCACCATTATATTTACTACGCACGTGTCATCTTTTTGAAATCAGACTTAGCTTAACTCGTGGCTTAACTTTACATTCCTTCCTTAAAATTAGTATTTTTGGGGGGGAGTGGAGGGTGGGGGAGGTATAACGGGCCGAAGCGCGTAGTAGTGGAGGGCTCCGGATTAAACCTGACCACCTGGTCATCTTTAACGTGCGCCGAAATCTCGACACACGGCGTTTTCGCCTTTCGACTGCATCAAAAAAGCAGCCACCGCGGCCGGGATCGACCACGCGTCCTTTGGTTCAGCAGCAGAACGACCTCAGCTAGTGACCCACCACGGAGGTTTCACTATGACAATGCGCTCGAATAGCACACACCAAAGTGAAAGAAAGAAGGCTGCAGCGCGTGTACCTTCAGCGCGAGCTCGAGCAGTTTCTGTCGGCAGCTGCCGTGGACTCGCTCGTCGTAACGCACCACCAGCGGCATGAGCTTCTCGCTGACGGGGACCACCTCGATTTCAGGCAGCGTCCGCACCAGATTGGCCAGCTTCGGAACGCCAGGACCCAGGGACTTGATCTCGCGGGTGTACAGCTGAAGGTTGTTGCCCTCCCTGCGAGGTAGAGCGTTACAAAGCAGCTGGGTGAACCAATTGCCAAGTTGATCTCACGGGTGTACAACTTAAGGTTTTCACCCACCTGGCGAGGTATAGCACTACGAAGCAGCTTGGTAAACTAACTGCCAAGTTGTATCATTGGAGGTCCTTATAGTCGGTTCTGCTACGTAACGTTGTGAAAAGTTTACGTGGCTGAGTAGCCTGCGGTGATTCATGCCCTCAGAGTCAACAACTCAGACAAAATAGAAAATCGACTACCCTTCTGTCGAAACGCCAACGACGGGGAAACTCGAAGCTTTCCACAATCAAGTCCAACACCAAACGAACCAACCCAGAAGCTAGTGGTCGACAGCATGACGTAAAACTGTGCGCTCTTTATGAGAACACCTGTTTCTTATCGGACGGCTTACTGCATTGCGGTTGTGCTCTCCAGTGGTCTAGTGATGCGGGCATTCCATGGTTTTTCCTATAGCGCCCAACCATCATGGTGGTTATACGGAGGGGTGCATTTTCTGTCTAATATTGCACGTCCATGCACCCCACTCCAAATCCAAACTGCTTCGACCGTTCAGGAATGGCGCAATAGGATAGACATTGGCTTCATAACGCGAGGGACCTAGGTTCGATTCATAGGAAGCGTTTTAATGTTTCGTCGCTTCCCCACGGTCATCATTACTGTCAACAAAAGTGGATTTCTGGCATTGCGTTTTTGCAGTGCGTTTTGGGTGGAGTATACGGCGATATCTGTGAGAGGCTGAAAGCTTCGCTTTAATAAATTCTTGGGGGCTCTTAGGTCTGCTTACGCGCTTTGAATGCGAACGCATTAAGAGTTGAGCTGTAATACTTAAAGGCTTCTTCAGGGCGACATCGGTGTGTTTCCATATTTCCCAAGAGGATAGCCCCCCCCCCCCCCCCCCCCCTCTCGCCCCACTTCGTAGTCTCAGCGTTTAGTTTTTCGGGAGTGGTGCACATTCTGAAACAGTGAAGATCAAAAAAGAAAATTGGAAGAGGAGACGCAACACAAACATCAATGCGGCAGTTTTCTGAACTGTATACGGTGCGAGAACACGCAATCGTTTTGCTTTCCTGTCCCTGTTCTTTTAAGGCGAAAAGTGCCAGTGAGAAAAAACCCGTGCTGTTGTCCGATACAGAAAGTGGTCGCCAATGTCAACAGTAAACAAAAATCACACTGGTTTACATGGGAGTTGCGCCAGTTCCAGTCCCCAGAATCTGAGCAGAGTGAGTTACCACCACGCTACTTTAGCACGTTTCCAGCGGTGGAACAAGAGTTACCATAGTGCGCGCGGCGCTGGCGTCATATAGAGTTACAGATGAACGTGACGGAACGTATGTAGAACAGGCGCACCTTAGTCGCGGAGAACTCTGGTTCAGGGGAAGCTGCAGCGCAAAGTGTCGTCAGTCTGCCTGCCCAAGGAATGTGCCCCCAAAGACGAAGAAACGGAAGAGACGGAAACAAGATTTAGCAGCGAAGGTGCATTTGATGAGCATCGCCAGGTGAAGTCGTAATGCTGTGGCCCTAAAAGCATTAAACTGACTTGAGTACCGCAAGGAATTTTTTTTGTTAGATGACCGCGCACGGCACGTGGATATTCCCAGCCGCTTGTTGTGGACAACGCAGTATTTTTCGTCCCATGAGGCCATTAGAGGTTCTGGCCTCAGAAAAGGCAACCTCGAGCTAGTACCACTAATGTCGTGGCGTTGTGGGTTCAAAACTACTTGGGCAGGTAAATTTTCTTCACGGCATGTGCTCTTTGTACGGCTTTACTAAATTGTGAATGTAACATATTCAGGCCATCCACAGAAGTGTCTCCCCACCTCCCCTCGTCTAAGGTCGGAGGCGCTTAGAGTTCTTCAAGATTAGTGTGAAGGAGAATTAATAATGGTTATGTTTAAAAGTTACTTAAAACTGATAGTCTTGATTGTGCTTCACAATTCGAGATTGGTGCTGAAGGAGAATTAATAATGGTTATGTTTAGAAGCTGCTTAAAATTATTAGTATTGATTGTACTTTCTTTGTATGCTCAATTTATTATAACCGTACAGCTTCATGCTGACCTATTAATAGAGGGAAATCTCGCGCTAGTGTATAGGCGTGCCGCGCTTCAGCGAGTGTGCCGTCATGTAAACGCCAGGGGCCCTATTCTCGACTTCAGAAATTCCCCATGAACTGTGAATTCGCCGGAGGTATTTCTGATTGGCTTTCAATTTTGAGCACGTGCTTCCTGCTTCAAAGCGGCTGTGTGTAGCTTTCGTCATTTCGACGTTTCACCGTTTACTAGCCCCAGTTTTAATGTTTCCCTTATTTCCATCTACTGAAGCGTATAATACTTGACCGGCAATGCGAAACTAGCCGAAATGTAGCAGAAATGACAACGTAGGCCTGTCCTTTCTACTCAACAACAATACGTCTTGTAAGTCACGCCCTCCCTGTGATTGGCCGAGAAGACGAGACGTAACATAAACAGTTGGCGGGAAGGTTTACGTCACACACCGGCAACTTCAGCCTGGTTTAAGTGAGGGGACTTCGCGTAACAGCTCGCAAATGGCGGCTGCAGCAGCCGTGAATTAGGGCAAAAAATTTCGCTGACCTTCGGCGCCGTGAAATCCCCGCGAATTTGCAGAAGGCGCAGTCTCGCACGAAGAGTGGTTTAAAACTGTTTTGTCGCGAAAGAAATAATAGTTAATAGTTTTGTCCATTTCAAGTAAGCGATAACCGAGCGTAAAAATAACGTGCCGTATTTTGTTTTTATGTTTGGCAATAAAATAGTAATTATTTGACTGGCGTAACAGAAACGTCAGAGGGCAGTATCAGCCTTTCCATTACAAAGAACCCAACGGCATGGCATTTGTCCACACTCTCTAGTAAGCTCGTGTGTCACATGATCGGATTCAAGAGAAAAATAACGAAGAAAACTGACTTTTATTCATTACTGCTCTGATTGAGTTCGAGCTTGACGAATAGTGAATCGGCGGTATCGGTATGCTCCGCCTTTATCAGGCGTAATGTTTCGCTGTCCTTACCGCGTCATACAACCGATGGTCACGGCCGTCTATTTATGCGGTCGCGCCATAAACTTGTAATATAGCAGCAGACGACAGCGTGGCGGCGGTGACCGCAGGGAAGGTTATAACGCAGCAAAACTTGCATTGAAGCAGATAGCTTAACTATGTCACTAAAAGCGATTGAAAGAAAAAATAGATACAGCAAAAAAGATTGTGTGATGTTGGTTAGCTTAGCTGTAGTGAACTAGAGTAGTTCCCTAGAGCTTAACAAACGCCTTTCGCTCAGTTTTGGAGCTTTTAGATCAACTTTGCTTGATCGCTTTGAGGAGTTGACGCCTATTTTAACCTTAAAAGATGTGTTTTTCTTGCCAGCCACAGCTGCAGTCGCAATTTTTACAAGACATGCCAAGCGTTTTTATATCGTTTATGCGCAGTATTTGCTAGCTTGGTTGTGGTCTTTACAACCTAAGCGCCAAATTACACTACATGTCACCATAGCTACACGTGGACACGCACGGCAGCTGATTGCGTACGTTTTGCTTCTAAAAAAAAAAAAACATGGCCAATTCACGGTGAATTTATGAAGTCGAGAATAGGGCCCCAGCTGCCCACGGCAACACGCGATTGCCGCGGCAGATTTTCCTGTAGTGTATATTAATATAAAGCTCTATGGTTTCAAGGACAATGAGTTGGTTGTTTTCGTCGAGTGCGCATGCATGCGGAGCTGGTTGGAGCCATGGAAGGAGCGTACTTGAACATGGGCACTTGGGCGGGCAGGCAGTGCAGGTAGAGGTTGTGCGTGCCCACGTGGTCCAAGGCGATCTTCAGCAGTTCCTTGCCCATGCCCTGGTGCCGGCATTTGTTCACGACGCCCAGAAGCGCCAGCTGCGCCAGGTCCGTGCCCACGAACGGTATGGCGCACACGCCGTACAGCTCCCCTGCATTTACAACGCGTGTTCCAACAAACACATCCTAGATGAGTATAAAGCCTATTTGCAGTTTCATTCCCTCGCCGGCTACACTGCTGATGCGCGCGTGGCAAATCTTGAGAGACAAGAACTATTTCGCGTAAGCCGAGGTAAAGTGCGTCTAGGCTACTTGCGTAAGCGATAAGAGTGTTGGCGAAAATAGTGCGGCTTTCTTATCGGGGTAGCGTTGGTTCTAGAAGACCGCTGGAAGGAACGAAGTGTGGTGCTCAATTTCGAGTACAAAGCATGGCTCATGGGCAATTTCGTTTTTGGTATTCATCTAGCAGAAACAGTACCGGCCGAGTTGTTTAGATTAAACGGATAATCTCACACTTGGAAAACTAAAAAGTAGAGATCATGATCATGTTTTTTTGGGTGCGCTGTTCCACCCTTGGCGGGCTTGGAGTTGGAAAGTTCACTCTTCCCCGTCTCAAAAATCTTTTGATTGAGAATGACACGAGCGTGCGTTGAAACGAGGTTTTAAGACCTGCGCCGTACACACTGCTGCCGAAAAAAACTATACAGTTCAAGGCCAAAACAGTTAACAAAAATACGTTACTAGTTTCTTCCTCTCAGAAATCAAAGGAGTGGTTACTTCGTTCTGAAAAAAGAAGCTGAATCCAAGTAAATGGTACAACCCGTGTTTGCGAGCTTTCAGGGATACAAAATTGTAATAAACGCTCGAAAAAGCACAAGTAAAGCGCTATTCGCAGCTTGTTACTTACAAGTATTGAACTTCTACAAATCAAATAAATGGTGGCATCATGACCGTGCATCTGCCACTCTTGGCAACTCCTTATAGCCAACGTTTCAGGTAACTTCTGCAGCTCGGAATTGGACGATGAAACGAACACCGTGCACACAAGTAAGCTCGTAAATGTGTATTACCAGCGCATACGGGACTAAAAAATTAACAGGTTTGCTATTTTAGGCGAGAACGGCCGATTTTGTACGAGGTACATTAAAAATAACTGAACGACTGTGTTGACGGGATGTACGATCCCCGTTACGCTTATTGCATATTTGGGGTTTCGCAATACCTAATTTATCGATCCATACAGGCAAAAATTAACAACACTACAAATGTAGGCCCAAGCAATGAAGGTTCAGTTCTTGTTTGGTATAAATCAAAATCGTTTTATAATCGTTTCATTTTAAAGATTATTATTCTTAATTGAATCAGAGTATAAACTCACAGCCGCAATCTGACAACACATGGATGCACGTAATTTGTGTGAACGAATGATACGTCTAGCAATAACATCAGTAATGAAGTAAGTACTATAGGGTTCGCGTACCGTCATCTGTGATTGCTCCGTAGACGCTTCCGGGGTCTGTTTTCCACAGGGTTTCCAGCTGGTGAGTTCCGATTACGAAGCCAATCTCGAGGCGCAGTTCCTTCGTCAGCGGCAATTCTTCCCAAAGGAGCGGCCGAATAGTGTACTGTTTGATGTCCGTGTTCGACATCACTTTGTCCTGCCTGGCTGGAAAAAAAGCCGTGCGCCGAAAAGACAGCTAGTCAGCTCAGAACACACTGCGTCCAAATCAAAGCCCCAGTAAGGAACGATTTATGAAATTCAGGACATAATTAAGGGATTTCTGACGTTAAGTAGGGCACGCAGACGTCACACAGTCGCCTCGAAACACTCCACAAAGAAGTCGCATTAGCTCTATATACTTAAACTCACCTCTTTTTGTCGTAAAACTAGGGCGAGACGCCTGGTCTTCAGAGAAGCGCAGTGATCTTCTTCCTCCTCTTCCTCCGGATAGTTCTTCGGTGTTTTTTGAGCTAATTCACCACAAAATTCCCTCGGTGCACTTATTCTGCAATAAGAAAAAAGAAAACGAAAATGAACATTTCAAGTTAATTTGGTGAAAAAAAAAGAGCCAGTCGTGCGAATGCACCATCATGAATGGATGTTTGCCCAAACAAGTTTGCTGTCCATAAAGGGGGCCCTTTTTAACAACAAGACGAAAATGTGTACACCGCTGTCATCATCATCATCTTCTTCATCATTACCATCCATTCTCATAGTGTAAATGACCCCCGCTTTGTCCGGAGTGGACCCGTGTTCGAACCCGTTTCAAACCAATGTAAAATGATTGATGATTGATTGTAGGGTTTAACGCGCCGACGCCACGCAGGCGATGAGGCCATGATGAGGCGATGATGCAAACAGCCTGCACAGCAAGCTGTCTACAGGGAGTTCTCTGTTATCGCGTCGTCTGTCAGTAGCGAAAAGGTATCCCCGTAATTGTCGACATGGCCTATATCGACCTGGATTAGCCAAGCGCTGCAACCATTATTGTGCTCGGATCGCCTCTGTCGATGTGGGATTAGTAAGCTATATAAACGGGCCTTCATCACTCTCGTCATCATCGTCGTCTTATCCCTACATGCGATCGACGAAGAAGCTAAATGGCCATTTTACAACGTAAGCTAACGCTGATATCACAGCAGTGCTCCGCATTGCGGCGGGGACGACCTCCACTTCTTGGAGAATCTTCGCGTGCTCAGTCCACCCAATTGTTTGAAACGATCTCACCAAGCGAGTTTTGACACCCCTACGCCTGTCCGAAGCCGACACCAGCCACCTTCTAAAGCAAATCTCTCGCCTGTCCCGAGGCACAGGGCTATGGATCTACAGCTGTGCTAAACCGGTCTCTGCAGTCAGGCACCGGCTTATAGGCCCGTGAGGTGCAGTTTTCAACTAAAAACGTGGCGCCACCTGCAAGAGGGGGCGGCATTTCCTCACACAATGAAAATGTAGTAGTAGGTATTCCAAATCAGTTCTCCTTACGAAGGTCTCAAAACTTAGCCGAAAGGAAGCAAATGCGCGTGTTTTATTGTGTTTGTATAGCTGCTACGAAAGTTATATTTGTTTGATCTGATCTGTCTGAATATATCTAAAAAATGTTTCTAAATATCGTCCATTCGCTCGCTAATAAAAGCCGACGCCAGTACACGGATTTGTTGCTTACGATGCCTCTTTGCAGTATCCATAAGCTATCGTGAGGAAAAATAAGAAGCACAGAAGGGTAGGTGAATTTGGGTATTTGCACCCTATATGGCATTAGACAGCTGCAGAAAATACGGCGCATGAACACATCATTAGAACGTTATTAATTGTGTATTTCCCTATTAATTACGCTTTCTAATGTCGCCAAGAGTAAGGAAAATATACATCAAATTAACACAGAGCATCCCATTGTCCATATGCGTGCTAACATTGTATGTAGCGGCACCGGTAAAACAATATAAAATGTTTTAAAGCAACATAGCAAGCCAAATACAGCGTGACGATCTTAGACTGGTGCAGCCTCAATCGGCGACGACCCGTATCTACAATTTTTAACTAGAAAGCAATAAGTGCACCATTGTGATATAATCCGACGTTGGCGCTCTCCGGTACAGCAAATATCGGCAGCTTTAAAGAGTAAAAACACATACAAAGTGCGCATGGGCATTAATTTTCACAAAGTCAATAATTTAGTTTCCGAAGAAAGTTGGGGAGGTTGGCGTTTGTATACGAGCCGAAAGCGTTATACCACGACGCCGAAATATGTAGTCGTGTAGCAACTTGTAGTCAGCATTTTTTTACACAGTATTCTACGACACAAGTGCAAATGCAGTTTGCGCCGGAGATATTTTCTGCGAAAAAGCCAACCCCACGAACTCGTCAACGCTGACGCGGAAAGACAGAAACGACACAGACAACCTTTTTAGGCTATGAAACGACCTGTGCTGTAAGAAATTATCTCTTCTTATTTCATAGCCATTACGAATGAGAAGAAAACCATTTCTCGAAATATATAGGTCGCGCTGTGCAGTCCTCCACGTACCTTCCCTCGTCTATTAGCGTACATTATTTCTTCGTGCCGGTCGCACTGCGCATGTCCAGTACGCAGTTAGTTTTGCGTTCAGCAGCCGTAAAACGAACGCCCGTCATTTTAAAAAAGTAGCGTGCGTACGGTATACCGCCCTTGCGTATCCCTGTGTTTACAACATGGCGGTAGGTATACAGAGCTGATCATCATCTCAACGCTTTCGATCCTCTGTGAGCAGTAATTTGCATCTTATAAAACAATTTTTTCTCGCGTCTTCTAATACGTCTTGTGGTTTGCACATTTCTCTCGCGGTGAATTGGAAACTGACGCGACATCGCTGGCTGTCCTAAGAAATTTCCTGCAAGCTGGCGACACGCGTATAACCGTGTGCACGGTACGTTGCCGCGTTCGTTCCACGCTGGAAGGCGACGGTGTTCAGAATTAGTTATCGCATTTTATGCTTGCGCTCCGGCCTCGCAGTGCAAGCAGTTACATCGTTACGTCGCGTTTTTTCGAAAACCCGGTCCTTTGGTTAAGCGCGCGCTGTGTGCGATCGCCGAAACAGTAACCTCGGGGCTTTGATGCTTTCGCTATAGAGTGCGCTTATGCATAAAAGTATTTGTATCATGTTGTGTCTGTTTTGCACTCAATACTAACAGGCAGGCGGTTGGTTCACTGGTTGGGTAGTCGTGCGAAATTCCAGGTGCTCGTTCGTCCAGATGAATGAGTCATTTCGCATTCGGTTCAACAGATGGCGCAGTAAACGTTTGCGTGTCGCAACGCAAAACCGATGAAACGCTGTACTAAAACTCTTCGCGGTGCCAACGTAGCGTGCCGCAAAAATTTACCGTGTATCGTACGCAAAGGCAGCAACGTCATACTAAACTCTCTAATGTAGAGCGGTACAGGCGTAAACAAGGCTTAAATAAATGAATGAATACTTTTGAGAAAGCCTCTGCAGGCCCCATTAACTAAGGACAGAATTATTGGCCGATAAAGAACGCCTTTATCAACCAATAAACGCAGTAAAAAATACAGAGGACGCCTAAGTCTACTACTTTGTAAGGATGTGGAAGCATAGCAGAGGTGTGAAGCATAGCATAGCAGAGCCATAGTCAAGGGTTCGACAAAAATCCGCCTCGTCAGGTATTGTACGAAGAAACAGTATAGCAGTCACCGATCAAGTTAATCAGTTATAAGAGGTTGGAAGTTTAAAAAGTTTAAAGACGTTCCGAAACGCGTACGGGTTTCGAAACGTCTTTGAACTCTTTGGCGTGGTCGATGACTGCTATACTGTTTCTTCATATTTGAGCCATCAGGCGACGCGGTCCTTTTGGAGTGGGAGGTCCTAAACGGCTTAACGTCAGACCGGCACATCAATAAATCAGCTAATCACTTAACATATGTTTCTATTTCAACAATATTAGTGTTGGGAATCATGGACAAAAATCTCCCACACGGGCCCGGTGTACAAGGCAAGCAGCAGCAGCAGCGGCTGGCTGCTAACATAACAATGACCGTACTTACACCAGTTACCTTACATTTATATAGCAATGCAAGTCAAAGAGCAAGGAGGTGTGTATAGCCATAACAAAAAACAGTAATGAAAACCTGAACTGGAAGCAAAGGAAAAGTATAGCCAGGCTTCTAATAAAAAATCAGGGAAAAGGCAAAAAGGAATACAAAACATACAGTTGTACAAACACTAGACAACAATTGACTTCCAATTGAACAGCACACTTTCAACTAAAGAATGAACTATAAAAATTGATACGAAGCAAGATAACATAACTATTATGTCACATCACAGATCAAAAGGCACCACTTATTCTAACTAAAAATATATTCCTGTCAAAACTTGTTTAAATAATAGGCAAGGGGGTGACGTACCATTTATGTGCCGTAGAGCTCGTTGGATTTCCCAGCTTTCGAAATCGCAGAAGTTACGCGAGTATTCTTTTGTATTTAGCCTCTAAATGTGCTTCAGGAAAATTGTTACTCATTCTGAGGCTACTTTTATTTCGTTATATTAACGTGAGTTTGTAATAATCATAACTGGAACAAGGTTCATATGTCTCAAAATACGGTAACTGTAGTTATTGCATGCTGCGTTTACAACTATTCGGGCTGCTTTTCTTGTAACATAATGAGCTTAGTGATGTTTGATTGGTGGTTTTACCCCATACAAGACGGCAACAGCGAACGTATGACAGAAATAGGGAATTATAAATAAGAAGTTTAACACTTTTCGGTAAACAAAATCTTAGTCTAGAAAGAACACCGGTGAATCTGAAAACCTTAGTAATAACAGTGTACGCGCAAATTTCATGACATACATATTCATCAAAAATTACACCAAGGCATTTAAAAACAGGCACGAGCTCAATGTCCCTATTGTCTACCCGCAGAGCAAAGGGAATTTCAACTCTATACCTGTGTCTGCCCCTCTCGGTTCTCCGCCAGCAGTTCGGCTGGCTCCTTGTCAGTGCTATCAATCCACGACGTCAGTGCAATGAAGCGACGCGACGTGTTTCAGGCAGTGGCGACGTCAGAGCCATTGTATACCTGCATTCCTAGCCGATAAAGCCGCCAGGACGCGCATGCCCGCGTTCGCAGGGAATGAGGACGTCAATCCAGCGCATGCCGCGTTCGCAGCGAATGCGGATTTATTTTTGCCGCCGGTGCCATATTTTGTTCCATGAGCTGCTACGCTTTCGCATAGAAAAACATCAACGGAAATTTAATTGCTGAAGGCATTATATGTACGGTTGTTCGTTTTCCGGGTTTTCTATTTTTTTTTTAAATCTGGGGGTAGAAATCAGGTGCTATTTTTAAACTGATAGTCGATGAGAAATCGAATTTTTTGCTAAAACCATTCCGAAATTCGGATCGTTCGGGTCAAATCTACAGATGTACTAAGTAATACACTCAATTGATTTTAATCAGTAGGTATCACGAGCTCCTTAACTGTAACCCGTTAAAATTAGCGTTTGTTTCAAGCTGGTGATTGGGGGGGGATGATCAGGATTTCCTAGCAAATACTCTCCGGAATGAGGCGTTTGTTTGGAAATGGATCAGTAATGACGACAGTAAAGAGCATTGATAACTTCCAATAAACGAAGCATTTTACTGGCAAAAAGCTGGTCATCCATTTTTTACACGTCCTTGTTTACGTAGATTCTCGTCTGCACGCGCAACATGTCGGTCTCCATTCGAGACCAGTGCGATCATTGAGCGTATCTCCTGGGAGAAAGTTCTCTCGACATCACAGCTTCCGTTCGCTAGGCACAACAATGTCAGTGCAGCATTTACCAGCCTGCAGTAGTGAGCGGTAGATTCATGCCAATATTCAATGAGCTCCGAAAGCTGTGTTTGTGGGGCTTGCTTCCAGCAAATTTTGCTGCTTCAGAACGGCGGACCGTCAGCGCATGATTGTGGAGATTGCTACTTTGAAAAAGTCCATTCGGGAAGAAATCGGGTCGAACCTGATTCTCCTGAAGGGTTTTCGGAATGTAAAAAACGCGTAAAATTGTTTTTACCCGAAAACGAACAACCCTAATTATATGGCCCGGCCTGCGAAAATCCGGCTTCGGCGATGGGACTACAATAGTGCCAAAATCGATTCTCCGACCGAAATGAGAAAAAAAAAAAAATTGCCGGCACATACATCCATTTGTAAGCTTAGGACGATCGATTGGATACTCCCCTGTATTTATCTCGATCGGTACATACAATATCACACATAAAGTGAAAAAATAAGGATGACCTCACTGATTTCCCAACTGATTTTTTGATAGTTCAGATTCCTCATACACATGTTATTTTTAACACCAAACATAGGTCAGCTATACGTTTCGTATATTTCTGAATATTAGAACCATACGATATTGAACGCGCGCAGAGTAACGTGCAGATTTTTTTTTTGTCGTTTTCAGTCCCTGATGCAGTAATTTATAGCTTATATGCATCACTATAAACAATTAGTTTGACGACTGAGGGCGTTCACATAAATCATGCCCTGGACTTATCGAGTTTAACGTCCTACACATTTTTTCTTTGAATTGTTAACGAACGGACTTCAAAGAATTGTGAACGGACCGAAAACCGGGACACGAGTGCTGCTATAAGAAATGGAACCGATTAGTACACTAAAACATTGCGTGCGGCTCCTCGAAAAGTAGCTCTTGTGCAAATAAAAAAAAAATGACACAGTGTGCAACGCACCTGTTCGGCTGTTTTGACAAATGCTACGCACTGTGCCGTCTCTGCAATTAACCCCAGCTGACACGACGTTGTTTGCAGCAAAAATAAAGCGCGTGAAGCAACCAGCTCCGCGCACGGTATCACTGCAGAATTGACGTTATCTTGAGAATAGGCCGAACAATGGCAACAGTACCACGACTATGGCGATTTGTAGGTCGGCTCCGTCGGAAGCATGTCGGCAGTGCCCAGCTAGTGCACTTTACCCACTTCGCTTGTTGCATCGTCCGCCGCCAAAGCGCCTGTTTCCAGCTATCGCCAGGGTGACCGCAGAGTTCAAAGTTTTCCGAATCGTTCTGTAGCGAGGAACACGAAAGAAGGAGCGATTTGCAAGCACTGCGCGAAGATACCGTATCACCACCCACAAGCATGATATTGGCGGCATGCAGCTCGCTTGAAGTTTACAGCAGAGAAAATAAATCGTGCGGTTTGGTTCAGTTCGACTACAGGAGCCAACCGTGGTGCTATTTTACCATTATAATTGCGGTTAAACTCACTCACTTCCTTTCAATGTGAATAAAATGCGGCAGCGCGTCCGCTAGTCAACGCAAACAAATATACGCAGGTCGTCTGCTATTGTACCATCAACGGTGGCACGAGAGGGCGCTGCATGTCACGAAAGACCGGCGCAGGAGGCCTCTCGCTGGTAAACATACGGGTCATGCCACATATGTTATGAACCTCAGTGAAAACATGTAATGATACTTTTTAACCGTATAAACCAGCCGTTAGATCGATTCACTTCTCTACAGTAGGGGCGCAGCAGCGAGTACCACCCGACAGAGATACCCGCCAGCGCATACAAAGCGCCTGCATCGGTTCTCATTGCGATGGCGAAAAAAGGAGGAGAGGATACAGACGAGGAGGAACTCGTTTCATTGCTGGTTGCTCACTCGAGGCCACTCGTCACCCTCATCTCCCGTAGCGCATTAGCCGAACAGCCATTCTATCAGTAGCTTTGTCTGCAATGACGCTGTTTTGGGCCAGCCTGACCGGGGGGCGTGGCGGCGCGTACACCACAGTGGAAAATAAACAGAGCCTATTTAAGGCCCCTCCTAACGATTTCATTCCCTGCACATGACGTCCAATGTCGTTATACTTACATTTCTTCAAGCTGCTCCACAATTTCACATCCATTTACATCATCAGATCGAGAAAGGGCGGAATAACTGCGTTATAAATCCAACTCCGCAATACTTCTTCCCTTGCGCACGGCAACACTGCAGCAACGCCATCTCGTTGTGCACTACGGAAAGAGAGAGAGAGAGAGCCCACTGCCGGCTGTCCGGTGAACCAGAACGACGCGCGGCCAGCTGCTTGTGCAGCGCACGGAGGCAGTGGCTTCAATCGATTGCTGAAAGCGTTGTTCCTGGTTCCACGCTCGTTGGCCCTCACGTACGAACGAAAGTGCCGAGGTACTTCAGTGCGTCGCGGATAGGTGGTGCTAGTAGGCTGCAGAGCGGACGAAAAGGCTTTGGCTCCAACCGCGGCCATTGCTCCAACAGGTGCTATCATGTGGTTCGTTTGGAGGGAGTGAGAGAGAGAGAAAAGAGAGAGAGGTTGGGAGGAGGGTGGGGAAGGAGAAATGGTGGGAGAAGAGGATGGGGCTCAGATGAAAGTTTTCATGAAATTTTGAGGGGCGATAAAAAAAGCGGGTTTTACTCATGTTTTTTTTTTTTCCAGAAAAGCATGAAAAGTTAAACAAGGATGATTCCGCACAGATCTTTAAAAACGCGACATACTTTTTAAGGCGAAAGCCTTAGATGACTCATCAAACGCGAAAAATTATCGTCGTTGCTGGCGACTACACGAATGAAACCAAATTACGGCCGCTGTAAAAAAGAACCGAAGTGAATAAAATAAACGCAGAGACTTATTTAGGTTAGAATAGGATTTAAACCCGGTTCGCTAAAGCCGCAGCCAAGTGTGTTAACTACAGCGCAAACCTGGTACCGTGCCAGGATGGAACAAGAATTATTCGGATGCGTGTCGCATGACAGGTGAACCTGACGGCACCGCAAACACGATGCACCAGTGGGGAAGTCTTCGATAATCGCTGGTTCTCGTCTCTAAGTGCCCGGATGAATTTTTCCGTTAACACTGAAAACAATATAACTGTTACATGCTGCATCACAAAAGGCCTCAGCAGAGCTTCCGCTTTCAAAATCTGTGCACGATGTCACGTCAATATATCGATTTCAGAAAGCGCTTCCCTCACTGCAGATTGGCCCCACTACAACGAATTTCCCCGGAGAAGCATTATTTGTTTTTTTTTTACATGTTATCCTGACTACAAAGAAAATCCCGTTTTTGCCAAAGTTTATTTTTTTCAACCGCTCCCACCTCTAGATGGGAGGAGGAGACAGGTAAGTGAAATTCATAACAGTGAGCGAATTTTCATTATTAGCAGTGAGCGGGGCGCCGTCGTCATTATAATATTGATGACTTCGCGAAGCGCAAAAAAAAAAAATGACAAAGACACAGGGAGGCGATCGATGGGCACAAGCGTTTGTGCCCGTCGCCTCCCTGTGTCCTTGTCCATTTTTTTTTGTACTACACGAAGTCATATTACTGCTACCAAGTAGCACAAACCCATACTCTGCTATTATATTGTCTTCGACAAACTAAAATGAGGTTGAAAAGATTGTCCTTGGCTTGGGTGTGAGAACAGGCATGTTGCTGCAAACACCTACCGTAAGGCAACAGTGCCGCTAAGGATAAAACACGCTGACTCACGGAGTATGCGCTCACAAAAAGATGCTAACAATTTTTTTCTGCGACGTATTTGCAGCCAGCTGGAACAGCTCAGTAGATTCCCTTCGGTATTGCTAACAGTTCTATCGTTTTCAATTAAACGAATGGGTAATGCAGGCAGCCTTTTGAGTACCGTCGATAGTAATGGAATCAGCGGAGCCGACGTCTGGCAATAGGGTAACGGACGTCCCTACCACCGGTGCTTACGTTAACTGAACCACCAGCAAGGTGACAAAATAGTGTTAACAAATGGGATACATTTGACGCCTTTCCTCCCCTCCTGACTCCTGCTACGCACTGACCCCTTCATCGAGGCTTTATAAGGACGATCGACATCACAAGATTTTTCAAATGCCACTACTACTGCCGGCGCAGGAAAGAGCGCAATGATTAGCTACAGGTCTCTGACGGCGATCGTTCAGTGTTGCGATGGCAATAAAAGTACAAAAACTCACTAGATCGCACAGTGTTGGCCCATGAGGCCTCTCGAGTGCTGGACACTTATTTCAAGTTATCACCCAGGAGAAAGGGAAAAGGGTGACAAATACACAAAAAATTACATCCCTTCTATCCCGTGAAGAGCTAGGCGCCCTGGTGGGATTTGCTATGTTGTGGTTTAGCTGTATTGGGGGATTTTCTGTGTTGAATTATAAGGACAGTGGCGCAATATCCGTGTCCCGGACTAAGTACACGCACGATTGGTAGGTAGAGACAATGACGGCACCATTGCGCCGCCCAGGGGGCCGCCGAAAAGCGCGCAGCATTGCGCAATATATGGGGGTGGGGTGAAAGAAGGCGCGCGTAGGCGAGAAGCATGCACGACTCGGTAGAGAGGCGGCGGTTTTAAAGCGGGATATGAATTGGGGCTGTAACCATATTCCCTCTATAGGTGCTCATGCTTCCCTGTGCAACAAAGAATGTGGAAGGCCAGTTTACAATAACGTAGCAGCCACCGATCGTTCAAAAGTGGGCTTCATCTCTAAACACGAATGATTGCTCAGAAGCCAGCTTTTCACGCGCAATATACGCCGTCTCCTATCAATATATGGAGGACCTAGAGGTTTACTATTCATGAATTTTCTCTATAAGCTGAAAATTGTTGGTTCACGCCCGGTCAGTCACCAGAGACGATCTCCTGGGTCCTAGCCGCAGACGGCTTCGCTGTAGAACACATTGTCCGCTTCAACTTTTCGAGGATTGTATGCGGCTGAGCACGGTGTTACTTACCGTCGACTATCGTGAAGCCTTTGTCCAACTTAGTTTGTGCATTGAGTTCCATTAGAGTAGGAAATGAAGGATGCACCCGCACGGCTCTTCAGACGTGTTTATTCAGCCCAAAGGGGAGTATACCTCCGTGCAAGACATGAAGGGGGCATCTCACAGGCCTCTTCCGAAAAAGGCAACCACGAAAACACATTCACCAGAGGTCCATCCAAATGAAATCAACTTTCACATTGCACACGCAAGAAGGAATTATCAACGTGAATGGGGGCATAAGAGAAGACAGTAGCTGTACGTAACTTCCCGCAACTGAGGCCGCAACTAATTGCAGTGCCACGATTGACACCTACGGCAGTGGAGAATGTAAAATGATTTACACCTTTAAGTGTGCAAACCACTGATTATAACTAACACCCTTACACCCAAGAAAAAACACACGAATACAACCTTTACAAAGGGTGTTTTTCTTTGTTTTTTGATAGAGTGTAAAGGTGTTATATACAAAAAGGGGTGTAAATCATTTTACGGTGCATGAATTCAATGGTTCTCTACAAACGAGCAACCTCTACAATCGAACTAAAATAACAAGCCTCTCTTCCATGAAGAAAGTAATGACACGGACACCAATCTACGTAGCCATATTGTGATTTCTGAAGGTCCCAGGGGGCCCACCTATACTGAATTTCACGCATTGCATAAATAATCGAGCAAAACGCTTCGCCATAGCACCAACGATGAAGTGCGAATCAGGTGTTTTACCCGCCAGGGGCAAAACGGGCAATAAGGAAGCCGGTAGACTCTCAAAAATGATCAAAAAAATCTGCGGCACTTAATTAACCTTCAATACGAACCACAAATAGAAGGAAAACAAGTGACGCAGAAGCAAATCAGTAATAAAGAGTTCAGAAATACTATTTTCCCACTGCAGCGTACGAAACTGTTCACCATTCCAACCTGAAGCCTCGAGTATTCCTTACGGAAAGCCCGCAGAGGCTACGTCATGACTGACGATGCGGCAGCACGTTGGACGCACTACGCGCAACACAACGCATAAGTGGGGCCCTACCGACTGTTCCATCGCCAGTCTCACGTAGAAGAACCTACTGAAAAATGCGTGCTTGTTGGAACAGTGGGAACTTCAAAAACAGAGCGAGGGCTGGAAGGGAAGGTAACACTTGCCTCGTCGAACCTTTCGTCACGTTCTCGCATTTTTTTTTTTTGAAATTAACAACCAACCATCGGCCACCTAACCTGGCCGCATCTGGCGCTGGCAGGCGTTCGTGATAAACACAAGCATTCGGGAGTCCGAAGCCCTAACGAATAAATTTATTCAGAATGGCCAATATAGAGACACGCTTCTTACGATGTGGGCCTTCAGTTATCCCAATGAAATAAATTTATCAGCTTCCTTATTTGCCGATGCAACCACGGACTCTATAGTAATCTACGGGTCTCGTCGCGGGCGCAGGTCAGATGTAGTCCCCCAGGGAGTAGATCTTGTTGTACGCGTAGGGCAGAGCGGAGCGGGAGAAGAGCAGGCAGGAGACCTTGTCCCCCTGCAGCCGCAGGTCCTCGGCGAAGCTGTAGTTCTTGCCGTCGGCGCCGCTCGTGTTCAGGTACGGCACCACGAGCACGACTCCCTTGTTTTTGGCCGGCGAGAAGCTCTGCTGCGCGTGCAGGAGCAGCAGCTTGGCCACGTGCTTGTCGACGGCCACGAGGTGCGTGGCCAGCGCGGGGCCGTCGCGTAGCTGCTGCATGAGCAGGAAGCCGCACACGTCCCCGTTCTCCATGGCCACCTGGCAGTAGCTGCCCGGGTCCGACGTCATCACCTGAAAGATGGCACGCACCGTGAGGGCAGCCCTAGCTGACCCGGCGATGCTTTCACGGCAACGTCTTCCCGAACGTAAAGGGCAAGAGGGAAGTCTCTGGAGGAAAGGGATGACGATTTACCTTCTACTGTCACTGTCTCGCATTTTGGAAAGGCTCCACGAATCGCGATGCCATTTCTAAGCGGACTTTAGTACTCCTACGGAATGGCATCGATTAATATGGGCCTGCTGCCTTTCAAAATTTACTGGTTTGTGTATTTACGACTTCATAGAATCAATAAAGGTTTAATGATTGCCCGACTCTGCTTCGCCAACGTGTCTGTGAGTTTGTCTTGGCATAACTTTCCCCTTCTTTATCCTTTTGTCCATGATCTACTATTAACTTCTATTCTGTCACTTCAGCATCAAACCCGTCCAAAACCATGATTTTGGTATTTTCTTTTTTTTTTTTTGACAACGACTACTACTACCACCATGAAAAGCGGCGACGGGACCTGTAAATAAACAATTTCAAACCTAATGCAATGGGTGGTAGTGGGTGCTTCAGTGCTTACATGGAAAGAAATCCGCCAGCTCCGCCATGGTACAAGCCTTGCGGGACTTTGTGCAAGCTTTGCCAATTTTTTTTATTGTCTGGTCTCCCCAAGTTCACTCAACACTAACCAGACCAAACGTCTGCCCTAAAGTACTTTTCGGCACCTGTCCTGGTGGCTCATTGGCTAAGGCGTTGCGCTGCTGAGCACAAGGACGCGGGTTCTTCCCGGCCACGATCGCTGCTTCTTAGATGGAAGAGGCGAGTGAAAACGCCCGTGTGTCGATATTTCTGCGCACGTAAAGATCCCCGGGTGGCCAAAATGAACCCGCAGCCCACTACAAAGTCAAAGTCGTGCGACAAAGCACAGGTGTGGTTAAAGTGCTTTTTGGTAGAGCACCTTGAGAGGAGCATGCTTAAGAGCACTACTCACGGACAAGTACTGCTCGCGGGCTCCGGTCATGATGCGCTCGTCGAAGTGGGCCACCTGCTTGAAGTTTTCGGGAGTGATCGCATGTAGCGTGACGCCCGGTATGCGGTACACAAGCCGGTTCGGCTCCATCACCTTGGGCACGGTCTTGACGAGCATGAAGGGCGAGCGGACGGGCAGCACGTCGGAGATCTTGCAGGCACACTGCATTTCGTTCGTGATGCGCGCGAACACGTTCAGCTGGGCGTTCTTCTCGACCGTGTCCTTGACCAGCTGGAAGATGTCCCACCAGCCCTCAGCTTTGCTCATGCTTAGCAGGCCCAGGTAGACGGTCTCCTCGCTCAGGTTGATGGTCGCCAGGCTGGCCGCGACGTTGTCTGTACACATCAATATCGAGAACGAGCTCGAATTAAGGGCAACTCACCCGACCACATTCCTATGGTACTTGCTAATTCATAACCCACCGGCTTAAAAATCACCGTGTACAAATAAGAAAGATTTTACAAATTCATAAAGTGTACTTATTGGCCTAGTTTGCTTCATCTAGAGATATATCACTCCTTCACTGAGATAAAAAATGAACAAGAAACACATTTTGGTGCCTCCACTTTATGGCGCTAGATGGCGCTAGCTGGCTAACGAGCAAGTTTTTCTTTTATTATGTCAATACAGAAGGGACATATCTCTAAAATAAGCAGACTAGGTCGTTGTGAGCATTGATATGTATTTTTCAAGCTTTGGTATTGGTGCACGATGGTTTTTAAGCCCACGGGTCGGGAAGTACCAAATCCCTCTTAAAGGAGCCATGAAGAGAAAACACAAGTTTGGTTCATTCAAAAGATTGTCTCGTTAGAATCATACTGACACCACTTTTAACGTAAACTTCACTCAAATAAGCTATATAATTAGGAAAAACGGGAATGATCATGCGACCCACCAGCTCATTTCCCGCAACAGAACCTATGATGTCACATGAGCTAAGCTCTGCGATTGGCGGAGGCTGGCAGAAGCAGACGCAAATTAGGTAGAGCTTACAAACTAGACGAACGAGCGATATACGCTTAAATTTAGGGCACATTCTTTAGAAAGCAATAAGAATGATGGGACGAACAGTGGAAGTTACGAAAGCACATCTAAACATACCAGTACTGATGCGTTCTGCTGTTCGTACTGCGCACAGCATGCTTGGTTTAGCTGCACAGCACTACGGGGCTTGGGGTTGTCTCAGACGACACTGGCCGATTGACGCAAGCAACGGTGTCTTACGTGACCCCATTTGTCGAGCGAGCACTGTTTCATGGAACGAATATTTTCTCCCAGAACAAAAACAAGCCAGGTTTAAATGCGGGCAAAAACAAACCAAACGCTTGTCACGGTATGGTGGCGCCATCTAGGTTACGGAACGTAAAGAAACGGCGGGAACAAACCAACAACCCCTGTACAGGGTGGAGACAACCTTCGAACGGTCCCGTGCCGCCGCAATTGGGCCAACGGGCTCAACGCGTTATTCTTTTCGTTTCCCACGAGACCTAGCAACGCGAAACAGACAATATGATTCAAACTTCATCAGTAAACCACGTTGCGGCGATAATTTTAGTGCGGTTTTGACACAATGACTTGCTTCGGCGGCGAGAGAGCAACCGAAAATGGCGGCGCCAGCGTATACGTGTCTCTACCCTGTACGGCGGATGCGTGAATGAAGGTACTCTAGGCTGCAGAGCGGTCGGTTCCTGTGATGTCATTTGGGACCACGAAAACGCACGATTGAGCGGGAAAATCAAAATTTTAACCTAAATTGTTTAATTTCTCAGTGAATAAAGCACCGTTTGTATCCGGACAAGCGCTGGGGGCACTATAAAACACGAAATCTTTCGAATAAAACCAACTTGCATTTTCTCTTCATGGCTCCTTTAAGTGAACCTGAAAAAGGGCTTCGTTGGAAAAAAATAAAAGCTAGTTAGTTCCGCGGACATTACAGCAAGTCTTTTTTGTGTGTGTGTGGTTGGTGTGGCCCATGCCGTTGTCGTGGAAGTAGACAGTGCCACCGTGTCAGTTGTGCATACCCTGTACGAGCCTCGAGTGGTCCGGGGTCACGTTCTAGTATCGCAAAAACGATGGCGCACACCGTGGTTAAAGGGGATGTTAACAGATTCGTATTACTCGTATTTTCAAAGCAATTTGCTTCTGGGGCTCTAGAGAGCCACCATTTTCATAGAGGCCTACTGTGTGCATGCAGTTTTATGTCTGGCTTTCCCACATTGCTCAAGTGTGTCGCAGACAAGCCGACTGATAGCCCTCTATGTGCAGAACCAGAGAATTTGCATGCCATCCTGCGAAGTCAATTTTGCGGATTACCTTCCGGGTTTATCACGAAGCAAATTTCTCGGGAGACTGAATTCTTCTTACGTGCGTAGAAGGTGAAATGTCGGAGTGGCATTGTAACGGGTACCTTTTATATACATTCCCACACAGCAGCCACCCATAATATTATACTACCTTAGTCCCACTATAATACACCTTAATCTATCTTAATTTTAATTTTCCGTAATGTATCACAATAGACCTTAATAAGCCCTAATTAATATTAACCCACCTTCTAAACCACTCTTACCCATAATTAAAATCAATCAATCACTTATAAGTCAACATTCAATCCTAATTTAGTTTAGTATTCTCACTATTTCCTAATTTTATGAATAAAGATCACGGCTATGTGCGAAAACCTTCAATACGGGTGCGCGATGCATGGGCGCACACCAGAAAGCACCGCATCAGAGCCGGTTAGGTTTCCATTACTGATTTTTAATGTTGCTTCCAATTGCTTAGTTTCTTCAAGCGCTCATTGAAACTATATTCCTCAACGGCGAAGTACGTCTACAACTGCTTTGAATCTGATGAGCCGGAATCGGGGGGAACTTTATCGCTTGTTCCACGCCACTCTTTCTTACACATGCTAGTCAGTACATACGTACGACCATTTCAATGCCGTACCGACCACCTTGCATGCTAAGCAGACGGTCGCACCGGCATCATTCTCATGGTGAACTGCAAACATACAACTGCTGCGGCCATGTGGAAAGAGAGAGAGATCGTGCCCACAAAATGAAAACACAATTAAAGAAAGCCCACACCAGGCTGAGACTTGGAGTTGCAGCGAAGCTGTATTTAGTCCTCATCGAGTGTAGTTGAGTACTCTTCATCTCTGTTAAAGACCTCAATCGACTCTTCCTCGTCTTTCATTGTCAGCCACAGCCGAGAGAGCAAGCCGTTTGACTCTCAGGTACTAATTCACAGTCGTAGCCACGTGCAATAAAAAATAAAAAAAAAAAACGGTGGCAGCCGAGTGGGCAAGACGACTACCTCTAACTCCATTAATCTACCAGACACAGGTTAGAATCCTGCCGATGCCGCTGATTTGTCTTTATACTGTAATACTGAGCTTTGTGAAACGCCGGAATCAATTAATGGCGTCACTGTTAATTTTTTTCTTTTTTTCATGCCTTGTGCCTGCGCGAGTCCGTACCTTCGTCATCCATGGACACCTCGAACTTGGCCGCAATCTTTCTGAAGAGTTCCAGGTAATTCACAGGCAGCAGGCCCTCGGAGCAACATACTCGCTCCGCTACCTTGAGCTGGACCTCCGACGAGCGACGTGTTGGCGTAATCGATGCGTGGCTTTCACTCGCCGCCAAAGACATTGCGACGCCCGCGAACGCTTCAGCAGGTTCCCTTTGCAGGGAGGCTGCCCCTGCTGCTGCTGATGATGATGATGGTGTCGTTGCGATTATTCTTCTTTCTCTCCTTTACGGTACTGGCGCGCACCCACGGAGGGGAACTGGAAAGGCCTTGCGAGTGGGTTATTTGGGCAAAAGGGCACATAAGTAAGAAAAGGAAAAAAAAAATAGTGCCCTTTCACTCTGGGAAGGAAGATGGCCTGCGAAGCTGTTCGCAGTCCACGCAGGTCACGAAACAGGACACGTTTATTTGTAATTTCCGATTGAGCATACTTCCCATCCAATTAACTGAATGAAACTTGGAAAGACCCGAGCTCCGGACAAACATGGAGCTGTCTGTTTCCCTACCGCGTCGTTGGCATCTTACGTCTGTGTAACCCACCAACCGAATACTTGACCACCGAGGACACTGGACAGGTCGCATTGGGCCGTTCGACGTTCTCTTTTAAACCAGCTACCAACAGAGCGGAAATATCATCAGTAAAAGCACAAAAGCTACAACTGCTCGTGCCCTCCCCCCCTCCCCCCCCTCCTCCCTTCCTCCATGCACGAGCAATTCATGCACGTATAAACCGGCAACCGGCTATGTGCGCGTGCTTAGAAGAGAAATAGGAGGAGGAGGAGATAGCCTTTATTACATCAGGAAGACGCTAGGTCAAGTTAAGTGGGAGTAGAGGGTGGGATATTCGTAGCTTGGGACATCTTGAAAATAAACCGTTCAAGTTGAAGCTGATACAGCGTCGAAAATGTCGATGCGAAAGCCTTTTGAGGTGAACAAGTAATACTGGCACGAAATCAAGCGACTTCCGTTGTTCTCGCACCTATTCGCGCTTCTGTTCCGGCGGACGCTCCTCCTATTCCCGCCGTTCTTCCTCCAAGCGAATGACATGCGTCCGGCACTTAGCGAGTTAAAACCTGGAATTACTCCAGCTTTATTCTTGCGGACAAACATGTGGCGGTCCGTTTCCCTCCCCCGTCGTAGGCATCTTACTGTCTGTGTAACACACCAACCCTGACTCAAATCGCTCAATTACGGAGTATTCGCCGCGAGATCTACATGTAGGTGGCGATAGCGTCGCGCTGCTATGTGTGGATGCTCCGCTGAGCGGCCCGGGAGGATGCACACTGTGGCGCGCTTCACTCCTTTTTCGCGCCGTATGTGATCATGAAAGGCAGAGACAAGAGTGGTATGCTGTAGTTCGGTTCCTCAACGTTCTATGTATAGCATGGAAGCGGCAATAAGTTTTCATTATAACGCCAAAAAAGCGGCGATCCATCGGGAATCTCAGAACGGCCGCAAAAATTACAACGAACTTGTACGCCGTGGCTCGTAGCAAGGTCGATCTTTCCAGGCTATGGCTTTGAGGCTTCAATAAAACCATAAATAGAAACAAATCATGAAGCCTCACCTCCGGAATTCAGTTTACAACAGCAGTTTCAATCGCTTTCACTGGTAGCATGACGCATTCTTGCATTTGTGGGTGCCCTTATTTATTTATTTATTTATTCAAGATACCTTACAGGCCCATGGGGTGGGGCATAGAGTAAGGGGGAGCACATAAAATCAAACAGAGTTAGTTTACAAATTATATAACACCGTTGGGCAAGTGGTGTTACCTTAAATGGTAACACCACTTAACTGCCCCGACATTTTTTTAAGAGCTTACAATATTTTTGTGTGTTCGAAAGACAACATAAAATTACTGAATTTATACAGTGCAGAGATATAAACGCAACCGTTCTAACAGGTCTTTGGCGCGCAGCTTTAGTTAAATGAAATTTTAGCTACTCTGAAGGCAGGTTTGATGAATAACGGTGTCGGTTAAGGCTCTCGTCGCCAGTGAACTTGTGAACTAAATTGCTAACGCGCGAGGTACAATCAACATCTCATGTTTAGCCAGACTTTCCAAGTGACAAGCAGGTTTACGGTGTGTAAACCAAGCTTCTGGGACATTTCAGTGAGCACATATTTTCTGTTACGGGTGCACTGTTGATCATTTCCGTTCCTTCTAATATCTAACAGGTGGCTAGAACAGAGAGATGTGTTTCCATTCTTGTAGTGTCGCTTACGAACCATAAAGATGGCAAAGAAATTTGCCGTGTTGCAGATGTAGTAAAATATTCCCTTTTTATTTCTCGCTACGAAACAGCGCAACGGGTTACCGGTAACTATACTTTGTGTTGTAAACTCAACCTCGCTTTGGTCTTGGCATTTAATTTCTGAGGATTGGCTAAAAAAGGCACGGATAAAAGTTTTCTGTGCATTTCGTTTTTTTTTTTTTTGGTCGGGGGGTGTTCTGCCAACGTTCCAAGCGCAGCGAGACCAAACATTGGTTATCAGTATTACTTGCATTTGAAAGTACTGTAGGCGTCGTGCTCCGTAGCGGTGAAAAAGCAGTACTTCAACGAGTAGACGCCAGTATTTTGAAAACTGATTAACCCCCGTTTCGGCCCGACATTGTCCAGGAATTGTGGCTCGCCTTTTTCAAACTTGTATTGAAAGCGAGCATTGTGGGAAAAAAAAAAAAAATCCAGGGAGTCACGGCGCACACCCTCCACACATGTGGTAACAACGTGGATTATATTACGCGATTTTTCCTCCTTCTTTAAACTTATGTCCACCTTAAGAGGCTCAGACGTGATCATTTAAAGCATTTGGTTATGCTGAGTGAAACACATTTCTGGACAAGGTGATTCATAACGGGATCTGAAAAGGGGATATATTAAAATGCCACCCGAAATGCCACAGGACAGGCGCAAACTCACAACTGCTTAATTTTACCGAGAAATCCCCCCCCCCCCCCCGAAATACTCTTGCGCACCCTCAAAAACGTATTTTAAATAATACGTAACATTAGGAACACAGTCTAAGCAACGAATGTCCAGAAATAGTATATTCGGAAAGGTACAGCTACAATTCGATCACACAGGCGCTTACGGGTGTAAATACGCCCCGGTAACGTATGGGCGATAGCGTACGGGTCGTGTTCAGTGTAATTGTTTTTGTTTGTTTTTTCTTTCTATAAGAACACAGCGCAATTTTACAAGGGTGTGGCAAATGCACGGGTATGCACAGGCACGACCGCTAAATGAGAGCGCACGTCAGTGCGCCTTTCATCCAGCGGCCGTGGCACAGGTCTTGTCTCTTTTTACCCGTTTCATGCATTAAACTTTTGTCCTTTAAATAGCACCACGCCACCTTCAAAAATCACCCTTTGACGTTTCTGAAACGGCAGACGACTGTACTCATCAATAAGAAAAGTGCAATGTGTCGAAGCAATGTTTATAATACGTTTCACACGAATAACAAGTTTCACCACGGGAAGATGTTTCGTGGAATTGAACCAGCGTATTAACCCGCAACGGCCACTGATTATTGCATCTCTAGAGGAAATGCGGAAGCAGAGGTAACTATGGCATTGCTTACTGCTAAACAAGTACACATATTGGTTGTTTTATCGCGTACAGCACGAGTCTTGCGTCGCGCGCAACGTAAAAGAGCAGACGACGCGAGAGCGCCATCCACATGGTCCGTCCCGCCGCCGCCAGGGGCCGACTGTGTTCGATCTCGGGCGAATGGCTGACAGGGCACATTGAGCCATGAGACTCCCACGTTTAAATTTTTCACCATCACAACGGGCATGCGATCGGTAGCGGCATGAATCCCAGCTGTACGTGCACGCCCCCCTCCTTCCGCCCCATACACGTGCACGTATAAACCGGCAACCGGTGATGGGCGCATACTTAGGCGTGAAATACACCGGCGAAAATGTCGCTCCGAAAGCCTTTGAAGCTGAAAGGGAATTACGGGCTCACGCCGGAGTTTTAACCGGGCAAGTTGCTCTTCAACCGGGAGGGATTCGCAGCTACTCGTCAAGGTGGAATTAGAGGCGCTAGTGGCGGCGGCTTTCGGTCACTTTTGCCCCCCTTCACGCTTCTGTTGGTTCCCCGCAACCATCTGATAACGGCACTACCACCGTCTTCAGCTGATTGCACAACTTGTGAAAGAGGCATCGCTGAGTGGTGGGGAGGGGAATAACAGTTGTGTAGGCGGTGGTGAAGAGGAGCCCCAAAGCGGCTTCAGCGAAGTGATAACGGGGGGGGTTACACATATACAGCTTCGCAATAAAATGAAAGGCAGGCTGAAGACCAACTCAATACAAATGGTAGAAGTTTTAGTAATAGCTCTCGTTCCATGTAAACTACCGCAACATGCGCAACATGGAAGAGAAATTAGCATATTATCTGATTCCATGTCAGCTATTTCGGCACTCACTCCCTCTTCAGACTCTATAATTTTCGTACCGCGCACTGCTTTATTTCCTTCCAAGGCACGTAAAGGAGGCATGTTTGGTATGGGTCCCTGGGCGTACGGGCACCACGGACACCGAGAGAGCGGGCAGTCCAGCTAGTATCGCTGTCAGAGTACCCGTTCAGTTAGGCATCTAAAACCTGGCCCTCTTTGCATCTTTACGAGCAAAAATACTTTGGCATCAAGGCGGTACTCGTCGAGATGCACCCTTATCAAATGAAGTGTGCACACATTTAATGTTCGGGTGGATTGTTCGCCTTCGTGGTTCGGGGCCTTGAGAGATGAACTTTACCGAGCTGCGTTGCAGAATTGTGAGGCTGAATTTATATCCGTTTAGAACAGGGCTTTACCCTATATAACTAAGTGTAGAGTGACAGGTCTCGGAATCAATAGGACATTTTTTTTTCAACTGCCGCTGGTCCTCGCCAGCCAGACGGGTGCTATACCTCCACCTTGCACGGCCGTCCAAAGCAAGATCTCGGCAAGCGGCTCATGTCCACCTCCCTACATATGCACCGACAAACTACCCGACCTCCATAGGCGAGGTTTGAGTACGTACAGGCGCCGTCCGAAGTAATTAAAACACGTTCTCGTTAATTTGCAGGGACTTCTTCTGTAAGCTGCCTGGCTGCGTTGGTGTTCGTTTAACGAAGTCCTCCCTAACAGCAAAACCTTCCTGTAAATTGGTAATGGCTGTCATAAAGCCAGCAAGACAAACATTTTTGGATATCCACAAGTTCTTGTACCAATTAGTTATGGTGCCACCTGTACATACCTTGGTGAGTGGCGTTGTGTGCGAACCCCCGCCTGTCCGGGAGGTGGCCTCCAGCGTGCCGAAATTGCCCAGTACCACGGTCGTAGTAAAAAAAACAGACAGGTATTCGTACACGATCGTGAGGGGTCGCACTCCTTTGGCCGTACGCGCCCACCACCATCCTGCCATCTTCGGACCCTTACCGCGGGCCCAGAAATGCTCCCGAGACGATGCGATGGCCATCCAGTGCGAGGACTCGGCCCGTGCGCCAAGGCGCCCGCCGCACTACCATCCCGCATACATGCACCAAGAAACTACCAGACCTCCGTGGGTCAGCTTGGAGTACGTACATATCGCGGCAAGTGGCGTTGTACTGCAGCGTGCCGAAGTTAGCTCGGCTGTTTCAGCAGATTTGACCGGCGTGGAACTGGCGTTAAGTTTTTAGTGTCCCACATTTCCAGACACATGTATACACACCTCCTTCAATCAAAGCCAGACACTCAATGAATGGACGTATCTCCGTACACTGCACGACCCGCTCACGCACTGGTTTGTGGTCGACTCCAATTCGGCTACGCTTACTTGTCGCCCTTCCCCACACACGAGCAATGACAGCAGAAGAGACAGCCATCGCTCTGGCGGCAAGCACGGCCTCCCGTTTACGTGGCCATCCTCACGAACTCGCAAGAGGCCTGCCGAAGCTACTGCGTAGACCCCATTTCGCCTGCAGCCCTCAAGATTCCGGCCTCAATAAAAGATCCCTCTGACGTACAGATTGCGTGAACACCAGGCCGTCTTCCCTCGAGGGAAACGAGGCGGTACACGCCGCTGCCTCTGGTGTTTTACACTGGCCGTTCTCGATGACTGACGAAGTCTCTTCATCGCTACACTGAAATCCCGTATCAATTTTGCAGACTCAGATTTAAGTACCCCCTCTTCACCCGTCCCTCAGAACACAGAGGCTCGCATTGGCGTCGGCTGCAGACCCGTACATTTTACAACATCTCGGTGCTCCCCAACACCCGTCTTTCCACTGCCTAACCAACAACTGCCCTTCTAGCCCGACCCAGAATTGCATTTACTGCCTAGTCCGGGAATAACCGTATACGACAAAAATCGCCTCTTTTAACAGCAGAACTATTTGAGCTTGAGCTTGGTGCGGTGGCGTCAGCAAACAAAATACAAAGGAAACATTAGGTGCCCTTCCACTGTGTGGAGAAGGAAGTCCTGCGAAGCTGGACGAAGTCCACGGAGTGCCTGAAAAAAAAAAAACACGTTTCTTTGTGTTCGATTGAGAATTCTTCCTAGCCATATTACCTGAATGAAACTTGGAAGGGCTCGAGTTTACTCTAGCGCACAAACACAGGGATGTCTGTTTCCATTCCGCATGGTAGGCATCTTATTGTCTGTGTAACACAGCAAACCATGCGCTCTACAAAGGAGGACGTCGGACTGGCCGCAATGGGTCGTTTGACGAGCAAGTTTAAACCCCCGCCAGCACAACTGTTCCCCCCCCCGGCCCCCCCCCCCCCCCCCCCCCCCCTTCCACTTTCCCACCCGTGCACGTGTCAAGCGGCAACCGGTGATGTGCGCATGCCTAAAGTGAAAAACATCGGCGAAAGCGTCGCTCTGAAAGCCTTCAAGCTTACCAAAAAAATTGGCTCACATCGGCGATCCAAGCGGGCAAGTTCCTGTTCATCCTGAAGTGATTTGCAGCTACTCGGTGAGCTGGAATTTGCGGCGGCGGCGGCGGCGGCTTTTTCTTGTTGTCGCAACCATTCGCGCTTATGTGCGGTCCGACCAAGGATACAACCTCCTTGGGTCCGACGCACCTTCAATCCCGCTATCTTACTCCAAGCAAATAATATGCGACCGCCCCAGGGAAAACATGGAAGCACTCGAGCTTTATTCTGTCGGTTAAACGTGTTCGTTCCTTCCCGAATAGGAATCTTACTGACCCTGTACACACCGACCCAAGCCCAAAACACTCGACCACGGAGGCCAGCTGACAGGTCGCATTGAGGCGGGAGACTTCCACGTTTACATCTCCCCCCATCACGAGGACTGTTATCGGTACAGGTATAAGGCATATCTGCGGTGCACTCCTCCTCCTTCAACCCCCCAAACCGGCACGCATAAACCGGCAACTGTCATTAGCGTGTGCTTGGCGCGAAATACCACCGTGAAAGTGATGCTCATAAAGCCTTTCAATCTCAAGAAAATTATTGGCGCACGTCGGCGTTTAAACGGCAAGGTGCTCTACATCCGGGGTAGTATTCGCAACCTGCTAAACGAGGTTGAGTTTAAGCAGCCAACGGTGACGTATACCGTTGTGCGGAAGCGGGTGGGGAGACATACTGCGTTCTAGTCAAAAATTCTGCAGAAATTCAGAGAATCCATCTACTAATGCGTAGCTTCTTTTTCCCCTTCTCTTGAGTGTGAGCTTTTACGGTCAAAGTTTTTGCTTTTCTAAATCCTGTCCGACCAATTATCTCCATTTACGCTATTATAGCAACTCCAAAGTGGACCATTCCCGACAGCTGCATATTGTGGAAAAGGCAGGGCGTAACACGGTTCGCCAGTTTCCCAAATTATTTATATATTTTCAATTTTCTTAGTTTTTAAAATTTCGTTCGATCAAGCATCTCAATTTACGTTATTGTAACGATTACACGTGGAACTTTCGCGATATCTGCATTATTGTGGAAATGCCATGCGTTATACGTCTTTACATTTTCCGTAATGATTTTATATTTTTCTTGTTTTTTTACTTTTTCAAAATTTAGTTGGACCAATGATCTCCATTTACGCTATTACAAGGATTACATGTGGAACTTTCGCGAAATCTGCATTATTGTGGAAATGCAGGACATTACAGGTTTCTCCATTTCCCGCAATTTTTTGCATCTTTTTATTTTTTAATTTTTCAAAATTTCGTGCGACCAGTTATCTCTATTTACGCTGTTAAAGCGACTACAGGTGGAACTTCTGCTATATCTGCATTTACGTGGAAATGCAGGGTGTTCCAGGATCCTGGCTGTGGGGGTACTCGGCAAAGAATGCTACGCATTAAAACTGCTTCGCTTATAAAGGGTGCGCCACCCCAGATAGGGTATCAACTTCAACAGTGAGGCCGCGGCTTTCGCACTGGTGGTGCAAGGTTGGAGAAACAGTGGAGCTGGGGGTCGGCCTAGCCTCTTCCACCCTGGGATCCACTTTCGGTGTGGGAGACCGATTGGAACGGCCTTGTAAAACCCGGCTAACTTTCGCCTCACCCCTCAACACTCAGCCTACCCTAACAAGAGCATCGCAAAACCTAACGGGGGGTGCGTTCTGTTATGCCCATTAAATGTTGTACAGGAAAGCTGTTAGTCTCTCGTTGGTCGTGATTTTTTGTGTGGGAATGGGAGAGGCCTTCGTCCTGCAGTGGACCTAAATAGGCGGTTGCTAATGGTGAAAATCATTCAGTTCATTGTAAATAAACGGCCATCGCGTACCTCAGTTGGGGCTTTGCGCCTGCATTCATTTGCCCAATTTTTTTTTTTTTTTTTTACAGGCGGAGCGTGTTAACGGTCAAGCTGACACACCTAACGCACGTCTGGTGCCAGTTATTGCTGCCATAACTTTTGTTCAGATGATGTTGTAACAAGCAACACAGTAAGTTGCCAGTGTACCGTTACAGTTCACGCGTTTTATATCAAAGTATGCATTAAAGTGTATGCACTTATGGAAAGGTAATTGGACATTGCGAAATTTCGTTTACGCCAGGATAAAATGTAAAGCACTGGAAAAATTGAGCGTAGACATCGAGAGAGATCTTGCGAGAGAGAAAGATAGATGGACAGAGAGTGACGTAGTAGGAGAGAGAGAGAGAGAGAGAGAGAGAGAGAGATAGATAGATAGATGGAGAGAGAGAGAGAGAGAGAGGAGAGAGCGAGAGAGAGGAGAGAGAGAGAGAGAGAGAGAGAGAGAGAGAGAGAGAGAGAGAGAGAGAACGGGCGAGTAAGGGAGCAGGTCCAAAGCTCCCGACACCTTTGACAAATTGACACGTAAGTCGATGTAATCCCGGTGGCATAATGAGAGCGCCTCGCTGAAGGATGGAGACTCAGCCGTCTTTCAGCCTTAATGCACTCACAGCGTTGCGCAATGAAAAACTTCATCAAAGATATCTGAGCGGAGCTAGAGAGAAAGAAGGGAGTCCGCGGGAGCTTTTACTTGTATATTTCGCAATTTCGCTGTTCTCGACCGCACTGCGCAACCGTCGAATGCAGGGCTTTCCCAAGCGGCGGCGGTCTCTCCGGCTGCCATAAAGAATGAGGTATACAAAAGTAAATGAAACGAAGCAAGCGTCATCAGAAAAATAAGATGGAGAAGCTATTCACCTGCTTTTACTCCTCGCTGATGCTGCAAACTTGGAGAAAAAACTAATATAAGCTTAGTATGGGTTGTGAACTACAAAAACTAATATGCACTGAGCCCAGGCAATGAACTAATACACCTTATACGCAGAACTAATAAACGCTTAGACGTGCCATATACAAAACAAAGTGATGAAACTTTCCCCCTCCGGTTTTCCTGCAGACGCGCTTTCTAGCCGACCTGTTCCCACGCCACCTCCTACGTAAGGCAAGGCATGAAAAATGGATCATTATAAGAGCCCCATCACGAACCGGAATTCCACTCTTCTGCGCAATCCGCCGCAGAGAGGAGTGTCATCACCAGCAGGCCCGTCTAGCCAATCGCCCAAAGACAGCAACGCATGGGCCCTGCAGGCCCTGTTGCTATATGGATGGCGCCGGTCTGGAGCGCGCGTTCTCTTTGAACGCCGCGCCATTGCTTAACGACTCTTAATTTATGAAAAAAATATAGCAGGTCCCGTTCGGGGCCGTAATATATGCGCTCCCCCTTTCCACTCCCTCTCTATCTGGGTCCAAGAACCGGCACGGTACTCTCTGCAGGCATGGGAAGCCCGCTGTTATTAAACTGCGCTGCCAAAGGAAATCGATGACTCGGTATTTGAAGACCAGGCCACAGGCGGCTGAGGCATTGGAGGAAGATCTTGTAGCATGGTTGGCACTGAACAGCACCGAATGCTGTGTAAGTAAAGTAGCGGTAGAAGCACGTACATACGGCAGCAAATCACGAATGAGAGCTCAGACCAAGAGTTACCACGAAATGGCGCGCACTTTAAAAGCAGTAACAAATGAAAACTTCCGTTACATGGTGTCCTGTTGGGCGAGTTGGTGGTTCTTTTTGAAATAGGTAAAGCGCGGGCAGAAACAAGGACACAGAAAAACGACGGGACGAGCGCTGTACAAGCCTTTCCCTTCAGCGCTCGTCGCGTCGTTTTTCCGTGTCCTTGTTTCTGTTCGCGCTGTAGCTATTTTAAAATAAGAACTTCCGTGCTCCTTTAAAAAAACAATGCGTATTTCCGCGGGGATTAATTATGTGGCTGTAATTTGGGATATAACAAATTCACTTGAGAAGGAAGTGTTCTCGACTGAAGGGCTGACGGGAAAGACAGGTGTTGAGAGCTGTGCTTATAGTGGTACGAGAAGTGAGCAGAATGCATTTAGAAACGAATACTAGTAGCGGACGTTCGAGCCCACGTTAAGCGAAAACTGCTAAGCCCGTTTGAAATGTGTTGATAAGGTTGATGAACAACTTTATTTTGTCAAAAACTAAGGCTGGGGGTGGGAGGCACAGTGCGGAAAGTTGGTTGGTCTTTCATGCCTAACTTAATTCGCCAGCAACAGTGAAGAGAGTGAGTTATATCCCCGAAATGGCAACAAAGTGGCCATTGGCAACAAGGTTGCCAAGTGGCCATTGACAACCGGTAACAAGGCTAGGCAAAATAAAATACCAACATACAGTCGAGGCACATCAAAAATAACTAACGAACATGCTGGGTACGTTAACATACTCTAAACGTAGTTATATTGTGTAGCAACAAAATAAAAAAAAATCGGTATTTTATGTACGTGTCGCAGTGCACCTGGACCACCAGCCGCGGGCTGGAGGGCTACGGATCAATAAGACCGTCTGGGAAGGTTAACCGAGCAATCTTGACCCAACACCTGAGATGACGGATGTCGTGGAGCTTGTCGTGTCAGCGTTCGCAGTCATTGGTGCATTGATATCGGCTACTTACCGGGGAGCCCCTTTCGCGATATCTTGAGGCAGGCCGGCCTGTGTGCTCTTTAGAGGCGCAACTTGACGTGCACCCTCCAACAAGAGCGCGAACATGCCCGAGGAAGCTACGCCGAAGCTACTCAGGGCTATGAGGCGCGCCCTAGCGGGTTCAAGGCTACGGAATAATTTGGACCACCTGCGGTTTTTGGTTGGCTTCTCTCAGTTTCACCATCGCCGCCGGCGACTGGGCCACCGAACAACGGAGGCGGCGTCGTTTTGTAGTTGCGCACAATTTCGCTCGTGGGTGTTGAAATCTCCGTGTTACACGTTTACCATTTTTATTGCAAAATGTGATGTAAGTGGCCGATAAAGCGAGAAATCTGACTCTGAACGTGCGTTCGTCCGTCATGAATTTACCCTTCCGCAACATTAGGCCGCTCCATATACGACCCACCTCCCCACTTCTATTTCGACGCCAGCGGGGAGACGGGTGACCTTCCACTGTCACTCGAACGTGTGATCTTGAACCCGCTTGTTACCCAGCGGCCTAACGTAAGTGAGGAGACTGTCATTCCTCCGTTAGATGAAAAGCGCTCGGATGATGACGACGACTTCGATGTATGTTGCGCACGAACAAATTTTTCCTTGAATCCAAGTATACAGCATATCATCATGCTCGACAACAGTCTAGTGTCATAAGTGTAGGGTAATAAATTTTGGGGGACTTAACACCTCATTGCCATGAATGGTTTTGGCCTTAACCAGCACACTATACAAGGCCACGCGATCTCACTCGTTGATACCGTGCCTCCGATCTGAGCCTGCGTGATTGCGGTTATGTAAAGCGTTGTACAGTAACTTTTTTAGCCTTAAAAGGGGTTATGCACAGAATGCACTAGTTACCATTACCTTTGATCCGAGAGTACCGTAATTGTGTGCTTCTCTCGCCAATCGCGACATTTGGAAGGCCATCATACATGTGGCTTCGCGGGTTAATTCTGCTTGCTGCCAGAGTTACGGAGACTAGTCCACGAACGAGAGCTTTTAACCGCGGAGCTGTTTAGCAATTCGTCGATTCCGGCATTTTACCAAACTCAGTATAAGTGTATAAAGAAAAGGAACCCACCGTCACCGGCAGGATTCGGACCTGTGTCTGGTAGATCAACGGAGTTAGAGTCAGTCGTCTTACCCCCTTGGCTACGACCGCTTTTTTTTCTTTATTGCACTCGGCTACTACCGTGAGTTAGTACCCGAGAGTCAAACGGCGTACTCGGCGGTGACTGTGGGGAGAGGAACCACGCCACCTGCTCGACACAGAACACGTGATAGGGTACACGTTGCAACTGCGGGCGCCTAGTTTAAGTGCGCGCGTTTCGTTTGTTCGTTCAGCTTCTTCGATTTGCTGCTTCTTCGCCGTTATAGCTACAGAGATGGAGTAAAAGTCGTTGCGGCAGCGAAGAATAAGCAAATCGGCTGCAATCGTGGACTTAAACAGTCGTGATGGTCGTGAAGGCTGCGTACAGCTTCGCAACCTGCAACACTTAAACGTTAGTGTGAACTTCCTTCATTTTCTTTATTTGTACTTGCTATGCACCGAAAGCATTATAACAGCTATTCATTCTACTATTATGCATCAGGAAGAGGCCCTGGATGTACCCTAAATAAGATAAAAGAGAGAGCACTGCACTGCAGGACCATTAGGCGCACTACGTATTGCGCCGTCCCGTGCAAAGTGAGGTGGCGCAATCGTGCGCTTGTCGACGACGGGAGCCACATTCACAAGGTTCCAAACGAGAAGACCCTCGCGTAGTCGACGAGCAGCTCTTGACGGGTGAAGCGGCACACGTAGGCCTCCCGAACTTGGAATCCCGCGCGGATGGCGAAGCACTGGCCTCGGCGGTCGGGCGGCGCGGGCGAGGTGAGCGTCAGGCTCACCGACAGGTCGCCCTGCTGTATCAGCGCCCGCAGCAGGCTGGCAGCGGTGACCGCGTCGTCGGCGAGCAGCACGGACACGTCCCTCGTGTCGTTGCTCATCTCCTGGACCACGGCGTAACCGAGAATCTGCGCGCATGGTCCGGGTTGTAAAGGCGATGCTATTAGTGCCCCAGCCTTCATTTCTTTCTGTGCGCGTTGTCTGTTCTGCATATCATCCGTGATTCACTGTGTCCAGGGTGTCGCTTGACGGTACTATAAGTACTCCACTAAAGTGACGTCCAGCGTGAAAGCAACTAAAACTAACGTCAGGAATCACAACTATTCAAACCAACTATTGGAAAAACCAGAATCGAACGACCACCCCTCGCATTACGGAGCTAAGACAGAACCTCTACACCATTATCACCGCCGGTTTCTGCTCCGCGCCAGCCTATCTATAGCCCTAAGATTAGTAATGCAGTGGAATTGGTAGCCGTGCTTTTAGCGCAAGGCCGACGGCACTCAGATACTGCGTCCATGACTTCTATGCATCCTGTCCCACCGCCTTGACCCTAGGGTGGGCTGCAGATGGTAACTAAGCGCGGTGTCACACAGCTGAGCCTGCTGCTGCGAGCGCACGCAACCTAGAAACACAGCGCAATATCTTCAAGCCACCATAACGGTAGAAGGGACTAAAGTACAGCGTATGACTAAAATTGTGGCCCTGCCCACACCGCTTACGGTAACAGTCATAAAGGCTGTCAGTGGATACGTAAATAATATTGCTGCACCAATGAAGTGAACAGTAGCCTAGCCAGCGCACCACGCACTGTCCACAACCATGCCAAGGAAAAACGCCCCCGTCAAAGATACGGGCAAAGCGCCACTAAAAAGGCCACGCAGACAAAATACAGGTTTGTTTTATTTGAAAAATTTGGTGTTTCATAGTGCCCCAGCACTTTTACGGCAGCAACTGATGCTTTAGTCACTGGGAAATTAAGTTAAAATTTTTATTCTCCCGCCAAATTCTGTGTTTCGTGACGTCTGCTATGACGTCATATGTACGAGTCTTCAAGCGAACTTCTAGAGAGTTGTTAAGACTGCAGCGGGCTGCGGGGCGCTGTTTACCGTCATTCTTCCTAGATGGCGTCACCATAATGCTCTGCACCGCTCTTCGCCTTTGCTTTGTTTTTGACTGGACTTGCACCTGGCTTGTTTTTGTTACGGTAGGTAGTAATCGTTTAGTGAAACATGGGGTATGTTCGACAAATAGGCCTGGGTCATGTAAGACAATGTAGTTTACGCCGATCGGCCAGTGTGATTCTGAGACAATCCCAAAGCGCCGCACTGCTGTGCAGCTATAACAAGCACAGTGCGCACAGTAACAACAGCAGTACGCACTGGTACTTCTATGTTTCCGTGTACTTTCGTAATTTGCATTGTTTCAGCCTACTATTCTTACTGCAGTAAAATGAATATGCATTACACTACGGCTAAACTCACTCGCTCTGCAAGCTTATAAGCTCTGCCTAACTTGCTTTTGCTTTTCCCGGCCTCAGCCAATCGATCAGCTGCGCATATGACGTCATATGTGTGCGGAAATGAGCTAGTGAGTCGGATGGGCATTCCCTTTTTTCCTAATTATGTAGCTTATTTGAGCGAAGTTTACGTCAAAGGTGGTGACAGTATGATTCTAACGAGGCAATCTTTCGAATGACCCAAACTTGTATTTTGTCTGCATGGCCCCTTTAAAACGTCTATAACTTAAAGTGGCTTTAATTTCTCGAAATGTCACGAAACATTAATGAACCTTCCTTTTCGCGCAACTGACGTTTTTTGATTGTGGGGCATCCAAGCTGAATGGTGCCAAACATGACACCAAAACATAGGGCGATTTCCGCTTGTTTGTATATAAGAATAAGGAAACGCTGTCTGAAGACATGCTCTAAAATAAAACAGGACGCAACGGCGCATTATAACGTTATCATATACGACGTTTATACGACATTATCATATACGACGTTATCATATACGACTGCTAGACCCGCTTGCGTAGCGTGTTTCAATTTTTGGTCAATAGAAGGGCTAGCAGGCCGCACAAGGTGCTTTTATTCGGATGTAAAAGAACCAGGTTAATGCTGTTGGTGATACCGCTGTTAGGAAAGTGCCCCATAGAATACTACTTTTTTTCCGGAATATAAAATCAAACAAGCGTGCCGGTTGGAAAACGTTTATTTCATTTGTAACAAGGTAGCTAGTCACGCCTGGCACTATCGCTTAGGACAGCGGCGAATTAAGTTTTATGTGAGAAGTTTGAGAAATGTTATTCGCAACAAAAATATCCACAAATATTTGTTTTCAGATTTTTAAGTGCGGCTTTACAGAATTTGGGGCGGTACAAAACATACGATGTGATGCCCCTACATTTGCTATTAGAACGTTTGGGCGCAGATCGTTGCCACTTTTCAATTTTCCCTGCCGTTGGCACTCGATTAAAACGATTTCCGGCAGTTGCATTGGAAAACTTTTGTATGTTTCTGGATTATATAACACGCCAACTCAATATGCACGAAGGAACATGTGCGCGATATAAGTCTGTTTTCGTTTCAATTGAGTGAATGCAACCTCGAATGCTAATTGAAGAGTCGAATCACAAAAAAACTGCGGGTCGAATCATATGGTGGCGTATTACTCAGCAAAGCTGTTTCGGTTTCATTGGGTTGCACACATCCACGAAACATAACCTGACTGGCCGGGGCGCCGACCAAAGAAGTGCACGAAACTAAGCCGGCGGCTTGTCTGCCGGCGGTGCTCACGTAATTGAGCTTTCCCATGCCAAGAATAGCGGAGGTTACAAGAAGCACAACCGGGGCTCTTTCGACCATGGTTGCTGGTGCTGCCGTTCTTCTGTATGGCTATTGACGGAGCACCCCAATGGTGATAACCTACGAGACTTCGTTTGCATGTTTATAGCGCTTTACTTTACAACTTCATGCACGGAACTCGCTGTTTGCGCGCGCTTCTCCGAATTTTTTTATACTTTTCCCAACGTCAGTGACAGGCCGCCTGATGACGTAGCAAGTTTGCAGCGGCCACCGAATATCAGCCACAACCTGTCTGGACTTGTGCACTGAGTGAAAACCGCGTAAGTCATCAGCGGCGACTCAGATAACACCGAGCCCCCAAAAGTAATGGCAGCGCCTCCAAGCGCATGCGCAGGTGAAACACTTGGGAAAGGCTTATTGGCGGCGGGACGGGCTGTCACGCTCGACGCCACACTCTCTCGCCCTTACCACGGGTTTCCGATGCTGCTGCCTCGCGCAATCTCCTCCTCTAAGCGGCTCTAATACAGCGCCGAGCTACAACGCCACTCCCTCTCCACCTTCTACCTGCCTCAGCTGCTGCCGCGCCGCGCCCTCCCTCCATACCCGGTTTTCTGCTCGCGGACGCCTCCTGTTTGCGGCCTTTTCCGGCTCAGGTAACCCTTAGGGAATGAATTAGAGGGGGGGGGGGCATGGCATACAGAGGCTAGAGGTAAACAGCTTCGCTGTAAAAAACAAAACAAAAAAAAAAAAAAAAAAAAACGGCCCAGCTTGCACTAGTGGTGCAAGGCTGGAGAAACTGTAGAGCTGGCGGCGCACCCCAGATGGATTTCCGAACTTGCCGCTGAGAGATCTACATGATTGGCGGTCCTGGATCGTTTTGTCCGGAGTGTTCCACATCTCTCCCAAAGTGGACCGCGTTAGCACGCGCTAGAACAGCGGCAACCGGCGTCGCGAACTCGGCGTCTGCAGCGCGAACTCAGCGTCTGTTCTGCACACTTCAGGCACAAACGCGCGTGAACTGGCGAGAAGAAGAGCAAGCGAGAGATCACGCCACGTCAGAGTGTTCTCGAAAGTCGATTTGGCCGGCGCCGGGGGCTCCTTACGAGGCGCACGCTCACGTGCGCTCGGTATTTTTTCTGGTATTTTTTTCTGGTAAGCCTATACGGTGGAACTAAAAGCTTAAACAGCTCCGCTGTTAAAATTCAGCAACCTATACCCTATCGTTCAGCATGCCCTTCTGGCGAAAGCCCACCGCCTTCTGTGAATTCTCAGCGCCCGATAAAAAATGTAGACACGAATCGCACTATCATGACTATGGGCAGAACACTGATACAAATGACTGGAATGGAAGGCCGCTCGGTGTGAACCGAGAGGCCGTGCTCGTGCCAGCATTTAAAACCGCTAATCACCACTTCGATATTCGCGAGTCCTCTTCGGCACCTCATCGCGCACCTCGAACTCATCGTTGAGGGCGAACACGCATGCGCTTTGCGATGCCTGCACGAGGCGCGTGACTAGCTCGGCCCGGTCGCAGTGGAACACGTCACGGTCGTAGCGAAGCACGCCGTCCAGGTCCTCGCTCTTGATTGGCTCCACGGTCACACCGTCAGGCTCGGCCGGCATCCGCTCGAGGCAAAGGGGCGCTGCCCATGTGCTCAGCAGAACAGTGGACGACCTGTATACGGAGAAGGGTCGAAGATGGCTAAGTACAAATTTGGTTTTCAATTATGCCCCAAGGCAATACTTGCATGGTAAGAAGGTGCTCCCGCAGTGGCCATTTGGAACACTTAACGGGCCCTCAGCTGTGGAGGACAGGAAGGTTTGAGAACGTAAAAACAGCGCATCGACGGGAAAGGATGAGAGAACTGAGGATGCAGTGTTTCGAGGTATAAACTAATGTTCCAACCGGGGTTGGATTGTTCTCACTGTTGGGGGAAAACTGGTCCGATGTTTTTTAGCGGTAAAGCAATTTTGAACGCACCTGTTTGGAAAATTCGGATGTGCAATACAGTTTGGTAAAGAAGTCGTGAGAAACATGCATATATGTGCAATTGCAGATCACTCTTAGCTACTGCTTTAGTGGCACACACCACGTGATCTTGGCACCGGCGCTGCGAGGACTGTACGAGGGCTGCGCGTTTCGCAGGAGTCGCCACACAAGGTGCCAGAGTACGTCACCCCCTGACATGTCTTCACTGTAAACACGTCATCCGCTAGTTTTCCTCCGCACGCTTCTACGGTCCCATCTTCCTGCATTTTCTTTGTAACACTCTTTCCGCTCTCACCGCACGTTCATCGCCCCTGCGCTGTTCGTTCGCTTGGGCCGATTGAATACACCGACGACTCCGATAGCCCAGAAAGGGGCTACTGAAAGGAGCGCTCCGAAAAGAAGTCCCTTGAAGCCGGCGTTTTGCCTCATGTCTTTCACTTCCGCCAGAAATACAGCCCGCGTGGTTGTCAAGTGAATCGGCAAATTGTTGTATGGCAGCGCAGATGACGGTAGCAAAATATCGTAAACTAAAACATTCCGTATGTGAAGCCCGGAGGCGCCATTCTCTACTACCGTGGAAGCTGTGCGGATGGCAAGAGTACTTCCTAGTTCGATTACTACTTAATGCAGAAAACGATTAAAATATAAAACTGATGCATTTCTACGCTTTAATATTACTCATCCCTACCAAGCCCCCAATAAATTGAGAACATGTGCGGTGACTCATTCGATAATAATGCAGTTTTGCGTATCCGAGCTTCAAGAGCATCCGAACAATTCGTTCGCATAAGGCGGAGCTTCAAGTGTAACACTGAATGTTCGAAATGTTCGCGAGACTTGCGCCATGATTTAAAATGAAGTTTGTCCTGTGTTTTTCAAATTGGTACGTTCCAAACACTTATAGGGGCCCTGCAACACTTCGGGGGTCACACAGCACCCCAGAAAAAAAAAAAATTACTGCTCTATGCCTATCACATAACTTAGAAACCTGCTCAAAAGACTTTGTCTGCTTCCGTGTTCTGGAATTCTTCGACCACTGGAATTACGTCATTACAGCAGGGTAGCGGGTATTGGCTGGCTTTCCTTCAGTTGCCGCAATCAACGCATTCAAAAGCCACTTTAAAAAGAAAATCACAAAAGCAAAGCAGAAACGGAAGGCGTGTCTGCTGCGACGAGCAAATCACGCACGGTGCCGCTCCGTGCTGGCGATAACTATAGCTTTCACAGTGCTTCCAGACGTGAAGGAAAGAGGGAACGCATGTATCGGAAGTGTTGCAGAACGAGAAACCTGTGGACGTGCACCCTGAAATAAAAAAAAAAAATGCTCGTAGTTCTGCTAACCATAATGCACCTTCGTGCGCCGTTAATTCAAGCACTGCGGCCAGGTATATGAGCTATCATGGCCCACAGTTTACAATTGGCGGTGAGTGCGTCCACGGGCGGCGCTGCGAAGTGCGCCCTCCTGAAGCCGACTTAGGATTCTCGCATTTGTCGTCTGCTGCACTCGGGCTCGCTCTCCCTGCTGTTTCATTGCGTTCGGTTGACGTCTCATGCTTGTCCGCACCAGGTTTTTCGTATGCGTAGCTTTTTATGATAATAATAGACTTAAACTCACATGACACTAGCTCAAGGTGTGAGTTAAAGTTTAGTTTTGGATACCGCTATACGGAAGAAACATTGGCGGCGTCGCCCCATTCCTTGCGAAGCTGGTCCTGTGCGGCACGTGCGCGAAGAGTCAGAGCTAGGCGTCAGATTATGTATTACCTATTCTTTCGAACAAGGGAACAGCAGTTGCTAGTAACTGACAACAGCGAAAATGCAAGACCAAAACAAATTCCAGGCCTTCGGGGCTGTCGGCTTTGACAGAACGCATTACGATTCCCGGTAATCATATGTAAGGTAAAACAGTTTTGCAAAATTTGCCAAATGCTCGAAAGTATTGCATCCCACCACTTTACGTTGCCATGGCATGAAAGTATGCCGACATGCACTATGGGCTGTAAAAACTGTAGGTTTAGTTCAAATAGCCAACTGTGTGTATAGGCGCGTGCTGGTTTTATACCAGGCTTCTAACCAGTATGGAGGTTTATTGATCAAAATGAGTCCCGTCTACGGTTAAGATACAGTAACACTACGTTTGTTCAGACTTGGAGGGATAGTTCGGTACATTTGCGACAGCCATATCTTCATAATATTTAGATATGCGTTATAGAAAAGCTGCACTCAGGAGGAGGTGGAGAAGGAGGATAAAACTTTAACAATATAATCGAGCTCATTAGTGGGGTGGGTCCTCAGTACAGGACAAGAGAGTAAAAGTATTTTTATTCAATTAGTAAAACGCCATCCTGAGTAGACCAGGATTTGTTCTTTACGAGCACTAAGACGCGGTTTCGATTCCCAGCCACGGCGGCCGCTTTTCTGATGGAGGCGAAAAGCAAAAACGCCCGTGTGTACGAGATTTCGGCGCACGTTAAAGATCCCAAGGTGGTCAAAATTATTCCGGAGCCCTCCACTACGGCGCGCCTCATCGCCTGCGTTGCGTCGGCGCGTTAAACCCTACAATCAATCAATCAATCAATCAATCAATCGATTTGTTCTTTACGCCTGGAAGGGTTGCAAACAATAAAGAGCTGCTTGGAAATATTCATCGGTTTCGATTCTTGTAATATATGCACGTATACTATTTATTGCGTTCGTTAGCGAGTATATCAAGCCTTCACCGCCATAATCATGTCCCAATAATTCGGGTTGAGAGTCAGTTCGTTATGATAACGTGGTTAAGATAGAAAATCAGAGCGCCAAAGCCGCATTCGACCACTCTGGACAACGTTGTCTGGGGCACGATCGCGGTGGCTTAGCACAAACCATCTCATTGCATTTGCACCATGCAGAATAAACAACGCACACTGCGGATAGGCACCTTCTTGCACGCAGCCATAACGAAAGCCAATTTGTGACCACGAGAATGTATGCCATACAACATGGAGAAAATATCCACACGATATGTTTTTGAGCCTCCCAAACATCCCCAAGCTTCACGATAAGGCTTTCGTTAAGGTGCAGAAAAATAATGCGTTGGGCACGGAAGCCCACAAAAACGAAAGAAATAGACAGCCGTCTTATTTCCTGCTGTGCGATCCGCGTGTAGAGACCCGCTGCTTGGTACGTCGCATTACAGACTGTTGAGTCTTCATAAGAGCATCTCACAAATATTTTAGGTAAGCCTAGGCATTTCGAATACTCATAGAGAAGATGTGAGCAACCTCGCAAATAAGATAGAAAGGACGAGTTACAAACTTCTAACCGATCCTCTGAAGAAAGTTGTTCTCTCTCGAGTGTTGCAAACTTTTTTGTGATACAGTTTGAAATTATTTAGTTATGTCAGAAGCTTTCAAAAATAACAGAATTACTAGAAATACGCTTTTTAATGCACTAAAGCACCAAACCGGGCGATTTATAGGCACTGCTGCCCCTCACAAGCGGAGAGTAGCAGACGACAGCGGCGCGAATCCATAAGTTGACGTCATTGCCAGGGGGAGCCACTCAAACATCTTACCGCCAATAGGACTGGAAAGCTGTGTCAGCGTTGTAACGATGTACAATGCGAGAACAACCTCGCCATTCAAATCTGCTCCCTTGGCCGCACTGGCGAAGCAGACGCATACAGTTACTCGTTGGAGCGTTGACAGGGCTGACGAGGTGAAAATACGTCTTCGTGAAACCCATGAAAACCTCCTGCGGTGTCTCAGTGGCTGAGGCGTTGTGCGGCTGAGCTCAAGGTCGCGGGTTCGATCCCGGCCATGGTGGCTGCTTTTCAGACGGAGGCTAAAAGCCAAAACGCCCGTTAAAGAACCCCAGGTGGTAAAAAATCTGGAGCCCTCCACTACGGCGCGCCTCGTAGTCAAGGTGTAGAGTCGGCGTGTAGAGCGTCATACTTGAAACTCAAAAGTTTTAGACAAAACAGCATAGCGTTAGGTGAAGCAGCCGATGGTTTAGCGGGAGTGCCGCAAGTTATAAGCTGCGCATCGCTCGCGACTCAGACTATCCCTCACCTGTACGGAAAGGGTGGCATTTCCCTCACGAAGTCCGGCTCGATGGGCTCCGGGATGCGCACCATGAGGTTTTCGGAGAGCTTGTCGACCAGCGCAGCCAGCAACTCGCGGCCGATGCCCTGGCCGTGGTGGTCTCGGTGCACCGTCAGCTGCTCCATGATCAGAAGGTCGCTGGCGAACGACGCCACGAGATGCTGCCCAGCACTTGTTCTGCAGCCGCGTGCAGAGGTTCGCAGTCCAACGGGACGTCAATATTGGCGACGTGTCATGGGGGAGCTTCCGGAATCTCCCTGCCTCTCTTCCCAACCCCTCCCCTAAGATTATCGGCACAAAAGATGAAGCAGAGGTCACTGTCCAAGTCAAAAAATAACGCGACGTTTCGGAGCGCTGGCGACGGCTCCCTTGTGACAACGAAAAACAGGCGAAAGATTCTTGGCAAGAATAATGCTTATTTGTCTTTCCATATTTTTAGTGTGATGGTTTAGACAACTAATGGGGTATTGTTGATAAAGGGTCTTTTGATCCAACTAATTCATTTTGGAAATTGTTTCTGTAAGCCTCGATTGACAGGTTAGATCCATTCCCGTTGTGACATAAGGACAAATAAGCCGACAAATGTGCGTACGAGATCCAAGACCTGTAGCTTATGAGACGTTGAAGTTCGTTTTGATTGTGAATGCCAGATACAATGTTAGGTATAATAGAGGCTCATGCAAAGCACTGCTACAGCCACGTAGGTTTCAGGAGCGCAAATTGACAGTCAAAAATACCGCATTGTAAGCCTGATCATGTCTTTTGTACAGATGCAAAGGTTGAGGGCTGCAGCATGTGGCAGTACGAAGTGACGCCGAAAAACATGAAACTAACAATGTTAATTGGGTCGAATATAAAGTTACGCATCTGTACGCAGGGAAAGAAGTTATTCCAGTGCAAGTCTCCTCGTTGTTATCTCCCTTCTTTCCCCAGCGATCGTTAACAGTGTATATTTGCGCCGTGCCCTACTTCAACAAGAGGCAACAGATTCGAGGGTAACCTCGCAATGTTCGGTTGCCAAGGCTTTCACACAACTCTCTCAGAGGCAGCTGCACGCAACCAACAGAGAAGCTTAACCAAACTTTATACTAGAAGATCAAAGGAAAAAAGAAGACTTGATGCCTTCAGTTCTTTATTTAATATTATCTGACAAGTGTCGGCACGGCATAGTGCGACTACAGTCAGCACGGTATAGACATAACATAATACGTTTCGCCAAAAGTATATTCGAAAATAATACCAGAGTGGAGTGCGCTTATCGGAGATTTAAGTCAACAGCTTAGCATGATCTTGCGTTTGAATTTTAATAGTGGTACATGCCTCGCGCAGGAGCGTCACGCTCGACTGAGGCCCCCAGACTTGTTTCAAATTTCTAGACACCTGACGGCCTTATCTGTAGTCGCTGATGCAGCGAGCGCGGTAAAAGTGTTCCCGAATCAGTTCCTGCCTCTCAAGTCACGCTCGTCCACCGGCTGCAGTCAATGGTACGACGAGCATTTTTCTCCTTCGTGGCGACTACATGGAGAATATTCGAGCATAGTCAAACTTGAGCTCGTAGTCGCTGAACCTGCTGACCGAATACACGGTGACCTTCAAGCCGAGGAGCTTAACGACGAAGGACTCTTCCTCGCTGGGGTACAGCGGGCTCACGAAGACCAGGCCCTCTTCGTTGGCCCCCGGACAGTGGGTGATGAAGCTGTGGATCAGCATGCATGCTATGCTCGGTGAGTCTGCCGCCAGCATGTAGAAGTACCAGGTCCTGTCAGTCATCGCGTGCACCACGCTGTAGCCGGCCACGGAGCCGTCCGGTCTCAAGGCCACCTCGGTCACCGCGCCCTCCTGCTCCACGTTGATCTTCACGACGTGCGACCGGTCCACGCTCGCCAAACCCACGTCGTACCTGCGTTGCATGTATGCGGAGCCCATGCATCGTTATAACAGCGGACATCGTTATAACGAACGCGTTTGGGTGCGCTCAGAATTGATAATACCACATGGTTGAGGAATCTATAGTTCGTTCCAGAAGCTGGCTGCATCACTGTGGAGGCTACGCTGTTGCAAGCAGTCCGCCCACTGAGGGCTCCTAACTTACCGTGAAGGAAAGCGACAATAGGCACCTGGTTCTTACGGTTCCACCTGCCATAGCTGAGGACGGAAATGTCCTTTCAAGGCCCCCTTCATGGTGGTTCGACGTGGTCAGTGGGCGGGCTGTTGACAACAATGTGGCCTGTACAGAGCTTTATGCAGCTTCTGAAATGTACTATACGTACAGTGCGTTTCTAGCACACGTCTCACAGCGCCCGGCTGTCAATGCGTTTTCGCGTTTACTTACTTGAGGCCGCTGTCATAATCGTTAAAAAAAAACTTAAGGCGCGATAGTTAAATGATCCAATTTCGCATTGGAAGTGCAATATAACGTAGAGTATTAACCTGTAAACTACTACGTTCTTAAAAAAGTGAGGGGAACTGACGTCAGACATTATATGAAGACAATGAGTGAATTCAATTGACTGCAGTAACTGAACATTTTGCGTTTCCTCACACGAAAAATTCGTTTTCACCATTCACTGCCAATTATTTGTTGGGTGAAAACTGCTGCCACGACCGAAGGTTAGTTTTTACAGCTTACTTTGTCAGTTGCTCTTAAAATCAACGAGCGAACATTTCGCGCAAGGACAGTCATTGTCCTCTCGGACGATAATGCTACCGAAACAAACGAACGGATAATCAGTACGTATACGCCTCTCGAACGACGGTTGGGATGTAAAGGTCTGGTCAGGACGTCCTTGCGAATGGTACTGTGATTCTATCCTTGTTAAACGGCGGAATTATTATTTCCACAGTATCTCAAAAACCACCCAGTCACGTTACTTTGTATTGCAATAGCCACATCAGGGTATTGCGGAATCCAAGATAGAAGTCGGGAACGTTCCAGAACTTCCGTGGTAACAGCGGACAGAACTACGGGGTGGTCGAGAACGGTGGTTCCCCACTCCGGCATCCGTTCCTGCATTATCTTCAAAGTATCTATACCGAACTCGTCGCAGTTACCGTGCAGTTACTAATTTTGCAGTTCCGGTGATGATGATGGCTCAAGGCGGACAAAGGCAAAGAGCCTCATGACTATGATGGCAGGTCTTCATGGGATCCTACGATAAAATGTTATCGTTGGGGGTTAGTTTTGTATAGATCAAGGATTTAAACAGGGGTAAGTCAGGATGCTTCATTTTTCTGAGACACCTCGTTACTTTCCCTTCGGTACCGTTCTTTAATAAATAGAAGGGAGGGGGGAGGTTTAAGTTTGCTAGTTTTGAAGGAACTGTACTCTGTGGTGCTTAACTACGATTAACAACGACGACAAGAAGAAGAAGAAGAAGAAGAAGAAGAAGAAGAAGAAGAAGAACAACAACAACAACAACAACAACAACAACAACAACAACACAACAACAACAACAACAGCAAAATACGCACCCGCGAAGCCTTTCCCAAAGGTCCTCCTCGTACCGGGTGATGGTCACCCCTTCTGTGTGCTCTAGTTCCAGCCTCTTGGGGTCCAGCCTGGCGGCCCTGGTGCGACCGAAGGAAACGTCGGAGCGGAGCATGAAGAGGTGCATGCGGTCGAAGAGCGGCTCGAGCGCAGTGACGCAGCGCATGTACTTGTTGTCGTCGCCGCACTTGTCCAGCGCAGCCAGCAGCAGCTCAGTGCCGATGCGCCTGCTGCGGACTCCCTCCTTGACCACCAGCAGGCTGAGGTACGCCACGCCCTCGCTGTAGCGCACCATCGACACGGTGCCGTACACCTCGCCTGGATGCCACGCGGATGTACCAGCGAACTCTCGCAAAAACGCCCCCGAGACCGGTTCAAGAGCCGAAACGTTCGCCTTGGTTCGCACGTGGCGACCGGCACATGTCGGTACGCGCGCACCACCGTTCAAAATTTGTTCCTTGGTTTTAGGCAGCAGCATCTTTCAGGCGAACAGGCCATACTGAGGCGTTTGAATTGAACCGTACCGACAGTGTCACAAACATGAAATTGAGCCTTAAGCGCGAGACACATGGACGACTGGTGCATGCGAATCACATGCGACTGATCGTTACGACGGTCGCCACGACTAGTCTTACGCGTGAATTTGAGACACATGGTATGGTCCGATGCGCGCGTGCGATGCGTCGTCGGCGCCGCTCCGCCCACTGTTTTTGCTCCATGGTTGCCTCCCTGTTCAGGCGCACTCCGGCCGATTTAGATATGTTCAAGAGAAACCCGAGCAGGAAAAGAAAATTTAATAACTTGAAGTGAACATGAATAGTGTTAATACGTTATACATTGGATTTTTATATGTTCCGCCGCGGTGGCTCAGTGGCTAAGGCGTTCTGCTGCTGAGCACGAGGATGCGGGTTCGACTTCCCGGCCGCGGCGGCCGCTTTTCTCATGGAGGCGAAAAGAAAAAAAAAACGCCCGTGTGTACGAGATTTCGGCGCCCGTTAAAGATCCCCAGGTGAACAAAATTATTCCGGAGCCCTCCACTACGGCGTGCCTCATCGCCTACGTTGCATCATGGCGTTAAACCCTGCAATCAATCAAATCAATCAATTTTTATATGTTCAGTACAGCGGTGTGGGAACATTTACCACCAATGGTTCCGCTCGTCCATGCTGTAGGTACTGCTGGCAACATGTGTCTACCAGGCGGAGAGCGCGCGGATCGGCGGCGGCGGCAGCGGTGAGCTGCTCGCAACAAAATACTCGGAATTGCCACTCGGCGCCACCTCGGGGGAGGGGGGCTTTGAAAGGAACTTTCTCGGCGATGACACCTTCGGGCTCTCATTGGCTGTGTGTGGCCGCACGATGATCGCAACGATGGCACGACTGCATCTGTCTTGCCAGTCGACACGTCGTGAGCCTCCTCCGACCAGCGAACTACGCCAAAACCGGTCCTAACGATCAGTCGTAACGATCAGTCGCATGCGAATCGCATGCGCCACTCGTCCATGTGTCTCGCGCTTTAACCTACCATCTCTAGCGTCTCGTCGTACCGTTCTTCGTCTGTGTCTTTTCCTTAAAATATTCTATCACCCCTAACTACGCAGCGAATTCATCCTAGCGCCTCATTACATTTCTGCTCATTTAGACCACTCGAATAAAGTCAGGATACCCCATGCACGGACTAACGCCTTCTCACAGTCTTTTTCCCCGGACTGCCTCAGACTGGAACCACCTTCTCGACCCTATTGCCTGTATACAAAATCCGGTATTGTTCAAAAACGCCTTAGTTAACATTGTATATTAAGAACATTTTGTACTTACCTGCCTCTAATTACTGCTTACTGTACTTTTTTGCTTTGTTACCTACCTAACTGTATAATTACGAAATGTTTGTGCTTCATATTGCCTCTAATTTCACTCACTGTATTTGTGTATTACCCACTCCCTCTGTAATGCCTTCGGGTCCTGAGGGTATAAATAAATAAATAAATAAATAAATAAATAAATAAATAAATAAATAAATAAATAAATAAATAAATAAATAAATAAATAAATAAATAAATAAATAAAAAATAAATAAATAAATAAATAAATAAATAAATAAATACGAGAACGGCGCACGGCTGGGCGCGAGGCGTCAGCCGCAGTCGTAAACGATTGTGGCGCTACAATTCACTGTACCCGAAAACTGGTCGACTGCCGGGCTTCCGAAAGAGCCGGGTTACTCTTGCATCTTCTTACGCGAGTCCAGCAAGGTTTACAAAGTGTGTAGGCGCGTTATTCGCTGACGTTTTATTATGGCCACTATAACTCGGCTTTACACCCCCCCCCCCCCCCCCCCCCCCCCCCCAATAAAGACTGTTGTGCAACTGCCGTAATATCGTCATTTCACGTCTCAACCAACCGAACTGCGTGAAACGCCGTTTTTTACGTCCATAGCGCATGATATGGCTGTTACGTGGGTAGTCTGAACATAGCCTAAGGTCGGGTGCAGAATGCTGCCGCAACTGTCGTAACAACTTTAAAAAATGACGTAATTTTACGTCTCAGCCAACCGAACTGCGTGACGTGCCGTTTTTGTGCGTCATAGGTCACGATATGGCTTTTGCGTCGGTAGTCTGAACGTAGCGTAACTCCCCTTTACCTGAGGCAATGACAGCATCTGTTTAAGGGAAGATGTCTTACGATAGCGGATCGCATTAGCTGTGGCGTTATCAAGGTCTACATTGTATGACATGCTTTTCGACGGCAACCGCGAACACAAGGGGTTGTTTTCATGAGGGTGCGAGCATAAGCGTTTCGCTTAGCATGGCCGTTTTCTGCCACGTTCGCACCGGCGTGTCTGCATTATGAAATACCTTAAACGGCTTCCCCCAAAGTATCGAAAAGTTACCGTAGGTCGCCGCAGTGTGCGCGGCAATTGTGGGTGTGCTCGGTTTACGGTGAGCAAGGATACTGATTGTGCGAGTCTATGCGGCATCTTGGGATTACGATATCAACTTTATAAGACACAAAGCTTGACGAAGACAAGCGAACAGAACGGAGCATGCCCTTTAAAATATTTTCTGGGGAAACAGTGCAGGAAAACGGATAAAAGAATGGAGGGGCACTACAAGCGCTACAAACACTGCACTCAACTATATATTACCACAGTTTTAGCGAACTGAAGAGTATCTGGAATGCTCACGAAGACATATTTCGAGCATAGGCACATTCGCACCGGCCTACACACATTTTACTTGTCGGTCTAGCAGGAAATTTCCGAGAAAACATTTGGCGTATTTCGGAAATCCCGGTTTGCTGCTTCGTGACTGCGAAATGGCTCTTCCCATATTCCCCAATGCAAATCGCAGTTCTGATCGTGTATAAGCTACCTTCATCGCTGACTGCAACCAGGAAGCTGTCCGGTTGCATCTTCCACGATGTCTCGATAGTGCTCTTGGCGAACACGTAGTTGGTCTGGAGGCGGATCTTGTAGGCCTGGTCCAGCTCTTCAGGACGCATCGCCCTGATCACGTAAGGCCGAGGTGACCTGCCTCCAGAACTGCAACGGAATGAACCACCGCATGAATGAATGAATGAATGAATGAATGAATGAATGAATGAATGAATGAATGAATGAATGAAGATTTTACACAGAGGAGCTACTTCCAGTAGAGCACGGTACAGATTGGTGCAGAAATTAAGTTCAGTAGATTGCTCGGAGGCAAACAAAATACGTGTGTATAGTTGTGTTCAGTGTACAGACTGAACATAACGAAACTGCTGGGGCTTAGGTCAATAAAGGCATTCACACTTTTGTTGGTGGTGTGCACTACTCCGGAATTTACGTCTCCAGGGAACAAATGTCGTGCTGCGGGTAAAGGGGGTTTATGAATAGAAGCCTCGTTAAACCTCTTAAATACCAAAATATACCAAAGCAAAGCCCAATTCATACCAACGCTTGCATGACAGTTTAGGCTAAACGGGCTTAATTACATCTACTACAGCGATTAGACCAGACATGAAGTTACACATGCCATCAGTGCCATCGATTCAAGAGTAAACAATCTTTTTAGTAAAATTACAATCTTGAAAAGATACAACAGGCAGAAGGCACAAGCGTATTTTTTTTTTCTTATAGCGACAACTTGGTTTTAGGGGAAAAGAGAGGAAGGTAGGCCATGTAATGTCAAATTCCTACAGTAAGAAAAGTCATGGCCAAGTGCTCCTTGAACTGTTCGTGCGCCAAATCTGTGCGTTGAGGTCTGTAGGACGGCCAGGAGGTGGCTCACACCCGCGGCGGCGTCTCCGTGGCTAAGCCCCTGATCTATGAAACGCAAGTCGCGTGTTCGATGCCGGTTTCCGCCGGCCGTTTGATTATTTTTTATTGAGGGAAAAAAAAAGGCGCCTCTGCAGAGACTTCGTAGTTATGAGGTTTCGTAGCGATTTCGTAGTTACCTGCTCGGTTCCAATTGCCCTGTCTCGATTTTAGTTGTGCACATGTTCATGAGGGTTTAGTATAAGTAAAGCGTGATCGGACAATTTAAACAAAGAAATTATTAGGCCGCACCAATATTTATGCCCCCACGCTTCTATCCCGCTTTCGATTTTCTTCAGCAAGTTTTTTTAATCCATAGAAACATTGGGCTGATAACCTAAGGTTAGGAGTTCGATATTTCATGTTTTTCCTCGTGATTTTTTCCAAGTCCAGGAAACCACTAGAGCCACCAAGCGCGTTCCGCAATAGCGAGCCTGAATACGAAGTGCAAAATCGCAAAACATGTCGAAAGTACTACCTCGCGTGGTACAGTTAGGCATGTAAACATTACCTAGAGGACAGGTAGCCCCGAGAATATTTAGTGCAAAGCACATATGTTCTTGAACAAAAATTACAGCCTACTATAAATTGAGAATACGCTAACCTTGGTCTTATGAGAGCAAAGAAACGCTATTAAGAAACGACGCAGTGAGCAGGTGAAAGATCAAAGAAGAATTAACCCAGGCCCAAAGTAAAGCAAAATGCCCGCCTCATTCTGTGGCGGGGTGCCGATCAAACACAACATAAACAATGCATGAGGACGCCGACGGGCATGGTGAAGGCAATAAATTCCCCTATAGGAGAGTTTCGACAGTATTTTTTATTTCGTTCTACGTCAAAATCAGGCCAAGTACTCAAACTACTCTCAACCAACTGCATTGCCCCCCACTCAACCCCCTACACCGGGGCAATAAGGGCAGAGGAAACGTCGCTTTCAAACGGCTTTTTTTTAAAGCGCTACAACGCACAGACAGAATTATGTGCGGCTGTTCCCGACCACGTATCACGGTCTATCGCGTATAATGAGGCCACTGAAAAGACGTTCGGCCGCTCACCTCGACTCCTCCAGTTCGGAAGAGGCATAGTCCGCCCTGGCCGCGGAAAGATGGCCCAGGGACGGCTGCCTGCCCGTAGCGCTCATTAAGAAAGTGCGCCTCGGAGACAGATTCTCCGACGACTCCTTGGCTTCCAACGGCCGGCGGAGGCAGCAGTCGAACATGATGGCCAAGCGCTTCTTTGATACCTCCGAGAGCTTCAAAAGGGAGGGCGAAGAAAGCGTGCGGTGCTTCCTCGACCGCGGAACCCCGGTTGCGAAATCGGCGGCGGTCGAATGTCGTTGGGGCAGCACGCTGCCTACCGGGCCCCCGGCGACGACAATTTGATGGGAAAGCTTGGGGCGGGCTCCGCGAAGGCCGATCAGGTGCCCCCAGTCGAGGTGGGCTGCGAGGCGTTCGGACGAATTTGAAGAAATCGCGATGGCCGCTGCGCCGAGAGCACGCTCGCTCGTGCGACCCCTGTGATGGTGGCTATGACAGTGGAGACGGGTGCTACAGCATAGGCGCATACCCAACAAGAAGGTGGCTGGTGTACCATGTGTCTCACGTCGCTGCGGGGCCTACGAAGATGATAAAACCTTTATTTCTTCCAAAACTGGGGGAAATAAGCAAGGGAAAGTTGAAGTCTGCCGGGATCTCTCTCTCTCTCTCTCTCTCTCTCTCTCTCTCTCTCTCTCTCTCTCTCTCTCTCTCTCTCTCTCTCTCTCTCTCTCTCTCTCTCTCTCTCTCTCTCTCTCTCCTATATTGGCCTGCAGCCCTTGGAAGCGAGCGGCATCTCGGCAATTTGCAGGACCTTGAGCTGTGTTTTCGGGTCTCAGATAAGCAACAAATAGTCTGCAATTGCTCCGCTCTACTGATGGCTAAAAATGCTTTGGTTGTTCGAGCATCCCAAGCCCAAATCTTGCGCGCGAGTGTGGCTCGCTGTGTGATCGACTTGCCGTGATCTTTGTACAGTTCGGCATTAACGTGGCTTGATGTTGCAGGTTTAGCGGCAACGCATTAGCTTGTAGTTGACGCCAAGTATGCAGACTTACATCTTGAAAGCATGGGGCAATGCTACGTGATGTCCAGGTAGGTCCTCAAGCCTGCCCCTATATGCTTTTGGTCTGAGCCGGCAGCCTCGTAGAAGCAACCCCGGAAGTTGAAACTTCGCGCCGCCTCATAAGCTAGCACGTTGCCTAAGCGGAAGTCTGGGCCGATGTGCAGATTATTTGAACGTTGCGCATCCGGGCGGCTACGACCAAGTGTACCATGCATTGGGCTGTGTTGGAGGCGACACTAGGAAACAAGCCCGATACTTCCGGCGTGATGCTAAACGATAATTAAATGCGCTTAGAGGCTGCGCCCGGTATCTAAAGCAACCTAAAAGATACCAAGTCACCTTTCTAACCAAAATATAGCGTTAAATTGATCATAGCAAACATTCTGCTAGAAAAAAAAATGCGGGACATTGTTAGACCCGCTGGGACTCGAACTCTGACCGTCACCATCAGCACCCAGGACTCTACCTCGGGACCACAAGGCCGAACGGCGGGAGCTTTTTGGCCGTCGCTCGAAACAATAGCGGGAGCGTTCAAAGCGAACCAGTGTCTGTGCCTGGCTTGTACCCACAGGGGAACGTAACTTGGTGTTTTGGAGATGCGGCAGATTTCGCAGTTTAGCAATGGTGCTTCGAGATCACTCACCATGGTTTTAGCCCTGGTGAGTGCACAATGGCAAGTGCGATAGTTGTCTCTTCCCTCACCGGGAACTCTGTTTAGACCGGTTTCATTTCACCGCCCACACGGCCGAACTTCAAAGACGCTCCGGTGCCGGTGAGCGTCCTCCAGGATGTACATGAACGCTTCCGCATTCAAAACAGATAAAGGCTATTTAGTTGCCCTGTCAAAGCCCCCGCCCTGTGGAGGGCATCATCCCTGGTCCGGAATTCCATGGCTGTAACTTCTTGGCTGCGCGGGCCCTCTTCACCAGGTCAAGCTGGATTGTACGGTCCTTGCTGTTGAACCACTCAGTCCACTGTTTAAGAGAGAGAGAGAGAGAGATGAGAGAGAGAGAGAGAGAGAGAGAGAAAACGGAGGCCATTGAGCCGGCACTCGGTGGGTGGGCTCGCCTCAGTCCAGGTACACCCTTGAGTATTGGCTGTAGCCCTGGAATGAGTAAGATATGTGGTCAGCATGACGGGGACTGGTAGCAGCCCCTCCCACTGCTCGGAGGAAGGGTTGGGATTGAGAGGGAGCGATGGGGTGTTTTGACAGGCCCCACTATGTGGTAGCTGGTATTAAGAGAGCATCTCGCACTTCAGTAGACAGCTGCTCAACAATGTGTCCAACAGCTCAGGGGAAGAACGGATAAAGAAGGGCGGTAGGGCTGGGTTGTTTACGTATTCAGGAGTGCATTCTGTAGAGTACTAATTATTGGCAAAATTTGCATTGAGCCGTTTATTTATTGAGCCAAAAAACAAATTAATTCGGCCTGGATGTTCGAATATGTCCGAGTGTAAGTGTCGGAGTCTGGTATGCTAGGGAGCTCTGTCATCTTAGAAAGGGCGCAATGATTGCGAACATCTGCTTCCTACATGGTGGAAAACGACAATCAATACAAACACGCGATAGGCAGGTCCTGCCAGCCAAAGCGTGAAAGTCGGGGATAGATATTATTACAGGCGTGCACGAGGCAGCAGCAGGTCGAGTGCATTTTCCATTTGAAACATGCCCTAGTGCCAAACTTTCAAAAGTGGTAACCCGCAGCCTTTCTCCAGGGCGTTAGAACACACGCGAGCGCGATAGCATATGCAACTAGGTCAACTCCCGGAAACAGCTGGTATGGAATTTATTTGTTTCTCTGCGTCATTGGCTAACGACCCGTCCAAGACGGCTCCGCGTCCTGATGGGGCAGTCCTTCCTTCTTCATTGGTTGGCTCTACATGGAGAAGATCCTGCTGTAGTCAAACTTGATCTCGTGTTCGGTGAAGCGGCACACAGATTTCTGGGCGATCTTCCAGCCCAGCGAGCGCACGACGAAGGACTCCTCTTCGTTGGGCCAGAGGGGGCTCACCAGGACCACGCCAACCTTCCTCGTCGACGGGCAGCAGAGCGCGACGTTTCGGATCAGCATGAGCGCAAGGTCCTGCGATTCGGCCGCCAGCAGGTAGAAGTACCAGGAACCGTCGGTCATGGCGTGAACCACGCTGTAGCCGGCCACAGAGCCGTCCTCTTTCAGCGCCACTTGGGTCATCGAGCCTTCCTCATCGATGTGGGCTTTCATCACACGGGAACGGTCGACGCCCGACAGTCCTTGGTCGTACCTGCACAGTCCGACAAATGTGCGCGTGTGCATTTGAACTGCCAAGCGAGTCGTCAGTGTTAGAAATTGATGTGATTCCTCGACTGTACATGTCTTTAACGTTATCGTTGCAACAGCGTTCAATTAATTTATCCATACGTTCTCAGCGTGGTTCTGTTATCATATTTTGAAAAAAGAAGGTAACCGGCTTTTTAAAGACAAACTACCACGCTTTAAGGCACTTTCTAACGCGAAACCCAGTGAGCGAAACTGCCATTCATGCATCGCCGCCAACTGGCTCATGAATTGTTACTATGCACGGAAACCCCGCGTGTAATGCAGCAACTGACCCTTTAACTGTTGTTACTGTACACCGAAACCACGCGTATAAAGCTGTGATTCATGCGTAATTTGCTTACTGTTTAATCCATCTCATTTGTTTTGCCGTCACACACGATATATGAGCGCAGCTTGTGGTCGCACTACGTTGACATTCTTTGCAGCTCGAATTGCAGTCGCCAGACACACTCGGACGAGAGTGCTCTGCGAAAAGACAAAAACGTCAAAACAGCACAAAAAGGACACCTACAGTTTGCACCTTCTGGACCTTTTACTCTGTCGACGACGTAAAAAGTAAATCTATTGAGTAATGTGGATACACACCGTTTTCATCGTTGCTGGACGATTCAACACATATATAGTGGGTATTTCTCATGTGCGACATAGGTTCAATATTAGATAGTGTGACGTTTCGGGCATTTTAGGTATAGTCTGAACGATAAGCTGTATGGTTTTTAGCCCCTTTACCCTTCTCCTCCTTCTGTCTTATCCACTCGAAAATACGGAAATTGCTCGTATATCGCTCATAAAACGTTCCCTATACGAATTTATGTGTATACAAAATTTTCGCCTTTACTGACACACCACCGGAATAAAAACAGCGTTATGTGTCCGCAACAAATAAAAATAGAGTACGAGCACTAAAAAAATTGACGATGGTTTGCCCCTATACCAACGCCAGAAGCGCCAAATCATGGCCCTGTATGAATTGCGTATTTTCGGAGTATACGGAAAGCATCCGGAAAACATAGTGGCGTATTTCGTGCTTTAATGAAGACAATAGGCGGAAACTGTGTCAAATGTTCCTATTCCGACAAATCAGATTTTTTTTGTTTTTGGATAATTTTCTGCATTAGTTAGGCCTGGGTGCGTAATTATCCGTATGAATTCAGTATACCCATAGTTTCGTATATTGCTTTGCTGCAAGTGTCGTCTAAAGATGAGTCTTCTGCAGCCCCTGCCAAGTGACCACTCCTCCTCTGTCCTACGCCCCCCTATCACACCTCTCGCTCTCCTCAGGACGAATTAGATGCAGGTTTGTTGAAAGGAATTCAATTTTCCCGCCTTCCCACTGCTCACGCGCCATCTGTTGGGACAGCGTGCATCTTTTCATTAATCTTTCGTGTCTTGTTCTGCCTGGGACAGCACAAGCTCGGGCTGTTCTTTGTGGGCTTTTATCATGCCAAGGACGCATTACTCTCCCTCCGGGTGTCTGCAAAAGAATGAAGCATAGGCTGACGAATTTAGTGCCTAGTGGAGCCCTCCACCCCCTTCCAAAACACCCCCTCCTTCTCAGTCCACTGGTCTCCCCCTTTGCCCAATAATTTTGTCTTTCTGTGCCTTTTGTAACGCGTTGTTATTTTTAATTTTATTTGGTAAAAAACAAATCCAACGATGTATTCTTATTAGACGACGCTGGTACTCGAGTTAATGAACTTCTATTTTGCGTCAAATCCATCTGAAGTTGCTTTCGCGCTGAATAATGTTGACATATGTTGTGGCATGCCAGAGTTTTAGTAGCTCGGAGATGTCCTGTCTGTATATACTTTGGGTTTGAGGCCTCTTTCCCTTTGGCCGGGCAGCTGAATATAGTGACAGACAGACAGACAGACAGACAGACAGACAGACAGACAGACAGACAGACAGACAGACAGACAGGAAACAGACAGACAGACAGACAGACAGACAGACAGACAGACAAGACAGGGACAGACAGACAGACAGACAGACAGACAGACAGACAGACAGACAGACAGCAACATCTCGTTTTTGTAGCCCAAAAAGGATTATCGTCTTTAAAGCACGACAGCCTACTGATCTCGAACGAAACAAGTTCCATTCTAAAGCATACAGGGCAGGACCGTACTTGCAGAGTTTGTCCAAAAGAGTCTCGTCGAATGGCTTAATGGTGACTCCCGGCATCTCTGGCACCGCCAGCTTTTCAACATTCACCTTGACGGGTTCAGTGCGACCCAGCGCCACCTTGGAGCGCACCATGAACAGGTCGAGGCGGTTGAACACGGACTCGAGCGGAAAAATGCAGCGCATGAACTTGTTCTTCTTGCCGCACTTCTCGAGCACGGCCAACAGCAAATCGTTGCCAATCTTCTTCGCGCGCAGTTCCTCTTTCACCGCCAGCAGGCTCAGGTATGCCACGCCCTCGCAGTAGTCCACCATCGACACAGTGCCGTACAGCTCGCCTGGAACGCGTGAAGAAGAGCGTCTAGGATTGCTCGGCCATCTCAACAAAGACTGTGTTTACAAGTCCCCCACAATTTCTAAAACCACCATAGGAGTATAGCACCAGTATGTCGGCTTTAGTGTGTAAAACCATCATAGGAGTATCGCATGAGTAGGTCGGCTTTAGTGACACAAGGGCTCTGGCACCGAAGCGTGCCAAGCCCGTGTTTGTTGGTCTTTCGGTGCTTGTAAGCAAAACAGTGTGATGGAAACCGTCATAAGCCAGCAACGGTGGCAGAACTTCTAAAAAGTATGCCGGGTAGTGCTGGGCGTGATGGTCTTTGATGTCGAGGGCAAAGTTTCTGCTCACGGCTTGGGCTCAAAACTGAACATTCCCCTTTCTTGAGTAGTCGAGGAGATCTTGCTCGCAGTTGCACTCCCCCGAAGTATGTCCCACCAGTTTTGGCGACAGCCACGTATGTGGTATTCCTGGTATCTCTTTAATCCTCTGTATTTGCACAGCAGATAAATGTATGCCCTAGACGCATTTTCATCACTGACGCATGGGGTAAAACTTGTGTGATGAATCGAACCCGGCCCAAGCAAAGGAAACAAATTCAGTCAGTACAATTCCACTTGGTGAACGTAGATGCCCAGCAGAGCTGTTTGTGTGTTACTGGTTGGCCAAAAGCTACCCGTCGGAAAAGAGCCGTCTCGCCTGGAAGCGTTAACGGAAATTGTAGCATCGACGGTAACAAGCTTGTAGCGGCCAGCAGGACATATTTACTGGAGCGATTTCTATGCACATTTTTATGAGATTTAGAAAAAAACAGAGCAAGTTGCACATAAAAAACTAAGAAGTGCGATTCCACAGTTCAAATTCTAAAATGTGCCAGAATAAGAAGCTTTTCTCGTTATTATGTGCCAACGTAAAGCTGCAAGCATCAGCGGTTAAGCGCCCGGCTGGAATTTTCCCGTACGGCTTTGTTGCTGCTGTTCTATGCTGTTACCGGCGCAGGTATGAGACCAGCAACACGATAAGCTCGAGCTATGCATTTCCTTTATAAACGCCACACAAAATGTCGACATGCTTGAGCAAGGTTGCAAGATATAAGCGTGCTTTGCCCACCTGCCTTGCAATGAAGGTGTCGGTTTCTGATTCCCCACGAGCCTATTTTCCAAGTGACACTAATTTTCCAAAATAGTAGAAATGGTGTAGGTGCTAGCCGATGACATTAAATTCTTAGACGAGTATTGTATGCGCCATGCTAACAATACGCGACTGCGACATTTATGACATAAAAGACTACATGACCCTTTGTGCATGTGGGCTTTGCGTGTACCTCTGGCAAATGCTAAGGGGCTACATGTTGTGCGCCGAAACATCTAGTCCCTCTTGCGAGTGCCCGTCCCGGTTGGAGCTTTCAGCAGAACAGACTTGGGAGATGGTGGCCATATATAGACATCTCGCGCGATAAACCACGACTGAGATTCATGAGCGATCCTGAGACTGATCTATCTTTCCACGCTTCCGGGAGTGAGAGAGAGAAAGAGAGAGAGAGAGACAGAGATATTGTCCTAGCGAATGCCGTTCTGGCCCCACTGGTTTCACGTAACACCAATATCAAACTCCTACGAACCATCGGTACGCGATGTCTCCAAGGCAGATTTCTAAAGCTGTAAGAGTTAATGGCGCATGTGCGCTCTAGCTCGCGCCCCGTCCTGTCATATTAGCCTCGAATATTACACCCCTTACGAAGAAATAAAAGAAGGGTTGTCAAACTCAAGGGAAAATATCTCGACGACTACAAAACATGCGTGCTATGAATGTACCGGCGATCGAGCTTAATCGCAGCGCTTGCACATTACCGTACGTCATGTGGACTCCACCAAAGACCAGATGCAACGGTAGATGCTTTTTAAACACTGAATGTCACGTAAATGCAAGAAAAGCCTGGAAGTGCAGAATATAAATGTCTGCGAGACATAACCCATTTTCGCAGTCAGTCAGAAAGCGATAGATACTTCAGGAAAGCACGCTCGCACTCGCCCCCTGCAGTACTCAACTTTATTTTTCAGGGCTGCGGAAATTTCACGTGGACACCGTAGCCTCCCGCACGAGCCTGCCTGAACGAGTGGACGTTAGGTTCGAGTTGCCGAAGGAACACTCAGCATCACGCAAATTTATTAGAAGGAATTCCCCACTCACGCTTCATACGTCAGCGGTATATGGCCCCCGCAGTGGACGCCGCTCAAGTATCAAAAAGGTTGAAACCGGTTGTGCCGCCGAGCTTGAACTCGCGAAAAGTTTCAATGACATTTTGTGAGGATCTCTAATTTGTTCTCATAACGACAGCCATAAATACAAGTGGTTACTTGCTTAACGGGCGTGCCTCTTCATCACAGCACAGCCCCCACACAGAAAAGCTTGCTCGCTAACAATGCTCTCATTTGCTGGCTTGCGTGCCGGCCAAGAATTGGCCACGGTATCCCAAGAATTCACACCTGTGGACAAACGCACGAACGAGTTCGTTACCGAACATTGTAGGATAGCGCGACGGCGTCCCAGAATCTCCGACAGGGGACGGGCATTCTTCACAACGCAGCTCATGGGTTCAAAAGATCAACGCGATGGTAAGCGAAACATTTATCCGCCAACACATAAGACAACAAAAATGGGTGGCGCAGTCTGCCTTCCCAAATCATCTAAAAGGTTCAAATATGAGGGCAAATTTTTTTTTTGCGAAACGAAAACCGAAACCGAAACTGAGTGGGATAAAACTGCACTGGCAAGAAAAACGTGGCAACTTTCCCCTAAAAAAGGGATGACAAGAAATTAGTTGAGATAACACCCTGAAAACGTGTACGCAGATCGTAGTTCTTATCGAAAATGTGCCAGATCCTGCGGTTTCACGGATCAAAATGAGCCAAATCCATTGCGTTTGGCTTGACTGTTAGACTGTTTCATGGGTGTTTCAGAAAGTTTTATTTTATTTTATTTTTTTGCTTTGCGGAACTCCCTTTTTATGAATTCAGACGGTTATCAGGCGATCGGCGAAATATCTAATCCCAGATGTCAAATACGAAGTGAATGGAAGAAAAAGTGAACGAAGTGAAACTGATTTCATTTCACCTCACTTGTCTGTGATATTTATTTTTTATTCCAATATTTACCATTTTAGTACTAAACTAAATAGCCGCCGCTTTACAAGCACTGGCAAATACCCCCCTCCCTCTGACAATACGAACCACCTCATTAAGGCGAAAAAGAAGACATGAGCAGCCTTCTTGTGAAGTGTTTTGGAAAGTCATGGCAAAGCAACGAAGATCTTGCTTACTTCATGAGTGCCTTCAGGCGTGGCCAAGAAAATTACCCCAAAGAAAAATTCTAAAAGAGCTGGTAATGGGACCAAGAGGACTCCCCTCCCCTCCAGGTATAGTTCTAGGGTACTTGAAGCCCTGTGGCAAATTTTTAGTGACTTTCCCCACCAAAAGTCAATCGCAGCATGCTTGATAGTCAATTTAAATAAAGTTTTCATAAGAGTGCCAATATTGCTCGAATTCATGAGATAATTTTTAATTACTTGTCGCAGCATGCTTGATAGTCAATTTAAATGAAGTTAATTCATGTGAATGCCGCATCAACTTGAGTGTTTCAATTGAATATGAGCCACATTCAAACTCATCACCCTAATATTGCTCAAATTCATGGCATAATTTTTAATTACTTGTGGCCATAAACTTCTCCTAGCTGACATGTAAAATATATAATAGCTTGACGGCGTTGCATTTAGGTGCGATAACGAACTTCCGCTTGTTTCTCAAATTCTCGTTAGGTGGATCTGGCTCATTTCGGAAAAAAAAAATCGCCTCATATGTTGTCAAAGGTGCCGCGATAGGTTTCTCTGTGCTTGAAGGACTCATTTAAACAAAAAACAGCGCACAAACATGACAGAAGATACAAGCACGCCCGTTCGCTGCGCCCGTTCGCTGTTCTTGTGTTCTGCTTGTCATTGCACTGTTTTTTCTTTATTTTCCACCAACTCGCCCACGTAAAGCTACTGTTCAATTACCGCAACACGCTGTCGTTATTTTGTACATACTTCTTGTGGTATTTACCAAAAAGTAAGCGCAAAAGTCACCTGTGTCGCTGACAGCGACTAGGAAGCTTTCTGGCTGCAGCTTCCACGAGGTCTCGATATTGCTTTTCGAAAAGACGTAGTTGGTCTGGCGGCGAATCTCGAAGGCCTCGTCTAGCTCCTCCTTCCGGATAGCACGGATTGTGTAAGGACGCTCCTCCCTGGGCAACCCACGTAAACATGAAAATAGAGAGTCAGAAAGTTACGAAGAGATCTATAAGGGACTGGGAAAGTATACGTTTGTCAGTTATAGGCCTGTGTAGGAAACAGGCTTTCGCTTCTATCTTCATTGTTGCCCCTAGTACAATGCACAATGCTTTTGCAATGTAGTATGAGCAGCGTTGGTTGCAGTAAATGTAAAATGATTTTTTTTCGGTTATACCTTACTTAAACCTGCATGCTTAGTTACTTCTCTCCTTCGGAGCCGTGAAACATCACCATCATGACATTACCCATGGTTCTTCCTACAAGCTCGGCGCGAAAGCTCTGTCTTACGTTTAGAACTATCGGAAGCTTACTCCGTCTCCCAGCAGCCAGCAGTTTTCAGTGAAGAATATTTTAAAGCTGCTTGTGAAGTCACTGTTCCGAACCGAAAATAATACCGGTTCGCTTACGGTTCGGGTTCGTGTGGAATAATTTCGTTCCGGTTCAGTTCCGGTTTAACAGACTTACACGCCGAACCAGTTCGTGAACCTGTTCGCAAGCCTGAACCGGTTCGCGAACCGTTTCGTAAAGCTTAATTATAACTAAGTGTGAAAAAAAATTCAGTGCGTAGTTCAAGGGACCGCGACAAAAAAAAAATACAAGTTTGGTTCATTCAAAAGATGTGTTTGTCTCAATACCAATGATGTCGATCTTAATGGCAACTTCAAACAATTAGGCTAGATACTTGGGAAAACAGGAGAAGTTGTTGCCGTTCACCAGGCAGTTTCTTGCCTAGCTCTTGTGACGTCACAGGGGCATATTTGTGCTACTGGTAGCCGCCGAGCAGAGCTACGGCTAAAAATCAAGTTTGTAAGATTTAGTTGTGCCCGTGGTATTTTTTACCGTACCTCTTGACAGCTAGCATAAAATTAAATGCCCAATAAATTTGTTTTCCCCCATTACTTTATTGCCGCAGTTCGGTAGAGTCAAACTTGAAGATTTTTTTCAGTACTTATTATCGTTTATGGCGAACACAACGGCCTGCGGGGCCGGAATAGCGAAGTGTGAGTTACCAAAGGCTATTTCTTTCAAATAAAACAAGGTCGCGGTTTATTTTGCTTTCACGGTTGCTTTGAACTCACTTCATAGCGTGTAAGTAGGTGCACCAGGGGAATCGCGCCGACTACTAACTTAGACAACTTGGCTGTTGAGGTGCCTTTCATGCCCAGAAAAAGCACATTCTACCGGCATTTTTACACCACTAACAATCGACAAAAAATGGTACAAAGGTTTTGGCAGTTTTCTATCAATGCGTAAACATCCTTTCCGGCCGCTCTTTCATGCAACGAGCCTCTATAAGGTGGCTTCACCTCTATACAGACGTGAATTGTTAGGACGATATTTCACCAAGCAGCTTTATATAACAGTATGAAGACATTATACCACCTCTGCAACACCATGAATTTTAAAATAAAAGTCGGCACATTTAGGGTGTGGGCCGCTGTTTGGCGGTGCAGCAATGTGGTGGCCTGCCAGCCACTTCACGTTTTTCTTATTAGGCGGGATTTTTTGTTAACCGCGCTGTGGGTGACTTCTCTCCCAGATCTGCCAGGGAACGCATGAAAACGCACCGTCAGATAGTCATGAACTACCACCTAGGCATGCACAAATATCCTCCACCTCATAAATCCCTCAATAATATTACAGCAAGCCACCTGGAGGCAGCTCCAAATTAATAAATCTATGCCACCTTGTAAGTTACCATTGGTTTATCCAGGAGCTTGCCGACCCTAATTGTCCTTACGTAAAAGCGAAAGAAGAGATTTTGTTTATCATTGCTAAGTGGCGGCAGCACACGAAAAATGAGTGATTATTAACGATCTATTCGCACTATTTACAAGCTGCCATGGCAGAGTTCGCTCACTCTGCCCGCCCGCCTTTTCATCGTCACCTTCGACGAGGAAATCTCTACGAATCTTGCTGTACGAATCTTGTAAATATAGTATCTTCCCCGCAACAATGTATTGTATGGCTGCCTTGAGGACCACCCCCATAGCGGTCGGCAATTACTGAAGTCAGAGCAGTGGGAGGGCGCGATGCGCAGCACCGACCCATCCATGCAAGTTTGGGCCGTGACAAGAATGCTGGAGGTCGCTGGGAGGCATGGTCTTGCTGCCACCCCCGTGACAAATAGCAGACAATCGCTTGCCTCTTTTTTGACGAAATTAGTTTTATTCTTACATCCATTAAGGGGACCAATGCAAAAGACACCATAGCCCTCCAACGAAGTATGACAGGTTACGGGAAAATTGAAGCTAAATTTAATTTTTGTGGTATGCATAACAGTAAAATATTACGCAAGAGAATTATAAAAAAAAACAATTCGTTCGTTATTTTAGCGTTGATTTTGTGTAGGTGTACCTGGAAGCGCAAAGCATATGTTTTAATACGGCCAGTCTGGACGCGCGTGTCCAGACTGGCCGTGGCTGATGGTACATCAAAAAGAAAACTCCTTGAATGACACTGAGCGCGCAATATTAACAACGGATGGTTAAACCGTTTCGTCGTGAACCGGTAACAGTTATTTATATTTTTCCGTTCAGTTCCGGTTCGGGTTCAGCGTGCTAAAAAAAATAACAGTTCGTGTTCGGGTTCAGCTCCAGAAAAAATATCGGGTCGGTCCCGGTTTTCGGTTCGCTTCGGTTCCGGTTCGACACCAGCAACATTTGCATTCTTACAGGGCATTAGTTACTCTGATGGCGAAAACTGTGCGGCAAAATGGCACAGTTTCAGCTATCTGATGAACTAAATTTTCTAGCCTCCCATAAAAGAGGTACTATTGGTTTACATCGCCATCAACTATGTGAACAGAGGGTGCAATTGGAGTGTGACAACAGAACCGCTTCCCCCAGAAGGGAACCACAGGGCGCTGCTTAAGCACTCTCTGGCCAATCGCAAGCTGCTGCTTTGGCAGACGTCCGCAGAATGCGTCCGCCGATGCAATGAAGACGGGAATGCGTTGGGTGGGAGCGTTTTCTGCGATATGTGCGCAACGCCGTGATTTTACACGCCCATCAGTGTGGCCGCCGATAGAACCGACTGGACGTCAGTGCGAGGCTTTACCCTCTATCCTCCTTTCGAGTTATCGCGTGGAGAAGCATGCATCACATGGCTACCGAAAAAACCAAGAAAGATGCATGACGGCTTGCGCAGGGAGACGAGCACTCTGACAATGCACACACCTTCCCCGTAAAGCCCATTGTCGTTTCACTCATCCAGAAGCCTTGTTTATTCTCACCTCCCGCGTGGTGTGCTATGAAAGTTAGTTCAATGCTCAAGCGCGAAAACATGCGTTTAGATTTGGAGCCGAATCGTTTCGATGGCCATGCAACACACCCACACACAGAAAACATTTACCGCTCATTTCACCCAAAGAAAGCCGTGGCCTTCAAAAATTGAGAACATGCCACCTACGCGTTGTGTTCACACGTCTCTACCTCATTATGCAACCTCGAGTCCTAGTGGACATGCCGCTGTATCGAAAGTGCACCCTCATCATTGTTCCCTCTGAGGGCAACGTTTCAAGTGAATTTCAGTCGCTATTTTGTTGCACGAGACAATATTTTGATTATCTTTAGTAGACATTAAAGACCGTTCAGTGGAGCAATGCCAATGTTAAGCTGTCCGAAGGACACACATTCTCGTCGAAAAACTAACTCTGTGGGTGGAGTTGCTGACCAGCTCCGACCTCTCAGTCCAGCGACGACTGGGGGAGCGGGCACGGCCGGATGTTTAGCATGATCCACGGAATCCTGGACTAAGGACGCCTCCCACAGGGAGGGTGCCCTAATATCAGCACCTTGACTCACAACAATGAAGTTTATTCATCATCATTATCCCAGCTCTCCTTTCATTGAAAAAATCCCGGACCATCTGCACTAACGTGAAACCTGGGGAGGGGCGAAGCATGCAGTGTATAAGTGTATTCTTGGCAACTTGGCATTTTTGCCCACGGAGATGAAATCAAGGGGGGGGGGTAGAGGTATACAGCTTTGCTGTAAAAAACTCGCGGCTTCGAAGCACGAAGCGTTCTAGCGTGAGTTGTAAAACCAGTGTCCCGGTGTGTTCTTTAAGTACGCGGTTTTGCCCACGGAGATGAAACGTTCCGCGAGGCGTAAAACGAGTGTCCCAATGTATTCTTTTAGTACGCGTTAAGTTCTAGCGCGAGGCGTTGCAAGTCGAGTGTACCGGTGTTTTATATTACCGTGACCACATGAAACGACGACGACGGCAGGAGGCGCCGACAGCCAGAGCCCCTAAGGGGCTTTGCCCCTAAAACATGGCGAACGGTCCTGCTGCAGCAGCTACGTAATGTGAGAAAGCAGCAAACATTCCTGCTCCCAAGTGTTGCCCAATACCGCAAAGAGGGTATGCTCTACTCAGTGTCTTTCTAAAACTTTGCTAGGCTTTAGACTGCCCCTACAACTCAGAGTACGGCAGAAATTCCTCGTAGTCAAGCCTTGTAGTGCTTGCCCTCAAAGTAATTAATTAATTAGTTAATTAATTAATTAATGCGACAGCATGCATTAAGTATATAAAGCGCTAATACACCCCAGCGGGTGTGCTTTATTTCATGGGTATCTATAGCTTTTTATACTAACAGCAGCCAACTGCCAGGAATGTGTGCCCTAAGCCAAAAATTTCGCTTGAGGTCAAACTACGTCAACCGGCACACACAACTTGACGTACAATGAGCAAACTGAGTACTTTTTTTTCACTGGTACAAGTTTACGACGTTGGACCTCAAAGCATGACGTTAGACCTAACGTCCCATGTTTAGGCGTAACGTTGGGTACTTTGAAGTCAAGCCTTACTGCGTGCTAAGGACGTCACGTTCATTATGGATCGATATGTGGGTACGAGTTGACTGCGTTGGTCCACTCCAAAGCGTGACGTTAAGCCAAACGCCGGTCTCTCTTCACCCCACCAATTGCTGGGTATTAACAACCGTTTCGCAAGCGAGTTAGGAGCTTTAAAATAAGTTGGCTTCGCGATCAAGGCTTCACAAGTTTCCCGCGAAACCGGCAGAGGTAGACTAATAGTGCTTTGCACTAAAATACGAGAGGCTTCACAAAAGGTACTTCACGAAAAGGGCTCCAAGAAAAAAAAAATCCTTCTTCACCAAAAAGCGTTTTTTTTTTTTACACTGGCTTCACAAACAGATTTGACAAATTTCCCAAGAAACCGGCAAAGTGGGCTAATGGTGCTTCCGGACTAAAAAAATCAGCAAAAGTGAGATAGCTCAGATTAGACCGCCCTGTCTTCGAGCTGCAATCCTGCTATTGAAGTATTTTAGATTGGTACTATCGGAAAACTAATGCAATGAGATCTTAGCCAAGGCAGCCTTTGGCGGCACTGAAAGCGCGAAGTAAAAGCTTGTAAAACACACGCGTGTATAAATCTGCCCTGATGTGCACGATTTAGGTTTTAGGTTTTTAAGAAATTTGTTCGTTTGTTTCCGCCACCAACTGCATATCTATACCTGGCAAACTTCACCCTGTTTTCTAAAGTGCTAAAGTTGTTTCTGCGAGAAATGCTTATTCCACGCGTTACAGTTTGGAGATTCCCCCTCCTTTGCCTCTCCCTTTCCGTTTCCCTGTTCGTGCATACACAGTCACATGAACGAGTTCTTTACTATCCGCACCCTACAAGAACATAGAAACGTGCCCGGATGAGTTCTGTCTTGCATCGCTCCAGGCGGGGACATCATGTGTAGGAGTTGAAGAATTGTGCATTTGCGCTCGTCATAGCGGTAGTTCCGTTACACGCCGCGGTTAATTCCTATTCATGACGAATATGGTGTGAACAAAAACACCGAGCGCAAAGGTACTGAGACAGCCGTTATAGCTTTAACACAAATGGCCTGAAACGCTATAGATCTCCAATATACGTTAGTAAGGAAAGAAATTGGGATAGTTGGTTTCGTATTATTGTTAGACTGCGCTTTAGGTTACAGGACACACAAAATTAGAAAGGACGTGCGAACAAAGTGAACAGTCTGAACTCCAATATCTAGTATACGGCGGTTCTGATAAAACCAAAACAGCTCATCGATCTTCACCCCGTATTACGAAGAAACTCAAACAAGGCTTACTCAGTGGCTGCGGGAGGCTTGTGCGGGACCTCAGCCTTTGAGATCCTTGGTCAAGGAGGACTTTGACCCCTTGGAGCGCGATAGGACGGGTTGCCCCGTTGCCACCTTCTCCATCGACTCTTTGGCCCGTGGCTCGCGGGAGGAGTCATCCAGCATAGTGACGTCGGGCTCCGTTGTGTCCTGCTTCGCCCAGTTCCTTCGAAGAGAACTGTCCTGGGTAACCCGGGCTAGGAACCCCTGCGGCGGTCCTTCAGGGGGGGATGCTCGGCCGGCCGGGATGAGGAAGCGGCGCGCTGGGACTGGTTCCGGCTGGCTTTCCCAGCTCCAAGGGTCCTCTTACGGGACGTGCGGCGGCAAGGTGGGAAGAAACGCCCACCACCGATGGAGCTGGGCGCTTGGAAAGCCGCCGGGTCGAATTTGGAGGCACGCTCTGGGGACCCGCGCAGCGCCTGGTACCGGTGGTGGTGGTGGCGGCCTAAAGCGCACACCTACTGGGGGTATTGGCCAAGAAAAATTTTAGTCATGAAAGCCATTTAGGTAAGACGAAAATAGGGGAGCAGAAGAAATAGTTCAGTGCAGTATGTTGAATTCTAGAGTAAGAAGGAAAAAAAAGAGAAACTAGGGGAGCAGCGGAGTAGCAATACGAAATAAAAATGTAACATGTTCCGAATAGTTCTAGCACAGCAGACGAGTTGTCTCTGAAATGAATGAGTGGACGCTCATCTCACCAACAAAAGAGACAGGCTGGGGATAACGGAAACGGGGAGGGCGATCCCTCACGCGGGAGGGCTCTCGGCTCCACTCGACCACCACCCTGCACTCACGGGAAACCTACCGCACGAAGTCCGTAAAAACATCATGCTATACCCCCTTCCCCGTAATATGCACCCGTGCACCATGTCAACAGGAGGGAACCAGAGCAAAAGACATATACAAGATCATCGCCTCGCCGCGGCGCCATCCGGGTAGGTCGCAACGTAGCAGTCACAAGCACCGTTGATGCACAAGCTGTGGCGCTCGAAGGTAGTCCTCGTACTACTCTACGCCTGGCCGGAGTGCTACGATCTGTGGCGTTGGCTGACCGTGAGGCGCAGGAAGACCACAGGCTGTGCGACAGCAAGGCTGGGTGTACAGCTGCGCCGGTGAAAAAGACAGCGCCATCCGGAGGAAGCATTCGCAGCCTTGACCTCGGAGAAATTCGTTTCAGTTCGAGCGGCTCCGGGTCGACAAGAGTGGAGTTGCGATGATGGGTGGTGCTGAGCTACACGGTGAGTCAGCCAATCCTTTCTCGTAGAGGTACGCTGATGGCATTGTACCTGGTGGCGCTGCGGCACTAAGAAATGGTTAAACAGGTCCACTCTAAAGCCGCTGCGATGAAATGTCACTGCGTGCGAGTCAAAGTCAAAGCGAGTCAAACTCGTAGTCCGGCGCTGGCGTTTCCTGGCAAGGCGAGACTGAACACTGGGGCGAAGTTGTACGTACAGTTGGCGTTGGAAGGTGTTGTGGTGTAGAGGATGGCGTCGGCATGGGCATGACGGAGGTGGGCGTGTCATCACAACCATCCATGCAGTATTGAAATATACTGTCTGAGACTCCTATATGCTTAAGAACAGCCTTCTTCAAGTCATCGTAGGTCTGTGGGCCAGGTGGTGGTAGCCGGAGCTGCGCGAGGAGCCCGTCAGGTAGCCGTGTCGCTGCGATGTGGTAGCGCAGCGGTTGGCTCCTTACGTTGTTGATGAAAAATTGGCTCTCGAGCTGAACAAACCATATGTCGCCGCGAGGGGTGTAGAAGTCGGGAAGACCGCAGAGGTCTGGGAGCTCTAGATACGTGCCCATGATCGCAGACCCGTCACCTAGTGAGGGTTCGGGTACATGGGCCGAGGGCGGTGACGGAGGAGGACTGGTGGTGGTGACGGCTGCAGGTTCTGTTGGGATTGTTGTCTGCCGGGTTTTCATGCCGTAGTGGTTGAGGACAGTGTCTCTTAAGTCGTCATACGCACTGGGTCCTGGGTCGGCAGCTGGATCTGCTCGATGAGGTCAGCAGGTAGCTTCTGTAATGTCACGAGGTACCTGATTTCCGCGGACCAGATGTCATTTACATAAAAATGGCTCTCCAGGATGACGAACCATGCAGCGTGGTTTGAGATGGAGTCCAACGTAATCAGCAAGGGAAGGTCTGGGAGGGCGGGGGACGTTCTTCGCATGCCGTCATCCGCGTTGTGGCTGGGGAAGCAGCGTTGCGAAGCCATGGCGAAGCCGCTTGTCCGGGTCACCAAATTGTAGGCGGCCGATGAGGCGGTGCGGCTGAGCCCACATTCTTTGAGGTTGCGCTGGCCGTGCCATGGTCAGAACGAGGCAAGTAGAACCGGGGTGCCGCTCCAGACCGGGTGTTGAGTGTCTTTCGTGCCATCTCGCCAATCTGCTGATGATGATGGTGGCGCAGAAGAAGGTGATGGTGGTCGCGCTACGCTGAATATATCCAGAAACCAAAACAAAGCGGGGGCGCCACATGCGTTTGTATACTTAGGACCCAACAACAAAAATAAACTAAGCAAACTAACTCTCCTACAAAAAGGAATGCTTCGCATATATTGCAGTAACCATGGTCGCTGTGCAGATCTGCGAACGGCTCCGCTGTTTGAGCGCTCTTCTATGCTTCGATCTTAAGGATATATTAAGCTATTGTGCGTAATACAAAATAGAATAACCAGCAATGTTTTCCACTATTCTCTTAGATATTACACCCGACACCCAACAAAAACCCGGACGGATTACGGAAAAGAAACTTTATTATTTCAGTCGACAGATATATTAAACAAACTTCGGGTAGTTATAGGTTTCAAAGTTTCTGAAAAATCATTCTAAAGCAAGTTAAACAAATATTTCTCACTGACAATGTGTGGTTTTTCTAATGGCTTATACCTGTTCTGTGTGTTTGGTTCTCTTATTGTTTAAAACACCCCGGGCAGATTGATGAACGTTTTCGTGCGTTTTATTTTTTATTTTTGCGCGCATTCCAAAGTAGGAGATGTGCTGCCTCTGGTTCTGATTGTAAAATGGTTGTGTCCGAGATGCCTACAATTTTTTAATGCTTCCGCTCTTTGTCTTGCAGCCATTATTTGAGCGCGTTTTTTTTCTTCGTCGAACAATCCGTGTATAGGTTGGTGTATATGTATATGTAGACAAATAGTCACTTTTATTTGTGTTTTTATCGACGACTCAGAGTTCTCCGTAATTTTTTGTGCTGTAATGCTTTGTATTTTTTGTTTTTTGCTCACCTAATTTTTCATACTCGCGTTAGGGTTGCTGTATCATTTCTATTTATTCCTCCGTTGGTGATAGCGATTGCTCGATTTTATTGTATACATAGGCATCTGTAGTACTGCGGTGCACATTCTGTGAAATATTTGCTGACGTTACAATGCTGGCACAGTGTGTAGGGCGCTCTGGACCTCTGTCAGGCCGTCTGTGCCTTTAGTCCCAGTTTCCTCTCCCTTGACGAGAAATAAAGTTTTTTTATGGCGCAGCAATCTGGAAGCCGGCCCGTTACGTGCGCGTTGCGGCGTAGGCGCCGTCGTAACCGAGTGACCGAAAGCAGCAGTGACGACAGAAAGAAAACGAAGAGCGTCTAGCGAAGGGTGAGGAGGAAGACGGCACGCGCGGCTATGGTTTCATCTCTCTCGCTGCCCCCCCTTCACTCTGGTTTCACGCGTCGCTGCACAAGGAGCGAGTCTGCCGAGGTCGTTGCATAATGCCGCCCAGTTGTCGGCGGCCAGTCGTTTTTGGTAAGCCGTGATCGTTCTGTATTGGTCACGTATGCGACATAGAAGGGAATGTCTTCTGCCGGAAGTACGATAGAGTTGCGTGAGGTACTCCATGCGCTTCCATAAGTTGGCCAAGCGGTTGTCAAAAGAAGGGGAAGTTTCATCGCAAGTTATGGTCTCTGCTGAGGCAAAGTACGAGTTCCCAATTATGCCAGTCATTTCCTCCAGTGAGGACGGGGGATCGTATTGCAGAAGCTTCTCTCGGAAAGTGGCCGCCCAGTTCAAATGAAAGCGAGTAGTCTGACGGTCTCGTATGCGTTTTCCTCGAAGAGTTATGAGTATAGGAAGGTGCACTACCCCAAGTAGTGGAATAGGGGGCCCAGGTCTTCACAGGGCTCGGGTTAGCCCATTTTAAGTCAGGGGTGGTGTCGGTATGATTGAGATGGAGGGCGATCCGAGTAAAATAGGTGTTATCATTGATAAGATGAACGTTGGTCACTTCGGTAGAGTCGAGAAGTTATTTTGCCCTACCGGAGTTGGTGGGATAGCCCCAGGTAGTGTGGAAACTTCATCGACAAAAAACGCAGCCGCACACCAATAGTGGCAACTCTAATGCTCACCAGCAAGAACTACTCCCTAACTGAAGAAACTCTTCTTCGCAGCTTCTTTCCTCACGCTTCACTTACTCCTCCGCAACCATTACCAAATATTACTATACACGACCCAGTGCCTGAACTTGAAAGCCCATTCTCGTTTGCTGAACTCACTACAGCGCTCCGTCAAGGAAGGGAGAAATCCGCCCCTGGTCACGATGGAATTCAATGGATTCACCTACGCAATCTACGTGAACCAGCCCAGCTACACCTCCTCGAACAGCTCAATCACTCGTGGGAAACCGGACTCGTCCCCAACCACCTGAAACTGTCGCTCATATTTCCAATACCGAAACCAAACAAGAAGCAACAAACTCCCGACGACTTCTCGCATCTCCGACCTATATCCCTTACTCCCGTTATCTGCAAACTAATACAACGGCTCATCCATAACCGAATCGCCCACTATCTTTAATTCGTAAGGCCCTATTTTCATCCCTCACAAACAGGTTTTCGCACTAATCTCAGCACCGCCCAGCCTCTGGCTCCTCAGACGGGTGATTAACCGGAAATACTCCCGACAACCCCCCGACTACCTTCTCGCACTAGACTTACAGAAAGCCTTCGACTGCGTTAGCCAACAAGCAATCCTTGAAGAACTTGCTGAGGCATTTCCAAGCCAGAAAGCTCAAACCTGGATCCGAAACATCCTTGATGCTCGCCCCATTCAATTACACGGAACCACGGCCGGCTGGTCTCCCCGAGTCTTTTACCTTGACAGGGGTGTACCACAAGGTTCCATACTTGGCCCAACTCTGTCTAACTTAGCCTTGACCAGAATAGCAAGACGGATCACTACTGAGTCCACAGCCCGCTTTACTATCTACGGCGACGATATTACTATATGGACCAAATCAGCCCAATACCCAAATCAAGACGCCATGATTACCGACCTCCAGTGCGCAGTGACGGGACTCGAAAAGGTCCTCCCCGACCTTGGCCTGTCCCTCGCACCTCACAAAACAGAATTACTCGCCATCTTCTGCCGTCACACCCCCCCCCCCCCCCCCCCCGATTACGTGCCACCTCAAGTCAGTGTCCCCTCCATTTCTGTGTCAGCTAGACTGGAACCAATTAAACTCCTCGTAGTCTACATTCGAACTAGAAACGGCCCCACAATATGGCTTAATCGCCTTAAGCAGAAATGGAACTTCGTGCAGCACACCCTCCGACGGCTCTCAAACAAACATGGGGGAGCCAAACAAAAGGTTATCACCACCCTCGGCAGAGCAGTAGGGGTGGGCATTCGTTCGTACGGAGGGACACATTATGACCTCAACTGCACCCAAGGACGCACGCTACAAGTTCTTCACAATTCCACCCTACGCACCATCACTGGCCTCCCACGTCATACAAAAATTTCAAACCTCCAACAAGCAGCGACCCTCCCACCAATCGACCGCATCATTCAGGAACAAACGGATCAATACAATTTTTAACAACTCACCCACCAAGGCGTGCTCCTCACTGCGTGGGATAAACGAAGAAATATTCCCCTACCTAAATTTCCAGCCCCAATACCCCCCTGGCAGCGGCCCCACTTCACTCAATCCGTCACCTCTCAACGCGTCGCACGCAGGAAGCCCAAGCTTCGACAGCAACGCTGCCGACGCCTTGCCTCAACTAAACGACCGTGTGCAATTGACGTCTACACCGACGCTAGCCACATAAACCCACACATCGGCACAGCATGGATCAGCCCGGACAATTTATCCATCATGGGAGCCCGATATCACCGTATTCCCAATATTACTTCAACGGACGCGGAGCTCATCGCTGTCCACGATTCTCTCGACTGCTTTATGTACGATTACCATCTCCCCATTCCCCCCAACCTTCGCATCCTAACAGACTCATATGAAGCTCTCCAAGAGCTTTGTCATCCCATGTCCACCTACCCTTCTGTCCACTACATTATTCCTCAAATCACTCGCTCCAAACATCAGGCTGCCAAGTCCGAATCGACTGGACCCCCAGTCATGAACCAGCCGCTCCTGGGAACCAAGCAGCTCATGTGGCTGCACAGGAGGCCCTTCTCACAATAGCCTCCGATGGACCCCCAGCGCCGCCCTTCTCGGACCACGCCTGGCCCAACTGCCCTGACGATGACCCCACTCTCGCTCCCGCAATCAGGCTCCGTAGATTCAAGCAGCTGAAACAACAAAGCCTCATGGCACTCACCCCTTCAGGCCACCTCACCTCCTGCCCCACCCTGACCCGAGCACAAGAGATCTTCTTGAACAAGTTCCTGACCAAACACCTGTACGGCACAGAGACCATTCGACAATGGTATTATCCCCAGCACGCCCCCCGATGTCCCTACTGCCACCACTCCATCGCAGCCGATCTCACCACCTCATCTGGCACGGCCCCAAGTTTTATCGATTTCGTACATTCACTACCCCTCACCACGACACCTCAACCTACATCAACCCAACACCCCTCTCACACGACACACTCTTCGAAATCGCCATTTATGCCACAAAAAGCGGCCTAGTACGGGCAATTTAGCAGTGGTCTGCACGACTTCTGAAGAGAATCCTTGAAGCCGGCATCATAAGAACAGTGCTCCGTCCTCCCCATTCCCTCCCCCCCCCCCTGGCCTTTGGCCTTCCTTTCTAATAAAGTTTACAACAACAACAAGGAGCGCCCTCCCTCTCCTCCCCTTCTCGTCCCCAAACGCTGCTTCGTTCTCGCTGATTCAAACCAGGTGACATGTTATTTATTTTTTATTTATTCAGGTTACCCCTAAAGGCCCTCTAGAAGAGGGTATTACATAGGCATAGGGAGGGGGGGGCAATACAACATGGTATGAAAACAGAAACAACACGTTCAAACCCGCATTGCAATAACATTTCCTTGCGTGGCTAATCCGAAACACGTGACATTTGCGCGGGATGTTCACACATGATTTGCAATAGCTCGTTGCAAATCATGTAGCTCGTTCGCTGATCATGCGACCACTTGCTTTATTGATTGCATTGTAGGGCTTAAGGAGCCGACGCAACGCAGGCGATGAGGCGTGCCGTAGTTAGGGGTACGGGTTAATTTTGACCACCCTGGGAATCTTTAACGTGCGCCGAAATCTCGAACACACGGGCGTTTTTGCGTTTCGCCTCCATCAGAAAAGCCACGCGGTCACTTCCTGAGACGCAGCAGATAAGCGCCGTGACCGAGAAGACTGCAGCTCGCGCTGCGCTCAGATTTCGCATTAGGGATTATAGTAATCGTGGAGAGCATTTTTTAAAAAGGAATCATTTAATGATTTCTTGTTACGTACTTTTTGTTTCTTTTGTTTGCAAGTTACATTCCCGAGCAATTACCTTTTTACTTTTACCCTATTTATAAGGTTTACTATGATGAGGAACTTATGACAAGCATTTGAAACGGTGGTTTTCTGTCCGTTGTCCAATCCCAGAGAGTGGGTACGGGCCCATTTTCTGCTATGCCAGTAAAACCGACAGAACGTGCCGCGCGTGCGTTGAACGCTCCCCCAGTACATCGCCGACCGTTAGTACTGGGTCCCGGAAGAAGCCCCTTAAAGAGCGACCGTCGTTCCTGCCGCTGCCATGGAGGTGAGTGACACCTTCTCGACGTCGCTCGACGTTCGTGTGATCGAGAAATTTCACAAACGCAGCGTCATGAGTGCCATCCCACGGCACTCTAGACATGCCTGCAGCGATCAGCTAGAGTGCCGTCTGACGACATTCGAATATTTAAGACTAGGCTAGCACCATGCGAAGCGTCGTTCGTTGTAGTGTAGAAGATCCGTTGTAGCTTCTTGGTCCCAAGTACTGCGGTTCGAGACCGGCTTTTGCCTCGGTTTTATTTTCATCTTCAAATTGAACCATAATTTTCATGGCTGAGGTTAGTTTTAGTGTTTTAAATTATTTCTTTGTTGCGTTAGTTCATGTTATCTTTAGGTTAGGCTTCCTAGCTTTGCTATCTACAGCGGAGTAGTGCCAGACGCGGCAGTTTTGTTGCAAAACGCCAGTGGACGTCGATGTAGTGGGGTGCTTGTAATATTGTCGGACGGCACTCTAGACACAGCCGTTCACAAAAGATCGCCATCCTGTTAAACGACGTCTTGCATGCATCGGACAGGTAACGCCAAAACCATCAATAAATGAAAAAAAAAAAGCACATCATGGAGAACATCGCGATCATAGAGGACAATGAATGAAAAACGATGTGTTGACTCTGTTTCATGATATTGCCGTATTGTTCATGGCCTTGGCACGCTAGAATTGCTGGTCAACGTTTGTTGTCTTCTGTTCTCGCTGCCGAATGTGTGAGGAAAGTAAGCGCGGCATGCCTGCGGGCGAGTTCGCGACGGCTGGTGGGAAAATGTGCGAAAAGGAACGACAGCACTACCGAAAGCTGCGAAACGAAACGAAAGGACGCGATGCTTGCGCTGCTTCAAGCGGGAGCCATCAGAACACCATTAATGCTCATGCATACAATATACTGCCCTTGGAAAATTAAAAGATTGGTTATATTCTTGCCGTCTGTAGCGAACCTCGTGAGCTTGATGGCGCGAGATGTTTCTGCATGGGGTAGCTAGCTCTCTAAGCTGTAACTGTACATCCATTTAGTTCAAAGGTTTTGCTTATTTTGTGTAGTTCTCGACGCATCTGACATAATCAGCTCCACATTGCCTAGTTGCGGTAACGCAATACAGCTACCAAGAGCCAGTTTTTGTTTTACGCTGGGGAACTGCGGAAACGGAATTTAACTAATCAAGCATTCATTATTTTACTAGGTGAAGTTTTTGTTTTGCTTTCCGATGAATTAAAAGGATGCAACTGATGCGAAATACAACTCCGCAAATAGTGTCGCTATTCCGCAATGCTCACTGTTGTTTTGTCAGGGAATACTGAGTATACGTTGGGATTATCATTAGACAAGTATTTACCTCTCACACTTTACCTACCAGAATTGAACACGTGACCGTATGTTCCGTCACCCCCTCCTTACCACCTCTCCGTCGGCTTGGTTTGAACAGGTTTTTGAAATAAGCCCCACCAAACAGCGCACTCTGAGGGAACCTGTACCATTTAAGCCTATTGCCATCTAGACCATAAACAGCAGAGCATGTTTTGCCATCCCGTTAGCATTACGCATTACCTGCATGATTCACTCTGCATACCGAATGGGCTATTTCATTTATTTATTTATTTATTTATTTATTTATTTATTTATTTATTTATTTATTTATTTATTTATTTATTTATTTATTTATTTATTTATTTATTTATTTATTTATTTATTTATTTATTTATTTATTTATTTATTTATTTATTTATTTATTTATTTATTTATTTATTTGGACACGCTGCAGCCCTTTAAAAGGGCTATAGCAGAAGTGGTTGCAATACAGAGCATCGATTAGAAGTGCGCCACTTCAGGGAACAAAAAATACAATATACACCCGTACACACATTGCAATTCCATTCAGAACAAAAAACCGATCCTGCAGATGCCAATGTACATAGAATCATCGTTATACAGCCAATGAGTGGGCACTGCATGACTGGGGCGCACATACCAACACAACAAAGCAAACAACTATTGATTAATTAAACATGACTTACAAGAAACAGCGGAAATTGATTTATCGATGCGGTCCTATAGTCTCGCGTGGAAGTAAATTCCACTGTTATGTCGTTCTCGGAAAAAACAACTAAATTTGAATACAGTGGTGTGAGCATGAAATGGGGTGAGGTTTAGGACATGATTATTTCGAGTTATGGTTGCCATAGCATACGTCAGATAGCTGTTATGGGAAAGGCGGTTAAATGAGTGAACGATACTGTGCAAGAATTTTAGCGAATCGATATATCGTCGCGTAGAAAGTGAGGCAAGGTTTGAAGTTGTAAGGGCAAATGTAGGCGAACAATTACGGTCATAGCGGCGACAAATAAAACGGATTGCTTTTTTTTTTTTTTGGCACGGAATCAATTTGATTTCTCCTTTTTTATACGGACACTAAATGATGGAGGCATAATCAAGAACTGGACGAATTAGTGTTTTGTACATTAATAATTTAGTTTCCCGGAGGGATGTTCTGAGAGGGCGTCTCAGGTAACCAAGTTTTTTGAGAGATTTGGTGCAGACTGAGTTGATATGTTTAGACCAGGAGAGGTTGGTAGTGAAAATGACGCCATTATATTTATAATCTG